>OX454420.1:24359247-25691438 GCA_949715475.1 Microchrysa polita | reverse complement strand
TAAAAGAAGCCCTCCGCTTGGTCGACCCCTTTGGCCCTTTGGGCTCTTCGAATTGCCGGAATCCATTGTAATCTATAATTCAGGAGTTTACTTTCAAATTTTTCAAATTCATCTACATACTACATAAATGTCTCGCTTAGTATAATTAATTCATAGTTATTTATATGTACTGGTAAAAATCATTGAAAATAGCTTTATTCTTCAACCCTGCAACATTATAGACGAGAATTTGTATTTCCATTACATTGTTTTTGCTATTGTCGCAGACGGCTGCATCTTCCTATGCGCTATTTAATTGGTTTTGGATCGTCGTGTTCCCCAAATGCTCATTCATATTTGAGCCGCCAGCACTACAAGTGTTAATTGCACTGACTTCGCGATCTGTCTTTCCAGATAATATTTCTTCCAGTGCAATTAGTGCGTCTCTATCTTCACTCTCTAATTTGCCTTCAGTCGAGTTCCAGACAAACTTTTGGTTGTTGATAAACATCATATCGTCTTTGACGTTTATTCTGCAATTGGGGCGACGTTCAATCACTTGTTTACGTATTTTTAGAAGAAAGTTCCGCTTCTGTCTTATTTCGAAAGGTAAGTCTTTTTGGATATAAATACCCGTAATTTTTAATTCATTGCAGTTCTTTAGAGCATTGATGACTTGTTGGCTATTATTCAGAGCAACAGGAAAACTATTGGTGCTCCCTGTCATGTCGTGCAATTTGTGTATACGATCGTTTGTCAGCGTATGGCAGCAGTGCAACGTTTTCGTGCAAATTTCAGTTATGGTGGTAATTTCGTTTTGCACTTTATTGATGGGGAGTTTTACTATAAGGTTGTTCGAACATATTTTTGCAGATGTTCAATTATAGTGGCCTGTTTTTGGCAAGTGGCTTTAACGCGTAAAATCTCGTTTGATAAGTCGTCGTTGCGCTTCTCTAAGTGGGCGATTTTCGCAAATAGTTCGTGCATATCACTTTTCCTTACAACGTCCTTCAATTTTTCATCCAGTGCTTCAGATAGGGGGTTAATCTTTTCGTCCAGTGCTTCGGATAGTATATTACTCAATTATTTTTTCTCTGCTGGGGTCATTTTGATGGTGGTTTTCTTACAAGTTGAATAAGTATCGGGGGATGTCTCGGCGAGGGGTCGCTTTGACATTTACCTGCTTGACGAAGCCTAACATTCATTCTAATCTTAAATATAATTTTTAATGTAACCATTAAGCCTCACTCAATATGTCATTCAAATTACATTCATATTTCCAAAGTTCCAAATTGGGCCTATCAACACCAAACGGTTAAGACACGCGATTCCCGTTACTACAAACCCAAACTGTAATTATATCCAGGTTCCATCATTCTCCCTTGGCTTTTTGAATTTCATCGTCGTTGCGTCTTTACGTTATGTTACGCTGGTTAGTTACGTTACAAAATGTACACCAGACCTCCAGAGAAAAGACATATAGTCAAAAATCTTTTAATTTTTTATCAAAGGCCCCGGAAACCTGTTCAGTCCTGACTAAACGACTTTACCAGGCATTGCTTTTACAATGATAAAGTGACCAGGAATCAGAGATAGCTATTGGTATCAGGACCAGTCTCTCTTTCAGTCACTATTATAACTAATAGTGCACTTTTTTGCCTACCACAAAAGGATCAAACAGAGTGCAATTACAAGAATAAACCTATATGCCAAATTTTGTTAAAAATACCGCGCTGGTTTGCTGGAAGTTTTAGGATCATGTTAGCACAAACAAACACCCGGCGAGAGCTTTTGTAGTGGCCAGCAGACAAGCATTGTGCAATTCAGATTGTAAGAACGATGGTTCTTGTCTTGCAAGTTTACCCGTCCGGTTTTGTCTTACAATTTGAATTCAGCCAATGTGTATTGTATCAAATAAACAAATACACGGCAATTATACGTTGTATTGAATGTTTGTTTACTTTCCATAGTTACGCCATATTTTGCTTGGTTATGCCATCGTGTGAAATTACGTAATGATTCTACTGTATATGCAAACTAGAAAAAATCGTTACGCATTTTCATATGATGGCGTAACCAAGCAAAATATGGCGTAACTATGGAAAGTAAACAAACATTCAATACAACGTATAATTGCCGTGTATTTGACATTAGTTGTGAGTATAAATTAATAAGTGAAAGTATACAAAAAAGGCAAAAATATACTTCTGCTCTCGTGACGACTGCACACGAGAGCAGGAAAAGTATATGTTTGCCTACATTCTGCATAGGCCGTATGAATACTAATGCCGGAAATAAGATGGATGCAGAAACAGTAACAGCAGCAGCAATGATAATGCAGTCCAATGCAATTTAAATGAGTGACGTCATGTTGCAACATCTATAAAAAGATTTTGCTGCCAACATGACGTCTCCCATTTAAAATGCATTGGACGTTTCTGCTGCTGTTGCTGCACCCAGTCTCTTTCCAGCATAATACTCATACTCGAACTTC
Organism: Microchrysa polita; assembly: GCA_949715475.1. Taxonomy (NCBI): domain Eukaryota; kingdom Metazoa; phylum Arthropoda; class Insecta; order Diptera; family Stratiomyidae; genus Microchrysa; species Microchrysa polita. Next base: position 25,688,965 of record OX454420.1, on the reverse strand, counting down.
GCAAAAAGGTTAGTACTAGAGAGAAGTAAAGCTTGAAAGTAGCCCGCCCAAGAATGGTTCCCGGATTTTTTTTGAAAGTACATACTCCAATTGGCGTAATAGAAGCACTAGTAAGAACTAGAAGTAATTTTTGGTCACGGAATCGTGAGACCAATGCTGAAAACATTTTGTGCCTGCCCCATAATTATCCCCTTTTCTCGAGAAATACACGTCGAATCGGTACGGCAAAAACTTTAAGGTAATATTTGGTCACAGGTTCCAAATTTGGGGTCAAAAACAAGAAAGAAATTTGAATTGCTAGCCCAAGAGTGGTAACCTAGTTTTCTCCGTTTTCTCCATAAGTTCCATGGCTCCGATAAAACAGTATTTGAGTGAGGTTTACTTGGAATAATTTAATCAAAGGTTTGGGAAATTTGTGATGCTAAAAATGTTTCTTAGAAGAACCTAATTTGCGGGTTTAGGTTTGTATGGCAGCCCCATGACCCCATTGTCCGATTTTGCCGATTCAAACATACAAACTGCCTGCAGCAAAAAGAAGCATTTGTACAAAATTTCAGCATCATAGCTTTTAAATTGGCCGAGTAAAACGCGTCGCAACAGACAGACAGACGGACAGACTGACATCGGCCAATCGACTCCCCAAGTCATGCTGATCATATATATATGTATACTTTTTATATGGTCGGAGATGCTTCCTTCAATGCGTTTCAAACTTCATGACAAAGTTAATATACCCTTCCACTCAATGAGCGAAGAGTATGACAAGAAAGTAATTTGGATTGCTGGCCCAAAAGTAACCCAGTTTTCTCCGGAAATAACCGTCAACCGCGGAATCACTAACGGAATTTTGGGCAGCTGATTCCAAATTTTAAGTAAAAAAATTTGTCTGTTTTGCTCGTCCTACAGCGGTACACCGCTTCATGCATGCATATTCCACAAGCTCTACCTGTTTCCTCCATCCATCGATACATTCTTTCAAATGCCACAACTCATTTTTTCCATGTGTCACAAACAAGTTGAATGGAATGCATGTTTCCACAAATGTTACTTCTTTCACTCCTCCACCGATACCATACGGTAGTTCATTTGAAACTTAAATTCCCAATCCGTCAATACTAAACAACTCAATAATTTATAAACACCTACACCATAAATAAAACAGGTCGAAAAGGATAAATTTTGTTTCCACAAAAACACAAATAGGCAATTATAGTTTTTACTCATATCATACTATGCCAAATACGATATTCAAATAACACCCCAGCACAAAATGTTATTTCAGGTATCGTATTCGGAGAGAAATAACAGACTTTTGAATTTAATGACAACTGAAATACGATATAACATCGTATTTCAATATACGAACGCGAGCCTGAATCCCCCTAATATTGAACGATTTAGTGAGCCTAAAAGTCAACTAAACGTTATTACGTAATGTGAAGAGTATAACAAGTGGAAATGTTCATAGAAAAGGAGAAAATAACACAATCGGGCGCAATACATCTGAGAGATTATTTCATCCCCTCCCGCCCCTCAGACATATGGTAGATAAAAACTGAAAACTGTTTTGGGTAGTTGATCGATAAAGATTAAGCTACTGTGAGTTTCAGATCTCTCCCTTTTCATATCGCTAATTGGCGCAATAAAAACTTAATCTGTCAGATGCATTGCGCCCGCCCGAAACTTAAATCCGTAGTCAATCCGTTGACCTTAGACAGGAGGTAAATCATTTCTACAAAGATATTCGTTTTTGGCTACTAAAAAGTAACGATTTCCACACATCAACTCATTCAATGGCAAAATTCTCTACTCATTAATTAATAAATTCAGATAAAGGGGAAATTAGCACAACTTGGGGCGACATTACAAGTAGCACAGATAATTGCATCAGCAAGGTTTACGTTCTGAGAAATTTACAGTTTGTTGCGAGGTAACCGGTTCGGGCCTTTTTTGAAAACGCAAATTGCGAAGCCCTGATACAGGGTTATCCATTTCGGGGTTGGGAAAATACAATCCTGCCACTTGACAACTGTCGAATGTAAACGTGAATCATACTAGTATTTGTTTAGTTTATGGTCTGTTATTTTAGAATATGGATCATTTCAATGTCGCACAATGTAACGCTAAAATTGTTAAAGTGTTTTACCAAAATGGTAAATCTCCAGTAAAAACATTTCGCGCTCAACGATCAGATTATGGTCGTCATAATTGGCCCACCTACCTACCGAACTTCCTGGGAGCCACGTACTGGTCTCCCCTCTGATCACCTCCCAATCATTGTCAAAATTTACAAACCAGCTGACCTGACCAAGTTAGAGAAGCGAACGTTTGTCAATCACAAAAAAAAAGCCCATTGGAATTCCTCCCACGACATGTCAGGCGTGATTTACGAGACATAGAGAGAGGGGTCCAGGAATACAAGCAAGACCCTTGCGATGAAGATATATACCGAGCCGCCATTGCAGCGATTCACACTGAAGAAGTATGAGTCGGTCTATTGCAATTTTAGGTGCAAATAGAGTCCTTTCAGCACGTCCGCCACCAATTTCGCCTGAGGAGACTAGGCTCCCGAGAGCCACCAGAGCCACATTAGCTCCTTTCCTGCATAAGCCCGGATATCCAAAAAAATCTGTCCGAACTGCGATGGCGCTCCTCATGATGTAAGTCATTTATGGGCAGCTGCGCACATTGATTTTACTCCTATCAAACTGTGGGAAAACCCTATTGCACCAGCTATGTTTTTGCGTATTGACATCACGGATGAAGACATGGGCGAACCATAACTCGATTGAGGCGAAAAATGAATCCTATCGCTAAAACACACAACGCGCATCCCGAGCCAAGAAAGATACATACAATGAACTTCGGCGAGTATCTTTGTAGATGATCTAGTATCGAGATGTAAGAAACGCAAACATTTTGCCGAGCAGTTACAGTAAATAAACCAAAATGTAAAAAATGTCCTTATTTTATAAATGGCAGGACACCATGTATAAAATTAAGACAAGCCATTTGGCAATATACACTCGGCTTCACAAAAATCGGGCCACTCGCCACTTTCGAACTCAAATTCAATTTTCTCAAAAAGTATGAAACTTACAACTATGAAAGTTATTTAATGGCAATTCAAATGATTATAATTTTTATCTGAAGTACCGTTAACTCACGCAACAAACACAATGCCTGTTTTGATTAGAGTTCGCGCTTACCGTGTGGCACGGTTTCATTATACACTGTTAAAAAAGTGTAGGTACATATTTGTATTTCTTCAAATCGGCAAGAATCACGACTGTTTTCAGATTACTCATCAATTCAATGTTCTCAGTCTTTCATTAATCTTGTTTTTATACAACAGCTACTAGATTTTTCATTTAGTTAATTACTGGACCAAAAAACTATACAAACAACATTAGTGAAACTTTATCTACCCTGAAAGTACCTTTGATTGACATTAACTCACGAAACGAACGATATCTGTGTACATAGCACATGTTCCAAAACAAGCGATAAGAAAACATCTTTCTGCAAGGAAGTATATATGTACATAATTACGAATATCCTTCCAAAAACTTTGCAAGTTCTTGGCATATACTTGACGCCCCGTTGTTGTAAGAAATCGGTATTTATTTAGTAGACACCCCCTTCTTAAATAAACCTTGAAATATTTCTAATTGAATAAAGAACTAAATTTCATGCCATGTATACATCTTCCGAACCTTATCGGTGCTTCGACTTGATGCCCGGCGATGTCGACTTTTCTGTTGTTTGACATTTTTGTTGTTCAGAGCCATTCAGAGCTCCCTGATCAAATGTTATAAGCTCCCGGGATAATATCCTGTCAACATACTCTCATCGTCTTCGTCAGTTCTGGTTTGAATAGGCAACACACATTATTAGAATTCTTATTTGTTGAATGTGTGTGTCTCTTGAGATAATCGTCTAATCCTAAAGGTAGCTGTAATATCTACCTACGGGGAGTGTAATTTTGGGTAGATAAAATATCCTGAATTTCGTCAGATATGAGCAAATATGTTGGAACGGTTGACAGCTATATTGAAGCCTAAGATATAAATACGATATAAAGACACCTGTGACTTACTCAAATCGACATTGTCTCACTTGGGAAAGGAATTATCTCTTTTAGAAGTGGGCCTACAACAACGCGTCACGATAGTTGACTCCCTAGATCAACGGTTCTTAACCGGTGGTCCGCGGAACACTGGTGGTCCCTGAGGCGACCCTAGGTGGTCCGCGAAGCTTTTGATGTGGTTCCCTCATAATCCGATACGACAATTCTCGAATTTCAAGCAGCTCAATCTTAACTTTCTAATAGAAACTTGGAGGTTGAAAGCAGATGGGAGTTCGTTTTGACGGAGCAGGACAGACTGTTTTCATTGAGATTTTGACCGTTACGATGAAATGAAATATCGTCAAAATTTGTTTTAAATGCTTCTTTTTTAGGTGACGAACGCAAAATGATTGCGATGTGCAATCATCGAGGACGGCCGAGAGCTTGATATGAAGGTTCACTTTATGTGGAGTAGCTACGTGTCTTTATAGACTTGAGGGTTGTCATAATTGTAGGTAAACAGTTCAGGTATTTAAGGTCATGAATATTCTTTTCCGGCCAGACCATAATGGTAATTTACATTGCTGAATTAAGATAATTAAGCTATTATTGATCTTCGGTGGTGCTTCTAAATAGGGTTCCGACAGGTTTCTGTTGGTACAACATGAACCACCAATGCCATATTTATAGGAGCTTATGTAAAAGTTGTTGTTCTTCCAGTAAGAACTGTAAGGAAAGGCTTCATAATCTGATAAACAAAACTGGATTTCAATATTATGAGCCATCTCTGGAGGAAACAAACCGAAATATTGGGCAACACCCTTTACGCAAATTAATGAGGGTTTTGAAATTCGTTCAGACTTAGCAAAATCACACCCAGAGTCCTTTGCAAGACGATCTCTGTCAGTCAACTTTTTCTGGATGATGATCTTAAAAGCAGCAATATCCGTTTGGCGTTATTTCCACATTTTTCTAATCGAAAACCTCTATTGACAAGACAAGATTTCATGAGCTGAATCGTTCTTATCACAATTGCAATTTGGTGGTCCGCAACAACTAACGAGTTTGATCAACGTGGTCCCTCATGTGCAAAAGGTTGAGAACCACTGCCCTAGATTAATTAAAAGTACGAAAGTATTTCTGTTGTAAGGATGAAAAAAGATTTAATGAAATTCCAACGTATGGAAATATTTTTGGTATTATTTTGGAACGATAAAGGAGAGATTCCAAAGAGAAAAAGGACTTATGGGTATTGTGGTAAGAGGGTATACGTCGTGAAGCTCGTGTCATATAAACCTTCCACGAAAAGGGATGAAAAGTCTTATAAAAAATGATTTATTTAGAATGTTTAAAATCATCAAAAATTGTCCATTTTGTGTCCCTATAAAAACAAATCAAAAACCCTTCATTAAACAGAAGCATCCAAATTACCCTCTTTACTCTGATCACCACAAATCCTCCGCTAATGCGCTTATGATGTTTGAATTTCCCGGCGCGTACAAACGCTTCCGTTGTAAAACGGAAAATACCCTAATCCGCAGGTGAAATGCCTATATATGCGGATACCCTAATACCCCATCAACCATTAATCGACTAATTGGTTGGCTCTTTCATCGTTTAATTTCCAATAAATCCCAATCATCCCGAACCGCACAGAAAGTGAGCGAAAAAGAGGCGTCACGAGTACATTTCAGCACACGGGAAGCTTCTCTAAATGGTTGTGGAAAAATCGGTAGATAAACCTACCAGGATACAATGACCGTACGTGACCGAATTTTGTTTTTCTGCGCAATCATTAATTTTCTTTTATGGTCATGATGTGTGCCTTTAATTATTATTATTACTACGGAGCAGGATATTTAGGTATTATGGAGGAACTTGTGTGCAAAAATTATGCGGAATCGACATGCTATAAACTTTGAAATGATGACTCCATCAGACCAGGGTAGAAACATACGGTCAAGAGCCGCAGCCGTTCAATTTCAGCTAGAAAACCCATGATTGCGTTGAAGGTATCGTACAGTCGTATATGTTGCATAATTAATTTATGCCCGAAGTAGTAAATAAATTTATCAACAAATTAGGAACATGAACGAAATTCGTTAACGAACATATCGTACTTTTTTGATAGGTTTATGTAATGCAAAGGCATTTTCTATTATCGAATTGGTAGATGATCCTCATCAATGGCGCATTGCGAAGAAACGTAATTGTCTGTATTCGCCCATAACCAATGTCATTTATAGATTTTTCCAAAAGATTAATAGCAAATGGGGTGATTTTCGATCCCAAACTGACATGATGAAGAGCGAAGCCGCATATCCCTTTACTATGACCCATTTTTCCTATGTATACAAACGCCAACATACATATAACGAGATTACTGAGTAAAACCGCCCCTTAAAGGTACCTATTAGAGTATTACGAGTCTGTGATGTATCAGTACATTTTCATACATGCTAATAGTTGAAATAGATTGGATGCGTCAGCATCAGCATCGGCAGAGGCATCGGCATCAGCAGATGATGACCCACAATGACAGCAGCGGCAGAAGCAGAAAAATGCTTTTGCCGATGCTTCTGCCGCTGCTGTCAATGTGGGTCATCAAAGGCAAATGCGTGTGTTCTAAATTGAAATTTTTCTGCTGATACCGATGCCTCTGCCGATGCTGATGCTGACGCGGGGTATCTAATTCAACCATGAGTTATTTTGTGCTCGGTTTCCGCCTGTGGTACCGGCTACGATGAACAACACAAAAGTTTCAACCACAGAATGAAATAATCGTTCATTAGAGGGATGAAGGAAACGATGCTATGATTAATGTGTGTCTGTTGAGATATTAATCAATTTGACAACGTCCTGATGGGGATTATCCCCACTTTTTTTTCTGTGCTCTTGATTGAAACAAAAAGATCAATCGAGGTAATTTCTACTCCTGGAAATGCGTATACCCATTCGAAACTCCTGTATAAGTATGTAAAGTCGTGAAAATGTAATGTAATCAGTATGTATGAAACAAAAAACCTCATCCTCCATATTTCAGAATACAAATTATAATAATTAATCCATCTAATCATTAGGCAATTCAATTTTCACGAATTTAGACTAGCAAACAGTTTTGGAATTTACACAATACTATTTGGGTAAAATACCCCCGCAGTCAATCACAGTCACAATTAACGCGAGTTCATACGAATTATGCTATAATCGAATTGACGACATTTAAAATGATCAATAAACACCTCGTCCGCCAACCGGGTCTATTGTACTAATTCGCTTCAACACTGGATTAATTAATTTCATAACTGAATAACTCGAATTTTCCCATTAATTTTCCACAAAAGATTCACGTTTTGTTGCGAATGATTGCGCTTCACATGAAATCAAAATAGACGCGCGGTTTTTCATTAGAAAAATTCTAATAAATCTGATGAAATTATTTGATTTGTAATAATTAATTTATATTTTCTGGGAAGGTAAATATTTGTCCTGGATTAGCAACAGTTTGATTATGAAATCAATTAAATGTGAACTGAAAATGGTGGATTAGTAACTACACCAGACAATAATCGCGCTGTTGGTTTAGATGAAATTTATTGATCATAGTTTAAGAGACCATTTATGGGCCCAAGTAATAATTTAATTTCATCATCAATGTGGCACGATAGCCCGACGTCGAGCTTTGGCGGCCTGAATGACCACTCCACTCCAATTGTCGCGGTTCCGCGACCTAATCCTCCAGTTTGGGAAGCCTGTCTGCGTCCTCACCTACTGAGTTCTTCCAAAAAGCTCTCGGTCGTCCCCGCAACCTCGCTCCATCAATTCGTTGTGCGTTCATCACTTTCTTTGGCATGCGATTATCGTCCATTCGTTCTACATGCCCCGCCCATTGCAACCGTTGAAGTTTCCCGATTTTCGGTACTTCCAGCTCATCGTACAATTGATAAAACTCGTGTTTGATGTCGTCGGCGTAGGCTGCTAATTGTGTCGACTTGATGAGTAGCGTTCCACTGCTGTCTATATTCATGACTCGAATTACATACTCCAAAGCTAGGTTAGACAGGGTCGGTGCCAGCTCATCGCAATAGATCAGTAAGTGTATTATGCACACTGACCTGTGAGAAGGAATAGGTCATCTTTGTCATCCTCACTAGTTTTGGTGGTATACCAAATTGCACCATTATATTATGCAGTACACTACGATACTGTCGTATGCTTGCTTAAGGTAGACCGAAATTGGATGTTGTAGTTCCAGCTGTAATAAAAGCGTTCGCGCTCAAGTAGCGCTCCGTAGCACTTAGTAGTGCTTGAAAAGTTCCACATCGAACATACCCTGGGATGCGTTCGGTAATCTCGAGCGTATGTAATAAACGCAATGAGTAAGAATGAAGAGACGCCAGTTTTACGAATCAGGCAAAACATGGGAAATACGGCGGCCATCGTTCTCGCCCATACCACAAGCTCTCTTGTCCCATCTATTTATTTTCCTACATCTTCTTCTTCCTTCATACGCAGTGGTAATAAACGTCAAGGACATGCGCATCTATATAACACTCCGTAGCACTTAGTAGTACCACATCGAACGTACTCTGGAATACGTCAAGTATCCCATAAAGTAAGTACAATGGCGGCTCTTCCGGAAAGAACGAGCGACCCCAGCGATCATTCACTTGGACAGTGGCAACCAAGCCAAGCGGAGTGGATCGCTCGAACTACGTGGGTAAGTCATTTTTCCTCCTATTCGGGTTTCTGTTTGTGCAAGAAGTCTTTTTTTTTTTGTAGTGGTAAAGCGAGTGTTACCGTGTGCTCGGTGATAGTGCAAGTGGCGTGAAATTGTTCCGCCACCAATTATCCCCGGATTTGCAAGGCGGGAAATTGTTCCACCGCCGATTAGGTTAGGTTAGGTTCAGGGGCCGCTAGGGCTACACCCAGCGCACTTAGACCAGAATTTGGTCCATTGTGATACCACCGAGAGAATCGTGCCTCTACTAACCGCTTATGACAGGAAACCAGCCCGTACTAATAATATATCTATTGAGCAGTATCGGGCTCACATCACGAAGGTCATCGGTATCATAAAAATACCTTGCGCCCAGAAAACGCCTCCGTTTCTCGGACAGGGCGGGACAGTGACAAAGTAGGTGGTGCACACTCTCTTCCTCTTCTTCGTCATCACAACTTCTGCAAAAATCGTTGTGGGGAATTCGGAGTCTTCTTGCGTGCTCTCCAATAGGGCAATGCCCCGTTACTACCCATACCACGTTGCGAATATGCTTTCTATCCAGCGACAGTAGCATCTTAGAACGGACGTTGTCCCGTTTTGGCCAGATCATTCTTGTCGTTGCGCAAGTCCAGCCATTAATCCACCTTGCGTTGGTCCTGTGCTCTGCAGCATCATCTATTATCACTGCACAGTTGATAATGGGTATTTTCAAGTTGGCGCGGCTATCTTCAGCGTTACCTGCTGACGCATATCGTGCCAAGTCGTCTGCGTAGCGATTGCCTACAAAGCCACTATGGCCCGGTATCCAGCATAGAGTAATGTTGAAGAAGAGACCCATCTCTCTAAGTAATGCGCGGCAATTCTCAATAGTTCTTGATGTGATTAGCACTGAATCAAGTGATCGAATTGCAGGCTGACTATCGGTAAATACAACGACATCTTTAACAGTGACGACGTGGCAGCCCAACCAGGTTAGGGCTTCGAATATCGCTGTTACCTCCGCTTGGAGGATGCTACAGAAATTGGGAAGGCGGTAAGACAAATTGATATCCAATTCATCCGAGTGAATTCCCATACCAACTCCCGCATCCGTCTTGGAGGCATCAGTATAGATTGTTATGGATCCACTGACCAGCTGCCTGTTAGTATCCCAAGATTCCCTTGACGGGATCAAGCTGCAATGGTTCCTACCAAAAAAGTGATTGGGAACAATGTAATCCGTCGATGGGGGCAGGTTAAAGTTCCAAAGTATCGACGAGTGCCCATAATCCAGCGCTCGCCATAGGCCAGTTTCACGTAGGCGTAAGGCCGTGTATGCAGCCATCCGTTGACTAAAAACGTCCAATGGGAGCAGTCCGAGCACCATATCTAATCCGGATGAAGGTGTCGTTCGAAAAGCTCCTGTTATGAGAAGAGAAGCCAACCTTTGAACTTTGGCCAGCAAATTATAATAGGTAGTGGTGCTCAGTGCCTTCCACCACACACTAACTCCGTAAAGCAATATAGGCCGCACAATAACGGTATACATCCAATATACGACCTTTGGCTGTAAGCCCCAGGTCTTCCCGATAGCTCTCCTGCACGAATACAGTGTTATAGTAGCTTAATTCACCCTTTCTTCGATGTTGGGCTTCCATTTTAATTTCTTATCTAAAATCAGACCCAGAAACTTCGCCGTGTCAGAAAACTCAAGTTGAACGCCTCCCAGTCTAGGGAGGTTAATAGAAGGAATAGTCCGTCTTCTCGTAAAGAGGACTAATTCCGTTTTAGATGGATTAATTCAGACGCCACTCAGATTTGCCCAATCCGTTAGGATAGTCAGGGCGTTCTCTAGTAACCCACTAAGAATGTCAGGGAACTTCCCCCTAACAGCAGTAGCAACGTCATCAGCGTAAGCAGTGACTTTGCATCCGATTTCTTTCAAGTTCAGAAGCAATTGATTTATGGCTATATTCCAGTGTAAAGGAGAGAGAACCCCTCCTTGTGGGGTACCTCTTGAAACATATCTACATACAGACGAAGTACCCAAATTACTGTGAATGCGCCTAGAGATGAGTAACATATTCACGAGGGAGCAGATTGGGTCTTCAACCTGTAAATTACGAAGAGCATCTGTAATCGCACTGGGTTTTATATTGTTAAAAGCCCCCTCAATATCTAGGAACACCACCATCGTGTATTCCTTATGATGAAGGGATTCTTCAATATAACTGACCAGCGAGTGTAAAGCTGTGTCAACCGACCTCCCTTTCCAATATGCATGTTGTGACATGGATAATAGGTTCGATGGAATGGTCGTCCGTAGATGAATATCAATTAATCTCTCTAGTAGTTTCAGCAAAGTCGATGAAAGGCTGATGGGCCGGAGGTCCTTTGGACCTGCATGCGTCTTAGGAATAAAAGTTACTCTCACTTCTCTCCATATAAGAGGAATGTGCACTAGATTGAGACATGATTTAAGGATGCACTCAATCTAAGGATACGTAATATCAGGACACTGTTGCAAGTCCGCTGGTATAATATCATCAGGACCGGCTGATTTAAAGGGATCAAAGCTAGATATCGCCCACATTATTTTCTCACGATTAAGAATGGATGAAGTGTCGCACGACTCTGTGCGACTTATGGGGAAGTTAGGTAAAGCAGCAGCTGAGCTTCCTGGAAAATGTGTATCAAGCAAACACTCGATAGTTTCGATACAAGAAGAGGTCCATGATCCGTCCTCTTTTAAGAGAAAGCTTGGCATGGTTGGGTTAGACGCCAAGACTTTCCTGAATCTAGATGTCCCGGAAGACCCCTCTATTTGTTCACAAAAGCTTCTCCAGCTTTTCTAAGCTCTTTTTTAAAAGAACTGTGATGTCTCTTGTAGGATTGCCAATCCGACTCGAGCCTCGAGGCCGTAGCTTTATTAAAGCTTCTCCTACACACAACTCTTAATTCGGAAATCTTCGAACTCCACCAAGTCGGTTTTTTCTTATCCGTGTGTGATCTGCTAGAACATGATGCAGTAGTCGCAGCCTTCATAGCCTCAGTGAAGCGGTTCACAATGTCGTCCAGTTGTTGCTCATTACATGGAGTATTGGGAAGCGAAGCCAGGTCTGCGAGAAGACTATTTCGAAACCTAGGCCAGTTTTTCTTCCTGCGATTTAAAGTAAGCGGAACCACATCCAAGCGCGCAGCAAGACTGAATTGCAGATACCGATGATCAGAGAAGGAGGGATTTGCCGACACTCTCCAGCACCTCTTGTCTCTTCTTTGTGACGAAAGTAGGCTCACGACCTACATTGCAAATAAGGAGATTAGTTCCCAGAAGATATTCGAGAAGTAATTCACCTCGGTCGTTTGTGTCGGAGCTGCCCCAGACCACATGATGCGCATTAGAATCGCATCCAAGGATTACGCTAGTGCCCGAAGACGTTGCTACCGCAACGGCTTCCATTAAATTCGGCGAAGGTAGAGTGCCATCATGGGGCATATATACCGAGGCTACCCACAGTATCTTACCCTGCAGCTCCAGGCAAGCAAATACAGAATCCCTGTCACTAAACTTAGGTAACAAAAAAGCCTTGATGGTTCTTTTAACAAGAATGCAGGAGCGCGGTGTCCCCTGCCCTGTTATGTAAAAGGAATCATAGTGAGAACAGTTCAGACCCTTAAAGAGATTGTCTGCAACCCAGGGTTCCTGCATCAACACAATATCGTCCATGCCTTGCGATAGACGATAAGTAATGGCAGCTGACGCTGCTTTTGCATGGTGGAGATTGATCTGCAAAAACCTTATCATTATGATCTCTCCACCACCGTTACATTCTCTTCTCCATCTCTATCAGATTGGAGAGAGTCTATTATTGGAGACGGCTGGGACGCAGTGTCCAAGGCAGCTAAGTCAGAGCATAGGGAGACGCAGTCATCATCCACAACCTCTTCAGCAGATAAGGAGTCTGCCACAGGAGAACAATCAGTAGCGGGGGGGTCGACATCTATAAGCTGTTCAGCGGGCGTTGATACTGCACTGCAAGCTTTTTTGATATCGCCCTTGTAGACCTTGAGCTTCAGTTTAATGAAACCAAAGCTCACTACCCCGCCCGATTGAATGAGTGGAGCCAGGGATGGCTTATTTATTAACAATACCGCACATCTGCGGTCATTGACGGCATCCTCCAACTTGACGATTTGCCAATCGTCCGTTGGAATACTAGGATTGCACACCCTAATGATATGCAGGATTTGGTCCTTGTCGGACACCAACGGGGGCAACCATACGCGGGTCCTCGGACTTGTGGGAATGTCGGCTTTATCCACGACCTCCAGCTTGGCACCAGGCCAAGGTTCTCCTGCCTTGCTTGAACATGGAGACCGATCTCTGATCCGCGAACTTCATCAGCTTCACGTGACCCTGAAACCAGCCTCCATCTTCACAAACCGGAGGAGGACCTGGAAAAGCCTCCATAGCCCCCTGAAAGTTTATGGTAAGGATGCCCTCCACCATACACCATCTCTCAACCGAAATGCCACCGTTCGCGTCATTTCGATCGTCGACTACTCCACGTATTACTCCACCGCCGATTACTCCACGGATTTGTAAGGCGTGAAATTGTTCTGACGCCAATTACTCCCCGGATTTGCAAACGGCGTTGAACGTGGGTGTTCCGCCCCAACTTTAACCGTTCTCCATAAACGGCGTTGAACATGTGTGTTCCGCCGCAGCTTTAACGGATTTGCAAACGGCGTGGAACGAGTGTGTTCCGCCGCAGCCTTAACGGATGTGTCTAAAACGGCGTTGAACGTGTGTGTTCCGCCGCAGCTTTAACGGAGATGTCTAAAACAGCGTTGAACGTGAATGTCCCGCCGACAATTTTCCCCAAAACAATGCAACGTGATCGGAAAGATAGAAAAAACAATTAGGCCAGAATGGCTACAATTTGCAAGCGATCTAAAATTAAATTTACCTGGTTAAATTTAATTTTAGAATTGATGAAATTGCAAAAGTAATTGCGTTCATTTTTGCATACCATTGAACTTTGTAATGTAACAAAGCAATGTATAGAGTTAAGTAAATTATGAATAAGTCTTTAGTCTTAAGATCGATTTCCAAAAATAAAGACGAATTCAAAAGAAGCAAAGAGAAATTTATTTCGCGCGATCTAATACATCTTTAGGAGATTACTGTGAAACCCCGCGCAGGTGAATGCAGGCACCACTAAGCTTTATCTTCTATTCAAAAGACCCGGTCCTGGAAAGTCCACGCAGGGGACTATTGATGCAAGCTCTGTAGGCGTTTACTGATTTATGATAGAGTAATATCTGTATGTTTAAGTACCTTATTTATCTCTTTAACTAAATAAACATTTTCAAATGTGAAGAAAGTGGTTCCTTTTTTTTTTTGCTATTTTAGAACATTACACAACTACGTTTTTACGAAACACTTCAAGATGGCAGTGACTTATCTGCACCCACTCACAATCCAGCAGATATCAGATATCAGACTCCGTTTTGGAGTCGGTCCACCAGTAGCTATTGATGATGTTCACGATGATACTGTCCGCTATTTTTGTTGCCAGCCTTACGCCAGCAACTGCTGCTTGAAGTTCCATCCTTGGTATTGACAGTGGCTTCAGAGGCGCCACCTTGCATTTCGCGGCTATAAGTGATAAATGTACTTCGGAGTTGAATTCAACACGCAGATAAGACACAGCAGCATACGCAAATTCCCCGGCGTCAACGAAGGTGTGTATCTCGATTTTGGAAGAATCTTTGGGTAGATGTGAGTAGCAGCGGGGAATCCTTACGTTGTTTATGTGCTCCAAGTTGTGTGTCCATAGGCGCCACTTCTTATTCAACTCGTGTGTCAGCGCCTCGTCCCATTGAATCTTCGAGCGCCAGATCTCCTGTAGTATAATTTTAAGGCCGATCGTATAAATGGCGATGAATCCCATTGGATGCTCATTAAAACCTGGAGTACTTCCCTCTTCGTTGGCAACGTGTTTTGATGAAAGACGTCTCTTTTGAGCCTCGAGAATCTGCAGATGTACTTCAAAATATCATTATTGGGATCCCAATACATACCAAGTATTTTTTCCGTTGTACCCAGGCTGTGGGCTGACTGCTCGTTCATGGAATTCCCTACCAGTTGACATAGAACGCTGACAGAGTTCGACGCCCAGTTGTGCATTTCGAATCCAGCGGCTGCATGTATGTTCCTGACGTCCATGGCGAGCTGTACCGCGTCTTCCTCTGTGTCGGCACTATCGATGAAATCGTCCATATAGTGGTTCGTCTTTATCGACTTCACTGCCCGTGGAAACTGAGCGGCGAAAGTATCGGCATTTTTATCACGAACAAAATGGGCGATGCATGGCGCGCAGGATATACCAAAGGTTAGCGCCTTCATAACGTATTGATCAGGAGTGTCGCTGTTGATGTCGTCAAACCACAAAAACCTTTGAGCGTGCATATCTTCATCTCTAACGTTTATACGGTGAAACATTTCACGAATGTCGCCGACGATTGCGATTCTTCCCACTCGAAATTTGATTAGTATCTCAAATAATGACTTCAGCAAATCTGGACCGCTATGCAGGAAATCGTTTAGTGATGCACCGTGGACTTTAGCTGCTGCATCCCACACAAGCCGCACTTTTCCTGGTTTATTAGGGTTCGAGGCAATAAAGATGGGTAGATACCATACAGGCCCGGAACACGAATTAATTTCTGCATCCGATAATTTCCTGGCATAACCTTTGGCGACAAGCTTGTCAACTTCATTCTGCATTGCCAAATAGAGCTGTCGATCTTTTTTTACTTTTTTCTGTAAACATAACGCTCTGTTTAAAGCCGACGGGTAGCTGTTGGGTAGCTTCGGGTTTGTGGATTTCCACGGCATTCCAATTTCGTACTGACTATCTTTCTTCTGACACGATTCTTCAAGCGTTTTTAATACTTTTTCGTCTTTGGGTGATAACAGCTGCTGTTCCGGCGATTTGTCGAGCGAGAAGTAGTTCTTGACTTGGTCGTGCAAATCTTTATATGCTTTTTCGCATTCACATGTATGCATATTTACAATCGAAACAGACGGTTGCAGCAATGTGGACCCTTGTAACGACCACCCCAGACGTGTTTTAGATGCTATAAGCTGGTGTCGGCTACTTTCACGAATTTTCAATGGGATAGCTAGCTTCCAGTTATTGACTCCGATTAATATACCTGGTGTCACGTTGGTATATGACCTTATTGGCAGTCCCTTAAGATACGGGTATTCTTTCGCTACGTCTTCGAACTTCATTGATTGCGTTGGGAGACCCAAATTCTTGATTGTGTGCACGTCGCTGAGTGTAAACTTTCGTCCGTTTGCAGCGCCTGATATAGTAATCGACAGTTGAACTGACTCGTTTTCTTCTCGCGTTGTCTGACCCGTCCATTTTAGCGTAAGCGGTACTGTATCACCATTCATGTCGAGACTTTTGTATAAGTCATGATCCATCAAGGTTACGGACGAACCTTCGTCCATGAACGCAAACGACTCGATAACATTTGATTTTGCGTATATACGTATGGGAATACATCGAAAAATGCACTTCGAGCTACTTATCGGACCGGCATGAGCATTAATAGTATTTGAAGGTTTACTAACAAGTGGTGTGCTGTCATCGCTAGCGTGCCGGTGCAACAGATGATGGTGTTTATCACTACAGTTGTCTATGCCACAGAGCCTGTTTGCGAAGAAACATTTACGACGATGAATATTGAGACAGTGTTGACAGAGTTTCTTCGAGTTAACTAGGGACCATCTCTTTTCCAACGGAAGCATTTCGAACATGTTGCACTTTTGTACTTTATGATCGACACTCTCACAAGCGACACATCGTTTTTGATTATCCGTTGTTTCAGTTAAATGAGTATTTACCGACGCGCTACGTTTGTTATCTAGTGGCGAAACGACCTGACTTGCTGCTAAGGCGATGTTGTGGAGCCAATCACTAAATGATTTTACGATTGGAACGTTGACATCTTTTATGCTCATCGCCCAGTTAAGTTTGTGGTGGTTCGGCAATTTATCGACGAGCTCTTTAACCCATTTGACACACTTCCATGGTTGAGCATAAATTGCGCACCATGAGCGAAAATTCGATGACACTTTCCAGCTTATCTTTCAATGGCGGGAATTTTCGCGTCTTTTCGATTAAACTGTCAAGTATGTGTTCGGGTCTGCCATAACACATTTCCAAGGTTTGTATTATTTCGGGTACCATCGATGGCAAAAGCAATCTGCTTCTCACTAGCTCTTTCGCCCTACCTCGTAAACAGGACTGTAGTCGTATAAGATTTTCGACAATTGTATAGCCGGCTATCTGGATGCTATTCGTAAAGCAACTGATAAATAGCGGCCAATCTTCAGGGTTGCCGTCGAATGCCGGGAGGTCTTTCGGAATTACTTGCCTTGCTGCTAATTGCGCTGGCGTAGGTTGGTTCAACGAAGAATTTAATTGAAAATTGTTACCGGGATTGAATCCTCCTTCGGCAGTTCCCAATATGGCATACTTTTTCTGCAGGTACTGTCGTTGCAGTACCATTTCATCCTCCAGCATTTGTAATTGCAGGTCGCGTTGCCGTGCACTCGCGTTTGCTGCACAAGTCTGTTTTACGCCGAGTGTGGTAGATATGGGCGGCTGCATGAAATTCTGGATATTATTTGATGTGTCGGATGAAGTACTAGGTATGACCTGATCCGCAAAGAGTGTATTAGTTACGTTGGTGGCAGTAGAGTCATCAATCGTTGCTCTTTGTGCTTCTATGTATGCACTTGTCGACGGTAGATTCGGGATCGTAGTCGTGGCTTGATTGAAGCTGTATTGCGCTAAAAGTGACTTCATCGATGTGGTGAGGGTGTTTGAGTGTGTACTTGGTTTGGCTGTAGTTAATGTTGATGATGTAGCAGTTGATAATGTATCAACTATCGTGTTCACCGTTAACTTTGCTTTTGGTGAATTTGTCTGTTGCTGGGTGGCTAATGGCGCACTGTTGCTACCTGGATCGCTGGTTTGGCTGGCACGTCGTAATATTAATGGTTGTCGGAAACCGCAATTTTCGCAACTCCAATTTACATCTGCTATGTCGCTGTTAACTCCCACGCAATCGAAATGGTACCATTTATCGCAAGTATCGCACTGTACCATACGATCATTGTCCACTAATTCACATTTTTTACAATGATTATTCATTTTTGTTATAAAACCGAACCGAGTTTATTTTATAAATTTTTTAAAGAATTGTTGAGTCCGAACAATTCAAAGACAACTTTTAAGAGCAACGAATATTTTTATTACAAAATTACTTTTCAAAATTATACATTATTTCGCGTACGCTTTAAAAAATTTATCCTTCACTCGGACTCGGTTCATTCGGACTGGTTTGTCGGTGTGATGCAGTTCAGTAGCGATGCGGCAGACGCGTTCCCCCACTCGTAAAGGCGTGTATGTGTATGTAAATATAACAGTGGCGGTGCGGCGACAACAAACCCCTTTAGGTAATATCCGCTAAAGTCCTCTCTGATTAATATAATCTCACAAAAACAACTCTGTTGTAAAAAGTTTCCGCCAAAGAAAAACTTGTCAGCCGCAAAAAGGATTGATATAATACAATCCCGCCAACATTCTCGCAAGGATATGCATTCAAAAGTGATTGAATTAGTTAATAGTTTCCACCAAAACAGCGTGGTGCGGTATGCGTCAGAATTTGTGAAATAATTTCCGCCGCGATAGACCACGCTGAATTTACCAATTCGTGTGGAGTGTGTGTTGTCTGTACCGCGTAACGCACCCGCGCTGGTTTGGTGGAAGCTAATTTCTTTCAACGCTTATTGGCGGGGAGCTGACGAGGGTGCTATTTGCTGCTATGCTCTTTTCTTGATCAGTTTTAATCTCGAATCTTCCAGCCTTGTAAATAAAATGTGTTTTACAATTTTTTTTTTTGCTTTCCTTCGTATAGACGACTTTTCCCTTTTTTATACAATAAATTTCTTTCGAAATTTTCATAATATTGGTTTTATCCTGCAATTACCCCTATGAAAGCTCCCCGCCAAACAGCATTGCAAGAAATTAGCTTCCACCAAACCAGCGCGGGTGCGTTACGCGGTACAGACAACACACACTCCACACGAATTGGCAAATTCAGCGTGGTCTATCGCGGCGGAAATTATTTCACAAATTCTGACGCATACCGCACCACGCTGTTTTGGTGGAAACTATTAACTAATTCAATCACTTTTGAATGCATATCCTTGCGAGAATGTTGGCGGGATTGTATTATATCAATCCTTTTTGCGGCTGACAAGTTTTTCTTTGGCGGAAACTTTTTACAACAGAGTTGTTTTTGTGAGATATCATATTTTTTTGCAGTTTTCAATTGACAAAATCAACTTAACATAACAATAAATGAATGCGCTTATTTTCTTGAAATGAAGACGATATTCACTGCCCTTTTATCACGACCATGTTTGAGAACATAATAACAATAATAACCCTCTTGGTAACCTTTGTAACCTTAGCGTCCTTCGTAACCTAAGGTGTGTGTGTTTTGCGAACCTCTACCGTTTGCTGGAAGCTTTAGGATCATTGGGATGTTATTTGTTCATTCAATATTATAGTAATATGTACGTACTCGTATAAGAGACGAACCAAATCTGGAACGTTGAGCCCTTGCCGCCGCTCTTGCAGACGCTTTACAACTGAAAACTTTAGAGAACATATACAAGGGATTGTTCGAAGCAGTCCTGCCAAATAACAAAACTATACGATTCTTTTCTAGGCATTTTTTGGGCCAATCTCCGACTTTTGCAAAATGCTTCCTTTAAAACATATAAAAAGATTTAAGCGAGAAACTCTATGTATTTTTTCACATTTTCCGCTGTATCTTTTTTTCTACTCCACGGATCGGAGCAAACGATAGCCTATGCACACCTTCACGACAGACTCTATCAATGGGAAAAGAGACCACATCCCGAGATGCCCTCTGCAAGGCTGTAGCCCTGTCAATGAACGACAAGAACAACAAGAACAACGAGAACAACGAGAACAAGATTTTCGAAAAAATGCGATTTTCAAACTCTTCTATCTCCAGTGTTTTTCATCGTATCTTCTTGAAATTTTCTACACTTCGTAAGACGGCGCAAACGACAACCTTTACCGAATTTGAACACTCAGGCCCAACCAGAGTCCGAGCTACAGAGGTCCGAAAACCCGTACTTGTTCCGTCGTGTAAACATAGTCTTAGTCGCTTCTCACTTTTGATTTGTTCAAATTTCTTCGTTTTTCTTTGGCGGGCGGGACGCTCCCGCGTCCCTAGATATTTCCAGCTTTCAAAAAATATGTACATACATAATTCCCCCAAAACTCGTAATCGTAAATCCGAGCCTCTATAAACGTCGAAATCCCAATGTAAGTAACATCTTTGAGAGTATGCTCGCAACATTCAATATTTTTTTATTGGATTACCTTTATCGTCGCTTATTTTATCTCACGAAATAAATGCGTTTCCGAGCAATGTATTCCCCGGTTTTATACCTCCCCATATATGCTTCCGAAAGACTTCTGCTTTCTCTCTGATTTTCACTATCAACTAACCTTGCCTTACACACATCCACGGATGGTGGAGTGGTTGAAAATCAATGAATTCCTTCAATTCATCTTTTAAGGTTACAAATTCTCAAGATACTCCCCCAACCTGATGGGATGTCCACCGCCGCCGCGTAGCTTCGGCCGTGCCATTTTGTAAACATACATATAGAGTATTGAAGCACATTCCCATTTAAGTAAAGGCAATAGTACAAGCTCTTCAAGTACCATCATAGCAGGTAGGCATTCCTCATGTATCCTCACACAAACATACATTTCCATAAAAGCCCATAAAAACATTTGAACCTTTAAAATTACATTGAGTTGGGTTCGGGTCTGGCTGGATGGAAGTTATCATCGCATAGCCTTCTTCTTAACCGGGGCGCTTCTGCCAGGGAGCAAGCTGAAAAGCTTTAGGGATTTTGCCAAAGAAGAAGAAAATCATCTCCTTTTCCCCTTGTCAAAATCTATTCCGCATAATGTCGAGGAGGACTTTTTTTTGTGTGCCGTAATGCCATCCTCCCCGGGCGCACGGTCGATATAAAAACGGTTTTATGGGTCATTGCGTTTCAGAAGGGGTAGGTATAAGTAGGATTCTTGATTTTCAGGAATTAAATCTTTTCGTTTGCTCTGTTTTTCGGTCAGAATCGGTCGGTTGTCCGCATTTTATGTTATGAACGCTAAGTGTGGTACTTTAAGGCATGTTAAGTAGACAGACACCTGTTAGATTCAATAAGATTGTTTAGGTATGCATGGGAAATCAGAAAGCAGTATGCCCGGGAGAAGGAAGCGAAAAATTAATGCAGGAACCTTATTTAGACAGTTTTCCACTGTTTCTATATGAAAGAAATTCATAAAGATCGATATACATACAATCGGAATGTTACTAAATATTTTTACAATGTATCAATCTCATCTTTGTAATTTGTAAGTACAATTTAGTTACATTTAACCCCTTTTTGTAGTCTTAAACTGAATTTCTCTCTTAACTTTACTCAATATTCTACCGTTCTTTTTATTCTTCCTTTGTAAACATCCTTTAAAGAACCCGCCGCACATTCTAGGTTATCGCACAATCGAATAAACCAGCATCATAGTTGCCAACCAAACGAAAGTGCTTCCGATTGACTGCAACTACGCCAGATTGAGAGTACCTCTCGAAAGTATGAAAGAAACTCCTCAAATGAAATTTTCAGTTTGAATAGTACAGAGACAGACAGACAGATACGATAGTACTAGAACGGATTCAAATACGATATCCCATCTGATATCTATGCGAGTATCGAGTCGAGTTCTGCGAGGAAAATTACATTTAAGTAAGTGTATTGACTACGACGATGACGCTAAAGCAGCAGAATAAAATCGATTTAGTCGATTGCGAGTGGGAATAGCACTTTTGTAAATATGTAATTATTCCAAGTTGTTTGATGGTCTATCTATACTCATCAAGGAGATGGTTTCTCATGCATATTGTTAGCAATTGTCGCGCACGTCGGTAATGGTATACGATGATGTCAATTTAACAAATTAATTTTATTCAGATTCGAGTAGGAAGGAAATGTAAAGGATTCGATTTGATTAAATGGAACGATTTGCAGCTATGGCGGGTTTTAAGAACCTATAGGTTCAAACTTCGAATGGATTCTCGAATTGTGCATAAAATATAATAAACCTAGGTAGGATCGATTCGAGGATATAAGAAGCTGTTCCCCACATGAGAGATTTGGTACACTGAATCGGTCGGGAAATTTGGTGTTTCGATCTAGAAAATTATCAACATCGTAAGGTCAAAGGGTCGGAGTCCTGCTGGTGTTGTGGTTAGTGCGCACACCTTCGGTGCACAGGTTCGTGGGTTCGAATCTCACCACGAACCAATTCAGTTTGTGGTGCTTTTCGAACTCACGACCCATGTGACGGACTATGATCTCACTTAGATGTTAAATGAGTACCCATTTATGGGGATAAATAACACTGCTGAGCATGCTGTTGATCTCAACACCTCAACAAAAAAGCAGTTAAAATCTTGGAAATCGGATGTCACTAACACATCCGCGGCCGTAGTCCAATGTTGGACTATCGCGCCTCTTATTTTTTTTAAGGTCAAAGGAGTTCGATTTTTGTTTGACGGGGGTTTTGTCAATCAAAAATCGATTTATGAGTTTAATTAATTTATGGATTTTAATTTTAATAATAACCACCATTTGGACTGCCTTCCATTGTTCTGGGTTTGTTATCAGTTTGTTAACGAACCGGTTTCGACACATATTTGCCTACTTTTAAATTTGGGAGGTTTTCGAAAAAACTCCATAGCCAAACCCTAACCTATACGATTGTAGAGGCATTGTAAAGGTAATGGGAAGTAAAGTTTAAGGGAAGCCCTCTGTCTGGCCAAGTGAGACCTCGATGTTGAGCGAAAGTTCTTGGCCATCTGAAGATGTCCAGGGAGCGGAGCCAATGCCCTAGCAAACGTGCTAGGCAAGAGCATAGGACCCCTCAACAAGCGAGAAGCGGTATGTGCTTGCTGTAGCTCAGAGTAGGGCATTTATCGTGGGTGAAGTGACTTCAAATCATTAATTTTGTTTTTGCGTTTGTTATGTTAAGTTTAAGTTAAATTGTGTTAAATTTATTCATCTTATTTATTAGTGTTTCGTGTGCACAGTGTCGAGTGTCCTGAGAAAAATATAAAATATGTACAAGTGACTCCCAGGAAAACAAATCGGGTGAGGGTAAGCGTCTACCCACATGTCCGTCACTAAGACCCTGGCGACCGAACGATCACGGCCACAGAGCACGACAAAAAAAAAACCCTATAAAATCGATTTTACCCGTCCGTCTGCTCACTAAAAAAATCGCGAGCACATCAGCCGATCGACATTAAATTTGGAAAGAATGTGTAGAATGGTAAAAGTCTTTGGCACGAATACTTTAGAAGATGGTGACGCAAAGCCAACTCGGCGATAAGGTGACTTTCTTATTTTCTTATCGGAAAAGGGTGTGTGGGTTTTAAAATCAAAGGGCTCGACGAATACGTTTCATATCAGTTAACCTTTTCCAGTTTCAAGGGACGGCGAGCGAGTTAAGCGACTTTGAAGTTAAGTTTGCGGGACCTCCCTCTTTTTTTCTAAGCCGTTATAGGTACAGATTTGAAATATTGCTCAAAGATTGGTTAGTTTGGGCATATACACGTTAAATACTAAGCATGTTGATATTTGCTAAGAAAAAGTAAATAACGAAAAATCTCCGAGCATTTTGCGGTTTTTCAACTATTTTTACCCTGTTCAGCAACTAAATTTTGGTGGGAAGCTCAGGATTCGTGTTCAGCACACCAACAAACATAAGAAACAAAAAAAAATCTGCACCACATTTTGCAATTTCAAGGACTTGGTCTTTCGCCTGGTTATTGAACTATGAGGAATGTATCGCATGGCATCCAAATTAGAAAAACAATTTAAAACGCGAACCTTTGTAGCTTTTACTAAAATCAAAATAATATGCTAATCCTCATCTAGAGAAAAAAAAACTATCTCGACAGAACAGAATTGTTCTTTGCATTGTATATAATTTTTGATGTGGAAAATGGGCCTATGGGCCCTATTAGAACCAGCTACACAAATCATTAAAAAGCTTAGTGCTTCCTGATGCATTTGAGAGAAACTTTTGAGATTTTTATGGAAAGATCGGCTGAATATATTTCGCAGAATTAGCCAGCTGCATTTGGATTCGGTAGGAGAACAGAAATCGAGCCCTGATCTGTGAGCTTGACACGGTTAGGTTGATGTGTCTAGTACCAGGATGCATTTATTGAATTTTTGAATGGCTTCACCAAAACTTAATTCAAAGACTATTACTGCGAAAAATAACGGGTGCGGCTGCCTCGAGTGAACGTTTTTATAAAAAAAATATTTCCATTGAGGCAATAATGCGATTAGTACTATTGTTTAATTTTTTTTTAATTTTTTTTTTTTTTGCTAAATTTTAATAAAAACTTGTATTCATTTTGCACTAAAATTTGTAGCTAATGTCGATTGATTTTTCGTTAAAAATCAAGTGTATCGTATACCAAGCAAATCAATTAACAGTACGACCGGTAATCGCAACACTCGAAAGACGCAAGTCCTCGATTTACGCGACACACAAATTTCTACTTTGTTGACTTTATAAGTGCAACTATCACGAAAATTTCGGAATTTCTGAGACACCGAGACTGAAGTTTTTCTAAAATTGCGGATTGAGACCAGGTGCCAAATGAACACTTCTAACAATACCAGTATATTTTCGTGCAGTGCTAGCTGTGAAATCGAACTTTTTACGCTTTCAAAGAGTTAGAAAAAAGTGTACCGTGAGTCTTGCAACTCTTGCAAGCCAAATCTTGAATCCACACAAGGGCAAGTTCTCAGAACTTTAAGAGTGCACAGTCCTGTGAGAAACAAGACCAGGGCAAAACAACATTTCTAAGCGCACCAAACTGCGAGTAGGTATTCGATGTAATTGTTGAGTCAGTGCTTCTTTATAGCACATTGACATGGTGACCATCGAAATCACATTCAAGTTTCAGACTTTCGTGTCTACGATTGCTTCCAATAAAAAATCTCTTCACATTTACACTCCAGTCCTGTTTAGTTAGCAACATTCCGCCTTTTGATGGATGTTCTTTTAGGAGTCCATCAAAAGGCGGAATGTTGCTAATTAAATAGGTTTCAGATTGAAAACAACAAGGAACCAATGCAGGTATGGAGACAATGGTTTGATAGTGAAGTTTCATCATTAAAAATGAAGTGGTTAGACCAAAAGTCGATGCCCAAGAGCAGGATGGGAAATAGTAGCCTTATCAGAAACCACGGAATTAGTTTTTGTAATATCAACATTTATTAACTAATATAATTAGTTTCCTTTTTTGCATGTCAGTTGGTGTAACCAAAAGGGACCACATCAAGAGTAGCTACATCCGAGGCAGCTTGTTCATAGACCAACAAATCACCGAAAAGCTCGAAGACCGACAAATGGATTGGTATTGCCATGTTCAAAGGCGTCCGCCTGAAAACCCCGCAAAGAAAGCGGTATCAATGGAAGTTCCACTTGATGGACCCAAGGCCCCAGGCAAACCGAAGAACACCTGGATCTGTCAAATGAAAAAACAACAACAACGCATTGGTCTCGGCGATGACACGATCCAAGATAGAGCTGCCTGTAGAAATATGCTGAGATATTACCGCCAAAACGGGCGATGTGCCTACACCGCAGGTCGAGCAACGCGAAACCATGGAGCGGTATAAAGAACGAGGCAAGGAAGAAGAAAATAATTAGTTTCCTTTTTATACCCGTCACTATGCCAAAGGGTATATTAACTTTGTCATGAAGTTTGCAACGCACAGAAGGAACTATATAAAGTATATATATTATTGATCAGTGTGACGAGAGAAATCGATTGAGCGATGTCCGTCTGTCTGTCTGTCTGTCCGTCTGTTTCAATGCAAATTAGTTCCTCAGTTTTGAAGCAATCGGGCTGAAATTTTGTATACAAGTTTCTTTTTAGTGTACGCTGTATATATGTCGGAACGAATGGAATCGGACCATGGGGTCATGGGGCTGCCAAAGAAACCTACCTCTGAAAATTAGCTTCGTCTAAGAAAACATTTTTTCTTTATGAACCAGTCTTAACCAAACCTCACCCAAATGTGTTCCTAGTAAATCCTCAAAATAAATATAGGAACGGATGAAATCGGAACGGTACGTCATAGGGCTGCCATACAAACCAACCCCTGTAAATTAGGTTCTTCTAAGAAAAACTTTTTTGTTTATGAACCAATATTAACCAAACTTCAACCAAATGTGTACCTAGTAAAGCCTCAATGCATATCTAGGAACGGATGGAATCGGAGCATTACGTGATCTGGCTGGTTTTTATTAGGTTCTTGTAAGAAAAACTTTTTTTTTCTTTGTGAATCTTAACCAATATTCATTCAAGTGTGTTGTTACTGGATTAGCATCAAAGCATCCAGGAACAGATCGAATCGGAACACGTCATAGGGCTGCGGTAGAAACTGTTAATACAAACAGAGCCGGATTAACCACGTGGCAGGAGGTGGCAAATGCCACGGGCCCCGCACTTTAAGGGGCCCCGCGTTTTTCTCAAACAAAACTAAGGTGTTTTAAATTCATTTCAAATTAAAAAAAAAATTATAACAACCAAGATTCCAACGAAATTCTAAAAAGCAGTTCCTCTTAAATTGTTATAACTTATAACACTTTATCGTTAAATGGTTAAAAGGCGGAAATGAATAACGGGAAAAATGTTTTTTTTTATTAAAATTGACTCTGATAAATTATTTTGCTTATTCCTCAATAAATAATTATAACTTTTTTTGTGTTTTTTGCTTATAAACCTCCCAGTTTCAATAAACGTTTTTTATTGCATAAAAACTCTGTAATTGTATCTCTTATTAATTTTTCGTAATAATGTTTCTTAAAAGTTTTGTGTCTACTTTTGATGAAGGAGGGGCCACCTCCGTAACATCTGTTACATTGGAACCTTCTTGAAGTGTAATAATTGGTGAGAGATGATGCAATCTCTTGCTACGAAATCCGTTATGTGTCGAAGACATGACACATGTCTTCTGTATTCAAACGAAAACAGTTTTTAGTCAGGATATTCCTGGTAAATTTTTACTATATTAGAGGTGGTTGCATCAAATTTTAAATACATAAACAACCCTGGTTAGCACTGTTAAGTAACTCTGTCCAAAATTTGTATTGAGATCTATGAAAATCCGAGAAGTGCTCATTAAAAGGATTGGCCAGGATAGTCTACTTATGGAACAGTTGATTTCGTCACTTCCAGCATAGAAACAATTTCATTTTGCTTCCATTTTATACAGAAAATAGGGCACATAACGCATTTTGATGCAAGAGATTGCATTAGCTCTCACCAGTCGTAATACTTTAAGTTGGTTCCAATGTTACAAATATTAGGAAGAGAGTCTTCCATTCATTCAAATTAGACAGGAAATCTTTGAGAAACATTATTATACGTAAAACTTATAAAGAAAAGCTCGATTTCTAAGAGTTTTCTATGTAAAAGCAGCAGTTATCGATGCTAAGAGGTTAATAAGCAAAAAACTCGAAAAAACTGGTAAACTTATTTCGTGAAAAATAAACAAAACAATCCCTCAGGGTCTATTTAAAACGAAAAGGGTCTCCCACGTTATTAGTATCCACAATCTAGGCTTTTTAATCAGTTTTTGCCAAAATAGTTCCAAGTGCGGCTATAGTTATGACGGACCGAAAATTTGGTTTTTCCATTATAGAGAAATAACGGTTTGAAATAAAAGGAAACTTTTTTAAAAATTATTTGTCTTTTTAATGTCCCTTTTGTTTATAGTATGTGGAATAACTCTGCTCTCTCTGCTTAAATTTCCAAGGATCAGTCTGTCTTATGGTGCGGCTATAACTATGACAGGCAGTGTATATTTGCACACTTCCATAGAATTGAAAAATTACAATTATATCTGTCACTCACAGTTAAACGTTATGAAAATGGAGGCATAATTACCAGTTGATTCAAAATTGTTTCACAAAAATTTTGTTTTACATTTAAGTGTGAAGTTTCCAATATTTTTTTTTATTTCAATTAGTAAAGTATCAGTTGTAGATCCATCGCTCAACCTTTGGGCTTTATTTCAATTAGTAAAACCGAATAAATATAGAAGGTGATAACGCAAATTTGGCATTCTAGTATGCCCGACATGAGTATTTTTATTATGGGCCTTTTTCAGAATATGTCGAAATTTTAAATTTTTCGATGTTGTTCAAAAAGGGAATTATAAAATAAATTCTTCTTTATCAAATAAATATAATTTGTCTACAGAAATTCGGTTTTACTAATTCACATAAACATTTTTGGCAAACTTACCTTCTTGGAATATTGAAAGAAAATTTTGTGAAAGAATTTTGAACCATTTTCAAAACAGATAATTTTGGCCCCTTTTTTCGTAATGCTTTGAGAGCTACGCCACTGTGCATATAAAATATAATTGTTATTTCTTTTTTCTATTGATATGTGCAAATGTATTGCCTATCAAAATCTTCAGTAATCACTTACTTACTCCTTTGATTTTTGTCCCGCTGGAATGTGAATCTGAACCACTGTTCGTGTCGTGGTGAATCTGTCTCAGTGCGTCTTGGCAATATGTATTTGGCTTTCAGTAGTAACGATCGGCGTTCCTAACGCATTGTCATTAGAGGTACGAAAATTTCATATTATGAGTTTCGGCGAAAGTTTATCATTTTTGCGAATAGATAGGAAATGTTTTAACTTGTTCCATGGGCTCCGCACTCAACATTTGCCACGGGCCCCGCGTTCGCTTAATCCGGCACTGAATACAAAAGTAGCTTAATTTCATTTAAATGTGACGGATATTCAAATTTCGGCCGCGCCCGAAATTAGCCTCGGTCTCGTTTATTTTTTGATTCGAAAGACGTAACAAACAATTAAGATTTTAGGAATTAAGATTACAGTTAAAAATAGGATTAAGATTTTTGAATGTCTACTGTAACAAAGTTTTTCATAGAAGGACCAAATTTGGGACGCTAGGTTTGTATGACAGCCCCATGACCTTGTGGTACGATATCGTCCATACTGATGCGTATGTTCCAAAGGAAGGACGTGTGGTCAATGCAATATTTAACTGACTATTTTTCTATAAGCAGATACCCGGGTCAGTAGTCGATTGACGGCAAATACGGTCTGACAAACCAAGGCGTGGGTATAGGAAGGTTAAGGAAAATTGGGATTTTCAATAAATATTTTTTTTAATACGTGTTTATTCATTTCCTACACAAAGTCTTAGGCCCGTATTTATGAACATTCCTTAACTCAAGGAGACCTTGAGTCAAGGATGCCGAAATTCAATAAATTAAATTTCCTATACTTTTTCATAGAAATCATTTATATTCAGGAGTCAATGCATCCTTGATTTAAGGAGAAACTCAAGGAGACCTTAAGTTTTCAATAGACTTGAAATATTATATTTCAAGGAAGGTGGGTAGCTACCTTGACTTCAAGTGAGGTTGACTATAGAAGATTTTAAGGTCTCCTTGAGTTCCTCCTTAAATCAAGGGTGCTTTGACTCGTGAATATAAGTGATTTCTATGAAAAAGTATGGAAAATGACATTTAATTTATTGAATTTCGGCATCCTTGACTCAAGGTCTCCTTGAGTTAAGGAATGTTCATAAATACGGGCCTAAGTAGCGTTCCTGGGTCGCTTCTAGCGATTGCACTAACTTAACTAATAAATCGAAAAGTCCACCCCTTAATATATTAATTTTCAGTATTGCGACATTCTACGAAAAATCTGTTTGATTGCCATTTATAGTCTAGTACAGATAGCTCAAAACCCAAACATCCAAAAGAAAAAGAAATTTTTGATGCCAAATTGTTGAATACACTGCCCACTATACGCAATAAAAAGTTACACCAATTTGCGCCATGGGTTAAGGGGGGAGGGTGTCCCAAAGGGGTGAAAATTTACTTTTTTACAAATAACTGGAAAACTATGAATCTGACCTTAAAATCTTCTGAGGACGAAACAAACTACACAAAATGGCCTTTGTAATGATATATAACACTCTAGAGTTTTTTTCGGAAAATTATACCCTAGACCCAAAAGTATTATAGAGAATTTACATTTTTTGAGTTTTACATTTCGGACTGTAACTCTTGATAGAAAGAACCTAGGGTGACGAAATCTTGTTCATTCTATTACAAACAAAATTTATTTGGTTTGTCCCAAAAATTGATGTGCTCCGACCATTGACGCCTCCCTCACTCCTCCTAACATTTTTCAAAAAGGCATGCCTGTAGCTTCTTTTCAAATTGAGCCAGGCAGATAAAATTTGGTGAGGTGCCTAGTCTAAGTCCCATTATGCTCCTCACCAAAAATTGTTACCATCCGATCAAAACTAAGGGTACTCCCCATACAAAGTAAACCAAAATTCAATATTCAATATTCAAAAGTTTGGACCAGAGCGTGCCTTACAAGTACGAAAAATGTGGTTTGAAGGTTGCTAGAGTACACGTTACTCGATTTATTCGGAACTAGCCTTTGAACTAGTACCAATGACTTTCAAACACAATTTGTTGATACTTGTAGTGTACGCTTTGATGCAAAATTCTCAACATACATTCAGAGGACTACAATTAACTGTTATAATGTCGTTCTAAGAGATAAATTTTATTTTTCCGTTTTAGATAGAATTTAGAAATGAAAAAATGTGAAATTTGTTAGAATTTTCGTTCACTTTGTATGGGGGGTACCCTTAGTTTTGATCGGATGGTAATAATTTTTGGTGGGGAGCATAATAGAGCTTAGACTAGGCACCACACCAAATTTGATCTGCCTGGCTCAGTTTAAAAAGAAGCTACAGGCATGCCTTTTTGAAAAATGTTAAGAGGAGTGAGGGGGGCGTCAATGGTTGGAGCACTCCAATTTTTGGTACGAATCAAATAAATTTTGTTATCAATATATGGACAAGATCTTATGACAGTAGGTCTATTCTATCAAGAGTTACAGTGCGAAATGTAAAACTCGAAAAAGCCAAAGTCACTATAATACTTTTGGGTCTAGGGTATAATTTTCTGAGAAAATGTCTAGAGTGTTACATATCATTACAAAGGTAATTTTATGTTGTTTGTTTTGTCCTCAACTCATTTTAAGGTCAGACTCATAGTTTTCCAGATATTTGCAAGAAACTGAATTTTCACCCCTTTGCCACCCCCTCCCCCCTTAACCCATGGCGCAAATTAGTGTAACTTTTTACTGCGTATATTAAGCAGTGTATTCAACAATTTGGCATCAAAAATTTCTTTTCTTTTTGGATGTTTAGGTTTGGGGCTATTTTGAACCAATTGTACTGGACTATTAAGTGAATGGGCAATGAAACCTAGAAACACAGTCTGATAAAAATAGCTCAACTAAAATCTCGTGCATTATTTCAAATTGCATATCATCACAAAAATTTTAACTATTTTTAAATACATTTCGGGAAGGATACGGTTCCCATGGAACCCTCCCCGGGCTACGTCTCCCATTCGGAACAATTAGGCTAAAAGGGCACCCCTTTTAACTTAATTGTTCCGAATGAGAAACGTAGTAGCAATGTTTAGCACAAAAGAAGACATCATACAACTATGAAGGGCATTCAAAGTTCGACCGCGTGTAAGTCTCTCTAGGTTTCCTTTTTTTACCAAATCCACAAGAGAACGCAATATAAGGCGATTACGCTTACCTACTATCATCAGAGTGCAAAAATCAAATTATTATTCCCATGCCATCTTCATCTTATATTGTGCTCAGACTCACCTGTCTCGGAATGTACTCGATTCATTTCTTTCACTGCAACAGACACACGTTCATTACGTTCGCTTTACAGACATTTGCACTTTTAGAAAAAAGCCCGACTATTTTATAAATTAAAAAAAACTAAAGAACCCGCGAAAAAATCCCTTCAAACACACTTGTCAACCGGAAACGCGCAAACACAACCAACAGTAAACTGCAAAGACACGCACGCGCGCCGCCATCGCCATTATCGATATCCACTTAGCTAGCTGGACGCTGGAATGGTTCGCATCGCATTCTTATTCTTAAATCTCAAGTGTGGAATCTATTTCCAAGAACCATTTGTCCACTTAAGAATATTTTCAAAAGACAATTATCTTGATTTCCGTTGCCCTTTCAATAACCATGTGCATGTCATCTTACGCAATATACGGTTATTTACAATTTAATCCACACGTGAGACGTAGACGAGTACAATGCACGACGGAATACGACCACTAACTAAATATCTTTAAACATCCTTTCGTTCAACGAATTTGTCGATTTTGAATTTTCAAGGAAATAGTTTTGTTTTGTCAAAAGTGTCGTCCGTTTGGCAAAATCGCAGTAACTTGTCTAGCTAGTGTCTAGTCGTAATCAAAAATAATTTCCTACTTTTGCTGTCCTACTTCTCGCCCACCAAACTGTATCATTTTCCACGAGGAGGGGTAAACTGGTTCCAGGAGAGAAGCCCCTCTTGCACCAACTACCTAACTGAATTCCTTTCCTTATCTGATGCAACTATGCAGAAAGATGTGTGTCAAGATCCAGGCAGATTAAGACAATTTTGTTTACTGGAAAAATATGTATCAAGGTCAGATAACAAACACAATGGGGAAATGCATGGAAACACGATGGACAGTGTGGATCTTAATAGTTTCATTTCATACTGGTTACTGGAAGTGACGTCAGTGTCAGACGGTAGACGGACGGAAATCGAGAAAACGGTTTGTGTCTTTTGTCTAGTGAGTAAGGATCATGCTTTGTCGAAATTGTTCTAAGAAATTAAATTTGGAGTTTGAAATCTTTTTACTTTTGAAACCGGTTGTGTGTGATTACTAAAAATTGTGTTTTTCGTTTTGATTTGCATTGGAAATTACGAGTGATGTGAAGTGAAAATTGTTATGTTGAAAAAGTGGTGTGGTTGTTGTGTTTATAGTGAAATAATGGTCCATTTGAAAGAAAAAACTTTTCAGTTCAAACAAGAAGAGTCAAGACATCACATTATGCAACCAGGTAAGTTTTATACATTTTCGTACATAATGTATTTGGTTGTCATTTTGTTTGTCTGCACACACGCCATGGAAATTTGCCTGTAATTCTGATTTGCGCGCTTTTCAGATCACAGTACCTTGAAAAAATATTCGTACAAACAAACTTTCTAAAGCAATTCTTAGGAATTAGGCGAATAAATTGATGGGCGACCAGTCGGATGCAGTCGATCGAGATTTAGAAAGTAAAGATATTCGTGTGTTTGATGATTCTCCTACATTTATTTTCGTAATTGCGATTTCCAATGTTTATTAGCGAAAGATTGTGGTTAATCAGGAACATTATTGCTGGTGATAAAATATAGCCTTGTCCAACTCCGTTATTCAACTCAAAAGGACTATGTAGACAATTCGCCCTTGGATATTGGGCTCTGTTAAAGGACTCTTTTTTATGAAATATTTTATCTGGTATGCCTATACTTAAGGCTGTCCAGATATAAGCCCGCTGAACGCTGTCAAACGCCTTCTTGAAGTCATCTCCATTTTGCAGATTGTTCAATTTATTATAATTCGGAGGCGGTTGATGTGAACGCTACATGAGAAGCCCGCACCAAACCAACTTTTTGATTTTTCAGAGAGCAGTCGACCGTTTTCTTGATCCGATCCATAAGTTTGGAGACTGCTGGGAGGAGATTTCCTTGAGATATCCTTTCTTAGGAATTCTAATTATGACGCCCTTCTTCCATTCTTGTGGCAGAGTTTCGGTTGCCCAACACTCTTGGATCAACGGAAGGAGAATATCTGCTGTAGTGTTGATAGCCACTTTCAAAAGTTCGATTGGGATAGCGTCTGCTCCCGGGGCTTTACTCGGTTATTTTTAGCTTGTCTTACTGTTTTACTGTTCCCAGTGGATATGGGCTTAAAGAGCCAAAGTTGTTGTTGAGGACTTCCATGAAATGTTCTATCCATCGGCGCAAATGTTGTTCGTCTGTGACTAGCAGAGACTCGTCTTAATCCTATACAGGATGCTCATACGTAAAACAAATAACAAAGTGGCTTTATGCACTTGTAAAGAGTCCTACTGCCACCCCGGTAACCCGCCTTTCCCACCTTCACCACTAACGCGTTGCAGTTGCGCTTATCACATCTTACACTTCCCCTTTTTAGGGTTTTTAAGATTTTTCAAAAAACTCTTATGAAATTGTTTTTGTCCGTCCGTCTGTCCGTCCGTCTGTTTACTCTCGCACTCGCCAACGGTTTAACTGATCGTCATGAAATTTGGTAGGAATGTGTAGAATGACAACAGTCTTTGGGACGAAATACTTAAAAGTTGGTAGGGCAACGAAAACGATAACAAGGTGTTCCGAAGGTTTGAAAATTTGTTGACTAAATAACTCGGGAACGGCTCAATCGATCGTCATGAAATTTGGTAGGAATGTGTAGAATGGTAACCGTCTTTGGCACGAAATACTTAGAAACTGGTAGGGCAAAAATAACAGGGTGTCCCGAAGATTTGAAAATTTGTTCACT
Organism: Microchrysa polita; assembly: GCA_949715475.1. Classification (NCBI taxonomy): domain Eukaryota; kingdom Metazoa; phylum Arthropoda; class Insecta; order Diptera; family Stratiomyidae; genus Microchrysa; species Microchrysa polita. The sequence continues at coordinate 25,654,446 of OX454420.1, read as the reverse complement.
GAATAACTCGCGAACGGCTCAACCGATCGTCATGAAATTTGGTAGGAATGTGTATTTCGTCCCAAAGACTGTTACCATTCGGTAACAGTCTTTGGTACGAAAAGTTGGTAGGGCAAAAATAACAGAGTGTCCCGGACATTTAAAAACTTGTTCATGAAATAACTCGCGACGACGTCCTGAAATTTGGTAGAAATGTGTAGAATGGTAACAGTCTTTGGCACGAAACACTTAAAAGTTATGGCAAAGATAACAGGGTGTCCCGGGCATTTGAAAATTTGTTCACTGAATAATGCTCTTTAGCCGACTCATTTTCATATTGCAAATGCATTCGGACAAGAGGGAAATTAATTTTTAGCTATTTTTAAGATAATTTAGAACGTTATTTTGCCGGTTGAATATGAAGCTGAAATTTTGCATAAATGCTTCTTTTTACTGCATGCAGTTTGAATCGGTAAAATCGGACGATGGGGTGATGGGGCTCCCATAGGAACCCGACCCCCCAGATTAGGTTCTTCTGAGAAAAACTTTTTTATTTGTGCACCAATTTCAACAAAATTTCACATAAATGTGTTTCTATTGACGACACAAAACATGTGCAAGAATCGATCAAACCGGACCATGGGGTCATTGGGCTGCCATACAAACTCAACCCCCCATTTTGGATGTTCTAAGAAGCATTTTTTACACCAATTTCACAAAACCTTCAATTAATGTGTCTTTATCAAAGCAACAAAGAAGGTCAAAACAAATGGAATCGTACTATGGGGCCATGCTCCCGCATCCTCCAATAAAATTTTCTGAGAAAATATTTTTATTTGCCCACTTATTCCAACCAAACCCCGCACAAATATTGTTTTGTCGATGCAAGGGAACTTTTGTGAAGACGCAAGGAAAAGAATGGTGGGTGGGGAATAAAAACAAGTCGTAGGTATGCCCGAAAAAAACTCGTTTTTGCTTATTTTGTCTGGCTGATGCACTCCAAGTTCCTTCACGGGACGTTTGCCTGTTTGTTCAATTTCCGGGAGTTTGGCGCGTAGGCGTCATCATTAGGTTTTCACGTTTTACACTAAAGTTGACTTTTTAATTTTCGGGCAAGATCCGTACAAATTTTTATTGTCTATGGTGAAGGAAGCGGTAAACTCGCACTTAATTCCACCCCGTTACTCCCAGTAGCTGAGCTGATCTGCGAGCAATTTAGGTTGACTGGGCCTACACGGGCACACCAATTCCTAGTCTTCCAGGAGATCATCTATACAGCCTTTATCTCGTTAAAATCTTAAAGAACCCCATGGAAAATGTCGATATTTTTAAGTCGATATTTTAGGTATTAGCAAGAATATTTTTATAAGCTTAGTCGCTCTGAATATCCCTGATTTCCATAAGCTCAATAGTTCCATACCAAGATATTCAACCCCAATGTAGAAAAAAAATATGGGGAAAAATGCCAATGCACCATTTTCATTTACTAATTAATCCTTCCTTATGTGCTGAAAATTTAATGTCGGTTGTTAAAGGGGTGCCATTTTTAGTAGGGTTCAATGTTTTCTAGAAAGTCCGATGATGTTACATAAACCGTAGAGCAATTTATGTCAAAGCATTTGATAAAAACGAACCTAGAAATTTGAATCAGTAATTGAGTTGACTAGCCAGCTCGCCAATATAAAATCATGGTTGTATGTTCTTGCGATGATAACGGTACTTCTGTTGGCCATCGATATGGCAAATACTGTGAACTGCAGCCATCGATCAAATCGCTTTTCAGTGCGAATACTGGACAGGCTTGGCGTTCTTTCTCAAGGAATTCGGAAATTAATTATTGCATATCAGTCCTTCGTGCCAAACAGAATAAAATGCTTTATGTACACATAGGGTGTCCCGTAATTCAACGTCAAGCGCACATGATGCCCGTCACGAAAAAGAAATATCAAAACAATTTCAGTCGCCTATCTCTACGGTTATACGCAATCAAAAGAAAGTCGAAATTAAAGTTTGAGTGCTGCAGTTATTTAGCTAAAAATACCATGGAACCTGGTCTTTGAAAAAATATTTTGATTAAAATTAGGAATAATGTAGCAAATGTGATACCGTTATGCAATCTCGCCAACATGCGCAAACTTTAAACATTACTTACCACAAAGCCCTAGTGTAGCCACAAAGAAGATCAGATTTCACTCAAAACTAAAACAGTTTCTTTTGAGGTTATGCTGCAGTTAATAGAGCACTTTGTTGCCGTTATAGTGCAAAAAAATATTTGAGAAATCTTAGGATTTACAGTTATAGTATGTGAGCAATCGAAACAAGGCGTGCATTTTCTCGAGTTTCTTTTGATTGGGTATAACTAAAAAAAATATGCAACTGGAATTTTTTTGATATTTTTTTTTTAACTATTTCGTTTAGCTTGCGTAACGCCCTACCTTTTTCAGTGTTTTGCTCGTGAATAATAACAAACTGATGGGCCTGTCATTGACGGGATTCTTTGCGTTCTTTTCGGATTTAACGATTGGAATGACGGCTGCGTGCCTCCATCTTGTGGGGTCAAAGATTGTTTTTAGACAGGCATTAACCAAAATGTTACTTTCACTAGATGTTTCTAGAGCGGGCTCCTATCGGAACCGCGTAATTGATAAATTTTAAAATGTTCATGCCAGCCAATGTGATTTTTTAACAGTGATTTTTTGATGGTAAAACCGAATTCAGCGTAAAAAAGCAGGACACAAAGAAGGACAACAATGAACACAAAAGCCTCTGTAATATCTACATACCTTGTCAGCATTAAGCGCGGAACTCAAACGCTTGTTTCAATGTAGTTTGATCAAAGGAGCATTTAATTTTTTTATATAATGTCCCACTTCCTTATGCCTTGATTACACAGTGCGAGGCACTTAGGTGAGGTTACGAAAAAAAAAACAGTTGCGTATGCTCCACACACATGTTTGCCGTTCTGACATATGTATGTAGCTGTGCTGTTTTTAGCTGTAATGTTTGAAAGACAGATTTATCGACCATATGTGCAAATAATGTCTCAGGACGTTTCAGGAGCAATAATTCTCCCTCTCTTGCCGGACTTAGGCATTATAAAAAGCCGACTTGGTTGCCTATCATCCTATTGAATTAGGGGTCATTCATACAATTTATCTGTAAATTTAGGGCTCCATGTCACAGTAAATAGATATTATCATATGCTTAAGCCTAGTAGATTTCGCTTAGTGCACGTGTGAAAATTTAATCCGAATGAATCCAGTAGGATTAAGGATATAGGTCAATATGACGATATGACGTAGTGTAATGGAGCCCTTATATAAAATTTTAGTTTTGTTTTCATTAAATTTATTCGTCATTTGGTAAGATGACAATACGCTGTTTAAAAACAGGAAAAAGCGGGACAAAAGCAGGACTTTCGAGGTTTTGGCAGGACGGCAGGTTAATGTTGGACGTGGTTGGTCTGTCGCGCCAGTTACCGGAGTTCTCTGTTCTTCAATCGTTACTTTGTTCTGAATATTTTTGAATCTCATTCGGTGGCTCTGGAGTAGAGACGGAACTCTATCTATGAGTTGCATGAGCGTGGATTTCAATCCCACTGTGACCATGGATGTTAGTGTTGTCTATTAAAATGCTCCTACGGCAGTCGGTTCTTGGATGTAAATCGTCCCGGAGCTACCCGTTGTTAAAACGGCCAAAAGCTTCCAAAATCCCTTTTGATTCAAGAGAAAAAAAATGTAGTTCTGTAATCAATTTTTAATAAGCAGCCCTCACAGCTAAATTTGTGTTAGTGCATTATTTTAGTTTTAATTTTCTGACTTTGTTGGATTCTGCATGTGCCGGCAGTTAACATACATTTCTAGAGTAATTATGCCAGGGAAACCGATAAATCAAGACTACTTTAAAATGGAAATGCTTCAATTTGATATGAAAATTTGTCAAAATGACTGATGATCAACATTCAATTATTTGAACTTGGAAGTTCGCAAATTGTACCTGGAAACTCGTCAATTTGACATGGAAATTCTTACACATGGTTTTTTAAATTTGCCAATTCCAAATTGAAATTAGAATTCATTTGTTACGGATTTTTTTAAATGACAATCTGTAAGCTTGTTTGGAAAATTTACCAATTTCAAACGGAATTTCGTCATTCGTCATATTAATTGAAAATTCATTAATTTGACGTGGAAATTTGAAAATTTGATATGAACATTCGTAAATTTGATTTTAGAATTCGTTAATTTTTCGGGTTTTGATCTGGAATTTCGTCAGTTAAAATTCGTCGATTTGTAATGGAAATTTTTCAGCGTGATTTGGAAATTCTTCATTTTGAAATGGAAATACGTCAACGTGATTTGCAAATTCATCAAATTGACATGGAAATTTGCTAATTTGTAATGGGAATTCCTCAGCAAAATTTGAAATTTCGTCAATATTATTTTAAAATTCGTCAATTTGACATGGAGTTTCGGTAATTAAAAATGGAAATTCATCGAAATGATTTTGAAATTGATCAGTTTGGATTAAAAATTCGTCATCATGATCGGAAATTTGTCAATTTGGTATGTTTTTGTGTAAATATTGTAAAAGCAGAGCTCTCAACCGTTGGCTTAAGGCAAACACTTTGACTCACTAGATAGCAAAGTCTGAAAAAAATGTATAAAGTTGACTACAGGGCTAAAAAACTCACCCATTTAAGAGCATTGTATTCCTATTTAGGAACTACATACGACAAGCTGCCTGCCACTTATTTTATAAAAAATTATTGTAAAACAAACACATGAATCTTCAGAGTGTGTTATCCTAAAATCTAGAAATGTAGCATGTCTAGTATTGCCAATCTATTTCACGACATCCTGTAAAGAAAATCTCAACATGATAAACTAGGATAGTACACCTCCAGTAACAAAAAAAAAACCGTTTTTGTTTCTCTCCCTAATCGCCAAAAGTAGCAAATTCAGCCGAACAAACTTATACTCTCAGTCACACTAAATCTACGAGTATGTTCTAGCTACACCTAAATCAGTACTTACCATCTTGAAGCGCTTCTTTCCTCACTCTTCCTTGTCAAATTCGAAATTAAACGACACACTATCTCCTAATACACTTTACACTTTAATATTTACTCACTTGTGTAAGTTGTAACGCCCATATAAGCAATTTCTCAATTAGGCTTACAACTTTCACAGAATCGCACCAACAAGCAACAAACCATTACCACAAATCACTGCACAATCGAACGCCTTCAATGTCACTGAGAACCGAAGGACTATACAACACGATCGCTTTTGATTCACACCAATTACCACTGTGCTCCTCTAAACACTGTTACGGGAGTCGTTTAAGTCGTAAAACAGAAACAGCAGTCGAAATGGTATACGGGCCAATTAGTGGCCGACGTGTGACCAAATTAAACTCCTACTGATATAGTATCCTGCTTCCGGGACGCAATTTAACGCGACTGCTTCCCAGTGAAATTCCTCGAAATTTAATTAACTGTAGAGTATTTATAATCTCTCAAGTTTGCTGCACAGCGAAAAGTCCTTAACAGAGCTCGAAATAATTCCAACAATGCGAGAGAGAGAGAGAGAGAGAATTACAATCGACAACAATGTATAGAATTCAGCATTTACTCATTATCTTGCACAACTTGAAAATCATGTCTGTGTAAGGATTCACGCTGCTGAAAAGTCCACTTGGTCACGTTACAAAGATATATGGCGCCGGGGAGCCTTGAACGAGAAATGCTGCTCAGACGATAGCCTTGTACCTACTGACTCAATTTTCAGTTTTTAGCCAAGTGCAAGTGTCGTTTTCTATACATAACATACACTTCCTGTGCTTCTCTGCTCCGCTCTATAGTATCATACTGGCTGCAACTTTGACACGTTTCTCAAACACTTGCGCTTCGCTTCGAGTCCTTGTTCACAGTAGTACATATCCTGCGAGAGCATCTCCACACTATATATACGTGGGAGGACTTGGCGGACTCAACGACCACCCACCAAAACCATTGTCGCTGCACAGCACACGAGAATGTCCGCACGCTATACGGTATTAAACCAGCAGCCGCCCCACTCCGAACAAAAAAATTATTGTCCCGGTAAGGACTCTTCGGCTAAACGCACACGATGTCTACTTTAAGGCGCGACACGACAGCTTTCTTGTTTTTTAGACTGACTTTTCCGCGTTAAAAAAAATCACTTTCTTTGCAACGGTACAATTTTTTCACGACCCCGACTAGGTATTTTACCGTTATATGGAAGGTGGCATAAAATAACTGCAACTTGACCCAGATACGACACCGCGATTAGCGGAAAAACGATCCGTTCCAAACGCTTATTGACTATTAAAGAGTTATAGCAAAAGATTTTGTTTAAATTTTTAAAAACGCCTAAAAATAGTCCGCGACATACTTGTACAAGACCAATCAAACTCGCGAGTCGGATGCGACTGAACTTGAAGCTGTGCTGAAGCAAGCTGCTAAGGGCTGTAGTCGAATCAGCTGCTGGGAACTTCTGTGTTTCTGGGACTGGGGATGAGGGTGGATTCGTAGAGAGAGTAATTTCTCTCAGTGAAAGTGGAGCTTTTTTCGTAGGGTGGTTGATTGTGTATTTTATGTTGTTCTGCTAGTGAAATGTAGATGGCCAGGGACGATTTTTGTTCTGGAGCAACAGGTGACAAAAGCGTTTATTTATGTCAGAAGTTTGAGGTATTATTAATATTAACGGGGGTAACCTTTATGGACAAAGAGAATTTATTTTTGGCTCATTCGAATGAAAACAATTTTAAAAAAGGTTTTTTTTATTTAGTTCAAAATATTTCGAGTATGTGAGGGTGGGATGATGATGAAAGATAGCTGCTCCTGCTGAGAGGTTAATAGCGAAATCTGTACCTAGGGGATGGCAGTGCCTAGTTGACCCTGGTTTGGATACTTCTGGCTGTTGGACTCGAGGCTGTGTTTAACCCAGATAACCAGGGAAAATCCTACGTTTCTGAAGAGGTAAGCAGGCCCTGAAGCATACATCAGCAAAAATCCGCAACGTTGTATATTCACTCACCGCTCGCTACGGTCACACCGCGTCTTTCAATATGTTTCTAAAAGCGACATGCTGAGGGCGAGGTGTGACGTATGCCGATCCTTAAACAAAATTAGCGGGTGCTAAAACTCGTGAAGCTCACGTTAAAAAATTAAACTGGCGCCGCTGTCCAACATATTGGACCTAGACCGTAGATGTGTGACATCCAACTTCCATTATGTTCACTACTTTTTTCTTGCAGAGATGTTGATAGCAACCATATACTCCGCAGAATTTTTCCCCCGAACCTTTACCGTCTGTCTGGTTGGTTGTGGTTAGTGCGAACACCTCCAGTGCACAAGGTCGTCGGTTCGAGTCTCACCGTGAACCAATTCAGTTTATGTTGTTTTTCGAACTCAAGACCCCTGTGACGGACTATGATTTCACTCAAATGTTAAACGAGTAAACATTTCTGGGGATAAATAACACTGCTGAGCGTGCTGTTGATCTCAACACCTCAATAAAAAAGCAGTAAAGATCTTGGAAATCGAATGTCACTGCCTTAGTCCAATGTTGGACGATAGCGCCTGTTATTTGTAACATTTATCGTCTGAATGAGATCATAGTCCGTCAAATCGGTCGTGAGTTCCAAAGCCATCATAAACTGAATCCTATTATAGTGGGACTCGAATCCATGACCCTGTGGAAGGCGTGCGCACTAACCATTTAACCATCCTGACTATAGTGCTTAGATTTATTTCCTTAACGGTAAATGCAACAAAAAGAGTAAACAATTTTAATACAAAAAACTTTATTCAACCTTATAAAGCTACCGATATATCATGATCCTTAATATTTAGTTATGACTCTTTCTGAAGTTGGCAATGTAAGTTCCTTGTGGATCGTATTTACGTTGCAATTGAACCCATTGAGCATCCTTGCTGTTCTCGAATTGTGACAATGTCTTGATCAAATTCTTTCTTTGTACGGCAGTACATTTGGCACAGTTGGTTTGCAAAGCTTCTGGGAGCAATCCTAGCAAAAAAAAAAGTAAAAATTATAAATTAAAACTATAATGCCAAGCACTACGACAGTATTTCGCGAAGGATAGTAATCATTTGTCAGCAAGTTCCAGCAAACTGTCGTTGAAAGAATTTGTTTATTTTTATATGGGCCGCAGACAGTCAATCCAAGCATCTTGCTAAAACTTCGTAATGAATAAGGGTTGACACGGTTTACTTACTTCTCAATTCACGGCCTTCAGGGGAGCATGGTCCCTTCTCCAACAAACACTTGAAGTAGCTACCGCGGATGCGGCTATTTGAGAGGACCATATCGACATCAATGTTGTCATACTTTTGAGTATATTGTTGACCGAATACGCAGACAACGCTGCAGAGAACCAAGCACAAGACGACAGATTTCATTTTGATTTTATTTCTGAAATTAAATAGAAAAGGGATAACTAAATTATTGCCATTTCATAAAAACTCTAATGTGATGCTTATGTCATCCCACAAAAAATAATAATTTTGTCCTTTCAATGATTAGCTAAAAAATGGAGATAAAATTAACTTCATTATCATTGCCCGATCTGTTCAGTGGTGAATTCTTTTAGTTCGTTAATTGTTATTTTGTGATTTTTTATGCGTTGACGGTGTATCGAATTTTGCGGATGCTTCGCAAGACATTGGGCCTGTGCCTGTGCAATCCATAATGATGATGAACGTTCGAAATAGGAGTGAGAGTGACACATATGTTTTCGTCATAGGAATTCGTCATTTACTTTTGACATTTGTGTGAATGGTGAAAATGCCCCTCACAATAGCTATATTTGGATGAATATTCTCTTCAGTAATTTACAGACTTTGAGCAGGTATTAATAGAAGGAGAGGGCGAAAGTCACGAATTCCATACAAAGTGACAGCTCAAAAATGTGCCGAGAATCTAAAACATGGGAGAGCAAGCATCTAACAGTAAAGTAGTAATTGTGTCAAACATTCGTGCGCGCTTGGTTGAATTCTTCTTCTTCTTCATTCTCTTTGTATTTAAAAGTGGGTTGTCAAAGCATGGAACTTTGTTTGAATTGAGGTGTACTGTTACTCTACTTGTGTCAAATCGCTTTGCTTCAACAGTGTTGTTATTGTATTTTTCTCTCCCATGAATTTGCGCTTTCGGCACACTTTTTAAGTGATGTTGCCCCTCCTTCTATTAATACCTGCTCGAAGTTTACAGACACATTTGTCTTAAAGAATTTCCAAAGATATGTGTGAAGGTTGATTACAAATTTAAGATTTTTGCAAAAATCCTTGTTCTTACATTTTACAACAGATTGCACCGCCTGTCATTATTGTGCAAATGATGGTCCAAATGCGTAATTTGGAATTCGTGCTAATGATGCTAAATTTGGGTAATTATGACGCATTTGCGTCATTCGAAATCACATGTGAAGCACATTATATTTTGATTAAAACATTTAGTCCATGAATTTTGAGGGCTTAATGCTTTCTACCACACTCTCCTCCACCTGATTTCACCTCGCTGTAAGCCTGAGGCACACAAAAAAATATATGTGTTTACACTCAGAAAAAAATCGTTATCAAATCAAAAATAATAGCTATGTACAGTGCTGCCGACTGGAAATTTAGAAAACGGCTAAATTTAGCCGTAAAACCGGCTATATTTTTTCAAAAACGGCTAAAAATCCGGCTAAATCAATTTCTGTCAGAAAAACGGCAAAAAAACCGGCTAAATCATACAAAACAAACACATTGCGAAAAAATATAGTGAAAAACTGATTTTAATAAATTTATTTCTTTTCTGGAGTACTACCCGTAAACTATGCTTTAGGCAGATATTTTAGTTTTATTACATACATATATGCTCCAATCGCTGCCATTACAGTCAAACTTTACTTTGTTCGGAGTTAGATAGCTCAACTAGTCAAAATTGTTGTATACAGGTACAATTTCTCGGTCAAGTTCATAACCACTTTAGGTTCGAAATTGTGGAACATAAAACTCATAAAAGGAACGTCCAATGCGTAACTATGGGCAAGGGCATTGTTGATGATCCGCAATTACAAATTTGATGCTCCAAAGGCACGAATTGAAGTTCCAAAATTATGAGCTTGGGCGGGAAATGGTATAGATTTTAAATGCGTGGCTTCTATGAATCATCTGACGTTGTGCAAGTTGAGTCTTGACCCGATAATCCGGATCAATTGTTGCAATGGCTAATCCGGACTATCGGAACATCCGGATTAGCGCAATCACTTTTTTTCTGAGGAAAAATAGTCCAAATAAATAAAAAGAGGAGCAAAAGGCGACAAATGTATTATTTCTTTGAAATTAGTCAGCATTGTGTCATTTGCCAAACCGTCCCGTAATAAAGTACGAGACCAAATCTACCATTTTACCCTGAAAATCTCAAATATCGGGATTACAGAGTCAGAGTTCCTGCCGAAATCCGGAATATAGAATACATAGTGGAAACATTTAGTGGTCCGGATTAGCGTGAGTCAAGCCTAGTTTACCCAGTCAACTACAAAAATTAAATTTAAGTGTTTATATATTTCAGGGGTAACTCACCCCCTTCTTCAGCACTTAGCTTTTGTGCACGCTCCAAGACTTGCTCAGCAAAGAATTTTATTTAAGAAAGTGTCTTCAATTTTGCAAATTTATTCAGCATATTGGTGGTTAGTAAATTACATGCTTAGACATTTAGACTAGGTTTAGTAATCGTCAGTTTACGTGAAACCCATTATCCTAAATTTGTTGAAAAAAGACAAGTCTCCACGGCACATTTTTCCCAGGAGACATAAATGCAAGTTTTCCCCTTGGTAGACATAGTAGTTACTTACCCTAATACACGACAATAAGTGTACATATGTAGAAATCATTTCACGGCGATTAATTATTTCGGTTGTGAATATCGAAAAATTTATTCTAGTTTCAAAATAAAAAAAAAACGAGACCGAGGCTAAATTCTCTTTATTGGGGGGGCAGCGGGGGACATGGTCCCTTAGTGAAATTCCACTTGTTTTTACATTTTTTCTTGTTTCGATACCGACACATTAATAAAAGGTTTGGTGAAATTAGTGTAGTAAAAAATGTTTCTTAAAAGAACCAACATGCGGGGGAGGGTTTCTACGGCAGCCCCTTGATCACATGGAACCTTTCCATTAATATTTACGTTTGTGTTTTCCCATCAATAGAAATCAATTTGTATGAAGTTTGGTTGAAATTGGTGAACAAATAAAAAAGTTTTTCTTTAAAGAACTTAATTTGGGGGGTTGGGTTTGTATGGCAGCCCCATGACCCCATGGTTCGGTGTCGTTCATTTTTGCATTTGTTTTGTGACATCAATAGAAATTAATTTTCATGAGGTTTGGTATAAATTGGTGTCCAAATAAAAATGTTTTTCTTAGAAAAGCCAAATTTGAGGGTTTGGGTTTGTATGACAGCCCCATTACCCCATTATTGGATTCCACTTATTTTTAGGGGATCATTAGAAATATATTTTCATGAAGTTTGGTTCACATCGGTGCCCAAAAAAAAGTTTTTCTTAAAAGAACCTAATTTGGGGGGTTAGGTTTGTATGGCAGCCCCATAACCCCATCGTTTGTTTCCATCAATTTTCACATATTTTTTGTGACATTCATAGGGATCCTTTTATTCGAAGTTTCGTTAAGATTGGTTCATAAATAAAAAAGTTTTTCATATAAAAATCATAAAAAAAATTTAGCTGAAAAAACGGCCGAAAAAAATCAATTCCGGCTAAAAATCCGGCCGGCCGGAATTATAAATTACTTCCGGCTAAACAGCACGATTTCCGGCTAAATTTGGCCGGAAAACGGCTAAATTGGCAGCACTGGCTATGTATGATTCAAAAATGTTCAAATATGATTTGGCTTCATATACGTTTACGTTTAATTCAAAAATGAATTGAATTGAATCAATAGTGGAAATATTAAAGTCATTCTTGTACTTTTAAAATTGCTGCATGTCAAATAAATCAAAAGGGAATATCACTTTATTTTAAAAGTAATTTCACTTTAAATTTAAAATGTTTTGATTGTAAGATTAAAAAAGTGAAAAAATATTTTTTTTTCCTTTGAACTGATGAATTCCAAGTTTATTTTTAATATATTTCACTTTAAATTTAAGTGATGGAATTTTTCTGTGTGTACCATTTTCTTCGATATTCTTGAAACTCGGACACTCTGGAGCAGTGCCGGATTTCCCATAATGGGAAACCTTTGTGGTACATGCAATTTCCTAAGAAGTAAATTAATTTCAATTGTCACTGTCTATTTAAATGATCAACATTCAATGATCATGTGCTTTAAAGCAAAATGAGGGTAATGATGGCACTTGCGAAACTCGACAACAACAACAATTTGACAACTGTCCAGAGAGACGCCCTGTAAATTCGGGTAAATTCGACCCTGTTCTGAAGAGCTTGAACCGATGCAAATATTGTCAGTATCAACCATACCCGTAAAGGGTTGGATTAAATAGTCGTCCACCTCGCCATGTTTCCATGTGCGCCGCAACGTGCTCTACATCAGCTAATTTATTTCAGGTCAATCCAAAAAATTCCAAAAATCTCCCCGTTTGCCCTTACTCTCCTCTTTGGTGGAACGGCTGTAACTTCAGCAAAATGTGTGCCGCGACCACGTTGCGGCGCTAATTCATTTCAGCCCAATCCAAAATTTTCGGAAAATGACCCCGTTTGCCCTTACTCTTCTCTTTGTTTTTTTTTAGTCTCGGGTCACGGCTTTGATGCGCTGTAACTTATGAACGGAGACAGCTGTCACGCTCAAATTCTCAGCAAAATGTTCGCCGCAACGTGCTCTTCATCTGTCAGTTGTGGATAAATCCGACTTCTTGATAAATATCCATTTTGTATTTTTTCTAACCGCCGCCAAATTTTGCCGCACTAGCATTAGCAAAACCATATAAGCAAGCTTCGGACTAAATGGTTGTGCCAGGCATTCTTGTGGCGATGTTTTCAGATAAAACGCATGCACCGTTCTTTTTCCTTGCGCCTATATACCATCTCCATGGCGTTGCATTGCTCAGCCTGCTTTGTAGGCACATCGTCTGTACTGGCGATATTAACTCAGCCTTTCACATGTAATATCATTCCGCCAAGGTTTAGTAAACAAGAAATTCGAAAACATGCACGTGATCTAAAATATTTACTAAACTTCTCTTCTTTAAGGGCTGAATTAAGATCGAGAGTGAAATTTTTCCCGCTGCGATTTTATCAATAAAAATGCATACTTAGTGTCGCGGAATATGTCACAAATGGTGGGGAATTCCATAAGCTACAATCCGAGACCGGTTCCATAATTCTCCTCGGCCATTTGATGTATTATTTTTCGATTCCCCGGTCATTTGACATTTCACGATGAAATAACCGTTGAATCGGAAAAAATACATCGAATGGCCGAGAAAAATTATGGAACTGTTTCCGGATTGTAGCTTATGGAATTCCCCAGCATTCCCCACATATTCCACGACAGTAAGAATACATTTTCATTGAAAAAATCGCAGCGAACAAAAATTTCACTCTCGATGTCAGTACTAGACTTTAGGAGTTGTTATGAAATAAATTTAGAATAGAATTTGTTACTAAAAAACTAGCACGCACTAACATAACAGCAAGTAAGAATTAGAAAACTGTGTATTTTTGTCCCGATTTAAAAGCTTTATTTGCCTAACCCTATAGTCTCCGAAAAACTTATTTGTGGGCATGGGAGCAGGGAGGGTGTGCTGGCCTCGCTAATGTGGTTTTGACTATTGGAAAATAATAACGAAAATTTCTGTACTAAAAAGCAAGGACAGCGTGTAGAAATTGATCAATGACGGCTTGTCTCAATCCACAATTTCAGGATTTAAATTTAAATCCAAAAAATTTAATCTCGGGGACGTAGATATTCCGAGACAGGGAAACTAAGAGTAAGAGACTATCAACCGCACACTGTTGTGAACACAATCAAATCATAATCGTACTTTTCGTACCTTTTATATTCTTCTTTCTTGCCTTGTTCTTTATACCGCTCGGCATGCGGTGTAGGCACATAACCCGTTCTGGCTGTAATGTCTCAGTCTATTTCTACAGGCCTCTCTAGGACTTTTATATCCGGGACTTTAATATCTGATCCTGCAATCTCGCGTGTCGCCTAATCCTTCGAAACTGAAATCTTTTTCTAAAGGAGACCCTATCCTTATGTTTTATTTTAGCAAATTTGTATCTACTTTGTCAAGACAAAATATTTTCTTGCAAATGATCCTTGCGAAAATAAAACCTTAAGAGGGTCTCCCCAAGGGAAAAATTTCAGTCACCATACTAAACGTTATGTTATGTTGGTTAGAAATTGATGACTTTCGTTAACCTTCTCCCAATTTAGTCCGTAAACTAATAATTTCTATATTAAAGATGGATTTTGGAAATACACATGTATAATGCCACTTCGTTTGAGAAGAAAAACCGTGACATGTAAAACAGATCTTATCTTCATCTATTTCTTTCAAATCACAAGGGACACAAAAAGCAGTGAGTATGGACTGGCAAAGGTCTAAAAACAGAAATTGGAGGCGAATTGGATGCAATGAGCATCATTTATTGACAAAAAGTGATGAAAGTGATTCTCAATTGTAAAAACTGGCTTTAACATTTTTAAGAACTTTTTTAACAAGCTATGGCCATGAGGTTGAAAAAAGCTTTGGGCTTGACTTGACATCATCGTGAGGTGGGCAATTAAAAAGGACCCTGCAAATTTAAAATTTTTCTGGCCCCGTTCAAAATAACTAGGACAGTTCTAGTGAACTAAATAAATGAATTTATTATTAAAACCATCAAATTGTTCGCAAAACAAATAAAAGTGTGCAAAAAAAATATTAAAAATTGGATGCAGCCAATGCATCGCCAGTGAAGACGACAAAAATCATTCCTCAGGGGCCAGTACATAACCGGTAAACACAGTAAGAGTCATTCTCCACGGGTAAATGCATCACGGGCAATGTATTGTTGACGTTTTTATCTTTCTCGTATTTTTGAAAAGAGACTTATAGTCCAGTCAGATTAGCATTTCAAATAGAAAAAAATAAAGTAAGGCTAACTTTTGTTGTTTTTGAATTAGTGGGATCACAGGAATCTAAAATTGATTTTCCTAAATCAAAATTTTGTTCAGAAAGGTCCTAAAAAGGACAAAAAAGGACACTATTCATTCCTTAACCGGCGGTCGGCATGCGGGGCATCATATCAAAGGGGACGTCGAGTACATTACATTTCCGGTGTTTGTTTCCTATTTCAAGAAACCTCGACGAAATAAACCGGGCTTAAATGAAAAATTATCGTGTTTCCCGTGTATCTTTCCAAAGCCATAACTACGCGAATAATTCAATTTGCCACTGCCTTTTTCATTTTTTAGAATTCATAATAGCTGAACATTCTATCATTATATTTGCTAAGAAAAAATTTAAACATGGGGAATATTTGACAAAAATTTCGTAGCATAGGAAGAGTAGGGAAGCGAGCCTAAACATGTGAAGACCCTGTCAAGTCGATAAAAGTCATTATACTCTCTTTGAATTTACTCTCTTCCTGTGCATCTTACAAACACAATTTATGATGAAATTTGATGACAATCAATATTCCTATAAAACATACTTGAAGAGTTTAAGCTGCAATGTAGCGGTAATGAGTTATTGATATGTAAATGCAAAAAAAAAACTGCAAAATTGTCATGATTTTTGGAATTTCCGCATTTTCTTGGTGCTATAACTCTGTCAGTTTTTATTGTAGAGTACAACTTCTTAGATTAAGTTTGTAGGAAATTTTCCCCTCTACAAAATTGTCTTGGCACGTTTTGTGTTCAAATGGACTGTTAAGAAGTTACAGACCAAAAACTGATGAAAGGACAGATTGTAGATGGCTTATTCAAGATGGCGGCCGGCGGGAGCCCAGGGGGGAAAGCGACGCAAACTGGGATTTTAACTTACCCCACCTGTCTTTATAACATACCAAAAATTTGAGACATCCCCAATTTTTGCAAGGTAAAATCTCCCCATTGATTGGAGTACAGTGGTAACTAAGATAGGGGGTCCGATATGAGTTTCATTTACCTAAAAATCCACCCGTTTAATTTTAACTTCTTCAACTAAAGACGAAATGCACTTTAGGTAGGCTTAGAAAAGAACATTCCCCCTTTATGGTCAGATTTTTACCGACTGGATTTTGTTCGGATGAATTTGACTGAGTGGGTTCGGCTTGGACTGTTGAGTTTTAGCCGGTGGAGTTTTACTTGGCAGGTTTATCCAGCCGAAGATAGAAAACCGCTGAAATGTATCAATTCTATTCGTTTTTAAATTGAAGGGTATACAAGGAAAACGATAGAGTTATATAATTGATTACACAATTTTTCCGGATCGTATCGGTTTCAGTTGTAAGGTTTCATCAACTTTGTAACATCCATGTATTGCATAATAATTATAAATTCAAAATTCAGTATTCAATCGTATTCGAAACATCCGTCTTTCAGTCCAGAAGGACATAAATATGTATAGTAAGTCATAACTTGGACATTTAATTTTAATTTAAAATTAATAAACAAATATTGCTCAAGTCTTTTCCGCATCAGCTCTAATTTTCAAGGCACTTTCAACTCACGTCAAAACATTTCACAAGAAATCATACATATAAATAAATAAAACACACAACATACTACCATTACCATGAGTCACACTTAAATAAATATTAATCTAAAATATTCCAGCATAATAATAGTAAATTTCTTAACACTTTTGTAATAACTGCACTTACAAGTATTCACGTAATCGCACACAACACACACGATTGCTGCTACAAATTCCTTTCGCTCGCACTAGAACAGATAAAATGCGCGAAATCTTCAAGTCGTATGGCTATTTATCTGAAAAAGTTTTTAAAGTTGTCGTTGATGACCGCTCTGTATGTCCGTATTTAAATTAAAGAGTGCCATTTGGAGAGAAGAAAAAAAATAGACGCGAGTATCGTGTTATCATCATAGGTGGGATTCCACGACAACCTAGCGATACGAGTACATATGTATGTATGTGACCACCTGGAGCTGGAGTGACCAGAACCACTTATCGCGGGCCGCAAAAGAAGTGCTTCGGCAAGCAGAAATGATATGGATTCATACATAGTATACACGCCCGATTGAATATTAATCTCTTTTACACGCAGTCCGCAATATTATGTCTCCTACCGGTATAAGTTCCCGTCAGTCGTCCAAACTGCATAAATTAATAATACGTAATAAATACAACAAAAAAGTAACGATATATGAGTTGATAATTAAAATATATTAATCAGAGTTCATGTCATCGTTTGCCTGGCCAGACCATATACATACATTCAGATGGTGGTTTATTATTGTTGGGGCGATTAATTATTGAATCTCAAGTGGCTGGGTGATGATGTCTGGGCATTTTCGATTAATTACAAAAAAAGTGCTTAATCGGGAATTGAGCAATTTGTATTATGCAGTAGTATATATGGATCGATGGAATGTACATAGTCATCACCATGCATGGAAACTTAATTCATAACAAATCGTAACCATCAGGAGGGAACACGTTCGTCAAGATCGCGGGTCACACTCTCAAGTTCAAAACGACACATTGACAGCGACGATCTTGTTTTTTTCGATGAGTTGTTTATTGACAAGTTGTTTATATCACTCCATAAGTGCTTAAAAGTCATGTCAACTACGTCATGGGATTTCAATGACATCTTATGCGCAATTAGTGTAGTTGTTAATGAGAAAGGCATATAAATGTCTAGGGGCTGAGACTGAGTGTTGCTTTACTTTTGTCGCGGTTGATTCTAATCAAAATAATATTAAAGCCGGTTGATGGGGATTTTTTATGTTTCATCACTTCCTAGTTTCAATTAACTCCTACAGACTTCCCTGAGTTGCCCCAGGCAGGAAATTTTGCCATCGATTGACCTTCTCCACACGTTCCCTAGTCGTTTAGCTGCAACGCTCGTCGTAATTAGCGTCAATGAAAAAATATTTAATTACCAGGAAAAATTAGTAAAAAACCTAATTTCTGACGCTATTACGTCAAATATCCCCTAAAAATCCACTTTCAGGACCATAAATTCGACAATAAACAATCTCGCGTGTAGTCATAAAATCAATGCTATTTCGACCTTGACATCAGCGCACTTCTTAAGCTGCAAAATTAATCCCATTAAGCAACTGTATATCCACTTACTAGATATGACTTTTAAATCTCCTTCTTTCGTTGTGCACGAGCATCTCGAAAATTAAAATAAATTTCCACGAATTGGTCTCGTGAGACGACAAAAATAAAAAATAAAATAAGACAAACAATAAAACAGCACATAGCACACAGAAGTTCATTTCGATCTTATGCAAATTCTTCTAGTCGGCTTCAACTCAACGCAGATTTATATTTTTAATGGAATTTTCCAGTTTTTCAAAAGATCATTTTGCGAGAGATGGCCGTAAATTTTGTTTTTATATTCGCAATACATAATAATGTTAGTCGTCAAGCTAAATTTATTATTATAAATTAATTTTGTCATTGAAATGAAGACTATTAGATTTGCAAAAGGAAGTTTCTTTTCTCTGTATTTGGCTTTCAGTTTATTGCCTATAAGCCTAAGCGGTAGACCTTTTAGATTTAGAGCCTGCACGAGGTAGACTTGATATAAATGTTTTGATCATATTGAGAGTTTGATGAACTCTAATCGATGTTAACAACTGTTTTTGATTATACAAAAAAACAAAAACAACAGCTGACTGACTCATCGGTTTTTCACATTATTTTTATGTATATAAAAAACAACTATTGCAACTAGTTCCTAAATGCAACTGAGTTGTTTCTGTGATGAAGGAAGTAGGTGCTGAAACGCAAGGACATATTTCGTAGGCTATCTAAATAGTCTTTGTGAAGCACTATATGCCTGATGTATATAGTTCCGATATGTCTAGTGCCAGCGCACCGAAAATGAGTGAAAAACTCATCCTCGCACACGTAAATATTAGATATTTTAGTATCAAGGTTACTCTCTTAACTCTTTCGTTTGCACAAAATTTCAATCGACGATTTTTTGCTTATTGTATTCAGCTAATTGTGCACAGAGATTTTTATAGCATATTTGTGTACTTCAAAGCTCAGTCTCGAAACAATCATAACCCGCAAATACTTCATGGCTTTTTTTGGATGTTAGGCTTATTTTGCTATCCGTTCTCATAGGGAGAACTTTTGTGTTTCCGATATTTTCCGCTATGTGTCCGCTGTATGGCGGACGGTAAAATAAGTGTCGCTAGTGTCGATAATAAGAACAAGAAAATTCTTCTTGCGAGAGCTGATAGCGTAATGTTCCATCGCCTCGTTAAACTTCGATGCATTCTAGTTAAGTCAGTAAAGCCACAGTCACTCCCCTAGTTATGGGAAGTTCAAAAATATCGTTGTACATTATGGTCCATAGCAGCGGGCCAACAACTGACCCTTGTGGAACTCTAGCTGTAACTCTGTACTACATGGGTCCATCGCTGGTACTGTATTGCAGGACCCAATTTGAAAGGTAGCTCTTGATTATAGCTATAATATAGTCTAAAACATTCTTTCCAATGCGGTACAAATGGAGGCCCAGTTTAAGGAATTAAACATGTTCTTGACATTGAGAGGACTTTAGCTTATGTTGTGAAGCAGCGTCATGCACTTTAGTTGTGGTGCTTTAGGCCCAATTTTCTTCATCACCACCATTTAGGCCATTCTCCACGGGCTTATGTCCGGGTCGTCGCAAGGTTTTCTGAAACAGTTTTGCGTGCTTTTTTAAGCTAAGCTTCAATGATCGTCTATTCAAAGACTCAAGTAGGACGTCATGAGCACTTCTTTTAATTGCACGCTGCGTCGAGCCGCGCCTGAGCCGCGCAATTTCCTCAAACAACCAGTAGTTCCCATTTTTTTGATTTCGTGTCTCTCTTCCGAGGTATGGATGCATCTCAGACCATCATTCATCACATTACTGGGGATTTATGCTGACCTCTGTTCCATCGAAGCAGGACCAGTTGGAAGCAGAGTGCCTCGTCAAATATGAAGACCATTCGGGCGATAACGTTCCCGAGCTCCCTAGTTATGTACGCGTAGTTATTGGCATGACCGACCTCCTCCCATGACTTACGGGAGGGAAGTGATATAAAGGCCGAGCACGATAAACGGTATTCCCTGGTGGGGGTTAATCGTGTGAGCTTCGGAGCTGGCGGTTTCGCATAACCCAAGCCTCGAAGGGGTAGTTAGGGAGAACGGCCTTGGTGGAAGATGCCTACGCGCCTATATCTAACTAGTTTGTGGATTGATGACCACACGGCCAAAATCGCATTGCTGACTAGTATACTGAAGGGGCCGCCCGGATGTGAAAAGCAGCGCTACGAGTCTGCTTTAAGCAGCAACGAGCCTGGGATGTGCACATCTGAATTTGTACGTGAGGCTGAACCAATAGGGGGCCGAAGGAGGATCACACCTGCTATAGAGCGAATAGTGTACCTCGGGGATGGGTGTGCCCAGGGGACCATGGTCCTTGTCCATTAAGGTGTTGGCCTCGAGGTGGCTGTAGGTTGTTACCCGATTCATCGAGCTGGTGATGCAACCCCGTGGTTGGGTTTCTGAAGGTGAGTGCATTCACCGGATGGAGAAATCCCCGTCTGACAATAAGACCATGTCAGTAAAACGCCGAAGGTCCAAACCGCCCGAAGGACCGGGAGAAAAGGCCGAAAGGCTAGGTGCTCCCCTGACGGTAAACCTCGTAGATGGTAATCTTGTCCCTGTGACATCCCGCAGGGGAGTCTGTGTCCTTGTGACACAGAGTAAATCTGTATAGGGGGATACAGATTTTTGGTGAGTTGCAACACCACGTACCCGAGCAGCGCAGGCCCCTTGTATAGTCGATACGCCATGGCGTGGATCTGTGCAAAGACCACTCGGGCGATGACGGTCCCGTGCTCCCGAGTCATGTACGGGTGGCTCACGGCATGGCTGACCTTTTTTCCTATTCCTTCGGAAAGGCAGTCATACAAGTCGAACACGATGCAGTGTTTCCTCGTAGGGGAGGAATCCGTTATAAGCGATCGTGTAGAGCCTCGGAGCTGACGGCTTCGCATAACCCGAGCCACGAAGGGGCTAGTTTGGGAAAATGGCCTTGGTGGAAAATGTGTACGCGCCTATATCTAACTAGTTTGTGGATTGATGACCACACCGCCTGAGTCAAATTGCTGCTTAGTAAACGAGTCTGCTTTAAGCAGACGAGTAGTAACAGGTCCAACGAACCTGGGATGTGCACATCTGAATTGAGGCCTAACCAAAAGGGGGCCGAAGATGATCACACCTGCTAAAGAGAAGTCTTTAGCGAATAGTGTACCTCGGGGATGGGCGAGCCCAAGGGAACCATGGTCACCTTCCATCAAGGCGTTGGACTCGAGGTGGCTGTAGGTTGTTACCCGAGACATCGAGCTGGTGATGCAGCCCCGGGGTTGGGTTTCTAAGTTCATTCACCGGATGGAAAAATCCCCATCTGACAATAATACCTTGTCAGTAAAACACCGAAGGTCCGAACCGGCATAGGACCGGGAGATAAGGCCGGAAAGGATAGGTGCTGCCCTGACGGTATACCTGTATATGGTATCTATGTCCCTGTGACACTTGCTACGGCGGACGTGGTCCTGGAGAGAGGTTTTAGAGAGGCCATCCGCAGGAACGCATGTATGTGCAAAGTCACGCATATCGCGTGATGCTTCGGGAGTTGTTCCCCACATGTTACCGATGTGTGGGTTTCGAGCACCTTGCGAAAAATTTTAAGTCCACAGAGATTGTCTGCAGACACTGCAGTGGTAAGGAGCACCTCCCCCGATTTTGTCGAAATGGTCCACATTGCGGCAAGAGGATTGCCTGCTGACCACGAAATGTTGTCTTTTGACTGCCCCGTTTACATGAGGAGAGTGAAGCGTATACAAGCCAGACACTATGTGACTGGCAAGGTATGGCGATGCTACTCTGTAGCGTCTAACCATACCTTAAGGTAGGTCTCTGCTGACATCTCCCGTTGGATTGTGAGTAGACTGGTGCCACTCACTTATGCGACTCTACGGGAGATGGTGTATGCTATGATAAATGTATGAGATGAGTATAATGTTGCGAATGAGTATATGTTGCAAATGTGAATGTATGTACATATGTAGGACTTCCCTTCCAGTTTTGACTTTTTATGCCGTAGGATAGCTTCCATCGGTTAGGTACTGCACGGGTGTCACATAAGCCCCGGAGAGCCACTGCCTCAGTGACTCTCCGCGTGACAAATGAGTATGGCCCTTATTCGGTGTATCGTGCTGGCTGTGGTTTGGCGAATAGCGTGGAGTTGCGCTTTTTCAACCGCGCGCCGGGACCCTAGAACGGCAGAGGCAGACCTCGCATCCAGCAGTATGTTAACTGTTACCTCTACACTGCTAGAGTGGGCGGTGATTGACGTCACAAATTCAATCCGATCTGGCTAATTCGAAGCCCGTCCGATAAACCATCACGGTAGGCGCGTTAAACCCCCCTCGGATATTTTGTCCCTGTGACACAGCAAAAGGCTGTGTAGTGGGGCAGAGATTTTTGGTTGGTTGCGTCACCACGTACCGTAGTGTTTTATTTTGGTTGATACGCCATGGCGTGGATCTGTACGAAGACCATTCGGGCGATAACGTTCCCGAGTTCCCTAGTTATGTAAGCTCTTGGCATAACTGACCTCCTCCCATAACTTACAGGAGGGAAGTCATAAATAGGCCGAGCACGATAAACGGTGATTCCTTGATGGGGAGGGTCACCATACGGTTAATCTTGTGAGCATAACGCGAGCCTCGAAGGCTAGTTAGAAAGAACGGCTGTGGTGGAAAATGCCTACGCGCCTATATCTAACTAACTTGTGGATTGATGACCACACGGCCCGAATCGCATTGTTGACTAGTAAACTGAAGGGGCCGCCCGGATGTGAAAAGCAGCGCTACGAGTCCGCTTTAAGCAGACGAGTAGTCACAGGTACAACGGGCCACGGATATGTACGTCTGAATGTTTTACGTGAGGCTTAACCAATAGGGGGCCGAGGGAGAATCACACTTGCTGTAGAGAAGTCTATTGCGAATAGTTTACCTCGGGGATGGGTGTACCCAGGGGACCATGGTCCTTGCCCGTCAAGGTGTTGGACTCGGGGGGACGGTAGGATGTTACCCGCTTCAACCAGCTAGTGTTGCAACTTCGGGGTTGGGCTTCTGAAGGTGAGTGCATTCACTGGATGGAGAAATCTTCATTTTACAATAAAACCTTATCAATAAAAAGCCTAAGGTCCAAAACGTTCGAAGGACCGGGATGTAAGAGCGTAAAGCTTAGGAAATTCCCTGGTGGTTGCCCCGTAGATGACACACTTGTTCAGATGGGTACTTGATCTTCCTTATCTGCGACCCAAATTAGTTTTTATACTGTTCGCAGACAATTCCGTTATCGATAGTCTTCTGCTTTACCGTGTGCCGCAGACGGTCCTTTGCTTTGCCATTCATATACAGGTAACATTTATTTTTATGCCATGGAAGACGAGTTAATGGAAGAAGTTTGTCATCAACAAATTCTGCTTCCACCTAGCAGAAAATTACTTGCGGTTGTTGGTAAAATAAAGGTAATTCGTCGAATTTGGGGTCCCTAAAAACGTCAAGCCACCTTCCAGATATTGCAGAGTAGTTAATTACTGTACTTCCTATGAAGTACTATATTTGAGCGGGAGCAGCCATTTGTTATTACCGCACTGTAGTCTTGGCACCTGTCAAGCATTCTTCCGCGTCTATTATTTAGGTACGTGGACATCCTATCGAGTTGCGTTCAACATGAAGAAGATATACGGGCTAAAATTATCTAAGTATATTTGTTCATTGCCTAGGCGTACGTTCCAGTATCCGACTAAAAGAATATCATCGAATCCGCCTTTTTACAGACGGAGTTTGGAGCGTGTGAAAGTCATGATCTTAGTTGTTGTAGTTTTTGTATGTAGGGATGTTTTTTACCAACCGGGGTCAATACAATTCCGTATCCATATTGGCCACACGGAATTCCACAATTTTGCAGGTTCTTCCTACCGAACCTATAATCGCGATTATAGCCGGTTCAGAAGAGTTCCCAATTAATAAATTTAGAGAAATTTTTTTCCTTGTCAATCCACAAGCATTTTAATTTAACTTTTAAAGTTTTTGTCGCGGTATTATTCGGTGATCACTAATCACCTCAATATGATTCAACTAAGATAGAATTCTGTCTGTAACTAATCTTGGAAGCTAAGATCGGAGCAACTTCCAGCCGTTTTCATCTCCACATCTCAACGTACCCCCACGATCAAAATTGGATTTGAGTTCATTTGGATTAAACCCAAACTATCATTATAAAGTTTACAGCCTGTGAGCGGACTTATTTTTCGTATTTCTGATCCGATGATTCGAAATTTTTTTCCGGATTGTTGATGCTTATCGCCTACATGTAGCACTGACGAGTTGATCACCGAATAAATACTAGCTAATTGCTGCAGAACTTTCTTCGCTTTAGTCCTTTGGCAAATGGATTATAATGGCTGAAATAGAATGGATGCTGCAACAGCAATACTGGATGACAGCCAAAGCTATAAAAAGCTTTTGGTGTCAAAATGACATCACCCATTTAAATTGCATTGGGCTGCATTATCGTTCCGGCTGTTGCTGCCGCAATTATATTTCCAGCATAAGGTTCTCTTCTCTGATAATTTGATAGCTAGCAATTTCGTATGCACTTCCAGCCCTGTGCACCTCAAATTGACCTGCCTGAGTTTCACTTTCAGCTGAGCGCTTTCTTCGTTGGCAAGCTGCAGTTGCACTTGGAGTCACTCAATGTCCGACTTCGTTACCAAAGTGCTTATTTTGTTATTGAAGTTCGACTCTAACCTCTCCAAATTTCGGTAAAAAAGCCGGGAACTATCTTATAAAATTATATAATATTCAACTCTCGACTTCTATCAATAGAAAGCTGGCAGCTGCAAAAACCAGTCCCAATAAAAGTATTTTTTTTCTCTTTTTTCACAGTATTATTATCAAGTTCTTAGAATCACTTCTTATAATGAACTCGACAAAAATTAGTAACGGTCATTAAAACTATCAATCAGATTGATCGTGTGATAATTTGCCAAGAGACAAATAGCTAATTTTACCGATTCTGATCTAATGGCTACCAACCAAAATCTGGTTTTTGCTATATATTGTGGGAAAAACGTTACAGTATAGTAAAAGTATAGCCGAAAGCGCCGAAATCATCACATGAATATGCTAATTAGTATATTATATGTATGAGAACATGTATGTAATTTGTATATAATGATAATCCGTAACATGTTGCTGTATAGATAAATATGTCTGTTGAACTTGAAATCTTATGGGATTTTACAGTTTTTTCGTGTGTAATTTACATAAGACCGATTATGTTATGCAAGAAAGAAATGCCTAATGAAATGCTTATCATTAATAAATTACAGATTTATGCTAATATAATTTAATTGGTAAAAGTTGTACATGTCTCAAGGACTTAAATATTTTTATTAAATACTTTATTCTTCGAAAATGATAATGGGAGTTTTTTTCTGTTACTGTCAAAGTAATTGCAGAAATTAAATTGGGTCACTTCACTCTGAAATGGTATTCAGTCAACGTCTCCTTAGCATGTTCACTGTGATTGAGTGACATGCGTACAAAGCGTTCCCCCCTTCTGGTCTATGAGTCACATGTGACTCATGAAACAATGGAAAAAGGGACTTTCGAAAGGCATGCGTGATGGTAGTTGATGAAAAAGTGTTAGAACGTACGCACGTAATCAGGGCCGGCCCTAGGGGTGGGCGAACTGGACGGTCGCCCACGGCCACCACTTTGAACGGGCCACCACTCTCCAGGAACGTTTACACTCCGGGGGCCACCACTCGAAAAGGGCATTTTTCTCAAGGGGCCTCCATGCAATACTCTTTTGAAATATAGAACTTAATTGCAGCTAATACAAAGCGTAATAACGATGATCTAATTTTATGCCATAATAAATCGTTTAACATTTTTGCCCATGTCCGGTCTCCAAATTGATAGGTTTACATTTGCTTGTTTTGCAGTAACTCCTGAGGAGCATGGTGCGCTGACGACTACCGTGTGTAAACGTGCGACAGGCCTTACCGAGTATCGATCACAGATCAGATCTCTAAATCACAGAGTGCTGACCGAGCGATCAAGGCCACAGAGTACGGTTTTTGGTTTTGCCCTAATAAATTTTGCAAAGGTCGCTCCATAGGCTCTGAGGTCTATTGATTTGTAGTGCTTGCAATTGCATTATGAAGAAGTAGAAAAAATGAAATTAAAACTCGCTCATTAAAGTAATAGCGAAACGGAAAAGCAGCGAAAAAACCTGATTTTCTACAACCGGATTAGAGGCTGACTGCAGCATGCCAAATACTCCTACCATTCCAAAAGACATACAACGAAAGGACAATTTCTGTGAGGAGTAATGAATCTCTAATTGATAATTTGATCATCCAACTTACGCTGTAAGTACCTATATGTCGGAAGTCAGTAATACCAATGAGTTTAATAGAGAAGAGACGAATTGTTGACGACGAGCCGACCAGAATATTGTTTTTTTTTTTAATTATTCTCGAACGTACAGCTCCGCAACAACTCGAAGGAGATGACGCTATAGGAGTATTAGTCGTTCAGGACCTCCATAAACTTGAAGACGACCTAAAAGGGAATATAACTTTTTATAAATTGTTGAACTTGGAATTTTGGAATTGAGTATGAAAAAAAAGGTTGGTCTAAAAGCATCAAAAGAATTCTCAACTAGGTGAAATTCGCAGATGTCATGGGAGATATAAAAATTCCACTTAAAAAAAGAGGACTCCCGGAGAAAAATTATCCCGACTAAACAGCTCACAAATGGATCAATATTAATGAAATTTTAACAATTGGTATTGGTAGGGGCCACCATCAGCGATTTGGCCCAAGGCCACCATAATGCTAAGGCCGGCCCTGCACGTAATGATTTTATTTAGTTTAATGTTCTTACCGAAATTGAAATGTTCCTTTTTTTTATGATTGGGTTACTTTCTCCCCTCCCTTATTTGAATCTAAAATCGGCGATATTTTTTCAATAGACTGATTCTATCCCTAACATGATTTGTCCTTACACACTCAATTGAAATCAGCAGTAGCTTGGAATAAGTCGGTGTGCTTTGTTATTGTTGTAATTTTTCGTAGTAGACCATACAGTTGCAACAAAACGCCCAACATCCTTTCAACGTGCTTATAATAGACTCATCATTCTAAAGGTTCAACCTAACAAAAAGTACGCGCAATGCTAATATGGCCATGACCAAATTTTTATATTATATACATAAATGTACTCGTATAAGTATTTTATAACAAAGTCAACGAAGGCAGTATACTCCAGGCGTTTGGTAAAATCAGAGTGCATGCCAGGCACTGTCTGAGATTATTTTAGAAATCGGTAGGCGCTTAGTCCTAAAGCTTAAATTTAAGTTTGCACCACTTGGAAAATTTTCTAACGGTACTTATCAGGGTTTTTGTCTTGTTTGGGTTTTTCGTGTATATCTCCGCTCCTGATGGTTGGACTTTCAAAAGAAAGACACTTAATTGTTCGGTACAAAATTGCCTTAATCTTTTGTATACTGACTGTTCATCTCAAAGCAGTAGATAAAATGCTACAGCGTGTCAAAGTGGAAAAACCCGTTTTGTTCATCAGTTTTTTGCAAATAAGTCGATAACGGTGTCATAGTTCACTTGTAGCTTATTGAATTCCTTACAATCCAAAAAAAAAAATTAAATCGATACGATCATCCACAACCGAGATATGCCCAAGAGAAAGTCGACGATCTGAGATAGCAATACATTCTACGGGTATGTACTAGGGATGTCAAAAACCGGCCCATAAACCGATTTTCGTTTTTTTTCCGTTTTTTTTGCAAAGCCGGTCAGGTCAGACCGTCCAGTTTTAACCGGTCTCAAAGTACCGGTTTTCCGGTTAACCGAATCTTTTCATTGATTTGCTTAGAATTCTAGTAAAAACATGCATACACACTCGTATTGCTATAGTTCGTATCGTATGCAAAATTAAATCAAAGCTACAAGGAGAAGTAATTTGACGAAGCGATGGTTCTACGAGTAATAGCAATAAGGAGAGTGTTCGAAAACATGTTTAAGGGCTGGAGCTTGGAAACGAAATTTTTCATTGGGGACAAGTAATAGAATTGCATACGGAAAAAACAAGAAAATATAAAAAATTGTATAAATTTGGAAAGAATTTTGTCCCGGTTTTAACCGGATGGACAAACAACCGTCCGGGTTAAAACCGCGAGGAGGAAAAGACCGAAAAAAAATGGTTAACCGTTCTGAAAGTACCGGTTTTCGGACTAACCGTCCGGTTTTTGATATCCCTAGTATGTACCAACATTCAGTTGGGCTTTACTTGGCGGCCAGTTGTCTTTCGCTGCAGATAGAGAGAGAGATATGTTCATTACGCGACACGCTTGCGAACAGTGACTCCATTAGCGGTATTTTTTGTAAATGAAAGTGAATTTGACAAACTTGGTTTTTTTTTCGAAATAGTTTTGTTTGTTTGTTTAGTTTCGCCATGAGTTTTTGTTTTGTTTGTGCAAAATCCTTAAACGAAGGTGACGTTGTATCCGTACATTGATTGAGAGATGCATTGAACGTGGTCTAGGGAGCATGAAGAAATTTTGGGGAATGTGAATAGTGTTCTAATGCATCAATCATGTTGGAAAATTCAACAATTCAACAGTCAGCTGAATTTATTTTTGAGTAGACCACAATCTTCAGAGGTATGAAGCAGGAGGCATTGTTGGCCAATTAAAGAAAAAAGAAACGATTTGTTGATATACTGCAAAATTATTTAACGAATCATGGTTTCTTAGTATCCCAGGCTGTAGAGGATGCGGATACACAAATTGTTCAAACGGCTTTAGGCATGTCGTCGAGGTTTGACTCAATTTTCATCGTTGGAGAAGACGTTGATCTGCTGGTTATATTGTCAGGTATTGGATATCATGTCTAGAGCGTCTATTTTAAAAAATGGAGCGAGGATCCGAAAATATAATTTTGTATTCATCAACAGGTTTAAAACACCAAACTCTTTCAGAGGATATACTTTTTCTTCACGCCTTCACAGGGTGTGATACGACTTCGAACATAAAATGGTTACCGCAATCGCCTGTCGTGATGGCTTCAGACTTTTTTCCCTCAAAAAGAAGGTATACGTCAACAAACTACAGACTTTAACAGTGTTAAAATAGAATATTTGAGCAGAAATTGCGCAGAACACAGCGGTCGCACTCCAACTTGTTTTCCAAAATGTCGTGCAAAGACCCGAAGCTTCACCATCCTAACTGCATCTGCAACAAATTATACCTATAAGTATGTACGAGTATAACGCATAGTTACTTCGGAATCCTCACTTGCTTTCGGGTATATCTCGGCTGCAGCTGATCGTATCGACTTAATTTTTTTTTCTGGATTGTAGGGAATCCAATAAGGTACAAGTCCACTCCTAATAATTTTTGCGCGAAAAATCACCGTTATTGACTAATTTGCAAAAACCTGATTTGAAAAACTGTTTTTTCAACTTTGATACGCTGTAACATTTTACCTACTGCTTTATGGTGAACAATCGCTATGCCAAAGATGAAGAAAATTTTGTACCAAACAATTCGGTGGCCTTTTTTTGGAAATGCTACCATTGGGAGCGGAGATATACGTCGGAAACCCAAACAAGACAAAAACCTTCATAAGTACCGTTAGAAAATTTTTCAAGTGGTGCAAACTTAAATTTAAGCTTTCTGACTAATACCCTATCGATTTCTAAAATAATCTCAGACAGTGCCTGGCATGCACTCTGAAGCCCGATTTCACGACCGATCGCCTGGAGTAGTATGGAATATTTCGCAATTTTACAAATATTTTCCGCATAGTAAAATCTTAATTACGCTTAGAAAAGGTATATGTATCAATGAAAATTTGTGCATTTGCTCTTCTTGTCATACACACTGTTACGGATCTGCAATATCGACAAAAGGTTTGTGTATTCTCTAAAAATATTTATAGCAAAGTTTGTAAGCTTAAAAATTGAGCTTTCGCTAAAATGAAATGTGTACAAAAGAGTGCAACACTCCAAGGCAAAATGAAGGCATTAGGGTGCGGTTACAATCATTTGCGATTCTTGTTCTCAATTTCAAGACGGCGACGAAGACCACTTCATGGGGCAATTTTGTTTTGAAAGCTTCACGAACAAGTAGTTCATGTCAGAATCTTGCAAAGTAAACTAGCGCGAATAAACTTTTTGATTGTGGCCACTCCAATTGATTACATTTGATTTACATTCGTGGTTTCTCTCAATTTTTCGCAAATGATTGCTACCGAGTCCTTATGCATACAATATGTACTGTACTTTGGTAGCCGATGAAAAGTATCCCAAAATATGGCCATCGAGCGACAAAAATCAAACAACTCTGAATTTTTGCATGATAGGGATGGCCCCCTGATTATGGGATAAAAAGTCCTGCCCTATTGGGGGTCCACAACCTTCAAAAAAGCGGGAACGCGGGGGGGGGGGCTTTTTGAGTTTTTAGCGATTATTTTAAGAACGGAAAAAGATACAGAAAAATTGTCTTAGGACGAAAGAAAACTACATAAACTTTCCTTCTTCCCTCTTAAAACCCTAATTTACTAACAATACGTAAAATTGACGTGTTCGCTCACATTATACTGTGTATAAGCTGTTCCACGAGTCTGGTTGACTACTCACTGCAGCAGTGCTTTCCTCAGTTAGTTGTTGTATGTCCATATGAGTGGCAGCACTGCCATCTAGATAGACAGGCCGGATTATCAGCTGATCTGTCAGTGGTCATGCAACACTAGTAGTGCCATGGTTGGTCATGGTCCGCGCTTAGTACTGCCAAAGTACCGCTCAGTACAATCCACAAATTGTCCTTAATCCAAATATCAGTGGCTGTTAGCCTGTCATTTCGTGTGACTTGCTATGATATACACATGCCAGTGCGTTGATTTTTGAGATAAATATGGTAAGTACGATGTTGATGTATACTATTTTACAACTTGCACATCAAAAACACATTAAAGCAAACCATAACCTTTGTTTCGTAATAAACGCTCGGCATATTTAAACTTTTGGGTTCAGAAGCACTGGAGGTTGTGGGCTTTACAAATGTCAACTGTCACTGGTCACGAACGCACTTTGTCCACTTGTAGACGAACAAATTTCTGCAGTTCGGCCTGTCTATCTAGATGGCAGTGGTGGCAGCATCCTATCTGTGGTCTATGGCGGTAAGCTTAGCAATGTTCTAGATGCTACTACCTATTTGACGTGTAAATAGTAATACCAATAGAAAATAGCATGTAATTTATACGTCTTGTTAGTAATATAAGCGCATTTTCCGAAGGCATATTTTGGTCAAATAATTTTTGTCTGTGGCACTGAAAGATGATAAGCTCGGTAAAATATGTAAACTGGGAAAGTGACTGTAGGAAAATATGAACACGTCAAAATTACGTGTTGTTAGTAATAACGCCCTAAAAGGTCATGTTAGTATTCCAGGGTTAATCTGGGTTGATTGAAGGGCGCTACCAAAAGGTGCCCTAGGATTTCCATGGTCATCTGCTGCCATACAATGGCAGGGTTTCGGCCCGATCCACGTTGGTCGAGAAATTTCATACAAATGCAAATTGTACGTAAATTCTGTCGACAAATGCCATCCGGCACACAATTTTCCAAAGTCAAGGGAACGCTTTCGATTTTTGCTAAATGGGCGACTTAAAAATCATAACGCTGAAACTCTTATTTCAAAAGCAGGGTCCTTAATCTTTTTCCATACCCAAAACATACAATTTGTTCCGTTATTAATTATTGTCAAAACATAATCAAATACGCTGCAGCGGCAAAGAGTTGGATCGAGGTTGCCATCATCGACCGAAATGAAGCGAACGGCGGCATTTCGGTAGAGAAATAGTGTGTGGTCGAGGGCATCCTCACCATAAATTTTCAGGGTGCTTTGGAGGCTTTTCCAGGACCAGGACCTCCTGTTTGTGAGGATGGAGGCTGGTTTCAGGGTCACGTGAAGCTGATGAAGTTCGCGGATCAGAGATCCGGTCTCCATGTTCAAACATGCTATAAGCAAGGCAAGGCCGACATTCGCACACGTCCGAGGGCCCGTGTATGGCTTCCTCCTTTGGTGTCCGACAAGGAACAAATCTTGCACATCATCCGGTTGTGCAATCCCAGCATTCCAACAGACGATAATGTACTGGCATTTAGATATGTTGATTTCCAGGTTATTAAGAGAGCAGTAGGTGGAGAAATTGCTTAAATTTGACTGCAAAATGGCGATATCATTGTAACTAGAGACAGTTTTATAGATTTTATAATCATCAGCGAAAAGTAAGAACTCTACATCATGAAAAACATCCTTAATATCGTTAATAAAAATTAGAAATAGTAGAGGGCCAAGATGGGAGCCTTGAGGTACACCTGATGTCAGTGGCGGCTCGTGAAGTACAGAGCCGGGTGGGCAGATTTACCATCAGGAAAGAATACTATACATGCATATCCACACTGTTTTTTAATGCGTTAAAATTGTGCTCTTTGTTAGTCAGTCCATTTTAATGTTTTTAACACTTTCCCGGACACAACGTCTATAGACGTCCAATTTTGAGCATTTGACCATACAAATCGTGTCAAATTTTGGCGTTGTGTCCGGCAATGAGTTAAGCTTGTTGTATCTAGGTATGTATTAGGTGAATCGTTTAGAGTTTTTTTTGACAAATCAGTTATGCTCAATCGCACCATGAAAGTGCATACAGATAGCTAAAGTTCGGAATCCTATATTACATCAATTTTTTGGCAGAGAACGGTAGCAATATGGAAAAATAATCCAGTATTTACCTTTCAAAGGGACCAGCAATAGTCGCGACAATATTTCAATAAAATTATATTCAATAAGTAAATATTAAGCACTGCTCCTTTTAATGGTAATTCAAATTTGGATACCTCTTTCTTTTTTTTCATTTGAGGCTAGAAAAGGCAACCCAAACGGATCACCTAATATATGATTAATTGTAATGATATATTAAATTATGATGAGACATTATGTTCGAAAGTTTGTTTACTTAAAATTATTTTTTTAAAAGCAATGCCAACATTCTTTCGCACAATAACAGGACATACCTACAAATCTTCCTGAATAAATAATTTATCAAAGATAATTCCTGTAAATTTATATGGAAGTTAGGTTATACTTTGAAGCTGCTATGTATTTCTACAATTATGTAAATAAAATGCACTGCCCAGCAAGAGCTAGCGGGGAGGGTTTAGATCCCTCTTGCCATGGGGAGGAAAAAGGTGTGAGGAATAAAAGTGGGATTTTTTTTCTATATCATGTACAAGCAATAACATAACAACAACAAAAATAATTTTTTAAGTACATACAAACTAAATTTAAAACTTCCAGATCATATAGAGGAGAAAATATAAATAGGTATCTATATCAAGCAAAATACATTATTAGATCAAATAAATAAGATTTTAATATTAATCCCATCACCAAAATAAATATTTTATAATATAAAATACGTAACAAATAAAAAACGGCCGTTGATAACGTAATCATGCACTACTGCTACAAGTACGAGTATAACGCCTCCAAACCACTTCAAAAAAGGAAGAATATCTGACAAAAACACACGCACAAAATAATTACTCTACAATGCACCATGCACTTAAATGCGAAACGGCCTTATTATTGTATCCATGCACTACGCGCTATGCTACGTGCACGAGTATCTAACTACTAGAACAGCGCCACGGGCCACGCGCTCGCGAACGTTGCACAAGTTCATGGATACCTACTAGTGTAGTATTGGGCATGCCCTTCAGTGAAGTTCAGATACTTTCAATGCGCATGCGTTGAACGTATAAGAAGATTCATCGTGTCTCTATGTGCTATGGAATAGCTATAGAATAGATTGATGGTACATGTGGGCAGAAAGGCATTCTGCCCATAGGTTGAGTTGAGTTGAGATGATGATGATATGATGAGCAGATACATGAAGGAAGTATGAATGGGCGCAATGCAATGTGCATAATGGTTGGTGATTCACGCGTGCGCTTCTTATAATTATTCAATTGATATCAATATGAGCTTTCGCTTATGTAGAGGAGAGGAGTTTTTTATATTGGCAATTTAAGCGTGATTAAGTACTAATGAATGGCTATTGTCATTTTAAGGAAAGTTACGTTACGTTAAGTTAGATATGCATGTAGGTACCGAAGTGAATCAATTATGTTTTAAGAAATAATTTTTATTTTATTTTTATTTTTAGCTAGCATTTTGTAGGGTGGGCAGTGCCCTACCTGCCCACTTAGACCGGCCGCCCCTGCCTGATGTAGGACTAAAAGGAGCTGAGTAGTCGGTTAATATTTTAACAACTGATGTGCGGTTTCTTAAGTAATCGTTAAGCCAATTTAATATAGGACCTGCAAAACCAAAATTTCTAAGCTTTCTAATAAGCAGGTCGAAGTTAATCTTATCAAAAGCTTTTTTTAAATCGGTGTACACAGAGTGAACCTGGGACATATTTATGAAAGAATTGACAATATAATTTACATAAACTATTTAATTTGTGGCTGTAGATCTTCCAGCACAAAATCCATGTTGGTTTGCTATAATATGTGGCCTTACCAATAGAGTCAGAAAATCGGTAACAATACTTTCAAATACTTTCGGAATAGCTGACAAGATACTAATTGGACGATAATTTGTTATATTGGCCTTATCGCCAGATTTATAAATGGGAAGAACAAAGCTCCCTTTCCAATAAGAAGGAAAGTGACCTGAGCTGAGAGACCTATTGAAAAGTATATGCAGTGGGTGCACAAGGTTTTCGGCACAATTTTTTAATAGAATTGGCGGAACGCCATCAGGTCCAGCACTTTTTGAAACGTCTAGCGAAAGTAATTTGTTTAATATAGAACTAGATTCAATATACATATTAGCTAAATTGAAAGTGTTATCTATAGGAGTAGGTTCATAGGATGAATTCGCAGTAGAGTACACCTTTGAGAAATATTCGGCAAACAAATTTATGATATCATGCTTATTACAGCTTCTAACATTATTTAAATACATATACTATTTGGCAGCCCATTATCACTCTTGCGTGAATTTATATGACGCCAAAATGATTTTATATTTGTACTGACCTGTGATTCTAATTTTAAGATATAGTTTTGATAATCAATTTTCGATTTCCTTTTGCATTCAACTCTTAGACGTGAGAATTCATAATAATGTGTTAAATTACCAGTTCTCTTAAAAGTAAAGTGCGCAATTTTCTTCTTTTCAATAAGTTTTTTCAAGTTATTAGAAAACCATTGAGGAAACATGTCATTGTTTTCCATTTTCAACCAAAATTCCGCGGGGATTTTGTCCGGGCCGACTGCCTTTTCACGTTTCATCTGATGCATTGCCTCCATCACCTCTTCCTCTGAGATATCTTCAATATTGGTGGTATTTGGCTCAACATTTTGAAAAGCTGCTCGAGGAAATTCTTCATTTAGAAGTTCGTCAAAATACTCTCGCATCCTGCTACAAATTGCGGTATCGTCAATCAGCAACATTCCTTGCGAGTCCTCCACGTACTTTGGCGCCTGTATTTCCCGAGCGTTCCTTCTCCGTATCCTGGCCTCGTGCTTAGGTCTCTCGCGCAAAGACGGTCCTTCGGTCGCAGTCTGAGTCTCTAATTCTTGGTAGAATTTCTCAGCTGCCTTCGCCTTTGCTTGGGCTACCAAGCGCTTTACGTTCTTCCGACATTGCATATAATTTTCGCGAAGTTGAACCCTTTCGGTTTCACTGCCTGACTCACATTTCGTCCATGCCTCAAATGCGTTCGATTTGGCTTGCACTGCTTCCTTAGTTTCGGTGTTCCACCACCATGTTTCTTTCTTCGTGTGTACGATTGCCAAACTTAAAATTGCGATTATTTCGCTAAATGCCGTACCAGGTACAGAAGTAAGTAAGAAGAAGTAAATGTTACACATTAGAAGCAGACAAGACTGATCACAGGCTCATTAAAGAGCTTTTTATAACGGGTGGGCCAATTACAAACTCTTTTTTAAAAATGCAATAAAATGAACAAAATTAATTTTTTTTACATGTCTTATGGCTTTATTAGAAAGTTAGTAAGCTCGCATTAATGATGGAACACAACTTCATTAAAGTAGCTGCCCGGCTGGCAACGCAGTAGCGCATTCTGTCACACCAATTTTCCAAGACCCTGTTGATGGTTTCGGGCTGTTGCTCACGGATTGCTTATGGACGATATTGGCCTTAAGTGCTTAAATCGTTTCTGGATTATTGGCATAATAATATCGATCCCCAAACAAAAAATCCAAAGGAGTCAAATCGCAGCTTCGAGGCGGCCAATTGATATCGCCAAGACGGCTGATAACACGATTTGGGAATTCGGTGCGTAAAAGATCGATTGTCGCACATGGGCTGTGTGGCATGGCGCGCCATCCTGCATGAACCAGAGGTCGTCCAAATCCATGTCTTCAATTTCAGGAAACATGGCTCGGTAACTGGGTCTGGGCTAGACATCATTCACTTTGAAAATAAGTTTTCAATATTTCCGAACGTTGGTCAAGCGTAAGGCGACTCATTTCGTTCCGCGGAGGTATGATCCTGACTTTCTATCAAGATTTCGAGCGAAAAGCAGCTGTCAGTGTCAAACTAATCTATGATTTAAAAACGAACTTGTAATTGGCCCACCCTGTATACTGTTGGGAGTAATTGTGTTGCATGGCGAATGCTGTACACTTTGCTGTACATTTCCCAATGCTGTACGGCAGGTCGAAATGCTGTACTGTACAGCAAAATGCTGTACGACTGGTCAGCTTACATTTGGGTGCGGTTACAATCATTTGCGATTCTTGTTCTCAATTTCACGACGGCGACGAAGACCACTTCATGGGGCAAATTTGTTTTGAAAGCTTCACGAACAAGTAGTTCATGTCAGAACCTTGCAAAGTAAACTAGCGCGAATAAACTTTTTGATTGTGGCCACTCCAATTGATTACATTTGATTTACATTCGTGGTTTCTCGCAATTTTTCGCAATTTGCGACTCGCAAATGATTGCTACCGAGTCCTTATGCATACAATATCATTTGCATGATAGGGATGGCCTCCTGATTATGGAATAAAAAGTCCTGCCCTATTGCGGGTCCACAACCTTCAAAAAAGCGGGAACGGGGAGAGGGCTTTTTGAGTTTTTAGCGATTATTTTAAGAACGGCAAAAGATACAGAAAAATTGTCTTAGGACGAAAGAAAACTACATAAATTTTCCTTCTTCCCTCTTAATCTGGGGTGATCGAAGGGCGCTACCAAAAGGTGGCCTCTAGGATTTCCATGGTCATCTGCTGCCATACAATGGCAGGGTTTCGGCCCGATCCACGTTGGTCGACCAATTTCATACAAATGCAAATTGTCTATACGTAAATTCTGTCGACAAATGCCATCCGGCACACAATTTTCCAAAGTCAAGGAACCGCTTTCGATTTTCGCTAAATGGGCGACTTAAAAATCATAACGCTGAAACTCTTATTTCAAAAGCAGGGTCCTTAATCTTTTTCCATACCCAAAACATACAATTTGTTCCATTATTAATTATTGTCAAAACATAATCAAATCAAAGATATTTGTGAAAGGTAATGAATTCTAAAAATATAAATTTTCTCCTTACAAATATTTTGGTCTGCATAAAATTAAGTTGGACACCCCTGCTTCACGAGATATAAAGAAAAGTATTTAACAAAACTGTTTTTATAATTTTGTTTTTTTTTTGTCAATGTTTTGCATATTTCAATAGAGTTATCCTGGTTGTTGACAAATCCGGTGAAATCAATTTACTGAAATCCTGCAATTCGTTCAAGAAATACTGAACAAAAATATGTGAAAAAGGACTGTCTTCATAATTTTGCTCATTGTGAATTGTTTCCGATGTTTTCAATATTTGTTCTCCTATTCGGGTAAATTTTCAGAAATTCAGACAGAAAATGAACACATTGTGAATTGCGAGGCAGGGCAATTCAAACAAAAATCATAAAATTATCAATCAATCATTTTAAATTTTATGCATATTTCAATAGTTATTCTGGTGTTTTGGGGTAGAGAACAAAATAGTCGGACAAATTTATTGATATAAACTTATTCACTCAGGAGATATGGGCAAAAGTATGTCCAAAATAGCTGCCTTCAAAATTTGTTCATTTGTTCAATTTGTTGCAAGTTTACGTATGTATTAGGTAGAGACTAATCCGGTGGTATAAATTTACCGAAATACACTAAACCGTGGTGGCCGAAGGATCAGAAAAACGGCGACCTTGAACATTTTTCCTATTGTGAATTTTAAAATTTTGTTATTTTGCGTAGAACCCAATGCGGCGCGTAGCAAATTTACCATCCGCTTAACCGTTCAGGAGATGAATGCAAATTATGTGAAAAAGAACTGTCTTCATAATTTTGTATATTGTGAATCTTGTGCATGTTTTAATACTTATTTCGCTATTCGAAGATCAGTCCAATCCGGTGGTGCATATTTACTCAAGCTTTGAGATTAAAATAAAAGTATTTGAAAAATAACTGTTTTCATAATTTTTCTCAATGGGAATTTTTCGTATATTCCAATAGTTAATCTGGGTGTAGACCAATCCGGTGGAAATCCGGCAATTCGTTCCAGCAATACAGGGAGAAATATGCGAAAAAGAAAAATATCTATAACTTTACTCGTTGTGAGTTTTTTTTAACATGTCTCAACATTATTTAAACTCATCGTGAATAGTTTGTCATTGTGAATTTTCCGTATATTTCAATGTTTATACTGCTATTCCGGCCGGAGCCCTGTGTAGACCAATCCTGTGAAGTCAACTTACTGAAATCCAATATTTCGTTCAAGAAAGAAAAACAGAAGGAAGTAGATGAAAAATAACTGTCTTAATAATTGTGTTCATTGTGAATTTTTCATATTTCTCAATAGTTGTTCTGTTACTTGAGGTAGAGGCCAATCCTGTGGAGCAAACTTACTGAAATCCGCTGATACGTTAAAGAAATACATGCAGAAAAGGTCAAAAAAGAATCGATTGTGAATTTTCGCTCATTGGGAATTTTTGTATTTTTGAGTTAGTTATTATGCTATTCCGGCCGGAGCCCAACCAACAAAACCCAAAAGCATGAAAACCGGTTTAGCCGTTCTCGAGTTATAAATGGTGTAACTGACACGAGTTTCTTTTATACAGGCTGTCCCCAACCCCAACGATAACCCGGTAACTGGGGCTAGTGCATTTAGTATCCGTTACGGGAAAAAGTCGGCTTTTTATTAGTTATTTGTAATTAATGAAAAATAAAAAAAAACAGTCATTGCTGTGTCATTTTTCATCTTCTGTAACTGTAAATCATAATACACTCGGTCGCAAAACTATCGACTCAACCTAAAAGCGCGTGTATTTGTACGTGTTTTTCGAAAAGTATAGCAGTTATCCATAAAAGGCGTATGTCATTGAAAAGCTTAACCCTCAGCTACACTCGCTATTTCCAGCCTACACATTTACACTCGTGGGGGACCTAGGTCCCCCATTACCAAATGTGATTTTTAATACATTTAATTTTGGAAATGCTGCCAACTCCTAATCTAAAACAAATCATAAACGTGTAATAAATGCAAAAATATATTTTTTTAAAGATTTGAAAGCTGCATGTAAAGTTTGCAGCTTTAATTGTAGAAAGTGGCCATTTCGCATGGTACACTTTCAGTACTTACTTCAAACGTCGAGTCTAAAATTCAAATGTAATTCCACAAAAAGCTAAACTGTTTTTTACGTTGTTTACACAATAAAGAATGAAAAATATAACTATAATTTTAAATATAGTTAACAATCTTAAAAATCACAAGCGGAAAAAAAGGGGCTTTTTTTCATGAATTTTTTCCTTAGAAATTGGTAGTCGTTCTGTGAGAACAGCTGCCATCTGTTATTCTTGAAAGTTATCTGCAATTCTTTAAATAATTAAGAAACTGTTCTAAACTCAAAATATCGAAAAATAGGGATTGCATTTGATTCTGATGATCCGAAGCCATACATGGTTCGACCTCCGGCCCCTGTCCATCAAATTGAATAATTTTGTAAAAGTTGTCATGATTTAACTTCCATTGCAATAATAAAATATATTCTCTATTTACTATAATCTCAAATTCTATTCAAAACTGCAAAATACAAGAAGAAAAATGCAAATATATCGGAAGTTCAAAAAAAAAATTTACCTACGTAAGTACATTCGTGGGGGACCTAGGTCCCCCAATGGCTTACAGCTTCTAACCTATAAGCTGCAGTCCAGCGCTTTTTCTCTGTTTGCAAGCTCTTAGGCAGTGCTACGAATACGCGAAAGTTCAACCGCATCAAATTTAAAACATTTGAGATAAGTCTAAAAATGTTCATCTTGGGGGACCCTAGTCCCCCACGAATGTAGTTAAGGGTTAAGGTAGCTTT
This sequence comes from Microchrysa polita, assembly GCA_949715475.1. Lineage (NCBI taxonomy): Eukaryota > Metazoa > Arthropoda > Insecta > Diptera > Stratiomyidae > Microchrysa > Microchrysa polita. The sequence continues at coordinate 25,613,699 of OX454420.1, read as the reverse complement.
ACGTTGGTACCATTTTAACCAATTTTTGGTGAGCACTTTTAAAATTGATGCTCTTTGAACGAAAACGTAGCGAAAATGAGCAAATATGAAAATGGATTTTGGTTAGGTTTTTTGCAAATAAAACAAAAACTGTTGGAAAATAAGTTAAGTATTTATTATTTTAGTATTTGGTATTGCCTCTTGTTGCTCTAATGACAGCTTTCAGTCGATTCTGCATTGATCTGATCAAGTTGCTGATGGTATCTTGAGGAATACCGTTCCTCTCCTCTAATAGGGCTGCCTTCAATTCTTCAGCGGACGAAGGGACTAGATTTCTGGCTCGGACTCTTCTCTTGAGTTCGTCCCATAAGTGCTCAATGGAATTGATGTCGGGACTGCGTGCAGGCCAGTTAAGTGACGACATATTGGCTTCATTCAAGAACTGTCGAGTGAGGCGCGATGCATGACACCGGGCATTGTCGTACATCAAAGTGAAGTTCTCGCCAATGAATGCTGCATAGGGCACAACGTGAACACGGAGAATATCGGTAACATATCGCTCAGCTGTCAGCCCTCCTCCTCGGCCTCCTATGGGCATGAATACGAGATCCGTTTTTCCCTCCAAGGAAATGCAAGCCCACATCATCCAGGAACCGCCGCCGTATGCAACCGTTTCAGTGAAACAGCACTGCGCAAATCGCTCAGTTGGACGCCTGTAGACTCGACATCTTCTGTCACTGCCATGTAGACACATTCTCGACTCGTCGGCGAATAATACTGAGCTCCATTCCGTATCGCTCCAAGTAAGATGATCTCGAGCAAATAAGAGGCGCGCTTGTCGGTGTCGTGCAGTCAATTTGAGGCCCCTGGCAGGCCGTCTTGGATCGATATTCGCTTCCCTTAATCGTCTTTTTACTGTGCAGACACTAATCTAATCCCGCAGGGGGGGTCTGTGTCCTTGTGGCACAGATCTTTGGTGGGTTTCGGCACCACGTACCCGAGCAGCGCAGGGAGGCCCCTGGTATGGTTGATACGCCATGTCGTGGATCTGTACAAAGACCGTCGGGCGATGACGTTCCCGAGCTCCCTAGTCATGTATGAAGCATGCACAGGATGGCTTGACTTTTTCCCTATTCCTCCGAAAAGTCAGCCATATCAGCTCACACGACGCAGTGCTTCCTCGTAGGGGAGAAACACATTATAAGCGTACGTGTCCAGTCTCGGAGTTGGGGGCTTCGCATAACCCAAGCCTCGAAGGCGCTAGTTAGGGAGAATGGCCTATGCGCTTATACCTAGCTGGTTTGTGGATTGATTACCACACGGCCTGAATCAAATTGCTGCTTAGTAAACGGACGGGGGCCGCCCCAATGTGAACGGTAGCGCTACGAGTCTGCTTTAAGCCGACGAGTAGTAAACAGGCATAACGATCCTGCGGAGGCAAACCGAATTCGTTAGGTCTTCCGAAAGGGGGCCAAGGGAGGATCACACCTGCTATTGAGAAATCTTTAGCGAATAGTGTACCTCGGGGATGGGCGTGCCGAAGGGACCATGGTCTCTACCCATCTAGGCGTTGGACTCGAGAGGGTTCGTGGTTGTTAGACAAGTCGGCCAGCTAGAGTCGCATCCCAAGGTGGGGTTCCAAAGGGAGGCATCCCGGCGGAGAACACCCTTCCGTCAGATAAATCTCGTCGTTCCGCAAGGGAGGGAGGTTATGACCATTAGGCTCTGGTACTTCTAATGACGAATTGCGAGGTAGACGCAGCTACTCCGCGAACACGCCTAAGGTTCCGCTGCGCAGCAACACCCGTGAGGAACCGATTTCGTAACGTACTTGTAACAATGAAACGGTCGTCTCTCTCTGAAGTGGATCGAGGGCGGCCCGTTCTTGGTCTCGAATTAAAGCTACCAGTCTCTCAAAATCTCCTGCCAACTCTCGAGACAGCAGACTGACTCATTCCAAGACGGCGAGCGACGGTTCGCTGACTATGACTTTCCGACAATAGGGCTACAACTTGTGCCGCCTGATCTGGCGTCGTATCCATTGATGACAAAACAGTGATTGAAATTCCTTCAAATGTAAGTTACCTAACTTACCTGATGCAACTGATAATGAGATTAAGGGCGCTTTTATAGGGGTAGTTTACCTGACCTGACCTTTACCTGAAATTTAAATTTTTCTGGTTTTTTTGTTACAAGTGGCAATAATTTAAAAAGTGCAAAGCAAATATTGATAAAAAGGGTACCATCATGTAGCTAAGGTTTCAAACAACAGCAACGAAATGCTCTATTACCTACATCCCAACCCCAAAAAAAAACTGTTCTGTTTTGAGAGAAATGTGACCTTCTTTGTGGAACAGAGAGATTAAATTCATTGTTTTGTCTAAGTTCAACAAACTGTACTGTAAAAAAAAATGCACCGGGACCTTCCGGCAAGTAATTTTAAGAGTTGGCGCATAGTCTCTATAGCTCATAACGGTATGATGTTTGCTTCATTATTCCCGATTGGAGTCAGAATATTTTTTGAAGGCTTGAAACCATGACATTTTTTAGCCAAAAATTGCAACATTCAAAATATCAAAATACTTCTGGAGGCCTGTAAAGTTCAGAATGAGTCAAATACCGTCCATTCATATTCAAAATTGAACTTTACAGGCCTCCAGAGGTCTTTTGATATTTTGAGTGTTGCAATTTTTGGATAAAATACTCCAGTTTTGACATTCAATATGGCAACTGTCAGCTGATACTTTGAGAACCCCTAGTCGAATTCAAGTGGCAATTTCGCCATTTTTTTTTTCTTTTTTTTTTAAACCTCTAAAATGAAAGTTTAGTTATGCCATTTTCAGACTCCATTTGGTAGCTCGCGTAGATTCTAAGTAGTTGCCAAATTCTTCATCTTCTTTATGGCACGATAGCCCGACGTCGGGCCTTGGCCGCCTGGATTGAAAACCTCCAATTGTCGCGGTCACGCGACCTTATCCTCCAATTCCGAAAGCCTAGCATCTGGTGGGCGTTCTCACAAACAGAATGCTCCCATCGGGCTCTCGGTCGTCCACGCAATCTGGCTCCGTCCGTCCGTCTGGCTCGTTGCGCGTTCATCACCTTTTTGGGCATGCGATCGTCGTTCATCCTTTGTACATGACCCGCCCATTGGAATCGTTGCAATTTCACGATCTTCGACACCTGTAGCTCATCATACAGCTGATATAACTCAAGGTTGTACCGGATGCGCCATTCACCTCGTTCACGAACGGCCCCGAAGATTCTTCGGAGAACCTTTCGCTCGAATGTGTCCAACAGGTGTTCAGAGTTTTGGGTTAGGGTCCATGCCTCGCAGCCATAGCATAGCACAGGTCGGATGATGGTTTTATACACGTGGAGCTTCGTGTTCCTGTGCACCAGCTTCGAATTCATAATTTGGAGGACCGCAAAGTAACACTTATTAGCTAGTTGTATCCGTCGCTTTATCTCATCTGTTTCGTTGGCGTCTTTTGACAAATTGCAACCCAGGTAAGTGAAGTTGTCTACATATTCTATATTGAGGTCCCCCACTGTGATGCTTGAATTTACTGGCGTTCTAGTTTTTGATTGCATCATGACCTTGGTTTTAGACTCGTTGATATGTAGCCCAACTTCTTTGGCGGCGTTATTGAGATTATGCAGAAGGCTTTCTGCATCACCCAATCATCGAGACATGATGTTGATTTCGTCGGCGTAGGCTACTATAGTTGAGTCGATTTAATGAGTAGCGTTCCGCTGCTGCCCAAATTCATGGCTCGAATCACATACTCCAGAGCCAGGTTGAAGAGCGTCGGCGCCAGCCTTGCTTGAGTCCAGTACGAGTTTCAAATAGGTCAGTGAGTCTGTTCTGAACTCTGACCTGCGAGTTGGTATACGTCGATGTTGTATTCCCAGCACTTCTGGAGTAAAAGCTTCACTGTAAAAAGCTGATCTGTCGTCGAACGACCAGGTCTGAAGCCGCCTTGGTACTCGCCAATGATTTCTTCTGCGTACGGATTAATTCTATTTTCCAGAATCTTAGATAAAATCTTCTAAGTCGTACAAACTAATGAGATGCCTCTGTTGTTCTCACATTTCAACTTATCCCCTTTTTTGTGGATTGGGCAAATGATACTTTTACGCCAATCTCCCGGGACTATTTCGTCTTTCCATACTTTAACGATAAGTGTGTGTATAGCCTTAACAAGGCTCTCCCCACCATGCTTCAGCAGTTCAGCTGGAATCTCGTCAGCGCCCGGGGCTTTATTATGTTTTAGTGCTTGCATGGCGAGATCAACTTCTTCTACTGTTGGGGATTTAACGGGAGGGCCTGGTTCAGCCATCAGCTCCTGAGCTTCTTGTGTGGGGTTGTTCGGTTGAACATTGAGGAGCTCTTCAAAATGTGAGGCCCAGCGTTTATCAACGCTATCGGTGTCGCTAATGATATTGCCATCCTTGTCCTTACAGAGGCTGGTCCTGGGTTGGTATCCACTTTTAATTGAATTAATCAGCTTGTACGCTTGTCTACTGTTCCTACTAACTAGTCTTTGGTTTATTTGCATCAACTGCTCGACAAGATGCTTACGTTTCTTACGCCTAATTAACCTATTCGAAAATCGTCGAAGCTCGTCATATTTTGTTTTTTTTTTGGCTCTAGTTGCGCGTTCAGTCCATTGGCGATATGCCTCGTTTTTAGCATCTACCGCATTTTGACATTCTTCATCAAACCAATCATTTCGGGCTCGCCGGGCTTTGTATCCCACAACCTCCTCTGCGACCCCTTTGATGGTGTCTTTGAGTGTATCCCAGATCTCAAGGGCGCCTTTGTTGCTGATGTTATTTAGCAAGGGCGTCAGCTTCTCCTCAAGGGCAGTCGTATAAGTGACCACCGTGGCATCATCCAACAATTTGTCAACCGCAAAAATGTTTGCCGGGTTGAACCTCGAATGATGCACCGAAGAAACTCTGCACCTATAAGTCGCCTTCACCATATAGTGGTCAGAGTCAATATTTGCTCCACGATAGGACCGAACATCCATTATGCTCGATGCCCATCTTTTGCAGACAAGGACGTGGTCAATTTGGTTGACGGTATGTTGATCTGGAGATCTCCAGGTCTGCCTGTGAATGCGACGATGCGGAAAACAGGTAGAGCTAATGACCATATTTCTGCTGGTCGCGAAGTCTATTAGTCGTTGGTCATTGTCGCCAAATTAGTCTAAGAAAAATGGCATATTTGGTCGGCAAAAATTCTACATCGGATTTTTTTGGATTATGGTTGGGGATGGTCCCCAGATTATGGCATTAAAAGTCCCAACCGATTAGGGGGCATTTAAGTTAGAGTTTAATTTAATATTTCGGCGTTAGACTAGAAAATAAATTAGAATATTTGTAGACCTTTTTTTAAATCTCCATAACTTTTGAAAGAATGCTAGTTCAGCCGTAAAATTTTGTTTAAGTATTCACAATAAGTTCAAGATCATTTTAAGGTAAACATTGAGTCGCTCCGCTCAATGACCCCCATTATCCTCCCACCCCCCACCAAATTGGAGCAGAGTGCTAAATTTTAGTTTGTTGCGATTGCAGGTCATAGTCACCCCACCCACCAAAAATCAGCTCATTTGGATAACAACTAAGGGTACCTCCCATACAAAGTGACCCAAGGCAACTTTGTTCTACAGTTTATAAAATGAGTAGTACGTAGAACAAACTCCTGATGGGTCACTTTGTATGGGAGATACCCTTAGTTTTTATCCCCCAATCGGTTGGGACTCTTTAATAAAAAAAAAATTTCGATGTGCCGTCCGATGGCCATATTTTGGTCAATTTTTTTTTTGGACTAAAATGGCACCTCGCGTTGCCAGTTTTTAAACGAGCTCCCATTTGAAGTCAGTGTCGATATAGCTCTACTACTACTACTGGTATGCGCAGTGGCGCCGGAACGAATTTTTTATTGGGGGCAACATTTTTTTTTCTCAAATTCATATTAAATTAAGCGGTCACCATATACCGGACCTCTAGCTGAAACACTTAAATATCCTGTGAGACTATACCAAAAAGTAATTATGAAAAATATATGAGAACAACAGCGATCAGGAACCACCTAGAATAGTTTTTAATATGAGACTAACCTTAAAGTTTCTTTTTGTTACCCATTTTGATCCCATTGTAATTCCGAAGTGTTGAAGATTATAAACATATATTCTTTATTTTAAACAGTTTTATAAAATTAAAGATGAAACGATTTTCCCAAAAGTTGTTTTCCGGTTTCCTCGAGAAGAGAATTCTTTCGTGATTTTTGAGGAATCTAAATTCCCTGTTCGATCTCTGTGAACATGGAGAAGGATTAGATGTGCCAGACGTTTTTGTGTCATAGTTGAATGTCTCCATGTTTAAAGACGTCGTAAAGCACTGATGATTCTGTTGATGCTGGAACTGTCAGGAGTAATGTTACTAGCCGTATTAACATGCTGTGCTCGATATACTTCGAAAATGATCAGCAATTTCGGCGCGACATGTAGGTGAAGCTCCCGGCATATTCAGCAATATCGAAAGGGAGCATAGCGACACGGTTTTCTGACAAGGAGAATGAAACACTTCTTCGTTTTCGTTGATCAACGGTCAATAGTTTCACTATCGTTGGCCTTGTCGTTAATTTGAGGTACTCTTTTTAACGAAGAAGAAATGAAAATGAAATGATAATGTACATACACATAGTATAAGTACATGCACTAGAGATGCATCATGGAAAAAAGAAATATCCACTAGAACAGGGGTGTCAAACTCAAAACCTGGCCGGGCTAATATCAGGTTCTTCCGGAGCATCACAGAATATTAGTTTTCAAAAATGTTTATGAATCTCAGTCACTAACAACCTCGGGACATGAACAAATTGGGCTACCTAAAATAGAAAACCTGGAAATCTTTTGAAAATGTTCTTCAAACAATTTTACACTCCTTAGAAAATATTAAAACAACAAGATTTTGTAAATTAATCAGTAACTACTCTCTGAGAATTTATTTCGGACAGCTGATCCCGCGGGCCGCGAGTTCGACATGTCTGCACTAGAATAATAAATTGAATATGTACACTGTATATATGTATAAAAATATAAAATAAATTATTCTTAATTTTTAATATAGTGCAATATATGTATAGTACTAATTGCCCCTTCAGCCAAAATATTGAGGGGGCAGTTGCCCCCGCTACCCCCCCTGTTCCGGTGCCATTCGGTATGCGCAATCAAATCGAAGTTATTTACCAGGAACACTGGGTTCAATTCCTTAATAAACGTATTCAGCCCTAATGCATTTTGTTTTTTTTTGCGTTCTGTTATAAAAAAAAATTTAACCATAAAAAAATCTAATACAGGGTGACAAACGGGAACCTGATGCTCCAGAATCGAAAATTATTGCTACTCCCAATTTTTTTGCCACTGAAATACTTTGGACATTTAACAATAACATTTAACTTGATAAGTTTTAAATTTAAAATTAATATACAGCCTCGGAACATTTTTTAATTTCACTATTTTCAATTTTAGGTAAGAACATCGAACAACGCTGAACTGTATAATGCTATACTATAGTAAGGTAAGAACAGATTTTCATATCTACGTGGTAGTGCGATTATTTGTATGTGAAGCGTCGTATTGTATCGTCGGCAGGCAAAACTCACACGTAAAAATCTAATTACACAAAATTGAATAAACAACTATTTATCTAAAATGAATTTAAGTAAATTTCCAATTACTGACCACATGAAAAGTGATATTCTAATATATATCATTCTTCTTTACAATTTTTTTTTCTCTCCGATGAAAACTTGTATTTTTTTACCTACGACTAATTGCAGCAAACATGACCATAATTTTTTTGCGTGTAGAAATGATTGCTAAGTTTGAGTTTTCTATTTTATACATTACCTTCTGAAAACTGATCTGCGAAAAACGTCATCAAATGTGCGTGCGACAATAAGTTAAAATTGAATAAACTTCATTAAATTTCAAATCAATTAATTAAATTTTTTATACTTTATTTTATTTATTAAATTTTTATAATTTTATTCATAAGTTTTAAAAATAATAACAATATAAAACTAAATTTTATGAGTAAATATATATTTGTGAGCGTAAGACTAAAAAATATATTGACATTACGAAAACACTGGATAGTCTTCGATAACTTCAATTTTCGACTTCTCTTCATAAATTCAAATGGCTCTTGTTCTTCCATACTATATATCACTATCAACAAAATCTCAATTATAACATCTTACACCTACGTATAAAAAGATCAAAGAATCTCCTTAAAATCTCGGCTTTTCATGGAACCGTATATAAGCTAACAAAATAACACCATTAGTGTGCGCGGGTAGAATAAGCCTAAAACGGCATATTTCAGGTCCTCTGAAACTGAAATCAAAAAAGTTAATTTCATTGAAGTAACTGAGTAAAATGCCTGCCGAAGTTATATGTATGTTGAGAAATTTAAGTATTTCGAACCGCCTGATTTAAGGATATTTTCACTACTGTCGTCCACTGGAAGGGGATTTCTTGGATCGGGAAATTCTTTTGGATTTGGATTTCTGTCCACGGGTTTTCGAACATTTCGAGGATTTTTTCGGTTTTGATCGTTTTTTCGAAGACACTTTCGAAATGTTTTTCTTTTCAACAACATTGGGCTGAAATTGGATGGAGCAAAGAAATTGGATGTGCGGTTTTGGATTTGGTTTGTGTGTTGTTATAGTTAGACTTCATTCGTTCATGTTTATTAGCAAAGGTTTGTCAGTTGGCTTCTTCTTCGGTCAAGCGGATTAATGTTATACTGTAGGCTGGATTTTATTTTTGGCGGTACTTTATAAGCTCGCGGTGTTAAATTTGTTGCATCCATGCAAGCAGAGGCTTTTACTGTTTAAATTGTCACCATTTTTACCTGGACTGTACTTCGGATCATTCCGGCCAGAAATTCAGCGGTATTGGTGAACTTATTGCTTAGTCGATTAATGAGATTAAGTATGGGATTGCGTGTTTTGAATGTGTAGAATGTGGTCGTGTAGTATGGATCCGTGTTGCCCTAGATAGAAGAATTAGGTTGATTTGAATCTTTTTTGAAGTAATGCTGATACGACTGTCTTAATGTTACTAACAATTCCAGTGTTTGTTGGCATTCCGGCCGGCTGTTGTTGCGTTGGTCGATTATTATGGTTGTGATTTGTCGAACTGGACAATTGTGGCGGACCTTGAGCTGTGCTCATGGTGGTGGGTTGTGGTTGTCTTCGGGTGGTCTAAAATAGAAATACGTAGTATAATTAATTAAAGAAGATGATAAGTAACTGATAAATAAATGCAAAGAATATTTATTTCTTAATTCTCACCACTTCCACGGGACTTGAGGAGTCATCTCCAAATCGATTGGCCACCAAGGATGGAATTTCATCTCGTTGAATTGGAAAACCGTTGTCGTTCTGGCGAGTCGGTCGTTGTGTTTGCACCGTAGTTGGAACCTTAAGACAATAATTTATCAAAAATATTCAAATCCTACCAACAAATTGTTTCAATAACTACCAGTTTTTACAAAAGAAACAGAGACTCATATTTCTATCTAATATTTAAGGGAAATTTAATAGAAATTCGGAAATTTAAGAAATTAAACAGTTAAGTGAAATTATTATGGATAGAGAGTTCGATTTTTAGTGTTTATCTGACCCGTAAGCTATTATAAAGGCAGTATACGATAGATAACGCAAGGTATGATTTTAGACATTATGCATTCACTTATGAAATATCAGTAAGAGTACCTCGATAACTGGATTTGTTCCATGACACAATTTGGGTCATAGATACAAGTAAAACAACCAAACTATCACTATCCGCAATCCGGCCGAGTGGTATTTTTGCAAAGCAGAGATTGGCAAGGGGTTAAATCGGAGAGTCAGAATAGCACCGTCTGGTGTTTAAATTGTTGATGCTCCGCGATGGTGAAACGATTGCAATTTCAAGAGTAATTGGTGTACTTGGCGAGTGTACAGAAGACCTAATTGCGTGTGGAGCTCCTCAGTCGATTGCTGTGGAAAACTTACGACAATGCGCTTCGAGGTTCGACCCATCCCTCTTTGAAAAAAATGAAATTGAATATTCTCGGTTTTACGCATTCTAGGTTTGTACATGGGTATCAAGAGACGCGAGAGCGTATCGTCCGCCAAAGGAAAAATAAAACGAAAGCGAACAAGTCTATGATTACCGGAAACAACTTGCTTTTTTGTTTGACAGGGCTACAGCCTTCCAGGCAACTTCCCCAAAAAAAATTTTTTTACCAAAATATTCCACATATCCTGTTCTAGTGCCTTTCCAAAAAAAATCTTCGATCGGCACAATAACGGGTAAGATATATGCAATAAACGGTGAAATTTTCACTCTCAGAGACTTAAGCGAGTAACCCAATTTCAGACGGGAGTCTACAGTTGCAGAAAGACTTGCTTCTACTGTCTCGCTCCGTGATGGGATTTTTATGAAATTTGGAATGAATGATCCTCTGGTGGTCCTCCCAAAGAATCAATGTCTTCCATTTAGATGAGTGGATGGAATAACGGTAAATTAATTGGTAAAGTTAACAAAAGATTTCCAACAATTGCGTCTTTCGGCTCATCGCATTGACAATTTTTTAAAACACACTGCGACATTGGGACACTGGGAGACTAGGATCTTGGGGCAGTTGGATATTAGGAAATTGGGGTCTTGTGACATTAGGACATTAAGACATTGGGGCATTAGGCACACTGGGGAAACTGGGACGTGGGGACATGACATCTGGATATTGGGACAATGGGACATTGGGACATTAGGACACTGGGAGACTGGGACATTGGGGCACTGGGATATTAGGATATAGGGACATTATTATGACTTTGGGACAAAAGGACAATCGGACATTGGAAAACTGGAACATAGGAACATTGGGCCACTGAGTCATCATGATATTGGGACATTGGGGCACTGGGATATTAGGACATTAGCACATTAAGACTTTCGGATATTGGGACATTAGGCACACTGGGGAAACTGCGACGTGGGGACATTGGGCCACTGGAACATGGGGTATTGGGACATCGATATATTAGGACATTGGGACATTGGAACATTGGGTTATTGGAACATTGTGACATTGGAACATTGGGATGTTGGGACATTGGGACATTATAACTTTGGTTATTTTCAATTCTTCACATTATAGCCAGCCTTTTTTTTTTCGTTGAAAATTCCTTTATTCTGTTCTGATAACAACGTTTCGCCCCAACTGGGCATCTTCAGGTCTATTTTGGAAATTGTCTTCTTTTAATTTGTGTTTTAATTCTTGTAAATTTAGTTTTTTCACTTCTTCTGCGTGTGTTCTAGTTTCGCGCTATTTTATATTTTATATTTACAAGAATTAAAACACAAATTAAAAGAAGACAATTTCCAAAATAGACCTGAAGATGCCCAGTTGGGGCGAAACGTTGTTATCAGAACAGAATAAAGGAATTTTCAACGAAAAAAAAAAAGGCTGGCTATAATGTGAAGAATTGAAAATAACATAAATAGACTAACACCAGTGATAAACAAAGAATAATAATTATAACTTTGGGACAATAGGACAACGGACATTGGGACACTGGTACGGAGTAGCATTGGACCACTGAGACATCGGGATGTTGTGACATTGGGGCACTGGTACGGAGTAGCATTGGACCACTGAGACATCGGGATGTTGTGACATTGGGGCACTGGGATTAAAGGACATGTGGCCATTAGGGTATTGGGTCATTAGGGCATTGGGATATTAGGACATTAACACATTAGGACATTGGGACATTAGGTACACTGGGGAAACTGGGACGTGGGAGCATTGGGCCACTGGGACATCCGGATATTGGGACATCGGGATATTAGAAAATCGGGACATTGGGATGTTAGCACATTGGGATATTGGAACATTGGGATACTGGGACATTAGGGCACTGAGATACAGGGACATGGGGGCACTGGGATATAAGGAAATTGGGACATGATGACCTTGGGATAATATGACAATCGGACATTGGGACACTGGCACATAGGGGCATTGGGCCACTGAGAAATCGGGATATTGGGACATTGAGACACCGGGATATTGAAACATTGGGGCACTGCGATTCAGGACATTGGAACATTGGGATATTGGGACATTAGGAATTGGAACATTGAGAAATTGGGACAATGGGACATTTTTACATTAGGATATTAGGCACACTGAGGAAACTGGGACGTGGGGATATTGGGCCACTAGAACATCGGGATATTGGGACATCAGGATATTAGGTTATTGGGACATTGGAACATTAGGATATTGGGACATGGGAACATTTGGATATTGGGACAATAAGACACTGGGAGACTGGATTGGGATACTAGGACATTGGGACATTATGACCTTGGGACAATAGGACAATCGGACATTGGGACACTGGTACATAGGGACATTCAGATATCGGGCTACTGAGATATTGGGATATTGGGACATCGGGATATTGGGTCATTTGGACATTGGGGCACTCCGATCTTAAGACATTGGAACATTGGGATTTTGGGACATTTGTACATTGGGACACTGGTACATAAGGACATTGGGCCATTGGTATATTATCACATTAGGATACTGGGACATTGCGGAACTGGGATATTAGGAAATGGGGACATTAGGACAATTGGACATTGGGATATTAGGACGTTAAGTGGGACAATGGGACACAGGAAGAGTGGGGCATTGGGATATTGCGATACTGGGACATTGGGACACTAGGACACTGCCGCCTATTCGGTAGTGGGACATTCGGACATTAGGCCATTGGGACACTGTGATATTTGCACATTGGGACATTAGGACATTAGGAAATTGGGACACTGGGATATCTGGATCCCAAAACAAAAATATTAGTTGGCTATTTGCATACTATGATATCTGACCAAAAACAACAAAGTTGTAAAAGTTACCCCGCCAAAGAAAAATTCATCTGCCGCAAAAAGAATACATATCCCTCCAATCCGCCGCTCATTTGTAATTTTGTTTTCGGTGTAAATGCTGGGGAAGTTTAAATGTACAAGACTACTTCCTAAAGTAATTTGGAGGGAGCCGTCAAAGTGGCACTGAATAAAATGTTAAGGCTCCCACCAAATTACTTTAAGAAGTAGTCCTGTCCACTTAAACTTCTCCAGCATTTACACCTAAAACAAAATTACATATGAGCGGCGGATTGGAGGGATATGTATTCCTTTTGCGGCAGATGAATTTTCTTTGGCGGGGTAACTTTTACATCTTTGTTGTTTTTGGTCAGTAGGGTATACACTCATCGTGCTATTCGCACGATTAAAACTCGGTCTCGTTAATTTTTTTCCTCATTTCTGGGCCCTGGGAGAGACCTTAGCCTCTCCAGTGGTTGCGCTACTGACGCCATTCTTTTGGGCCCGAAATGGCTGAGGAAGTAAGTATTCCTGCATCACATGCAAATAGACAAGGCTCCAAACCAGTGGCGTTTCCGAAATTCGGGGGCAGCGGGGTATTGAAGCTATTCGGTAATACGTCTGAGCGGAATGCTCTTCGGTTGTTAGTTCAAAAATACGTTCGGACTTCTGACTTCCCAACGTGGGCTGTGAATATGCTTTCCTGGAAACTATTGCAACCTGAAACACAGAAGCTTGAAAAATGCTTTCTTTGGTACTTAACTTGGATGATGAATAGATACCACAATGTCAAATCGTAATACTTCTTCTTGATACAGCAGTCACTTTCATTTCAAAATTCATATATTCAGAGAAAAGGTTCAATTTTACACAAGAACATTCAAGAGGTACCTTTCCAAGTTTTCAGTATTCTTGTGACTAAAATTCGAGAAGAATCTGACATTCAGACAGGTCCACAATTAACTATCTTCACAGACGCAATTCATTGCTAATGATGGCTGATGGCTGTTTGAATGCAAACTTAATTTAATTGTAAGGCTCTCTGCTACGTAGTTCAAGTCAAAGACATTCAAGTTTTGTCACTATTTTTGCTTTGGCAGCTTGGTTTCGTATTTATGTTGCAGACTTGCACACAAGTAAAATCTAATCTCTAAAAGATCTATCAAAGAAAATTGGTACCAAATGCCTTGCCCCGTGCTCAGTTAAACATATAGATTTCCGTACGTTACGCAGCTGCTCCAAACCAATACCTTCGGCCAACTATTTGAAAGCACTACGTTTCCGACCGGGTCTTCCTACACCTATATATGGATATATTGGAATCTTTCCGCGTCTAAAGCCGGAAATATAGGACCCATAGTTCTAGTCGACTAGCTTCTACACTGCCGCCTATTCGTGCCAAGTAAATGCGTGTGAAAGAGTAAACGCCTCAATAGCCGAAGCCTGATACGTATATATATATATGATATCGGCTAGATTGGATGTTCTCTAAATACACCTGCTAAGACATCCACAATGCAAAAAGCAATTCTTGCGGCGCAATAACAATAACGACATTGGGGAATTTGGTTGACTGTAGGCTTGTCCTTTCCTGAATTAAATCTTAGCTACGTTCACTTTGTCAGAATTTATAAAGTTACAAAAATTTGAGAGCACCATATAACGTCGCAGAAATTGTCATGAAAAAACGAAAGATTTAAGCTAGCAACCCGATTTTTTAAATCTGTCCTTCAAAGCCCAGTGTTTGGATCATCGCACAATCAAAATTGTGATACTTTTTCTTAAGATTTTAATAATTTAAAGTTTTGTTCCTACATCCTAGCGCTTTTCATTTTATTAGAATGTTAGTCAATGCGAAACATGAGAAATAATGTCTGGATTGGGAAAAGGTCGTCTTAAATCATAATTTTTTGAAATTTAATTTCCATAAAATAAAAATAAAATTTACAATAATTTTAAGACCTATTTACACTACATAATTTAAAACACTTTTGTCACTCATATATTACACTCCATAATAATAATTTACCACCAGCTGATCACTTCCCGTATGTTGCCTGAATCAATAATAATAGTAATTCCTAAACACTGAAAGAAAGCAATTTAGTATAAAGAGGGGTGTTTTGCCAATTCTCCTGGACTAATTCAATCGCGACTGAAAAAAAGGACTTTGATTTCATTTTGTTAGTCGTAGACTTTCCGCCGTTCATATATAGCAAAACACACCCCCCAATTTAATATCTTAAATCTAATCGAATTCCGTTAGACATATAATAAAAATTTATACGAAAGGACGAATTCGTCTTTCTATTTGTTTCTTCTTCTTGTCTATATTTTTTCTTCTGTCTTCTTCTATAGACATATCATCCGAAAAAGAGAAATGGCCGTCGTGTAAAATGCGGTACAAAGACGCGTTGAACAATTCCCAACAAGGGGAATGGTCGCGACACTTCCGATTGTGGTTGGGTCATTTGTTGTGGTAGTGCCTGTGGACGTTCACTTGCCACCGATGGTTCTTGAACGGGGTCGGAACGCGTATCCTGTGAAAACAATATTAAGAGATAGAAAAAGGAGAGGTATGCCAATTTCACCGGGACAACAAAAAATAAAGTCCCTGTACAAATATGCCGACTTAACACTTTTCCCAATCCGCATTTTTTTTTTAGGTTATGTGAAACACAAAAATTGATGTGTAGCGAATGAGGTGCTGTTTTAAATCATCATAACGAGTATGGTGTCTTGAAATAAACAAATAATTGAATAATTAAAAATTTAAATTGGGGGTGAAAATATTTACAAGTTGGTGGTGATTTAAGTTATTATTAAATGTATGAGATCGTATGAATGTAATTTCTGAAAATGGGAAGTTGACGAATTTGTATTGCGCTTATAATAATGGATTTTAAGACATTCAGGGAACATTAAAACGATTTTTTTCAACTTACTATAGTTGTGTTATGAGCAAAAGCTATTTTTTACTGCTTTGAGATCACAGACATTCAGAAGAATTAAGAATTGTATCTGAGACCGTCTGAAACATTTAGGGCCGATTACTGGCACATCTTATCTAATGGTTAATCTTATCGTATAGACAAGACGCACACTATTTACCGAAACTTGCACATTGTATTGAATTTAATGTTTGTTTACTTTGCATAGTTACGCCATTATCTGAAATTGAAAAATCATTGCGCAATTTCATACAATAACCAACCAAGCGAAATATGGCGTAACTATGCGAAGTAAACTGAGTGTGCGTCTTGTCTATGCGACAAGACTAACCACTAGATTAAATATACGAGAAATCGGCCCCTTAACAACAGGATACGTAAAATATGAAATAATTAGGACAAAAACAGATCCAACATTTTTAAATCAAAAATTCCTAAAAATTAAATTTAAATTTTATACTGTAGTCAAACATTCCATTCAATATCATTCATCCTTTGAATCCATTAAAAAAAAAATATTTTTATTTTATTGCCACGCATGCTCAATTGGAAGTTATAAAATTCACATGCTTTAATCAGTCAGAAAATTAAAAAAAAAAACACAAAATCTTCAATCAAAACGACTGAAACAAGACAACTCACTTGCGTGCCTTCAACATTTAATTTACTGGAAAATCTCCTGCAATGCAGTGAGGAGTATTCATGTCAATTTATTGGCTATTAAACGCAAAACTAATTAGCATAGGATTGACAAAGACTAACCACATGTCTTACGGTTGTCAACAAACTATTAATATGTACGCAATTTCAAGCATCATCAGATACCAAGGGACATATCAGCATTCCGGCATAAATTGATATTTTGTGCCTCTATATTTCCATGGTAATATCTTTGAAAATCCATTCAACCCACACGTTAAGACTTTTATTTTATCTCATTGTAGCAAGAAATTGTTGTCTATGTCTTGTATTGCTTGCTCGTCGGTATAGTGATAAAATCAAGTGATAAAAGCAACATGCAAAATATTATGAAAAGTAATAGAAAAAAGACATAGGAAAAGTATTGAAGCGCATCATCATCATCAGCAAAACATCATGCAAAGAAAATATTTATGTAGATAGTACAGGAGTATGTACATAAATTGAATATTTACAGAAAAGACAAACAAGAAGCCACCAATGTCACCAATATATAGCTAGATATTATACAAAAGAAGAACAAAATAGAAAACACCAGAAAAAAGGATAAAATCATTACTCTAAACGTTGTAGGTGTAACTGAAGCCTGATTTTCCGGTCGACGTCGCGTCGGTGGTGGTGCATCTGGTGCACTCACTTGCACGGTGATTTGACTCTGGTCACCTGTATGAGTTAAGATATTGGACAGATAATATTTTTGCATAATAATTTTTATTTAAATTTTATTTAAAGCCATGGATACTATGGCGACCGTACCTCGATTAATATCGGCCTCCGTTCCACTACCACTAATCACATTGAACTGTTGATCTCGAAGATATTCTTCAAATCGCCGATGATACTCGCCGGTTGGATCCCAACGTTCGCGTAGTGCTTGATATTGTTTCGGATAGTCGTAGTAGAGTTTCGTTATGACTTTCAGGGCACCTTCCTTTTGACTTGGCCAGCAACGACCGCATTTCGTTCGGAGGGCTTCAGGGAGAATGCCTACGGAAGAAATTGAAAATTTAAATTTTAAATTAAAAATGGATTCATATTTATGTTGACTGTATTCAATTTAAGTTATGTGCATGTAATAAATTCTAAGTGACAGGAATAATTGACATGATATATTATTCCTTTCTTATCGAAAAAGATTTATGACATTGAGAACTAGACAACTATTGAGGAACATCATAATGGAAACTGCGGCTTAAAGAAATGTGTCTGAAAATCTACTGAACACTGTACGCTTTACGGCAGTGGCGTAGATAGCTTTTCGGGGAGGAGGAGGATCATTTTGCAAGATTATTTATACTTTTACGGTTATGAAATATTTAATTTCAGAATAAAATTGTCTGTATTTATTACACTTCAATTTATATCAGTTATTTTTTATCAAATGTTGATGCAAAATAAATAGCAATTTTGCCATATTAAAAAAAGCTTAGTCCTGAAAATTTTTCCGCGATAATTTGGGTTTTTTTTACTACGGTGAGTGAATCAACAGTAGTCCAATTTTCGTACGAATTTTCGTAACTGTAATTAGGGTATCAGAGCTTTATATTGGGTTAGATCAGGGGCTCCTACAACCCAACGACGACATCGCAAACGAACAACTGATTACTCTTTCGGAACCTGGAATGTACGCTCCCTGAATAGGCCAGGGGCCTTAAGGGCCCTCTTGGATCAGGTCGAAAAATATAAGCTGAGCATTGTTGCACTCCAGGAAACTAAATGGCTTAGGAGCGAGATTGATGACCGAAATTCGTACACAATTTTCACAAGTGGAAAACCTTCGGGCCACAGGGAGTTTGGAGTGGCGTTCATTGTAAACAATCAACTTAAGCCGCATGTTATCGACTTCAAACCCATAAACGAGCGGCTGTGTGCGATTCGCATTAAAACCCGGTTCTTCAATCTCTGGCTCATAAACGCGCATGCTCCCACCGAAGTCAGTGAAGAAGCGGTTAAAGACGAGTTCTATCACCGCCTAGAAAATCTTTTCGATTCACTTCAATCAAATGATGTCAAATTGCTGCTAGGAGATTTTAACTCCAAAGTCGGAAACGAAAGTTGGCATAGGGGGATCACTGGAGGGTACAGCCTCCATGAAGACTGTAACGACAATGGCCAACGACTAATAGACTTCGCGACCAGCAGAAATATGGTCATTAGCTCTACCTGTTTTCCGCATCGTCGCATTCACAGGCAGACCTGGAGATCTCCAGATCAACATACCGTCAACCAAATTGACCACGTCCTTGTCTGCAAGAGATGGGCATCGAGCATAATGGATGTTCGGTCCTATTGACTCTGACCACTCACTATATGGTGAAGGCGACTTATAGGTGCAGAATTTCTTCGGTGCATCATTCGAGGGTCACCCCGGCAAAAATTTTTGCGGTTAACAAATTGTTGGATGATGCCACGGTGGTCACTTATACGACTGCCCTTGAGGAGAAGCTGACGCCCTTGCTAAATAACATCAGCAACAAAGGCGCCCTTGAGATCTGGGATACACCCAAAGACACCATCAAGGGGGTCGCAGAGGAGGTTGTGGGATACAAAGCACGGTGAGCCCGAAATGATTGGTTTGATGAAGAATGCCAAAATGCGGTAGATGCTAAAAAGGAGGCATTTCGCCAATGGACTGAACGCGCAACTAGAGCCAAAAAAAAACAAAATATGACGAGCTTCGACGATTTTCGAATAGGTTAATTAGGCGTAAGAAACGTAAGCATCTTGACGAGCAGTTGATGCAAATAAACCAAAGACTAGTTAGTAGGAACAGTAGACAAGCGTACAAGCTGATTAATTCAATTAAAAGTGGATACCAACCCAGGACCAGCCTCTGTAAGGATAAGGATGGCAATATCATTAGCGACACCGATAGCGTTGATAAACGCTGGGCCTCACATTTTGAAAAGCTCCTCAATGTTCAACCGAACAACCCCACACAAGAAGCTCCGGAGCTGATGGCTGAACCAGGCCCTCCCGTTCAACCACCAACAGTAGAAGAAGTAGATCTCGCCATGCAAGCACTAAAACATAATAAAGCCCCGGGCGCTGACGAGATTCCAGCTAAACTGCTGAAGCATGGTGGGGAGAGCCTTGTTAAGGCTATACACACACTTATCGTTAAAGTATGGAACGACGAAATAATCCCGGAAGATTGGCGTAAAAGTATCATTTCCCCAATCCACAAAAAATGGGATAAGTTGAAATGTGAGAACTACAGAGGCATCTCATTAGTTTGTACGACTTATAAGATATAGGTCCATTCTCTCGTAGATCTTATAGAATGGTTAGTCTTATCGCCCAGAGAAGACACACACAATATTCAAAAAGCTTCTCCATTATATTGAATTGATGTTTTGTTAATTTTGCATAGTTATGGTATCTTTTGCTTATTTACGCTGTTGTATGAAAGTGCGCAATGATTTTCTCAATCTAAGATGATGGCTTAAACAAGCAAAATATGGCGTAGCTATGAAAATAAACAAAAATTCCATTCAACACAATGGAAAAGCTTTCTAAATATGGTGCGTGTCTTTTCTACGCGATAAGGCTAATCAGCCGACATGTATCGAATAAGAGCTATCAGAAACCCGGCCTTTATCTAAGATTCTGGAAAATAGAATTAATCCGTACGCAGAAGAAATCATTGGCGAGTACCAAGGCGGCTTTAGACCTGGTCGTTCGACGACAGATCAGCTTTTTACAGTGAAGCTTTTACTCCAGAAGTGCTGGGAATACAACATCGACGTATACCAAATATTTGTTGACTTCAAGCAAGCATACGACAGTATCGATCGAAGCGTACTGTACAACATTTTGCTGCATTTTGGAATACCGGCTAAGCTAGTGCGACTCATAAGGATGACGATGACTAATACCGTCTCGCAGGTCAGAGTTCACAACAGACTCACTGACCTATTTGAAACTCGTACTGGACTCAAGCAAGTCGACGGGCTGGCGCCGACGCTCTTCAACCTGGCTCTGGAGTATGTGATTCGAGCCATCAATTTCGATAGCAGCGGAACGCTACTCATTAAATCGACTCAACTAGTAGCCTACGCCGACGACATCAACATCATGTCTCGAAGATTGGGTGATGCAGAAAGCCTTCTGCATAATCTCAATAACGCCGCCAAAGAAGTTGGGCTACATATCAACGAGTCTAAAACCAAGGTCATGATGCAATCAAAAACTAGAACGCCAGTAAATTCAAGCATCACAGTGGGGGACCTCAATATAGAATATGTAGACAACTTCACTTACCTGGGTTGCAATTTGTCAAAAGACGCCAGCGAAACAGATGAGATAAAGCGACGGATACAACTAGCTAATAAGTGTTATTTTGCGGTCCTCCAAATTATGAATTCGAAGCTGGTGCACCAGGAACACGAAGTTCCACGTGTATAAAACCATCATCCGACCTGTGCTATGCTATGGCTGCGAGGCATGGACCCTAACCCAAAACTCTGAACAC
Organism: Microchrysa polita; assembly: GCA_949715475.1. Taxonomy (NCBI): domain Eukaryota; kingdom Metazoa; phylum Arthropoda; class Insecta; order Diptera; family Stratiomyidae; genus Microchrysa; species Microchrysa polita. The sequence continues at coordinate 25,592,625 of OX454420.1, read as the reverse complement.
CTGTTGGACACATTCGAGCGAAAGGTTCTCCGAAGAATCTTCGGGGCCGTTCGTGAACGAGGTGAATGGCGCATCCGGTACAACCTAGAGTTGTATCAGCTGTATGATGAGCTACAGGTGTCGAAGATCGTGAAATTGCAGCGATTGCAATGGGCGGGTCATGTACAAAGGATGAACGACGATCGCATGCCCAAAAAGGTGATGAACGCGCAACGAGTGGACGGAGCCAGATTGCGTGGACGACCGAGAGCCCGATGGGAGCATTCTGTATGTGAGGACGCCCACCAGATGCTAGGCTTTCGGAATTGGAGGACAAGGTCGCGTGACCGCGACAATTGGAGGTTTTCAATCCAGGCGGCCAAGGCCCGACGTCGGGCTATCGTGCCATAAAGAAGAAGAAGGGGTTCCTAAACTTTTCGGAGTCATAGAACACCTAGCATCGCTTCTGGCCGGAGCACCACTAAACAGGGATTATAGAGCTCGTTGGGAATGCCCAGTATATGTGGATAAAGTAGAGCTCTTGTGTTTTTAAATAAAAATTTTCCGATAACACAGAAATTCGTGAGTAGATATTTCCACAATTTTCAAACTTGTAGGCAACCTTAGCAGCTATATATATTTAGCAGCTATACAGGGTGTCCCGCAGCTGGTTAGCCATAGACCAATGGTAGACTATACAGGATGTTTTAGGCTAAATGTCGCCAAAATTATTTCTCTTGCTTTTACCGTTAAGGAGTGATCGCCTTTTTTGTGATTCTTATAACTGCTGAGATATTACTGCCAAAACGGGCGATGTGCCTACACCGCAGGTCGAGCAACGCGAAACCATGGAGAGGTATAAAGAATGAGGCAAGGAAGAAGAAAATCCTTTGATATAACGGGCAATATCGGAAACACAAAAGTGGTAAGAACGGATAACAGAACAAACCGAAAATCGTTACTCTACGTATAAGAATTTATATTTTCGCCCCCAAAAGGGCCATTCTTATATGTGCTTTATTCTTATATGCCGTTCGAAAGCTAAGATACTACGCCAACTTTTGTCAACTTTGCAGATTTGCCACTACAATGTCCCGTTACGAGATTCGTGTTTAATTTTGACATTAAAAATTGAAATTGACATTTCTGCAAAGTTCAAAACGTCGTATTTCGAAAGATACGAAACCGTTCGAAACGCTCGATATGTCCTTTTATTGGAAATTTTATGTACTTTCAGAAGAATATGAAAAACATTGATTTGGTTAAAGTGGAAGCTAGAAAATAGGAGTTTTTCGAAAAAAGTCGTGTTTTTTGACAAGAAGCACAAAAAAGGCAATTACTCCTTAACGGCAAAAGCTAGAGAAATAATTTTGGAGACATTTTTCATCCTGTAGAGTCTACCATTGGTCAATGGCTAACCAGTTGCGGGACACCCTGTTTACAAATACAGTATGTCCCAAACACCAACGATAATGCGGTAACCGGTGTATAATATTTTTTAAAAATTAGTCTCGTTTGTTTTTGGCATTTATAAATGCATAAATGCATAAATAAAAAAATGCAGACCTTACTGTCTTTTTTTGTCCACTGTCACTGCTAATATTTCTCAAATTTTCTTTTGTCGCTGCTTCTTCTTCCTTGCCTCGGTCTTTATACCGCTCCATGGTTCCGCGTTGCTCGACCTGCGGTGTAGGCACATCGCCCGTTTTGGCGATAATATCTCAGCATATTTCTACAGGCAGCTCTATCTTGGATCGTGTCATCGCCGAGACCAATGCGTTGTTGTTGCTTTTTCATTTGACACATCCAGGTGTTCTTCGGTCTGCCTCTGGCCTTGGGTCCATCAAGTGGAACTTCCATTGATATCGCTCTCTTTGCGGGGTTCTCAGGCGGACGCCTTTGAACATGGCAATACCAATCCATTCGTCGGTCTTCGAGCTTTTCGGTGATTGGTTGGTCTATGGACAAGCTGCCTCGGATGTAGCTACTCTTGATGTGGTCCCTTTTGGTTACACCAACTGACATGCGTAACATTTTCATTTCAGTCGCTGTCATTTCTTTCGCGTAACCTTCATACATGGTCCAGCATTCTGATCCATACATGAGTGCGGGACGTACAACCGTTTTGTACAACTTGCCCTTTAGCTTCAGTGGCATTTTCTTATCGCAGAAAACTCCAGAGTTTTCTCGCCACCTCATCCACCCAACCTTTGTGCGATGTTTGATGTCATCATCGCATGTAGCTCCGCTGTTCACCATCGAGCCAAGGTACTTGAACTTGGTACAAGACTTAAGCTGCTCTCCTTTGACGTACATTTCTGGTATATATGGTATATTCTGGTGCATTTGGGTCTGAGAATTGGCAGCATAAGAACTCAGTCTTTGTTATACTTACCCTCAGTCCATGCTCCTCCAGAATGTCACACCATTTTGTAAGCGCAGCTTGCAAGGCAACGATGTTTGGGCTACTGAGGACTATATCATTAGCAAAAAGAAGAGATATTTCTAGGCCGTCGGAGACACGTGTTAATAAGTAGCACATGATGATGTTGAAGAGCAACGGACTCAATACACTGCCCTGGTGTACTCCGACATTCACCGGAAATTCTTCTGATTCACCGGCTGTGCATCTAACCTTAGTCGTAGCTCCATCATACATGTCTCGTATCATCCTGACGTATGCCTCGGGGACATTAAGTGCTCTCAAGGCCAACCATATCAGATCACGAGGTACTCTATCGAATGCCTTCTCCAAATCGATGAACACAAAGTACAAGTCCTTTCGTGCTGCTCTATACTTTTCCATCGCAATACGAATGCACTGAATCGCATCGACTGTAGATCGACCTTCGACAAAGCCGCATTGATTGTCATTCAACCGCACAATCTTTCTCAATCGGTTGCAGACAACTCGCTCGTAGATCTTTAGTGTATGAGGTGTTAACTTTATAACCCTATAGTTGTTGAGTTTGCGTGAGTCTCCCTTGTTCTTATAGTAAGGAAGAAGAAAACTTTCCCTGAAAGCATCAGGCATCGGTTGCCCACCTTTGATTTTGTTGAAGAGAACTGTGAGCCAACTAAGCCCGACATTTTCCATTTTCAACCAAAATTCCGCGGGGATTTTGTCCGGGCCGACTGCCTTTCCGCGTTTCATCTGATGCATTGCCTCCATCACCTCTTCCTCTGAGATATCTTCAATATTTGTGGTATTCGGCTCAACATCTTGAAAAGCTGCTCGCGGAAACTCTTCATTTAGAAGTTCGTCAAAATACTCTCGCATCCTGCTACAAATTGCCGTATCGTCAATCAGCAACATTCCTTGCGAGTCCTCCACGTACTTTGGCGCCTGTATTTCCCGAGCGTTCCTTCTCCTTTGGGCTGCGACCCTAAATATCCTGGCGTCGTGCTTAGGTCTCTCGCGCAAAGACGGTCCTTCGGTCGCAGTCTGAGTTTCTAATTCTTGGTAGAATTTCTCAGCTGCCTTCGCCTTTGCTTGAGCTACCAAGCGCTTTACTTTCTTCCGGCATTGCATATAATTTTCGCGAAGTTTAACCCGTTCGGCTTCACTGCTTGACTCACATTTCTTTTGTCGCTGCAACAGCAACAAAATGCTCTACACCCCAACCCAAAAAAAATAAATGTTTTGTTTTAAGTTCAAATAACTGTACTCTAAAAAAAATACTCAAAAATTGCAACACTACAAATATCAAAAGACCTCTGAAGGCTTATAAAGTTCAATTTTGAATGGGAATGGACGGTATTTGACTCAATATTAACTTTACAGGCCTCCAGAGGTCTTTTGATAATTTGAGTGTTGCAATTTTTGGGTAAAAAATGACATGGTTTCAGGTTTTTGAAAAAATATTCTAACTCCATATCTTCCAATTTTGGAAATTTAAAAAAAAAATTTCTTGAAAGATTTTGTTTAAAGAAGAATCCTGGTTAGTTTTGTGAGTTCTTCGTATTAAATAAATTGCGAACAAATAGAGAAAGTCAAGACTGCCCTGCTATATACGAAATAACCTTTTGTCAAATTTTAGCTTGAAAGAAAGAAAAAAAAATAGAGGACGCTCAAAAATTGGAAGCATTTTTGCAGCATTATCGCTTCATTGACATTAGCTTTCCACTTAAGTACTGTATGTTTCCCCATTGCGAATTGCGCTTCTGTGGAAGAGCACAATATTATATTAAAGTAAGTCCTGTGCTAGTGTTTCTATTGTATCTATACGCTTCTATTATACAGTTAAAATTTGAGGAAGTGCCAAATTTTCTATTGCTGTTCTGAAAATGCTTTCACGTTTTTATGAAACACACGTTGAATAAATTCCACCAAAAACTTAACTTTCGCTACCTAAAGTATAATAAAAAATGTGTGACCGAAGGGGGGGATTGATCCCCTTAATCCCCCCCCCCCTTATCTACGCCACTGCTGTACGGCAACACATAATTGATTGCTACGAGAGAAAATTACTTTAAAACCGATGAAACGCTATGAGGGGCGTCATTTACATCGGCGACATCCAAAAAACATATGCAAATAAGGTTTTAGTGAAAACTTTAGCGCCTTCTATAATGCTTACCAAATATTGCAAGTCCGAACCGGGAATCCTTCAAGAAATTTCCGCGGGTGGCAAAGCTTCTGAAACCCTTTGATACTTTTTTTGATTGACTGACAATCTGTCAATTTATATGGGAAATTACTGTGACTGATGACTAAAAAGTGTGGATCGACCTTAAACCAGCTCTTTTGAAACATTTTGATTTTGACGTTACAGTGTTCCTACTAAAACTAAGAACGTCGTACATAAAATAACTTTGCTAAGATCTACTTTGGCCGGGTTTCTGATAGCTCTTATTCAGTACCTGTCGGCTGATTAGTCTTATCGCGTAGAGAAGACACACACCATATTTAGAAAGCTTTTCCATTGTATTGAATGGAATTTTTGTTTATTTTGCATAGCTACGCCATATTTTGCTTGTTTAAGCCATCATCTTAGATTGAGAAAATCATTGCGCACTTTCATCCAACAGCGTAAATAAGCAAAAGATAACATAACTATGCAAAATTAACAAAAAATCAATTCAATATAATGGAGAAGCTTTTTGAATATTGTGTGTGTCTTCTCTGGGCGATAAGACTAACCATTCTATAAGATCTACGAGAGAATGGGCCTTTGACTCTTTGCATTCTTATATTGAGAATACCGTTCTTTTTGTAACGTTTATTAATTTTTCTTTTTAATAAAAACGCTCACGCTGTGCATCATTGACCTCTGTAGGTGTCGTTGATAAGTAAGCATAGTAAATTACCTGCGCCTACGATGATTCGATCCCGTGAACCTATGATTTGAAGGCGAGCGCCCTATCTACCATAAAGCCGCAAACACACGGCCAATCCGAATCCATTTTTTTTGTTTAATTTTAATTCAAAATCGAAGAAAATGTATGACGAAGATTCAAAAAATGGATTCGGCCGCTTCGTTTGTGGGCGGCCCAAGTTTGTAACTTGCTACACAATAGAAAAAAACGACATCTTATTAATTCAACTCTATTCCTTGCTTCAGCTTTAAATTTAAGTATGCTGTAATTTAAATCCTTCAATTTGAATTTGAATGTTTGTTCTTAATATTAAATTCAATACAGCAATCTTGGCAAGACTTCTTTCAAACCAAATGTGGCCTCTGCACCACAGCCCTAATGAATGACCGTGTATATACCGCAAGCAATATAACATATTTTACTCTTTAACGACGTATACAGGCCTACTAACTAGTTTGAACTAAATTTAATACCACTCTCAAACTCTTTTGTTGTGTTTGACAGTTCATGGCAAAATGGATCGGAATTTAATCCGAAAGTTTAGAAAAGGTACTATCACCAAATTTTTGTTAAGATAGTTTATTTGCAGAGGGACCTAAAGAATCTTTTTGCCCATATGGTACTTGGCAAGGGTGGGTCGGATTACAAACCGCGGCAACAGTTACAGCAAATAGCGCAGCCACGCCAGCAGCAATTTGTTTTTTTGGTGAAATTTTCAGGATCTGGTGTGTCTTATGAGCTTTCAAAGATTATAGACAATATTAAATTTGTTTATCTAAGGGACCTGGTAAAAGTGGAATAATAAATTTAGCATTTGTTTTGATTTCGATTTGTTGTTTACAAAAAATATCTACGTCGGAATGTTGTTTTTCATTATTTCATTGCCAATAAATTTATCGTCAATAACTTCTACGGTTCAGGCAGCCAATTTCAAAGCATGCGTCGGTCGAAATGCACTAAAAGCGCTGAATCTCAATTTGCTGGCAATTGAGAAAACTCAAATAAATACTTTAAAAGAGTATTTGACTACCCATTTTGCACCGTGTCGCGAAATAAAACCTATGAGCGCTGCCAGTTCCACAGGATCACACAAACAGCTAATGCAAATTTTGAAGATTTTCTACAAAAAGTGCAAACTCAAGTAATGAAGAGTAGCTACGGTGTTAACGAAAGTGAATTTGTGATGAACCAAATTGTCGTAGAACTATATTGAGACGTTACAAGGCAAAAATTATGGATGAAAGACAATCTTGATTTAAATCGTGCGCTGAAAATATGCAGAGCAGCCGAACGTACATTAAAAGAAATCAGTGATATACGTCATACAGAACACACAGAACAATAAACTCAAATAAGTTTGGCTGTAAAGCCGCGTTTAGACGGCTTTAAACTTGTTTGCATCCAACTTTTCCCTCAAACTTATCGAAGTTGGAAGGCTGTTAACTCGTACGATATTCTCTCAAACAAATCCTATCAAACTTGTTGGTCATGTAAACAGAAGTTGAAAGTTGGAGCGGTCGTAAAACGTTATCAGTTTTTGCAATACGTATTACTACAGGAAAATATATTTGCTTTTTATTTTATTTTTTCGTGAATATTTTAAACATTGAAGGAAACATGTCCGAATAAGTAAACAGCGTGCCCCAAAAGTCAACGGAAACCCGGAATTGGATGATAGCGCACAGATATTGGTAATCAGAAGCTGGCTGAAAGGTATTTGAACATTGATGAATCAAATAGTTCGATCTCTCGATTCCAAAATTAATGATAATTTTTTTTTTCAAAACCGAAACAATTAATTTTCGGTTTGGACTGCAGGTATTTTGAGTTTTGCGTGCGCTGTAGCTTTGAATACACTCATCGTGTTATTCACACGAGCGGTGTGAGTATTTGTTTGAATGCTCGTCCAACTTCAAAATTGTTGGCCATCTTCTGTTTACACGATGGATTTGTAGTCCAACTTGTTTGAATGCTGAAAAGTTGGACGACAAATCCATCGTGAAAACAGCGCTTAAGAGGTGCGGTAGATCTCTTGGCATACGCCAATGCCCGACTTTTGGCAAAAAGTGCAGTAAGTGTGGCAAAACGGGACATTTTACTGGGTTGTGCAGAGCATCTGAAAGTGATAGCCCCCAAAAAGGTGGAAAATCGAACAAACAGGTTAATTCCATTCGGTGTGGTTCGGAACCCCAGTCGGACGAAGAATATCAGATAAGCGTAGTACGTAGTAGTGTTAGTGTCGATGTTATGTCGGATAGATCCAAGTGGTCGGAATCGCTGTATATTAATAACAAATCGGTAAAATTTAAATTGGACACTGGAGCCGAATGTAATGTATTGCCTCAATGTGAACTGGTTCGGTTAGGTATCCCGATTAACAAATCTAATACAAAACGCATAATTGTTTATAATAATGCGAATGTCCCGGTAACCAGAGAAACCAATAACCAAAGTGCTCTCTAAATCAAAAGACATAATAGTCTAAGATCCCAAATGGAAATTATTTACAACTATTTCCTATCCATTCTGTTACACATTATCGCAAATTTGACGATTGGTCATGCCCCAAAACGATAGTCTGCCTCCTGGACAGTGGCGCTAAAGTGGTGCCAGACGAGCCCAAAGTCGTTAATAGTTGCAATTATTTGCCACGAGTGATAGTTGTTTTTTCTCGCAAAATTCCATCCCCATTTAAGGGCTCGTCTGCTGATCGTCCATTTAATGTGTAGCGTTCCACCACACGTTCCACACGATCCACGATCAATTGTGAATTCGACCGTGCAGCAGACACGGCGAGTGGAATGCAGCGAAGCGAACAAATGAGTCATTCGAGATTAGTGCGTAGTACCGTCCGCTTGTCTTTTGTATTTTGCATTACATATTTAGTAATTAGAAAATATATAACCATTATAACGAAACGTTCGGTTTATTTTCATTACGCTAAAGTGGTGACCCCGATATGTTAACACAAGACAAGTTTGTCGACGCTGAAAGCGACCCGTCGTCGCCACCAGAAGGAGTTTCAACTGCACCGATTGAAATGGAATCAGTTTCGTCCTGCAAGCTTCCGCCATTTTAGCCCCAGCATGTTAAGTTATGGATTGCAAAAGTGGAAGCAGTGTTCAGATCGCATCGAATTTCCAGCGACGCTACACAGTTCGACCGCGTCATTGGAGAGTTGGACGTTTCCGCCCTCAGTCAGGTAGCCGACTTAATAGAATCTCCATCGAAAAGCAGTAAGTACATACAACTTAAGGCGCGCCTTCTCTCCGCGTTCGGCACACCCGCTCATGAGAAAAATATTCAACTTCTGCATGGTTTCGAACTGGGTGACCAACGACCGTCTCATCTTCTTCGGCAAATGCGTTGTCACGCGCCGGCAGCGATTTCCCCGAGGAATTTTTAAAAACCATTTGGATCGATCGTCTGCCTAAGAGCGTACAGGCTATACTCGCGGCATCAAACGCCTCCTCTCTAGACAATCTCGCGGGAATTGCGGACAGCGTCCTCAGCGTACATGAAGTTTCAAATATTGCCGCGGTATCAGCCAATCCAGGCGACGACATTCAGAACGAGAGTGTTTCACAAGCGCAAGAGATCTCAGAGCTCCGTGCAGCAGTGCGAAAACTGCAGATGCAACGCTGGGACCGTTGTAAGCGCTGCCAAAATGGCTCTAATACCGACAAGTTGTGTTATTTCTATGGAAAATTCGGTGCTAAGGCGAGGCGTTGCCGCTCGCCATGCAGTTTCAGTCGTTCGGGAAACGAATCCAGTCGTTAGGCGCGCAGGCACCTAATGACGCTAGAAGCAATCGCCTGCATGTCTACGATCGCGACACGAGGCTAAATTTTCTCCTAGACACCGGCGCAGAAATATCCGTCCTGCCGTTCAGTGGCCCAGCCAAGCTTAAAAATCTACAGTCATTGAAATTGTTTGCTGCAAATGGTAGCACAATAAATACGTACGGCACAAAGCGTTTGAAGGTGTCACTCGGTGCAAAACGTGTCATTTGATGGAAATTTACCGTCCCAGATGTCGCTCGGCCAATTTTGGGCGCTGATTTCTTAAATCACTACGGTCTTCTAGTAGACATCAAAAATCGGATGATTCGCGACCCCACATTTAATGCGGAAATCTCGTGCATTTTTAATAACGAGCCGCAACGTACTGTATACACTGTATCGGCTAGAGCGCAATTTTAAAATCTACTGAAGCAATTCCCAGATCTTACCAACCCTACTTCAGTAAAGAAAGATGTACCCCATGGTGTCCAGCATCATATCATAACGAAAGGCCCGCCTATCGCTGACCGACCGCGCTGACTCCCTCCAGAGAAGTTAAAGATCGCGAAAGCTGAAATACAGTACTTAATTGATAAAGGCCACTGCCGCCCGTCTTCTAGTCCATGGGCCAGTCCGCTTCATCTAGCCCCTAAAAATGATGGTTCCTGGCGACCCTGTGGGGATTATAGAAAGCTGAACCGCGTCACTAGGCCAGACAAATATCCTATGCGACACAATTTCGATATTACTACCAACCTGGCGAACAAGTCGATATTTTCGAAAATTGATTTATTAAGAGCTTTCCATCAAATTCCCGTGGCTGATGAGGACGTGCCTAAAACTGCTGTGACAACGCCATTCGGCTTATACGAGTTCACAGCGATGACGTTTGGTTTGAGAAACGCGGCACAAAGTTTCCAGCGATTCATGGACGAGGTTCTACGGCGACTCGAATTCTGCGCGTGTTACCTCGACGACATTCGTGTCGCGTCAGATTCACCACAACAACATGAAAAGCATTTACGCATGGTCTTAGAAGGGTGAGCTAGGGCGTAATCATCAACGTTTCAAAATGCGTATTTGGCGTTCACAGCGTCGAGTATCTGGGACACTTAGTAAGCAAAGATGGTATTTCACCACCAGCAGCATGCGTCGAAGCCGTTCGAAACTTTCCGTTGCCCCAAAACTTACAACAACTGCGTCGATTTTTAGGGAGGTTAAACTTTTATCGCCGGTTTGTCACTAGGGCTGCCGAAATACAGGCACCGTTGACTAATTACCAGGCGGGTGCCAAGAAAAATTCCAAAACCCCAATTAATTGGACTCCGGAAGCAAAAAAGTCTTTTCAAAACTGTAAAAAAAGCCTTGCAGATGCAACTCTCCTAGTCCATTACCAGCCGGGTGTACCGTTGTCTCTAATTACCGACGCCTCTGATACTGCCATCGGAGCAGTTCTCCAGCAACGACAACACGGTCGTTGGCTCCCCTTGCTTATTTCCAAAGGAAACTTTCACCTGCTGAGAGCAAATACAGCGCGTACGATCGCGAGCTTCTGGCTGTATTTTCTGGAATACGTCATTTCGAGCATTTTTTGGAAGGCTCGTCGTTCCACGTCGAGACAGACCACAAGCCATTAATATATGCGTTTCAACAGAAAGCCGAACGGGCATGCCCTCGACAACTTCGTCAGCTAAGTCATATATCGCAGTTTACAACGGATATTCGGCATATAAAAGGGTCTCAGAACTGCAAAGCAGATGCCCGCGTGTAGAAGCAATTGACATGCCAAGCTCCATCAGTCTTCAACAACTTGCCAGTAATCAAGCCGGGGACTTAGAACTTCAAAAACTTTTGTCCGATAATACAACATCGTTGAGTCTACAATCTGTTCCGGTTGTTGAAAATATTAATTTATACTGCGATGTTTCTATTACCAACAATATCCGCCCGTTCGTTCCTACTGCAATGAGAAGATTGGTGCTCGACACGTTCCATGACCCATCTCATCCTAGTGGTCGCGGCACACTATAGTATAAGAAAAATGGCATATTTGGTCGGCAAAAATCCTACATCGAAATTTTTTTTGGATTATGGTTGGGAATGGTCCCCAGATTATGGCATTAAAAGTCCCAACCGATCGGGGGTCCGCAACCTTAAAAAAAGGGGGGGAAGGGGAGCATTTTTTCGTTTTTTTGCGATTATTTCAAAAACGGTAAGAAATACAGAAAAATGGTCTGAGGACGAAAAAAACTACATAAAATTATCTTTGCAATGATATATAACACATTAGAGTTCAAATGAATATTTCGGCGTTAGAATAGAACATAAAGTAGAATATTTTCATTTTAGACCTTTTTTAAAAGCTCCATAACTTTTGAAAGAACGCTAGTTAGGCCGTAAAATTTTGTATAAGCATTAACAACAAGTTTAAGATAATTTTAACGTAAACGCTGAGTCACTCCGGTCAAGGACCCCCATTATCCCCCCATTCAAATTTGTCAAAACGGCATATCCATAACTCCCCCCAAAATTGGAGCAAAGTGCTAAATTTTGGTTTGTTGCGATTGGAGGTCATAGTCACCCCACCCACCAAAAATCAGCTCATTCGGATAAAAAGTAAGGGTATCTCCCATACAAAGTGACCCATCAGGAGTTTGTTCTACGTACTAATCATTTTATAAACTGTAGAACAAAGTTGTCATGGGTCACTTTGTATGGGAGGTACCCTTAGTTTTTATCCGAATGAGCTGCTTTTGGTGGGTGGGGTGACTATGACCTCCAATCGCAACAAACCAAAATTTAGCACTCTGCTCCAATTTTGGGGGGAGTTATGGACATGCCGTTTTGACAAATTTGAATGGGGGGATAATGGGGGTCCTTGACCGGAGTGACTCAGCGTTTACGTTAAAATTATCTTAAACTTGTTGTTAATACTTATACAAAATTTTACGGCTGAACTAGCGTTCTTTCAAAAGTTATGGAGCTTTTAAAAAAGGTCTAAAATGAAAATATTCTACTTTATGTTCTATTCTAACGCCGAAATATTCAATTGAACTCTAATGTGTTATATATCATTGCAAAGATAATTTTATGTAGTTTTTTTCGTCCTCAGACCATTTTTCTGTATCTCTTACCGTTTTTGAAATAATCGCACAAAACCGAAAAAAGGCCCCCCTTTCCCCCTTTTTTTTAAGGTTGCGGACCCCCGATCGATTGGGACTTTCTATGCCATCATCTCGGGACCATCGCCAACCATAATAATAAAAAAAAATTTCCGATGTAGGATTTTTGCCGTTCGATGGCCATATTTTGGTCCAATTTTCTTAGACTACTAGAGGCTATAGCGCGAAAATTCGTATGGACAAATATGAAAAAAGACATTCGCAGTTGGTCCCGTACATGCGTGCCCTGTCAACGATCTAAAGTTACACGACACCAAAACAATGCTTTGCAACCGATTGCTATGCCTTCGGCAAGATTCGAACACATTCATTTAGATCTTGTAGGCCCACTTGTTCCTTCGCAAGGCTATAAATACTGCCTCACGATTATCGATCGATTTACCAGATGGCCCGAAGCGATATCACTGTCAGATCAAACAGCACAATCTGTAGCGAAAGCATTTTTCAACAATTGGGTTGCCCGATTTGGAGCACCTCGAACTATCACAACGGATCAGGGGACCCAATTCGAGTCGCAGTTTTTCAAGGAACTCGCAAGTTTGATAAGATGCGAACGAACCCGAACGTCACCATACCACCCGGCGTCAAATGGGATGGTCGAAAGGTGGCACCGTTCATTAAAAGCCGCGATTATGTGCCACGAACGTAGCCTCGAGTGGGTAGATGTTTTACCTACAGTATTACTCGGTCTTCGAAATAGCTAAAGAAGACCTTGGGACTTCCAGCGCAGAAATGGTGTACGGCACTACACTCATTTTGCCGGGAGAACTACTCCTCCCTGATCATCGTTCTGCCGGCCACACAAAGTCGTTAAACGAATCTCATCAGTACTTTTTGCCATCGAAGTAAACGGCCGAGTCACTAACGTATCAACGGAACGGTTGAAGCCCGCTTACTTAGAAGCAGGTTGTTTCGAACCAACCAACGATTCGACTAGTCTTCGCAGATTGCTCTCTCGCAATTCGACGACATCATCAACCAGTCACCACGGACCAGCAACCAGTGAGATCATCAGTCAACACCGGATGCCCAACCATCGAGTTTTCTACCAGGCATTCGTCCAACCAACAGCTTCGGAAACGTGCCTCAATCGCCCCCATTATGTTTCAAGAGGTCTCCTAACATCAGGACTTATCCACCTAGCAGATTCGCTCGTCCGACGTCCTCACTAAGGGGGAGCACTGTAGCGTTCCACCACACGTTCCACACGATCCACGATCAATTGTGAATTCGACCGTACAGCAGACACGGCGAGTGGAATGCAGCGAAACGAACAAATGAGTCATTCGAGATTAGTGCGTAGTACCGTCCGCTTGTCGTTTGTATTTTGCATTACATATTTAGTAATTAGAAAATATATAACCATTATAACGAAATACGTTCGGTTTATTTTCATTACGCTAAAAATGCTTTATGTCTGCCTTTGGAAATATTCACTTAACATTGTGTCCTAAGTGCGATATACGTTCGAAAAAGACCCTTTAATTTGGCAGCAATGAAGTCTGGATCAAAATTAAAGAACAATCGCTACTTTATTGCCTTAGAAATCTTACAAGCACATTATATAGAGCAACTAAAATGTTTCTTTTAGACTGATGACGTTTTAAGACATTCCAATAAAATGTCCAACAACAAATTTTCAAATTCTCGTTGGAAACCTAGACAAGATCCTGAAACATTTTTCATGATAAACGATTCGCCCTAATCTAAATCAACTTACTAAAACTAAAAGAAAATCAGATCGCTTTCACTAAAATGCGTAAAAAATCCATGAAAACTCCCCCATATTTATTAATTTTACCGTATGAGTCTGAAGCCCACGGCAATTAAAGCTAACTTTTGATTTTTTTAAAGAAGATTTCAGTTTAACAGATAAAATCAAGTCTGCAAAGCTTTTGCAGCTCAGATGAGTTATTTTTAATTTATGACAAAGTTGCTCGCTTAAATTTTTTGTTTTTCAAATGAATTTTATTGATTCATCATCTTTTTAACTGAATATTTATAATGTTTGTTTTATATTAAAACGATGTAAGATAGCTTAAATCTATTTTTATATCAATATCAGTTGTAATTTGATATTTAACAGAATAACTGAGTTTTGTATAGTTTTATATCACAATTAAAACAAATCCGCTTATACGATTTATAAGCGTAATACTGTATCTGTTTCAACCGCTATTATTGATTTGATATCGATCGGAACGACTTCCGTGCCATCTGGCACAACAAAAATGGTCAATGAATACGAATCGTTAAATCACAACTTTTACTTTCGTAAATAAACTCACAATCAAACGTAATTTCATGACATTCAATAATGCCTTGCCAAGAAGAAGGTGAATTGAATACACCATAACAGCAAAAAACACTGAAGACACTAAATTTTTAAATTAGCATATTTACAGTGAATTTTGCATTCAGTCAAATATACATTGTGATGACAAATATAAATATCGTTTCATTTTGTAGTGCCTTTTGTTTGATGTTCGTGACAATTTAACTTATTTTTGGGAGATGTCGACTTTAACAGAGAGTAAAAGCGATTCGTTTAAAATTCATAGGTCGTTGGGTATTGTGATCATTTTTAACAATTGGGACTGGTATTGTCGTCTTTCGGAAGCGATGTGATTAGAATATCTTAAATGTAACAATATCCGTCCAGAATGTTCTCAGATATTAGCCAATATGATTATCGGTTATTTTTGACACATCCGGATTGAATTCTAGGATTTATGGTTATTATCTTCTTCCATTTCCTAATATGGATAGGTAATCGTATTGCCACCATACCTTCTCAAAATTTGAAATTCTATCCAATAACAATACCGTGTATAATTTAGAAGCAAGTTGTATCGCGACAAATATTGAAACAGAAAGCTTGTTCCAAAATATTATTCTTCGAGGCATTAAATAAAATTTTCTTGTCTTTTCTCTTATTATAATGTATACAAATTTTTGTGGAATTGGAACTTGTTATTACTCATTATTTTTTCTAGTTAATGGAGACGTCTTTTTTTTCAACTAATGTGAAGTCAATCGTTTCTTCTATTGCGGACAAGGGCATCTGGGTGGTGGCAGATGGTACGCATTGTTAACGATGAGTATATCGCATATACCGCGAAGACAATAATAAAACGTGACATAGTCAATCTTTTGGCAAAACTCCCATAACGTGTGGCTAATATAAATTAACCATTCTGTCAGACCATTAATGCTCACTTAGCTTAGCAAATTTACTTACATACAACGAACTAATTGAAGGTCGCACGCTGTCCACCTCGCCGATTGAGTTTGGTACGTACTGTTTCAGTGCGTTGATTTATGTCGGCATGCAGCTGTTTTGTATATTATCAGTTGAAATAAAGAAAGAAAATAATTTGGTTGACTCAAATTTCACACAAATTGTTCATAGAGTCAAAATGTGACGAACATGACATATGATTGCTATGAAATTTCATTATCTAGTACATATAATATCTACGAATTCGGTAACAAGAAAGAAAAATTAAATTAGGAAGAAAATTAACTATGAAATTTAGTGATGAATGATTTAAGAGTATTTGAGGTATGTACAAATTTATAGCTGACAAGAAAATAAATTCGGAAACTGTCATGTGAGTCATTTTTTATCTGAAGACATAACGAAAAAAATTAAGACGCGTGCATAAATCCACATCTTCAATCTATTATATATTTCAAAAACAAATGAAACAATTAAGTCGTTTGAGTAAAATATTTTCTTCTACCTAAACCTGTTACAATTTTGGAACTGAAACTAAACATTTCCATGCGGTTTTTTTAATAAATCACAGTATCGAAGATTTATGATGGTTTTCTTTACAATGAATATATTTATGTTCCGTCATAATTAATTGTCTGTCTTCTCAACATTTTTGCTAGATGCCATTACTATACATAACAGCGACTCTAGAACACAACAATAAATTCTACTAACAGTATTATAGTGATTATTATAACAGTAAACAAAAAGCCAAATATAAGAGAAAACCACATAATTCACTGTGGGACATGTGAATAATGTATGTGAGACTTGGGATGATTATCTTAACAATTTTTTTGTTCCTTTGCGGTTGAGGCTATTAAAAAAGACAATTCATGTTCCACGTGAATTAATGACACAAAAGGAAACTTATATAAAAGAACCTTTTCACTTTAAATATTTCATTCTAACTTTCCCTGAAAACAATTGAGTCGATCAATCATTGTTGTTCCATAATTTTAGTAAATGAATTTTTGAAAAGAATTTTTACAACCATTCGAAAATGTATTATTGGCATAGTGCGTGTGTCTCATATAGGTTATTCACAGTATGTCGTTTGTATGTAACTATCCTGAATTTATGGTTTGAAAATGACAAATGACTCAATGTTCAAGCTTGAAATACATTTGACGCGTCAGCATCGGCATCAGCAGAAAAATTGCAATTTAGAACACACGGATTTGCCTTTCATGACCAACATTGACAGCAGAAGCAGAAAAAATGCGTCTGCGACGCATCCAATCTATTTCAACCATCACAGTGAGGGAAATCATGTAATTTGGGGCTATTTTCATGTTTTCGTATGAAAACAGCCCGAAAACATTTCAATTCCCATACAAATTGACACATTGAAAATACGCTAATTTGCGTGTTTTCTATGAAACCTTGATTTTTTTAAATGAAAACGTATAAGCACCCAGGTCTCAAACCTAAATTCCCCTATTCAGTACATTTCGGCTCACTCCAATATTTTAACTGACGTGTGTTCATGTGCCAATGTTCTTAATTTCTCCATGATAAGAGAATGGACGGTCAGTTTGAAGCGACGAAATATGTTGCAAATTACTATCGATGACTGCACCAGCACATTTTTAAACTTACAACGATTTATAGGCAAAATATTAGAGAGCATATCGTATTGAATAAAACGACATATTTTGACATTCCATATAAAAATTCGCTTGCTTACCCTATTCGAAAAAAAATATCTTAATTTTGCATGTCCTAAGTAGGCGAAGGTGTAAAAACCGACAAATTATTTCGCCAATTTCGACTATTTCCAGAGCATCAAATATACGGAAATACACCCATGCCTACTTGGGACATGCAAAATTAAGATATTTTGTTTCATATACGGTAAGCAAGCGAATTTTTATATGGAATGTCAAATTGTGTCGTTTTATTCCATACGATATACTAAAACTCGCTATTATTGTCGGTTGTCATATGAAATTACAAACAGTGTACTGTGAACACTTTTCGGTGATTTATGAAAACGTACGGCGAAATCAATCCGTTTTCGTTCACTCTGGATAGAATATCAATTGCCATACTTAGCGACATTATTTTAAAATTGGGTTCCCACCTTGTCGGGCTTCGACCGGCTTGCGAAATTCTACCGGGCCGTGCCATTATGGTGGTAAATAACGATACCTCCACTATAAATATAAAAGCGTCTCAGTGTTTCTTTTTTATGAAAAGTGGGACACTGTACATTTCTAAGTTAAAGGAGCGTACGCTAAATTTTTTTAGAGAGTAGTGTTTGTCCATTTAATTAAGGTTTTCTTCAAAATATTTATCCTTCTGGCATACATAATACAAGGTTTGGTTACTCAATGGAATTTCCTTTTTGGGACCGCTTTTTAATCTTTTGAAAGACAGATGAACTGGGCCTTTTCTGTATGAATATTTACAGATTGATCTTAAACAGCACCAATATGCTATTGTGCTATTGGGGACTCAAGGAGACCATTCCTTGAGAGTCTAATTAGATTTGTAAAAGATGTGGTCTTTCTTACAAAATAGATTGTACAAAGATAATGTGTCACACTTTCCTAAACTTCATAGTTTCGGAAGATACATTTTGATCCAATAGGCTACGGAATAAGAAACATTCAGGTAGTACCAGCCAATTAGTTGAGTAGCTTACTCTTCAACATAGTTCCAGTGGAAACGAGAATCACTATATATGTATTTGGTTTGCCAGGGGAACGCTCTTTGAAAATAAAGTACAGTGAAGCGTCGATTATACGAACGCCGATTATCCGAGCACTCGATTAACCGAACCGGACACTCAGGTTCTTATCGAATAAAATGAAAAATCAAGGACCTGACTGAAGCCACCTCTCATCTGCATCGCTCAATTACCTTGAATTTTTTATTTTTATTCAGTTCTGGTCATTTACACATTTTGTCGGGTAATTTCACATTTGGACTATTTTCTAATTTTTTTATGGAAGCTCGATTAACCGAACTTTCGTTTATCCGAACAATCCCCTGCCAACATTAGTTCGAATAATCGACGCCTGGTGAGCGTGATGCTGATCTCATTACCTCAACAAAAAAAGCAGATAAGATCTTGGAGATAGGATGTCACTAACACATCCTGCGGCCTTAGTCCAATGTTGGATTGTCGCGCCTGTTATTTATTTTATTTTATGTTCTTTTGCCACGACCAAGAGCTTGTTATAACGGCAAGCTCCGAAAGGGTTTAGGTCGTGCAACAGTAGGGTGACCACCTGCCTGCCTTCGATTTACGGGTCACTAGCGTATAAAATACGGGTTTTCGATTTTTTTACAGGGCAAAAATTAAAAAAAAAAATATTTTTATGCCGATATGTCGTGTATTTTTAGTAATAGATACACTCACCAATAACTCTTCATTTTCCACTAAAAAGTGCATTTTATTTGAGGGGCAGCAGTGTGAGTCGGCTCCGGCTATCTGTCTATGCGTTACCACAAAGCGAGAATATTCTTTCTGCCGGTGAATTAATTGCCGGGACGAGTATTTAGAAAACCCTGTTCAGTCCATCACCTGCTTGGGGACGAAATCGATTAGCTTTTCTAGTGCCAAACCTACATAAAACCCTTATCGATTTCGTCCCCTGATAGTGGACGAGGTCGCATAGGGTTTCAAGTACATTTTACGTCGAAAACAGCCAAAAACTAATTGGAGCTGAACAAGGGGGTTTTGCGCAGTTTTTGACGTCCACTTTCAGGGGACGAAATCGATAAGGGTTTTTAAGGGTGGGGACAAACTGCACAAGGGTTCCTAAATACGCTGAAGGATACAAAAGACCAGTTTCAAAAATCGAATCGTATTTTGCTGCTATTATTGACCGCTTTAAATAATTTTGTCCGTGTGTCAGGGCTTATCACTTCATCAGCATCTCTTCATCTCCTGAATGTTTTTACAGTGTTAGCTTGATTACGTGACTTTCGCGTCCCGGAAAATTTGTAGTATTTGGTTGACTTTAATATAATAAAAAATGTCTCTTACCCTTTGGAGGAGTTTTTTTTTTCTTAAACTATCCATTATTTGCCCCGTATTTCATTTTTTGGATTACGGGTTTTTGGACTTTCGGTGCCCACAAAACGGGGTAACCCGTAAAATACGGGGCATCTGGCAACCCTATGCAACAGGCTGCCGTAATACATGGTCAAGTGTGATTTGAACCACTAAAAGACAAAGCTCTAATAGAAATGTAGTTGAACCCTGTTCCACTATCATTCAGACTTCTAAGCGCAATTCACCATGGCTTAGCAAATTTATTTGGAACTGCAAAATTAAAGTTTAGAATGAGTCTTAAGAAAATCCGCTTTGAAAAATGTTTTGCATATGAATGGTGCTCTTTTTTATTACTAACCTTTTGGAGTAATTTTCGATAAACGGAGGGGATGTAGCTCTTTTTACAGAGCTTGAATCCATTTCAATTCAATAAAAAATAAATACATACATGGATTCGCCATGGAAATGGAACCAATTGAAGGAGTCCATCCGCGGAGAATTAGGACGTAATATAACAGGGCGCGCGGCGGTAATTTACCGCCCTCGTCTTTAATTCGTTCCGTTAACATTTTAATAATTATGGTAAAAATAATCTGCTGAACAATAAAACAAATTCGACAGTTTTAGCAAAGCACGTCACTTCAATGATATTACATAGAGCAGGCACACTTTCAACACAACTATCTACCAAAATTTACCGTCCGCGAACGTTTGATGACCGCTGGGAAGGCATGGAAACTTAAATTTATCTAAAATATCTCTTCCATCCCGTTTCGGCCAGTGTTTATGCGTGTTTGTGTGATCAGGACGGTAAATTACCATAAATTATGCGACTGGAAGAAGGTTAAGTGGAATTGCGGCGAAATGTGAATGAAAATTATCGAAAACTACTCCAAAAAACAGTGATGAAGGTGCCTTTGGCAATGAAATTTCTCAACAAATATTTTTTTTTTTTTTATTTTCAAATCCTTTTTTTTGAGCTGCGTATTTACAGCACTCACTATACTTCCCATCTAGTATTGATTTCAAAATATTAGACTTCGTCTTCCAGAAATCAAATTGGGACAACAACGACTCCGTTTTGCTTCTTGGAAATAGTGCGGATGCTCACAGTCGTAAAATTTAGGCGAACTTAACATTTTGGGATTCGCAGTATGTACTTGTGTGCCAACAAAGCTTCGCATGAACTTTGCGTCTTTAACAGCCCATTCACACTGCGGGCGACGCGATGCGATGCGATAAGCTTCCCATCGCAAGAAAAAAAATTCTTAGCATTTAAATAGGAACCAGCACGATCCTGCTTGTACCATTCAGACTAGGGATGTCAAAAACCGGTCCATACCCCGGTTTTCGGTTTTTTCGGTTCTTTTGCAAAGCCGGTTAGACCGTCCGGTTTTAACCGGGCTCAAAGTACCGGTTTTCTGGTTAACCGAGCCTTTTCATTGATTTGCTTAGAATTTTACTTTAAAAAAAATGCTTACTCACTCGTATGGCTGGTGTTCGTATCGTATGCAAAATCAAATCAAAATTCATGTAAGACAGCTAATTTAAAAGAGAAACATTTTGAACAAAAAATATAATCAAATAAAATTGTCAGAAGTGATTTCATTATTTTATTAGTTTTTGAAAAAAATTTCCAAACATTTGCAACAGGGGCCAGGGGGCGGAATACCACATTTTTTAGCGACACGACGAAACGCGGATGCACTGATACACTATACACGAATATCACATTCACGACGCACAACCAAGCTACACGTGAAACGCAATGTAAGCATAAAAAATATCTGTCTTGGAAAAGATTAGGAGAGGTATTTGACGAAGCGTTGAACGAGTAATTGCTATAAGGAGAATGTTCGAAAATATGTTTAAAGCCCCGTCTTTATTGTAAACATTTGTTGATGAACAGTTGCAAAAAAGTTCAAAATATTGCGCGATTAATTTGCCGGTTGAAATTAATACTTTTACTTGAGTAACTTTACGCGTTTATCGTCGTGTAACCTACTTCAACATTGAAAAGTTGGGTTGGCAGTGTTCAAGTTTATATCAAACGCTCCAGAATAAGAAATGAAGAACGAATCTTCCGGCGGCCAGCGTTGTCATTTCCGAGAATTCAAAAGATACTGAAGTCACAGATACGAGTTATTTGACATTGAAATGTTCGGTAAACCGACTTGCGTGCCGGACGTATTGAAATTGAAAGTTAGGCGTAATGTGACAAAAACGTGAATAAGTTTTTAAGCGGAATGAAAGTGGCTGAGGAACTCTAAATAGAAATCGATCGTCGTTAAAAAGAAGCTGTAATCGTTTATCCCGGTATATTGCCAGTAGCCGAGCCATTATTTGTTGCCGAAGCCGTTGCTGTTTATCCATGAAGAGGAGGAAAAGTTCAAGGGGAGATAGCCGTTATATTTAAGTTTATTTATTTGTAACAATCGTTATAAATAAAGGAACTCATATAAAAAAAGTTAATTGCATTTTAATTTGAAATAGTTAAGAAAAGTAAATATTATTTATAGGACCCGCCTATACATACAAATCCTATCCCTTTAGTTGTCTTATACGACAAGCTGACTGGTTTATTCTTCCCCTCACTTTACTCGGATAATCCGGGTTAGAAACGTCCTGTGGAGAAACACTGATCGAATTCGTTCAACCTATGCAGTTACATACTACATAATACATGTCCTCAACTGAAAAACATATAAAACTCGGCCAGAATCTTTTAAGAAGTCTTTTTATATCTTCCGCCTTACGAGTAAATAAAATCGACACGCTGTGCCCCACAAGTGGTTAACGCACTGAACATTGTGTCGTCCTTCGTGATTGTCTTACAGAATTTGGCCAGCATGTAGAACTTTTTTTTTGTACTCTATATTCAAGTAGGTGCAAAGAAAACACCATACGGCCGAAAGTTAATGGAAATACATAATTAATGTGTAGTCACGCTCGGGAATATTAACACAACTTTGAACCTTAATATTTTCTAAACTAATTTGATTTGCACTAAAAAATTGTTAACAATTAATTAAATTTGTTATTTCCGATAAAACTTAATCAGCTACCACCAATGAAACCAATGAAACTAGTCATTTCTAACTATAATTCTCTTAATTCATGTAATGCTCCCTGTTTTTTCCATTTGAATGGCAAACATCGAACATCAATATATTACTTACAAAAATCAGTGCAACAGCTCAGCAACAAGCTCGAAACGAACTTGAGCTGCTCGCGAACATTGTTCAGGAGCAGTGTTGCGATACAACTGTTTACAATGTAGACATGAAACAATTGCTCCAACATATGTGCAACAGCTCAGGAACATTTGTTTACAGTGTGGACGTGACACTATTGCTCAGCAACTGTTCGCGAACAATTGGGGAGTACTGAAACATCATGTTCGCATACAGTTGCGCCACAATTATTTACAATGGAGACGAGGCTTAAGGACTGAAATTTGAAAACGAAGTTTTTCATAAGGGACAAGTAATAGAATAATTGCAGACTGAAAAATCCAGAAAATATAAAAAATTGTATGAATTTTGAGAGTATATTTTCCGGTTTTAACCGGATGGACAAACAACCGTCCGGGTTAAAACCGGAATGAGGAAAAACCGAAAAAAAAAACGGTTAATCGTTCTAAAAGTACCGGTTTTCGGACTAATCGGCCGGTTTTTGACATCCCTAATTCTGACTGCTTGTGATGCGACGTCGGGTTGTACGATGGAGAACTTTTCCATGTCGAATCATAGTGCTTTCAGCTGCTGTAAGGTGCCTTGTTTTTGTTGTTGTAGCGACTCAAGAGATTTTTTTCTCTTGAATCGAAGGGGGTCTTGGCAGCTCTTGGCCGTTTTAACAACGAGTAGCTCCAGGACGATTTGCATCGAAGAACCGGCTGCCGTAGGAACATTTTATGGACAACACAAACATCCATGTGTCACAGTGGGATTCGAACCCACGCACCGGCAACTCAGTGATAGACATCGCTGCCACTGAGCCTTGTCGTCGATGGGAGCAACATGGAGGATACAATTTGTGTTTGGATCGGGTTCGTAGTGGCATGTGGTTGTACGATGGAGAACTTTTCCATGTCGAATCACCGTGCTGTTTAGACGATGCAATGTGCAATGCCGGATGCCGCGTCTGTAGTCTTTTACCAGCGACATGGGGTATACGATTTGTGTTTGGATCGACTTCGTAGAGGCACGGTGTATTGTATGTCCATATGATTGGAGAGGTTGGTTTCGTGTCGTTTGAAGATGTTTGATGCTAATAGAGAGCAGGATTTGTTTCAAATCGGCCTCGATTGCCATATCGAATTTTTATACTATATACAATACACATACATACGTGTCGATGATCATGTATAGTGTTATAGATTTGCATATTATTAAATGAATGGATAGTCGTAAGAAATGTGATAAGGGATTGGTCTACTAAATTTACAGTGCTGTCCAACCAAGTTCGTAGCGTACGTGTACCCACCAAAAAGGGCGGAATTTGGATTTGGCAATAATTATTTTTATACAAATCTATGAATAGGTCGCAATGAAGTAATATTTGTGGAAATATGCAGTGCAGCACAACCCAGTTTGTAGCGTACGCTTACGTATAGGAAAGTTTCGTTCAGCGCATATATTTGCAATTAATTATTGAAGGTAGCGGATAGGTCACTTGTGGGTACATACGGTAATGAGAAAACCGGGGTACCATTTTGGGGCGGGCAGCCCAAAATTTTTTTTTTGTTTTTGATCTCAAATTCGGAATTAGCGACCCAAATTTACCTAGTGTTTCTGCCACGCCGATTTGACGAGTATTACCCCGAGAAAACAAAGGTGTCGTTTTATGGCGGGCAACCCTAAAAAATGTCTGGTTTTTTACCTGAAATTCGAAATCAGCG
This sequence comes from Microchrysa polita, assembly GCA_949715475.1. Lineage (NCBI taxonomy): Eukaryota > Metazoa > Arthropoda > Insecta > Diptera > Stratiomyidae > Microchrysa > Microchrysa polita. The sequence continues at coordinate 25,568,174 of OX454420.1, read as the reverse complement.
ACCCAAATTTACCTAGTGTTTCTGCTACGCCGATTGGACGAGTATTTCCCCGAGAAAACAGGTGCGCTGTTCTGGGTGGGCAACTCCAAACATTTTTATACCCTTCGCTTACTAAGCGTAAAGGGTATATTAACTTTGTCATGAAGTTTGTAACGCATTGAAGGAAGCATCTCCGACCATATAAAATATGTATATATATGATCAGCGTGACAAGCTGAGTCGATTGGACGATGTCCGTTTGTCTGTTTCGACGCATTTTGCTCGGCCAGTTTAAAAGCTATGGAGCTGAAATTTCGCACACATACTTCCTTTTGTTGCAGGCAGTTTGTATGTTAGAATCGCTAAAATCCGGCAAGGGGGTCGAGGGGCTGCCATACAAACCTACCCCCCAAATTTAGGTTCTTCTTAGAAAAACTTTTTTATTTATGCACCAATTTCAATCAACTTTGAGATAAATGTGATCTAATAATAATACACAATATATGTAAAAATCGACCAAATCGGACAATGGGGTTGTGGGGCTGCCATACACACATAGTCCCCCAAATTATGTTCTTCTAAGAAAAACTTTTTTATTTTCTCATCGATTTCAATCAAATTTCGCACAAATTTGTTTCTAGTAATACCACAAAACATACGTAAAAATGGACCCAATCGGATGATGGGGTCATGGGGCTGTCATAGAAACCTAGCTCCCCAAATTAAGTTCTTCTAAGAAACTTTTTTTATTTATACACCAATTTTAACCAAACTTCACACAAATGTGTTTCTATTGATGACACAAAACATATGTATAAATAGATGGAGTCGGACCAGGTGGTCATGGGGCTACCATACAAACCTAGCCCCTTAAATCAAATTTTTCTAAGAAAAACGTTTTTATTTGCACACCAATTTCAATCAAACCTCAGAAAATATATTTCTATTGATGCCACATAGCAAACGTGAAAATAAATGATATCGGACTATGAGGTCGTGGGGCTGCCATACAAACTAGACCCCCAAAATTAGGTTCTTTTAAAAAATACTTTTTTATTTGGACACAAATTTCAACTAAACCTCATTGAAATGTATTTTTGGTGATGGTACAAAACATATGCAAAAATGAATTATATCGGACCATGGGGTCATGGGGCTGGCATATAAACCCAACCCCCAAATTAGGTTAGGAAAACCTTTTTGATTTGTCCACCAATATAAACCAAATGTGTTTTTTAATTGATGCTACAAACATACGTAAAAATTGACGGGAAGGCCATAGGGCTGCCCTACAACCCCCTTCCTCCTCTTTTTGGTTCTTATAAGAAACCCACGTCCCACGCCCAATAAATCTTCGCCACGGTACTTATGAGAAAATTCAAAAGCATGGAAGCGGGGAGGACTGAACACTAGTCATAGGTACGCCCGAAAAAACTTTTAGCCCGAGGGGAGCGAAGGGTATCCAAATTTCGGCCGCGTCCGAAATAAGCCTCGGTCTCGTTTTTTCTGTTTTTGACATCAAATTCGGAATCAGCGGCCCATAATTCTCTTAGTGTTTCTTTCCACACCGATTGGATGAGTATTTTTCCGAGAAAACACAACAGTTAAAGTTTTCTCCTTTCTTCGGATAGGTTCATATTTAACCACTGACAGGAAATGCGGCACGGCATCAGAGCATCAGAGCTTTTCACTTTGGCACATTTATGCATTTGTAATTCTCTAAATTTTTCCAGCTGTACACTCTCCAACTGTTCGAAATATAATTCATCTGACTTTAAATTATGTTCTTTGTTGGTACTCACTGGAGTGCCTGGTATTATTATAAGAATTTTCGAAAATACTTTTTCGAATGCATTGCTTGAATTTTTTCAGTCATTTTTTTTTAAATTTTCACGGTACATCCAAAAAGTCCTCGTGGGACATCTTTAGGAAGCACTAGTCTAGGAGAAAATCTCCCATATTATATATGTATGTTGCACTTCGAATATTTCCTATAGAAAAAAAAAATAATTTGTACTGTATCGTCATGTATTCTCAACGCAATGTTTTAGTCTGTTATAATTGCCTACATGCCAGCTATGAAAGGTTAATGGACATTTCGCACACTTTTCGAGACCACACGCACAAAATACCGAACCAACTATTTTATTTTTCGCATTTCAAACCAACAATAAATAACGACCCCAAACCGCAATTCTGTACAACCTCTTGAAAAATATTTATTACATGTTTTATTCGTTGTTTCTGTTTTTGCATGCATTAACTAACAACTGTCCCATTTCAAGACAGTTATTCCAAAATTTTCTATGACAATACCAAATAGTAGCAAAGAATGCACTAATGGTTGTAAATAACAGTTCTTCGATATTAATAGCGCAACAACCCTAAAACCAACTAAGAACATTCATAAATTGCCAGGCATGCATGTCCTCTGCGTAAATCTGTCTTTAAAATGATGAAAGTTTTTTTTGCTAGTTTAAACTTATGAACTTTTTAACGACCATTTATGCATCAAACGAAATCCGCAATTTACTTGCTAAAGTCTTTCGTTTTTTTAGACGACAAAATGTATCTGTTTATGTGATGTGCAATGCACATATAAAATATAAGCAAAACATATAAAACATATATAACATACCACTAACATATAATACAAAAAGTACAGCAACTATTAGATTACAAATTATTCTACCTAACTCTGTACAATGTTACATACAAAGTATCTTTTTTAAACGATATAACAAGCATAAACAAGAATCAAATTTCAAGATACTTTGTATGTCACATTCTAATTTGTTTAGACAGCATATTCCAATATATATCACCATGCGCACGTACATACGTATGCGCGCAACATTGTAAGTACGGTGAGAATCTTAGCAAGTAAATTTAGCAACATAAGCAAAATTATTGTATATAATCTTAAGAATTAGCATAAGAGAAACAGTTTTTAATAAACCTTCATTCAGATTAATATCCAACCGAGAGTCTTTTCATTCATCAACCCACATTGGTCCGTCGAAGCCGGCCAGCGACTTGTTCAGAATACAGGTGAACGTCAATCTGGATCTTGTACCAAAGGCCAAACGAGAATTATTGTCCGATGCGGCACAGATATTTGATCCAATTGGATTCCTCTCTCCAGTCACAGTGGTAGTGAAACTAGTTGTACAAGAAGCTTCAAAAATTAAATGGGACGGCGATGTTCCTGAAAGCCTACAACAAAAATGGCACACTTTCAAGCAAGAGTTACCATGTTTACAACAGATCGAGATCCCAAGATGGCTGGGTTACCGATCTTCACTTACAAATTGTGAACTACACGGATTCTGTGATGCCTCTGAAAGAGCATATTGTGCGGTAATATACATGCGTATACCACAATCTGAAGGAGTTCAAGTGAGATTCCTTACCGCAAAGACAAAGGTTGCGCCTTTAAAATCCAAGCAAACACTTCCTAGACTTGAGCTTTGTGGTGCGCTTTTACTAGCAACATTATTACGAGAAACAGAAAAAGCATTAAATATTCCAAATATACTCATCAAGGCGTGGTGCGACTCTGAAATCACCTTAGCATGGATTCAAGGTGATCCCTGTCGGTGGAAAACATTCGTCGCAAATAGGGTTTCACAGATCCAACAATTGACAAATAAGAATATTTGGTGTCATGTAAAGGGCTTGGATAATCCGGCGGATGTTGCCTCCAGAGGTATATCACCTACCAAGCTCAAGGACAATCTGTTGTGGTGGAATGGCCCAGTGTGGTTACATGCCGCTGAGGTAAATTACCCCACCAAGGTCTCTACAGATATAAACATGGAAGTAAGAACTATACCTGTTCATGTGGCATCAACAGAAGATGACATCAGTACATATGCTGAAATTCTTAAAAATTCCTCTAGACTTCACAAGGCGCAGCGCATATTAGCCTATTGTCTGAGATTTGGCACAACAGGCCGAACCCGAGGAAACTTGTCTATAGAAGAGACAGAACATGCACTCATGAAATTTATTCTAGACACACAAAAGGCTTATTTTAACGAGGAACACGCTCTGTTAATTAAACAGAAACCACTACCCAAAAGTAGCAGGTTAGCAACACTCGCCCCCTTTTTAGACGCTAACCAACTAATTCGTGTTGGAGGTAGACTGGAGAATGCCCCTCATCTATCATTTGAGCAAAAACACCCCATAATATTGCCTCATCACAGTAGGCTTACTGACCTAGTTATTCAGCAGGCACATATGAAATCACTTCATGGCGGCAATACACTTACATTGCAAACCATCCGTGAGAAGTATTGGATAATTAACGGTCTTAAGGCCACAAAGGGTTTCATACATAAATGTGTAAAATGCCACCGCTTCAAAGCAGAAACTGCAACCCAAATGATGGGAATGTTACCTAAGGAGCGAGTCACTGCGAGTCCAGCCTTTACTAATTCAGGAGTAGATTATGCAGGACCCTTTGATCTTCTCATTTCCAAGGGAAGAGGCAATCGAACGATAAAAGGGTACCTTGCTGTCTTCGTCTGCCTTGCCACCAAGGCAATGCATATTGAGGTTGTCACGGAACTGACATCCGTCGCCTTCATTGCAGCACTTAAACGTTTCAATAGCAGACGAGGTCCTATAAAGGAAATTTATAGTGACAACGCTACTAACTTCGTTGGCGCAAACAAAGTCCTCGCCGAACTCTTCGCAAAACAATCCTTCCAAAATGAAATAGCGGAAGCTCTAAGAGACGATGGAGTCAAATGGCATTTTATACCCCCCTCATCCCCTCACTTCGGAGGGCTTTGGGAAGCAGGTGTAAAGTCAATAAAACACCATCTCCGACGTGTTATAGGAGAAAATAAACTCACGTATGAGGAGATGACTACTCTGATGGCTCAGATAGAGGCTTGCCTTAATTCTCGACCTCTATGCGCCTTATCAGAGAACATAGAAAGTCTCGAAGTACTTACACCCAGCCATTTCCTTAACAATCGTCCTATAAGTGCACTAGCTGAATACGATCCACTTGAATCAAGAGGCAGTCTACTTAACCGATGGGATCGCCTTGAGAAACTTCATCAAGAATTTTGGAAGAAATGGTCTGGTGAGCACGTTGGGAGACTTCAACAACGACCTAAATGGTTAGGCAAGGCACCCAATATTGGGGTTGGTCATCTAGTTCTAATCAAGGAGGACAACCTTCCTCCATCTAAATGGGCACTTGGCAGAGTCATTGAGACTCACCCTGGCAAGGACAACATGACACGAGTTGTTACCTTGCAAACTAAAGCAGGCAAGTTGAAACGTCCAATAGTTAAACTGTCTTTACTTCCTATAGTAGACAATAGCCACGCAATCACTGCAGACAGTAATCTGATAAAAACATTTTGGGAAACAGAACCAGGGTCAGATTCTCCAATTTCAGCTCATTTTACATCAGTTTCTTTCAATTCTCCGCAGACTCCGCATAATGTTGCATCAACAAGTCAGGAGCATAATAAAAGACGCCTCGAAAGCGAATCAGGCGCCACTCCCCCTGAACCCAAAAAGGGTCGCAAGCATAAAAAATCTAAAACCAAACGACGTGATTCCTCTGCACTAGGATCGTTTAAAAATATATTCCTAAGTTTGGTTCTCTCATTCCTATTTGTATTAACCCTCGGGGATTCTACAGCCCCTTATAAGCTTACCAACCTTACTGGACAAGAAGGCATCTACTTTAATCAACTAGCACAAAGCCAATTATATTCCAGTGAATGGAATCTGATCATTTATTACAATTTGAGCACTTATTGGGCGGAACTCTCTGGTATTAGTGATTCGATAGCAAAACTTGATCAACTCTGTACAGAAAACAGACTCGAATTCTCCAAAATATGCAATGCTACACTATCTCAAATGAAACATCAGTTATCCGAGATTCATGATATAAACCAAATACTTTACCAGCAAAACGAGCTTGAACATCCTAGACGAAGGCGTGGACTGTTCAATGCAGTTGGTATGTTATCCAACCGCTTGTTTGGTGTACTCGATCAGGATTTCGCTGATAAATACGAAAGGCATATTAAAGATGTGCAAGCAAATGATCAATTTGTTAAAACCTTGCTGAAAAATCAAACCTCTCTATTGGAAAGCACTATCAATTTATTTAAACGCAATCACTTTTCCATTCAAAATCAAATGGAACATATCGACAATCAAATTCAGAACATTTATCATGCTATGAACCACACAAATCACGCTATCCTAATGTCACAAACATTCAACTCAGTAGCAATCCTATTAACACTAAGTATAATCAACTTCCAAACTGTGCAAAGAGGCATTTTGGCCGTTGTAACAGATTTAAAACATAGCCGCCTAAATACACTACTTCTCACCCCCGCTCAATTAAACGATCAACTAAGATTAATACGTGAGCATAGTCCTGCAAATTTGGTTCCTCCTGGTGTGCAAACTAAATCATCATTACATGTTTTGTATAGTTCACTTAGAACTAGAATTCGCATAACGCATCAAAACGTACTCATTGACGTACGAATCCCATTGTTAAATGTGGAGACATTCACTATCTATGAATTGATTCCACTTCCCGCGATTCATAATGATAATTTCGTGTTAATCAATCCTTCGTCTAAATACCTTGCCGTTAATCAAAGGCATGATAGATTCTCGACTTTAAATGAAGAAAACATACAAGCTTGCAAAGTAATTGACAACGAAATATGGTTATGTAAACTTACACAGCCTATATTTACACTAACTTCCACTCAGAGTAGCTGTGAGTTAAAATTATTGAATCATTTAACGAAATTGCCATCTGACTGTAAACTTTATAACGAAGAACCGCATAATATTTGGAAAAGATTACAAGATTCTAATACTTGGTTATATGTTTTGGTGGAAAACTTCGACTGTCAAATTATTTGCGATAACATACCACGGCCTTTAACACTTAGCGGAATCGGTATTATTCAATTAGGCGATAATTGCATGCTAAATCATCCGACAATACACATTTTTGCTGATATTAAATCAAAACATTATGTACACGCAACTGTACTACCATATCATACCATGTTAATTTCGAATTACATCTTTAAGGAAATGAATACATCGCAATATAACTTATCAAGAACAATAGTCCCTCAAGTCCGTCAGAAAGCAGAAATTAACGACATCATAAGAATCGAAAAACAATTACAAAATCAACATCAGATATTAGAACAATCGATGGATATTGATGTCCACGATATACACCATTACACTTTGTTATACATTCTTCTTTTCATTGTAATAATAGGCGCAAGTTATTATATTTACCATAATTATCGATCTAGAACTTTATCATTACATCCTATTCCACATCCACGTCATAGACGAATTACTCTAGATAATAATAATAATTATAATCAGTCATGCGCCGACCTCCCGTCAGTCAATGTAGACGGGGGAGAATGTGCAATGCACATATAAAATATAAGCAAAACATATAAAACATATATAACATACCACTAACATATAATACAAAAAGTACAGCAACTATTAGATTACAAATTATTCTACCTAACTCTGTACAATGTTACATACAAAGTATCTTTTTTAAACGATATAACAAGCATAAACAAGAATCAAATTTCAAGATACTTTGTATGTCACATTCTAATTTGTTTAGACAGCATATTCCAATATATATCACCATGCGCACGTACATACGTATGCGCGCAACATTGTAAGTACGGTGAGAATCTTAGCAAGTAAATTTAGCAACATAAGCAAAATTATTGTATATAATCTTAAGAATTAGCATAAGAGAAACAGTTTTTAATAAACCTTCATTCAGATTAATATCCAACCGAGAGTCTTTTCATTCATCAACCCACATGTGAATTTACCGTTTTTACGACTTTTGTTTTTAAAGATTATAATTTCAAAGAATTTACATACACAAGATGTTAGACATTATCTTTACTGTCAAATATCAAAGTAGTAGACGGAATAATTGGCGAATAACATAAATACAAGTGAATAAGAACCAAGTGAATATGAACTACCAATTAGCATCAGATGTTAGAAGAATAATAATTACGTATTGCATTCGCTCATTTTCAATAATGGATTTCAGCGAGATCGTATTACAAACTAGTTAAAAAAGTGTGTAAAACAAAATTCTGCATTTTAAGTATATTTGAACATATAATTATTCCTAAAGAAATGTGCATTCAAAACATCGCTGTGTTTGATATAATTAAAAATTGTACCTGTTTAATTTGCACTTTAATTAACACAGTGTGCTGTAAAACATACATCGAACCGGTCGTCTTTTGACTGTAAAGACGCAAATGCAGGTAGATTCTTGAGCAACTGTTAAACATTTTGCAAAATTGGTCTTTCGTAATCATTCTAAATATCTAGAATTTGTTTGTATTATAGGTATTCAAATTGAATTATGAAGAGTTTACGATTTATTTAAATGTTGGTACATTAGAACATGTTAAAGAGTACTTATAGTAGATAATAAAATTTTCGATTTTTTTGTTACACACTTCTAAAGGTTGCGAAATTCGTATTATGTAATTAATAATAATATCCGAGGTGTTATTATATTTCCTAAGAACTTTACTTCAACTTCAAGAACCACCGAAAATAAATTCAAATCATCCGCATAATGAATTTAATTGAAAACATATCTGACTGTGTAGGAAATAAACATGATGATGTTGATAAATTTCACGAAATTAACTGGTAACCGTATTTTAAATCATTATTACGACTAATGTGTATGTACTTCTGTGTATACGCCGGCGAGAAGGTCAAGTGCAAGAGTAAGTTAATAAATAAATGTAATGTGATAGATATCATTTAAAGTGGTCGTTAAAGCGTCCAAGAAGATTAATAAAAACGGGAAACGATATCGTGCGTGTTTTTGCGAATTATTTTTTCGGGGACTTGAAAATAATAATTTGCAAAGAATGTACAAGTACATGCAATCGATCGTCTATTTTCAAGAACATAGTAACGAGTTAATGATGTTGTTTTGAAAGTGGTAAGAGTCTGCATAAAATGTTCTCGATATGAAGTGATTGTAAGAATATTAAATTGTAGAGTTTAGAGGTATATGCTCAAGAAAAAAATATTCAAACAAGTTCCTAGCTCCTTGTTTTTTGTAGGTCCTGTTTTATTTGAATCAAAATTTTGCATTGGGTTGTAATTGGTCGTTGGTTTTATAGAAATGCCGCATAATTACGTGTCTGACCATAAATTTTCACCTTGCTCCCAACAAAGGTGATTAAGATAAATTCAACTGTTGATTAACTGTGGTAATATCGCTTTAAATTTTTTATCTTTCGAAATCAGTTAAATTAAGCTCAGGTCTCATAATAAATCCATCGACACATTTATAGCTTATGCTTCAAATCATGACCTAGGTACTTAAAATAAGACTATTATGCATAATCTTAATCATCATAATGCTAAACAACACCACAGGAGTATCATATTTCTTCAATAGTTATCGATTTAATTTATGAGAATACATTATTCACGCTGGGTCATAAATAAGACCACAAAAAATCCTAACCATTAGCGAAGATAATTAATATATGAAGCACAAAAAAACGAAACTAAGTAACATGGCACGAGTTTTGTATATTAATTGAACACTACCATGTTATCCCTGACCATCTGTACGAACAGATAGACAGGTTGGCTACCTGAAATGGTAAGATTTAAATGACGGCACATTACACTATTCGCATTGGGCAATATGAAACAAACTCTTTCAGTTTCCAATAGTAAACACTTGTAAGTTGTCGATAAACACTTTGACACCCATCTGTTGATGGATGGATTTTTTTTCAATAAATTTTATTTTGTTTTATCTATTTTTGCATTTGTATTTTTATCGATTGTTTGAAAGCTACAAGATTTATTTTGTGTTAAAATTAAGATAAAATCAAATGGACCTATTAATTCAATTCATTGTGTATTGACACAGTAACCAACTTTGTAAATACCAATACGATATTTGTATACTAAGGAAATACATATATGTAGGACGACAATGTACTCACGTTTTAACTCTTTGCCTTCCGGAGGACATGGTTTTCGATTGAGTAGACACTCAACGTAATTTGTGACTAAACGTGGACTGGCCAATATGGCGTCAATATCGAGACCATCATATCTGAAAATTAAAGCAAAAAGCAAAAATTAAATTTATTTCATCTTGGTTAATTGATTAAATTAAAACTAATTTAATTAATTTACTTATTTTAACAAAAAATGGCATTACAAAATGTGCTCATGTACTTTCTTGTTGGTATTAGGTATTCGAGCTCCATTATCGTTACATATTGTTACGGTTATTTCCTTTGGAGCTTGTAGCAAAGAGGAGCTTTGGTCCCTTTATTTCATATTCAATTTCAAACACATATTTCCGTCTGAACCATTGTTCTAGAAACACCGATAACAATAGGTATCCCTCGACTTAGGACGCTTCGACTTAGGACATTTCGACTTACAACGCGTGAACAATTTAGGCCACGACTCGAGTTACAACAATTTTTGTTTCGACTTACAACGCGATTTAAAAAAAAGAGTCGTTTAAAAACACACGTGCAAATATCAGATTTTTTTTGGGTTTTACTCAGTTTCCTCCCTAGGGCATAAAGCTTCTAATTTATTTATTGAGATGATATTTTGAAGATGGAATTTTGTTTTGGTAAAGAAAATTAGCTGGTTCTTAGGGACCTTTTAAAGAAGTAAATTTCAACGCTAGTGTAAAGGATTTGGCCAGCGTAAGTCTATCAAAAAATGCTTCGGTGGCGGCAAACAGTTCCTGATCAATCATTAAAACTTAAGATTTAAACATTTTTGAAACGCAGAGCGCCGTATGCCGGAAAAGGAAGCATACATCTAATGCCGGTCCCACACTGTCCGGGATTTGTCAAACCGCGCAGTACAAAAAATCAAAGTTGTGGACAACACACGCTTGGAAGAGACAGAGACGATGGGGGGATTCAACAAAAAATAACGTTTGTTGAATTCCCGCATCGCCTCCGACTTTGCCTGGCGTATGTTGTCTTACGAAGATCTTTTGTACCGCGCGGTTTGGCAAACCCCAGACAGTGTGGTTGTAATAGAAAATAAACAATATCCCTAAGCTAGTCAAAGTATAACCTCGTAAGCATGTGTAAGGTGCTTCAGCGTTTCGAATGTGACCTGAAACTTGATTGATACCGAAAATATATAAAATCAGCAACACACAATAGAGAGTTTTAGCAAGTCGTGATACGACTTAGCAGAGTAATTCCTTAAATTGGTAGCGATAAAATTATGAATTGTTATTGAATTTAATTTCTCTGTCTTAAATTAAGCCGAACACACCATTCACGGCTATAGGATACGACAGCAAATAAATATTTCAATTTTTATTTAACCTTTTTAACGTTTGCACGACTTGCTAATATAATAATATATATATAATAATAACCTTTTTTAGTTTTTAGACTCCATTGAATTATATTGTACACAGAATTTCCCATCTTATGGAAAGAATGAGGAACAGTTTCTTTAAATGTAAGAGATATAATACCCTCTGCAAATTTTCTACAATATCTGTAGAAATTTGAATTATTTTTCATAAATTAAATATCTGTCGAAGAGTATGAAGCTATATTTTGCTCCGTATCACCTTTAGATTTAAGTGAACTTTTGTACTGACCTTCTGCAATAGAGTCGTCACTTTGGAATCGACCTCCATTTGCCAAGTGGTAATTTATTTTGAGATCCTTTTATATTTTCGAGAATGATAAGTGGCTGTATGTTGCCTGATTTTTTTCACTAGCTGGGGCTTAATCTTTTACAATATGGTATTGCTTTTTACCTTGAGCTCGAACTAAACTGCTAATTGCACAATTTTAAGTCATTGTGATGAGAATGAGATTTTTTTCTTGAAATACAAAACGATCATCTCAACAAATAGTAAGAAGTTTTCTATACTAGGGTTTTCTAAATTAAATTCTTAGATAGGAAAAGAGAATTCTATAGCTAAAATACATAGCTAGCAAATAGCTATGTCACAACAAAAATTGTCCCGACATCTTCGCCAGTTCACAATAAGAGAGCCCAAGAAGGCATATGCAAAATATTACGCAAATTAGTCAATATGTGTTACATGCAAATTTATTTTGAATACTCCTTTTTCTTATAAAACTGTATTATTAAGTAAAAAGTGCCGAGTTTTGAGTTGTGACCGTATTCTTGCCTACGTGCAATATGGTTATTCGACTTACAACGTTTTCGACTTAGGACGCATTTTCCTGGAACCAATTAGCGTCCTAAGTCGAGGTATTCCTGCTGTTCAAAACGTGTTTTAATTTACCTACGCGTATCTCAAATCATTTACATATTTAAGGTGTTATAAATTTAGATCTTCACACCTTTTGATTAAAACTAGAAGGGTTTAACCCTGAAATCAAATTTAGGTGTATTATTTATATTTATATTTATGGGATCACTTGGGTGTTTGAACTTTCAAATCTATCACAGAGAAAAAAAAACATCACTTAAATTTGAAGTGAAACATATTAAAAACTAAATTGGATCACATCAATAAATCATTTTAAAAACAAATAGTTTTGTATTAAATTTAATATGATTCACTTTAATGATCTGTTCAAAATTGACTGAAGCATAGATTTAAATATATTCAATTTTGTGTTAAAGTTGTTTCATTTTGAAGGCTGTGTCCGTCACATGTACATAAGCCTGCCGCTTTTTTGTTCAGTGCTAGTAATCTCCGATAGCTTCGGTGTAAGAAGTAGGACAACGTACCGGGTTCGATTCCCAGTAGAAGCAAAGTGAGAAAATAAAGTTTTTAAAATATTGTAAAAATAAAAAAAAATAAAAAAATGATAAAAAATATAAAAAAAATGAAAAAAAAATAAAAAAAAATAAAAAAAATAAAAGGAAATTAAAATAAATTAAAAATAAAAATAAAAAATAAAAAAATATTTTTTCACTTTTCCAATTTTACAATCAAAACATTTTAAATTTAAAGTGAAACACTTTTAAAATAAAGTGAAATCACTTTGAAATAAAGTGATATTCAATTTTGATTTGACATGCAGCAATTTTTCAAAACAAAAATTAAAATTTTAATTATTTTTCGCTAGCACTAGCAAGTCTCTCATTAGCAAAATTTTGTACGGAAATTGGTCCTCAAAATGTTGTACATTTTTTTGTAAAAAATTTTCTCAGGCCTGTAAATTGTTGTAGATAATTTTCCAAATGTGAGGTTTCGAGCAAGGTGGATAGTTTATAAAAACATTAGACCTTATCCAACCATACTAGAGCATCCGCAGTTCGAGTAACAGTTTCACTGTTATCTTATTTCCAACATCGCAACTGTGTTAACTATAAATATATTTTCTTTGATGCACCAAATATTCAGAGAAGAGCCTCAAAAACGCTCCACGTATCCTCAAGTGCAGCAGCCCATCTATAGCAGGTTGAATTGCTTTGAGCAGCAATTTACTCGTTTATGTCTTTTGTTTATGAAATTTCAAATTTGACATTTTCACCAAAAACTTTATCGTACCATTGCAGAGAGCTATTTTTACACCTTTCCTATGGTTTTAGCGTCCCGTTTCCTCTTCGAACATTGAACTTGTAATTAACTGCATAAATTGAACAGAAGTTGGGAATGCCTCATTCTGTCCACAGTTTTTCATCATTCAATGTTAGATATTTGTCGGTATTTGTGTCAGAATGCCTTACTAATAGATTATTTCGTGTATGTTATAAATGGATGGTGTTTTGTATGAACAGGAGTCTATGCGGCACACCTAGTGTTCATTTTTTAATTTTTAAATGCAATGTAAAAATACTTATCAAGTCGCTTAAAAATTAGAACACGCTTTTCTCACGTCGTACACACACTGCGTAGGATGCAGTTTTTCATTCATTCCTCTTAGATTATATTCAGTTACACAGACAAGTTTCAATTGTCAAATTGACGATGAAGGACGAAAATTCAAATGATGTGGACACGCCCAATTATATTCAGAGAAAACTATATGCGGTTGCACTCCGTCTCCGTCGGTATGACTCTGGATACTCAAAAGATCCATAGTTAAACGAGACCGACGCTAATTTCGGGCGCGGCCGAAATTTGAATACCCGTCACATTTGAAGGAAACTTAAGCTCCTTTTGTGTTGAAAATTTCTACCACAGCCTTATGACGTGTTCCGATTCCATCTGTTCCTGGATACGTTGGGGTTAATCCCTCCTTTTGTGTTGAAAATTTCTACCACAGCCTTATGACGTGTTCCGATTCCATCTGTTCCTGGATACGTTGGGGTTAATCCAGGAACACACTTGGATGTATTTTGGTTAATATTCAAAAAGAAAAAAGTTGTTCTTACAAGAACCTAATATTTGGGGGTTCATTTGTATGACAGCCCTATGATGTAATGTCCCATGTGATCGCATTAAGCGGCGCCAACTGTATGTCACGAGGCTACCACCATCATGATGGATGCCATAAAACGACCACATATTCTCCATCCTTTGATAAGTGATATCTTCCTAAACGGAATACAGCAAGAATAGTAGCCTTTATTCTGGGAAATGTGTGGTGAAACTTGGGAAAGCAAGGTTCCAGGGACGTAACCGGGGGAGGCGTCCAGGAGTCCTTAACTTCCCACAGTATTTCTAATTTATTCATTCCTAAAACTCTGCCAAAATTAAGCTTGCAGTCAGATAAATTGTGTCATCTGGACGAAAGTAGTGACTACATAATAAACAATTTGAAACACATAAAAATCTGGTGACCCAAAATTGGGATGGTCTTTCGTAATGGAAACTTCAACAAATTTCGTAAGACCTTATACAGGCTACACAATTTGAAATAAAATATTTCCCTGTAAGAATGAAGTAATTTTTTTTTAGCCGTGCGAAGGGAAGGCAAAAGCAGCACGGCGCGGGCACCGAATACGAATACGTACTTTCCATAGTTCCATAGTTGCTGCTTCGTGCATATACCATGGCCCACGAGCCCTTCTATAATAATTGTACAGAAAAGAAGTCTTTGGCGTTGTAGACGTGGCACTGTCTACTTCCGATGATAGCAGAGCAATTAAGTAATCGTGCGTGCTATCGTGCTCGCCCAGCCTCTTCAAGCGATAAAATTGAATTCGACACAGGAACAGTGGAACAGGAGGCATATTATGCATTGGGGCAACGCCGAAAATAGTGTCTACAATTAACAACAAGATTCTAATAATCTCATAACTTCTGAAACCCAGCTAAATCCTGGTTACGTCCTTGCAAGGTTCTGTTGGTACTAAACAAGACCAGGAAAAGATCCCTCAACTTCTAAATGTTCTCATTGACAAAACATCATCAGCATGTGAAGTGCAAATGTATGTTTTAACACGCAAATTATAACACGCATGGGAGAAGTGTAGCCAGGATCTCGTTTACAAGGGGCAAACCCAACAATGAACCCGGAATTTTTTTTTAGGGTTAGGAATAGGTATTTAATTCAAATCTACGACAAAGATTAGGATTTTTTGACAGTTTAAATTGTCGGCTCCATTTTGTTAGAAAGGTATTTTTTTAAAACCATATTTCAAGAAAGGACAATTTATAATCCAATTTGTTTCAATACGGATTCGATATCCCCTTTCTAGACAGTCGATGTCGTGCTCTGTGGCCGTGATCGTTCGGTCGCCACTCTGTGAAATATTCACTCATAGAGAAACGAGTTTCCAAACTCGGCACAACTCGTCGCAAGTTTATTATTCAGAAGAAGATGATAAGAAATATTCTTATCATAGAATAATAAACTAACAATGCGACTAGGAAGTGGTATGGCCGACAACCGTATCACACTCCGAACTCAGTTGTCTTTGTAACGTTGATGACTACACACGGTAGTCATCAACGCACCATGCTCCACTAGGAGTTACGGTAATGAAGAGAGAGACAGTCGATACTCAGTGATTTTTCAACTTTTGAAATTCAGTGTTCGAAACTGCAGTCTCAGCAGCATTGTGGGGATGATGATGGTCCTTTCCCTATCTATGACTATCCGTGACCCTGAGACAAAAATCATGATGCTGCTTATTTGAAGTACGACAATTACACAATTACGCATCTTTACATGGCTGTTACTTGTGAACCTTGGCACCTATAGATGCTTGAAATTGTCACCTAATACGAACAGTGCGGTCCTCTATACATGGCTGTTAAATTTCAAAATTTTCCGCTCCAAAATTTCCGAATTACGGACAATTTTCGATTAATACGATTGAACTCCCGAGCGTAGATAGGTAGGACCTTGAAATTTGGAGACAATGTGAGCGGTGAGCGCCAAGTATAGCTCTACAGCTACAAGTGTGAGCTAGAGCCTTGAAATTTTCACAAGTCTGCCAATTTTCAAATTTATTGGAAAAAGTTTATAGACTTTTCGATTAGGAAAGACGAAAGTGCGATTTGGGCAGCTGTAACTGTCAAACGCAGATAGGGGGACCCTAAAATATGGAGAAATGAAAGTAAATGTAATCCCCAGGTTGTGAAGCAACCTGACGCTTACATTTAGGTACATTACATTTCAGAACGATTGACCAAAGAGTTCCGAAATTATCGAAAATGAACGTTTGCCACATGAAAGTGCGATTACCTTGCTAATAACACCTAACGGACTGACTACAGGCCTCACCGCGAAGGCTATTATGCAGTCATTTAGGTTTCTTTGGTGTGGCCTTGGGAATGCTGTACATTTACTAATGCTGTACGAAAGGTCAAAATGCTGTACTCTACAGCAAAATGGTGTACGTCTGGTCAGCTTATACTAGCCACACATTGGGGTGAAATTCGGTTAAGATTGATTAACAAATAAAATAGTTGTTCATGCAAGAACCTAATTTCCAGCGGTTGGTTTGTATGCGAGCCCTATGACGTACACTCAGAAAATTTTCAATTGGAAATCCCATTAAACCAATCATTTTGTCCCATTATTTTTAGTCAATAGGAAAAATCTGATTACTTTAAAAATTTAGAAACCATTACTTTAACTCGATAAATATCCGTTTGTTCTAATAGTTGACTCCTTTAAAAACAAACACATGGTCTAGTTATTTTCCAATAGGATATATCTACAAAGAGTATATCTGTGTTGTGGAATATTGCTCTCCGAGTGATTTCCCGATTTACGGGCATATCCACTCGGAGAGTGCAAAAAAGTAACGACATTCGTCGGTTTCGACCGAATGTATATATTCGGTCGAAACCGACGAATGTCGTTACTTTTTTGCACTCTCCGAGTGGATATGCCCGTAAATCGGGAAATCACTCGGAGAGCAATATTCCACAACACAGATATACTCTTTGTAAATAGTGTACCCGCACTAAAGGGAAGCGGGACGGCAGCGGGGGGCTCCACGGCTGTATCGTGGGATGCGGAGGCTGCGTCCCAACCAAACACATTGATCTCAGGATATATCTTATTAAATTAATAGGATCAATCCTATGTAATAAAAAAAAATCGTTTCTCTCGTAATCTGATCGAACTATATTTAAAGTCCCATATTATTATACCTTTAACGCTACTTCATTATGGACTTTTTTAAGAATCACGATATTTGGCCCGGCTTACCAAGCCACGGGTAGGCAACTGAACGATCTCGGCTGCGGAGCATGATATTGGTTTTCTTGCCAAATATATCTATATGCTTGAAATTCAATTAAAAAGCCTATCCCATTAATGCAATAGGAGGTAATATAAAACAAATGAGATCCATCCTATTATTGGTTAATCATATCAGATCTTGTTAATTTAATATAGGACAAACTGATTAAAATGTTATCTGATGTCCCATTGGATTTACGGGACACATTTCACTCCATACAAAATATCTCAATGGGACTCGTCCAGTTATATTAATTATTGCATCTGTTTGCTTTTGTGAAGAAATCTGGTAAATTGCCGTCCAATTAAAATAATGGTACAAAAACTTTTAAGTTTACGGGGCCCATTTTTCTGAGTGTAGTGTTCCGATTTCATCGGTTCCTAGATATGTTTGGTGGCTTTACTAAGAACACATTTGCGCAAAGTTTGGTTAAGATTGGTTCATTAAGAAAAAGTTTTCTTAGAAGAATCTAATTTCCAGGGGTTGGTTTGTATGACAGCCCTATGACGTAGGGTTCGGATTTCATCTGTTCCTAGATATTTTTTGTGGCTTTACCAGCAACACATTTGGATGAAGTTTGGTTGCGTTCGGCTTAAAAAGGAAAAAGTTTTTCTTAGAAGAACTTAATTTTCATTGGTTCGTTTGCATGGCAGCTTGGCAGCCCTATGACGTTATGTTCCAATTCCATTCGTTCCTAGATATGTTTTGAGGCTTTACTAGGAACACACTTGGGTGAAGTTTGGTTAAGATTGGTACATAAAGAAAAAAGTTGTTCTTAGAAAAACCTAATTTTCAGGGGCAGTCCCATGACCGGGATTTTCAGCCCGATAGCTTCAAAACTGAGGGACTAGTTTGCGTTGCAACAGACGGACAGACGGACATGGCTTAATCGATTTCTCTCGTCATGCTGATCAATAATATATATACTTTATATAGTCGGAGGTGCTTCCTTCTGTGCGTTGCAAACTTCATGACAAAGTTAATATACCCTTTCACATAGTGACGGGTATAAAAATAGTATTAAAATAGCTCAAAATCACGGTTATTATTTATAAAATAATACTAAATACAATTATTTGGTGTAGTTGATAACTTCATCATGTTGCAAATTTAGTTAAGCCTATCAGAGGACGGTTAACAATGCATTACTATTTGTCAATGGTTCATGAATCTTTAGTTGATCAAAACAATTGCAAATACGCAAGAACAATTTTGTGTTTAGTATTTTTAATAAAGCAGCATATTGAATTGATACAAAATCTTACACTTTATTAATTAAAAACCGGAAGAAGGTACTAACTAAATCAAGGTTAACTTAGCCGTCAAGCAAGAATTATCTTGTTTCGAAAGGTTTATGATTTAATTATTAAACACTTTTGTATAATACTCATACAGACAATCAATATGTATGTAAAAACAGTTTTTTTTAAACATGAAAAACTGATTAGCCAACTTCACACCACCAGTCAATAAAACTGGTAATATATTCATCCAGATGCGGGATAAAGTGAGTTTGCCTTTCAAGAATGTTTTTAAGGTTTTCGATCAGAACCTTGATCATAAATAAATTTATTAGTGAACCGAATCGAAGATAACATTTATTTTACGTGAGCAAAACAACAGTAATAGAATTTTAATTTTATCAATTAAAAACCTTGTAATACCGTGACTTAATTTACCCATACTTGATTTTGGTAATCCATTAATTGATTATACAATATGGATATGAAAACCGCTTATAAATCAGATTGGTTGGTTGAGTATATGAAAATTAAATTTAATAAGCCGATTTCATAGATGTTTGTTTTAATATTAATCAGCCCTTTAAGCTTATATGATTCCTCTTCGAATAACATTTATGTGGATCTATATTAGACTTCTGTTATATCTAAGGAATTTTCATTATTTTTTTGCCAATTAATTGTTATACCGCTATACCCATAAGATGGTATAGGGTATATTGTTTTTGTTACGCCGATATTATGTAACACCTCAAAGGAGCCACCGGAGTTATGGCAAAGTATATATATCAATGATCAGAGTCGGTCCCTGAATCGAATAAGCCATGTCTGTCTGTCTGTCTGTCCGTGTGTCTGTCTGTTAGCAAGAAAACTCCCGAAATAATGGAGCTAGTGGTTTGAAATTTTGGTCAAATGTTTGTTTTGCTAAAGTCTTGGACGGTATTGAAAATGGGCCAAATCGGACCACGGGTTCCCCTACCTCCCATACAAACTACCCCTCCTTGATATTTTAATTCGGCCATAACTTTCGATAGAATATCGCTACCGACTTGAAATTTTGATCAATGTCTCATTATGACATATACTTTGAGTTGATGGAAAGTGGAGTAGGTCCGACTACCCCTACCCCTACTTCCCCTACAAAGTTATATTCAGCCATATCTTTTGATAGAATGTCACGAAAAACTTCAAATTAGTATCAAATGGATGCCTTGACAAGGTAGCAAAGATGTGTCAGGTCCGACCCATCTACCCCTCCCTCCCCCACAAAAAATATGAAATTGAATATTTTGGGTTTTGCGTGCCTTCTAGGTCTGTACATGGGTATAGGGTATACACTCATCGTGCTATTCGCACGATTAGAACTCGGTCTCGTTATTCATTAATTAGTCTTTTTGATACATAAGTAGGTCAATTGATGCTGTGAGTTTGATATTGATATTTTCTTTGAAATTGAAAAATGTTTCTTTTTAATAATTTCAATTTCGTAAATAGCTTTCAGAAATGCTATTGCCTTGATATAGTCGATTAAACTTGAAATTGTTTTTGTCCTTTAAGCTGCGAATATAATCTGCAATAAAACTGTTTTCCGAAACTCAATGCATTTCCTCTCTCAAGCAAGTTACGAGTTTAGCAATTACACTTTCCTGGGCCCATTCAAACAATTCATTACAATTTATTATTATACATAATTTATAGCTATATATTATAGCTAAATAGCTTCCCGTTACAAGTCAACCTTGACCGATTTCACCCAAAAAAATATCTTTCACATTAGAATATCAATATCAGACATTGATCTCCCATTATGGAAATAAAACATCCGATATCGCTTTGAAACTCCTACACAATTTCAAGCAATACAGAAAATCGAATATACTTGTATCTTAGCTATGTATGATTCCAATAACACCAACAATAGCCAATAACGTGTAAGTTCGAAAATTGCATATCTATACGACATGACCATACTGTAACAGTGATTTCAGCGTTAACCTCTAGCTTTAGATAATTCACGACAATCAACAACTGCAACTTTAGTATCTTTGTGATGTCAGGAACTGAACAAATCGCACAGAAATTGGCATAAGGAACTTTTATATTTATTTATTGACTCGAAGGTGATATCCGGCACCCTCAAATGGTCAATTAATTTTACAATTTAACGGTGCCATAATGCACGATCGTAAAAATCATTTTCATTTAGAACGTGATTGACTTGTAGTATAAGATATTTTTGTTTCATTCGTCTCTTTTTTTCTGACTAGAAATGATCGTATAAAACTCAACGATCGACAGTTGATTAAAAATAACTAAAATGTTAAGCATATCTATAGATTTGTTTATATATGCATATATGAAATCGTGATTTTCGACACTCCACTCGATACAAAACAATTTTTAATATGAAATGCCAACTATCTTTTATATTATGAAAGATTACCCACAACATTTTGCTCATGGACATCGAGTTATATGGTCAATTTTTGGCGATTAAGTTTCGTTTGAAGCGTTTTATTATGGATCTAATGCGGGACTCAGTACCATATCAATTTTGAATTAGAGTAGCGCATGTATTGGAGAATGTAAGTATTATTTAAACTGACTTAAACATTATTATAGGCGATTTATAGTTGTCATTATCGCATTATGCATAATGTGTGTATCACACAAAAAATAATATCCGGTATTGATAGTTATTATATTTCTAGAAAGAATTAATATTATAAACCAGTTAAGTGGTTCGATTATCTTGCTAAACTACTTTTCTTCGACTACCTACTAGTATGTTAATTATATCAATACCAGATCGATCGGTTTTGAAATGTTTATCTTCAATTTGTTTATAAACATATACAGATGACGAGTTTAATTAAATTAGATGTCTCACTTGCTTATCACGTCCATGAAATAAGGTCAGGGAAGGTGGTAGCACTCAGATATCTAAGAATCAATATTCGTTCACTTGTGTAATTATGAATATCTTCAAAATATATTTAAGATCTAGATTATTTTCGAAAAAAAATATTTATTGTAAAGTGAGTAAGAAATATATGTATTATTAGCATTGGCTTAATTTTCTTGTATTATTATAACGTTAGGTGTAATGTTCTTGGTGAGACTGACTTTATTCTATGTTATCATTTACAGGTTTATCTTAACATTACGGTACTTATACTAAGTTACACACTAGCTGCTACAAGATGAGTACGTTTATACTTAATGCTTAACTCGACTTATGTTACATCTCCCCTTTTAAATTATTTATTGAATATAATAAAAGTACATTTATACTCTATCTCCCCATTTAAGTTTATTTTATACATTTTAATATTTAGTGATTACATATTTTTATGAGATGTATTTTATGTTTAGATTTCTTACAATCTATAAAGTAAATTCAATGTAACATTTTTTTTATAGAAAACTAATTCATATGTATCCTAATACTTCAGTTAATTAATTTTAATACATTATTGACTTATAGGGAAATATATATTTTTATATAATAATTCTTGTTGTTTATTATTTATTTTTATGTTTTTATTTATCCTACCGGCTGCGCCATGTAATGTTCTTGGTGAGACTGATTTTATTCTATGTTATCATTTACAGGTTTATCTTAACATTACGGTACTTATACTAAGTTACACACTAGCTGCTACAAGATGAGTACGTTTATACTTAATGCTTAACTCGACTTATGTTACATTAGGCATATTCGCATGTCGTAACTTTTTTTTTTCCTAGTGAATCCTCAGCTAATCTAAAAAAAATGCGTGTTAAATATAATTTGTTTTCATCCCTTTTTCTTTGGAGTTACTTCCTATAATAACAATGTTTTATCTATTTTTACATTCGTTTTTCCGCTTAACTGCAATCTGATTCTTTACCACACAAATTTTACACACAAATACATTATTCATGTCTAATTAAAAATTTATTAATACGGTATGTAAAGCGAAACATATATTATAAAATTAATAATTGTAAAGATATTTTTCAAGTTTACTACAATACAACATGTTGGATATGGATACGAACTTAATCTCGCGAAACAATTTATATTTTATGCGTTTTCAATGCAACTTTTTGAGAGAGTGAGATGTATACAGAGTTTGGCAACATCATTATAACACGAGCTAATATATCGTATTTTCCTATAAAATAATATTTTTTGCATTAAGCAATTCCGTGCAAACGCGAAAAACGTTAAATATAAATTGAAATAATTATTTGTTTTTTTTTTTTTTTTTTTTTCAGCGTATTCTAGGCAACCGTAAATGATAGCGTTTTGCATTATTTAAGGCAGAAATATGCAATACAGTTACAATTCACATTTTTATCGCTACCGATTTTACAACGTTCCCAAACCAGTAATATACTATTTGCTAGTGGTCGTCTAATTATCAATAGAAGTCAGAAGTTAGTCCATTTCACCATTAAGCAAAAGGATACCATTAATGGTGACATTATAAGAGTCATAGAGTCAACATTGGTTGGTTGATCGAGGGCAATCCAATGCAGAGCATATGCAAATCTTACTTTAAGCCACGCATCTGCTAGACAGGTGTGGATTTATGACCGGTATTAGACATAATGTTTGTTGTTGTGTTGCCTCTGAGACATTAGACATCTTCTCTCTAGCGCTAGAATAAAGCAGGAAATTTTTAAGGCAATAGGCGTCAGTCACTTTCATATTTTTTATACCGCATTACTTAATTTTCTTAAGATCAGCTGCTCGGCCAAACAGCTGACACATGACAGTTGTTTTGAATCGTTATCTCTCTTCGAGCTATTTTTTAGATTTGTTGGATTTCATAACAAAGAACGATTATTTATTTGCAAAATCTAAAACCACCATGATTTGAATTGTTAGAGAGTTTTAGCTTATCGTATGGAATAAAACGACATAATTTGACATTCCATATAAAAATTCGCTTGCTTACCGTATACGAAACAAAATATCTCAATTTTGCTTGTCTTATGTAGGCGAAGGTGTAAAAAACGACAAATTATTTCGCCAATTTCGACTATTTCCAGAGCATCAAATATACGGAAATACACCCATGCCTACTTGGGACATGCAAAATTACGATATTTTGCTTCGTATACGGTAAGGAAGCGAATTTTTATATGGAATGTCAAATTGTGTCGTTTTATTCCATACGATATACTAAAGCTCTCTGTTGTTTTTATATACGTACGCCAACATAGAAAAAAAATTTCCCGTATTTTTCCCCTATGGATTGGCCATCTACATCTGATTTGTGTAATTTTTTTTATATGGAGTTCATTACCTAAACCTACACGAAATGTAGCAATAAAACGAACCTAATATTAGTTTGAACTCCGGGGTAAATTGTGTGGATTTGTGCATGCTTAAACTATAGGAAGATGAAAGACAGAAAATTTGAAATTTATTTCAAAGCGTCCAAAATGATGTCAGCTGACGGACGGAGACGCAGTCGAAACTTATAGGAGACTGCCACCCGAAAATTCCCAAAAAATAATTGTCTTCGGAAATGAAAAGGAGGTTGCTCGCAATAGGAAACCCCTTTTTTAACGATAAGCTTAGCACTTGGCGAAGAAAAGAATTTAAGGAATGTATTCGACAAGAAAAAGATAGAAGCGTAAAAAACTAAGAGCAATACCAAACGCAATACTCATCTGTTTATCTGGAGAAATAAATTACGAGAATTATAACAAAAGTATTAAATCTGAGCCTAGGTTCGAAAAGGTGCTCAAAATGCCTCTTGGTTACGTCGCACACATAAAGGTCGTTGGTGTTCCATTTCAAAACTAGGTAGGTTTTGTTAGTAAATACAGTCGAGACGTCAAAATCATGCCTCACGAAAGTGAGATAGAGGGCGTTCATAACGATTTAGGAGATCTTCCCGTCTTTTTTTTAAGGAAGGCATATGGTGGCACCCACATTAGCACCTTAGCTTACCTACGGACATATCCTAAAAATTCCTTGTATAGGTAAACTTAAGGTTGCGCATAGAAAAAATTGCTTCATGTGATCTATATTTGAGTAATTTCGCAGCAAGCACGACAGGTTGTAGAGGCTTCATGTCATATTGTTATTATTGTCAATAACAAAAAAAAACTTTTTATTTGTCTAGATATGAACGAATTTTTTATAATTGTTTATGGTGTAAAATTTAAAATTGCATACATTTTCAGGTTTGGATATACGATCTCCCGGCCATCATATTCCCGTTTTTCAAAAGCCTGACATTCATTATCCTGCCATTTCAATATCCCGCCAGTTTAAAATACAGCTTAATTGAAATCGCGTCTAAACAAATTCCCGCCTACTTAATATTTCGCCATTTCAACAGCCCACTAATTCAAAATACCGCTTTTCAATATCCCGTCATTAAAGGTAAGTTTTCTCTCAAAAATCGCGGCGATCGAAGAAAAAAGCAAATATTCCGACGGATTTATGCTAGGAGAAAATGTCGCATTTACTGCCGAGAATCACATAACATAACTATTGATTTTTTTAAACAATGAAAATACTTGTTGGCGGTATTTTGACGGGATTATTTTACTATCCACTAGCGGGATTATAAAACGACGGGGTTTTTAGTGGGCAGGATTTTGATGTAGCGGGATTTTGTAATGGCGGGATTTAGTTATGTCGGGAAAATGTAGAACGGTTTTGTAGGAATCCCACATTTTCACCATTCGAAAGTATTGGTTGATCAAAAGCTGCTATAACAATCCGAATCCGTCCTCCATTAGGTTAGATCTACGGTTATCGCAATCTGAGTAAATGTTAGCACGCAATTATACAGGGTGTCCCGCATCAGTTGCAGTTATATAGGGTGTCCCGCATCAGTTGGTCAATATCGTCAAGGTCGATATAACGATTTGTTTATGTGACAACGCCATCAATATAATTGGTAAAATTTTTACCAATACCTCGAATTGCGGGCGCAGCTCTTTGTACGCTTAGCTTGCTTGTAATATGCTTTACAGCCCCATCACACTACGGGCGATGCAAAAAATTTCTTAGCACTTAAAAGTAGGTACTAACATCGTCAGTTCACGTGAAATCCATGCAAATACTGTCAAAATTTTGATGATCGTGAAATCGAACCGGTTTTTGACATTTCGCCAGCGAAAATAATGCAGTTGCACTTTATTTCACAATGAAAAGATATCATCAACAATCAATCAGAACGCAAGTGAACATTTATCTTACATTGAGTGAATAAAAAGCAACTCTCCACGGCACCGTTTTCACGGGAGACATATATGCAAATTTTTCGCCCGGTGAACTCAGTACATACCTTAAATAGGAACCAGCACGAACCTGCTTGTACCATTCAGGCGGCTTGCTATGCGACGTCGGCGTCGGGTTGTATGATGTAGAACTATCTATCTATCTATCTATGTCCACATAAAGGGGTTGGTTTCATGTTGTATGATGCTGTTTAATGCTAAGAGAGCATTATTTGTTTTCAGATCGGCTTCGATTGCCATATGGAATTTTTATATATACAGACACATACGTGTCGATGATCATGTATAGTGTAATAAATAAATAAATAACAGACGCGACAATCCAGCGTTGGACTAAGGCCGCAGGATGTGTTAGTGACATCCTATTTCCAAAATCTTATCTGCTTTTTGTTGAAGTAATGAGATCAGCATCTCATCAGCTCGTGAGTTAGAAAAACACCATGATCTACGGTGAGATTCGAACTCATGACCCTGTGCACCGAAGGGGCGCGCACTAACCGTTAGACAAGCCAGACTGTATAATGTAATAGATTTGTATATATTAAATGAATAGATTGTCGTACGAAATGTAAAAAGGGATTGATCTACTAAATAGCGTTTGTGGAAATTTACAATGCAGAACAACCTAGTTCGTAGCGTACGTGAACCCACAAAAAAGGGCGGAATTCGGATTTGGCAATAATTTTTTTTATACAAATCTATGATAATCAATCAAGAAACATTTGTGGAAATATGCAGTGCAGCACAATCCGGTTTGTAGCGAAAACCGGGAAAGCATTTTTGGTCGGGCAACAACAACAATTTTGTTTCCTGTTTTTGACCTCAAATTCGGAATCAGCGGCCCATAATTCTTTTAGTGTTTCTTCCCACGCTGATTGGACGAGTATTTCTCCGAGAATACAGGGGTGCCATTTTGAGGTGGGCGACCATAAAAATTTTTTCTTGCTTTTGACCTGAAATTCGGAATCAGCGACCCAAATTTACTTAGTGTCTCTGCCACGCCGATTAGATGAGTATTTCCCCTAGAAAACAGGGGCGCTGTTCTTGGCGGGCAACCCCAATTTTTTTTTTCTGTTTTTGACCTCAAATTTAGAATCAGAGGCCCATAATTATTTTAGTGTTTCTTCCCACACCGATTGGACGAGTATTTCCCCGGGAAAACAGGGGTGCCATTTTGGGCGGGCAACCCCAAAATTTGTTTCTTGTTTTTGACCTCAAATTCGAAATCAGCGGCCCAAATGTACCTAGTGTTTTTGCCACGCCAATCGAACGCGGGCCGGAAGCGCGAACGCTACAAACTTGGTTTCATTGCACTATTTCACCCATTAACAAGAATTTAGACTATATCCAAATGCCGCTTTAATATTGTTTTGAAACGCGTAAGCTAACACTGCAAATTCCTACAAAGGTTACCTAGCTCTTTTTCCCATTCATTATTATCTACAACATTCCATTCATGAAACCCACAATTATCTACATACAACAATATACATAAACATTCCGACACGTATGTATGTATATAGAAAATACCGATTATGCTACACTTGAAGCACCAACTCACGAGGCCGATCTAAAACCATACCCGTATCATCATCAAACAGCGCCAAACCGCAAGGCAGCGCCGCGCCGGTAGAAAAACCCTTGGAAAAACAAGGTTTTCTTGCCATGAAAACAAATCGCATTGTCTCGCAACAAATCTCATCGCATCGCATCTCCCCGCCCGACATCGCAAGAAGTGTGCACACATCGCATCGCATCGCCCGGCCCGGAAAAGCTCGGCGTCGCACTGTATGTTTACGCGCCCTTAGGATTCAGGTGATCTAATATTGAGCAATATTTGTAACTTTAATGAAAACTCTAATATGAGGATTCCACTTAGGTGCAAACGCAAATAGTGTTAAAGTGCGGTGGATTATTATTGAATAATTGAAAACATGCGGGTCGACTGATTGACAGGTATATTAATGATAAGAAATGTAACAAGTGATTTACATGACGACTTGAGGCAGAGTGAGTGAGGAAGATAGAAATAAAAGGAAGTTACAATTGAGAAAAATGTAATAGAGCAAAAGTGGTTATCTAAAGTACAAAGTTAGCAAATGATCATATTACAATAAGTATTCCAACAAATAGCTTACAATCGTCCCCGTAACTGTTTAGCTTAAGGGTTTTCTCAAATGACACACATAGTGGCATATTCAGAAAATGTAGGAAGAAGGGGAGGAAGAGAACAGAATCCGGATTTTTTTTTGCATATGGCTACAATGGTGTGCCCAAGGCGCACGTAACATTACGTAAAAAATAGTATTTATGAGGATTTCTTTCTTTTAGTGTTTCAAAAAATATGAAAGCAGATATTTGGGATTTTAAATTTTAGAGCATTTGATATAAATGTGCCAACAATGTGCATTTAAACCATTTTTTTCTCTTGGCATATAAAAGTTTTCCCCACTTTCTCACTGTTCTGACTCTTCCCATAGTTGATCTGATTTGAAACTCCGGTTAGTTTAGGTATTGATAGCGTAAATGGGCATAGTCGTTGCCATATCAAGGGGAATGTGAAATTGAGTTTCCTATAATACGAGTATTCTCATATTAAACGTTACTAGGGCGCAATGTGTAAAAAGATCGATTCATATTTAGCAGCCTTTTGAGTCGAATTGCGTTGCATTTTAAGTCGGATTGCGTTGCAGCTTTCCTATTACAACGAATAGGTTTTAGATCGTATGAACGCAGAACATTTATAAGGTTGCGATGGGATTCAACCTCTCTCTCTCTCTCTCTAGTTCCAGTCAACCCATTGTGGGGCATAGGGTATTAACTATCACAGTAAAAATTCTTGGACTAAATTGTAAACCATGCCATGTATTACTGCCAATTTCCAATACAAACAGATATAAATTTAATACTTTTCAAAATATTACTTTTTTTCATAATTTATTGTATATAAAACTTAATCAAACTTGGTGTCACATAAATTTTTTAATATAATAAGTATTAAATCCTTCAGGCACTTCATACTGAGCTAATACAAAATTGGATTAAAATGGGTTGAAATAAAGTATTTAATTCAAAACTGATAAAACTTATTCCAATTTGTATTCACTTTCAATAAGAAGGAATTATGATATATTCCTTATTATATTACCATATATAAGAAGTTGTGAATTATATTGTAAACCTAAATGCTTAATTACTCAAAATGGTTAATACCGCACTTATTGAATTTAATACATTTGTGAAGATTTTGTAATAAAACATAACCCAAGTTGGTCTTACATTCTACTGGTAATACAGTCGGGTATATATGCAATAAAGAATTTATTAAAATTCAAAATGCACAATATTCAATCCAAAATAAGGTGGAAATGAATACTGTATTGTATTGAAAAATGTAATACTATTTAATATGCGATATATTACGCAGTGATATTAGTGGTAGAGCGATGTCACATGTTGTATAAATTACAAACTTCGTCAGTTAGTCTGGTTAGCTTAGTAGGTAGGGCGTTCGTCTAGAAATCATAGGGCCCTGGCATCGAATCCCACTGTAGGTAGGTAGATTTATTATGCGTTTTGAGTGAAATTGGTAAATGAAATGTCGCCAACATATATAGAGAAGTCAACGCTAGTTATTCAAAACTCATTTATGAGCTATAGATGTTCTTTCCCTTTGAAAATTGTGTTGTTTTTTTATCCCAAAAATATCGAGAGTAACTTCTTTTAGTGTAATTGAAAGTATTTTTTTCAGTTCATTCATTTGGATAAAAAAATTGCTAAATTCCAATCCACGAACGTCTTATCTTACTTAATACACTTTTTATTTGGTTTTGATTCAATATGTATTAAATGTTACAAATAAGATATTATAATTTAATTACACTCATTGATACACGGAAGTATATTCAGCATTATATTTTAAAAAGTTCGTATTAGAATGAATTTGAGATAAAATTAGATTTTAACATCCACTAGTGTGAAAAAATCTTGTCATTCTTTTAGAAATATTAAAATCTAATAAAAAATTGGTGTGGTCATATATACAAAACCAAAAATATTAGAATTTAGTCCTAGAATTTTTACTGTGACGCCTGCTCTCCACCTCGTTCTGTTTTGCGCCAACGGCGCTAGCTGCGACCATGTAACGTTTAGCGTTTTCACCTCGCTAGTTACCGATCTTCTCCATGTGTTCTTTGGCCGTCCAACACGGCGTCTTGCTCCGGAATCCTGTGGATTCCAGTTCAGGGCCTCTTTTGCGACGTTATTGGGCATTCTTCGGAAGGTGTGACCCATCCATTGTAACTTAAGTCTTTTGATCGAAGTGTCTATCCTTTCTTGGCCAGTTATAATAAGGAGATCCTCGTTCGAAATGATCCCAACGAATATGAAGGATGCGCCGTAGACACTGATTTACATAAGTTTGCAACTTACCAGTAATCTCTTTAGTCGCCATCCAGGTTGAACAACCATATAGCGGCACGGATATCACATTGGAATTGAAGACTCGTAGTTTGGTGCGTCTGGAAATATTGATGTTTAGCCAGAAAGGAGTCAAATTGAAGAAAGCCGCCCTAGCCTTGTTTTTTCGTGATTTTACACCAGCATTCGCTCTACCATTTGCTGTAACTACGCTCCCGATATAGCAAAATTCATCAACTCTTTCGACTGCCTGTCCCCAAATACAAATTTCGCTTTGCCCCCTGGATTTGTGCTCAAGAACTATGTCTTGGCAGCTTTGATTTTCAGCACCGCATTACGACTTGCGCAATTTAGAGCTTCTGTCATTTGAGCGACATCATCCGTATTAGTTGATAGAAGGAAAATGTCGTCAGCGTCAAGATGTTGAAGGTGATCAAACAATTTCCTTCTGATACCTTTGTTGCGATGTAATTGAAGTGCGGAGCCGAGTACATCACTAATGACAATAAGGAAGAGAATAGGTGGCAAAATGCAGCCTTGTCTCACTCCACTGAGCACCTCAAAAAGATCTGAAAGCTTGCCCTTATGCAGGACGTGACATTGTCTCCATTGTAGGATTCCTTAATGATGGAGATTATCTGATCTGGAATATTTCGTCTTCGTAAGGCTTCCCAGATGTACTGACGATCAACACGATCAACGAAGGCTTTTTCAAAGTCGATGAATAGGAGATGTAATGGGGATCGCTACTTTGCGGATTGCTCGATGATAATACGGAGGGTGTTAATGTGGTCGCTACAGGAAAACCCTTCCCGAAAGCCAGCCAGTTCATTGTTCAATGTTCTATCGACTTTTTCCTTGATTCGTCCTAAAACACTCTTAGCCATAAACTTCGAAATAGATAGATAGATAGATAGATAATTTGTTTTATTTGTAAGCATGTAAGATATTTCCAATACAATGATAAAATTCTTTGATAAAATAATTCATGAATAAAAGGTAATAGAAAAAAAAATAATAAAAACAATACAGGGCTTGGCATTAGGTGCCGTCTGCCTAACAGCCGGAAATAGCCGGAAGAGATTCGAACTCTCGCTCTAACAATTCTGAGGTAGAGTCTCATCTATGTCTAACTGAGCTACGAAATATTTAATATATATTTAATGCGAACGTGCGGGTAAAATTAATTCAATAGAACACGGTAATAATGGACCTTTTTTATTTTTCTTTTGAAATTCATATTTAAAATTAATAAACAACTCGTACAGGTGACAATTACTATTTTTGTTTTTCCAATTTTGATTTATAAAACTTGAATTCAGTAAAACACTCACCTTTTATTATATAAACTCTGCCCAACTTTTTGACTATCACAGACTTCAAACACTACAACTAAAACACCTAAAATTAAACATAAACGATCCATAGTGTCGCGGCTCGAAAATGCGTTTTCAACAAATCCCCAAGCCCATCGAATATCACACGGAAATCACGCGTTTAGCTTCTTTTCCAAGGTATATCTGCAAAGAGAGAAAAAAAAAATTAAATAATCATAAATTAGCTAATAACAAATAAACAGCGTCAGCTAGGCTTATTAAAATCAGATGAAACGAAAAACTTATGCATCGACATCAACCTCAACATGTTCAGTATAAAAAATAGATACAAACTTAAATTGTATTTTTATGCATGCAGGGGTTTTCCTTTACTCAATCTTACCCAAATAAAAAAATGTGACTAGAGCTGTGGTCCCTGTTGTTTTTTCTCGTGGTAGTTAACAACATCATTCGGTCATTAGCTTTTCGTAAAGTTCAGTGTTTTTTGACAATTCAATTGAATAATAATTCTTGCTTCCGTGTCCAATTGCGTTATGGCAGTGATGGCGTTTTAGTTTTTTGATAACGTTGAACCGTAAATACAAGGTCGGGAAGGTTTATCCGAAAAACTAGAAGTAGTGTTGAAAGAAACTGCTAAAGGTTGTCGGTTTGCTGTATTTGTATCCTCTTGAGCAGTGGCGGATTTACCAATTTGCCGCCAGTAGGCTATTCACAAATTGCCGCCCCTACTGAAACCCTACTTTTTGTCGATAGTGAATATTCGGATAGAATTGTGCTTTCATCATCATCAATGTGGCACGATAGCCCGACGTCGGGCCTTGGCCGCCTGAATCGTTGACCTCCAATTGTCGCGGTTACGTGACCTCGTCCTCCAGTTTCGGAAGCCCAGCAGCTGTTGGGCGTCTTCACCTACGGAGTTCTCCCAGCGAGCTCTCGGTCGTCCACGCAACCTCGCTCCGTCAATTCGTTGTGCGTTCATCACTTTCTTTGGCATGGGATTATCGTCCATTCGTTGTACATGCCCCGCCCATTGCAAACGTTGAAGCTTCACGATTTTCGATACTTCCAGCACATCGTACAATTGATACAACTCATGGTTGTACCGGATACGAATTGTGCTTTATTCACCTGCAAATATTTTCAGTTTACACTTTGCATTTAAATGTGTCATCTTTGACCTTTCCGCCTCGTGGGGCCTAAGCATTTTTTAGTATTTATCACAGTGTAAAGCTTTTGTAAAAATTTTCTGCTTGGAGAATCGGTTTAAAGCGTTGAATCCCTAACTGTGGCTCAAATATAGATGCCGTTTCTGAATTATGGTTTGCGTCTAGAAAACTATTTTGAATAAAAATTCTTTCGAAATCACCCGGAGGTAATTCTTTGTTGCCATTCATCGGCCAAACATTTTATATCCTTTGATAAAAAAGCTGTAACCAAATCTGTTCGATGGACACCGCTAAGAATATTTTAGACCGAAATAAAAAATTATTTGATATGGCTGATTGAAATTGAATTGCCTAAGCTCGCGCTTCTTATGTAAACCGCACCATACCGCCCAATACAATGATCCTTGCGGATCGTGGTCGCTACAGTAATGGCAATTATGTTTCTCGAGGAATGACTGAAGCCATGGTGATGGCCAGTGGCGAAACGTTTCCCAAATTGCCTATGTTCGAAATCGAAATTATTTCATCAGGAAAAATTGCAACACATAACTCACATTGAAACAGTCAAAAAATTAGCAAGTAACGAAAATTTTCGGCTTTAGCAACATGTTTCAAAGGTCTTTTTTAAACAAAATTAGAATTTGAAAAATTGCAGGAGAACTTGTGAAATCATTTATTTATCACAAAATCCACGAGGCGTAATAAAACCACCACCAGATCCTAGACTAAAAGCGATTGGCCTAGATATGAGGATCACATCAAATAGCTGAAGAGTTTTGACGATTCTGATTAAGTTAAACGACTACTAGCATGTCCTGTCCAAATACAAATTTAAACCACTGAAATCAAATTTGTGCTAGAAATTCTTCATAGATGCTTTACGTAGGGAATACGGCTAATCTAGTATCTGCACTCACTAGTAAATCGGCGGGGATCTGTTTTTGGTCTCTCGAGTCACAAACTTTCTGACTTAATCCTTATTGAACGATCTTAGTACCCGTGGTTAGTCATTTCGGTCAATAGATCAACAGTTATCTGTGAACATATTTTTCCTGATGATGTAGCAATGACTTCAGGATTCAAATACTCCAACAAGGGGATCATATGGGGAGGCTCAATTTCACGCAAGAATCTTCAGGAGAGGCACTCCTTCTAGCAAATTGAACGTTTATTTCTTTTCAATATTCTTGAGCAAAAACCCAGAAGAAATAGATATTGAGACAGATCTGTACACAACAAGATTGTCGACTTCCTAGGGGGAATTTTAGGGAGATATATTTTAAGGGGGTAATTAAGAGAGGAACAGAATTTTCTTTAATGGAATTTTGGGGTTTGTTCCTAAAAAGCCATCAAATTCCATCAAAATGTGTGTCGGCGATAGTCACAAAGTTTGTTCGTCCAGTGAGATTTTTCTTGTGGAGGACGTCAGATAAGACACAGTGCCCCTTTTAGAAGGTATCACCTATACGAGTAACCTGATAAGCTAAGCTAAGTGGCCAGCTCTTGTTTGTCAACTATATTACAATCGACAGTGCTTGGTCGTCGTAAAAACAAGGGGTAGCTCCGGAACGATTTTATAGTTGAACCGGCTGCCACAGGAGCATTTTTTTTTAAAGACAACACAAACATTCATGGTCATAGCGGGACCCGAAACCACGTTCCGCCAACTTGGAGATAGAGTGTCATCTCTCAATGAGCCACCGAATGTCCCAAATAGCTGAGTCATTCACCATTAACATTACCCTTAGGCTTCACCCCCTCGTCCACATATCCCATTTGGTGTCCATAGTGAGGCTTTTCGGTAATTTTCTGTCCTTATATCAATTTGGTCTTCCCCCAAATAGGTCATCATTTTAGGGGAAAATTCAGTTTCTTTTAGAAGCCACAAGGCCTACTTGGCAACACTGCTAGAATCTATGAAATAATATTTTTTTATGTTTTCGGATTTGGGGGCCCCTCTGGCTTGGGGCCCGTGTTCCGCTGAACACATGGAACACCGTACGTTACGCCACTGGTGATGGCCTAACTGTCAACGAAAAAAAACACATATTTTTTGTTTTTGGACAAAATTTTCTCGGGAGCTCCAAGCTCAGAAGACTTTACAAGGGAGTTTGAACTGAAAAAAAATTGGAGCGACTGGTTTAGAGGAATATCTTATAATAAGAAAAATAAAACAATTTGATTTGTCGTATATTATGTGCGGTGGCGAATGTGTGTCCTGTATTGGTTGGGAAAAATTGGCAGAGTCGATATTAAAATTTGTTTGACAAAAAAAAAACACCATCAATAAGAATGTCATAAGTTTACAATTTAAGTTCAGTGTCAAATTTCCGGCTTTAAATATGAAAGTCACATCCAAGATACAAATTTAAAGCAATTAAAAAAAAAATCTAAAAATGTGTACTCCTGCCCTAAGAGATTAAGCTGAGTTGATGCTGATGCCCTTTTCATGCTTAAAACTCCTCTGAAACTCGATCGTCTTAATTTAATTACAAGATGAGGAGAATAATTTTTCGGATGAAAGCGAATGAATGCTTATCAGAATAACTTTTTTTTAGTATTTTCCATTTCTGGATTCATATCATCATTTATTGCAATTTCTGATATGTCGAACTGACAAAAAGCCAAAGCAGCTAATTTTGTTTATTTATTTATTTATTTCGAAAATACTGAACAGATAAAATATCCAATTACAACAGTAAGTTATAGAGATTAACATAAGACTACAAGAAAAAATGCAAGTTTCTGATTATTTTTTAAAACTAAAAACACTACGTTAGAAATTCAAATTAAGCAGCAAAATCACAGTTTTTAAAGATTGAAATAGAAGAGGGTAGAGGTCCAATCTCCATAGAGTCATACGTTCTCATCATTCTAATTAAAGGCGAAGGCGAAGGTTGGGCATAGCAATAAGGCATGAAAAAAGGAAGGATCTTGGTTTCAGATTTAAGCTTAAATTGCCTTCAATATTTACCCTCAGACCTCAGTGTTTGACGCTCTTCGACAATGGCGACAAATGCCTTTTCATGTTTATATCTCAGTGAGAATAAAATACGCTTTGTCTGTTTCCAAACCGTACAATGATGATAAGCGCTACATCCTACAGTCTTCCACGGCAGTGTGAACAACCTAAAAAATATTTTCCCTGAATATGCCGCCCCCCTGAAATCTGCCGCCCTAGGCTCAAGCCTACCAAGCCTACTGGTAAATCCGCCACTGCTCTTGAGTTTATTGAAATATTTTAAGGATATTGACCTCATGATGATAAAAATATTTTAAAATAAATATCTGACATTCAATATCTTTTTTATTCAAGTGACCATAAATTACATCCTATTATCTGATAAATCAAATAAAATTTAAAATGTCTTTTCCTTGTTTGTCGGAGATTTATCCCATTTAATTACGTCGATCGTCTCACTTAATACAAAAGTGAAAACTGGATTATTATCAACGAAAAAAACCCATTTCGCTTCATTTCATACAGTAAGAGGCGGCACTCTCACTCTATCATACAAAATTTTCGTGTAAAATACCGAAAAAACACCAAGTTCAGGGTCAAGATAATTTGCCGCCATGACGAAACAATTATATGGCTGAAAAGTGTGAAACACCGGAGAGCCTTCAATTATAAATTTCGGCGCGATGCTATTACAAAATGATAGAGTAGCTATAGCTATGGAGCTGGACCGTAGAAGCACCATCGTATGCTACTTTTTGTACTTTTGGTTTCTTCAACACACATTTTTTGGAATGATTGATGATCGTTCACGGTGGCTAATGACAAGATTAAAATCTCTTACTAGCCGTTAGATAAAATAAATACATTATTGTTCAGCAAGTACCTACTGATGGATATACATATAGGAGGATGTACGCGAATTTGGCATTTAGATCGTTTTGTAATCGCGTGCAATGTGTGCAGAGAAAAAAGATGACTGATGGTTTGGAATTGGGTAATTCGGTATAACTGCATAGTAGAAGATTAAGAGGTTGCATTGTAGATCAATCATGCTGATACGAGTGGGTATGAAAAGTGGGTGGTTTGCTTGTTTTTGGGAATTAAGTTATGAAATTTCGTACAAAAAGAACAAGACAACATTTTTTTACTGAATGGTGATCAAGATTCAGCATAAATCGGCTGGTATGAATAATAACTCACTTACTATGTATTTATCGAATAAAACGAAAGATTTAGGCAAGTTACTTTACATTTTTTCTGAATTATACATAGCGATGTGCATATCAACCTTATCGACCTTAGTCCATGTGAGTTCGACTTTTATTGACTTTAGGTCAGTTACACAGTCGGTTGAGACGTAAGAATTATGTCTTGGGAATTTTAAAATTCGGATTTTGTAATATATTAATAAATGATGAGAATAGTTCGTAGAGGTGATTGTTTATACAGGGTGTCCCGCATTGGGTGGTCAATACTGTAAGGGTTGATAGCGCAACTTGTTTCAGCAAGCAAATTACCAATACAATCGGATTTTTTTTTACCGTTACCTTGTTATCGCTTTTTTTGTGAAAGTCATCGAAAATCAAGACTTGTCACGCAAAATCGTAATTTGCAGCACTCTTGATGACTTAATCCAAGATTTGATTTCAGTTTCAGAAACTACATAAAATTTCACAAAAACTGAAGATTTTCCCGTTGCCAACATTATCGGCACTTTCAAGATACAGTTACTCAAACTTAATAGAAATTTTAAAATAGATTTTTCATCGAAAATTCAAACAGTAATTTCATAACGGTGCTTTATACGTACAACTCTGCAAAGTTGATAAAAGTTGCTTCAACATGTTGGCTTTGCAAACGGTATATCACTTTTCATATTTACATTACGGGATTTTGGAATTACACATGTTGAATGTAAAAAAACGAGGTAATTATTTTGTTTTCGGATTATTTAAACTGAAATTTTATTCATTTATCTACATATATATAAAAATGGAGCGAAAAAAATTTATAGTAATTCATCAATTGAGAACGGCTGGACCGATTTGGTTCAAATTTTCTTTCATTTGTTTGCAATTACCAGGAGAAGGTTTTTACGGAAGTAAATTTTTGAAAAACCCTCCGGGAGAGTCGGAAAATTGGAAAATCGAAAAAATTCATCAATTGAGAACGGCTGGCCCGATTTAGTTCAAATTTTTTTTCAGTTGTTCCCAATTTCCAGGAGAAGGTTTTTATGAAAGAACATTTTGGATAAACCCTTCGGAAAAGTCGGAAAATTGGAAAAATCTAAGTAATTTATCAATTGAGAACGGCTGGACCGATTTGGTTCAAATTTTTTTGTCAGTTGTTTGCAATTACCAGCAGAGGGTTTTTACAAAAGAAAATGTTAGGAAAACTCTTCGTAAAAGTCGGAAAATTGGAAAAATCGAAAAATTCATCAACAGAGAACGGCTGTGCCGATTTAGCTCAATTTTTTTCAGTTGTTTGCAATTGCCAGCAGAAGGTTTTTACAAAAGAAAATTTTGGAGAAACCCACCGGAAATGTCGGAAAATTGGAAAAATCGAAGTAATTCATCAGTTGAGAACGGCTGGACCGATTTAGTTGAATTTTTTTTTCAGTTGTTTGCAATTACCAGGAGAATGTTTTTACGAAAGAACATTTTGCGAAAACCCTCCGGAAAAGTCGGAAAATTATTTTTTTTTGCATTTTTTCCACAATAGCTTTTCGAATGAAGAAATATAAAATTCTTAGTAGAAGACTTGGAAAACTCAGGAAGAAAGTTTTGCATTTTGTCGAATGATTTGATGATTTTAGACGATGCAAAGGTGGAAAATTCGTTATGAAGCTTTTGATAATTTGCAATTTGCAATTACCAGGAGAAGGTTTTTACGAAAGAAAATTTTGGGAAAACTCTCCGGAAAAGCCGGAAAATTGGAAAAATTGAAGTAATTCATCAATTGAGAACGGCTGGATCGATTTGGTTAAATTTTTTCAGTTGTTTGCAACTACCAGGAGAAGGTTTTTACGAAAGAAAATTTTGGGAAAACCCTCCGGAAAAGTCGGAAATTTGGAAAAATTTTAAATTATTTTTTTTGCTTGCAATTTTTTCACAATAGCTTTTCGAATGAAGAAATATAAAATTCTTAGTAGAACACTCGGAAAATTCAGGAAGAAAGTTTTGCATTTCATCGAACGATTTGATGATTTTAGACGATTCGTACAAATCCGTTGACACCGTAATCAACAAGGATGAAGCTACCAACTATTCGACGGAATTTTTGAACTCGCTTGATGTGCCAGGAGCCCCGCCGCATAATTTACAGCTGTAGGTGGGATCGATGATAAATATGTTACGGAATCTGAATCATCCGAAATTGTGCAACGGTTCGCGGTTGTCCCTCAAAAAACTGATAAACAATGTGATTCAAGCGACGATCATCGAGGGAAAATTCGAATTTCCCGGTCAGCTGTATGTTGCCTGTTCGAGTGTTGGCAAACTTTCTTCGTTGTTTGTTTTTTCGACAGAAAACCAAACGAAAAACATTGTTTATAATATGGCTCTCTACTGATTTTGATTCAATTCAAATAAATGACACTGAAAATTGAGCTACATATCTGTGTATTATTACCACTGTAGAGTTTATTTACAGGCGTTGAATTTGGGCGAGGCGAATATTTATAGGGCCCTGTTATTACTCCCACCACACTACGAATATGCTTTCTGTCTAAGGAAAGTAGCATCTTTGAACGGACATTGTCTAGCTTTGGCCAGATCATTCTCGTCGTTGCGCATGTCAAGCCATGAATCCATCTTGCATTGGTTCTGCATATTGTAGCGGTCTCTATTAACAATGCACAAGCCGCAGTAGGTGTTTTCAAGAAGGAATTACCGTCTTCAACGCTACCTGCTGACGCATGCCGGGCCAAGTCATCTGCATTGCGATTACCTGCAAAGCCACTATGGCCCGGTATCCAGCATAGCGTAATGTTGAAGAAGCGACCCATCTCTCTAAGAACTGAACGACATTTCTCAGTAGTTCTTGAAGTGGTCAGCACTGAATCAATTGATCGAATTGCAGCCTGACTATCTGTGAATATAAAGACGTCCCTACCAGTGATGACGTGACAGCCCAACCAAATTAAGGCTTCTAAAATCGCGGAGATCTCCGCTTGGAGGACACTACAAAAATTAGGCAGGCGGAAAGACAAATGAATATTCAACTCATCCGAGTGGATTCCTATACCAACTCCTGCATCTGTCTTGGAACCATCAGTATAAATGGAAATGGATCCACTGACCAAGAAGCTGTTACTATCCCAAGATTCCCTTGAGGGGATCAAACTACAATGGTTCCTACCAAAGAAGTGATTGGGAACAGTGTAGTCAGTCGCTAGGGGCAGGTTAAAATTACGAAGTATCGCTGAATGCCCATAGTCCAGCGCTCGCCAGAGACCAGTTTCACGTAGGCGCAAGGCCACTTTTGCGGCCATTCTTTGGCCGAAAATGTCCAATGGGAACAGTCCCAGGACCATATCTAATCCGAATGTAGGAGTAGTTCCAAAAGCTCCTGTTATAAGAAGAGAAGCCAATCTTTGAACTTTGACCAGCAAATTATAATAGGTAGCGGTGCTCAGTGCCATTCACCACACACTAACTCCGTAAAGCAAGACTGGCCGCACAATAGCGGTATACATCCAATGCACAACTTTTGGCTGCAAACCCCAGGTTTTCTCGATGGCTTTCCTACACGAATACAGTGTTACTGTAGCTTTATTCACCCTTTCTTCGATGTTGGGCTTCCATTTTAGTTTTTTTTTTATCAAGGATAAGTCCAAGAAATTTCGCGGTTTCAGCAAGCTCAAGTTGAAAGCCTCCTAGTCTGGGAAGCCTAATATTAGGAACTGTGCGCTTTTTTGTAAAGAGGACCAATTCCGTTTTGGATGGATTAATTCCGACTCCACTGAGATTTGCCCAATCCGTTAGGATAGCTAGGGCGTTTTCTAATAACCCGCTAAGAGTATCAGGAAACTTGCCTCTAACGGCAATAGCAACGTCATCAGCGTAAGCGGTGACTTTGCACGGAATAGACATT
This sequence comes from Microchrysa polita, assembly GCA_949715475.1. Taxonomy (NCBI): domain Eukaryota; kingdom Metazoa; phylum Arthropoda; class Insecta; order Diptera; family Stratiomyidae; genus Microchrysa; species Microchrysa polita. Next base: position 25,527,019 of record OX454420.1, on the reverse strand, counting down.
GCTTTTTAAGTTACCCCATAAATAAAAATCTGGGGGAGTAAAGTTGGGACTTCTTGCAGGCCACGCAACTGTCCCAAATCTGCCAATCCACTTTCCGGGAAATTCGTTTTCCAAATATGTGCCCGCTCATAATGCGAGACCTATCAAAGAATAGGTCTCGCATTATGAGCGGGCACCCGTCTATCTGCCATAAATAGCAAATATTAAATTTTAACTGTTATAAGTACCGTTGCATTTGCCAAACAATGTACCAAATTTCAAATTTCTTACAGTTCTGGTCAAAATAATGTAGCGAGACTCTATCCCGAATTATAATTGCCTTTGTATGTCTTTTTTCGAGTCAAGGGAAAATTGTTAACGATTCCACTGAATCCATAATTTTTACCATTCAATGCGGGTTTACCTAAAATTCTGCAATGTAAATAAGAAAAGTGATATACCGTTGGAAAGCCAACATGTTGAAGCAACTTTCATCAACTTTGCAGAATTGTACATATAAATCACCGTTATGCAATTACTGTTTGAATTTTCGATGAAAAATCGTTTTTAAAATTTCTGTTAAGTTTGGGTAACCGTATCTTGAAAGTGCCGATAATGTTGGCAACAGGAAAACTTCAGTTTTTGTGAAATTTTCTGTAGTTTCTGAAACTGAAATCAAATCTTGGATTAAGTCAACAGGAGTGCTGCAAATTACGATTTTGTGTGACAAGTCACGATTTTCGATGACTTTCACAAAAAAAGGCGATAGCAAGGTCACGGTAAAAAAATTCCGTTTGTATTGGTAATTTTCTTGCTGAAACAAGTTGCGTTATCAACCCTTACAGTATTGACCACCCAATGCGGGAAACCCTGTATATGGACCTATGAAGTCAGTTGACTAATGCATAGGTGTAATCAGGTACCAGATGAGTGACAGCCATCCGTGAAATTTGTAACACTTTGGTTTTGCAATATTGGAAATCATATACGAAAGATTATTATTATTAATACGATGTCAAAATTTAAATAATCTCCAATTAGATTACATAAATTCTTAATATAGTTTTTATATTTATCAAACAAAATTGATATATATGTATTAACATCCTTGAATTTAGAGAACCCCAGGGGTCCAATTTGTGAACTGACAAAATTTCCTATTATTTTTCATAATTTCAATCGTTTATGTCGATACCACACCATAATTGATCTTCTATTAATGCATTCTAATTTCAAATATCATATAAAATGGTCTTGATTTTTATCAACGTTTTTATAGTCAATATAAAAACGTGTCACGCTGAGAAGATATGGCATACTGTCCCACAATTATTTGATATTATTAAGCATCTGGTATCATCGGCAAGGCCGTTTTAAGTGCTTCTCGCTGCGCGCCAGCAAATGTGGAGATCAGATTTGTAGGGAAATTCTGATTTCCGCGTTCGCCAGCCACATCATTTATTTACTGATAAAACCGGAGAAACTAGACATATTTCGCAAGATCTTACTACTTTGCTATGCTATTACCTATACAAGATGCGACAAAAAATGCGTGAAACTGATAAATGTTAATGTGTGAGCGGTTTTAATTTATATGTATGATTCTTTCATATGTAAAATTCAGAGATAGGTTAGTATATGAAGGTCATTTGCTAGGCTTTTGATAAGAATTAATTTGTATATCTTGAGTTGTGTTATTGATAACAAGTTGGTTAAAAAAAGAAGTAAGCAAAAAATAAAATTCGATTCATAAAAAATCCATTAAATCTCAGTTTTTATTAGAGTACAACATAAAGCAACGCGGATATTGATAAAAAACAAGCACATATATCATTGAGGTAAATAGATACTATGCAAATTTGCGTCTCATTCTGGGACTTCAACAACTAACACCAAAAGTCTTTTGTGTATTCATCCACAACGCAATTAAACTCGCAAATAAGTTTTGTATCACTCCGTTAAGATACATTGCATTAATATTGATTGTTACCATAATTTCCATTAAGTTGAATAAATATAAATAGACGCCAAACCCACACACCAAAAACAAGAGTCAAGTTTTGATACTAAATACATAGTTGCATACACTCCAGGAGGTTGCGTGGACGACCGAGCGCTCGCTGGAAGAATTCTGTAGGTGACGACGCCCACCTGCTGCTGAGCTTGCGAAACTGGAGAATAAAGGTACGTTGTCCTCGACACGACTGCATCGGCTCTAGCGACAGCGACTCGCTCATTTTATATAAAAACTCGTTTTTAGAATGAGAGAAAAAAATGTGTTTTTATATGAAATGAGCGAGTCGCTGTCGCTAGAGCCGATGCAGTTGTGTCGAGGACAACGTACCTTAAGGTCCGCGTAACCGCGACAATTGGAGATCAACGATTCAGGCAGCCAAAGCCCGACGTCGGGCTATCGTGCCACATTGATGATGATACACTCCACAATATACTGTGTGAAAAGTCACAAGAATTTGGGTGTCGGAATTAGAGAGGAGGGGTTGGAAGAGGATGAAAATTCAGTCTAGATCAGTTCAGTATGAGGCTAACCATAAAGTGTCATGAGAATAAAATGTTATGATACTGTAGATCCAAGAGTATCTAGATCTAGATCATTTGCTGGAAAACTATACCCTAGACCAGTGGCCGTCAAAATGCTGCTCGCATGCATATGTTGCTTATTTGGTATATCTCTACATTGAATTAATCATATTACATTTATAAACCAGCATGGACTTAAACATGAAAAGCTTCGGAAATTTAAAGGAATTCTAAGTATTATGGAACCAGTATTTAAAATTTAATGGTCACGCCGAGAAGTATTAGTTTCAATTTTACATCTTATTGCATCGCTGCTTGGAAAGAAGTAATTTATTATCGACCCATTTATATTGAAACCACTAAATTATTCACACAATTGCTTTAAATAAAGTTGCATCGCCGCCATCAGTTCAGTTAGTATTATACATGGAATCCCCTGCAGGAATTTGGCAGCAATCGGTTTACGAGGAAACACTTTAAATATGTTGTCCTCTTTCATGACAAAAGTTGTTTTTTCCTCACGAAATGATACGATGATTGATTCCAACAATTTATTTGTATTATCGCAATGTGGACATAAAAAAATACCGGCGTACAGAGGGCTGCACCCGCAATACGAGGGTTTTTTAGATTTTGGATACATACGTAGTGAATAATTTTGCACATATATTTCATAGGTAATAAATAAGAATTATGCACAATGCTAATGAAATGCTTCTATTTTTGGATTGGTCTAAATAAACGCGTTCCAGAATGAAAGCCTAACACTTTTTAATTAGACCAATCCAAAAATAGATTTACTATCCATCATGGCTCCACATATTAACTGGATTTATTAGCTGTAACGCCGTTACCATTACTCCCAACTGGAAAAAAGCGACTGATATGAAATGTACCTATCGAGTTCTTTGATTTGATAAAAACTAAAAAAGTCGACTTTTTCAAATCTCCGGAACACCCTGTTTGCTGTGTCCTACCAACGTCTAAGTATTTCGTGCTAAAGACTGTTACGATTCTACACATTCCTACCAAATTTCATTACGATCGGATAGTGAACAAATTTGTAAATGTCCGGGACACCCTGTTATCTTGGTCATACCAATTTTTAAGTATTTCATGCCATACCATTCTACACATTCCTACCAAATTTCAGGAGTCATGACGATCCGACTACCCTATTGTTCAAATCAAGTCACCTGGGTCGTAGATCTCCGAGACTTAAGTATCCCCATGCGAGGAGACCCATTATTTTACTACCGGTAAATGTGGTGTGCTTTTTAATATCCCGTCATAGAAGGTAAGTATTCTTCAAAAATCGGTGGCGCATTACCTTCGAAATTTTCAACGATCGGGTTATTGAAATGGCGGAATTTTCATTAGACGGGATTTAAATTGAGCGGGATTTTAACCAGGGGGATATTGAAATGGGAGAATAATTAACGTCGGGATTTTGAAAAACATAATTATTATGAGCCTGATATCGTAGCCAATCCAATGACGATGGCTACTGCTCACCAAAACGTTAAACTCGTGTTTGTTTTTTGTTTTTAGTGAAAACCTAGTGCAACGGGTTTAGGGTTTTTAGAAAATTTGTTAGAAAAACCGATATAAAATCGATTTATGTCCGTCTGTCCGGCCGACTGTTCACGAAATCACTAGCGAACGGCTCAACGGATCGATATTAAATTTGGTAGGTATGTGTAAAATGGTTACAGTCTTTGGCGCTAATACCTTTAAAATTGGTAGTTCAAAGACAGCAGAGTGTCCCCGAAAGGCTGAAAAAGTCGACTTTTTTACATTTTATCGAAGATGGACGTCTGGGTACTCAAATGAAAGGGTACAATGAGTACATTTCATATCCATTTTTTTTTGGTTTCGAGGAACGGTGACGGGTCGTTCAAGTTGAGTTTACAGTACCCCCGTTTTTCTAAACCGTTCTAGGTGCGGATATGCAGCTTTGCACAAATATTGGTTAGTATGAGCGCATATACTCTATATATATTGTCGCTTATAGCATTTGTAGTCTGGCTGGTCTAGCGGTTAGTGCGCGCACCTTCGGTGCACAGGGTCATTAGTTCGAATCTCACCGTGAGCCATGGTGTTTTTCGAACCCACGAGCTTGTGATGTTAAACGAGTACCCATTTATGGGTATAAATAACACTGCTGAGCGTGATGCTGATCTCATTACCTGACCAAACAAAAGCAGATAAGATCTTGGAAATAGGATGTCACTAACACATGCTGCGGCCTTAGTTCAATGTTGGATTGTCGCGCCTGTTTTTTTTTTATGAGCACATATACGTTAAATACTAAACATCTTGATATTTGCTAAGAAGAAGTTAATACATAACAATAAATTTGAGAAATTTCAATTTTTGCGCGTGTAGCCGCTTTTAGAATTGTAGGTAAATCTGAAAAATTGGATCACATTGCCAGTCTAGCGACTTTCCACCTGTTTACTGAGAACCTTTCTCGAAATCGGAAAAATAATAAAGCGCAGCCCTTTGTACGCTCGGTGTTTTCCAATTATATTCAGATCACAATTTCCACGTTGAAAATTAAAGCGGGTTGTTCTTTGAAGTATAATCGAGGCTCTAACGCAGTGGTTCTTAACCTTTTGCACATGAGGGACCACTTGATCAAATTCGTTAGTTGTTGCGGACCACCAAATTGCAATTGTTATAAGAACGATTCAAATCATGAAATCTTGTACTGAAGACTACATCTTGCGGTGACCGTACCGCACCTTGGTAATATCAATAGGGAAACTAATAGAATTAATTCAATTTACCTTTACCAATTTTACCTTTTCCGCCAAACGGATATAGCTGCTTTTAAGACCATAATCCAGAAAAACTAGATTGGACTGACAGAGATCGTCTTCCAAAGGAGTCTGGGTGTGATTTTCCTAAGTCTGAACAAATTTCAAAACCCTCATTAATTTTTGTAAACGGTGTTGCCCAGTATTTCGGTTTGTTTCATCCAGAGATGACTCATAATTTTTAAATCCAGTTGTGTTTATCAGATTATAAAGCCCTTTCTTACAGTTCTTACTGAAAGAACAACAATTTTTACATAAATTGCTTATGGCATTGCTGGTTCAAGTTGTACCAACAGAAACTTGTCGGACCCTATTTAGAAGTGCTACCGAAGATCCATAATAGCTTAATTATCTTAATTCAGCAATGTAAATCACCATCATGGTCTGGCCGGAAAAGAATAGATTTTCAAAATATTCATCGCCTTAAACACCTGAACTGTTTACCTACAATTACGACAACCCTCAAGTCTATAAAGACACGTAGCTACTCCACATAAAGTGAACATTCCTATCAAGCTCTCGGCCGTCCTCGTTTTCTTGCACATCGCAATCATCTTGCGTTCGTCACCTAAAAAAGAAGCATATAAAACAAATGTTCACGATATTTCATTTCATCGTAATAAGCTACACTCACATTCCTTTTTGCGACCAATACAATACAATACACTAAATACCTTACACAGTGTACAACAGTCAAAATCTCAATGAAAACAGGCTGTCCTGCTCAGTCAAAATGGACACCAATCCCCTTCCAACCTTCAAGTTTCTATTAGAAAGTTAAGATTGAGCTTCGTGAAATTCGAGAATTGTCGTATCGGATTATGAGGGAACCACAGCTAAGGCTTCGCGGACCACCTAGGGTCGCCTCAGGGACCACCAGTGGTCCGCGGACCACCGGTTAAGAAACGTTGCTCTAACGTATCCCCGTCTCTCCGGAACAATCGAAAAATAATGCACTGAGTGGGAAGGGGGGCCAGCCGGGCTGACGGTTTTTTAGTTACCACTCAAATAAATAAAAAGTTGCAAAAAGCTAAAAAAAAAAATCAATATCCACATGGATTTAGTAGATAGGAAACTATAAAAACTACACATGAAATAACAAAGGACGAAATAAAATGTCGGAAGACAGGAAACCAATTGACACCCACAAAAAGCATTTTCCACTTTTTTTTAAAGAGATGGCGGAATTTGGTTTTTAGTTAAACAAGAACTTCAATTAATTTAATACCTCATTAAAGATATTTCTTATGTTTCAATAACTCTTTTGAAATTTGATTTCCGGGAGATGCAGACAAAAAATTACGGTTAGCCTGTTGAATTATAGGAACACTCGAACACTCAATAAATATTGATAATATTGAGATAAGGAATCGCAAAAGCACTCAGCACATAAAAGTATTCAAAAAGGCACAATTTTCATCACTATTTTTTTTTTTTTGAGTCGAGTTCGATAACTTTCACCCACTTTTCGCATCAAATTAACTTCAATTCGTCCGATGTCTTCGCGAATTTCTGCGCCGCTTATGCTAAGATGCTTATACCGAGATTTGGCTAGGTTTTCTCGATGTAACTAGTTCTGATTTTATCTCTAAGAATTTTCCGCATGTATGAAAAAAAGTCGCGAACGTTGAAATCATTCGGAAATTTGTTCGCGAATATATCCGGCTTATTGAAGATTATAGCTGCTGCGAAGTGTGTAAAGTTATCGAAAGGTACTCCAAGAAATTTACCTAAAAAACTAGGGGTCTTCGCCCCCTGCTCGCTACGCTCGCCAACCCCGGGGGCCGAGGCTAATTTCGGGCGCGGCCGAAATTTGGATACCCTTCGCTCTCCTTGGGCTAAAAGTTTTTTTCGGGTGTACCTATGACTTGTATTTAATCCGCCTCCGGAAGAAAAATAATGACTTTTTCTTCCGTCTTGACAAAAGTTTTGGGCTTGGTTGAAATAAGTTGGTAAATAAAAATATTTACTCGGAAAATTTTATTGGGGTTGCGGGAGCATGACCCCACAGTACGATTCCATTCGTTTTGAACTTTTTTCTTGCTTTGGTAAAGACACATTAACCTTCATCTTCCCCTGAAAAAAACTTACGTTAAGTACCCTCATGTGTGGATTTTCACAAATATGCAACTTTAGTGTAATTTGGGCGAATTTCGCAAAGTTAGAAATGTGCTTTATGTTGAATTGTCCACTATTTCGGTTATGAGAAAAATAATTGTTGACATTTGACATTAAGGGTCGGTTTATTAATGCCATGATAAGCCGTAGTTACGTACTACTACAGTTCACTCATTTACATTTAAGCTCGATTTATTACCTTGAGGGTCCTTCAAACAGGAAACTAACACCGGATATGTAATGTACTCGACATATCCTTTGATATGATACCCCGCTTGACGACCTCCGTCAAGGATTAAAGAGTATTCTTTTTGTCCTTTTTGGGACCTTTCCGCTCAAAAATTTTTTAAACGAAAATGAGTTTTAGATTTTTGAGAGTCGATTGATTAAAAAACAACAAAAATTAGCCTTGCTCTGTTTTTTTCGTATTTGAAATGCTAATATGACTACTAGGACGTAGGACCTGAGTCTGCGTGTTTCAAAAGATTTTCAATTATGGTGTGTCCTAGACCAGAATTTCATCATTAATCACATTTTTCACATAAATAATTAACTCCAAAAGATTTCGATTCATGCATTCGGTAAAAAAAGTAGATTTCGCTATATTATTACGGTAAAAACAAAATTCACCCATATAAAACACACATATGTGTGAATTTTCACACATGAGGGTACTTAACGTAAGTTTTTAAATATCTAAAAATAAAAAATAATTTTTTTTTGAAACTCATGTTTTTCTTTTTAAACCGAAGTTTTAGGAAAAGTCAAGACGAATTATTGGCATCGGTTGGAAAAATCAAAAATAAAATGCGTTTGTGTGATTTTTCACACAAGGGTAAGATTAGGGTTAATTCAAGGTTTTGTGAAATTGGTGCAAAAAATGTTTCTTAGAAGAACCAAAATGGGGGTTGGTTTTGTATGGCCACCCCATGACCCCATGGTCACATTTGATCAATTCTTAGATATGTTTTGTGTCATCAAGAGAAACACGTTTGTCATATTGCTTTATCGTTTCGACAACCTGTTGGGCCTGTAATTATCACAATCGCCAGGACAAAAAGAAAGCAGTTTTCTGGGGCCTCTACGGAAGTACTGATTGGGCATGAATTGCTACCAATTATAATTTATTACCGATGTTTACCGAAAATGCGCTAACAAGAATATGAAAATTCTGGAAGTTCTCTGTACTCTATTCAAATTTTAAAAATTTGATGATGAAGTGCCATTTTTAAATTCATTATCTCGTCGAATGCTGATCAACCGTCTGAATTGCTGCAAGAATGTTGATAAATTTCCTGTGTTCCATCTAACGGTACGTTACGCCAAGTACCATAATTTGCAAAGGCGTCCTGGTCCGAGGGCAAGTTTTCGCAAATTGTCTTTAAATCTATCAAGTTTAGAGAATGTGTTAGAATGTGTTTCATTCGTTTTGGTATTTCGTGCTCCCCTTGAAATCCATGAAATTGTCGTTCATGATTTTTATTATATGGAAGACATATCCTAACAAATTCAAAATTTTCACTGTTATGCTCGAAATAGATTGTGTGTGCCTACACCGCAGGTCGAGCAACGCGGAACCATGGAGCGGTATAAAGAACGAGGCAAGGAAGAAGAAGAAGATGCTCGAAATAGATTACACGCATCAGCAGCAGCATGGGCATCGCGAAACGTCAAGCGCAATGCATTTTACATTGCTGACAAAAGTGTTGAGCAGAAGACTTTGCATTCAGCATATTTGTCAGCTATGAAATTCTGCCGATGCTGCTGCTGATGCGCGTCATCTATTTCAAGCATTAGCTTAAATTAGATGACAGACAAAGCTTGATGGTGCTTTAGCATATTTTCATTTTCTGGTATTTACTGGTATCGACCAACAGAAATAGATGTTGTTTCTGCAATGCGAAATTCTTCAAAAAATATTACGCCTATTTTCTTTGAGTTGAAGCTTTACGGACTATAGTTTCTGGAAAAAACACGTACCATTTTTTTAAAGGAGACCATTTCACTCTTTAAAGAAATTTTAATCGGTCCATTCCTAAATTTATAGTGTGCTTGCAACATTATATACACTTGTGAACGCACCATGCTCCACAAGGGGTAACGGCACAGTGAAGAAGAATTCCTAAATTTCGCTTAGCTTTACAGTTTGCCGACCACTGTCCTAGCCAAAAATTTCTCAAGGTGCGTGTTTGTCGATGAGGGGAGAGTCATTTGTCAGATATTTGCTGTGAATTTAATTTGTAAGCCCAAAAAAAGTTGTGCTAAAATGTTGCTGCTTTGTACTATACAAAAGTGGTTAATTGAAACCTTAGATGTTTTTTTTTTCAAAACTACAAACACAAAGACGATTTGCAGCTATCGTCTTATATACTTAATCATTCTATTAATTTCTTAACTATGATTAATATTATAATTTTTTATTGGCAAAAAAAATCCAAAACTAAATATCGCGATGCCTTTCATTATAAATGAATAACAAGTATTTAATTTGAATTTATTTGATAAAAAATCATAAGAATGAAATTGATATATCTTACAAAATAAATTATTAAGATTGTCGATAGAATCCAAAAATGTCACCAAATATTTCTAACATGTATCAGCGACTTTTTTGCAGCCAAAAGTTTGACAGGCTCAAATTTCAACTACACTTTGCTCAAATTTGGTTTTTCCGTCCCTCTTTGCGGAATTTCAATATTAACCTATAGCCACATTGACTGAAAATTTAGATTGGATTTTTTGCAATTAAATATTTCTGTTTAACATAATCGATTAGTTTTGCGTATTCGAGTGCCATTGTTAATAGTACCGGTAGTTCTAGTCCTCAAGGCATATTTTGCCCCCTATATGAAACAAAAAAAAGGAATAACTCACAAATGATATGCAAAAAATAACAATATGTAATAATAACAAAATATGCATGTATTTAACTATGCATTGACGATATAAGGTCTATTAAAATAAATTTAAAAATCTATCACCATTGTAATTGAGCACCTTTTATAATGCCAATCAACCCAAGGAAAGTGCGACTACCTTCCGTGTATGTGCGTATGTGTGACTGCAAAAAAAACTGTAGCATGGTCACGGTCAAACAGGTGTACCTACAGTGCTTGCTCTGTGCGCGCTTTATTCAAACAAGTTATTCGTTAAACAAAAAATTGTCAAGATCAAGTGCAAATCGTTTAAATGAAGTAGTGTATCTTGGAGATCTATGTTTTTTCGCCTATCCCGCACTAACTACGCTGTCATTCATCCCAAACATACTCATATTCATGTGTCTTGTGTCTAGCCGGCACGCGAGTCAACTTTCGCAGTTTCGCACCATTAACAATCTGTACTACTCCTCTACTAGCTATACGCACTTGAAACCTCAAGGGCTTATTGATGGATTTTTTTTGTGTGGTGCCTTTTTCACCTGACAGGTTACTTGCAGGTTATCGTGTGTTATTGCACGAATTATGTGTATGTTGATTAAACATTATGATTTTTTTTCGGTTGATAAATCTGCGAACACGATAGATTAAATCAACACTGATTGGATTTTGTTTAGGCGAAAATTATGTGTTAAGGCAGTATTCGGGTCATAGAGATCCTCCACATAATCCGATAAAGATACGCTTCGGGGATTGTAACTGGTATGCTATGACATGGAAGAAGATATGTCGAAGTCTGATTGATGTTTGTGATAAAGATATCACTAATGGAGACTGAATACCTTGACCAAATTTCGTGGATTCCAGAAATAACCAAATGAACTGTAATTACAGCATTGGTCTTGTTGTAAATATGAAAGTATCTATCAAGAAATCTTTTACGGAAAAATTCTCTATTTAATGAACGGTTCATAGAAATTCTCTACAATGAATTCACAAAGAGAAAATCTTTTGTGGCAAACTTGAAGCTTTTGAGGAGCCTGGTGCGTTGACGACGACCGTGTGTAGTCATCAACGTTTCAGCGACAACTGAATTCAGAGTGTGATACAGTTGTCATCCATACCACTTCCTAGTCGCATTTTAGTTTAATTCTACGATGAGAATATTTCCTTTTTTTTTCTTCAGAATAATAAACGTGCCATGCCGAGTTTCGAAAACTCGTTTCTCTATGAATCTCAATATCACAGGGTGGCGACCGAACGATCACGGCTACAGAGCACGGCATGGAGCCCAATAAAATGCCAAAATTCCTTATCGATACATGCCCACAGAAAGGATCTGTGTTCTATTAACCCTTCTGTCGGCACAAAGGTCTGGCCAGACCTTTGGCACTATATTTTGGTCATAAAAGTATAGAAGATGAAATCGCAGCGACTTCATATTTCATGATATCCTAGAATATTATGTTTAGAAGCATTTTGAAAAAATTTGAAAAAAATCGGTTGAAGTTTTGAGTATGTTTTTGGTGATTTTCAATTTATAGTGCTTTTTGATACCCAATAGGTCTGGCCAGACCTATAGTTCTTCCCCCCATTCTTCTTTTGAGGCAAAAAGTGCAAATATGAAATGCTGTTAAAATTCTCCTATTTATAATGTAACAATGTCATTAAAATTCAATTTGTACTATAAACGATAAAAATTTCTCAGATTTTTCTTTGAAAAGCCGTGAAGTTCGGGAAATAAGTATGCCTAATTTCATCACGTTTTATAACATCACCTAATCAACTGAGATTTGATTCAAGGAAATTCAAACCAGTTTTATTTCCTTTGTAATAGTTAGGACTAAGTATGAGAGACTTACGAACGTCTTTCTAAATAGATTTGATCAAGAAATTTACGAAAAATTTAGAATGAAATGATTTTCGCGCTTGAAAATTCCCTATTTCTTTCCACCTGCTTCTCTAAATCTGAAGGCTAATATCGAGGTAAAATCTACTAACAAAGCGCCAAATATTTGCCCAAAGATATTGGTATTGAAAAATGCGAACAAACTTTCTACTAGATATACGCCATCAAAATAGAGAAGCAAAAAGAGATGAAAATAAGGGAAAAACATGTTTATAATAAATAATACCACTTCAAAATATGTGCACTTAAAAACGTTGCTAGTGTATCTAAAAAAATGATTTTAATACTTTTATTGTTTGAAAATGGCAGTAAGGAATTGATAGAATGATTCTACCGATAAAAATTTCACCTTTTCTAAAAAATAAATTTTTTTTCTCAGTAGGTCCAGCCAGACCTATTGGGTATAGAATATGCATATTGTAGTAGGTGCCGACAGAAGGGTTAAATGTAGAAATGAACAGTTTTTTTTTTTTGCAGGATCTCTTTATCGCCTCCGTTTACAGAAAAGTATAGTCTGCAACAAATTTGACGTAGCTATGAAATTTTCGTGAATGTCTCTACGATGTTGTTTATCGAAATGTCGCCTGAATGAATCCATAACAGTTGCGGCTCGAAAAAAAAATGCCACAAATATAGATGCGAGTTTTTAAAAGGGAGGTGTTAACGCACAATTCTTCATTTTTTCATAATTTACTTATCAATTTTATCGCATTATGCCATTTTACTTTTTCGTCAATTTATTTGCTTCTAAAAGTTCATTTTCTTCTTCTTTATGGCACGATAGCCCGACGTCGGGCCTTGGCCGCCTGGATTGAAGACCTCCAATTGACGCGGTCACGCGACCTTGTCCTCCAGTTCCGAAAGCCTAGCATCTGGTGGGCGTCCTCACATACAGAATGCTCCCATCGGGCTCTCGGTCGTCCACGCAATCTGGCTCCGTCCACTCGTTGCGCGTTCATCACCTTTTTGGGCATGCGATCGTCGTTCATCCTTTGTACATGTCCCGCCCATTGCAGTCGCTGCAATTTCACGATCTTCGACACCTGTAGCTCATCATACAGCTGATACAACTCAAGGTTGTACCGGATGCGCCATTCACCTCGTTCACGAACGGCCCCGAAGATTCTTCGGAGAACCTTTCGCTCGAATGTGTCCAACAGGTGTTCAGAGTTTTGGGTTAGGGTCCATGCCTCGCAGCCATAGCATAGCACAGGTCGGATTATGGTTTTATATACGTGAAGCTTCGTCTTCCTGTGCACCAGCTTCGAATTCATAATTTGGAGGACCGCAAAATAACACTTATTAGCTAGTTGTATCCGTCGCTTTATCTCATCTGTTTCGTTGGCGTCCTTTGACAAATTGCAACCCAGGTAAGTGAAGTTGTCTACATATTCTATATTGAGGTCCCCCACTGTGATGCTTGGATTTACTGGCGTTCTAGTTTTTGATTGCATCATGACCTTGGTTTTAGATTCGTTGATATGTAGTCCAACTTCTTTGGCGGCGTTATTGAGATTATGCAGGAGGATTTCTGCATCACCCAATCTTCTAGACATGATGTTGATGTCGTCGGCGTAAGCTACTAGTTGAGTCGACTTAATGAGTAGCGTTCCGCTGCTGTCCAAATTCATGGCTCGAATTACATACTCCAGAGCTAGGTTGAAGAGCGTCGGCGCCAGCCCGTTGCCTTGCTTGAGTCCAGTACGAGTTTCAAATAGGTCAGTGAGTCTGTTCTGTACTCTGACCTGCGAGACGGTATTAGTCATCGTCATCCTTATGAGTCGCACTAGCTTAGCTGGTATACCAAAATGCAGGAGAATGTTGTACAGTACACTTCGATCGATACTGTCTTATGCCTGCTTGAAGTCGACAAATATTTGGTATACGTCGATGTTATGTTCCCAGCACTTCTGGAGTAAAAGCTTCGCTGTAAAAAGCTGATCTGTTGTCGAACGACCAGGTCTAAAGCCGCCTTGGTACTCGCCAATGATTTCTTCTGCGTACGGATTAATTCTATTTTCTAGAATTTTAGATAAAATCTTATAAGTCGTACAAAAGTTCGTTTTAATTCATTTATATCTGGCAATGCTGTGCAATTTAAATCTTATTTTCACCACGTATGTTCCTGTTGACTTATCCGCTATAATTTGTTTTCATTATACTAAATTGTGTTCAATAAAATCAGTTCTGTATCAGACTCAAAACCGATCGTTTCATTTGATCGACTCGGAAACCATTAAATCATCCATTCTAAAATAAATCCTGTTGCTGCGGTACATGCACCGTACGCAATTTTTATTCGTATTATACAATAAAGTCCAAGTACTGAACTTGGGCGAATAATATAAAAGTGCAAATCGCCCTTAATATAAAAGTCCAAATCGCCCCTCCCTCATTATTTTTCTTCTGTCTTCTTCTTTGTTGTGTCGACAAAACAATATTTGTGTGGGGTTTAACCTTCGGGCGGACGCAATGCATCTGACAGATTAAGTGACCAGTTTTTGTTGCGCCAATCAGCGATATGAGAAGGGAGAGATCTGAAGCTCACAGTAGCTTAATCTTTATCGATTGACTACCCAAAGCAGTTTTCAGTTTCTATCTACCATGTGTCTGAGGGGCGGGAGGGGATGAAATAATCTCTCAGATGTAATGCGCCCGATTGTGTTATTTTCTCCTTTTCTATGAAAATTTCCACTTGTTATACTCTTCATATTGCGTAATAACGTTGTGTTGACTTTTAGGTTCACCAAATCGTTCAATAGTGTGTTTTTAGGGCGAAGTTATATCATCGAAAACATTCGTTTTATGCATAAATTCTATTGTTTCTGGCAGATGGCCCTTTCCTGTTGAATCGACAAGTATTTTGTCGCTCTTATCAGTACCATCTAGCTTAGGTCAAAATAAATGCGTCAGGATGTCGCGATATTGTAAAAAAAATTCTGCGAACTTATGTCAACTAAAACAAATAACAGTTCAACATTGAGTCTAGGCTGCAATTGTGCTAAAGACTTCCCATTTAAATGATCTTGATCTAGATCAAAATAACGCTTTGGCGGATTGTTCATCCAATAAATGGCTACTCATTTAACCTCTGACTTAGTGGGAAACTTATTTATTTGTCCCAACTCCTATTGAATATGGTGCGTAGTAGTTGATCTCATAGCACCCCCCCCCACAAAATGGAGTAGTATGTTAAATTTTATTGAAATAAAATATAATTTTTGATCCGATTGAGTTGATTTTCGGTGGGTGATATAGTGGGGCCTCAAATGGCGACAACCGAAATTTAACTTTTAGCTTCATTTTTGGAGTTATGGCATGTCCATTTTTCTAAATCCTAATGGGTGATATGGAGAGTCTTAATTGCAGTGACTTAATTTTCAAAAAAAAAATATCTTCGAAATGAAAACACACACCAAATGTTATGGTGTAATGTGCTTTCTTTCGATAGTTATGGAGCTTTTAAAAAAGATCATAAATAAGAATATGTACTCTAAAGAAATCATGACTCTCTTAGGGTGTAGAGGCCTGTTATTAGAAATTAACTCCTGATTGCATCCAAAACCGCTATCAGAATCCGCTTTTTAGACCGTAGCTCATACTTTGTGCAAGAGGTTAAGAAAAAGTATAGCTCAAAAAAAGATTAACGTGGTTCTAAGTCGTCATGAACTCGTGGGTCAAGTTCTGTGAAGGTGTTGAATACACCAACACAGCTGCCAGACTCCACAAAGTTTTGGCTAAAAATGACGCCGAGTACCTAAGTACCAAAAAGCATCCTGACGGGCGCTACACAACTGACGCCCTAACGACGGGCGAACTAGTCCTCAGAACCCACTTTCCGGGATGCCAAATACTGAGGAACGGGGTCCCCTTGAAAGATAACAGTCTGCACAGAACTAATTCTTCGGACTGGAGAGCAGCAAGAACAATCTTTAGTCAAGATAAAATAAGATAGGCCACATGCTCATTTGACCCATTTAAATCCGCCAGCATTGACGGGGTTTTTCCAGCTTTACTACAAAAGGGTCTGGAGCCCCTAACTCCATACCTCGTAAGTGTCTTCAGAAGCAGCTTTGCGCAAGGCTTCATTCCGCAGCCATGGAGATGTGCGTGAGTTGTAATTATTTGTAAACTAAGAAAGCGACCTAAAGAGGATCCCAAATCACACAGGCCAATCAGTCTTACCTCATTCAGGCTCAAATCAATAGAAAAAATCATCGATGAGCACATCAGAAATACCACGCTGCTCAGAAACCCGATTCACAAAAGACAGTTTACTTACCAACCGGGTAAATCAACAGAATCGGCGCTTCATAGCCTTGCAGGAGAAATTGAAAATGCCTTTGAGGCTAAAAACACCGTGCTCGCTGCTTTCCTGGACATTCGACCAGGGGCATTCGACAATATACCTTCGATGCTATTCAAAGAGCGCTAAGATATAGGATGATAGAAACTATGACTGCTATGGATGTATCAGTAGCATGCTCTTCTCAAAAAAGTCATCTGCCAAATAAATGAACAATTTCTCCTTGCTAAGGTCACAAGAGGATGCCCACAAGGGGGTGTACTCTCGCCACTTCTATGGTGCCTGGTTGCTAACGATCTTTTGTGCAAGCTCTCATCCAATGGATTCTCAGTACAGGGATACTAACAGATTTACTCGAACCAGCACTAAATATAGTACAAGAATGGTGTGATGGAAACGGGCTCGGAGTGAACCCATCCAAAGCGATCATTATACCCTTCTCCAGAAACAGAAATCCGGTTGAGCTCAGAAGCCCGATTATGTATGAACAACACCTCTCTACCAATTGGTAGTCAAGTCAAATATCTTGGAGTAATCCTTGACAGCAAACTCTACTGGAATAAGCATGTTGAGGCGGTGGCGGAAAAGCCACCAGAGCCCTTTGGATATGCAAAAAATACGTATGGAAAACCTGGGGTTTGAAACCATCCATTATGATCCGGATATACGAAGCAATAGTTTGACCAACTTTAAACTACGGTGCTGTGGTCTGGTGGAAGAAAGCCCTGACTACGGAGGGTAAGTCCGCTCTAGGTAAGGTACAGAGACTAGCATGTCTCAATACCACCGGTGCACTCTCTAGAAGTACTAGAAGTACTCTAGAAGTTCTACTAGATCTACACCCAATTGAAATCCACCTCGAGACAGGCAAAACTAGCAATGGTACGACTCGTTGCAAATGATGCCAGTCTGGAGCTTCCTAAGGGGTAGCTCAGATGCCTCAACAACAATACTATCGCGAATATGCCCTCCGACCACCTTGCAAAGGGGCTCTCATTCGGCCGCTGCTTCCAGGCTGTAAGAGCTAGAGTATCATCATCTGTGGCATTCTCACAGGTCACTCCTGTCTGAAATCACATTTACGTACAATAAGGATTGTGCAAGACGCGAGCTGTTGATTCTGTGAAAAAGACGATGAAATTTCTTCGCACGTCTTATGCGAGTGCGATGCACTGGCCCAGTGCCGCTCGTCACACCTCGAAGTGGCCTTTCCAGAAACCGATGACATAGCTTCGACATCTATAAGCGATCTCAACTCGTTTCCTAGCACGATCAACCTTGATCGTCAGGCATATTCCTGCCCATCTGCGACTAGGGCGATAGCACAACAGGGCCATTGGCTTCAGTGCTGCGAAACCCTTCGGGCTCACGCCCCTCTACCATCTACAAGTCATCATGAGAAAGTCTTCATTCAGGTTTCTATTATGTACCCAATTAATTCGTTTCCAGTGGGTTTAAATTATTCGGAAAATTCGTTCTTTATAATCGTCCCTATCAACCAAGTATCACTTGTGTCACTAAATTTATCCATTTCCGTGAGAATGATGCTAAATTCCATTAACTTCACTGAGAGACCTTCATTGCGTTTAGCAAAAACCTTAAAAATGTTCCGTTCAACTGAAAAACAGGTGATCCTTGCTGGAACAAAAACCTCATGAAACCTCACTTAGGGAATGAGTTAAGTTTTGAAAGACTAGAACTAGATGAATAATGACACTCGTACGTAGGTTCCCAGATCCCGATATGATATGAAGGCCTTCAAACTACGAATATTTTAGTTTTCAAAACTATTATCCGAGGACTAGAAAATTGTGTGTCATTCTAGGAGTCAAACCCGGCTTTTTACTCGTCTTTAAACATGGCATAGTATAGCAATTTGTTTGTTGACCCCACAAGGGATTGAAGCAACTTAGTAGGAGTAAGAATTTTGTTTAGCGTGATTATGGACCAGGAAGGCCAGGAACCACACCTCCCTCCCTGCCTGTGATCTAAGCCGCATTTATAATTTTTTGAAAGCCAACTTTATATACCCTCAAATATTTTGAAAATATAAGCGCCATAGGAAAAGCAGCGGCCTGAAATGTCCTTACCAGTCCTATCCTATGTACCGCTATATACAAAACTGCACTTATCAGATGCAAACTATAGAAAATATTTTCCCTGAAATCTTTACATTTTCATTTTGATTTTTTAATATATAAGCAAAACGATTACAATTGAAGTTTCTCCTGAGGTTTTTAAATTAACCCGTTGCGTCACAGGCTGTAAAAATCAGTTGTGATCACAGGTACGTCTGACGTATATGAGGGAAATTATTTTATTTTCTTATTTTTTCTGGTTTATTCAATGTTTTGGTTTAGCAAATGATTAACCATGGTATTTATAAATATTATATAAATTTTTCAAAAATTGTTTCTAAAATAAAAAATAATAGTTTTAGAACCCAAACTTATTTTTTTTTATTAATAACAATTTTTAAGCGCGCTTTTTCGGATTTTATAAAAAAATATTTTTATTAATATATTTTTTGAAATCTATATTTTAGTTCAATAACTTTGATATACAAAAATATGTTAGCATCTGTTTTTAGAAAAATAGGTATTTACGCAATAATAAGTATATCACAAAGAGTAAAAGTCCGTCTTTATTTGAATTCCTGTTTGTTGTTGTTGTCATTTTATACAGTTACAACAACAATTTTTAGAAAATCAGTTACCGAAAATCGCATTCATTAGTACATTTTAATATTTGTCACATACAATAAGTAACCTAAATCAACCAAAAATGCACCTCCGGATAAGAAGAATCTTAGACGAACAGAAAAAAAAAATAGTGCGGATCACAGGCTACGTCTGATAGACGTATATGGTTTGCGAAACACAGTTACTCACGCCAGGGGGTAATGCTGATCGAAAAATATTCTTTACCCCATTATCAGTAACAAATTGGTGAACAAATAGCAGAAAACCAGAAAGTCGGGGTGGATAAGGATGATTTTAAGTTATAACATTTTATATGCCGAGTATCCGTCCACTGGACGTATCTGTGACGCAACGGGTTAAGCATATTAATTTCGTAGTCATCCGCAAAATCCGTGTATAAATAAACTTAATTTCTATAATAAATCTGCATCATCGAAAACAACAAGTCTGCAATTAACCTTTACTGATATGTATGAAATTACAAATTCATCATCATCGATTCGACCATATCATATTCACTATAATCCAAAACAATTCCCTGCAAAATGAGTGTATCAATTCATGTGAAACTCATCTTAAACAGAAGTTGAGGCCACTTTTATAAACAATTGATTCATGGCACTATCAATACAACGAAAACCAAAAAATAATTTTTACTTTTCAATAATAACACACTCTCTCCCTCAGTTCAGTAAATGGTGTTCATTGAAATTTATATAGCACTTTTTTGCCCCATTCATTAAAATCAATTAACACAGTAACCGTCAAATTACAATCCGGCCTGGCGCTGTGTTATTGACTTTCACTTATTTTCCACAAGCAGTGAGTATCTGCGCACCAGACATTCGAAAGGAATCAACTGCGAAAATACTTGTATCTCGTTAGTATGTACTCAAGCGCCCGGCCCATAATATTTAACCATAACAAACTATAAATTTCACACTAAAATTATGCAGATTGTAAGATCTTTACGATCTTTTATGAAAATGAAGTATCGATAAATGAAACGAAACACTTCAATTATGAGCCGTAGTTCGAGGTACGAGTAAGAAAGTTCATACCATTGTAGAAAACTGTTTTGCAGAAAGTAGAACGAAATTGAAATCGCGCACAGACAGACAGTAGCCTGAGTACATATTGACAAATTGGCGGATAGCGAAGCTAGCTGTACACTCAACATAGTTTGGTTCACAAAGTTCACAAACAAGAATACAATAAATTGAATTAAATGACAATTGTCACGATTGGACTTTGGAATGCGCAAAAAATATGTTCAGGGCAATTACAATTCGCATATATGTTCATCGATACGAGTATGTGATATATTTTAATTGATGTCAAAATGACACACTCAAGATTAATGGGCGTGCATTTCAAATCTTGAACTATATTAAACATACTCGTACGTTTCAATCGTGACCTACTTAATTGGATGCAAATCTTTTTATTTGATTCTTTGCAGCTCGCACTTTCAACCTTCGTTGCATTGCATATGCATAACTCGATGTCTGACAGGTCATTTGTTTTGTGATTTAATTGAAACACATTAAGAATTGATATTTTGCAGGCGCGGCAACAAAACACAACAAAACTCTGATTAAACGAAGCCAATTCTCAGCATGATTCGCTCATCGATTAAAAGTTGATCACCTCTAAAATGCAAAACGAAAGATTTGGGACAGTAACCCGAAGTATCTTTTATTTTATGTTTCTGGGGGCATATTTACGTGCACATTTGCGTCGAATAGTGTTAAAATAGGAATATTTGTGTAAGATTTAAATTATTTTTGTCAAAAGAGAGCATTCAGTATACACTGAAAGCTTTTATAGACAAATAAGAGAAAACTTCACATTGAAGCATTCTAAATTACTATAGTTGACTTACTGCCCTATTTTTCAACTTTAATTTGCCCAACACTTAATTTTGTTTGACTTTTGCCAGCAAACTTCTTACTGCAAACGAAATTATCTGTTTTGCAAAACCGTGAATAACATAATAACATAATTTCAGTGGGTACACCTGAAGAAGTTCAGTCTAATTACGACTATGCCATGTGCAACATACATTTTTCCCAACACTCTTCCACCAGCCGTTGTCATCATCGTATGCTCTATCAGTAAACATCAACATTGTCATTAAAATCGCTAGGAAATTTGAAAATTTTAGTAAATCCAATTTGGCAACGAACAATAGGCGGACGTGGGTGCAAGTTCATCACAACATGCACTCGACGGAATAATGCAATTGAACAAAACAAAAAGATTTCAGATGAAGATATACCCTAAATGTATGGCTATGAATTTAATTTGAATAAATTTTGAAACAATTCCGTTGCATATGTTAAGACCCGTAATACCAGTGGCTTTATGCGAGAAGGACATTCGAATTTGCCCTAAATTTTTCCATTCAATTCAATGTTAATACACGATTGAGTTGCATTTTTGTGACAACTCATGCAAGTGGATTGAAATTGAAAGAGAAAAAGATGGTATGCCGTTTACCCGTTACCGATGTCTGAAAGAAGTTTCATTGAAAATGCGAAAAATTTCAACATAATCTACTTAAGCAGCTCATCGGTCGGTGTACTTGACTGCGAATGCATCCGAATGCTATTGTTCAGATAATTGTAGCACTAATACGTTACAACCATGTCACTGAATTAAATTAGCATTAGTTAAGGCCATTTCAGGTGAATCGCGGCTACATGAAGTGACCATTTCGCTAAATTCACTTATACCCCAGGAAAATTGGCATTTCACTTCGGAAAAATTAAGGGAAAGCTGGATTTTTGCTTGAGCCTTCCTTTCGAGGTCCTAAACAAGACCCTAAAAGTCCCCGTCTCTACGAGTGCCGCCAGCGGTGCTACAGAGGGTCAAAGACCCTCGAAAACAGGGTTTTCTGAATAACTCGATAACGGTAGCATATACAGAAAAGTCGTGTATGGCAAAATTGAAGCTCTTGTGCTTTTTCAATAAACAATGGAAATACCGAATACGTTCGGGTACTCCTAACGGTGCCAGGAGGTCTAACGGTATTTTTAACAATGTTTCACAAAAATCTCTATAACGGTAACACGTACTAAAAGCTTTTGTAAGGAAAATTTGTAGTCTATGTAGTTTTGAATAAAGCGGTCAAATTTCATATCAATGCGTGCAGCCTTTAGGGCGCTATGGGGGTTCAAACCTTAAAAAATGTGTTTTTTGGGGTTTTTCGTGAATGGCGCTAAGACGGGGGAGTGTCCTCTACGGTCTTCTCGGAGAAATTTGTAGCTTCTCTGGCTGTTAGTAAGACGCCAAAAGTCCCCAAAGATGGGAGCCCCCCTAACGAAGTTATGAGGGTCCAAAGATTCAATTAAACGGCTTTTGGGGAATATCTCTATAACGGTAACGTGTACCGAAAACTGTTATATGGCAAATTTGTAGCTTATACAACGCTCAACTAAATATCCGAATTTCAGATCGATGCGTGCAATGCTAAGGGCGCTATAAGGGTCTGAACCGTACAATAACGGTATTTTTCGGTTTTTCGTGAATTTCTTCAAAACGGGAACGCATTCGGGAAGGAGGCCTATAACAATTTGTTGCTTCTGTAACCTCAACTTAAAATGCCAAAACAACTCATCTATGCGGGCACCCCCAACGAAGCTATGAGGGGTCAAAGAGGTAACAAAAAACCGCTTCTCGGAAATATTTTAATAGTAATGTTAGTATGACGTCAAAAGTCCCCAACGATGGGAGCCCCCCTAGCAAAGTTATGAGGGGCCAAACATCCAAATAAGCAGTTTTTTTGGAAATATATCTATAACGGTAATGTGCACCGAAAACTGTTATATGGCGAATTAGAAGTTTTTACAACTCTTAAGTAAATGTTCAAATTTCAGATCAATACGTGCAGTACTAAGGGCGCTATGAGGCTCCAAACCTTACAATTTCGGTATTCTTGGTTATTTTCGTGAAAATCTCCTTAACGGTAACGTATACCGGAGGCAGTCTGTAAAAATTTTTTGTTTGTATGATTCCAAATAAAATACTCCAGGGATATGAATGCACCTGAGGCAACCATACCATTCCATTGTTTATTGAAAAAGCACAAGAGCTTCAATTTTGCCATACCCGACTTTTCTGTATATGCTACCGTTATCGAGTTATTCAGAAAAACATGTTTTCGAGGGTCTTTGACCCTCTGTAGCACCGCTAGCGGCACTCGTAGAGACGAGGACTTTTAGGGTCTTGTTAAGAACCTCGAAAGGAAGGCTCATGCTAAAATCCAGCTTTCCCTTAATTTTTCCGAAGTTTGGCCAAATTTTTGTTCAAATTTCCTGGCGTATTATTGAACACAATGAGTATGGGATGGCATGATAATAGCAGCGCAAATATACATATGTATCTCGTCACACATCGACGGAATTGAATAAAAGATACAGATACAAGTTTATTGAAAAAGCTAACATGTTTGTTCGGTATATTATACGAGTACTATTTATAACAGTATTCAGGTGATTCGACGACAAATCGTTTGGCATTTACTGTTTCAAGTCGTATGAAAAATACTGCAATTCAACATACAGGTATGGCGATAATGTTATTAGCTGATTGAATGCAAAAAGATTCAAGAAAAAAACATTTTATTATCTTACTACGAAGTATGTATTTTCAGTTTCATGTGACCTTGACGTAAGGCAACGAACCTATCATTTAGGCTGCTTCTTAGGTATATTTATGCGGAATTTGCGCAGACACATTATCAGCCGAGGAGACGAATAGTAAACAGCTTTTAATGCGATTAATATGTCGAAAAATATGAACCTAAACTCTTCGATGACTTTCGATGTGAGTTCAATATCTTGTTGATTGTATGTTAAGCTCGTTTTAATTTAATGGTGGATAATATTGAATCACTTAGTTGGTTTATGTGTTTGTTTATCCGTTTCCCGATTAAGTTATATTTTAGCTTCAAGCAACCAAATACCCTTGTTCTTCAAGGGTGTAAGTTATCCGAATATTTTAGTTCACAAATAAACTTAGGTGACCAGCCTTCCGAAGTCCCAATGCTGTTCACATAGGTACTTGTGGAATTCAGTTCTCGCAATCGCAAATCCTCAGCCACACTTCCAGGTTCCAGGTTGTTGTTGGCTTATTCTCTAATGCACGATAGACAGAGAGAGGTCTGCATGCAACGAAGGGCGAACTACGGGATCTACGTAATTATATGGAGGAGTCATATTTCTAAATTTTACGAATTGCCATCCATTGGCTCACCGATCACTTCGCTCGCACCTCCCCTTATCATTCTTCGTCCCAGTACTGCGTCGCGAAAATGTTGACGAATTCTGAAAAGCGTGACATTCATGGCAAGGTCTGGAGGAAGCAAAGGGCAAGGCAAAGGATTTATGTAAATCTAAGGACCAGCTGGAAATCTAAATCTTACGAATTTGCCACCCATTGGCTTACCGATCGCTTCGCTCGCACCTCGCTTTATCATTCTTTGCACCAGCACTGCTTCGCGAAAATGTTGGCGAATTCTATGAACAGACAGAGCAAGGTCTGAGCGGAACGTAGGGCGAAGCACAGGGTCGAGTGTACGTATAGACGAGCCAGATGTATAATGCCTTGATTACACAGTGCGAGCTATCGTGCGAGTTGGCCTAGACAGCTACTGCAGAGCAGCTACTTGCACCATGTGACCGCAGCATACGAGTTAGTGTCATGTGCGATTCGGCCAGTAGCTCGCATCCGAGTTACTACAACATTTTGTGTTTTGACTCGGCCACTCGCCCCCAGTCAGCGTCAGCTGGTATCGCATACTACGATTCGGACATTCGAAATTGCGCCGATTGTGAAATAACAATTGCTCGAAATTAACCGCAGGGTGCATTCGTCTGTAAATTTCGACGTTTACAGTGTGAGCTTATTGTGCAACAATGGATAGATGGACTCCGGAGCACAATTTGAAATTTGTGGATTTATACAAGGACCAAACAAACCTGTGGAATAATTTGAATCCAAGCTATAAAAACCGAGATTTGCGTAAAGCGTCTCTGGAATTTATTCGTGTAGAAATGACATTAAAAGACATAAGTGACGTAACTAAGAAAATCAAAAGTTTACGTTCTACATATAACCAATAGCAGTAGCAGTAGCTCTCTACTCTGCCGACAGCTCGCACTTGTGTGACCGGGCGATGCGAGTCGAGCTACTTTCGTGCGAGTAGACAGGTGCAGTAGGTGTCCACTGTCAGGTCAGCAACTCGTACATACTGTGTAACCAGCCCATAAATCCTACGAATTGCCTTCCATTGGCACACCGCTCGCCTCATCCTATTTCCCAGCAGCGCTACGTATCAAAAATGTTGGTGAATCCTGAAAAGCGCGACAGACAGTGCGGCGGTCTAAGCCGAGCGAAGGGCGAGCTATAGGATCTGAGTAATCCTAAGGATGAGCCAAAGGTGAAAACCTTACCAATTGCCTTCTATTCGCTCACAGTTCGCTGCGATCGCACATCGCCTTATCCACTTCCTACTAGCGCTGGTCGCAAGAGCGTTGGCTAATTATGAAAAGCGCGACAGACAGAATGAGTTCTGAGTGAAGCCCAGGGCGTAAATATATGGACGAGTAAATATATGGACGAGCCAGAGAGATCTAAATCTTACGAATGGCCTTCCAGCTCAGCCTTCCTGCACTTCGGGTTATCCTATTTCGTAACAGCACTGTATCGCAAAAAGATTCGGCGAATTCTGTAATGCACAACAGACGGAATTAAAGTTAATCTAAAGACTAGCCATAGGTCTAAATCTTATCTAAACTTGGTTAAAATATTTCTGGAGGAGAGTATGTATTTCTACATGGTTACATTAGCGTTGCCATGATGCCCTGTGGCATGGGTCGCGAATAATGCCACCGCCTTTCCCTGCGTGTCGTAGAAGGCGACTAAAAAGGGACCTAATCCAAGGTGGATCAGCTTGCGCTGAGGGATGCATGGTCAAGAGGGTGCCTGGCCGCTAGTATGCGAAGGTCGCAGGCAACCATGACATCTGAAGCCTGAGGAACATTTTAACATCAACAAGACCTCCCATAGGTAAGTGTGTGTGTGTGTGTGTGTGTATGGGTTGCCGTGTCTGGAGATAGCCGGCGGACGTAAAAGGAAAGTCCATAAATTTACTTCTTTCCACACACTAGTGCCAAAACACAACCTTTCTCCGAAAGGTGTAAAAGAATGGAAGGCCTTATGGAAATTGACGCAGATACAAGCACTACCCCGCTGGGCACTACTTCTGCTATGCGGTTGAGTGATCCCGGGGCGAACCTTGTTCGCGCCAGAGCTCGATGCTTTCCGGGGGCGAGCAATATAAAGCAGTCTAATTACATTGTGGAGAAACTGAGGGTTGCAAGCTGGAATGTCGGTTCCATGACGTCAAAGAGCGAGGAGATTGAGGATATCATGAAGCGCAAAGGGATAGACATTATGTGCGCGCAAGAGACGAAGTGGTGAAATACCCATATCGACAGAGCCCGGTTTCTTATGAATTCCACGAAGTACAAATTGTACTACTATGGAATTACAAACAAAAGAAACGGAGTTGGCATTGTTCTGGCGTCGTCTTTACTTGGCAGCATAATAAGTGTCGCGAAGAGAAGTGATCGCTTGATCAGCATCAAATTTGTTATCTGCGGAAGGGTGTGGAACGTAATAAGTGCCTACGCTCCCCAAGTGGGACTACCACCAGAAGAAAAAGAGGCCTTTTGGAACGACGTTGACACCCTGATTCAGACCATACCAGATACCGAATTGGTGTTCTTGGGAGGAGACTTAAATGGCCATGTGGGTGAATCAAATTATGATTACGAGGATTGTCATGGTGGAAAGGGTAGCCCTTCAACGGTCAGAAATGACGAAGGTGAAGCTATTCTGACCATGTGCAGATCGCATGGCTTGATCATCCTAAATACATGGTTTGTGAAAAACGAGAGACACCTGATAACCTACAGTAGTTGACACGGAGATAGGAAACACGAAACGCAGATCGATTACCACCTCTGCTTCGATTTTATGAGAAGGTGGGTAAAAGACTGCAAGGTGATCTTGGGTGAATCTGTCGTCAGCCAACATCGTTTGCTCCTGTCAGAATTTATTTTGAAATCAGGAGGAGCAAGAAATAGAAGAGCTCCCAAGCCAGTCGAAAAAATCAAGTGGCACAATCTCACAAACGACAACTTTGAACCTGTAGTAACTCCATTCATTGATAAAATGACGGAGTGGTTTCAGAACAACACCAACTGTACCGAGCACAGTCCAACACAAATGTGGAATAGTTTCGCTGAAAGGTCAGTAGGTGAGGCGGAAAAGGCACTTGGAGTTTCGAAAGGTCCACTACACACGAAGAAAGAAACATGGTGGTGGAACACCGAAACTAAGGAAGCAGTGCAAGCCAAATCGAACGCATTTAAGGCATGGACGAAATGTGAGTCAAGCAGTGAAGCCGAACGGGTTCAACTTCGCGAAAATTATATGCAATGCCGGAAGAAAGTAAAGCGCTTGTTAGCTCAAGCAAAGGCGAAGGCAGCTGAGAAATTCTACCAAGAATTAGAAACTCAGACTGCGACCGAAGGACCGTCTTTGCGCGAGGGACCTAAGCACGACGCCAGGATATTTAGGGTCGCAGCCCAAAGGAGAAGAAACGCTCGGGAAATACAGGCACCAAAGTACGTGGAGGACTCGCAAGGAATGTTGCTGATTGACGATACGGCAATTTGTGGCAGGATGCGAGAGTATTTTGACGAACTTCTAAACGAAGAATTTCCTCGAGCAGCTTTTCAAGATGTTGAGCCGAATACCACAAATATTGAAGATATCTCAGAGGAAGAGGTGATGGAAGCAATGCATCAGATGAAACGCGGAAAGGCAGTCGGACCGGACAAAATTCCCGCAGAATGTTGGTTGAAAATGGAAAATGTCGGGCTTAGTTGGCTCACAGTTCTCTTCAACAAAATCAAAGGTGGGCAACCGATGCCTGATGCTTTCAGAGAAGTTTTCTTCTTCCTTTCTATAAGAACAAGGACGACTCACGCAAACTCAAAAACTATAGGGCTATAAAGTTAACAACCGATTGAGAAAGATTGTGCGGTTGAATGACAATCAATGCGGTTTTGTTGAAGGTCGATCTACAGTCGATGCGATTCAGTGCATTCGTATTGCGATTGAAAAGTATAGAGCAGCACGAAAGGACTTGCATTTTGTGTTCATCGATTTGGAAAAGGCATTCGATAGAGTACCTCGTGATCTGATATGGTTGGCCTTGAGAGCACTTAATGTCCCCGAGGCATACGTCAGGATGATACGAGACATGTATGATGGAGCTACGACTAAGGTTAGATGCACATCCGGTGAATCAGAAGAATTTCCAGTGCATGTCGGATTACACCAGGGCAGTGTATTGAATCCGTTGCTCTTCAACATCATCATGTGCTACTTATTAACACGGATCTCCGACGGCCTAGAAATATCTCTTCTTTTTGCGGATGATATAGTCCTCAGTAGCCCAAACATCGTTGCCTTGCAAGCTGCACTTGCAAAATGGTATGACATTCTGGAGGAGCATGGACTGAGGGTAAGTATAACAAAGACTGAGTTCTTATGCTGCCCATTCTCAGACCCAGATGCACCGATACCAGATATGTACGTCAAAGGAGAGCAGCTTAAGTCCTGTACCAAGTTCAAGTACCTTGGCTTGATGGTGAACAACGGAGCTACATGCGATGATGACATCAAACAACGCACAAAGGTTGGGTGGATGACGTGGCGAGAAAACTCTGGAGTTTTCTCCGATAAAAAAATGCAACTGAAGCTAAAGGGCAAGTTGTACAAAACGGTTGTACGTCCCGCACTCATGTATAGATCAGAATGCTGAACCATGTATGAAGGTTACGCGAAACAAATGATAGCGACTGAAATGAAAATGTTACGTGTGTCAGTTGGTGTAACCAAAAGAGACCACATCAAGAGTAACTAGATCAGAGGCAGCTTGTCCATAGACCAACCAATCACCGAAAAGCTCGAAGACCGACAAATGGATAGGTATTGCCATGTTCAACGGCGTCCGCCTGAGAACCCCGCAAAGAAAGCGATATCAATGGAAGTTCCACTTGAAGGACCCAAGGCCAGAGGCAGACCGAAGAACACCTGGATGTGTCAAATGAAAAAGCAACAACAACGCATTGGTCTCGGCGATGACACGATCCAAGATAGAGCTGCCTGTAGAAATATGCTGAGAAATTATCGCCAAAACGGGCGATGTGCCTACACCGCAGGTCGAGCAACGCGAAACCATGGAGCGGTATAAAGAACGAGGCAAGGAAGAAGAAGATCATAGAGCGAAAGGGTATATTAACTTTGTCATGAAGTTTGTAACGCATTGAAGGAAGCATCCCCAACCATATAAAAAGTATACATATATGATCAGCATGACGAGATGAGTCGATTGGACGATGTCCGTCTGTCTGTCTGTCTGTCTGTCTGGCCGTCTGTTGCAGCGCGTTTTTCTCGGTCACTATAAAAGCTACGGAGCTGAAATTTTGCACACGTGCTTCTTATTTTTGCACGCTGTTTGTGTGTTTGAATCACTGAAATTGGATCACTGGGTCATTGGGCTGCCATACAAACCTAGCCCTCCAGTTTAAGTTCTTCTAGGAAAAACTTTTTTATTTGTGGGCCAATTTCAATTAAATTTCACACAAATGTGTTTCTCTTGATGACACAAAACATATCTAAGAATGGATCAAATCGGATAATGAGGTCATGGGTCTGCCATACCAACCTAACCCCCCAAATTAGGTTCTTCTAAGAATTTTTTTTTTTATTTGTGCACCAATTTCAACCAAATTTCACACAAATGTGTTTCTCTTGATGACACAAAACATATCTAAGAATTGAGGAAATCTGACCATGAGTTCATGGAGCGGCCATAAAAACCTTTTTTGCGACGTTTTTGGGCCCTCTTCGGAAGGTGTGACCTATCCATTGCCACTTAAGTCTTTTGATCGAAGTGCCTATCCTTTCCTGGCCAGTTATAGTAAGGAGATCCTCGTTCGAAATGATCTCCGGCCAACGAATATTTAGGATGCGCCGTAGACACTGATTAACAAAAGTTTGCAACTTATCAGTGATCTCTTTAGTCACCTTCCAGGTTGAACAGCCATATAGCAGAATGGATTTCACATTAGAATTGAAGACACGTATTTTGGTGCGTCTGGAAATATTGTTGTTTAGCCAGAAAGGAGTCAAATTGAAGAAAGCCGCCCTAGCCTTGTTTACCCGTGATTTTACATCAGCATCCGCTCCACCATCTGCTGTAACTACACTTCCGAGATAGCAAAATTCATCAACTTTTTCGACTGCCTGTCCTGAAATACAAATTTCGCTTTGCCCACCTGGATATGTGCTCAAGAACTTAGTCTTTGCAGCATTGATTTTCAGCCCCGCATTACGACTCGCGCAATTTAGAGCTTCTGTCATTTGAGCGACATCATCCGTGTTTGTTGATAGAAGGCAAATGTCGTCAGCGTAGTCAAGATGTTGAAGGTGATCGAACAATTTCCATCTAATACCTTTGTTACGATGTAATTGGAGTGCGGAGCCGAGTACATCACTAATGGCAACAAGGAAGAGAATAGGTGACAAAATGCAGCCTTGCCTCACTCCACTGTGCACCTCAAAAGGATCTGAAAGCTTGCCCTTCTGCAGGACGTGACATTGGGCTCCATTGTAGGATTCCTTGACGATGGAGATTATCTTATCTGGGATATTTCGTCTCTGTAAGGCATTCCAGATGTAGAGACGATCAACGCTATCGAAGGCTTTCTCAAAATCGATGAACATGAGATGTAATGGGGACCTCCATTCCGCGGATTGCTCGATGATAATACGGAGGCTGTTAATGTGGTCGCTACAGGAAAACCCTTCGCGAAAGCCAGCTTGTTCATCATTCAATGTGTCATCGATTTTGTCCTTGATTCGTCCTAAAACAATCTTAGCCATCAGCTTGGAAACAGCAGGAAGTAGGCAGATCCCACGCCAATTATTGCAATTCTTCAGGTCACCTTTCTTCGGAATCTTAATAATTACGCCCTTTTTCCACTCACTGGGAAGAGTTTCGGTTTCCCAACACTCTTGGATTAAGGGAAGGAGAATATCCGCTGAAGCGATAATATCCGCGTTCAAGAATTCAGACGGAATTCCATCAATCCCAGGGGCTTTACCGGCGTCCATTCATTTAATAGCGTCCATTAGTTCCTTTTTGGATGGTAGACCAGAACTAATGACGTCTATTCGAGGGACGTCTTCTGCTGCCAATGAAGATGCACTTGCAGGCCCGAAGGTGTTATTAAGGACCTCTAAAAAGTGTTATCTCCATCTTTGCAGCTGTTGTTCTTCGGTAACGAGCAGAACACCTTCCTTGTCTTTCACAGGATGTTCCGTTAGTAAAGATCTGCCAGTTAATGGCTTGATAAGCTTGAAGAGTGTTCCACTGTCACCGCGGATAGCCGCATCCTCTGCCTCCTACGCAAGCGCGTTGATATTGTTGCGCTTATCACGCCTAACACTCCTTTGAACGCCTTTTTGGAGCGAACGGTATTCAGCTCTGTATCGTTCCTTAGCTGAATCGTCAGCAGCTGAGTTGATCTGCTCTTTAACTCTCTTGCGTGCTGAGATAAGAGACCAAGTGGAGTCGCTAATAAATGGTCTCCTACCGCGATCCAATCGTCCTAAAATTTCTTCGCCACACGAAAAAAATGAGTCCTTAGCGAATTTCCATCTATCGTCAATTGTCGGATTCTCATTTAGTGGTGGTGCATTAGCTTTTTCCCGCAAAGCGGTGGAGAACGCACGCTTGGTTGATGGAAGTTTGAGCTTCTGCACATTATGTCTAGGGCAAATATTTGCACGGTTAGGACGCTGGATTGCTGCCGTTCGTAAGCGCATTTTTGCGATGACAAGATGGTGGTCACTGCCAATATCAGCACCACGTTCCGCCCTAACGTCTAAGACACAGTTTCTCCACGTTTTGGAAACAGCAATATGGTCAATCTGGTTCTCAGTTCTGCCATTCGGAGAGGTCCAGGTTGATAAGTGGCAATCTTTGTGTTTAAACAGAGTTCCACCAATGACGAGCGGACGAGAGTTACAAAACTCTATAAACATCTCGCCATTCTGGTTTCTGTCGCCTAACCCATGATTTCCCATAAGGTGTTCCAATCCTTGGTTATCTGACCCGACTTTAGCGTTGAGATCCCCCATTATGATTTTAATGTCACCTCTGGGAGCCCTATCAAAGGTGTCGCCAAGTCTTTAGTAAAAAACGTCTTTGTCAGCTTGATCAGCTGGTTCGGTCGGTGCGTAACACTGAATTATCGTGATATTTCGTACTCTGGATTTGAATCGGGCGGTGATAATACGGTCGGAAACTGGTTTCCAATCGATAAGGGATCGACGTGCATCCCTAGTCAAGAGGATTCCGACTCCTGCCTGCCGAGGAGCATTTTGGTCATCATTTCCAGAGTACAATAAAACAGTATTAGAGCTTGGTGATAGAGTCGCTCCTGATCCGAGCCATCTTGTTTCGCTCAGTCCTAATATAGCGATGTTATACACGGTCATTTCCCGTTCGACTTCAGTAAGCCTCATGTTCTTACACTCGCCCCACATCGTTCGAACGTTCCAAAACCCAATCTTGGTCCGTTGTTTATAGCCAAAAGTCGTTGCCGGTGAGTCAGTCCGAGGTATCCGAGGCTCGATTAATGTTTCGAGTGTAAAGAAAGTTTCAAGTACGCAGGTTACAAGCCTACGTACCCTATCCCTCAAGTCGCCTTTTACGACAAGCCGGGAACGCTGTGGCATAATTCTTACCCCAAAGTCCACAGGGGTCAATTTTTTGTTAAGTTTCGTACATATCTGAACCCTTGAGCGCACACAACAGAGTCGCCGCGCACAATTGTAGAGATATGTTCGAAACTCAGGAGAGTTTTATTCTCTCCTGTCCCTTTAGTCGCCTCTTACGACACGTAGGGAAAGACGGAGGCACTATTCTTGACCCGCGCCACAGGGCGGACTTTCAGGGAATATACAGTTTCTAAAAAAAGAAATGGCGATGCAATTAACATCAAATTTAAACAAATTATATTTTCTGCTTGTTAGCGAACTTTGACGAAGGTACTAACAGCATTGTTTTCTGCATTAGCAAACTTTGAAAATTCGCTATTGCTTAGCTGTATAAAATCTAAAAAGGAAGTTAGGTACATGAATGCCTTTTTTAAACTTAATTTAAAATCAACTTTTTGTATACCCAGGGAAAAGTATCTCGGAAAAAAGAATCATCTTCACGAGTCGTTCTTATCGACGAGAGAAAAGTGAACATGAGCCCGACTATTACCAAAGGCTTATACTCATAAATTCGGCATTTCCAGGTGAAGGTTATAGACTGTCGTGACAAACAGAAGTCCATAATTTGGATAAATTAAAATTTGATTTTTGATTAAAAAATCCATGAATTTACAAAGTTACAGGCAGTGTGCATTTCTGGTTATTAGACATAGGGAATCGTCAACATTCATCATTCATATTGTCGAATTAAGTCTTTGGGCAAAGACTTTATTGTCTCCTTTTGAGGACAGCATTACTATTAAAACTGCTTTGTATCAGAACCACACGTACACCCAATCATAAGAAGTCTTCTATTCGAAAGAATTTCTCTAAATAATATATTTATTATTCGGGTTTCGGAAATGGATTATTGATTTTTGAAAACGCCATTTGAGCGATTCTATCTTTTTCCTCCAACTTTTTCCAGACTACATTTCTGTCTTTAAATTCTACTCACTCACAGCGGATATAAATGCAATTATGATGTAAAGCATCAACAATTAATTTGTTTTCATTTTTTTTTACACAAAAAAACAAATGTTTAACACAGTTTACTCGCTTAAGTCTTTCGTTTTGCGTTTCGAAATTTTCAACTTTTTAAATTCAACATCTTGAAATGTGGTAATAAATATGAAAATTGAAATTTTAACGATCCGACGCCCTACCGTGATAACGCATATAACAAGCTTACTTGGATCAGACTAGCTGCAATTTATTTTTTTTATTATCGGTCGCATACTTTTCCATGCCATGCCAATATTACCTATCGATTCAATCGAAACAATTGCCTCCTATAAACCTAGATAAATATTGCAACATCCTATTGATTTTATTGATTAGCCTTCGCGACCTATGCCTTCCCTGAAACTGTGGCGCGAACTTCTTGTACGCATTCAACTGTGTGTGTGTGTGTATAGGGTAAATCATTAATTTTTATAGAAAACAAGGTCACGCGCGCAAAAATTATTACAATCAGATAAATAGACAACAATTTATTATGTTGTGTTTTTTTTCGCAATTCTATACTCAAATAGTTATCGAGCCGAGTCGTTTTACTGTGCGCGAGTATACATATGCTTGCAATGCGTTGAAACATTTGCTGCAAGGTAGCCGGTATTATTATTAGGCAGGTAATCTACCATGCACTATGCACACACAGTGCCATTCAATTTTCGCAAAACTTGCAAATATTTAGTAATATAAATGATCATGATCTTTTGTTTTGATTTTAAAATGTCTTGATTTTGACAAAATGTGCGATTTTGCACATTCAAGCAAAAAACCGAAAATTTTGTGTTTGTGGGTAAATAAAATTAAAAAAAAAGTGAAATGCAACTAACCGAAAAGAAGCGGTGTGTATTTGTGCACTGCCAACTGGTAATCCAAACGTGCAAACTGCTGCAATCACTTATGGTAAATCGTGTGCACTTGATAATATGTATTTCTCAACAGTTGTCTTGAGTAAAAAAAAAATATCGTATCAACAATTAAAACAAATAAATCACGTTTTCAATTCACTTTTTGTGTACTTTTTGTGTGTGAAATCAAACAAACACGACTCGCTAATTTATGTCGGCGACCAAATTTGCAAATTTCGTTAAAAACCCAACCGATTCGGCAAAAAAACTGTAACAATATTTGAGTTATAAGTTCAACAAAAGTATAATAATCAATTACTGATCGTCACTGCAGAGCAAAAAAAGAAATACACATTTGTAAAGAATCTATTTATCTTTGTCGTGTCTGCACAATCGAAACCAAACATACAGAAAATAATAAAACTCGCGTGTGAATTCGTTTCATATAGCAGTTAGACGATTTCGCGAAATATAGCTTTTGAGGCACAGACCGGCGACCTTCTGTTCACGATCCGTTCACGTCTTCGACTGATCCGCAACTAGAATTATATAACTCTTTAATATTTTTCTTAAAGTTTTGCAGCGAACAGCAAACACAACATGCTCTCAGGCAGGCCCAATGTTTTGGCGCCGCTTTAGGTGATACCGTACAGCTGTGCTGAGATGTTTGGTCTTTGGTGACTAAATAAACACACACGATCGGATTGTGATCAAGCTCCAGACGTGTTAGCTTTGTTGGGTGCTTTGAATTGATCTCTTGAGTGGCGGCGACAAATGCACTTCTTGCATTATTGCAGCTATTGTTGAGATCTGCAACTATGTAGAATGAGTGGTGCAGTGAGAGAGTTTGAAGTTGAGAGCCGTGTCGGAAGTATACAGTGATCGTGACTTTTGAAAAGACACTTATTGTGTAGGTTAGTATTTTTGAAGTGTCGACTTCCGTATGATTTGAATGATAAATAACAGCACTAACTAGCAATCACAAGTAGCAAAAAGAAACTAGTAATAAGATTATTATTAAGCTGTTTCAGTTAAATTTGTATGATTATGGGATAATTTTTTTTGTAGTTACTCGTTTTTGCAATTAGACGAATTTAATGTACATTTATATAGTTAGTACTAGACCCAATTTAACAGGAAGACTACAATACCAGCATATTACTCTGCATAAGTGAGAGTACAGAAGCAATGGTGGAGTAATAAAATATGTTGACCTGTAAGCCTAATAATTTTGTTTTTTTCATCATCATCTTTCTATGATATTACTAAGAATATCCCATAATTTATGAAATCTTTACTTTTGAAAAATTAGAATATAAGACATTTTAATTTCACAATTTTAACTACTTAACCCATTCCCCGCCAACACATTTTTTTTCGAATTACATCCTGAAAATTGGTATTTACGGTAAAGAAGCCACCCTGAATCCAAAACCGTTTACCATTTTTTCCTACGTGCCTCCGTTCTCCCGCAAAGGCCCGATGCCATATGGCATCATTGGCGGGAACCCATTACAAATTTTTTTTTTCAATTAAGATAAAAACGTTGAAATTTTTTTGGAAAAACACTTTTTACTTTCTTCAATTATAATTCTGAGCTTGTGTGAAATTTTAAGAAGCATTTAATACATAATCCTGTATCACATTTGATGCATTTAGTCCGAGTTTGGCTTTTCCAGGGCGGATATGCACATCTTCTTCGATTGCATTTCGCAACATAATGGCCAATTCCATCATACGTGCAACATTCGGAAGACTGTGGTATGTGCTACCCAAATCTCATGAGCCACAGTCGTACAATAGTAGGTTGCAATATCCCTACGGAACTGCATTTGGGTGACTTCCCCGACTTTATTTGTAATATCCAAGCATTTTCATCATCCGACATGATAGGTTCAAGATATTCAACCGCCTCATGTAATTTCATTCTGCATAAGAAATATGCATGAAAAAGAATGGATTGAAATTGATTTCTTTAAAAAAAATAACGGATAAATGCTCATTGTGGAAATTGAATTTTGGTAAGTTACTTTTACACACTTTTTTTTGCTCTGTACCGAGACAAGCCTTTCGAAGTACTGACTCAAAGCTTTTGTGGACAAATATGTCCTTCAAACTCCTTGAAATTCAAAAAAAAATCAAGATGAATAATTATCACGGTGGATTCAGCGCTTGAAAATAATGTTGCGTATACGCAACTTTGAGCGTTTACAGGGTGTAGTGTGCATGCATATAGACCACCCAGAGTAAAGGATGATGCACACTTGAGAGCAACAAGGATAATTCCGAAAAAAGTCCCATTGTTGAGACCAGATACGTCAAAGGAGTAATTTGACTCTTTGACGAGGTCTCGTACGTGTCTGAGTTTATTATTTAGTACATCGTATGTTAGTCTCCTGGATGGAATACACGTCCATATTTTAAAGGTGTTTGTGGGTGCGCTTTAGAAAATGATGCATTTGATTGTGAAAACGATCATCGGACTTGGACTCTAAATCCTCAGAAACGAATTTTTAGCATAAAATTAATTTTCACAAAGTGAAAATTATTAAAAACGCAGTAAAAGATATTGAAAAAATATAAAAAAAAAATAAAATTAAAAATAAATTTTTTAATAGGTTTCCGCCAATGATGCCATATGGCATCACTAAACTGTATTTAGTGTTACTACCTATAAAACTACCGTTATTGCAAAATTTTTTTTTGCTATTCTAATTTATGCTACTCTGGCTTTTGTTTAACACGAATTGTTCTGAGAAAATCAGGTCGCAAGTATATGATTTTTGAAATTTTGTGGAGTCTTACCCGCAAAAATCGCATTTTTTTTTTTAAATTTCACGACACTTTTTTTTTCTGCTCCCAATGGCACAAATCTAACTAAATACTAGCCAGAAACATTGGAATAGATAGAAGAAACATTACTTAGTGTAACAAAGAAAAAAACAATGTTGAGGATGTTACAGGGTGTCCGTGGCGCGCTCCCAAATATGAGGCTTTTACTGATGCCATGCCATTGGCGGGGAATGGATTTGTACAAAATGTACTTGTATATCTGGCGACGAAAAGCATGCGTATTAGAATATTGACAAATTTATAGTTTCGATTTTTATTTTTTAACTAAACAAAAAAATAATTAGCATTTGAAAAGGATCCAAAATCTTGTAATTCATTAGAAACAAGAAACGCGTTAAGAACCTAATCTGTTGTTCAGAATGACGTGCGTATGAGTAGAATCTAATATTTAAATTTCTTTTGTTAATACCTAATCTATTCAAATGTTAATATATGTATTTGCATATGTGCTTCGCATTCTTTTATAAATTCTTTACCCGTTTGGAATATTTTTATGTCTGGTTGGTTTAATTATGTTTTATTTTCAGTAGGTTATCATCAATATTGTTTAGGTATGTTATTATTGCCTGCATCGGCTCTAGCGACAGCGACTCGCTCATATCATATAAAAACTCGTTTTTAGAATGAGAGAAAAATGAGTTTTTATATGAAATGAGCGAGTCGCTGTCGCTAGAGCCGTTGCAGTGGTGTCGAGGACAACGTACCTTAATATCGGAGTAAAAACTACTAACAAAGCATCAAATATTTCCCCAAATATATTGGAACTGGAAAATGCGATGAAACTTTCTACTACATACATATACGCCATGAAAATAGAAAAGCAAAATAAGAAGAAAATAAGGGAAAAACATATTTGTGCAGTACCACCTCAAAATATGTCTACTTAAAAACGTTTCCAGTGTATCTGCAAAAATTATATTAATGCTTTTGTTGTTTTAAAATGCAAGTACAGAATTGTTAGAATGATTATACGGATAAAAATTTCACTTTTTCTAAAAAATACAATTTTTTTCTCAGTAGGTCCAACCAGACCTATTGGGTATAAAATATGCATATTGAAGTAGGTGCCGACAGAAGGATTAACCAAACCTCACCCAAATGCGTTAATAGTAAAGCCTCAAAACATATATAGGAATGGATGGAATCGCAACATTACGTCATAGCGCTGTCATACAAACCAACCCCTAAATCAGTGGCGTAACGTACGGTGTTCCATGTGTGCAGTGGCACACGGGCCCCCAAGCCAAAGGGGCCCCCAAGTCGCGAATATAGATTTTTTTTTTCTTTGACAAATTTTTTATTATTGACACATATTGATTTTATTGACATTCATTTTTATTAATCCGCGAACAATAAAGACTTTGTGGTCGTAATGTATACGGCCAACCAGCTTTTTGGTATTTCTGCAAGGGACATTCGGCGCTATATATAAATATTTGGGCAACGTGGTAGTAGCAGTTGAGCTTTGATCGTTGCAGGCGCAGTAAGCGGTTTCTCCCATGAGGTTACACTTGGCCATAGTTGTGTTGAGCCATCCCGGATTCAGCATTTTTGGGTAGTTTATCAGGTTTCTTGCAAAACGGGTATCTATCATAGAATTAAATCCGCACCTTAGTAAATGTATATTGTCTATAGTCTATAATGCTGTAATAAATCAAAATAATCATAATCAAAACTGAGCGAAAGATAATAATCAAAATAATCAAATAATAATAATAACGAAAACTGAGCGAAAGATATGCAAGGGTAGTGGCTCTTCTATGCTCTTTTTTACTTAAAGTCCTTTAAATTATTGGCACTCAAAGTGTTGCCATCTGCGCCCGTGTTAGTTCTTTGTGACTTTGTTTTATCTGCTATCCTTTGTGTCTAATTAAGATAGGCTACTAGTCCTTTTTTTGAATTTAATCATCGCGATTTTCAAACGGGTGTGGCATTCCTGACTTTCATCCCTTCTACGCTCAAACCTTCCAAGCTTCACACTGATTTTTTTTTAATTTTTATTTCCGAGGATTCACATTTATGAGTAAAATTTACAAAAGGCTAACGGTACATCTCATTTTTTAGCAGAGCGGCTCCTCAGCAGCATTTCGAAGTTTTTAATTTTCCGGCTCGCTTAAACATACGAATATTGGTTATTTGGCTCAAGTCAGCTCCTCTGTTGAACACCCCTGCTCTTCAAGTTCTTGTTGAAACTTTCACTCATCCAGAGAATAAACAAATTCTCCAAGCGTCCGCCAATTTGTTTAGTCAGGTTTAGGTTTAAAATTTTTTCGGGTTTCTATCGTTAAGTTAAGTAAGAATCGTTAAGTCCCAAAATTACGCGTTCGTAAATACTGAAAATTTCATATTTACATGTCTGACATATAAACGGGCGCTTTCGCAAGGCTCTGGCCTCTCTTGAAGGATTTTTCGGAAAATTTAGCCATTGTGATTTAGTTCTTTGAATATTTGACTCTTGAAAAGAAAGTGACTGCTACATCAAGGAAAATGTGTTCGCGACGTTTATCTTTGGATCTTTCGACCCAAAAATCGTTCAATAAGGTCCAAGTCAGGCGAGCTTTGTGTAAGTAGGACTCATAAAATGGAGAAAGAAATGTCTGCCGATATACCCTCCTTTTCATTTGTATAATGGATTCACCCTGCATGACGCATTTATCTTCGGTGAAGCTCCACGAATTAGATTTTAGTCGATTTGAATCAAGATGTAGACGTGGATACGCCAAAGACTAGTTTTCGATTCACTTGCCCATAGGGGGGCTCTCCTTATATGAATCTCAAATTTGGGGTGAACACTTCTACTCTAAAATCAATGACTGTTACGATACTGGCATGAAGAAGAGTTCCTCAAGGTATGGTTCTTTTGCCGCTGCTCTTGAATTGAGTAAGTAGACGGAAAATGTTGCTCGAACATAAAATTTTTGTTGCGCTTGTTTATTGGTGCACTGCTTTACATGCGGGTTTTGTCATTATTTTCTGGTTAAAAAATCAAAGATAAGGGGCCCCCAATCCAATTTCGAACACAATATTTTGGAAACGTTACGCCACTGCCCTAAATACTAGGTTCTTGTAAGAAAAACTTTTTTTCTTTTTGAATCTTAGCCGAAATTCATACAACTGTGTTCCTGGATTTGCCTCATCGCATCCAGGAACAGATGGAATCGGAACACGGTCGAGATTATGATTTTTTGCAAATATCTTGTTAACTGTAATATTTACAGCAAAATGTTGTGAGAACAATTTAAACTACACAATTTCTTTCTAATGATATATAATACCCCATACCTTCTCTTGGCAGATTATATACTAGACCTAGAAACATGCGATGTAATTCCGATTTTTTGATAGTTACATTTGTCTCTCTAGCTCCTGAAGTAATTTAATTGGAGCCATGGTCATTGGGATAACTATTCCTATCAATATACCTATAGCTGGCCCACACGGAGACTCAGGCTGCTCCGACAAAGCATACCCATATTTCCCCTATTAACATTTTTCAAAAAGACATGCCTGTAACTTATCTCAAAACCACAGTAGGCTCGAAAAAATTTGGCAAACGTTAAGGCTGTCCCATTAGACCCTCCACCAAATATTACTTAGATCGGATTAAAAAAAAGGGTACATCCCATACAAATTATTCAAATTCAATGCCACTAGCTTATTAAGAAATAAGGGAACAAATCAACCAAAATTAAAGTTTTGCTCGTAGGCAATTTTCGGGTGATTTTTTATGAAAGGTACCCTCTCGACAAATGTGACGCGCAAAAAAGTGCGTA
This sequence comes from Microchrysa polita, assembly GCA_949715475.1. NCBI lineage: Eukaryota > Metazoa > Arthropoda > Insecta > Diptera > Stratiomyidae > Microchrysa > Microchrysa polita. Next base: position 25,485,373 of record OX454420.1, on the reverse strand, counting down.
ATGCGATCAGGCCATAGAACAATTTGGCATCAAAAATCCGCTCTTTTTTTGGATGCTTGGGTAAAGAGCTAAAATCACTATACCATTAGCACTGGTTTTTCGAAGTTGCAAACTTGTTGGTACACTAATGGTATCTATCCTAGCAATATCCCAAAAAACCAGAGCCGAGTTATTTTTTGAGACCTAACGCCTTATATTTCGGTTTATTGACTGGCCTATATGCAAGTAACTTATTATACCCTTCGCTCATAGCGTGAAAGGGTATATTAACTTTGTCATGAAGTTTGTAACGCATTGAAGGAAGCATCTCCGACCATATAAAAAGTATACATATGTGATCAGCGTGACTTGGGGAGTCGATTGGGCGATGTCAGTCTGTCCGTCTATCTGTCTGTTTGTCCATCTATCTGTCTGTTGCGAAGCGTTTTACTTGGCCAATTTAAAAGCTATGAAGCTGACATTTTGCAAAAATGCTTCTTTTTGCTGCAGGCAGTTTGTCTGTTTAAATCGGTAAAATCGGACAATGGGGTCATGGGACTGCCATACAAACCCAACTCCTCAAATTACATAGGTTCTTCTAAGAAAAATGTTTTTATTTGTCCACCAATTTCAACCGAATTCCACACAAATGTATTTCTATTGATGACACAAAACATATGTAAAAATGGATCAAATCGGAAAATGGGGTCATGGGGCTGCTATACAAGCCCAACCCCCCAAATTATATAAGTAGGTATGTATGTAATACAACTTTATCATGCTTTCAATTGAAAGCAGAACAAGATGATTAAGTTGTATTACATACCTACTTATACAGAAATTTGAAAAATTAATCCTGAAGATGCCGGTAATTATACGGCGAAACGTTGATCATATTTTCGAAGAATAAAGAAAATAAAAAATAAAGCTGATAATAGTGAACATAATTCAACAACAATAATAACGGAATCAGTGAAAAATAGTACATACAAAGAATCATGGACTGGCACGCAGGTGGACCGGAGTCGAATCTAAGTTTCAGCATAAGGTTTTTTATGAATAAAAAAAATATAAGAATTTGAAATTAAATTAAATCACAATAGAAAATAAAAAAAAATAAAAAAATAGAAAAAAATAAAAAAAAAATAAAAAAATTATTCTTTTAATTTTTTTTTAAATAAAATTCAATGAAATTTTTACATAGAATCGATGAACAATCTCATTGTTATAATCGAATTTTCACTTGATATTTTCAATGATATTTCTATCATTGTCCTAAAAAAGCTATTTCATCGGCTGCAAATCATAGCCAAAATTTCATACGTCCTATGGAATTTTTCTTTAATAAAAGTAATTTTTTTCTGGGTGTATGTAAATATTTAATTTTATCGAAATCTTTCGCGGACCCCCTAATCGGCTTCACGGACCCCCAAATTTTCTCACACCTCCCGCGGACCTCCAGCACGGCTTCGCAGGGACCACTTTAAAAATGCATCATCTAGACGTTTCTTGGAAAATTATACCCGATACTCAAAAGTATTATATGGAATTTGCATTTTCTTAGATTTGCATTTCGCACTGTAACTTTTAATAGAGTAATGGTAGAGCTATAAGACTTGGTACTGATGCTGCCAATGAAATGTACTAAATTTATATCAAAAATAAGCCAGCTCCGGCCAAGAACACTTGCCACCCTCAAATTTTTGTAGGTTTTTAGTGCGTATAGAGGGGAGAGTGTGCAACAATTTGGCATCAAAATTTTCCTTTTTCTCTTGATGTTTTACTCTTACTTACTTATTATATTCTAGAAGCAGTCATACGACAATTAAATATTTTTAAACGTGTAATAATTTTGTGTGTTTGCTATGCATAACGAAATCGATAGAGATACTAGTTTTAATGTTTTCATCATCGTTGCACTTTAATGAGCAAAAAAATCTTCTCTTCGGCAAAGGATAAACTGAATGTCTACGATTACACATAACATGCATTCTGTCCTTAAATTAATCACTTAGTGCCAAAGGTTATGGATACGTACGATAGGCATTTTGATCTGCGCAACATGATTGTGTTTTGTTAGTTCGCATATAGCGTATGTTATTTGATTTAAAACTTTGCGTGCGTTCAAGGAAACTTAGTTATAGTTATAAATTAAAATATAATAATTAAATGAAGATTGTGTTAATATAATTTGATTGGAAAGATTGGAAATATCCGATAAAACCGACAGTTCAAAGTCGATGTAGTGCATTTGGTCTGTTCAGAAATATGTCTATATTAGACATCATCAATGCAATTATAGTTATATAAATGTTGTCATTTGTATACAATAACATCTCTTTCAATGTTAAAGTAAAAATCGTGTGCAACAAATAAGATAATTTTTCTAAAAAAAAAAACAAAGAAAAAAAATTGTTTCTTGTGGGGTTAGATTTATCCGAAATTTGTGCCAGCCGACCGTGTGGCCTTGCTCAGCGAGTCTAATACATATCACGAATTGCGTGAGCCTGTTGGCTTAGTTGAAGTTGAATAGAATACTGGTTTTGAAAGTTGTCATAAGGATACCGGATGCAGAATAATCTATAATTTAAATAATTTCTTTGGCGCCACAAATCCGCAAAATTAGAGCACGTGGAATTAATTTTTTTTTTATGTTCGTAGTGAAATGCATGTGATAATTAATTTCTGCTAATTTATGCTAGAATAGTCACATGCTATCGCGGGCTTATAATATGTTTGTACATACATATATTCAAAAATTAATAGTAAAAACATTTTTGATGAAAATTCATTGAGAAAAAATAGATTACCAAAAAAGCTTAGATAATTATCAAAAGCTGATGCTGTGAATTTATTACTTTCTATACATAATTTATTATAAGTCTGTACGTTCTAATATACTCAACATGGTGCCGAATGTGTGTTTTAGAATTTCAGACTAAACTTTCAGATTCTTAAACTTAGATATCAAGGATTTATTCTCATAAATAAAATTATTTAATATTTCTCTTGTTTAAGCAAAAAAAAAATTATCATTTCAATAGAATCCAGCGTTGCTTGAATATTCATTATAATGAGCAAGAAATTTATTAAAATCAAATTTCTGGTTGATAATAAGTACGATTAGATATTCATAAAGATATAAATAAATCGAATCAATATTTTATTATAATTCTTTATTCATAGAGAAATACAAATTTGTTACTAAACGAATTCAACCTGTTTCACTCCGTATACATACATACATCGACTGCTGCTTTGTCTTTTGTTTACTAGCCAATAAATATTTTCTACCACGTCGTTTCATTGTCAAAATCAGAAGTTTTGTAGGTTTGGTTTTTGTGAATATTTTTTTTTTTTTAATTCAGTCGAGAATTTCGTTCATTTCGTTCACTACATTATGGCATAGTGAACTTGAACTACTTTTATAACTGTATGTGTGGTGATATTTCTTCTGACAAGAGTGGAAAAGAAAAAAATAAAAATTTCAAAAAATCAACTAGTTTCATCCTTAATTTATTGCGAGAAAGCATATTTATGGTTTAAAACGGAAAACGTTGTCAAATGTTGAATATTGTTTGTTTTGATATTGTGTGGGAATATTTTTTTATTTCAAGTTCAAATAAAATATATGCATGGAGGTTGTCCTGTCATGTTACACAAAAACTGGACTTGACTAAAAATAATTTATTAGTCGTTTGGGAAATTGTAAATACGTACATAATGTAGTAGCAATGTGTTTACCTTTTTCTTAAAAGGTCACGTCAAGGGTTTAAGGTGGAGTCCTCCAATTTGACTTTGTGGATGTCTTCAAGGTAATGATCCTTGTATTATTAAGTTGGGTATTCAATTCAATTCTAAACAATTCTCAATATCAAATGTCAACAAAAATGAATTATTATCCTTATATTCGATTCTATGTGAGATTGTGAGAATGCAAATAAAAAATAATCGTGAAATGAAACGACTTTGAAAAGTCCTTTGTCTCTTACAGTTCATTGGCGCTCTGTCTGTGCATTAAATTTTGTTTACATAATTGCGATGTGTGTTCCAGTCGAAAACTGCCATTTAATATGCGTCTCGACACTTATATACTGAATTTCATGCGATGAGGGTTTCCGCCGTAAGTCTTTCGTTTTGGATTTTATGAAACAACCTATTTGGGACTGGCCCATATCCAGATTTTCCGACAAGACGTAATTCTCCGCTTGATGGTTCACCATAATGTGCCTCCAGAACTTTTCTTCGGAGTAGCCAAAGAAATTGCAGCCAGATTTACTTCCGAATGGGCTCGTTATTGTCGAGTCGCGTGGATGCTGAGTTTTGTGGCAGCCTCTCAAAAAGGAGCATAAAAGGACCTACTACATCGTTTCTAGCGAACGAGAACGAGCAGAAGGTTTCCTGTTTAAGTTTATCCAACCGGAGATTTACGGAGAATAGTTGCAGGCCCTTAAGCAGCATGGACGGGTGGCTCCGAGCAGCAAACTTGTTAGGATGAGTCCATTCATAGCACCCGATGGAGTGATTAGGATGAGTTGCCGAGCGCAAAGAGCTAACACAGCTATCTTGCAAGAACTGACGCGCAAAAACACAACACCCGCAAATGAGACTCCTACCGCAAGAACGACTCGATTACAAACAAAAGGCATTCACGTTTGTCGGGGTAGACTGTTTCGGACCTATATTTACCAAATAAGGTCGATGTACTGTGAAGAGATACGGGACTATCTTCACATGTTTGGCAATTTATCTAGAGCTACTAACGGATCTATCACTGGATCAGGTTATTCTCGCCATTCGAAGCCTCAAAGCGAAACGAGGACCTGTCAAGGTCATGTTTAGCGACAACGGGACGAATTTTGCCCTGTGGCGCGGGTCAAGAATAGTGCCTCCGTCTTTCCCGACGTGTCGTAAGAGGCGACTAAGGGGACAGGAAAGAATAAAACTCTCCTGAGTTTCGAACATATCTCTACAATTGTGTGCGCTCAAGGGTTCAGATATGTACGAAACGTAACAAAAAATTGACCCCTGTGGATTTTGGGGTAAGAATTATGCCACAGCGTTCCCGGCTTGTCGTAAAAGGCGACTTGAGGGATAGGGTACGTAGGCCTGTAACTTGCGTACTTGAAACTTTCTTTACACTCGAAACATTAATCGAGCCTCGGATACCTCGGACTGACTCACCGGCAACGACTTTTGGCTATAAACAACGGACCACGATTGGGTTTTGGAACGTTCGAACGATGTGGGGCGAGTGCAACAACATGAGGCCCACTGAAGTCGAACGGGAAATGACCGCGTATAACATCGCTATATTAGGACTGAGCGAAACAAGATGGCTCGGATCAGGAGCGACTCTATCACTAAGCTCTAATACTGTTTTATTGTACTCTGGAAATGATGACCAAAATGCTCCTCGGCAGGGAGGAGTCGGAATCCTCTTCACTAGGGATGCACGTCGATTCCTTACCGATTGGAAACCAGTTTCCGACCGTATTATCACCGCCCGATTCAAATCCAGAGTACGAAATATCACGATAAATCAGTGTTACGCACCGACCGAACCAGCTGATCAAGCTGACAAAGACGTTTTCTACCAAAGACTTGGCGACACCTTTCAGGGCTCGCAGAGGTGCCATTAAAATCATAATGGGGGATCTCAATGCTAAAGTCGGTACAAATAAGCAAGGATTGGAACACCTTATGGGAAATCATGGGTTAGGCGACAGAAACCTGAATGGCGAGATGTTTATGGAGTTTTGTAACTCTCGTCAGCTCGTCATTGGTGGAACTCTGTTTAAACACAAAGATTGCCACTTATCAACCTGGACCTCTCCGAATGGCAGAACTGAGAACCAGATTGACCATATTGCTGTTTCCAAAACGTGGAGAAACTGTGTCTTAGACGTTAGCCAAACGTGGTGCTGATATTGGCAGTGACCACCATCTTGTCATCGCAAAAATGCGCTTACGAACGGCAGCAATCCAGCGTCCTAACCGTGCAAATATTTGCCCTAGATATAATGTGCAGAAGCTCAAACTTCCATCAACCAAGCGTGCGTTCTCCACCGCTTTGCGCGAAAAAGCTAACGCACCACCACTAAATGAGAATCCGACAATGGACGATAGATGGAAAGTCCGTTCGCTCCAAAAAGGCGTTCAAAGGAGTGTTAGGCGTGATAAGTGCAATAATATCAACGCGCTTGCGAAGGAGGCAGAGGATGCGGCTATCCGCGGTGACAGTGGAACACTCTTCAAGCTTATCAAGCCATTAACTGGCAGATCTTTACTAACGGAACATCCTGTGAAAGATAAGGAAGGTGTTATGCTCGTTACTGAAGAACAACAGCTGCAAAGATGGAGATAACACTTTTTAGAGGTCCTTAATAACACCTTCGGGCCTGCAAGTGCATCTTCATTGGCAGCAGAAGACGTCCCCCGAATAGACGTCATTAGTTCTGGTCCACCATCTAAAAAGGAACTAATGGACGCTATTAAATCAATGGACGCCGGTAAAGCCCCTGGGATTGATGGAATTCCGCCTGAATTCTTGAACGCGGATATTATCGCTTCAGCGGATATTCTCCTTCCCTTAATCCAAGAGTGTTGGGAAACCGAAACTCTTCCCAGTGGAAAAAGGGCGTAATTATTAAGATTCCGAAGAAAGGTGACCTGAAGAATTGCAATAATTGGCGTGGGATCTGCCTACTTCCTGCTGTTTCCAAGCTGATGGCTAAGATTGTTTTAGGACGAATCAAGGACAAAATCGATGACACATTGAATGATGAACAAGCTGGCTTTCGCGAAGGGTTTTCCTGTAGCGACCACATTAACACCCTCCGTATTATCATCGAGCAATCCGCGGAATGGAGATCCCCATTACATCTCATGTTCATCGATTTTGAGAAAGCCTTCGAAAGCGTTGATCGTCTCTACATCTAGGATGCCTTACGGCGACGAAATATACCAGATAAGATAATCTCCATCATCAAGGAATCCTACAATGGAGCCCAATGTCACGTCCTGCATAAGGGCATGCTTTCAGATCCTTTTGAGGTGCACAGTGGAGTGAGGCAAGGCTGAATTTTGTCACCTATTCTTTGCCTTGTTGCCATTAGTGATGTACTCCGCTCCGCACTCCAATTACATCGTAACAAAGGTATCAGATGGAAATTGTTCGATCACCTTCAACATCTTGACTACGCTTACGACATTTGCCTTCTATCAACAAACACGGATGATGTCGCTCAAATGGCAGAAGCTCTAAATTGCGTGAGTCGTAATGCGGGGCTGAAAATAAATGGTGCCAAGACTAAGTTCTTGAGCACATATCCAGGTGGGCAAAGCGAAATTTGTATTTCAGGACAGGCAGTCGAAAAAGTTGATGAATTTTGCTATATCGGAAGTGTAGTTACAGCAGATGGTGGAGCAGATGCTGATGTAAAATCACGGGTAAACAAGGCTAGGGCGGCTTTCTTCAATTTGACTCCTTTCTGGCTAAACAAATATATTTCCAGACGCACCAAAATACGTGTCTTCAATTCTAATGTGAAATCCATTCTGCTATATGGCTGTTCAACCTGGAAGGTGACTAAAGAGATCACTGATAAGTTGCACACTTTTGTTAATCAGTGTCTACGGCGCATCCTAAATATTCGTTGGCCGGAGATCATTTCGAACGTGGATCTCCTTACTATAACTGGCCAGGAAAGGATAGGCACTTCGATCAAAAGACTTAAGTGGCAATGAATAGGTCACACCTTCCGAAGAGGGCCCAAAAACGTCGCAAAAAAGGCTCTAAACTGGAATCCACAGGACTCCGGAGCAAGACGCCGTGTTGGGCTGCCAAGGAATACATGGAGAAGATCGGTAACTAGCGAAGCGAAAATGCTAAATCTTACATGGTCGCAGCTAGCGCCGTTGGCGCAAAACAGAACGAGGTGGAGAGTAGGCGTGGTTAATGCCCTATACCCCAAAAGGGGTTGACAGGAACTAGAGAGAGACTCCCCATGGATGGGTTGAGACTGGGAGCGCCTGATCGGAAGCATTAAATATATCTCGATTTTATGTTGGAAGGAGAAACCCTGTGCGAAGACACCCTCAGAGGCGCACTAATTCAGGCCGAGTTGGATATGAATCGACGCCCACTTACGCACAACCCCATTGATCATGAGGACAATCAGCCTCTTACACCCAACCATGAACTTTTCGGAAGTGACGGCTTCGGTGCTCTACCCATCGGCGAAGTCAGCGGGACATTCGGACGTTCAAAGGCCCGCCAAGCACGGCATTTGGCAATGAAGTTTAGTTCAAGGTGGATTAAAGATTATCTGCCAACCATCACGCGACGAGCAAAATGATTTAAAGATGTCAAACCCATTGAGCTCGACCACATTGTAAGCGACGGAAGCATAAGGACTAAAAGAAGTGTTGGGTGAGTCGCAATATTAGAAGTTAAAAGGCCGGGCGATTAGTCTTCAAACGCCTAGCTTTGAAGACGATCGGGGGGATGTCGCCGAGGTGACAATAGCTAAGTATCGAACGTTCACCGTCATGTAAACGCGCCCCTCAAAGAGAATGCGACTACCACCAAAAATGTGTGTCGCCATCTCATTAGTCGTCGTCAGCAGTCGAGACATAATCAACCAACCAACCAACAAAGAAGTTGAACAAAGACACTTTGAGAAAGTTAACAGCACATTGAAAATAGAAAATAGTGATGAGCTTTGTTTATTAACAGAAAATAAAATCATTTTGGATTAAACAAGTGTCGAGTCTTCTTCTCATCGGGCATTCACACAGAAAGTGATTCAGGGTTTCTCTCTCAGCTACATTACTGCAGCTGCGGCAATGTGCGTTATAGGGGATGACCAACCTGGCAGCGTGGAGCCCCATTGGCCAGTGTCCCGTGATAACAGCAGTAAGCTTGGCGATATCTTTACTTGGTTTAGTCAGAATCTCAGACGTCCTTTTCCAGTCGTAGGAGGGATATAACGCAAGTACATAGAGTTTTTGGAATTAGCAGCCCTTATAAAGTGGTGGAGATCAAGGGTTAATACTTTCTTACATACTTCAACAACCGTGGAGGTCGTCTTCACCGATTGTAAAGCCATGATAGCAGCCTGACTATCTGAGCAGATGGCTACTCTGGTTGTTTTTTATGTCCCTGAGAGCATGACAGGCCTTCATGATTGCAAGCATTTCGGCCTGAAAAATGCTGGCATGATCAACAAGACGGTAATATTCAGAGATACTTAGTGATTCGCAAAAGATTCCGGCGCCCACGCCACAATCCATTGTAGACACATCGGCGGAAAATGTGATGTCAAAATGCTTGACCACCTCACTGTCTTACCACTCAGTTCTAGTTGGAAATATGGCATCAAAGTTCTTCCCAAAGCTTAGCGTGGGCACTTTGAAATCTGCTAAAACGTTGCGTATGTCTTGTGTGAGCTGGTTTAGAATATTGCTGTGGCCGTATGGCCCAGCACTCCAGCAGCTTAACTCCATTAGCTTGACTGCACTACATGCTGCCAGCTGTTAGATAAAAATATCAATGGGTGAAAGATGCAGGATTACATTCAGCGCATCTCTCGGGCATGTTCGCATACCCCCTGAGATGCTAAAGGAAGCCGATCTCTGCACTCTACCAAGTTTTGTTACATTGTAGCCTTTACTGAGGGCTGGCCACCAGACGAGTGACCCGTATGTTAGGACGGGTCGTACCACCGCCGTGTAGGCGTGAAAAGCAATTTTTAACGTGCTCTTCGACGTTCAATTTCCATTTGAGCTTTGAGTCCAGAATAACGCCCAAATGTTTCGAGCTGGGAGATATTAGCAGTCCGCATATGTGACCACCTTAATCCTCTCCTAAGTCTGAAAGGGCTCCATGAATCGATTCAATGCGAATTGAATGCCCCGTCTATGTCGAGGAAAGCGTATAACGTGTATTGTTTGTATTCAAGGATGTGTGCGATGACACGGACCACCTCATGGAGAGCCGTTTCTGTGGAGTTTTCCTTCACGTATGCGTGCTGTGACTTAGAAAGTGCTGAGTTCTCAAAACTTTGATGCAAGAGTTTCTGCCGTTAGTCGTTCGTTTAAAAAAATGTAATAAATGCATCTTTATCCGTGCATCAATTATTGTCATTTTCTGCTAGTGTCGTCGTCAACGACACAACTGAAAATGACACAGCACAATTGCACTTGTACTAGCAGCAAACTATCTAATACATTCTCTCATATCAGTACTCTTATACAGAATCGCTATGCTGTGTGATTCGTTATCAGAATTTCTATTTCTGATCTTATCACACGCACAGACCTAACACGCACTTTGATCTATTGTTGCAGTGAGAGTAATGATATGAGAGGATGCAGTGAGGGCGAGTACTATCCGTGCTGGAACAAGTAGCATGTAATATGCATATTCTTCATGCAATTTTTTTTGACCGATTTGTGGTGGTTGCTATATGCATTTTTGCGAATATTTTTTTTAGAATCTAGAGGAGTGGGAACTTCTATGTGAAAATGGGCAATGACCCTTTCACTTACCACTTGCATATTCTTTTTTTTTTATATGGATTTCACATTAAACACCGATTTCATTTTTTTTTTAGGGAATTGAAATGGAATACGGATTCTTTTTTTTTTCATATAGAATTAAAGTGAAATTACGGATGTTTTTTTTTTCTATTTAGAATTTAAATGTGATTTGCAAAATTTCGTTTTTTTGGGTTGTTTCGGTGAATTGAGTTTGCCGTTTAAATTTGGAACAAAGGAAAATGGGGGATTCACTTTTTAGTCGTCGAAAAGTCCGGACGCAAAATTTCCGGCAAATTTAAGTTTAAATTAACTTTAGAGTAAAATATTTAAAAAGTTACAAATTTAGATAATAGCTAGATCTAAAAATCTTGTGAAATTCTGGAAGTGAAGTTTCCTTCCGAAACCCATGGTTTATGGTGTTTTTTTTTGTGTTTTAATGCGTTTTAAAGCATTGCACGATTTGGCGCTGTGAAAAGGTGCTCCGCCACTACATAAGCGCTCCGCTACTCAAAAGCAAGCCCAGTCACGGAAAAAGTGTTCCACCATCGAAAGGGGTGCTCTGCCACCGAAAAAGCGCTCCGCTACTCCAAAGGGTGCTCTGCCACCTAACAAAGTGTTTTGTTCCGCCATCGAAAGGGGTGCTCTGCCACCGAAAAAAAAACGCTCCGCCTCAAGAAGTGCTTTATTCGGTTTTTTGAGAAGTGCTACGACACCAGCAGTGTGTTTTGCATCGGGGAAGGTGCTCCGCCACACAAAGTGCTTTGTTAGCGAACGGGTGCTCCGCCACCAAGAGTGCCAAGCAAGTAGTGCTCCGCCACCGAAGAGTGCTCATTTCAGCTAAGTAGCGCTCTGCCACCAAAAATGCTGTGCTGAATCAGTGTGCTGTTTAGTGCCCATCGATAACATCTTGCAGTTTAAAATATTCCCGACAAGCTGTTGAGTTGCGAGGTGTGAAGTGTGTCGGAAAGGCGTGTGCATCGGCAAGCGACCTTATCCCAGCTCAATAGTTAGTGCGATCGAGGAACGCGATTATATGAGGATTTCGACACCGAACATCGTAACATTTGCTTTTGTAATAATTTGTTGCGCGTACTTAGTTTTTTTTTTGTTTTTGAAATTGTATTTTTGATATAGTGATTTTGATAATGATACACGATAAGTTTTGCATCTTTCTTTAACCTACTGTTTTTTGTTATTCTTGCTATCGATTAGTTTATTTCTATCACATAATCTCAATTTACATACATTAGCCTCGTCGCATCCTCAACGGCCGTTCGAGTTGCAGCGTTGGTGAGTACGATTTTATTATATATTTTAGAGCTTAAATGGTAAATGGTACTTTGCGTTGTGGTATCATGTGAATTGATTAGACAGACAATCGAGTGTATCTATTTTTCTATATTGTTATAAAGATCTGCGCGACAACAAATAAACATGTTGTAATCATCAACTTGAATCTTTTCCTTCGCGAGCTCTTCTTTTTCAGAGTTGAGACGTAGGCGCACCCGAGACGTTGATTTATTTTTGGTTTTTTTTAGGGAGGTCTTCTAACAGTGGCCAGAAGATCTATAGGTTGCGGTGGGACATGGCCCGAATCCCAACATCTGGATTCCGTGCTTGGATGCTTCGATGGTGTTTCAGTTCGCTCGTTTTTTTCCCCCAATTTTAGCTCCCAGTGTTTGTCCGTGAAATGGCATACGTTTTTTTTTTTACTGTGATGGAAAAGAGACACCGGACTGGCAAGGACCCATCCCACTTCCCGTACAGAGCTGCCGACCATCGTATGCCGCCGCCGTGTCCGATGTCCAAGCTTGAAGGACTTTTCAGTCACATTCATTACAAAAAATCATTCGACAGTTTTTTCGATTGTGAAAATCTTCTTCTTCGATTGTGAAAATCTTCTTCTTCGATTGTGAAAATCTTCTTCATTATGATCTCATCACTGCTCAATTACAATTGAGAAACAATCATAATGCTTAAAATTATAACCATTAGCATAGCAGCGCTAAGGGTTTTCCGAACTCAACTAAACTTTTCAGAAGATGTTGTTTAGATGGCAAATGGTTAAAAAGAAAAAAATCAAGCAAAAAATACGCATTGTTCTTCGAAAGCGAACACTTAAGGCAATATTTCGTTGCCAATCTTACCAGTCTGTGTGTACGCTGTCAAGTTGTAAAGCAAGCGTGAAGGGTATATGATTTTCGATTTTATTTTTACATGGATTTATGTAATTTTTTGCATTTTTATTGATAGAGACGCGAGAGCGTATCGCCCGCCAAAGGAAAAAAAAACGAATGCGAACAAGTCTATGATTACCGGACACAACTTGGTTTTTTTCATTGACAGGGCTACAGCCTTCCAGGCAATATCCCCCAAAAAAATTTTTACCAAAATATTCCACATATCCTTTTCTAGTGCCTTTCCAAAAAAAATCTTCGATCGGCACAATAACGGGTCTGATATATGCAATAACGGTGAAATGTTCACCCTGATAGACTTAAGCGAGTACTCCAATGCAGAAATACTTGCTTCTACTGCCTCTCTCCGTCATGGGATTTTTATGAAATTTGGAATGAATGATCCTCTGGTGGTCCTTCTAAAGAATCAATGTTTTCCATTCAGATAAGTGGATGGAATAACGATAAATTAATTGGTAAAATTAACAAAAAATTTCCAACAATTGCGTCTTTCGGCTCAACGCATTGACAATTTTTAAAAACACCCTGGGACATTGGGACATTAGGATGTTGGGACACTGGGAGACTAGAATCTTGGGGCAGTGGGATATTAGGAAATTGGGACATTACGGTCTTGGGATATTGGGACATTGGAACATAGGGATATTGAGATATTGCGATATTGGGATATTGGGACAATGGGACATTGGAACAATGGGATATTGGGATATTGGGACATTATGACACTGGGAGACTGGGACATTGGGGCACTGGGATATTAGGATATTGGGGCATTATTATGATCTTGGGACAATAGGACAATCGGACATTGGGAAACTGGTACATAGGAACATTGGGCCACTGAGACATTGGGACATCATGATATTGGGACATTGGGGCACTGGGATATTAGGACATTGGGGCATTAGGATCTTACGTCATTAGGACATTGGGATATCAGCACATTAGGACTTTCGGATATTGGGACATTAGGCACACTGGAGAAACTGCGACGTGGGGAGATTGCGCCACTGGAACATCGGGATATTGGGACATTGGGACATCAGGATATTAGGACATTGGGATTTTGGAACATTGGGACATTGGAACATTGGGATATTGGGACATTAGGACACTGGGAGACTGGCACATGGGGCACTGGGATATTAGGACATTGGGACATTATGACTTTGGGACAATAGGACAATCGGACATTGGGACATTGGGCCACTGAGACATCGGGATGTTGTGACATTGGAACATCGGGATATTCGGACATTGGGTCACTGGGATATAAGGACATGTGGACATTAGGGTCTTGGGTAATTAGGACATTGGAATATTAAGACATTAACACATTAGGACATTGGGACATTAGGTACACTGGGGAAACAGTGACGTGTAGTAGTCCTGTACATTTAAACTTCTTCAGCATTTACACCTAAAACAAAAATACATATGAGCGGCGGATTGGAGTGATATGTATTCTTTTTGCGGCAGATGAATTTTTCTTTGGCGAGGTACCTTTTACAACTTTGTTGTTTTGATCAGATTAGACTAACTAAAAACATTCCCTATTGTTATTGAGACCATTCCTATAGTACCCAAATCTCTTCCTAATAATACCCGTATTTTATATTTTGCACATAAATTTATACTAAAATAAAAGATATCATCAGGGTATTTTTGCATTCTTATTTCGCAATCAGGAAAATTACTAGGAAGATTGTAAACAACTCTATAACGGAAGAAGAAAGAAAAAGAAAAATTATCTGAATTCACTTGTAATAATCAAATAACACCTCTTGTCGTACACTCGTACTATGAGTACACGAATTAATCTTCATCAAGTAATATTTTTCGAGAAGATACTACCGAATCGAACTTTTATCAGGCATCAGCTGTTGACCATGAAATGTCTAGTGTACTCTATGAGCTATGATGCGTGTGCGAATTTCACAATCCGATTAAGTTTTAAGCACTCGTCTACGTCATGATTAGCAGTTTCTTAACTAAAAATATTCGCGAATGACTCACACAAAAAATCTACATCTACAAATCGGGGAAGATTTATATGAATCTATGAGTGCGAAAAATGTTTGCGTATTTTTCACTATAGTGCAGTCAAAATATCCCATTTCAGGCCTCCAAATAAAAAGGACTAGGGTAAGGCTATTTTTGTGGTTTTTGAATCAGTGAGCTCCCAGAAAAAATTATCGGACAGCTCTGAAAAATGACATTAAAGGACACTAATTACAAACCTTGATCGAACGTGAGCATGCGGGGTGTCATATCAATGAGGACGTTGAGTAAATTGCATATCCGGTGTTTGTTTCCTGTTTCAAGGACACTAAATGGAATAAGATAGATAGATAGATAGATAAAGTGTTTTATTCAAAATAACAGTTTTATATATAGTAGCTACATCCGAGGCAGCTTGTCCATAGACCAACCAATAACCGAAAAGCTCGAAGACCGACGAATGGATTGGTATTGCCATGTTCAAAGGCGTCCGCCTGAGAACCCCGCAAAGAGAGCGATATCAATGGAAGTTCCACTTGATGGACCCAAGGCCAGAGGCAGACCGAAAAACACCTGGATGTGTCAAATGAAAAAGCAACAACAACGCATTGGTCTCGGCGATGACACGATCCAAGATAGAGCTGCCTGTAGAAATATGCTGAGAAATGATCGCCAAAACGGGCGATGTGCCTACACCGCAGGTCGAGCAACGCGGAACCATGGAGCGGTATAAAGAACGAGGCAAGGAAGGAAGAAGAACAGTTTTATATATACATCTTTTTTTTTCTTATTTCTAAAACAATTATAAGGCATGGCTAAGCCGTTTGCCTGGTTCAGTTAACATTTTCTTCAAATTTTTTTTTTAGTTGCACATTTATTTACATTTTTTAGATAGTTATTATTTATTTGTATATAAAATTTTGATTTAAGATAAGAGTTAAAAAAGCAAAAAAATCCAAAAATAATAATAAAAATAAAATAAAGTACTACATAATTTTTCCACCTTTCTCCGGTGTGTATACTCGAACTTTCCATTGGATTATTAGATCAAAGCAATGCTGGGTCCCTTAGCGTTGGCTGGCTTTAATAACGACTGTGGAGTTTTTGCTTGAGCGCGGGGCGATGAAGTTCACACAACTCCAGATTCTGCGTGTTCATCTGCCCCGCGTTCAAAACACCTCACATACTCTCGTTTATTATATTCTGCCGATATCTGAGGGCAATGCGACAGTAATCATACAAACGGTGCCAATTTAATCCATTAAGCAGTTGTCGCACTGCTTGCTCGTTCAATGTGTCTTTTCCAAGGTAAGATCTCCTGATTTCTTTTAAAATCGGACATATGCCAATGAAATGCATCGTGTCTTCTCGAACTCCCATATTGCATAGACTACACATTATTGGTAGCTGGGGCCTGTGTGGTCTGTAATTCAGGGGGAGCAGTTCTCCTCGTGCTTGGAATATAAGGGATATCTTGTGAGCTGAAAAATCATTATGAAAGTAGGATCTTTCACCCAAGGCATGATTCAATTGGACATATGTGGTCCTGTGTAGTGATGCAGTTGCTCTTTCTGCCGTTTTTATACCCTTCGCTTATTAAGCGTAAAGGGTATATTAACTTTGTCATGAAGTTTGTAACGCATTGAAGGAAGCATCTCCGACCATATAAAATAGGATGTACTTGACGTCCCCTTTGACTTGGTACCCCACATGCCGACCTCCGGTCAAGGATTAAAGAGTATTCTTTTTTGTCCTTTTTGGGACCTTTCCGATCAAAATTTTTTTTAGCAAAATTAGTTTAAGTTTCCTGGGAACCCACTGATTAAAAAAACCACAAGAATTAGCCAATCTATTTTGTTCTATTTGAAATGCTAATATGACTGCACTACTATAGTATGACGCCATGAGCATGCACCAAAAATATACACATGCTTTTTCTACTCTACGACTTATATGAATATAAAGCCGGCCCCATACCGACCGGAATGTGGCAAACACCAAACACCGCACAAAAGATTGATACGAAAAATCGTGCAGCAGCAGTGCAGCTGTGTGGTTGGGCGACTCCAAGGTATCATTCTTGGAACCGGTCTTTTGTGCGGTGGGTGCCACACTCCGGTCGGTGTGGGGCCGGCTTAATGATGCTGAAAACAAAAATTTGCACCAAAACACGCACAAGGACATTATAAGTGACTTGGATTTGAATAGTAAATAATTACTCTCATTTTATGCATTCTGAAGATCAATTGATGGGTATGTGCATATAGGTATAGCCTATGTTTATTTATACAGTTACTATACTCGTATATGGATTTTGGATGTACATTATTATACGAGGTCTTTCATTATTTGAATTTCTGTTATTTACCAAGCAAAACGTATACGCTTTTGAATCATGTTGTCACCCGTAACCAAATATAGTAATTATGACCTAGATGAACCCAAAATTAGCTGGATTACTATACCGATTTAAATAAAAAAGAAATTATTTCATAAAAAAAATTGTTGTTTTGATGAATAAACAAATTGACATTATTAATTTTGAAACAAAGTGTGAGAAACAATTTTCAGGAAGTTTGCCTTTTCCATAAACATTTTGACATGTATATGTCTTTGCGGAGGCTACCTGAGAAATACTGGGTGTCGTTCCGTGAAAAATCGTCACGAAAAACTGTAACGAAAACATTTCACGCTTAAAATCGACCTTCCCGTAGTTCGATCTTCACCAAATTTGGTACACATTATCCTTTGATCGCTCTGACTCAGAATCGACAATCACTATTTCGATAAGTTGCGGGAATAGCGGTAAATTCACCATTGAAGCGAACGAAAATTCATCTTTCAATTGGTTCTCCTGGCTCTCCCCGTGGACCGATGTCGACGAAACTCGGAGGGAAGTTAAGTGGTGCGATCCTTAATATTTTGGTGCCAGCACTTTTTATGAGGAAGATGTCCTTGGGCACAAAATGTCCTTTTTTCTGTGGGAATGCATTATAGACATTATGTATAAGGATATGGATATCAAAATACAGAATCCGTTGTGACGAGTCTTGTAAAATCACGACAAATTGATTTTGAGTTTTGTTAAAGGATATTACAACCAAAAAGGACATTTTTCTAGCATAGCAAACAGAGTATGGGCATTATGGGTGTCGTTCGAAAGGTGATATTTGAGGCACTGTATGTGATCGGTTTCAAAATATTTTTTAAAAAAAAAATAAAGAAAAAAAATATCTCATGTCTCAGGGGAGGTTCGAACCATGGTCCAAACCGTCGTCAATTCCTTCCAAAAAGTCAACAACGACCACCAAACCGCCATGACCACACTGCGCCTTATCAGTACACGAATAATTTTAGTGATCATCATCCTCTGATCTATAGCCATCACACAGTGCAGTATAGTTACGTGGAGACGTGCAACGGATTGCTGATGCAAATGCCTGGTACAATTGTAAATGGCGAGCAGGTATAAATTGAATTTTCGATTGCATCGTGCACTTTCGAATTTGTCACATGTAAAACGCGCGCGTAAAAGAGAGGCATCCAAAATGCATACGATTTATCGCGTAAATTTACGAAGAGTAGAAAATCAATAGTCGTTTTAGTATGATCACCAAAATCAAAAGAATGTTCAGGTAACTAATTAAATTTTCGCCATGTTAGACCGCGTTAGCTATTCTCATAAATTTATTGAAATCGCAAAAAGTGCAACCAATAGCGAGCTAAAAAACAGGGCCCATACGGCCCTGTTGCGACTCGAAAACACCACCCCATGCACCAAACACCTATCACCCAACCTGCTCGGCTATGCCGACCTCGAAGATGGAAAGTAAATCTCGTGATCATCACAGATTATCTCGCACAGGTCGGTGCATGCAGGCAGAACATAATTGCCATTGTGGTCGTCGTCGTCATCGTTAGTTGAACAGCTTCTGGGCAACGGAAGAATGATATGTATTGTGTGTTCGGACGGAGCGTTGTGTGACGTAGCGTTGTGGGACGGAGCGTTGTGGCACGGAGCGTTGTGGGACGGAGCGTTGTGGGACGTTGGTTGACAGTGGTTGTACAGCCACTGAACGTTGAAATGCAACAGTACGTAACAGTGGTTGTACAGTACGTAACAGTGGTTGTACAGTACGTACAATGGTTTTGGAGCCACTGTACCTTAAATGTTGAAAAGAAGTGGTAAAAAAAAATGTTTTAGAGACTTAATAAAAAGAAAAAAATCTGACTTCCGTGCGGACTCGAAACCATCAACTCAATGCATTGAACAACTGTCATCTAACCTACTCGGCCATGCCGACCTCTATGATGGCAAGTAAATCTAGGGATCATCACAGATTATCTCGCACAGGTCGGTGTATGCAGGCAGAACATAATCGCCATTGTCGTCGTCGCCGTCGTCGACATCGTCCTTGTTAGTTGAATAGCTTCTGGGCAACGGAAGAATGATATTGTGTGTTCGGAACATTGTGGAACGTTGGTTGACAGTGCTTGTACAGCCACTGAACGTTGAATTTTGAAATGAAACAGTACGTAACAGTGGTTGTACAGTACGTACGTACGTTTGAACATGATCATGGTATGATTGCTAGATTTATCGTAATAACATGTAGTCGATGTAGCCTGGTGGGGTATCCGCCAAGCTTGGTGCGTAGGGCAATGTGTTCGAGTCCCACAGCAGCATATTTTTTTTTTTCTTTTATTTGTATCCAAAACATTTTTTTTAGCTTGGTGATAATTATTGTGTGATTATTTCGAGGCAATTAGGATTTGTACGCTGGGTTGTTCCGTGAAAAAATATGTGACTTTGTAAATCATAGCGAAAACCTAACGAAGCTTTAAGTAGTTTGATCATTGCTTAATTTGGTATGTATTCATTTTCCTTTGACCACCCTTGCAAAGAATCGACAATCACTGATGAGTTGCGGGAATAGCGGTAAATTCGCCGTTGAAGCGAATGAAAAGTTATCTTTCAATTGGTTCTCTTGGCTCCCCCTGTGGACTGATTTGGATGAAACTCGGATGGAAGTTAAGTGAAGCGATCCTTATTATTTTAGCGTCGGCACTTGTTATGAGAAAGATATCCTTGGACAAAAAATGTCCCTTTCTTTGGGAATGCATTATAGTCGATATGCATATAAAAATACCGTATTCGGTGAGTTGAGCCCTTTAAAATCACCACAACCTCATTTTGGGTTTTCAAAGGATATTATTATGTACCACCAAAAAGAACTCTTATCTAAGGAAACTAAGAATGGGCAATATGGTTGTCGTTTGAAAGTCGATATTTGGGGTACTGTATGTAATCGGTTTGAAAGGATTGTGGGGCTTCTGGCTTCTGGAGTGACAATATAGAGGCTGATGCAATGTGGATTATTTTGTAAGCAATAACGTAGACATATACATGATCTAAGATTTTTCCCCTAAGGGAAAACTTTTTACTAGTTTAATTGTCTTTATTTTTGACTTAGCGAAAGTTCTTACCAACGAAATTCTTACGAAAATTTAATTATTTAATTTGCATTCTACGAGTAGCTTAAAATTAAAGTCATTCAAATTGTGCTTATTGTACTAACAGATGTAAATTGAAATATTCGTACATACACTCAGAGAAATATTCACTAATATTGAACGAAATATATTTAATTCAAACGATTTCCGCTTTTGATTTGGCTCCACACGCAAATGCGTTTAATTCTAACGAGTGGCGTTTCTTTCAAAAGCATAATGAGTTGTAAAAAAGCGTTTGAATCAAAAGAATTTACGTTTACCTGGAAAGAAGGAGCCAGTCGATTTAAACGTATTTTTCATTGAAATAAACACTTATTCTTTTATTGTAAACGGATAAAACATTTTAAATAAATGAAAGGCAATTGTATCAAACGTCTTCGTTTTTATATTGAACATTTTTGTTATTTAAACTAATCGAAGCATTCTTTTTAATGAAACGGTATGTATTTCGAAAGTAACGCATCGCGTTTTCATTTCATAGAAATTACCTCATTCAACATAATTGAGTTTTACATGGAATTAAAGGCAAACTCTGCTGAAATAAAATAATACATTCCGTTTGATTGTCCATTCTCCATTCGATTAGATACTTACTGTTACCTGTGTTGACAAATGAATAAAGAATAAAACTTATGAAAACTTCAGAAAAACACTTTATTTTTTATTTAGGTCTAACATTAATACGATTAATACAATACACTTTTATTTTAACACCCGCTAAACTTAAATTGCACGTGTGCAAGCGTCCATTCCTCCAGATAAATGCAAAAGTACATTCTCGAAAACACTCTTAACATCGACGAAGATTCTAATACGCGTTTGTTGTTAGACACTATACACATTTGTTTGGAACGAATATGAACACGTGAGACTCATCGGACCGGCCAGAAGTATTAACTACCTGTTGTGCTACGTTGAAACAAATGATATTTTGGCATCGCGTCCTTTAGGTATGCGTATTTGTTACGTAAAGGAATGTATCCACATTACTATGTAATGCGGAATCTTGATTTAAACGACCGTCGTTTGCGGTTTAGCTGCTCTTTTGTTTTAAAAGAAATTCTCTTAGCGTAAATGAGAACTCGTTCAAATCAAACGATATTTTTCAAACGAATACTGCGTTCAATTTAAATGTGGAGCTTTTAATATGAATGTGCGTTTTTTTCTCTGAGTGTACGAGTACTATTGTTTCCTGACGAGGAAGTGTTTCGTGCATTTTTATGTGAGAATAATTTTATTGCAATTCCTCGTCAATTTAAATAATGTTCACTGTTGAACGCAACAATGATAGTTTTGGGAGATTTTTTATAATTTAAATATTTCTAAAGTATTACTATAATGCACAAAATATGTAGTACGGATTTCAACTCTTATAAAATCATCGCCGTAAGTTATGGCACAAATAACGTACGTACGCGCGTATGTCGTGCATTAACGTACGCTCTAATATATTGGCCAGCACTTAACCGATACGAGAAAATTATTAGATTCATTTCATTATCAAGATCTTGGCGGTTTTTTTTGGTAGAGCTATATTAAAGTTAGTGTTTTGACATCAACTGCGTGTTCTGCGAGGTTTTGAATTTTCTGAGGTATTCATTTAACATCTGAGTACCTATTGGCAAAAACCGGTACATGGGTTTTGAATTTCAGAAAATATCATAACTTGCATGTTTGAAACCCATGATATTGTGCTGTGGCCCAAAGTATATGTAATAATTTAGAAAAATCGCTGCATTACGTGTTTAAAAGCATAAATGCAGGATGGGCACCTAGCTTGAAATCTACCGTTCCGTTCAAGGGATATATATTAGTACTTTGTAGATTTGTAAAATATTAGAGAATAATAGCCTTTGCATAGAGTCCTTTGGATATAATTAGATTAACTGTCAGACGTGAAAAAATATTATGAAATAGAACTTCTAAATAATTGAACAAATTTAAATAAAATAGTAAATAGTGAAGGGAGAATAATAAACTTTAATTGTAATTTCTTGTTACAGGTAAGATTGTAAATAATTTTAATAATTGTTATTAAATAATGAATAAACAATTTTGTAATTCTTGTTACAGAGAAACGTATTCTCGTTTTATTTTCCCTACTAAAGAAGAATCTTATAAAACTACAATTTTTGTTTTAAAATGGAGAAGAAACTGCAATTCGCATTTAAATGTGTGGCATCGCCAACTGACACGAAGACAAGTGTATTCATCATAACCTCCATTACAACGGTAGATAATAAAAAGTATGTATTGCCGGAGGCCGAAAAATATGTATCTCTACATAGTGAGTTGATCAAAACAGAAAATTTTAAAAGAGTAAAAAAAAGCTTCAAACAAAGAGCCCAAGAAATAACAATATGGGTTAAATGCACAAAAGAAATGGAAAAGATTTATTTGGATGGAGATAACAATATAATATTCAATGATGTGTATTTAGAAGAGATGATAGAAGCAAGTAATGAAAACAACACACAGAAGAATGAAAATCAACTGAATTTGAAACACATAGCAGAGAGGTTTATGATTGAAAAATTTGTGTGTAAACACTCAAACGCACAACAATGGTTGGAGACATTTGACAAGATAGATAGATAGATAGAATGTAGAAGATTTGAAATCGGTAAAGAAAGCATGAAGATTGAGATGTTAAAAATATTCCTGGACAAGTCATGTCAAGATTGGTATTCAGCAACAATTACCACGTTGAAAATGGAAGCTGGATGGTCTGAATGGAGGAAAAAGTTCTTGGAGTCATTTGCAGACAAAGGATGGATTACAGGAATATATGCTTTATCATACAAGTATATAGAAGGTTCATTGATGGAATACGCCATGAGGAAAGAGAAGCTGCTACTAGATATGGACAACGAAATAGGTGTAAAAACTTTGATTATGTTAATATCAGCAGGATTACCTGAATTTATTAGAAATAATATAGATAGAGAAAATTGTGAAAATTCGACAAAATTATTACATGAAATTAGAAAATGTGAACATCTAGTGAGTAAGAATATTTAAAAAAAAAAAGAAAGAAGAGAAACAAGCCAATAAGATAAAATTTGAGAAGAAGAAGCCATGTAAAATTTGTGAAAAATTGAACAAAGGTGTTAGGTATCATCCAGAGGAGTCATGTTGGTTTAACAAGAAAAATGGAAAGGAACCTAGAGTAATTGGAAGTAATTCAGTGATAGAATTAGATTTAAATACAGAACAAAAAAACGAATAATCACACCATTGATTAAAGTAAAGATATTATTAGAAGATAAGATAGAACTGAACGGAACATATGATTCAGGTTCCCAAATATCTCTAATAAATTCAAAATTTGTTAAAATAAAAAAAAATACAGAAGATGTAAACAAAATATTTTTAAAAACAGTCAATGGTGTGACACAAACAAAAGGATTAGTAACCATAAAAGTAAAAATTTTTGAGAAAGAAGAATACATTGATGTATTCATTGTAGAAAGAAATGATTTTGAAGACTTTCTTATTGGTTTAGATATGATAAAAAAATTCAAACTAGTTCAGGATGAAAACTTACAAATATGCCAAAAGAAAGAAACACAGATAGAAAAGAAAATAAATGCATTAGATAAAAATGAAAAGATAGAAGAAGTTAAATTAAATTTTAACGATCATGTAGACGAAGATAAGTTGAGGATGAATTTAGATCATTTAGACAGTATAAAAAAAATTAGGATCGGGAAACTGATTGAAAAATATGGCGAAGTATTTGCTAAAAATAAATATGATGTAGGAACCGTTAGAGACTACGAAGCCAGAATAGACTTAATAGTTGACAGATATTGTAGCAAAAGGCCTTATAGATGTACTTTAGAGGATAAAAAAGAAATAGAAGATCAAGTAGCAAAATTACTAGAAAATAAGTTAGTTGAGGAATCTTACAGCCCATTTGCAGCACCGGTAACCCTCGCATTCAAAAAAGAGGAAAACAAACGATCAAGATTGTGTATAGATTTTCGTGAATTAAACAAAATAGTTCTACCACAAGCTCAACCATTCCCATTAATAGAGGATTTAATAATAAAAACAAGAAATTGTAAATACTTCACAACACTAGATATAAATTCTGCTTTTTGGTCAATTTCACTACGCGTTGAAGATAGACATAAAACAGGTTTTCTTACACAAGAAGGACACTTCCAATGGACGTGTCTACCGTTCGGATTAAAGACATCACCAGCCATTTTTCAAAGAATTTTGTCGAATATTTTAAGAAAACACAATTTAAAAGACTTTGCAGAAGACTACATAGACGACATTTTAATTTTCACACAATCATTCGAAGAACATATAGAACATATAGAAAAAGTAATAAAAGCAATAGTAAATGAAGGTTTTAGACTACAATTTAAAAAATGTACATTTGCAGCAAAAGCAGTAAAATATCTTGGACACATAATAGAACACAATACAGTAAGACCAGTGAAAGATAACCTAATTTCAATTCAAAATTTCCCCATTTTGAAAACCCAAAAGAATATAAGACAGTTTCTTGGAAAAATAATCTTTTATCATGAGTATATACCGAAAAGTACAATATTGCTAGACCCGCTACATAAATTGTTACGAAAAAATGAGAAATTTATATGGTCTGATGAATGCGAACGATCTTTTACAGAAATAAAAAAATTACTATGTTCTCAACCAGTGTTGGAAATATTTGATAAAGACTTACCAATAAGAATTTATACAGATGCATCACTAGTGGGCATTGGTGCAGTGTTTAAACAATTACAAAAAGATGGCAAAGAAAAGCCAGTGGCATATTTTTCAAAAAAATTGAATGATTCACAAAAAAGGAAAAAAGCAATTTATTTAGAATGCCTAGCGATCAAGGAAGCTGTAAAATATTGGCAACATTGGCTGATTGGCAACATTGGATGATAGAAAACATGAATATAAGAGCTAGAACAGATGAAGAACTTGGTGAATTGACTTATTATTTATCACAATACAATTTTGATATTAAATAACGCTGAAGCGGATAGTCTCAGTAGAAATCCAGTACTAGATCCACTCGAAAATACAGATGAGATACTAGAAATAGTTAATCTAATAAAAGTAAAAGAGATAAAAATTGATCAAGAAGAGAATAGTATATTGCAGAAAACTAAAACAAATTTAATAGAAAAAGGTGGAATATTATATAAAAAGATTAGAAATAAAGAAAAGATAATTTTATCTGAAAAATTAAGCTTAGAGCTAATTAAAGAAATACACTCTGATTGGTGCCATATAGGGATTAAACAGATGATGAATAGGGTGTGTCCTTATTATACAGCTAAAAATATGATTTCAAATATAAAAAAAATATGTAAGAACTGTGAAATCTGTATTAAGAACAAATCCAGAGGGCAACAAAAATATGGCCGAATGTCACAATTGGGGCCAGCAACAGAACAATTTGAAATAATGTCAATTGACACCATTGGGGGCTTCGGAGGACAAAGATCAACGAAAAGATATCTCCACTTACTTGTAGACCATTTTACAAGGTACGCCTTCATTGCAACATCAAAAACTCAGAGTGCAACTGACTTCATCAAGTTGGTAAATAAAGTACTGGAAACAGACAAAATTGGAACGATACTTACAGATCAATATCCCGGAATAAACTCGAAAGAATTCAAAGAATTTTTAGAAACAAATGAAGTTAGATTAATTTTTACGGCCGTCAATGCACCCTTCTCCAATGGTCTAAACGAGAGATTAAATCAGACTCTAGTCAATAAGATAAGATGTAAGAAAAATGAGAAGGAAGAAAAAAGAGCGTGGACATCAATCGCTAGAGAATGTATTGATAAATACAATGAAACAGAGCATTCAGTAACTGGTTTTACACCTAAATATTTATTAGATGGCACATACAGCAGCATATTACCTGAAGAATTAAAAAAAAGACATAATAAAGAAAATTGGGTGGGAGATAAAAAACTAGCTCTCGAAAGAACAAGAAAAACACATGAATATAACAAAAAAATATTTGACAAAAATAGACAGAATCATAGGTTTGATGTAGGAGATCTGGTGTACATAGAAAATGGCAACAAGTTGAATAGAAAAAAATTAGATGAATTGAGAATTGGGCCTTTCGAAATAATAGAAAAGATGTCAGATTCACTATACAGAGTAAAAACAGAAAAACGAAAAAAGAAACTGAATTATATCACGTAACAAAATTAATCCCAGTATCAGATGTAGATTGAAAATTGTAAGAATTTTCATCCTGAGAGGGGGAGATGTAAAGAAAAGTATGCTTACTTTCTTTATTTTAATTTATATTAGTACTTTGTAGATTTGTAAAACATTAGAGAATAATAGCCTTTGCATAGAGTCCTTTGGATATAATTAGATTAACTGTCAGACGTGAAAAAATATTATGAAATAGAACTTCTAAATAATTGAACAAATTTAAATTTAAATAAAATAGTAAATAGTGAAGGGAGAATAATAAACTTTAATTGTAGTTTCTTGTTACAGGTAAGATTGTAAATAATTTTAATAATTGTTATTAAATAATGAATAAACAATTTTGTAATTCTTGTTACAGAGAAACGTATTCTCGTTTTATTTTTCCTACTAAAGAAGAATCTTATATGTATTTTGGGGCGCTGATTCCGAATATCAACTTTGCACCCTAAAAAACGTGCCGCAACCTTTAAAAAAGGGGGGAAAGGGGGGCATTTTTTCGGTTTTTTGCGATTATTTCAAAAACGGTAAGAGATACAGAAAAATGGTCTGTGGACGGAAAAAACTACATAAAATCATCTGTGCAATGAAATATAACACATTAGAGTTTAATTGCATATTTCGGCGTTAGAATAGAACATAAATTAGAATATTTTCATTTTAGACCTTTCTTAAAAGCTCCATAACTTTTCAAAAAATGTTAGTTCAGCCGTAAAATTTTGTACAAGTATTAACAGCAAGTTTAAGATAATTTAAACGTAAACGCTGAGTCGCTCCGGTCAAGGACCCCCATTATCCCCCCATTTAAATTTGCCAAAACGGCATGTCCATAACTCCCCCCGAAATTGGAGCAGAGTGCTAAATTTTGGTTTGTTGCGATTGGAGGTCATAGTCACCCCACCCACCAAAAATCAGCTCATTTGGATAAAAACTAAGGGTACCTCCCATACAAAGTGACTCATGACAACTTTGTTCTACAGTTTATAAAATGAGTAGTACGTTGTACGTAGAACAAACTCTTGATGGGTCACTTTGTATGGGAGATACCCTTAGTTTTTATCCGAATGCACTCTGCTCCAATTTTGGGGGGAGTTATGGACATGCCATTTTGACAAATTTAAATGGGGGGATAATGGAGGTCCTTGACCGGAGCGACTCAATGTTTACCTTAAAATGATGTTTAACTTATTGTGAATACTAATGCAAAATTTTACAGCTAAGCTAGCATTCTTTCAAAAGTTATGGAGCTTTTAAAAAATGTCTAAAATGGAAATATTCTAACTTATGTTCTAGTCTAATGCCGAAATATTCAATGTGTTATATATCATTGCAAAGATAATTTTATGTAGTTTTTTTCGTCCCCAGACCATTCTTCTGTATCTCTTACCGTTTTTGAAATAATCGCAAAAAACCGAAAAAAAAAATGCCCCCCTTTCCCCCTTTTTTAAGGTTGCGGACCCCTGATCGGTTGGGACTTTTAATGCCATAATCTGGGGACCATTCCCAACCATTATCCAAAAAAATTTCCGATGTAGGATTTTTGCCGACCAAATATGCCATTTTTCATAGACTACAATAAGGTGTGGCGAATTCATTGATGTCCGCTTATTCGTTCAGTTGATTTTGGATAGCAATCTGATGGAGCAAAGTCAGTAATCTGCATCCATTGTGAATTGTCTACAATCTCCATGCTTTAAATTCCGCTATCCAGAGTAGATGCTAATAATGTGGAGAAAATTTACTAACAATCCGCTATTCCGTTCAAGAGAGGTCGGCAAAAAATGG
Source organism: Microchrysa polita (assembly GCA_949715475.1). Lineage (NCBI taxonomy): Eukaryota > Metazoa > Arthropoda > Insecta > Diptera > Stratiomyidae > Microchrysa > Microchrysa polita. The sequence goes on along the minus strand of OX454420.1, from coordinate 25,457,132 downwards.
GGAAAGCAGCTGTATTCAAAATTTTGATCACTGTAAATTCCTGTTATTCCTTAACCCGCTAATCATGTTAAGGGGCTGTACGGAGGATGGCAAACAGGTACAGGTACAGGTAGTTTGTAATTGTTTAATTGTAAATTTGCTTCATGTGTTGTTCTACTAGAGACGAATCTTGTAAGGCAAATTTTTTGAAATCCGCTTATCCGGTTAGGATATATTTAAAAATAATTTATAATTTAACGCCATAAATGGATTTTAGAATCAAATAAATAACAGTTGCCTTGAAAGTTTTTTTCATTGTGAATATGATGCAAGTTTCAATAATCGCTGTGCTTATCGTGATAGAGAACAATTTGGGGAGGGGGTAAAATAATTTACTGAAATCAAATTATAACCCCAACGAATAAGAAAAAGAGCTTTACAAAAAATTGCTCATGGCGTGATCCATACAGAAGTTTTTGCAAATTTCAGTATGTCTTCTATTCTATTCCAGGTGAAAACGAGTTCATTAAGGTGGACCGCCTGAATTCTGACCTACGTCAATCCGATCAAGAAATATTGGCATCGTAATTCTTTCCTAGCAAATTTTCCAGATGTTTCATAAGCTTATTAGAGGTGGTGGTCACTAGAAGGGTCAGGGCCCCATTAACTGTTATTATGCCCTTGATGCCGTATGGTAGGAAATGATCTGCGGGTGTTGGCGGAGATACTTTACTTAAGTACGCAAATTCAATATGCACGGTGAACCAAATTTACTGAAATCTTCTAATCTGTCTTATTAGTTAATGTGCTATTATACTTCTATGTCTAAATGATTTGTGTTTCAAATTTTTCTCATTGTGAACTTTCTGAAACTTTCAATACTTAATTCGTTTTTTGGATAGGAGACAAATCCGGAAAACCTTCAAAAATCCGCTAACACGTTAAAGAAAAGAAATGCAGACAGAAGTATGTGAAAAAAATTACTCCTTGTGAATCGATACTCACTGTGAATTGTTGCTGATTGTGAATTTCGAGATTGGCCAATTCAAAAAAAAAAAATCATAAAATTATTATCCCTTTAACGACCACATTTACTACAGTAACAGGAAAGATTTAATGACAAAATGTCTCTAATTGTATTCGGCAAGGGGACAAATACGGTGAAGCTAATTTACTGAAATCCCTAATCCGTTTAAAGTGGCCGAAGAATAGGGAAAGAGGTGACTTCAAAACTTTGCTCATCCGTTCAGGTAATTCTGACTCATGTTTCAGTAGTTTTTTGGCTATTTCGAGTGAAGAAAAATCCAAGGCGAAAATTTGCAAAAGTGCGCTAATCCGTTGAAGAAAAATTGCGTAATTACGATTCTGAATTTTATGCATATTTCAATGGTGTTTTGGCTGGACACCAATCCGGTGCGGTAAATTTACTGAGATTGCCTTATGCGAAATAGCTGCCTTCAAAATTCTATGATTTTAAATTTTTCCAATTCTACGTAGCTATTCGGTGGAAGTTTACTACACCAAACATTCCAAATGGGCTCCCAAAGGATCAGAAAAGCCTTGAACATTTTCCCCATTGAGAGTATAGAACGATTTGGCGTTAGAAATCTACTTGAATCCGCCTATCCGCAACATGGTACAATCTTTTGAACATACATTCAGAAAACTACAATTAACTGTTATAATGACGTTCTAAGAGATAAATCTTATTTTTCCATTTTATATAGAGCTTAGAAGTGAAAACATTTTAAATTTTTTATAATTTTGGTTCACTTTGTATGAGGGTACCCTTAGTTTTGATCAGAAGGTAATAATTTTTGGTGGGGAGCACACTGGGACTTAAACTAGGCACCCCACCAAATTTGCCTGGCTCAATTTGAAAAGAAGCTACAGGCATGCCTTTTTGGAAAATGTTAGGAGGAGTCAGGGGGGCGTTAATCGTCGGAGCACTTAAATTTTTGGTACAAATCAAACAAATCTTGTTAGCATTAAATGGGCAAGATCTTACGACCCTAAGTCTTTTCTATCAAGAGTTACAGTGCGAAATGTAAAACTCAAAAACTGTAAATTCACTATAATACTTTGGGTCTAGGGTATAATTTTCTGGGAAAATATCTAGAGTGTTATATATCATTACAAAGGTGTGCAGTTTGTTTTGTCCTCAGCACATTTTAAACTCATAGTTTTCCAAATATTTGCAAAAAAAAACTGAATTTTCACCCTTTTACTACCCCGCTTAACCCATGGCGTAAATTGGTGTATCTTTTTACTGCGTATATTGGCAGTGTATTCAACAATTTGGCATCAAAAATTTATTTTCTTTTGGATGTTTGTGTTTGGGGCTATTTTGAACCAATTGTACTATACTAAAGGGTTTCAACAAAATAAATCTTTATTCATGACTTCAAAATTCAACGTAACAGAAAAATATCCAATATAAGTGCTCTTTTTTCATTTTGTGTGGAAAAATACAAAGCAACTCTTTCATTTTTTTATACATAAATGTACATTACTTTTGATGCAATAAAAGTGACTTTTTATTCTGTAAAGTCCGATCATTGTGTCCATTAGACCCACACCACCCATAGATTGATTATACAAGCGTATGATTTCAGGACGCTTTAGTTATATATTTTTTAATTTTTAATTTTTTTTTATCTCACTTTGAAACTTTGTCTTCTTTGCCACAACCAACAAAGTTTGAGGCCAAACAAATTGACCAGTTGTCCAGCCATTTGACCAAAATGACATTGCCGTTTTTACAGACCAACTCATCGCTTGCTCCTCGGTCTTTATTTTTCATATCTTTATCGATAATGAATGGAGGATTGGAAAATCTGTTCAGCCTAATAGTTCCACCAGCAAATATTTTCTTTCCTCTTAATATTTCCAATAATTGGAACGACAATTTGTGTCCTTGATCTTTTATTATTTTCCCAAGATGAAGTACAACCGACGCACCAAGAAGCTCTTCAGATTTTCAGTGTCCAATCTCGTAGTAGCACCTTGATAGATTATAAAATCGTATGCTTATCCCGACTTATCGCATAAGACAAAAATTTTTAACACCCCACGGTGTTGGTTTGCCCTTTACGTATTGTTTGATGGACAAGTTTCTTCGAAATGGAACAATTTGCTCATAAATGCACAGGGTTTCTTCCATTTCCAATTCGAGGCATCGCTTTCTTATGGCGTCGTAAAGCCGGCGTACTTTGTATAACCTACCCTGGTATTCACTGGTATTTGGGGATTATTTACACAATGTAAATTCAAGCGAATTTTGAAAAATCGGCCTCTTGACATTGTGTCATTGATAAGGTCAATCCTTAATCCATTATTCCAAAAGTGACGTAGTCTTGGGAGCTTCAGACTTCCAATAGCTATGTGTAAGCCAAACAATGCTTTGATCTCTGATGATGTGGTCAGTTTGAATGCAGCATCTTGCTGGAGTGCGTACATATTGGTATAGGTGGCCATATCTACTAATTGGACGTTACCAAGATATCACTCAAAGTAAGCCAATGGACTTGAGCAACTTCAAGTGTTCGGGTTCAACTTCTTCTGGAGTGCGATTTCAAACTATGTATTTCAGAGATAATAAATTGTTCACGCCACCATCTAACTGAACCCTTTTCGGTCACTTGTATCCGGTCTTTCAAAAGCCCTAATGGTATGTCGCTCTCTATATCGGAATCGCTCACAGTAAAAAGTTTATTGAATTTCCCACACAAAGTGTAGTAAAAATTACTACAAAAAAAAGCTAAAAAAAAATTGGAAATTTAATCTTACACATTTCTTTAGCAAAAGGTTAAAATAAATGAAAACTATTTAATTTTAAATAAAATATTGTGAAATCACATTGCTACTGTAATTTTACCAACAAAAAATGTAAAATTAAATCCAGTGATTTGTGATTTTTCATCATTTAATGTAAAATTAAATCAAATGAATGTAATTTTTCATCATTTCATTTTTACATTTCGTAAATCTTGTCGATAGTATTCTGCTACGCTGTGTGGCGCACTTGGTTGAGTCGCCACTCTACGATGCTAGTAATCTAGAGGTCCGTAGATCGAATCTCGGCGTGGTCCAAAATTTTCGAACATGTGAGGATAGGAAATATATAGTGCTTGCAACATTATATACACTCCGAAATTATATGCATTGTAACGTTGACTCGAAATTGCCTATAAACGGCTGAGTTAACGTTAAGTTAATTTTAAATAAAAAATTTAATTTTACACATGGGTATGGGACTTGTTTCCCTCTATGAATTTAAAATTAAATCTTTTTTTTTGGAAATGGGTTAAATATATTGATGTAATTTTAAATGCGTGTTGTAAATTTACAACTCTGAAAGTTGGCAACCAATTGCCTACTCTGAAAGCTGTAAAAATTTAAAACCGTGCTATCTGTCTCATCTTCAATTATTATCTTTTGATCAAGTGGTTTCATTTTATCAGCACCAATGTAAAAGCACCGACATGATTGGTTTCCTCATCATCGCTAAGATCGATATCAGGTTGCGTCACCAAATTCAACACTTCGGTCAAATCTCGTTCTAAAGCCAGATTATATCGTTTCGCTACACGTAAAGAAAAAGGACCGCAATTACTAAAAGGACATACTGTCAAATGTCATCTGTTTGGTCTTAACCGGGATGTTACCCGCGATATCGTTTTTTTTTCGAGTCAGATATACCCGCGATACGAAAAAACGTCGCTATTATTGTAAAATGCTGTTTACTGTTAAATTTTCGCACAACGCACCCACTCTGTTGCAACGTGCTACCAAATTCCACTGCCTAGTCCACCCGAAAAAGTTTAGACGTTACTGTAAGTAATTGACATTCTGCCCAAATGGTCACAAACGTTGAAAATGCAATGCAATCAGCGAAATTGAGTTTAAAAATTGTGTGCATAATTATGCACTTAGGGACTGAAGGGATTTTGACATTTCGATATATCGAGTCAGTGCTCCCGACAAGGAGAGATGAATAAGAACCTAAAGATATTATAGAGTATTTTCGACATATGAAGGCTTTACACAATATTTGAGCTTCTTGGAATGAAATGTCAGCTACCCCCATGAAAAAAAGCATTGAGCAAGCTTAGCCCTCCAGACTAGGGATGTCAAAAACCGGACGGTTAGTCCGAAAACCGGTACTTTCAAAACGGTTAACCGGTTTTTTTTCGGTTTTTTCATCCTCCCGGTTTTAACCCGGACGGTTGTTTGCCCATCCGGTTAAAACCGAAAAAAACTTTCCAAATTCATAAATTTTTTATATTTTCTTGATGAAAAATTTCGTATTTCCGAACACTCTCCTTAGTGCTATTATTCCAAGAACCATCGCTTCGTCAAACTACCGCTCCTTGCATTTTTCCTTTCCAAGGCAGATATTGTTTACGTTGCGTGTCACACGTGTATCTTTTGTGCGTCGTGAATGTATATGTGTATCAGATGCCGTGCATTTAGAGTTCATTGTTATAAGAAGACGAATCGGCAGTTGCTACGACGTCCACATCGATATACGCGTCCACTCTTCAACATCCGTCGTGTCCACAAAGACTTCAACATCTACATCATAGAGTTTTAAGATCTCTTTTACTTCAAAGAAAATCTTGTGTAAAAGGCCGAGTTTAGATTAATAAATGTGAATTTTATTAATATGCTCGTCCTGAGCTCTCTTAATGAACTAACTCTTACAAACTAGAAACATATATTTATATTTTAAATTCTTATCACTATATTAATTACTTGTTATTTAAAACATTACATTGATCATTACATTGGTTCTTACATACATCTCTTATCTCTTATCATTTCTATTTGTTATGTGATTAAAGGATAATTAGACATCTGATGATCTTATCTTTAATGGTTACAATTCTAAATCTCATTAATGGCTAATTACCTATGAACTATGACATGATGACTCATCTGCACAAGTATATGTATATTAATTATGGTTATTTATCCATTTGGCAGGTTCAGATGAGTGATCATTGTATGCGTCATTACATGGTGACGTAACTCCTCCCTTCCTTGACTCAAACCTGTCCTCAGGTTGTTTATATTTATTCATTTGGAACATAATTTAAATTTTTATGATATGATATTATGATATATATACAGTACGTGATACGAATATTTTTTTTTTGGTTCTTGGTTCTTTAACATGGTTTAAGGAATTCTTATATCCTGAATATTTGTGAATATTAATTATTATCGTAACATTGGTTGGTGTTTTTTTTTTTTAAATACTATTTACAAGCACATTGATTATTAAATTTGTGTTACTTTTCATTTTGATATATAAAATTATTCGAATGTTTTTTTTTTTTTGCATATCAAATTTTTAATCAGAACGTCAGGTTTAATAAGCTAGTTGCTGTATTATACTCAATTATATCAGAATATTTCTATTCAAAAGCAGTTTCCAAATCCTCATCAATGTTTTTCTTGAGCTAAGTTTTAAGAGTTGTTGGTGGAACCAATAGTAGGATTATTATTACTTAAGTCCCTAAAATTGTAGACCTTACGTTGCTTTTTATATCTTTGTGGGTGAATTTTCCTATTGGGTTTTACCCTAGAGAATCTCGGTTGTAATTTACTTGGGTTAGGGTTTTCGACAAAACTCTCATTAGTTGCATATTCTTTTCTTTTGGAATTTAACCTATTTATATAATTTTGTTTATATTGCTTCAGCTGCTCGTAGATGGTTTTCTTATCCTTACGGCATTCATTAAAAAATACGTCAGAGGGTTTTTCCCTATGAGCAGAATGACATGTATTATTATAAATTTGTAAACATTCTTCTATTGGATTTAAATCCATTAAGTCCCTATCTTCAGTTTTTTGTCGCAAGTAAAATGTTCTTAAATTTTCGTTTAAGGTGCGATGCGCTACTTCAATGTCTCCATTCCCTGTTTTATGGTGTGGTGAACAGAAGTGAATTTCAATTCCTTCCTTTTGTAACCAATCCTTAGTTTTTTCAGAGTCAAGTGCTCCTTCATTATCAGTTACTATTTTCTTGGGTTTTCCTATCCTGTTAAGCATCACCCGTAACGCTTGTATGACTGTATCCCATTGCCGATTTTTTAACGCTACCATAGTCATAAACTTTGAAAATTTGTCAATACAAGTTAGATAAGGTGAATTCTTATCTTTAAACCAAATATCGATGTGATATATATCCCTGACATCTCCTGGAGTTTCTGTAAGTTTAAATGGTAACTTCCCAGGATTTCTTTCATACTTGCTTTGAGTACATATTAAACATTTGTTAATATAATTGGCAATTCTCTGTTTCAAATGTGGAAAAAAATATTTTTTTGATAATATTTGGTATGTTTTATCAATACCTTGATGGTTACTATTTTTATGTTCTTTGGCAATTAATTCTTCAATTTCTTCTTTAGAACAATTCCAAAGATGTTTATTAGCTTGGACTATTGAGCGTTTAGGATTGTTGATTTTCCATGTAGTATAATAACTTTGAAAAAGTAATAGTGTTTTCCTATTAGGAAACTTTATTCCTGTGGTACCTACATGAGCTAAATGATTTTTAAAAATATATTCTACAGTTTTCTCGTCATAGGCCTTATAAGTGAATATTATTAATTTACGGTTATTAAAAATTTTCCTTTTTACACTGTTAGTCTTTCCTATTTTTAAAATAATTTGATTTTTGAAGCAATTTAATGGTTTTTCTGAAATAAAAATATGATTGATATTATCTTCATTTGCTGTGTGGATTGTAGCTAGTGTTGATTTGTTTTCTTGCCCATTCAGTGCATGAATTTCAACTCTGGATAATGCATCCGCAACATAATTTTCTTTCCCTTTAATGTGTTTAATATCATAATCATATTCCATTAATTTCAATTTCCATCGTTGGAGTTTTGAATTTTCTTCCTTCAGATTTTCAAGAAATATTAAAGGCTTATGATCAGTTTGCAAAATGAATTTTCTGCCATATAAGTAGGGTCTGAAATATTTGGTAGCCCATACAATTGACAACAACTCTTTCTCAATGGTTGAGTATCTACTTTCATGCATATTTAATGTTCTGGATGCAAAACAAACTGGTTTGTTATTTTGACTTAGCACTGCGCCTATAGCGAAGTTACTTGCGTCAGTAGTTAACGTAAATTGTTTACTTAGATTTGGATGAATTAAAATTGGATCATTAAGAATATATCTTTTAAGAGATTCGAATGACTCAATATATTCCGGATCTTTGATATTAATTTTCTGGCCTTTATGTAGGAATTTTGTCATAGGTTTTGCTATTTTCGCATAGTCCTTAATAAATTTTCTATAAAAGCCAGTCAGTCCAAGAAACGACTTTATTTGTTTGGTTGATTCCGGGAGAGGAAATTTTTCAATAGCTTTCAGCTTGTTTGGATTAGGCTTTATACCTTGTGGTGTAATTATATGTCCTAAAAATTCAGTGTTCCGTTGAAGGAAGTGTGTTTTAGATAATTGTATCTTTAAATTTGCTTTTCGAAGCGTTTCAAGAACTTTCCTTAGTGCAATTTCATGCTCCTCCAAGGAAGTTGAAAATACAAGAATATCGTCCATATATACAATGCATATTTTATTTATATGCTCTTTCAGGATGTGGTTCATTAATCTCTGAAATGTTGCCGGGGCATTTTTCAGTCCAAACGGCATTCTTGTAAATTCATAATGTCCACTATCCGTTGAAAATGCAGTTTTGTGTCTATCCTCAGGTTTAATTTCGATCTGGTGGAAACCCTTTGCAAGATCGATTGAGGTGAAATAGTTTGCATTTCCTAATTTTCCCAGGATATCATCTATTTGTGGTATGGGGAATTTATCTTCAACTGTCAAATTATTAATTTTTCTAAAATCAATAACAAGTCTATGTTCACCAGGTGTCTTTTTTGGAACTACCCAAATGGGTGAATTATATGGAGAACTTGAAGGTTGAATAATACCCTGCTTCAAGTCTTCTTCAATTTGTTTGTTGACAAAGTCCTTTAATGAATATGGATATCGATAATTTTTCTGATAGACAGGTTTATCAGTGTTGAGTTTTAATTCGTGTTTTATTTCACTTGTGAAAGTCAAGATATCATTTTTATCATATTCCAAATCACTGAATTCAGCTCTTATTCTGTCAACTAGGTTTTTTTCTTCACTTGAGTATTCGGTTTCTTTCACATCTCCCTCATACTCTGTTAATAAATTATTTTGTGCCACAACAGTACAATATATTTCCTCTTGATTTAAGCTCAAGGGAGTTTTAATTGAATTTATTGTTAAGCTATTATCCTGAAAATTGATGATTGCTTTTGTTGGTACAAGAATATTTTGCCCTATTATAGCATCAAATTCTCGGTTTTCAATAGGTACCAGCTTCCACTCAACTTTTCCATTTATATTAAATTCTTCTGGAAAGTTGGTCAAAAACCCTTCTGTGGCAAAGGAGTCGCCATTAACGCTTGAAATTATTAAATTATTTTCGAGTTTATGCCGTCTATGCTCAGCAACTCGTTTAAGATCCATGATTGAGGTAGAACAACCTGTATCAATCAAACATCTAACTTTAACGTCATCTAACGTTAATTGAATAATTGGTAATTTATATCTAGATCCGAGGCTTGGAATCGAAAATTTGGTGCATCTGATTGAATATGCAAGGATGTGTCTCTAGACACTGCTGTATTCATAGAAACATCCGTGGGTAGTGTCAAGTCATTAATATTACGTCCTTGATTATTATTATACCTAACGTTCTGAGAAAATGCATTTGAATTGTTTTTGGATCTAAAAGAATATCCACTACCACCTGCTTTTTGTAAATTATCATATTTTCCCTCATTAAATTGACTACCATAATTTAGATAACCCGTATGAACTAAAACCTTATACGCGTCTTCAAGAGTTTCCGGTTTATAGGAATGTAATATACCGCGAATAGGTTCAGGACACTTGTTTATGAAGGTTGACTTCGCGATTTGGTTTTTCGTTTTTATAAGTTCAAGTTTTTGACTACTGCTATACTCTATATTATAATTAATCTTTTGGTTGAGTTTAAAAAGACACTTACATATGTAATTGTACAGCTGTCCTGCCGTGGTGAATCTTGCCGCCAATAACCTCTCTATGAGCTGGTTTTCATTTTCGGGGGTGTCGAAATGATTGATTAATAACGCCTTAATGGATTTCCAATCCGAAGTAATGTGTGTATGCAACACCTCTCGAGCTTTCCCGACTATTTTGGTGCGAAGCTGTTGCAATAGAATTGGTCCGTGCTGGCATGCTGCTAAGTATGAAGCCACGACGTCCACTGCGTCCAAAAATGGAAATAGATCAACTTGACTTCCATCAAAGCTCGGCAACGCTGAGATGTAACTTGACAATTGTTTAAAATCCATTGTTGCTCGTACCGTGTTGTTTGTAATCCTTAGTTCGGTCAATAAACTTAACAATCCGTCCAAACTAGGTCCGTGTTCCGACTGCGCCAGTTTTAAGATCTCTTTTACTTCAAAGAAAATCTTGTGTAAAAGGCCGAGTTTAGATTAATAAATGTGAATTTTATTAATATGCTCGTCCTGAGCTCTCTTAATGAACTAACTCTTACAAACTAGAAACATATATTTATATTTTAAATTCTTATCACTATATTAATTACTTGTTATTTAAAACATTACATTGATCATTACATTGGTTCTTACATACATCTCTTATCTCTTATCATTTCTATTTGTTATGTGATTAAAGGATAATTAGACATCTGATGATCTCATCTTTAATGGTTACAATTCTAAATCTCATTAATGGCTAATTACCTATGAACTATGACATGATGACTCATCTGCACAAGTATATATTAATTATGGTTATTTATCCATTTGGCAGGTTCAGATGAGTGATCATTGTATGCGTCATTACATGGTGACGTAACTATAGTGCAGTCATATTAGCATTTCAAATAGAAATAAATAGAGTAAGGTTAATTCTTGTGGTTTTGGCTCCCAGGCTCCCAGGAATCTAAAACTCATTTACCTAAAAAAAAATGTTGATCGGAAAGGTCCCAAAAAGGACAAAAATGGATACTCTTTAATCCTTGACCGGAGGTCGGCATGTGGGGTATCAAATCAAAGGGGACGTCAAGTACATTACATATCCGGTGTTTGTTCCATGTTTCAAGGACCCTCAACGGAATAAATCGAGATTAAATGTATCTTTCCGAAGCCCTAATTACGAGAGTAATTCAAATTGTCACTACGTTTCTCACTTTTCCGAATATATATTATCTAAAGATTCTACCATTAAATTTGCTAAGAAAAAAATGATCGGAAAACTCTCAAAAAGGACACTAATTACAAACCTTGATCGAACGTGGGCATGCGGGGTGTCATATCAAAGAAGACGTCGAGCGCATTCCATATCCGGCGTTTATTACTTGTTTCAAGGACCCGCACAGAATAAAATTGGGATTCAATGGAAAATTTTCATGTTTCTCGTATATGTATCGTAATTTTTCGTTTTAGCCCGAATTTTTCCATTTAGTGTCCTTGAAACAGGAAACAAACACCAGATATGCAATGCACTCGACGTCTTCTTTGACATGACACTCCGCATGCTCACTTTTAATCAAGGTTTGTAATTAGAGTCCTTTAATGTCCTTTTTCAGAGCTTTCCGATAATTAATTTCTTAGCAAATTTAATGGTAGAATCTTAACCTATCATAGATTCGGAAAAGTGAGAAACGTAGTGACAACTTGGATTATTCTCGTAGTTATGGCTTTGGAAAGATACACGGAAAACACAATAATTTTCGATTTAATCTCGATTTATTCCGTTGAGGGTCCTTGAAACAGGAAACAAACGGATATGTAATGTAGTCGACGTCCCCTTTGATTTGATACCCCACATTCTGACCTCCGGCCAAAGATTAAAGAGTATCCTTTTTGTCCTTTTTGGGACCTTTCCGATCAAAATTTTTTTTTAGGAAAATGAGTTTTAGATTCCTGGGAGTTCACTGATTCAAAAAATAGCCTTACTCTATTTTGTTCTATTTGGAGGCCTGAAATGGGATATTTTGACTGCACTATATACATTGTTTAGCAATAAAACTCAGTTAACTAATTTTGAAACATTATGAATACTTCTGACAATTTTATTTGATTATCTTTTTTGTTCAACATGTTTCTCTTTTATGGCTCCATTACACAGTCATATTTCTATACGAACATCAGCTTAACGAGTGTGGATGCATTATTTTGCTAAAATTCTAAGCAATTCAATAAAAAACCGGTTAACCGAAAACCGGTACTTTGAGGCCGGTTAAAACCGGACGGTCTAACCGGCTTTGCGAAAAAACCTAAAAAACCGAAAACCGGGTTATGGGCCGGTTTTTGACATCCCTACTCCAGACTCCGTGGAATCTTTCGAATAAAACCATTTTTAACTCCGTAATGAGTTAGAGACGATTAATAGCGAAGATTGGCCGAAACATAGGTTTTATTAATTAGATGAAACTGATATTTCTGAGCTAATCATTATTCAAGAAGAACCTTCCCCGCACCAATCGTAGCCATAAGGGTTGCGGTTACCTTTTCTTGTAGCCTCAGCACCCATCATTTTACGACGTGCTTGTTTGCTTAGATAGATTTCCCCTAAGAGTACAGGGAGAGACAGCTGAAAACTCCTTGGCTATACGTATTCAAACATCATTTCTGTTTTTGACATTTTTAAGGAAATTAACTCATTGCCGGACACAACGCCAAAATTTGACACGATTTGTATGGTCAAATGCTCAAAATTGGACGTCTATAGACGTTGTGTCCGGAAAAGTGTTAATATTTCAAAATAAGAAAATAACAATCGTATATTATTCAAGCGAGCGTTGCATATAAACATACGCGGCGAAATCCATTTGACTCCTATTTAACCTTTTTAGATAAACACTCCCTAACCCCAATGTGCGCATATTCGTGGTGAAGAAAGTAATCGGATGACAACAATATTCAGTAGGTGTCGGAAAGAGAAGAAAATTCATGACACTAGTGTTTCACTATTCCCCCTTTTATCTTCTACACCTTTTCTTTTTCGCCTTTCTATTTCTTCCTCTTTTGAGTGATGTTTAATGGGTTGCTAAAAAAAAAGACAATGTATCAAATCAGACCATGGGGTCATGGGGCTGTCATACAAACCTAGCTCCCCAAATTAAGTTCTTCTAAGAAATTTTTTGTTATTTATACACCAATTTCAACTAAACTTCACACAAATGTGTTTCTATTGGTAACACAAAATATATGTATGAACAGATGGAGTCGGACCATGTGGTCATGGGGCTACCATACAAACCTAGCCCCCCAAATCAAATTTTTCAAAGAAAAACATTTTTATTTGCACACCAATTTCAATCAAACCTCAGAAAGTTATATTTCTATTGATGCCACATAACAAACGTGGAAATAAATGAAATCGGACTATGGGGTCGTGGGGCTGGAATATAAACCCAACCACAAAATTAGGTTCTTCGAAGAAAAACTTTTTTATGTATCCACCATTTTCAACCAAATCTCATAGAAATGTGTTTTAATTGATGCCACAAACATACGTAAAAATTTATGAAAAGGCCATGCGTTCGTAGGGCTGCCGTACAACCCCCCCTTTGGTTCTTCTAAGAAACCCACATCCCCCGCTTCTCCCATTAAATTTTCGCCACGGCACTTATGTGAAAAATCAAGGAAAAGCATGGAAGCGGGGAGGACTAAACACAAGTCATAGATACGCCCCAAAAAACTTTTAGCCCGTGGGGAGCGAAGGGTATCCAAATTTCGGCCGCGCCCGAAATTAGCCTCGGTCTCGTTTCCTTTTGCAATTTTCCTGTTTTTGTCTTTCTATGTCTTCTTTCTTCTGGGTTTTTTAATCGCTAAGAAAAAAACGGGGTAAACACCCATTTAAATCAGAATTGTGAGGTAGCCCAACGTAAATTTTAATTAAACGAACAATTACCTTCTGCGAGTCCACCGCACGTTCGCCCATAAGACGGTCCACGAAGCAAATGGCCGATAATATCCATTTGCTCAATGAACTGTCAAACGTTCGAGACTCGCTTGTGGGTCATGTTGCAAGCTTGCACAGGGTGATGAGTTATTAGGGGTCATTTTTATTGCCATCTATATGTAGACAGGATGAACTGCAGAAACGTAGGTTTATGAAAAAATTTCCTTTTTCTTTTTCAAATTTCACTTACACTTTGCGTATTGAAAGATTTTTATGGTCTTATTTTACATTTATTTTAATATGGGTCCGTGAGTTTACTTTATTGGAATCAATTAGCGTCCTAACTCGAGTTATTTCTCTTCGTATCGCCTCAAAAAATGTAGAAGAAATCTACAGACAAAATTCTTCAATATTGTTGATAGGTTGTCTTGTAGTTAACTCAAACTCAGCTACCCTATGGGCTTCAGATTTTTGGCCAAATAGCTCAAATAAGATAAATGCAAATTGGAAGATCCCAGTCTTTTTTAGAATATCGTGTAGAAGTAAAAACGGTATGGTGGCTTCCAATGAATGAATGAAATTTTTGTACGTAGTTTGTGTTAAAGAAAAATTAGTCATTTCCATAGAAAAAAAGTACTTTCAAAAATGCCAAAATTTTATAGTTTCAAATTTACATTTTATTTATATGAAAATAAATCAAATTTGAAATTATCAGATTTTTGATTTTTTTAAATGTTTTATGTGTATACATTTTTTGTGGAGTTGGGGAAGCGAACATTTTTCCTCAACAAAATGTGGGCCGAAAATCCGAATGTGACCTGTCTATAACATTTAAACATCTTATGATTGTGAAATTTTTTATAATTTTTTCTTTAGTTTTAAGTATTTTACTTATTTTTGGTTGAGGTTGCAACTGTTTATTTCAGGTAAACTGTATTGTCAAATCAAATTTTCAAATTCAATAATGATTGAGGTGAAGCAAGAAATTGAAATAGAGAAACTTGAGCCATCAGCAAAAAAATAATTGACTACCCCCCTTGTTAAAAAAGTGTATGTGTACCTTGGTATTGTACACCACTAATCACTCAAGGATGTGGTCATCTTAAGACAGTGCATATTGAGTTTCCGAACATGGACGACTCCGCTGATATGCATCGTGGATGATAGTGAAACTGAAGAACGCTACATCTAACAAATGAACGAAACGTTTTAGTTTTACGTCCTGCCCCAGTGGCTTTTGAAAAAGTTGATCGCTTAACATTAGAATTTCACAGCAAAAAAATAAGTTACTCGCGTAAATCGTTCGTAAAGCTATAACACTACTTGTGGTAAAACTTGCCTATGTGACAATATTTGTTGATATTTTCTCATTATTTACAAGAATGAAATGGCTACTTAGATTCATGGGTCAAACTGAAACCAAAAAAATACAAGTATTAAATCAAAATTAGAACTCAACTAGGACAATGAAAAAACTGTTCATCTTGCAATTCCAAGCCTTCGATGTGACAAAAGCTTGGATTTAATTTAGGTCTTATGACAACACAAGTAATATTTGTCATAATAAGTCGGTTTTAGGTGTCAATTCAATATTCTTCATTCAACGCTTTCATTTGCAATAGTTTTCCATATTCGTATCAGCAAAATGCCATCCAAAACAATGACGAAAACAAAAATCACAAGAAAACCGTTTACTTTGTTTTGTCATTTTAGTCATCTTTTCTGTACCGGAAAAAAAACTTAAAACTATACCAAGGATTTTCCACCAGTCATTCATTCATTGGATGTGACAATAATTGTCGCTACTTCCATTCATCCACCGCGACTCTACTCTTCAATTTTGTTTGTCGCCAAATTCAAGTGATCATCAAACCGTGTAAACAAAATTTTTAAAATTGCAAAGCACGTGGGCGTTTAAGTTTAAGGACAGATACTTACAAAATTGAAGATAACTTGAACAATTTCGGCAAACTAGTATTTCAATTGAGATTTTATTCTACGATCTATGTGAAGTTGTGAGAAGAAAACAAATTATAAATATCTCACCGTTCATCACCAATAATAATTAAATATGGGTTGAAGTAATTTTTAAATTCAAAACTACTCGCACATACAGTAATTAAGCTATTAAGACGAAGAATGATTACGGAAATGGAATGGAATTCGATTCTAGAAGTATCTTATGTTTATAAAAGTATTGATTTGATATTAAATCAATTATTATTACTAAGATTGTATATTGATTAAGTGCATTTTTCAGTTAGCTATTATATCTATAAAACTATTATCAACGATAAAACGAAAAAAAATATAAAGCATTCCACAACCAAGGATATAGTTAAAAAGAAAAATTGAATAAATGTCCATAAAACGTTCAAATATCAAATTCAATGGTCGGTAAACACATTTCGAGTTGCATTGTCTAAAATCAACTCTGAATAACCGAAAATAGCTGGCTATTGCATTGATACGGCTTCATTCCATTAAATTTCTGTAAATATCCAAATATGTCGATGTGCAATGATTTTACCATACAAACACTTCACCTTGCACTTATCCGGCCGTATGTATCCATCTAATACTTACGGTTCAATTGCAAAGGGACGGCGAACGTGTAATTGTCATCGATTTCATCTATAATTAACCCACTTTATCGGTTCGTTAAGATTTGGCTGAGATTCCAGTTGTTGTTTCATTGAATAATTAGCCGGGCATTGAGAAGACATCATTAGCATCATCAACGGCTGCGGCGACGCTGATGATCTCCAAATGCAGCTGTAATTCATGCCATAGCATAGGTCCAATTCAATGATGCATTCAAACTCATCATTAATTATTTTTGCTAGAATTTCCATAATTTTCCGATTACCACTGATTTTTTCATATACATATATATGCTCGAGAGTATGGTCAATCTAAATGCCAACTACAGTCTAGTTTTGTCCTTCGTTGCATTACGACGACGACGAAGTGTGACCCCTTTTTCCAGTTGATCATGATCTGTGTGGCAAGCAAGTTGTGGTTTGAATTAAATCTTTCTTTCTAAATGTACTTCTTGTTTTTTTCTCGTCTCCTGAACTTATTTTTCTTGATGGACTCATATGAGTAGTTTGTGTGGTATAGCACACGACTTCGGCCATGAATAATTATGGATACCGAAACCGAAACCAACAGTATGGCGTTTGCTCGTTTACGTATTCACATTGATTGTATATGCATATCTAAGGTTATTGCCATATAAGCAGTTTACTGTGAATTTTACAACTGTAATACATTTTTGACCGTCAAAAAATTGATATTTGGACATCAAAGTTGTTTATATGTAAAATTGATGATGACGATCACACGACCATTATGAAATTTAATTAAGGAATTATCTTGTAATGTACCTATTTCGAATTTCAATTCACGAGATGCAGTTTTGCATCTGAAATTTTGGGCTGTTAGCTTTCGAATGTCATATGGCGAGCGCACGAAAATGAAAATGCAGTTAGCCCTGTATGCTATAAAATTATAGTAATTGACTCTTGATATTAATTGATTTAAATAGAGATAATCTTGTTTTATGAATTTATCAAAATTAATTCAAGGGCATACAAATCTAAATCTAAAATCGTTCTATTCATGTCTTTTTTATAAATTTTTCTTTTTCTTCACATTGATATATTGATGCTGATTTACAGAATTTTGTTCCGACACGAACACCATTAATCTGAAATTAATTTCATGTTGTAGGAAGTAAGAACAAAATGTGTAAAATGGAAAGGTGCGTTTATTTCCCCATAATTTGCATATTGCCTATCTGCTTTGGCTATGCGGGAGAAGATGATTTGTATAGTGGAAAAATCGACAACTAAACTTGAGATTGATGATTTTCGTTTTGCGAATAGAATACAGAATGACAAGTATACACATAGAAAATTTTGTAACATGCTTACTAGGTATTGAACATTATCTTTCGGATGTGTTTTTGAATTTCCTGTATCTATTCCTTTCATACAACAAACATAAAAATAAAATTTTAAAAACGGGTTACCCGCTTAACTCTTTCGTTTTACATATGAGATTTAGTTGACATTGGTAAATTCATGCTTAGGAGCTCTCCTTGAAGTAATTGGAAATTGATTTTTCTTGCCTTGTAAATGTAGAAAAGAACGATCATATTCAAAATGTTTTCTTCTATTGAGATTCTTTCTAATTCTGTATAAATACAAAAAAACGAGACCGAGGCTAATTTCGGGCGCGGCCGAGATATGGATACCCTTCACTCTCCGCAGGCTAAAAGCTTTTTCGGGCGTACCTATGACTTGTATTTAATCCCCCTCCTGATTCTTTTTCTTCCGTCTTGACAAAATTTTTGGGCTTGGTTGAAATAAGTGGGCAAATAAAAATATTTACTCAGAAAATTTTATTGGGGTTGCGCGAGCATGACCCCACAGTACGATTCCATTCGTTTTGAACTTTGCTTTGGTAAAGACACATTAAGTCAAGGTTTTGTGAAAATGGCGCAAAAATTGTTTCTTAGAAGAACCAAAATGGGGGGTTGCGCTTGTGGGGCCGACGCATGACCCCATGCTCAGATTTGATCAATTCTAAGATATGTTTTGTGTCATCTAGAGAAACACGCTTGTGTGTAATTTGGTTAAAATTGGTGCACAAATAAAACAGTTTTTTTTAGAAGAACCTAATCTGGGGGGTTAGGTTTGAAGGGCAGCCTCATGACCCCATTATCCGATTTGATCATTTCTTAGATATGTTTTGTGTGATAAAGAGAAACACATTTGTGCGAAATTTTGTTGAAATTGGGGCACAAATAAAAAAGTTTTTCCTAGAAGAACTTAAATTGCGGGGCTAGGTTTGTATGGCAGCCCCATGACCCAGTGATCCAATTTCGGTGATTCAAACATACAAATAGCCTCCAACAATAATAAGCACGTGTGCAAAATTTCAGCCCCGTAGCTTTTACAGTGGCCGAGAAAAACGCGTTGCAACAGACGGACAGACGGACATCATCCAATCATGACAAAGTTAATATACCCTTTCGCTCTATGATCGAAGGGTATAAAAACGAGACCGAGACTAATTTCGGGTGCGGCCGAGATATGGATACCCTTCGCTCTCCGCGGGCTAAAAGCTTTTTCGGGCATACCCATTGTCTTAGGAAACCTTATTGGAGAAGCGAGGAGGGGCATGGTCGCGTTGAACGATTCCGTTTTTGTTGTTTCCATCAAGAAATATTGATATAAGGTTTTCTGAAATTGGTGTAATAAAACGTTTCTTAGCAGAACTAAAATGGGTGGTTGGGCTTATACGCCAGCCCCGTGATGCCCCATAGGTATAGATATCCTATGCGCTGGGCCAACCACACCTGCTCCTGAACCTTCGGTTGTTTTTGAGACGTCAGTAAACCATTTTATGGTATGTGGGTGCAGCCTAGCGAAATTAGGGTGCCACTCCTCTCTGCATCATGTTTCGGCCTGAAAAAGGCGGCCGAATGAGACCTTCTTTGGAAGGAGGGCATGTTCGCGACAGTAATGGCGTTGAGAGATTTTAGCTGCCTCTGGGTAAGCTCCAGATTGGCATCGCTCGCGATAAGTCATGCCAGTGCTAGTTTCGAGGTGTATGTCGACAGTTTGTAGGTGAAGTAACGCGTTTAGAGCGCTGCTAGGGCAGATCGGAGTACACCATTGGTAATGAGGCATGCTAGTTTCTGTACCTTGCCTATCTTCCTATGAAGAAAATTGCCTTATAAGGATAATTAAAGACAAGAAGTGTGTATCGTGGTGGAACAATGATCTTGCTTGCCTCCGGAAAAACGTGAGGAAATTATTTAATCGAGGCAAGTGTAACGGAGACTGGGACGTGTATCGTTCCACCCTGACGGAATATAATAAGACGATTAGGGAAGGGAAACGGCGCAGCTGGATGACCTTCTGCGATAATGTCAACAGCACCACAAAAGCGGCTAGGCTGCATAAGGTGCTGGCGAAAAATGGGGCTAATGCGATCAGCACACTCAAAAGGCGAATGGCACAATCACTGTAAACTCGAGTGACACAGGTATACTGCTCTTGGAAACTCATTTCTCAGGATGCAGATTAAACCAAACCGCTTTCCCACACTGCCGTACTTCCAATAGGTCCAACCAGTCCGATTGGAGGGCAGCACGGGCTATGTTTACTCATGATAAGGTTAGATGGGAGATTGGAACCTTTGATCCCTTCAAATCGCCTAGCATGGATGGCATCTTTCCAGCGCTATTACAGAAGGCGCAAGAAGAGTTGATCCCATTCCTCGTCAATATATATAGAAGTAGTTACGCGTTGGGTTATATCCCAACAGCTTGGAGATCAGTGAGGGTGGTCTTCATTCCCAAAGTGGGAAAAAGGTCGACAGACGATCCGAAATCGTATCGACCAATCAGCCTAACCTCGTTCCTTATGAAAGCAATGGAGAAGATATTAGACGCACATATAAGGAGCACGCTTCTTAAGACGAGTCCGCTGCACCCCAGACAATTCGCCTACCAACCAGGCAGATCGACTGAATCTGCACTTCACACCCTAGTGGACGAAATCGAAGTGCCATATCAAAGAAGGAGATGGCACTTTGTGCATTCCTGGATATGGAAGGGACCTTCGACAATACGTCCTTCGAGTCCATCGGTACGGCGCTAAGAATAAAAGGGGCAGATGTGACAATGATTACCTGAGTGCAACGCATGCTTTCATCGAGGAACATTTATACCAGCTTCGGAGGGTTCACCCTCTCCGCCTTAGCCACTCGTGGCTGCCCACAAGGAGGGGTACTGTCCCCCCTTCTGTGGTGTTTAGTTGTTGATGGACTGTTGTGGAGACTAACCTTTGAGAGGTTCTCCACCCAAGGATACGCAGACGATCTGGTTATCATGGTTAAGGGCAAATTTGAGGAAGTCCTACCCCATGTGCTCCACACCGCCCTGCGAATAGTTCAAGATTGGTGCACGGAGAGTGGTCTACGGGTCAACCCGTCCAAGACCACGGTGGTTCCTTTCAACGAGAACCCTGTGTTGTCCTACAATGTACAACTCCCAAATTAAAATGGCAAACCAAGTCAAATATTTGGGAGCCACTCTTGATAGCAAATTACTCTGGGATGACCACCTGAAATCGGTCACGGAGAAGGCGATCAAGGCACTATGGACCTGCAGAGGTTATGTAGGTAAGACCTGGGGAATTAAACCACATTTAATTCTGTGGATTTACAAGACAGTTGTTAGACCTATAGTGGAGTATGGGGCGTTGGTGTGGTGGAAAAGGCAGGACTAAGGCAGTTGAAGCTTTTTGTAGCAACCTACTCTAAGAAAACACTCTCTTAGTTAAGCTAAGCAGGAACAGGGTCAGAATCATAAGTGGCCTCCTTACAGGCCACTCCCGTCTGAACGGGCATTTGAGAACCATGCACTTAGTCGCAGACGCGACCTGCCGTTTCTGCGAGGCCGATGACGAAACATCCACTCACATACTTTGCGAGTGTGAAAGACTGGCGATGAGACGGGAGGAATGCTTTGGCATAACTTTCCCTCTCACAGAGGACATCGCCTCCCTTAGCATGGGACAAATTAATCGATTTATCGGCAGATGTCGGTTAGATAAATTTATCTAACCTGTAGCGTGGGCAATGACACAATAGACCACCGGTCGCAGTGCTTATGGCAAATATGCCGATGCCCCCATTTAATCTAATCTAACCTTGCCTAACACAGACTTTCCCTCCGTAGTCAGGGCTCTCTTCCACAAGACCACAGCACCGTAGTCGAGAGTTGGTCTAACTATTGCTCTGCAGATCCAGAATACCCCAGGTTTTTCCTACATTTTTTTTGCATATCCAAAGGGTCCTGGTTACTTTTTCAGTAGCCGCTTCGACATGCTTTTGCCAGTAGAGTTTACTGTCGAAGATTTCCCCAAGATATTTTACTTGATTCCCAATCGGTAGTTGAGTGTTGTACATTATCGGACGCCTGATTTCAGTTCGATTTCTGTTCCTAGAGAAGGGTATGATGAACGCGTTGGATGGCTTTACTCGATGCCCGTTCCCATCACCCTTCAACTATTTTTAATGCTAGTTTGAGTAGAATAATCACAATGTCCAGCTTTTTTGAATAAGTTTATTGGTTCGAGTAAGTCAGGTAGTGTTTCCTCAAACAAAACCTTTACCACTATAACCATATCGTCGGGACATCCCTGCACGGAGAAGCCATTAGATGTGAGCTTCCACAAAAGTTCGTCAGCCAACCAGGGGCTAAAGTACACCCCCTTGTGGGAAGCCTCTGGTAGCCTCAGCACGGAGAGTTAGCTCGTTGATTTTGCAGATGACTTTTCAGGAGGAAAGCATGCTGCTAATCCATCCTATAGTCGTATTTCTTGCCATCTTATTTCTCTTTCAATTGCATCGAAGGCAGTATTGTCGAATGACCCTTCAATATCCAAGAACCAGCAAGCGCTTTATTTTCAGCCTGAAAGGTCCTTTCGATCTATCCTGCAAGGCTGTGGAGCGCAAATTCTGTGGATTTACCTGATTAATAAGCGAACTGCCTTTTACTAATAAGCATGGTTTTTTCTTATGTGCTCATCAATGATATTTTCCATTGATTTGAGCATAAATGAAGGAAGTCTGTAAGATTTGGGATCCTCCTTGGTCCTGTTTCCAATTTTAGGGATGAAGACTACTTCGGCAAGTCTCCATGAGCGCGGGATGTAGCCCAGCGCAAAGCTGCATCTGAAAATACTCAAAACGTATGGAGTTAGAAGCTCCAGACTCTTTTGGAGGAGATCCGGAAAAATCCCGTGTCGGTGATGGTGGATTTAAAAGCTCGATCGAGCCCCCAGTTTATTTTATCTTGGGTAAAGATTAGTCTTGCTGTTCTCCAATCTGAAGAATTAGCTCTGTGCAGACTGTCCTCATTTGAAGGTCATTCACTCCTTAGTATTTGGCATCCCGGAAAGTGGGTGCAAAGGAGTAGCTCGGCCGTTGTGAAGGCAACAGTCGTGTGGCGTCCATCAGGGTGTTTTAAGGTGCTGAGGTGTTCAGTGTCCTTTTTAGCTATAACTCGATGAAGTCTAACAGTTGAATTAGTGCATTCGACACCTTCATAGAATTTGCCCCACGAGTTCGATTTGGCAGACCTGATTTTCCTGTTGTATTCATTAAGTTGGGAGTGATACGTGTCCCACTCCCCTCTGTCCTTTTACCTCTGTTAAAGAGTCGTCTTGTTAGCTTCCTTAATGTCGATAGCTCTGGAGTCCACTAGGATACTCTTTTGTTATCCTTCGGCCTTCTGAGGTGGCAGTTTTCCTCGAAAGAGGTCACAATAGCCCCGTTGACTTTGGAGACCAAGCTATCCAGACTTAGCCGGCTGGAGGCAGTCCTGTCGATGGCGAATAGCCCCTCTCATAGAGAGATTTTGTAGTTGTCCCACTCGGTCAGCTGTGGTATTCGCTTTCTCACAAACCTAGTGTGGTTGCACTGAAAGCTAAATCCTGATGTGAATCTGGTCTGACATTGATGTTTCGTCAAATATATGCCAGTTTCTTACCAAGTTATCAGCCCGTTTGCTGCCAAAGGTTAGATCGAGTACTTCCCGCCTGGATCTAGTGACAAAGGTAGGTTTGCTGCCAGTATCGAAGATGCTAAAATTTAGGGTGGAGAATACCTCTAATATGTACTCACCCATTGTGTTGATGTCTGTGCTTCCCCAGACCGTGTGATGTGCATTAGCGTCACATCCGACGAGTAGAATCACCCTGCTTTTGCCGCAAAAGTCCGCCAGCCTTTTGAGTTGTCATGGTGGTACCTCCCCAGCACCAGGGAAGTAGGCCGACACCACAGGCTTCGTTTTGGTGACGTCATTAAGAGTGATGCAGACTGCAGTCAGATCACTTTGAACTCTGAAAGATGTATAAAGTTTATGCTGTTTCTCATTAGTATACAAGCTTGATGTCTGCTCAAACCTGGTATCATATACAACTGAGGACCCGCTTATCTTGTGTCCTTTTATTTCTCCACGTATTTGCCAGGGTTTCTGGATTAAAGCAAATCCCAGGCGCTCCCTGACGAATCTGGCCACTAACGTACTCGAGGCTGTGATGGCATGATGCAGGTTAACTTGCAGCACGCCCAGGGATACGACGACGACGACTGTCGGGGTCATCGATGTCGTCCACGGGTTCGATGTACCCCTGTTGCTTGTTCGGATCCCCTTTCTCAATCTCCATATGGTTAACGGTTTCTGGATATCATCGTCTTCTGTGCATTCGAGATTGTCCTCGTTTGCTGGTGGTACGACAATCTCCTGCTCGTTGGTCGTTGACGGTTGGCTCCGCGAAGCGGCTGAGCTCTCAGTAGTAAGTGGGGATTTCCCAGCTTTGTCGTGCTTCTAAGTATTAGGGTGGAGGGCGTCCCGCTGAATTTAAAATTGAGGCTAAATTCAGCTTTTATAATTACCCCGACGGAGATCGGGTCAATCGAGAGCGTCGCTGAGATGCCTTCGCCCTCGCGTGTTTCGCGGAGCACCCTCCAGTCCTCAATGTGGAGCCCATCATTCTGGTTCTTCTGATATTTGAGCGCTTTCTACCTAATGCACTCTGTGGTGCGCGGGAAACAAACGTTGAACGTTCACAATTTGATTTCGCGGAATTTCGCTGCTCAACACTGCCTTGGTCGATGCTCACGGCCATGGTTCCAATCCACTCGCTAGCTTAATGAGCCACTCCACTGTGGCTCCATTCTCGCACTCAAACAAGATATGGCCTGGTCTGAATCTGACTCCGGCGAATTTCGGCTTCATCTGACGCGCGCCCTCAGTGAAAATCTCCGCCAATAGTACGTTCTGTACTTTTTTCTTTTCCTCTGACGTGAGCAGCTCCGTCGGGTTGGTGGAGATTATGGCTTTGGAGGCCACTTTGGCCAGCCCCATGACCCCATGGTCCGATTTTAGCGATTTAAACATACAAACTGCCTGCAATAAGAAGAAGCATGTGTGGAAAATTTCAGCTCGATAGCTTGGAAACTGACCGAGTAAAGCGCATAGCAACAGACGGACTGACTGACACCTTTTGCTCTACGAACGAAAGGTATAATATGCTGAAAAGCTAAAAAATTAAACAACACAAACTGATTTACATTACTGATAAAACGAAAAAATTAGGCGAGTAACCTACTTTTCAATATTTACGTATTCCTACTTTGTAATCTTTCTGTAAATTTATCATTTTTACCCGATTTTTTTTTAGACTTATAAATCTACAGAATCATTGCCAAAAGCTGCTCTAGATCAAATATATAATTCTACATGAAAAATATAATGAGAGTTTTAGCATATCGTTTGAAATAAAGGGTTTTCCAATAGGGACGCTTGATCTTTGAAATGAAAAAAAAAATACATGTAGGAGAGATATTTGCGAATTTTTTTTTTTATTTGAAAGGTCCATCGACCCCATTACATATGGAATATGACATCATTCAAATGACCGCCACGGCTTCGGTTGGTGGCGCGCACACGAAAGGTCCAATTTTCGATGACTCTGGCGCACAAATCGGGCTGTATACCGGTCGATGATAACCAACTTCTTTTGGCCTGAAATCGAGAATATGGATCTGCACAACATGTGGTTTCAACAGGACGGCGCTACGTGCCACACAGCACACGCTACGATGGATGTTCTGCACGAGCAATTTACGGGCATGGTCATCTCGCGCGGAGGCGACGAGAACTGGCCACCGAGATCGTGCGATTTGACCCCGCTGGACTTTTTCTTGTGGGGTTTTCTTAAGTCGCAGGTCTATGCCAACAAACCGCAAACCACCGATGCCCTCAAAGTTAACATACGCCACGCCATCGATCAAATACAGCCCGATTTGTGCGCCAGAGTCATCGAAAATTGGACCTTTCGTGTGCGCGCCACCAACCGAAGCCGTGGCGGTCATTTGAATGATGTCATATTCCATATGTAATGGGGTCGATGGACCTTTCAAATAAAAAAAAAAATTCGCAAATATCTCTCCTACATGTATTTTTTTTTTCATTTCAAAGATCAAGCGTCCCTATTGGAAAACCCTTTAAAACGACATAATTTGATACTCCATATAAAAATTCGCTTGATTACCGTATACGAAACAATATATCTTAATTTTGCATGTCCTAAGTAGACATAGGTGTAAAATCACGACAAATTATTTCGCCAATCTCGACTGTTTCCAGAGCATCAAATATACGGAAATACACCCATGCCTACTTGGGACATGCAAAATTAAGATATTTTGTTTCGTATACGGTAAGCAAGCGAATTTTTATATGGAATGTCAAATTTGTATATCGTTTTATTTCAAACGATATGCTAAAACTCTCTATTATTTTCATAATCCGAAAAAAAAAACTGTTCACGGACGACGAACTCATATTTTGCACTGCGAAACACTTTGTTTTTTATCCCCAAAATCAGACAAATTAATAGCCATTAATGTTGATTGCAGATGCTAAAAATTTTATTCGCTCTGTCAGAGTTAAACATATTCAGATTTAAAATTTCTGATGGTCGGAAGACCTTTTTTTGTGCTTACCTTCTGCAAGAATTTTGTTTCGTGTACCCAGACTATTTGTACAAAAGCCTATTACTGCTATGCATGCGGTGCTGATTTATTGCAATTGAATCAAAATCGTGCAATGATTGCGAATGATCCACTTAGCCTAGATAGTCTGTCATGGTCGTGAAAGGGGCTTAAGTGTTTTTTCGGGTTTTGTTTCGCTTCAATGCAATTTTTGTTCTTAACATCAGAGTACATTTACAACACCTGAGTGAATTTATGGATTATTTTTTAGGAGACAAAGTCATTGGTAGATTTCCGACAGCACACCGCGATGATTAACAATTTTTGTTTCATTTTATTATAATGGATACTTTTTATTAGCTTTCTACCCAAGAAAAAATAGATTTAATTGAGAATGGAGTCAACGCATCCTCAACCGAGCTAGCATTATCTCATACGCGTGTTTTTTTTTTACCTTATCAACCACCGATCGTTTCGAAGAGTCGAAGATATTCAGAATACGACAAAGCATGAGCAGATCTATCTACATTATAAATAAAAAGTTTTTTTTTTAATTTAGGGGCCATTATATATAGGTGTTAAAGAGCGAAAAAATTGTAAATTACTAAGGAAAGTGCGGTCTCAAGATGGTCACGTTTTGGGTTTCTTTTCCATTTAAATACGTATTGACCGAGGGACAATGATCTCAAAAACGATCAGAATTCTAATAATTTTCAATGTTACTATCGTTGTGTTCCTGAAAGACCACGTCATGGTATTCCTTCCTTGTAAATTCTGCCTAATCGGCCTATACGCTTAAAATTTCTTTTTTTACTTTTCCTTGTGGATCATTTAATTCGTTCATTAGCTGCTTCTTACTTTCACGCGTCAACATCAAAGCTACAAAATTTTAGGAGCAAGTATCCACAATATTATGGATATTAACTTGTTCTATAAGTTAAGGCTAGAAATTCAATTTCGAGCCCCGCATGAAAACTGTCAATATCCAAAATGAATTATTTTTTCTGTCTTCCAAGACTGCTGAGCGTTTTTTCACATCGCTCGACTGATAGAGCGTGGCAGATGTCCTTATAGATTTTAAAGTCACGGTAACAGCCTGACTATCTGTGGAGAGTGGTGATGTTCTGGCTCTCATGTATGTTATCGAGTGCAACCAGGAAGGCGATAGCATTCAGTATTTCTGCAACAACGTTACAGGCTAATCTATGTCTCGGTTCTTGTGAAGGTTTTGCGCAATTTTGAGCTATTTTGGATTTTGTCACTTGTACCTTGAACTGAAAATGGCTGCTGCCTGATGGAAAAGAGTGAAACTATTGACCGAACTGACTGTAGACCAGGGTCACAACGTTAGTAGCAGCTAGTATTTATTAGCTACATTTTCTTCTTCTTCCTTGCCTCGTTCTTTATACCGCTCCATGGCTTCGTGTTGCTCGACCTGCGGTGTAGGCAAATCGCTCGTTTTATCGGCAATATCTCAGCCTATTTTTAAATACACTAATAAAAAATATAAAAAAAATAATAATAAATACTTAAAAAAGGTTTAAGTCAAAAGTTAAAAAACATAAAAACAATCCGTTCATTATCTTGCTATTTCAATATCCCGCCAGTTGAAAATCTCGCTCAACTGAAATCCCGCTTAATCAACTTAATGTCATTTCAATAACCCGCTAATTTTAAATGTCTTATAAGGTAAGTATTCCATCAAAAGTTGAATTTTTTGTAATCCGGTGTAGGTTAGTTTAGTGTAACTTCATGGGATTACAATGAAAACATAACTCAAATAAACCCTATAATTTATCGGGGGCACTCTGATCAAAATTAAACCGGAAGAATTGTTTCAGATGCGACAACCATGCTATATCACGAATAAGTTCAGTACAATATTATCCAATACCACAACCTTTAGCTAGATGCCACGGGTGGACAGTTCAATTTCACGATAAACTGATCATTACTCTCTCTCTCTCTGGTTCCTTTTAACCACTAGTGGGGCATAGGGCATTGACTACGCCTATTTTCCACCTCTGTTTATTTGCAGCCATCGCCTTTAGCTGGTCCCACGATTTGCCTCTGCCTCCACAGATCTACTCCACGTATTTTTGGGTCTTCCGACACGACGCCTTGCATCGGTTCCCTGAGGATTCTAATCTAGAGCCTGTCTGGCAATGTTTTTTGGCTCATTTCGAAGTGTGTGACCTATCCACTGCCACTTCCGCCTTTGGATGTCGATGCCTATCCTATTTTGGCCAGTAATTTGGAGGCCGTTACCTCAGTTCAGGCCAGCGAATTTGTAGGATGCGTCGAAGGCACTAATTCACGAAAGTTTGTAGTTTGGTTGTAATATGACTGGTCACCTTCCAAGTGGAACACCCATATAAAAGCACGGATTTTACATTGCTTTCGAAGATCGGGAGTTTGGTATTTCTGGAGATGATTTTGTTTTGCCAGAGAGGAGTCAATCTGAAAAATACTGCTCGGCCTTTATGAATGCGCGACTCTACATCAGCATCAGCC
Source organism: Microchrysa polita (assembly GCA_949715475.1). Lineage (NCBI taxonomy): Eukaryota > Metazoa > Arthropoda > Insecta > Diptera > Stratiomyidae > Microchrysa > Microchrysa polita. The sequence continues at coordinate 25,428,062 of OX454420.1, read as the reverse complement.
CCACCATCCGCTGTCACTACGCTCCCAAGGTAAGTAAAGTTCTCGACTTTTTCTATCTGCTATCCGGAGATAGAGCGGAATATTAAAATCTTCTTTTACAATTCCGATCCTCCAGAAGTAAAAAAAAATTTAACAACATCTCCATCTCCACCTCTGATATTCATTTTAGAATTATTGTCTTCCCAATTTCGTACAGAATGGACTTATCGTTCCATTCTATACACCAACTGCAGTGCATGTCTAGAATTTTGGCATGTCAACTTACCAGCTCTATTAGAACTATTCGAAACTTTGTCTGTTGGATGAGAAGAACCCCCTGCGGGAGAAATATTGAGTTATACCCCAGGAAAATTGGCATTTCACTTCAGAAAAATTAAGGGAAAGCTGGTTTTTTGCATGAGCCTTCCTTTCGAGGTCCTAAGCAAGACCCTAAAAGTCCCCGTCTCTACGAGTGCCGCTAATGGTGCTACAGAGGGTCAAAGACCATCGAAAACAGGTTTTTCTGAATAACTCGATAACGGTAGCATACACAAAAAAGTCGTGTATGGCGAATTTAAAGCTCTTGTGCTTTTTCAATAAACAATGGAAATACGGAATACGTTCGGGTACTCCTAACGGTGCCAGGAGGTCTAACGGTATTTTTAACAATGTTTCACAAAAATCTCTATAACGGTAACTCGTACTAAAAGCTTTTGTATGGAAAATTTGTAGTCAAAACTACATTTGAATAAAGCGGTCAAATTTCATATCAATACGTGCAGCCTTAAGGGCGCTATGGGGGTTGAAACCTTCAAAAAAGGTGTTTTTTGGGGTTTTTCGTGAATAGCGCTAAGACGGGGGAGTCTACTCTATGGTCTCTTCAGAGAAATTTGTAGCTTCTGTGGCTGTTAGTAAGACGCCAAAAGTCCCTAAAGATGGGAGCCCCCCTAACGAAGTTATGAGGGTCCAAAGATTAAATTAAACAGTTTTTGGTGAATATCTCTATAACGGTGACGTGTACCGAAAACTGTTATATGGCGAATTCGTAGCTTATACAACGCTTAACTAAATATCCGAATTTCAGATCGATGCGTGCAATGCTAAGGGCGCTCTGATGGTCAGAATCGTACAATAACGGTACTTCTCGGTTTTTCGTGAATATCTTCATAACGGGACCGCGTTCGGGAGGGAGGCCTATACCAATTTGTTGCTTCTGTAACCTCAATTTAAAATGCCAAAACAACTCATCTATGCGGGCACCCCCAACGAAGCCATGAGGGGTCAAAGAGATAACAAAAAACCGATTCTCGGAAACGGTAACCTCTTGAGAGAACCCATCTGAAATAAATTTGTAGCTCATGTGGCTGTTAGTAACGGGCCAAAAGTCCCCAACGATAGAAGCGCCCTAGGGAAGTTATGAGGGTCCAAACATCCAAAAATGCAGTTTTTTTGGGTATATCTCTATAACGGTCATGTGCGCCGAAAACTGTTATACAGCGAATTTGTAGCTTATACAATGCTTATTTAAATATCCCAATTTCAGATTGATGCCTGCAATACTAAGGGCGCTATGAAGGTCCGAAACGCACAATAACGGTATTTTTCGTTATTTTCGTGAATTGCTGGATGGAGGCTTGTAATAATTTGTTGCTTCTGTAACTTCAAATTAATATGCCAAAACAACTCATTTACCCGTAAACCGCCAAGGAAGTTATGAGGGGTCAAAGTTAAACAAAAGGCCGCTTCTCGGCCAATTTTTAATAACGGTAACCTCTAGAGGGAAACCGTCTGAGGCATATTTGTAGCTCGTGTGGCTGTTAGTATGACGTCAAAAGTCCCCAACGATGGGAGCCCCCCTAGCAAAGTTATGAGGGGCCAAACATCCAAATAAGCAGTTTTGTGGAAATATATCTATAACGGTAATGTGCACCGAAAACTGTTATATGGCGAATTTTAAGTTTTTACAACTCCTAAGTAAATGTTCAAATTTCAGATCAATACGTGCAGTACTAAGGGCGCTATGAGGCTCCAAACCTTACGATTTCGGTATTTTTGGTTATTTAGAGAATTTCAGGATAATAACCAAAAATACTGAAATTGGATGGTTCGGACCCTCATAGCGTCCTTAGCATTGCGCGCATCAATCTGAAATTCGAATATTTAATTTAGCGTTGTATAAGCTACAAATTCGCCATATAACAGTTTTCGGTGCACATTAACGTTATAGATATATTTCCACAAAAGTGCTTATTTGGATGTTTGGCCCCTCATAGCATTACCGTTATAGATATATTTCCACAAAACTGCTTATTTGGATGTTTGGCCCCTCATAACTTTGCTAGGGGGGCTCCCATCGTTGGGGACTTTTGACGTCATACTAACAGCCACACGAGCTACAAATATGCCTCAGATGGTTTCCCTCTAGAGGTTACCGTTATTAAAAATTGGCCGAGAAGCGGCTTTTTGTTTAACTTTGACCCCTCATAACTTCCTTGGCGGTTTACGGGTAAATGAGTTGTTTTGGCATATTAATTTGAAGTTACAGAAGCAACAAATTATTACAAGCCTCCATCCCGAATGCGTTTCCGTTATAAAGCAATTCACGAAAATAACGAAAAATGCCGTTATTGTGCGTTTCGGACCTTCATAGCGCCCTTAGTATTGCAGGCATCAATCTGAAATTGGGATATTTAAATAAGCGTTGTATAAGCTACAAATTCGCTGTATAACAGTTTTTGGTGCACATGACCGTTATAGAGAAATACCCAAAAAAACTGCATTTTTGGATGTTTGGACCCTCATAACTTCCCTAGGGCGCTTCTATCGTTGGGGACTTTTGGCCCGTTACTAACAGCCACATGAGCTACAAATTTATTTCAGATGGGTTCTCTCAAGAGGTTACCGTTTCCGAGAATCGGAAACTACATAGACTACACATTTTCCATACAAAAGCTTTTAGTACGAGTTACCGTTATAGAGATTTTTGTGAAACATTGTTAAAAATACCGTTAGACCTCCTGGCACCGTTAGGAGTATTCGAACGAACGTATTCGGTATTTCCATTGTTTATTGAGAAAGCACAAGAGCTTCAAATTTGCCATACACAACTTTTTTGTGTATGCTACCGTTATCGAGATATTCAGAAAACCCTGTTTTCGTGGGTCTTGGACCCTCTGTCACACCGCTAGCGGCACTCGTAGAGACGGGGACTTTTAGGGTCTTGTTTAGGACCTCCAAAGGAAGGCTCATGCAAAAATCCAGCTTTCCCTTAATCTTTCCGAAGTTTGGCCAAATTTTTGTTCAAATTTCCTGGCGTATTATTCAATTTTGGAAATTTCACATTGGAATATTTTGCATTAAGGCCCGTATTTATGAACATTCCTTAACTCAAGGAGACTTTTTTTCTATGAAAAAGTATGGGAAATGACATTTAATTTATTGAATTTCGGCATCCTTGACCCAAGGTCTCCTTGACCTGTGGACATTCGCATAGCGGCGGTGACATCAGGAACAAAGCAGAACCCTGGTCAAAGGAGACAAAAAAGTCTCCTTGAGTTAAGGAATGTTCATAAATACGGGCCTTAGACCTCTAAGTGTCTATAGCTCAGTCGGTTGAGTGGTCACCTTGTGACTGAAGGTCTAATGCTCGAGTCCCGATTAGGACGAAACTTTATTCCCTCAATTTCCTAAATTTTTCATTTTAGGTTTTGGGATAAAATATGGTCTATAAACAAAATATGCATATGCATGCATAAAGGGTGTAGGATAATACCAACTTTCTTGTAACGGTAATATTAACCCCCAAAAAGCCTTTCCGCTCCAAATCAATGCAAAGTCGGATTTTATTTTTTTGTGGACTAACGATTGGCGCAGTACCCATAACCACGGAATCATATAGGACGATTTAAATAGTGAAGGAGTCCTCAGTATTGTACTAAAAATCAATAACTTTTAACTGAAAACCTAATTTTCCCTGTAGTCCACAAGAGATACTATAGAATGAATCGATTTAAGAAGTTTATAGTTGGCTGTAATCCCCAGGATAAAATCTGAAAAGGTGATAAAAACAATACTAGAGACCAGTTGCTTCATTTAACCGATGCGGCTTAAAGGTACGTTGTCCTCGACACGACTGCATCGGCTCTAGCGACAGCGACTCGCTCATTTCATATAAAAACTCATTTCTCTCTCATTCTAAAAACGAGTTTTTATATGAAATGAGCGAGTCGCTGTCGCTAGAGCCGATGCAGTCGTGTCGAGGACAACGTACCTTAAGGAATTGATTGTGATGGCATATATGTTACGTATGTATCTAATGTACGCTGCTATTTGTATTAAAAACATAACTTTCTTTTTCTTTTATATCAGACATGTATATTGGCACTTTCTTTTCTACTTTCCCCATAATAACCGTATGAACCCTATCACAGAGCTGTTTAAGCCAAGATAGTCTGTTTTTCTAAAGGTGAAGTTTATTGATCTAATCTTGACTTTTAGCACAGCAACATTTACTACGTACCACAGGCTGACTTAAAAGTAAATGGTGATATTACGTTACTACCACGGTCTACCCTTCTAAGCAAAGCGGTACAACAAATGCTTCACTTCGCCGTAGTCATAACACTTTATTATTATCATTAATCAATAAATTTTTGCAAACAAATTGGAAACTCTTAAAATTCGTTATGCACTTGAAAACGTGTCAGTATATCAATAGAAAATACTTGTAAAAAAATTTTTCACCATAAACCTTGAAAATGAATTGACCTTGTCGAAAAATTCTAAATCACTTATTCTAATCAAAAATAATATTCTTAAATTCACCAAAACACTTATCTATGATTAAAATGTTCAATAAACTTCCCTGTCGTAGCTTAGCTACTGCCATCGATTCGATTTGAGTTCTCAAAAAAGGTTCTTTATTCTAAAGCTAGAAGATTTAATACATACACTAAAGAAAATTTTGAGAATCATTAAAAAAATATGGACTACCCCAAAGCACGAAATTCAGTTTAATTGATCAATTCTTTTGGATGATAAGTGCACATTCATCGACAATTGGTCAAGGTTTTCGCCGGCCGGCAGCTGTCTATTGTGCTATTACGTATTGCCTTTGTTATCGTCGTCGTCGTTGGCCAGATATGGTTAACACCTATAAAATGATTTCCGTGTTAAAACGCTCTTATGTTGCTACGCATTTATTTCGAGACTTAACCATTTCTTATACGTATTGCCAATTTTAATATTCTCATTCCGCATAAAAACATCATCTTCACAAGTATTTTTCATAACTGCTGTTTTTTTTTGTCTTATTTTACTAAGTCCACAAATCTTTATTCTTTACATCGATAGCTTAAGTGTTAATTGAATAATAGGAAATACGTAGTATGTTCGTAGTACGTAGTACACACTCTTGTGGTACACCGTACACCAAATGATTTTGTGGATTATATCCAATTACATCTTCTGTTAGTACTATTTGAACAATATATTTAATCACGTAATTGCCGGCGGCGCGGTTGTGGAAAAACGTCGGTGAGCTTTAAGTACGTGAACTTGTAATTATAAGATTCAATGAGTTGTTGGGGAAATTGATTGATTCTGCACTTGTGATTATTAATCATATATTTTTTATGTTTTGTTTTTTCTTGGTTCTTGTAAAAATATGCGGGAGTCTGGTTTGGAATAAATTCTATTGAAGCATTTTGTTTATTGATAACTAACTATTGATGGCACGTGTTCTTAATTGAATGTTTTTGTTCTGAGATCGTAGCTTGAAGTATAAAATTTGTAATAATTGATTTATTCTTTGAAAGTACTATATGGCTTTGCTTATTGATACCCAGCCTATTCACCACTGATTTTATAAATCTGTGTCGGCACGTATTACTATAAAAAATTATGATAATCTTAAATTGAATTATCAATTTATTGTATGCACATGCTACACCATCTTAATTCAAAAATTTCAGGACAATGGATGTATACAAAGCCTGTGATTAAGTATCTTGCGCGATTAATAAATTACTGTATGCAAGATACTTGTTTTAATACTATGCCCATAAAAAATTGATGTCACACAATAGACAATAATACGATAATACGAGTATTATGACTGCATACTTACTGGTAGGTATCAATTAGGGATGTCAAAAACCGGACGGTTAGTCCGAAAACCGGTACTTTCAGAACGGTTAACCGGTTTTTTTCGGTTTTTTCCTACTCCCGGTTTTAACCCGGACGGTTGTTGGTCCATCCGGTTAAAACCGGAAAAAAATTCTTTAAAAATTCATACAATTTTTTATGTTTTCTTGATTTTTCAGTCTGCAATTCTATTACATATCCTATGGCAAATTTAGTTTTCAAATTTCAGCTCTATAATAATTGTCGAACACTCTTCTTTTTGCTATTATTCGTAGAACAATCGCTTCATCAAGGCAGATATTGTTTATGTTTACACTGCGTTTCATATGTCTCTTGGTTGTACAACGTGAATGTGTATATTAATATTCGTGTATAGTATATCAGTGCGTTTCGCGTATCCAGTGCCGGATTTCCCATATGGGCAACCCAGGCAGCTGCCCGGGGCGGCAGATTTCAAGGGGCGGCAAATTTTGACTTTCTTTCTCACGCAAATATTAGCATTGACAAATCGAACGAAAGTAGAGAATTGGAGATATCATAGTTGGGAGTGAAAATGTTATTTGGCTCTTTTATTTCTGCGTGGTGCGTATTTTGCTAACTGTTGTGATTCGACCCTAAATCAGCTCTTAGAAATCCAAGCAATTGAATATTTGATTCTTTCTATTCATCGCTCACACGAAAATAAATGTAAGGACATTATATTCGCACGAGCATAATATGGTTTGAGCATAGGGTTTTGTCCGAAAAACTGAATACCTCGCGCGAGTTTTTGACTGGTTTAGGTAAGTACTATGTGTTAATTCCTGAAATGAACTAATTAAAAGGTAAGTCCGAATACAAGATTGTACTTGTACTCATTTATTATAACACTTATGGCTAATTATATACAAAATTATTGCTTACATGCTAAAATTGATTATTGAACTTATTCAAATGTAGGTTGAAGACTGTAAATTGACCCATATGCTAATGTAAGCATTATTGCGTCTATCGATCTATAGACGCACAGCATATGGGTCGTTGGTCGGCTGGTTGGCTGCACGCGCTCATGGGTCATTGTTCGTTGTTGCATATACTGCAACATCGCGATATGACCGTTGACCGGCGTGTTCATTATGTTCAGATTGAACATTCTGCCGGGACTCGGAAGCAATGGGATTCAAAGGTGGAAGGTTGAACTCCGAGACGGATTCCATGTCGGTTCTCTGTCGAATGTGTTTCTTCCACCATACTGTGATGAGTACTCCAAGTCCAAGCAGTATTAGGATTACAACTCCGATAACGCTAATGTGCTGTATGTGAACTGGTTTCCAATCTTCTTCAGGGTGGATACTGAGACTATCAGCCTTGAGACGATCGTATACCTGTTCCGATGGCTTTATGATGTCTTCGGGCTTGACACTAAACACATGAGGTGCTGGGATATCGAAATTCCAAGACATGTTTACATGTTTAATAAAAGTCGCGACGACGGGAGTAGTCAGGAAGTACTCGGACTTTAATATGCCTTGCTTGGTGAGAATTATGCAACTAGGCTCCACCTTCATAATTCCCGTTCCGTTGATGACCACGTCTTCCCTTACTCCTTGACATTGGAGTGCTGTAGCGACAGGTCTAGGAGCTAGGAATAGCCAAGTGTTCGGTTGATGTAGATGCTTCCAGGTCGTCCGATTTGCAACAAAGTTGTGCGTTAGACACTTCACTCCTTCATGGCGATTGTAGATCTCGTCTATGATGCAGTTTGGGTTGTCTTCGATATTCCTGAGAATTGACGGAGTACAAAGGGAAAGATTAGTGCTTATTCTTAAACAGCTATCCAGCTCATTTTCTGTTAAGCTGAAGTACATCTGCGCGTCGTAATTGATGGCCAATATTGGGGTGGGAATGTCCAACGCCATATATTGGTCGTTCCTTACGCGTTGTGGTATTGATGTTGCTTTTAAAACAACATATTTGCTGATTTCCACGATTTCCAGGTACGTGAAAACTCGAACTTCGTCTGAGGAACATCTCATATCGGTTGTGCTGGTGGGTAAATAGAGGATGTCTAAGTTAGTTGGAAGTTTGCTCTTTCCGTTGGCGATGATTTCAGCTAATTGCGTTGGGCTGATAAAGTCCAAAATGTTGCTTCGATGATACTTGGCATTAGTGAGTCGTGTATATTTCGAATTGAGATCGTTGATGTAGTTCTCAGCAGCTTGGTATACAGCTAGGAGGTGGATATTCAGTTTGTTCGTGTCAGGGCCAGAGTACCAACTCTGCATTTCCTGGATACGCGATAACCCTTTATTTAGTTTTTCGGTAAAGCTGTTCAACTTCTTGGTTATTCGGGTTTCGCTTTCGTTGGCCGCTGCAATAGTCGTTAGCATCAGGTTTGTTTGGTGATTTGCTGTTTGTAGCAATAGTTTCTGGTTATGGTCGAGCTCATCAATGTTACGATAAACTTCGTCGTTAACTCCAAATACCGTTTCGAGTAACTTCCCAAAAATTCCTCGTTTGAATCGATTTGTTTGAAGTCCTTGGATATACCGTTGGAGCTGCGAATGAATCTCCTGTAGGTGGTGTACAAGTCCACCGCAGTTGGTTTCGTCGGAGATTCGTATGGTCTTGTTACAAAACATCCTCAGTCCAGACATCACGTTTGAAGATTTATTCAAATCTTTCTCCAGCTCCGTCGTCGATATATTGAACTCAATGCGGAGAGTTCCCCTCTTGATCTGCACATCTCCCATTTGCTCAATGTAGAGGCCAGGTTGTGGGTGTTTGAGCGTGTAGTTATGTTCACTCGCCAAACAGTTTAACAAGTTAAACCATAAGAGAATGAATGTTAGTATTGTCATCGTTGATTGGCTCGGTGTTCCTTTGGTGTTTCTCGGACGTTTTGGCAATTCGGAGTCCTCAGTTGCAAGTGTAGTTGGTTTAGCCTTGTTGTCCTCTTCGGTATTGCAAGTAGTCAAATGCACTTGTTGGACTGCTTCTGGTGTAGTTGCTGGCTCATTGGTTGGGTTGTCCTCGTCTACTGGTAGTGGACATAGCCGTGTTATTGGCCGCTGAAGCGTTTTCCCATCCTTGACCTTGATCTTTGCCACACGTACCAACTGGTGGTATTTGACGGACTTGACGCCCGCCTCCCAAATTCCTCCGAAGTGAGGACTTGCGGGGGGTATAAAATGCCAATGTGTTCCTTGTATGGCTAACTTAGCCGCTGTTGTAGTATTTTGTTGTATCGCCTTTGCTAGCTCGCTGTCCATTTTTCGGCTAGCTCCGACGAAGTTTGTAGCGTTGTCACTGTATAGGTCGGTACATCTTCCGCGCCTCGAGATGAATCGTTTATATGCGGCTAAGAATTCTTCTGTTTGTAGACTGCTCACAACTTCCAGATGTAACGCTTTAGTTGCCATACACACAAATAATGCTATATATGCTTTGTGAGATGTTATTCCACGACCCTTTGATGCTCGAATTTTTATTGGCCCCGCATAGTCAAGACCTGTATGACTAAAGGGTTTCGAGGGTGTTACACGGGCTGCTGGCAAATTTCCCATCATTTGAGTTTGGTTCTGGGCCTTGAATCGTATGCACCGGGTGCATCTGTTTATCACTCCTTTGATGGTCCTCTTGCCGTCTATTATCCAGAATTTACGTCGAATGAATGCCAATGTTATCTGGATACCGCCATGTAATGTCGCATGGTGAGCTTCTCGGATTATTAACTTAGTCACGTGATGATGGGCCGGAAGGATGATTGGATGTTTCTCGTTATAAGGTATTACGGCGTTGGTTAGGCGTCCTCCCACTCTGATAACGCCGTCTGAACTCATGAATGGATTTAACGATAGCAAATGGCTTTTCTTGTCAACTGGTGCTTTTTTAAGTAGAGCGTTGTATTCTCGAGCGAATTGACTCTGTTGAACATGTTTGATTACGTCTGTTAAGGCTTCGTTGATCTCTAACGGTACGGGGTGAAGTGTAAGAGGTCTGTTCTCTTTGCGTGCTGCCTTTATGAATCTTCGAACGTAGGTCCAAGTTGTTAACAGCTTTTGTAAGCTTGAGTATCGTGCGAAAATTTCATTAACTGTTTTGTTCCTGACCGCAGAATGGTGGCAAACTATTACTTTCCGTTTCACTTCCTCTGATGTTTCGTATACAGTTTGTAGTTGTTTCGGCCAATGTGCGCTATCTTCCTCTAACCAACTGGGGCCATTCCACCATATCGCAAGATTTCGTAACTGCAACGGATTTATGCCTCTCGATGCGGGATCTGCAGGGTTGTCTTCTGATCGGACGTGACGCCATATTTGAGGGTTGGTTTTTTCGCTTATTTCCGAAACCTTGTTGGCTACGAAAGTTTTCCACCTTTCTGGTCCTGCTTTTATCCATGCTAGGGCTATGGTTGAATCTGACCAGGCGAATGACGGTACATGGTGTAAGTTGGTGGCCTTTTTCGTCTCATGCAGCAGTTTGGCTAAGAGGGCTGCTCCGCATAGTTCCAGTTGTGGTAGTGTTTTCTTCAGTTTAATCGGCGCTACTTTGGTTTTGGACGTTAGCAAAGTTGTTTTTATCGATCCAGTATTTGCAATTGTTCGTAGGTATATAACTGCAGCGTATGCGTTCTGTGACGCATCACAAAATCCATGTAACTCCGTCAGTTGGTTGCTTGGTGAGTACCCCAACCATCGTGGTATCTTTATCTGCTCAATCTGTGATAGATTTTGTTTGAATTGTCCCCAGGATTTGGCGATGTCGTCGGGTACCTCTCTATCCCATTGTGTTTCTTTTCGCCATGTTTCCTGCATAATAATCTTCGCTGTGATTATTATGGGTGAGAGGAATCCTAGTGGGTCGAATAGTCTTGCGATGTCAGAGAGAATGTTTCTCTTTGTAAACTTGATATCGTTGTTGGATACTTTGAATTGAAAGTAATCTTTGCTAGGCATCCAATATATTCCGAGTGTTTTGATAGCGTATTCACTTTTAATTTCCATTGGATCATTGTCTTGTAGTTCAGGTGGAACGTGATGCAATATGTCATCGTTGTTGCTGCACCATTTTCGTAGATTAAATCCACCAGTTTTAAGTAGTCCGATGAGCTGGTGTGTTATCGTGCTCGCTTCTTCTGTAGAGTCAGCTCCTGTCATGAGGTCGTCCACGTAGAAATCGTTTAAGACTGGTTTCGTTGCTTTAGGGAAGGTATGCTCCTCCATTGCCAGTTGTTGCAGTGTTCTTACTGCCAGGTAAGGTGCAGCCGAAGTGCCGTATGTCACAGTGGTAAGTGCGTATTCTCTGATTTCCCCTGAGTCAGAAAATCTCCACAGAATCGTTTGATAAGCTTGATCCTTATCCGTAACTTTGATCATTCTGTACATTTTCTCTATATCCGCTTTTATTACGAATTTGTGGACTCTCCATCTAAGTAAGATACTCGATAAGTTTTCCTGTAACCGGGGGCCTGTCATCATAACATCATTCAGACTCAGCCCGCTGGTTGTTTTGGCGGAGGCATCAAACACTACGCGTAATTTCGTTGTGGAGCTATCTTCTTTGATTACTGGTTGGTGCGGTAAATAATATTTACGTTTCTTTGTATGATTCGCAAGCTTCATATGACCGAGCTGTATGTATTCCATCATGAAGGCGTTGTAACGTTCTCGTAGATTGGAGTCTTTTTTGAAACGCCGCTCTAGCTGCAATAACCTCGCCATAGCCAACTTCTTTGAATCTCCCAAGTCATCCACTGTAGTTTTGAAAGGAATCGAGACAGTGTAAGTCCCATCGATGTTCCTTTTATGAGTTTTCGCGAAATGGTCCTGACAGTTTTTTTCTTGCTCAGACCAGTTTGGTTCTTGTTGTTGTAATTCTTCTACCTCCCAGAACCTTTCTAGTTGATTAGTTAGCTTTGCTAGGGAAAGCATAGATACAACCTTCCTGGCCGGTGCGGTTTGTCCAGATAGAATCCAACCGAACTCTGTATTTTGGGCCAGTAAACCCATGATTGGCTTCTCTACCTCCTGTAGCATGATAAATCCATAGATGTCGGCTCCAAGAAGGACGTCAATTTGTCCTGGTATGCATAAAGTCGGGTCGGCCAGTGTGCATTTTTTGCTTTTGATGAAGTGAGTTACGGCTGCTGCTTCCACTGGTTCATTTGGTAACATCTTTGTTAAGGATGTCAGAACTAATGCATCCACGGAAATGATGAATTCTGACGGGAACCTCGGTTTGATTTTTATGGTGACTTGACTTTGTGATCTCAAAGTGTCGGTGTTGCCTACTCCAGTGACTTCCACGTCTGTCTTTGTCCTGGGTACTCCAAGTAATCGGGCTGCACTTTTTGTAATGAATGATGTCTGCGATCCAGGGTCGATGAGTGCTCTCAGTTGTTCACATGTCCCAAATATGGTTTGTACCTTTACGAGTGCTGTTGCTAACAGAACTGTTTTTGTTGTGTTGATATTGTAGCTGGCAACCGAGTTTGCCGTGGCTTCGTGTTGGCTACCTGGGTTAGGAGCTGTCTTCTTCCGTTGTTCAAATTTGGGCTTATTGTGTAGCAGGGTGTGGTGAAACTTCTTGCAGGTGAAACATCTTTGTTGGCTGTGGCACTTCACATCTTCTTTGTGGCTGATGCAATTTACACAGAGTTTGTTCTCTTTCACGAACTTCCAACGATCGCCAGTGGTATTTTCCTTGAACTTGGCGCAATTGTGGATTGAATGTTGTGCATTGCAGAACTTACATTGCACGGGTGTTGCGTGGAAGCTTTTAGTTTTGTTAGGGCTGGTAGTTTGGAAGCCTTTCTGTTGATCATGCTTCTTAAAGTTGTCCATTGACTGGAACCGTACTTCGATGTAACTTAACAGGTTGGCGACTTCGGGTATCTCTTTCGGCTCGGTTAGAGATTGCTCGTAACTCCTCCGCGTGTCTTTGTCCATTTTTTTTAACAGTTGATAGACGATGATCGGTCCCCAGGACGTAGTCTCGACCCCCATGTTGCTGATGGCATGGATGCATTCTTTCGTGACGTCGTGTAGATTTTTTAGCCCGTTTGATGATTCTGCGTACAGGTTCGGTTGGCTGAACAATAGATCTAGCTGGTTGAAGACCAAAGCCCTCTTGTTGTTGAATCTATCGTTCAGCAGCTTCCATGCGCCTTCATAGTTTGCGTCGCTGATCTCCAGGTGCTTAATGAGGCGGGCTGCTTCATCCTTCAGGCTCGATTTGAGGAACTGGAGCTTCTCAGCATTCCCCAGCAGCTTGTTTTTATGAATTGTATTCACAAAAACGTCACGAAACGCTGTCCAATTGTTGAAATTTCCCTCAAATGTCGGGAGGGATTGTCGTGGAATCTTCGGCCAGGCTTCGTCTTTTTGTGCACGCAGTGGAGCTCCGTGCAAGGTAGTCATCACATCTTCCACTGCGGCTTCAATTTGCTCGAACATCGAGGATGCAACGTATTCCCTGGTACACTCATCCTCCAGCATGAGTATCTCCTCGTGGAGGGACCTGACACTCGTCATCTGCTCACGAAGCGTTTGTTTCTGGTATTCGTACGATGTGGGTGAACGATCCTGCGCCATTCGGGTCTTCAGATTTTCGATCCCCCGCTGTAGAGATCCTATCTTGATCTGTTGGCGGCGTACCAACAGCTCCTCCGTAGAACCTCGTGTTGTCGATGCACTAGGAGGAACCTTCTCCCTTTCGCTCCTAGTACTGGTTGATGCATTGGCAGCGTCCAGGATGGCCTGCCGGTGCAGTTTTATGTGAGCTAAGCCGTCCTCGACATAGCTCTTCACTTGTTGGTAGTATCCTTTGGCGATGTACTTGTGCTCAGTGGCACCCTCCAGTTGTCTGATCGCCTCGTCCCTGAACATGAACTGCGTCCATTGCTTCCGCAGCGCCTCCGATTTGTCGTCCAGGTACTTTGTTGTCTTCTTTGCCGCTGGATCCTCCTTCATCCGTATTACGAGCCGGGATATGTCCTCTCCTAGCTCTTGTTGTTTTGATGTTTCCTCATCTAGGCTGGCCATGGCTAAGTCCTCTTGATAATGTCCTAGTGATGATAAAGTGAACGATCCTTTAGGGCTGGTTGCGTTGTCTCGACGGACCAATGTTAATTCCTGAAATGAACTAATTAAAAGGTAAGTCCGAATACAAGATTGTACTTGTACTCATTTATTATAACACTTATGGCTAATTATATACAAAATTATTGCTTACATGCTAAAATTGATTATTGAACTTATTCAAATGTAGGTTGAAGACTGTAAATTGACCCATATGCTAATGTAAGCATTATTGCGTCTATCGATCTATAGACGCACAGCATATGGGTCGTTGGTCGGCTGGTTGGCTGCACGCGCTCATGGGTCATTGTTCGTTGTTGCATATACTGCAACATCGCGATATGACCGTTGACCGGCGTGTTCATTATGTTCAGATTGAACACTATGTTTACTGAGCAAGAAACATGCATGTACGTCTCTCGTGAAAAATGTGCCATTAAGACATGCAATTTCTTAAATAAATTTTTCCTAAATACATGGGCACTCGCGGCCTGATTGATATTCGATAACACCTTCCCTGTAAAGTAAAGTGCAACTGCAACTGAAGTGAGTACCATTGAGCGAATTCCAATTCACGATCATCAAAATTTTGACAGTATTTGCATGGATTTCACGTGAAACTATGATGTTAGTATCTCTTTTATATAGAAACCTGCGCGAATCAAATTGATAACTATACTATAAAATTCCACAGAAAAATTAGCGCCTAATGAATTTTTGCTGAATAACATCAATGACTGTTTACATTTTAAGGTTATCGGTCAAAACACCGAAAATAAAAAAAAGGCTCTCGAAATTGGACCCTAGGTTAATTGCACTAGACAAAGAACAGCGTAAAAATGCTACTAGATTGATTATTCGATAGCCCCAAATAAGATCAAAGTTACCCTTACGTAAAATTGGAGTTTCTGGGAAAACACATAGAACACGTAAACCCCTTTTTTGGTATGAAGTTTTCCTGTCAAATATGACGCGAATGGCTAATTTTATTTATTGAGGTTATTTCATAATTTTCAGAACGATGCACAATGAAAAACCACCTTCGCAAGTAAAGCATTCTGAGGGAAATGTGCAACCGAATCGAATGGGTGTGCATCATTACAGTTTTCACGAACCCCTCCCCTGGCTGCGTCCCTGGAACCAACATATTTTCTAAAAAAAAAACGAGACCGAGGCTAATTTCGGGCGCGGTCGAAATTGGGATACCCTTCACTTTATCTCGGGCTAATGTGTTCCGATTCCGTCTGTTCCTAAACAATTCTTTGTTGTATACATAAAGTACACCTACACATAACATAACTCTCTCTCTCTCTCTTGATTCTAAAAATCTACAGTCACATTATGATCGGTGCAATATTGAATTAAACAATAAAGAATAATTCCAATTAATCTTTACTAAAAAAAACTATAATTAAAACAAAAAATCTAAGAAATTTGTTTTTAAATACATTATTCGCTTTCAATAGAGGCACATTTAGTAAGGTTTGATTGGAAATTGTGCACAAAGAAAACGGTTTTCCTTGAATCAAATTAGGAAGCTGGGATTTAATGCATCTCCAATATCCGATTCGTACATAAAATGTTTTGTGGCATCAATAGAAATACATTTGTGTGAGATTTTGTTGGAATTGGTGCACATATAAAAAAGTGTTTCTTAGATGTAACAAATTGGGGGCTGGGTTTGTATGGCAGCCCCATGGTCCGATGCCATCCATTTCTACATATGTATAATTTGTGGATTCAATGGAAATACATTTGTGTGAGGTTTGGTTGGAATTATTGCACAAGCAAAAAATTTTTTTTAGAAGAACTTAATTTGGGGGTGTGGTTTGTATGAATGGTCCGATTCCATATGTTTTTACATTTGTTTTGTGGCGTCAATAGAAAAAAACATTTGCCTGAAGTTTGGTTGAAATTGCTGCACAAATAAAAAATTTCTTAGAGGAACCTAATTTGGGGGCTGTGTTTGTATGGCAGCCCCATGACTGATTTCTACGATTCAAACATACATATGGTCAGAGATGCTTCCTTCAATGGGTCACGTTACAACATTTATTCTGATCCCCAAAATGGCGGTAAGGGGATCAGAACGGCAAACATGTTTGCGGAACATACGCAACTGTTTTGTTTCGTTATTTCTCCCAATGCGTTACAAACTTCATGGCAAAGTTAATATACTTTTTTCGCATAGAAAGCGAAGGGAATAAAAATATAAAATTTGCGTATATGATATACAGCTGCTAACGATTTACCTACAATGTGTATGCGACTTCTACCATTTCAATTTAGCTACTGCCCAGGGGCGCCATGGAGGCTAAATCCGGCCCTGCGCGTATCATCCTGTCGCTAAAAGATTTCGTATTCCGCAAGAGAAATTAGAATGGCCCCTGTGGTAAATGTTTGGATATTTTTTTTTTCAAAAACTAAAAAAATAATGAAATCACATCTGACAATTTTATTTGATTGTGTTTTTTTGTTCAACATGTTTCTCTTTTAAACTAGCTGTCTTACTACATCATGTACGTGCATTTTAAGTTGATTTTGCATACGATACGAGCACCAGCAATACGAGTGTGTAAGCATGTTTTAGTAAAATTCTAGGCAAATCAATGAAAGACCGGTTAACCGGAAAACCGGTACTTGGATTCCGGTTAAAACCGGACGGTCTAACCGGCTTTGCAAAAAAACCGAAAAAACCGACAACCGGGTTATGGGCCGGTTTTTGACATCCCTAGTATCAATGGACAATATGGAAAGATGAATTCATACTTTCGGAAACCCTTGCTTCTGTGGTTTGTAAAAGCGGTTTCACATGATCTCATAAGCGGCGGCCGGCGGATACTGTATGCTATGAAATGAACTATAAAAATTGTGGTTTTTGGTGGTTACCAATATTGCTGAATTGAGTAGTCTTATTCTCGGGATACAAAATAACTTTGATCGTCCAACGTAAAATCTCAACTGTTTTAGCACTTTGCAAAATAGTTCAGTAATATCGTGTCGATTTAGTACCATTCCGTGAAAAAAATACAGAAGTTTTTTTCTCACTGTTTCTTTATGTATTATGGGGCGCTGATTCCGAATATGAACTTTGCACCCTAAAAAAAGTGCCGCAACCTTTAAAAAGGGGGGAAAGGGGGACATTTTTTCGTTTTTTTGCGATTATTTCAAAAACGGTAAGAGATTCAGAAAAATGGTCTGAGGACGAAAAAAACTACATAAAATTATCTTTGCAATGATATATAACACATTAGAGTTTAATTGAATATTTCGGCGTTAGAATAGAACATAAATTAGAATATTTTCATTTTAGACCTTTTTTAAAAGCTCCATAACTTTTGAAAGAATGTTAGTTCAGCCGTTAAATTTTGTACAAGTACTCATAATAAGTTCAAGATCATTTTAAGGTAAACATTGAGTCGCTCCGGTCAAGGACCCCCATTTAAATTTTTCAAAACGGCATGTCGATAACTCCCCCAAAAATTGGAGCAGAGTGGTAAATTTTGGTTTGCTGCGATTGGAGGTCATAGTCACCCCACCCACCAAAAGTCAGCTCATTCGGATGAAAACTAACGGTACCTCCCATACAAAGTGACCCAAGACAACTTTGTTCTACAGTTTATAAAATGAGTAGTACCTACTCGTACGTAGAACAAATTCCTGATGGGTCACTTTGTATGGGAGCTACCCTTAGTTTTTATCCGAATGAGCTGATTTTTGGTGGGTGGGGTCACTATGAGCTCCAATTTCAACAAACCAAAATTTAGCACTCTGCCCCAATTTTGGGGGGAGTTATGGATATGCCATTTTGAAAAATTTAAATGGGGGGATACTGGGGGTCCTTGACCGGAGCGACTCAATGTTTACGTTAAAATTATCTTAAACTTGTTGTGAATACTTATACAAAACCTTACGGCTGAACTAACATTCTTTGAAAAGTTATGGAGCTTTTAAAAAAGGTCTAAAATGAAAATATTCTAATTTATGTGCTATTCTAACGCCGAAATATGCAATTAAACTCTAATGTGTTATATATCATTGCAAAGATAATTTTATGTAGTTTTTTCCGTTTTCATACCATTTTTCTGTATCTTTTACCGTTTTGGAAATAATCGCAAAAAAACGAAAAAAAATTCCCCCCTTTCCCCCCTTTTTGAAAGGTTGCGGCACGTTTTTTAGGGTGCAAAGTTGATATTCGGAATCAGCGCCCCAAAATACATATAACAAAATTGAGAAATAAACTTCTGTATTTTTTTCCTGACGAAAATACGATATTATTGGACTAAAATGAGAGAATAACCACTGGATTTTCTTTTAACCAGTGGCGTGCAGCCCATAGATGCGGTGGATGCGCCGCATCCCCTAAAATTAATTTATATTAGTTTTTTATTCTTTTATTTGAAGTTAAATGCAAATTAATTTGTATCTCAATATTAGTGTAAGAAATAAAATGTACATACATCCCAATTGGCTTTCAAGCAACCCGCGTATGTACGTAGTACATATCTGTAGATATTCGCTCAACAGTGTTCGTCACTATATTCAATGGTGGATGCGGAAAACATTCTTCCCTCAGCCGTGAATCCATTTGGCCCAAATTTCCATCAACAAGCCACATGCTCACTGTACTCTACCTACCTTTAAGAGGATGCGTATACCGATCCACTACATGAAACGCATCTCAGACAATTTTATTGAGCTGAATGAGAGGAGAACGAAAAGCATGCTGTGAAGCTTATCTGCTGCAGAACAAATGCATGCAAGAAACAAAGATAAGACGAATTCTGAGTAGAAGCACTCATAACGAATTTGACTCTTATCTTATTGGCCATTCAACTTGAACGTTTTTCATTCAGCAATTAATTCAATTAATGTACAAGGGTGTCAGCAATTATTTCAATTAATGTACAAGGGTGACGGCGGATATTTTATCCTAATTTTGCGCATTTCTCTTATATGTATGTATACATGGCTTATATCGCTTAATTATGTTATTATACGATATAATGGATCGAAATTTTTTTTCTTAAATTCAAAGCGAGCTTCATAAAATCAGTTTTTTTTTGTAATTTGGCTTTTTTGTTTTAAGTCATCAACTTTAAGGATTTAATGAAAAAAATAATAAAGCACGAGAAAGCCAATATACAATGATAGTCAGCCTTAAATCGCGTTTAGAAAATCTTGGTTCTACGAAGCCCACTTTGAAGTTTGTTAATGAGAATGTTGATAAATTAGGCCGTATAAATACTAAACACTTATGGGAGCAGTGCGTACCGAATATCCTTTTTAGCACTTACTTATATTGTTTGAATGAAATAGCGGAATAAATTAAATAGCTGTCAAATTTTACGATATACCATAATATCAGTTTCGTCCATGTTCATACGACTGCTTAAGCCAAATTTCCAAAGTTGATTTTTGGCATACGAATAAACTGCTTAAAAACTCCGCATTTCAAATCAATAATTTTATTTTCTATTTGCTTTTGTGTGTTAAAAGGAATTATTTTGAAATACAATCTTGACTTGGTTAATGTTTCCATTAATCCGGATTTCGTCAGCAATTTCGAAGAAAAATTATAGTTACCGACATTTTTCTAATTATTTGGACGGTTTTTCCCCAGAAAATAAAAATGATCGCTCTAATCCAGATGTGCTGTTGGTCCGGATAACCTCTTGCAATAAATAATTGATCCGGATTATCGAGTCAAGACTGTATATTATTCCCTTTCCGCCGCATCCCCTTTGATGAATATCACCGCACGCCACTGCTTTTAACAATACTAGTCTATTCGCTAAATCGTGTGAAATCATCTTTAGAGCTGATTTATCTATGAAAAATCTCTAAATGTTACCTAGGCTCATTCGCGTCAAATTAATTTATTGCCATTATTCTTATCTTTCCCGGCATTTGATCATACTTATATGTATAGTCAGACCGACATCAAAACGCATCAGATAGCCTTGGAAAAATTAATGGTTCGTCATACGCGTCGCACATGAACTGTTAAGCTGAAAAATTGCAGATGCATTTGCATTGTCATTCTGAACGATGTGTTGAAATTAATATTAACAGTAGTAGCTATGCGTTGGAACCAATCTTCATCGAATCAGTTTCAAAGATAAAGTAATTAAAAGTTTAATAGAAATGAGTGTCATTTGCATTCTAGGTTCATCTATATTCTATGCAGGCCGACATTACAAACAAATTGCCTCATCATGATAATTTTGTTTCAATTGCATGTTAGATTGTGTCCTTTCATTGTGTTTCAAGTAGTAGTAGCTAGTTCATTGAATTAAATGCAATTATCACTACAAAAACCTATTCTAGAGTATATGAAAAGTATACGAGTGCCGCTAGCGGTGCTAGTGGTTCCACAATAATATGTCGAAAGTCAATTAGCATTACTAACTTTGCCAGGTGTTCAAACGGTTTTTTAACAAGGTTTCACCGAAATCTCTACATATAACAGTAACTCTGACTAAAAGATATTGTATGGATATTTCGTGAATATCTCTGTAACGGGCGTGAATGCTGTAAAGTTGTATGACAAATTTTGTAGCTTACGTAGCTGCAAATAAAATGCCATATACCTACCATCTTTTAGCCAGAGTTTACCGTTATAGAAATTTTCGTGAAACCTTTGTTAAAAATCAATCAAAATCAACTTTCGACATATTGCCATATGCACCACTTTTTAGCACATATTACCGTTATCGAAATATTCAAAAAACCTGTTTTTGAGGATCTTTAACCCTCTATAGCACCGCCAGCTGCACTCGTACAGAAGTCTTGTGTAGGACCTCGAAAGGAAGGCTCATATAAAAAACCAGCTTTCCCTTAATTTTTCCGAAGTTTGCCCAAATTTCCTGGGATATTTTAGATTTATTAAGAAACATGACAACATGGAACGCTCTGTGGCTTAACAATATTTATTTATGTGGGGTTGGTTGGAATAAGTGGGCAAATAAAAATATTTACTTAGAAAATTTGATTGGGGATACGATACGATTCCATTTGTTTTGACCTTTTGAGCTGCTTTGATAAAGACACATTAATTCAAGGTTTTTTTGAAATTGGTGTGAAAAATGTTTATTAGAAGAACCTGATTTGAGGGTTGGGTTAGTATGGCAGCCACATGATCCCATGCTTCGATTTGATCCAAACTTATATATATTTTGTGTCGTCAATAGAAATGCATTTGTAAGAAATTTAGTTGAAATTGGTGCACAAATAAAATAGTTTTTCTTAGAAGAAACTAATTCTGGGGGTTGGCTTTGTATGGCAGCACCATGACCCCATGGTCGAAATTGATCCATTCTCATATATGAATTGTGTCATCAATAGAAATACATTTGTGTGAAATTTGGTTGAAATTGGTGAACAAATAAAAAAGTTTTTCTTAGAAGAACCTAATTTGGGGGGTTAGGTTTGTATGGTAGCCCCATGACCCCATTGTCCGATTTTACCGATTCAAACATACAAACTGCCCGCAGCAAAAAGAAGCATTTGTGCAAAATTTCAGTTTCATAGCTTTTAAATTGGCCGAGTAAAACGCGTCGCAACAGACAGACAGACGGACAGACAGGACAGACGGACTGACATCGCCCAATTGACTCGCCAAGTCATGCTGATCATATATGTATACTTTTTATATGGTCGGCAGTGCCGGATTAAGCAAGCGCGGGACCCGTGGCAGGAATCAAGGCCGGGGCACCCAGGATTTGCTAGCTTCGTTAGTGGGCTCCCTTATATAACTCGTAGTCTTTTGCCTATTACCTTCTTTTATGCTTTTAGTATATCGTCTAATTATTTGGGGACGTTTCCGTACATTTTTTTAATAGGTATTAACCCAGCCAGATCGGTCACGACTCCACGTTATCTGGTAATTTGGAGGCCTGATTATAAGTAAATCCTCGGCGTGGTAGATTCTCATATATGTATATGTGCCATGAAAAAAAAACTTTTTGGTTAGAAAGCATACATTTATCAAAATTATGTTATGTTAGAGTATAACGGCTGGGACAACGCAATCGGCACAACTTTCAATGGGGATGCAACATATCATCGAACTCTCGATAGTACAAACTAAAGACATATTTGTCGCATAATGGGCAAAAAACAAAATCATGAGAACATCGATGGACATTATTCTTCGCGCCACAACACGTCATCACCACAAATGCACTAGGAAAGTCCCTCAACTTATCATGGTTTTATGGAGCTGCTCTGGTCAGGAGCTTATGTAAAATTCTTCAACCTTATGGAATAAGTTAAGCTTTTTTTCATAAGATTTTTTCTAAGTATTTTGGGATACAGTTAATTTCTCTAGACGTATAGCTAGGTAGAAAAGGAAGAGGAACATCTCTTGTTGTCTAAAAAAAATTACCAACGCTGAAAAACTGAAAAATTGTTTTTTTTTGCTGTTCAAAAAATCATTCTTGTATGGCTTTGGCTTTTGGGCCGCTAATTCTCGTGGGCCCTGCGGATAAGTGTTTTTAGGGTTTTTTAGATTTTTTTCAAAAAACCCTTATGAAATCGATTTTGTCCGTCCGTCCGTCCGTCTGTTCACTAAATAACTCGCGAACGGCTCAACCGATTGTCATCAAATTCGGTATGAATGTGTAGAATATGGTTACAGTCTTTGGCACAAATACCTTAGAAGTTGGTAGGAAGAAGATAACAGGGTGTCCCGAACGTTTGAAAAAAGTCGACTTTTTTAGTTTTTATGGAGATTAACGTATGGGTATTTAAATCAAAGATCTAGACGAGTACATCTCATATCAATTAAATTTTTCCAGTTTCGAGTAACGGTAAAAAAGTTATTGGCGTTTAAAGTTAAACTTCCTTTTCGAGCTCCTTTTTCTAAACCGTTATAGGGATCGATATGAAACTTTGCACAAAGATTGGTCAGTATTGCCTTACGTTAAATATTAAGACTGTTGACTTTTGGTAAGGAAAAGTGAATAACAGTAAATTTGTAAAATTTAAATTTGTTCGTGTGTAGCCCCTCTTAGGTTTCCAAATATGAAAATTCTGCTAAGGGTTTTTAGAAAATTACACAGGCAATATGTCTACGAATTTTCATTCGAATAACTGTATCCAAACCGGAAATATAGCCAAGTAAGTATTTAGTAACGGCCTTTCACAATACAAGGGAAGCCTCTTAACCCTCTAACCCGTAAGCCCGCCCTGAGGCGGGTATCACAAAATCCTCATCAGTGAGTTATTCTATGCGTTGTCTGTAAACATATTTAGTTATCTCGTTACATTACTAAATAACAAACTCATTTTTGTAAGTTTTCATTGTACCCAGCTAATAGTGTGGCAGTTTTTAGCAATCATAGGAGAAGAAGTGTGAAAATCACAACCAAAATTACTTTCTAAAAATTGCGTAAGTCAAAAGTGAAAAAAGAGTATTTAAAATCGATAAATATTACCCGGAATTTTCGAGAGCATGGGTAAAAAGGTTGTTTATGCGATTATTTATTAATTTTTGAAAAATTTAAAATTTGGAGGTGTTATAGTTGACAAAAAAAAACCAATACCCACCTCCAGGCGGGTATACGGGTTTAAAGAATTTTTCATTGAATATATTGCATATAAAATGTTCAAGTATTTTGATAAACAATAGGGGTACTGCAATAACTTGATGATGGCATTAAGTTGGCTTTTAGGTTAAAAGCAGTTTTAGACTTAGTAATTAATGTATTGTTTACTTGAAACCCCCAAAATATTAAATGGCTGCAATAGAGTCCCCCTTGGAATTATGGGGCTGTTTGCTAATTGTTCCAATACGTAAGAAAATTATCTAATCTAAATACTGAACTTGAATCAAAATTAATAAAAATGCATTAAACATATAGTGAATTGTTTTTTCCCCCAAACCTCTACTTTGCCGACAGGGTCTTTTTGACCCTGGACGCTTGATAGGCAACTATCACCTTTATCCGTAATGACCTTCAACCAGATTCTAATTCATCTGGATCTATTTTATAGAATGTTAGGCATTAAAGCTTTCTTCTGCAAACAATTAAACATGTGAATAAGTTTCTATGATTTTTTAGTACAATCCAATGCATAAAATTAGCGCGATCTTCTGAAGATTTTCCGTATTATACAGTCCAAGCTGTCGCGTTGCTCGTGTTGGCGCATCCCCTATTTTGGCGAAAATTACTCGGCTCCACTGTGCATATAGCTAGTGGGTTGTGTCATCGCCGAGACATACGAGCTAGTTTTGCCTTTTCATCTCACATATTTAATCCACATTGTTTCCGACTTTGCTTTGGGCCCTGAAATTTAGGTTTCCATTGGCTTCGCCATTTTTTGAGACTCCAAGGCGGATTTAAATATGGTATTATCAATTCTTTGAAGGTATTGTAGCAAACGGTAAAATGTTGCGAATAGAAAGGTATCCAGTACGTTAACAGGCGTTTATTTATGCTAATGTATCGGATGTTGGGGTCGAAGGAAAGTTTGTTATTTGCATAAAAAAAGAAACAAATCAAAAGACTGTTGCTTGGCAGATATGAACTATGCATTTGTAATGCTCAAAATCCAGAATTGCTTCAACAATTACTAGACCGCAATTGAATTACCAGCTAGAATTGAAATACATAAGTAAGTTTATTTTATTCTATTATTTATTAAGGATGACCTATCTAATATTCACCTCAGGTTGACAGCTGACATTGTCTATGAGTTCTAACACTCTAACAAATATAAAAATCGAATATAACACCAAAAATTTAAATTAAAACACACTAAAATTAAATCTCTTTTTGTTCGGGCAAAAGGAATTTTTTTACATGGTAAACCCGTATACCCACCTCCAGGTTTCTAAACTAATCATCGACAAAAATCATAAATTTGATTTAAGAATATCATTTACCAGAACATACTTATACTAAATACAAAATTATTGTATAAATATTTCTTGCCATTAAGAGTTGCGGGTTTGAGGGTTAAGCATTTCTTCAATGCATATCTTTTAACTTGATGAAACAATGTACATGAAATTTGGTGGAAATGCATAGAATGGTAATAGTGTTTGCCACAAATATTTTTGAAGTTTGTAGGACCAAGTTAACAGGGTGTCCCGGAAAAGCTGCAAAAGTATACTTGTTCAAAACTCATAGGAAAGCTTGCGTGGGCTCTAATGTCAAGGGACACAATGGAATCATTTCATATAAGTTGGTTTTCCTTGATTTAAAAAACAGTAACAGTAGATTTACAGCTAATAATTCAGTTCATATATAATGCCAAGCCATCCTTATGTTTGCCTGAGTTTCTTTTTGCTCAAAGGCCATCAGAAATCTGAAATCGAAAAAATCCTGTAGATTTGCCTTGGAGAACTTTTATACAGACTGGGTGAATAGTAAATCCAAACCAATCCAAAAATAGATTTACAGGAAGCATTTCATTAATGTTGTGCACAATTCTTATCTATTGCTTATAAAATATATCTATAAAAAATATTCACTATGCATCAAAATTCTAAAAAACCCTCGTATTGCGGGCGCAGCCCTCTGTACGCCGGTATTTTTTTTTTTCAAGTCGAATTGATCAGCCAATTTCACCATAAAAAGATAAGTAATGTAGTCTGGCTGGTCTAGCGGTTAGTGCGCGCACCTTCGGTGCACAGGCTCATGAGTTCTAATCTCACCGTGTTCCATGTAGCGACACTACTATGTAGTCCGACGGAAAAATATTGTTCATCGATGTACTGAAGACTTTGAACTTTAGCAAACTAAACGAGCAATTTGTGTTTAGTTTCAATGATAGTAAGATAGTTGATCTCTTTTATCCTC
Source organism: Microchrysa polita (assembly GCA_949715475.1). NCBI lineage: Eukaryota > Metazoa > Arthropoda > Insecta > Diptera > Stratiomyidae > Microchrysa > Microchrysa polita. The sequence continues at coordinate 25,402,069 of OX454420.1, read as the reverse complement.
ATTTGCTGTTAAATTTATGCTTTATAGCCACATCCACTGTGTGAAACCATGCGATCTAGGGCAGATTCTCATAACCGAAAAGAAATATCTCATACAAGAATTTGATTGTTTCACGGGCTATGTGGCTCTGGCCCAATTTTTGAAATCATGGTATGTACATATTCCACTCATAATTAATATCATCATTAACTACATAATGGGAGAAATACGTTCATTGGGAAGTCGCGATATCGGCAACAAAATTGAGTCGAATCCATGCAAAGTTGTCATGGAAAGTTATGACACAAAAGAGGCATTTGTCCAAATACTACCACTCGTTTTGAGAATTTGGTTACTACAAAGTTTTTTTAAAGCCAGCGCGGGGCCCGTGGCATTTGCCACCTTCTGCCACGAGGTTAATCCGGCACTGATGGTCGGAGATGCTTCCTTCAATGCGTTACAAACTTCATGATAAAGTTAATATATCCTTTCATTCTATGAGCGAAGGGTATAAAAATTTTGTTTCCAACCAAACCTTATGCATATGAAAGTGTCTTTAGCGAAACTACAAAAAAATATGTAAGAACAAATTTCCTACTTTTGGGGCACCTCCCTCCATACAGTTGTCTAAGGCCACCCATACACGGAATCCAACGAGAATCCATTGTACGTAAAAAAAAACGTCAGCTGACAAGTTGACAAAACAAAGAATCAAAAAAAAATTGATTCGGACGCTTCGTGTGTGGCCGTCCTAAGAAAAACTAATATATGTGTGCATTTATCCCAACCTATTTACGTAAAAACAGAAGGAAAAGAATGGAGGGATAATGGAGCTAAAATTGAAAGCGCACCCAGAGAGAAAGTTTCAAGAATTATGTATAGGAACGGACCGAATCGGAACACAAGGCATAGAGACGCCCGAGAAATTAGCCGGAAAAAAATCCAAATTTTGGCCGCACCGGAAATTAGACTCGGCTCGTTTCATATTAAAATAATAACACACGGACAAATTTGAGATTTTTTTTCTTAATTTCCATTAAATATATGTAATAGGAATTCCGAAAAGAAATCTTGATGCCCCCCTTACCTTATAAATTAAATTGTTTATTTAAACCACAGCTTCGTAATTGATATGGCAACGAATTAACAATTGCACTTACTTTATAAGCTTAACGAATGTGAGATAAATTGAAAGCTTAACTTAAGATAAACTTTAAACACAGCTTGAGAAAAATTCTAAAGCTTGATTTGAAATCAAAACATTAAGCTTATGATTTAGAAAGTTAATAAGCTTTCAAACATTTTTTTCTCAGTGCACAAATACAGTATGTGCCAAAGAAAGATGTGAAGTATTTTTTAAATACATATATATTAACCTTCAATTTGTAAAAACAATTACGCCATTTTGTCTTGTCGGACTAAAAAAATATCAAGATGCAAAAAAACGACGCATTGTTCATGTGTTCAATAACAATATGCGAATCAAGACTAGGAAGATACCTTCTTCTGTGTCGGTATGGTAGAATGGACTCTTAGGCCCGGTTTCTGATAACTCTTATTCAATACCTTTTGGCTGGTTAGTCTTGTCAACATAATTAGATTGAAAAAGTCATTGCGCAGTTTCATACAACGGAGTAAACACGCAAAAGATAGCATAACTATGCAAAATTAACAAAAATTCAATTCATAATGGAAAAGCTTTCTGAAAAATGTGTGTGGCTTCTCTATGCGATAAGTCTAACCATTCGATAAGAGTTTTGAGAAAACAGGCCTTAACATCTTACGCGAATAATAACGATTGCGGAAGCTGTAAATTAAAAAATTATGTCTTCAAGTTTGCGTTACCGATTGTAAAAAATGTATTGAATTTGCTTGGCAATGGCCGGTTTATTCGCACATTTTATCCAATATGTAAGCTTAAAGCATTCTATAGCCAGTGTAAACGACCATGCTGCAAGTATGTTTTAAGCTTAAATTATGGATATACGTATGAGTAACCGACCCAATGTCTTCAATTTTTATACCCTATACCCATAAGATAGTATAGGGTATATTGTTTTTGTTACGCCAATATTATGTAACATATCTCTTTGTGTGTGTCTGTCTGTCTGTTCGCACGGTAACTCCCGAAATAATGAAACTAGCGGTTTGACATTTTGGCCAGATGTTTGATTTGCTAAAATGTTGGACAGTATTGAAAATTGCTCAAATCTGACCAAGGGTTCCCCTACCTCCCATACAAATGATCCCTCCTTGATATTTTAATTCGGCGATAACATTCGATAGAATATCGCTCTCGACTTGAAATTTTGATCAATGCCTAATTCGGACATATACTTTAAGTTAAGCTGACCATACGTACAGCATTTTGCTGTACAGTACAGCATTTTCACCTGTCGTACAGCAAAGTGTACAGCATTCGCCATCCCACCCAATGACTCACTCATTGTCGGTTACTCGTACATATTTATCCATCTTTTAAATTTTAAGCATACTTATAGCATGGTCGTTTACACTGGCTATAGAATACTTTAAGCTTATTTATTGGATAAAATGTATGAGTAACCCGCATTCAGTCTTGTCTGCTTTTAAGGTGCACGATCGATATTTAGTGAAATAATCGCAATTTTCTTTTTGCCATCATTCATTCTCCATATCTCGGGGACATTTCTATGTTTTTCTAAAATCCGGCATACTTGTAGAGCTACTTAGCGCTCACATTTGCTACAAATGACACGGTCTATCCGCGTTCGGAAATTACGGTTGCCCAAATCGCATTTGGAGTTTTCTAAAATTTTCGAAAATTTTCCATAACTTGGAAATTCCCTATCGACCTCTATAGGTAAACGCATACTAAAGAAATGACTCTGCCAGGGTTTTTTATACAGGGTGTCCGGAAACTGCCGCATAAACGCACCGGATTGTGATTCCTCATGTGATTTCCCGCAAAAAAGTTGTAGCGAGCATACCCCCTCAGCTTAACCCTTTAGCTGCCACAGGCATTTAAAGATTTTTAAAAAAATCATTTTCTTGCACGACTTAAACCCTAATATCTTCAAAGCTAGACTAGCTAGAATAGTGAAGTAAAATTATTATGACAGCCAACAAATTTATCTGTAAAATAAAACTAGCCACAATGAAATCGGATAGGAGGTTTGGTTTTAACAGAGCTTCAAAGTCAAATTTGCGTGATTGACCCAAAAACAATATTTTTTTCCATCTCAATTTTCTCCAACTTCTGCCAAGGTGAGGTGATTGTACGATTCTTTTGAAAATTGGTGCATAGTCTTACAATCATATCTTTCTTACATCATTTTAATCTAGCTTCATTACTTCTAACAGTTTTTATACGTTAAGTGTAGAAAACTAGGGTTAATTTTAGCTCGAATTCAATTCACATTGCCCCTAAAGATCTGCAATTGGTATAAAATCTATTCAAAGTATGTCGAAATCGAGCCAAAACTAACCCTAGTTTTCTGCACTTAAGGTACCAAAACTGTTAGAAATAATGGAGCTAGAATAAAATGAAGTAAAAAAGATATGATCGTAAGACTATGCGCCAATTTTTAAAAGAATCGTACAAGCACCTCACCTTGACAGAAGTTAAAGAAAATTGAGATGGAAAAAAATATTGTTTTTGGGTCAAATCACGCATATTTGACTTTGAAGCTCTGTAAAAACCAAACCTCTTATCCGATTTTAGTGTGGTTAGTTTTATTTTACAGGTAAATTTATTGACTGTAATAACTTACTTCTCTATTCTAGCTGGTCTAGCTTTGGAGATATTAGGCTTTAAGCCGTACAAGAAAATGATTTTTTCAAAAATCTTTAAATGCCTGTGGCAGCTAAAGGGTTAAGCTGAGGGGGTATGTTCGTTACAACTTTTTTGCTGGAAATCAACTAAAGAATCATAATCCGGTGCGTTTATGCGGCAGTTTCCGGACACCCTGTATAAAGTTTTTTTTTCACAAAATGTTCTTCGAATCAGTTACATTGGCGAGCCTAGGGAACCGGCGTAGCATCACTAATGTAACTAATGTTGCATACTCTCCTCCTGAAATATTGCAACCAGGATAAGCAACCCTTCCACCGCCCTGGAGGTTCTCTTTAGACTCCACTCCGTGGCTACATTGAAACTGTGCCTGGAAAGCTAACCATATGTATATAATCTTATTTCGAGTACTCTTCCCTGTTAAGCTTTTCGTCTTAAAACATACGTTTGTGCTTCTGATAATTTATTGCCAGGGAGAACCAGTGGCGTAGATAGCTTTTCAGAAGGGATCAGTGATCACCCTATTGTTTCAATATTTTTTACCGGATAAAAATTTCCTTTGGTCGTTTGAGGTCTGCTGACTAGATCGAAAATGGGCTGTGGCTTGAAGGTTTTGAAATGGTTCAATTTTGCTTGTTAAGCTGAGATTAATTGTTCGTCTGCAATACCGAGTGCAAATGTTAAGAATTGTTCCCGTACTGGAGATGGAGCGGTCAAAATAGGCCTCAGTAAGTGGTTTGTCTGTAGCATACAATAATGTTCTGCAGAACGAGGAAGCAGGACGTAAAGACTGAGACCGCTCCTGTGAAGTAATACCGAAAGATGGTCTGGCGGATAAGTGAACGAGACTGTTGTGATTTTAATCGTTAAAAATCTTACATAACTGCATGCCTGGTAGCATGATGCAGTACTGTTTACGCAAGTTAGTACAACATGAATATGTGCCGTAATGCCGCTAGAACCCTAGTGTATCACTAGATTATCTCACAATGCTGATTTTCGCTATAATGTTAAGTTATCTTAGTAAATTCCAGCTGATCTGCTCTTGTGGTTATTATTCTTTCTCCAAGTCGGCGTGAAAGGGAGGGGTTGAGGCTTTGCCTGAAAATCGAATACCGCAAGTTTGTGTACAGCATTGGATCTTCTGAAGTCTGGTCAGCTTACTTTAAGTTGATGGATAGTGGAGTGGGTCCGGCTACCCCTACCTCCCCTACAAAGTTATATTCAGCCATATCTTTTGATACAATGTCGCGAAGAACTTCAAATTACTATCAAATGGTAGTTGTTGGATGCCTTGATAAGATGTTAAAGATGTGCGAGATCCGTCTCATCTATACCCTCCCACCCTAAAAAAATCATGAAAATGATAATTTTGGGTTTCGCATGTCTTCTAGGTCTGTACATGGGTATAGGGTACACACTCATCGTGCTATTCGCACGATTAGAACTCGATCTCGTTTAAAGATTCATTTTGTAGCTAAATCATACCAGCAATGGAACTTAGCCACTGTTAATATTTTGTTAAATTTGGAGGAAATCTTATCAAAACCGTAAACCACATTTTTTTGCTCCAGAAGATAAGCAGTGACACAGGATACGCTCATGGCATTAAACACAAGTCATAAGCATGCCGGAAAAAGCTATTAGGCCGAAGGAGAGTGAAGGGTATCCAAAATTTGTTTGAAAATTCTGAGACAGATGAGCTGACATATAATTAATTACATATGATCTTTAAAGCGAAGCAAAAATATTGAACTGTCTAAAGGACGTCGAAGATTCCGGAATTTTCGAGAACATACATTGAAAACCCTAGCCTAGCAATTACAAATCAAACTTTATTGTAAACACATAACACATTAAACAAACTTAAATTACTATTCGAAAAGGCATTGTCCATGCCACGAGGCGAGGCCTACATCAATTTTTATCGTACAAATCACAATAATAAAATGTTCCATGAGCACACAAGCAATACAGCATCATTATAATCATAAACAAAACAATCAATAAATTTAACATATTTGCGGTGAACATTATTTTTCAGGTTCACTTTGCTTTGCATCAAGTTCAAGTTCACGGCAATTTCCATAATTACACCATACATTCAGGCCAGGTAACATTTACCCATACTACATACTTCGTGAAATGCGTAAAGAAAAATTTGTATCTATAGTCGTATATACTTTTATGGCAATTAGAATATCAGACAACCAGTAATCACAATACGTATATTAATTAAATGTTAAAATTCAAAAGTATTATAGTAAAAATAATCACTGAAATCAGGCAATGTAGTATCTGGCGTGGATATCACTCCTACGGCAGCGACAAGACGCTCCTTTTCCGCGATTATCACAAAGTTCGCCAAAATGAAAACGAATATAAACCACCAATTCATTTTGAAAATATTAAGATGATGAAGATGAATCCAATAGCTTTGCTGCGATAGAAAATCTGTTCTAAATTGAAAGATGATATGGAAATGCTCGACCGCTGTATCTTTATGTAATTTGGTGAAAATCCGGATTTGTATGTATTTTCTGTGTACACTTAACACACTGCGTGCTGAAGTGTCTAACACTTTGTATAATTACTATAGTACGCTTACGTTTCGTGATCAATGAGTAAAGTTACATGTCGACTAGAGAACACTGTGGAGAATATTTACGCGAAATGCACCAGCAGCGACACCGACAGTCTCAAGCAAGTTGAGCTCATTATTACGCATGGAGGTATTAAAAGGGCAACCGATATTTGCATTCTAATTACATCAGACATTAAAAATGCCAACTGAATTGAAATTAGCTTTATTTCGAGAAATACATTATTTTCTTGGTTCTAGACTAGAGTGTCGTTCGCGGTAGTAAAATGTTGACTTAAGGTTGGAAATTGCGTGCGCAACTAAAGTACTTTGTTTTCAAATTTAAATTTGATTAAACAACTGATGTTAATTGCGTAGGGGATTTTCGCTGCACTGAAAAATGGAGGACATATCCGGGTAAATACGTAATGTGATTTATTTTAATTTGGAGTGACTCATGCATTGGAGGATTAGACTAAACATTTTCTGTTTAAGACCATTTTCAACGTTAAGTGAGCTTATTATGTCGTAGAATTTTACATTATCCCTTCTATGCTGAATCTGTCTGTCTCTCCTAGCAATATCATACCAGTGAAAAGCGGCATAAATAAAATGCCCAACGCAGATCTAAAACGTTGTTTCGGTCCTCTTCTCTCTACATGAGCGGATGCCCGTGGGGCAAGGCTCTTTAGAGCAGATATAGTGCACATTCCTCCTATAACAGACAAAGAACAAAGAAGTCGGAGGAAGGCAAAGCTCCAGGATCCGATGGGATCCTTAATAAAGCGTTGAAGGCTGCAATCCGTGCTGCCCCTTGAAAGTTCGTGAAAGTCTTCGAAACTTGCACTTTTCCAATATCATGGAAGCGGCAAAACTTGGTGCTCCTTCCTAAACCAAATAAACTGGCTGGAGAGCCAAGCTCATATCGCCCACTCTGCTTGCGCGACACCTCAGGAAAACTATTCAAGAGAATTATCTTTAACAGACTGTTATCGGTGGTGGAAGAGAAACGCTGCCTGTCAGATCAACAGTACGGCTTTAGACGGTCAAGGTCTACTGTGGATGCAATCAAATTAGTCACCAATTTGGCAAGAGAATCACTTCAAAAAGGTAGATGCTGTTGTGTGGTAACGCTCGCCGTCAAGAACGCTTTTAATTCTACAAACTGGTCCTCCATTCATGCCGCTTTACAAAGAATGGATATTCCACACTATCTTGCAGCCGTAATAAAAAGCTAGCTATCAAATCGTATACTTCAATACGACACCAGCGACGGACCTACGGAGTACGAGGTTCCACAGGGTTCAGTGCTTGGCCCGCTGCTATGGATAATAATATACAACGACATTCTGGAACTTCCCATGCTTAGAGAGGCTTTGCCGAATGCCGATGATATCGCAGTTGTGGTGGAGACAAAGAGGCTGGAGTGCGTCGAAGTCTAAGGGTGGCCTCAAACTTGCTGAGCAAAAAACAGAGGCTGCTCTTATCAGTAAGCACAAAAAACGTGCTCTCTAAAAATCAGAGCAGGAAGCACTATCATAATTTCCAAAAAAGCCATTAGGTATTTGGGGGTTATGATAGATTGGAAACTGAACTTTGGAGAGCATTTGAAGTCTGTATGTGCAAAAGCCACCGTGGCTTTATCAAGGATTATGCCGAATATAGGTAGTCCCAGAGCAAGCAAAAGATTATTGCTGGCCAAGGTTGTTACTCCCATACTAATGTATGCCTCACCGGTTTGGGCTGTTTCACTAAACTCCTCTGAGAACGCACAGAAATTAAGCTCAATTTATCGTAGATGCGCATTTAAAGTGTGCTCTGCGTACCGAACAACTTCACACGAAGCTGCTTACGTTGTTGCTGTAATGATCCCAATAGGAATTCTGGTTGGGGAGACAAGCAGATTGTATAGCGGTCGTCGTAATAATACGCCAGCGGACTTGGAAAGGCAAAAAAGTTAGGAAAGATGGGAAAGTATGAGAGCATAAGACAGTGGAAACTACGGTGGGACGAAGCTGTAACCGGTATATCGACTCACTCTCTCATCCCTGACATTAAAAAATCGGTTGAACGCCAACACGGCGAAGTTAAGCACTATTTAACACAACTCTTAACGGGACATGGTGCATATCGACAATTATGCCAGTCTTCGAAGAATATAGCTACTCGTCCATGATCCATTCCAATTGAACTCAGTACCAGAATTCTCTCCAAGCTCCCTTAAATCCGCATAAAAAAGCGTTGATGTTCAAATTGCATATCGTAAGACTTTCTTCGGTAGCCTATCATCTTCCATTTTTGCCACTTTCGTTAAATAATTTATATGAATGCTAAACGTATCTATGAACATAGAAGCAAGGCCGGTTTCTTGCAGCAACATATAATAAGGGGTTGTGATTGGTAGATGAAATATCCGTTTCAGGTAGTATCTTAAATGTTTTTCTACTTGTTCGTATCTTACTCCTCCCCTTACTTGAGCACCATATAGCATAATTGATTTCGATACAGCTTTAAATATTTCAAATTTGGCAGTGTGAGGTGAGATATATCTGGATTATCACTATCAGAGTTGTCTCGAACGAATCAGAGAGTTCAATACCACTCCATACCGCTGCCTTCGAATCATCTTACAATCTTTCAAATGTCATTCCAAACTTTGCCGACATTAGAGATATCAAAAAAGTAACTACTCGTTTCTTAAGTATTCGTTACTAACAAATATCGGAAGTAACGACTACCGAGTACAGAAAGTAGCCGTTATACATATATGTACCGAACAACTAACAAACAAAGCAATCTCGTATGTAAGTATATACTCAGGCACAAATACAAGAATCAAGTAATATACAGTCTGATATCTTATCTTAGCGGTTATCCTGACATCCCTGTGAGCTACGCGGGAAGGATGCTCCCTTAGATAATGTTGTTGCGAGTCCAGGGACACCTTGATCGTGTCGCTCGGCTCAAGGATTCCACAGATATTGATTTCGGAAGTAGTACGAAGCTGATTGTGAAATTGCTGTGTGTCAATATCCAGTTTGACATTTTTCTCTGACCCCCCCTATGCACTGACCGAAAAAGAGGATCAACTCATTAGAAAATTTTGTGGTGAGTCTCGCGACACCTCGACCATGTCGCTCTCCCAAAGGATTGCAGAGATATCGACGGTTTTGCGCAAGAATACGAAGTCGATCTTAAAATTGCTGTGGCCAACATCTCGGTTGACAAGAGCATACGTTTTGTGAATTATTGTACTTTAACGGTTATCTCTGACAATCCTGTGAGCTGCGCGAGGGGAATGCTCCCTCAGAGAATTTTGTTGCGAGTACAGCGACACCGTGATCGTGTCGATCAGCTCAAGGATTCTAAAGATATCGACCGAATTCGGAAGTAGTACGAAGCTGATTGTGAAATTGTTGTGTGACAATATGCAATTTGACAGTTATTTCTGCCCCCTGTGCAGGATCCGTCAAACCGTTAGACAATTTTGTAGCGAGTCCAGCGACACCTCGATCGTGTCGCCACGCCAAAGGATTGCAGAGATATCGACGGATTTCCGAAAGATTACACGGTTTCGTTCATAGTATGCGATAGGAAATCGTGCTGGTTCGATACTTGCGCACTGCGCTTCTACCCACTACTCGGTCTGCTTGATACTTGCGCTTCTACCTGTGAGTAGATATCATAACGTGTGCTGCTCACCGAATAGTACAAGCTACAATACAAGCGCAAGAATCGAGTAGTACACTGTCTTATATCTACATTTTCTCAATAATCAAGAATCGAGCAGTCCGAGTAATCGAGCACTCCGAGTAATCGAGCAGACCGAGTAGTAGGTAGAAGCGCAGTGCGCAAGTATCGAGCCAGCATGATTTCCTATCGCATACTATAAATAAACGAGACGATTGACCTTGCATTCTTTCCAAAATCCATCGATATCTCTGCAATCGTTTGACGTGGCGACACGATAGAAGTTTCGTTGGACTCACCACAAAATTGTCTAATGGGTCAACGGATCCTCTTTTTTGGTCCGTGCAAAGGGGGTCAGAAATAACTGTCAAACTGGATATTGGCAGACGGCAATTTCACAATCAGCTTTGTACTTCTTCCGAAATCCGACCATATCTTTGGAATCCTTGCGATGATCGGCACGATCAAGGTGTCGCTGCACTTGCAACAAAATTCTCTAAAGGGGCTTTTTCCCCGTGCAGCCCACAGAGGTGTCAGGGATAACCATCAAAGTACAATGATTCACAAAACGTATGCTGTTGTCAACCTAGATGTTGCCCACAGCAATTTTAAGATCGACTTCGTACTCGAGCGGAAATACCTCGATAACTCTGCAATCCTTTGGGGGAGCGACACGATCGAGGTGTTGCTTGGCTCGGCACAAAATTGTCTGAATGTTGTCAAAGCCTGTTTCCCTATTAGTGCACAGGTTGGTAAGAGAGCCGTCAAACCGAATATTGGCAACAGCAATTCCACAGTCAAGAGCGATATGTCAGCGGATTGCGCACACGATTGCGTAGAGTTGTCGAAGCCTTTTACCCATTTTTCAGAGATAAACGTCAGCCAAGATGCTGACCACATCAATTTACGAATAACTTCGTACCATGCACATTAGAAAATGGTCGATATCTGTACAATTTGCGGCCGAGCGATACGATTGAGTTTCCGCCTGTCTCGCAATTTAATTGTATAAAACAGTGCAAAGGATGAGTTCCATCTCTACTATGTCGGCGACGAACCGTGAATAAGAGGACTATCGCATTCAAGTAGGTTGTCGTGGTAGTCGTTTTAGCTTTTTATGTGTTTCCTTAAAAGCTACGATTACTAAGTAACGATTACTCGAAACAAATGTAACGAATATAAAGGATTACTGAAATGTAACTAAAGTTGACATCACTGCTGCTCACTCGTTGAGGAGCCCTTTCGTTGGCCTAACCTGCACGGTTATAGAGGCTTTCGCTCCGTCCCCTGGGAAATCTTCGAATGTCCGACGTCCTCCATTACATAATTTTGCGGTAAAGCCTATCCTTGGGTGGGTGCCCGACGAACTGTTTGTTGAACTGATTGGCGTATTTCTTGTCGTCGCTTACCCAAAAGCCTCGCTAGTGAACCTTTTAAAGCTATCCCAGTCAGCTTTCTTGAAATTTGTGTACGTTTGCTTGTCGGGAGGGACGAATTTAGACGGCATATCCAGCGTTAGTACAATTGGTAAGTGATCAGAAGACATAGTGAGGTTCCAATGTGATATCATTGATAAGGCAAGGGCTAGCGATACGAGACGGTTTATCGTCGTTTATCGGACAGAAATTTGATGCGTCCAGCTGATCGGCGATGATGTTACCTCTATTGTCGTTGTGAAGAGTGCCATAGATCCTTTTGGGCGTTGAAATCACCAAGCAGAAGACGATATTGGCAGTTTAGTAGGGAGCTGATATTGACTTTATAATTGGCGGGACAGCTGGAGACAGGTGGAATATAAATGTTCTAGATTTCAATGTCGATATTTTCCGATTTGACGGTTATCGCTTGTAGTTCCATGGTGTTATCGGCGGAAGTGATATCAACGATGCTGTACGGTAGATTGTTGTGAAAAAGGAAAGCCAAACCCCCTCCTCCATGGCTTTCTCGGTCGAGTCTGATGACGTTATAGTTCCCGTGTGAGCTGCGCGAGTGTTTGGAGTTGAGTTTAGTCTGCTGAACAGCTGCTATCTGGATGTTATGTCTGTCCATGAACTCAGTAAGTTCGACGATTTTATGTTGGAGTCCATTGCAGTTTAGTTGGAGGATTTTCGTGTTGGAGTAGTTAACATCGATGGTTCGTGGAGCTGGGGTTAAATTTGGCGTTAGTTGGACTGGTCGAACAACGTTTGCCGGGGTGAAAGGTGATGATTGCTGGGAACCTCGGTTGGGCGGCTGTTGAGGGTTGGATGATGAGCGTCGCCTTCTATTTTCTATACCGACTCGCTGTATGAGTTGGTCCCCGTCGATTATGATGGGTTCTTTAGGTGAACCCATTCTCCGCAGCATGTACATTCAATCGACGTTTGAACATTGGTCCAAATCCTGTAATCCAATCCAGACTGAGCAAATCCATGGACCTGGATTCGATTGGATGCTGCCACCTAGTAGTAGTGTGAGGAGTAGGTGGACCGGGCAAGACTGCTCCCCGAGAGAAAAAAAACAATACGACACATAGTTTCATTCTCCTTCTTGCGCCGAGGGGGGGGGGGGGTCGTTGCGACTCTTGGCCATGCAGATGTCATGGGTCGTTCCGGTTCGTAGACCCCCGGTCGCAGTAGGAACTTCTGTTTGTCCTAACGTTTCGAGTACTAATAGAAAATTATAGATGCATGGAAAATTGATTTTAAATTGTTTAGTTGATTTTTCCTCATTCATTTAGACTTTAATTTTCCAATTTATTATAATGGATGAAAATTTGACCATTTACCTACATGCAATGTTTTATGAAAAAATCCTATAAAAATCAGCAAGTATCATTGCAACTGTGCAGTAAGAGTTGAGTTTCTTGGTTTACCATTGACATGGATAAACAAATTGTTCTACTCGTGTTTTGTGCACTTTGTGCCTTGGGCTACGCCACAGAAAAGTATACAACTCAATTTGATAATATTGATGTTGATGAAATTATTAAAAGTGAAAGATTGTTGAATAATTATGTGAAATGTTTGGATAATACGGGACCATGTACGCCGGATGGAAAGGAGCTCAAAGGTGAATTTGTCTTTAAATATAACTTGTCACCTAGACGATAGACGGGTTTTCTTCATTTGAATATAAAAAATAAACCACAAATCACATTGACGATTTCCGTAAATTAAATTTAATCAAATTTTGAGCTTAAAGTATCGACTGTGTATTAAAATTAAAAATTTAGGGCGGAATTCATAGTCCCCACTTAAGTAATAAGGATTCTCTTAAGGAATAAGGGGTTTCTCTATATAAGTGAGCCCTTAAGGGAGCTTCGTATTCATAGTCATCACTTATTAGGGCGTTGCCTCATTAAATAAACGATTCACTTATTTGTCATATCTATTGAACTTTTAAGCGTTTGCTTATTGAGTGGCAATGAATAGCGTCGCTCCCTTAAGGGTTCCCTTAAGTATAAGTGAGGACTATGAATTCCGCCCTTAATATTTAATTCAATGCGTTGTTAAAATTCATAACATTGTTTAAAAATATGAAATCATAATAAATGAAAATTTTTCTATATAAGCTAACCCAACCGCCAGTTTCGGCGATTGTTGTGCTTCTCATAAATCATTATGTTGCCTCAACTTGAACTGAATGTATCTGAAACAATATTTCTTGCATGTTAATCAAACGAAATGATGAATGGCTTCTCGTATGTAAGTATATACTCAGGCACAAATACAAGAATCAAGTAATATACAGTCTGATATCTTATCTTAGCGGTTATCCTGACATCCCTGTGAGCTACGCGGGAAGGATGCTCCCTTAGATAATGTTGTTGCGAGTCCAGGGACACCTTGATCGTGTCGCTCGGCTCAAGGATTCCACAGATATTGATTTCGGAAGTAGTACGAAGCTGATTGTGAAATTGCTGTGTGTCAATATCCAGTTTGACATTTTTCTCTGACCCCCCCTATGCACTGACCGAAAAAGAGGATCAACTCATTAGAAAATTTTGTGGTGAGTCTCGCGACACCTCGACCATGTCGCTCTCCCAAAGGATTGCAGAGATATCGACGGTTTTGCGCAAGAATACGAAGTCGATCTTAAAATTGCTGTGGCCAACATCTCGGTTGACAAGAGCATACGTTTTGTGAATTATTGTACTTTAACGGTTATCTCTGACAATCCTGTGAGCTGCGCGAGGGGAATGCTCCCTCAGAGAATTTTGTTGCGAGTACAGCGACACCGTGATCGTGTCGATCAGCTCAAGGATTCTAAAGATATCGACCGAATTCGGAAGTAGTACGAAGCTGATTGTGAAATTGTTGTGTGACAATATGCAATTTGACAGTTATTTCTGCCCCCTGTGCAGGATCCGTCAAACCGTTAGACAATTTTGTAGCGAGTCCAGCGACACCTCGATCGTGTCGCCACGCCAAAGGATTGCAGAGATATCGACGGATTTCCGAAAGATTACACGGTTTCGTTCATAGTATGCGATAGGAAATCGTGCTGGTTCGATACTTGCGCACTGCGCTTCTACCCACTACTCGGTCTGCTTGATACTTGCGCTTCTACCTGTGAGTAGATATCATAACGTGTGCTGCTCACCGAATAGTACAAGCTACAATACAAGCGCAAGAATCGAGTAGTACACTGTCTTATATCTACATTTTCTCAATAATCAAGAATCGAGCAGTCCGAGTAATCGAGCACTCCGAGTAATCGAGCAGACCGAGTAGTAGGTAGAAGCGCAGTGCGCAAGTATCGAGCCAGCATGATTTCCTATCGCATACTATAAATAAACGAGACGATTGACCTTGCATTCTTTCCAAAATCCATCGATATCTCTGCAATCGTTTGACGTGGCGACACGATAGAAGTTTCGTTGGACTCACCACAAAATTGTCTAATGGGTCAACGGATCCTCTTTTTTGGTCCGTGCAAAGGGGGTCAGAAATAACTGTCAAACTGGATATTGGCAGACGGCAATTTCACAATCAGCTTTGTACTTCTTCCGAAATCCGACCATATCTTTGGAATCCTTGCGATGATCGGCACGATCAAGGTGTCGCTGCACTTGCAACAAAATTCTCTAAAGGGGCTTTTTCCCCGTGCAGCCCACAGAGGTGTCAGGGATAACCATCAAAGTACAATGATTCACAAAACGTATGCTGTTGTCAACCTAGATGTTGCCCACAGCAATTTTAAGATCGACTTCGTACTCGAGCGGAAATACCTCGATAACTCTGCAATCCTTTGGGGGAGCGACACGATCGAGGTGTTGCTTGGCTCGGCACAAAATTGTCTGAATGTTGTCAAAGCCTGTTTCCCTATTAGTGCACAGGTTGGTAAGAGAGCCGTCAAACCGAATATTGGCAACAGCAATTCCACAGTCAAGAGCGATATGTCAGCGGATTGCGCACACGATTGCGTAGAGTTGTCGAAGCCTTTTACCCATTTTTCAGAGATAAACGTCAGCCAAGATGCTGACCACATCAATTTACGAATAACTTCGTACCATGCACATTAGAAAATGGTCGATATCTGTACAATTTGCGGCCGAGCGATACGATTGAGTTTCCGCCTGTCTCGCAATTTAATTGTATAAAACAGTGCAAAGGATGAGTTCCATCTCTACTATGTCGGCGACGAACCGTGAATAAGAGGACTATCGCATTCAAGTAGGTTGTCGTGGTAGTCGTTTTAGCTTTTTATGTGTTTCCTTAAAAGCTACGATTACTAAGTAACGATTACTCGAAACAAATGTAACGAATATAAAGGATTACTGAAATGTAACTAAAGTTGACATCACTGCTGCTCACTCGTTGAGGAGCCCTTTCGTTGGCCTAACCTGCACGGTTATAGAGGCTTTCGCTCCGTCCCCTGGGAAATCTTCGAATGTCCGACGTCCTCCATTACATAATTTTGCGGTAAAGCCTATCCTTGGGTGGGTGCCCGACGAACTGTTTGTTGAACTGATTGGCGTATTTCTTGTCGTCGCTTACCCAAAAGCCTCGCTAGTGAACCTTTTAAAGCTATCCCAGTCAGCTTTCTTGAAATTTGTGTACGTTTGCTTGTCGGGAGGGACGAATTTAGACGGCATATCCAGCGTTAGTACAATTGGTAAGTGATCAGAAGACATAGTGAGGTTCCAATGTGATATCATTGATAAGGCAAGGGCTAGCGATACGAGACGGTTTATCGTCGTTTATCGGACAGAAATTTGATGCGTCCAGCTGATCGGCGATGATGTTACCTCTATTGTCGTTGTGAAGAGTGCCATAGATCCTTTTGGGCGTTGAAATCACCAAGCAGAAGACGATATTGGCAGTTTAGTAGGGAGCTGATATTGACTTTATAATTGGCGGGACAGCTGGAGACAGGTGGAATATAAATGTTCTAGATTTCAATGTCGATATTTTCCGATTTGACGGTTATCGCTTGTAGTTCCATGGTGTTATCGGCGGAAGTGATATCAACGATGCTGTACGGTAGATTGTTGTGAAAAAGGAAAGCCAAACCCCCTCCTCCATGGCTTTCTCGGTCGAGTCTGATGACGTTATAGTTCCCGTGTGAGCTGCGCGAGTGTTTGGAGTTGAGTTTAGTCTGCTGAACAGCTGCTATCTGGATGTTATGTCTGTCCATGAACTCAGTAAGTTCGACGATTTTATGTTGGAGTCCATTGCAGTTTAGTTGGACGATTTTCGTGTTGGAGTAGTTAACATCGATGGTTCGTGGAGCTGGGGTTAAATTTGGCGTTAGTTGGACTGGTCGAACAACGTTTGCCGGGGTGAAAGGTGATGATTGCTGGGAACCTCGGTTGGGCGGCTGTTGAGGGTTGGATGATGAGCGTCGCCTTCTATTTTCTATACCGACTCGCTGTATGAGTTGGTCCCCGTCGATTATGATGGGTTCTTTAGGTGAACCCATTCTCCGCAGCATGTACATTCAATCGACGTTTGAACATTGGTCCAAATCCTGTAATCCAATCCAGACTGAGCAAATCCATGGACCTGGATTCGATTGGATGCTGCCACCTAGTAGTAGTGTGAGGAGTAGGTGGACCGGGCAAGACTGCTCCCCGAGAGAAAAAAAACAATACGACACATAGTTTCATTCTCCTTCTTGCGCCGAGGGGGGGGGGGGGGGTCGTTGCGACTCTTGGCCATGCAGATGTCATGGGTCGTTCCGGTTCGTAGACCCCCGGTCGCAGTAGGAACTTCTGTTTGTCCTAACGTTTCGAGTACTAATAGAAAATTATAGATGCATGGAAAATTGATTTTAAATTGTTTAGTTGATTTTTCCTCATTCATTTAGACTTTAATTTTCCAATTTATTATAATGGATGAAAATTTGACCATTTACCTACATGCAATGTTTTATGAAAAAATCCTATAAAAATCAGCAAGTATCATTGCAACTGTGCAGTAAGAGTTGAGTTTCTTGGTTTACCATTGACATGGATAAACAAATTGTTCTACTCGTGTTTTGTGCACTTTGTGCCTTGGGCTACGCCACAGAAAAGTATACAACTCAATTTGATAATATTGATGTTGATGAAATTATTAAAAGTGAAAGATTGTTGAATAATTATGTGAAATGTTTGGATAATACGGGACCATGTACGCCGGATGGAAAGGAGCTCAAAGGTGAATTTGTCTTTAAATATAACTTGTCACCTAGACGATAGACGGGTTTTCTTCATTTGAATATAAAAAATAAACCACAAATCACATTGACGATTTCCGTAAATTAAATTTAATCAAATTTTGAGCTTAAAGTATCGACTGTGTATTAAAATTAAAAATTTAGGGCGGAATTCATAGTCCCCACTTAAGTAATAAGGATTCTCTTAAGGAATAAGGGGTTTCTCTATATAAGTGAGCCCTTAAGGGAGCTTCGTATTCATAGTCATCACTTATTAGGGCGTTGCCTCATTAAATAAACGATTCACTTATTTGTCATATCTATTGAACTTTTAAGCGTTTGCTTATTGAGTGGCAATGAATAGCGTCGCTCCCTTAAGGGTTCCCTTAAGTATAAGTGAGGACTATGAATTCCGCCCTTAATATTTAATTCAATGCGTTGTTAAAATTCATAACATTGTTTAAAAATATGAAATCATAATAAATGAAAATTTTTCTATATAAGCTAACCCAACCGCCAGTTTCGGCGATTGTTGTGCTTCTCATAAATCATTATGTTGCCTCAACTTGAACTGAATGTATCTGAAACAATATTTCTTGCATGTTAATCAAACGAAATGATGAATGGCTTTATAATGAATGCAATTAATCCAATGCAACATAACAAAATTGGGTGGGTGTGCGTGTTTTATTCAAAATTATATTTAATTTTTGCGCTAATTTGCATAAAAAATGTTACGACTTTTGTTGAAATGCATTTACACCGAAGCTTAAAAAGAGTGCGTTTATGTTTCTGGCATACAGATATATTTCCCATGAAAAAGAAATCAACATTAAAAGTGAAAAAATAGTTTGGTACTTGATCTCTTTAACTAATTTGCATTTAAATCCTCTCTTATCCCCATTTAGAAAACTTACCCGACGCTCTGGAAACTGAATGCTCTAAATGTTCGGAAAAACAAAAGGCAGCTTCGGAGAAAATCATAAACCATTTGATCGATAACAAACCGGATGATTGGAATCGATTGGAAATGATTTATGATCCGAGCGGTCAGTATCGTGAGAAGTATATGGCCACAAAGGACCAAGATTCATAAAATAATGGTTACAGAACAGAGGCTGACTGGCTACGACATACGAATAGGTTGAAGTTATAATAAATAATTGTTTGTTAAAATTATTATATAGATGCTAGTTGAATTATTAATAAAAATCGGCAAAAAAAAATATTTTGAGCGAATCAGAGTTCTTCTTAAAAATTTACTTTATATGTCTTCTTTTAGAATGAATGAGCAAGAATATGGCAAGTAAATCCAATTAGCAACGGTTTCCTTTTCAAAATATTTGCCATAAATAGCGAGCACTACATGGTTTCAGCACCCCTTCATTAAGGGCTACTACAATCATTAACAGGAAAATTTGAATGTAGCTCGAGAAAATTTACAGACAGAAAAAACCCTTGCGGAAATAATTTGACACAGACAGCATAAATGCATGCTAAATACCATTTAAGAGTCAACAAACAAAAGACTTGGACTAGTAACTTGCAAAAATTTAAATTAAATTTGACGGGTGTTACACCGTGGAATAAAATTCTTATGTGACTTAAATCGTAAATTTTGTTTACCTAATTTTTGCAATAGAGCTCAAAAGTCATAACATTTCCATCCCGTCCAGTGTTTTTTTTTTAGATTTATGGAGTTCGCAATGCTCTAGCAGGCTTGAACTATACGGACAATTATGCTGAAATTTGAGTGTTATAAGAACGTTGGAAATCTGAAATATGCAGGGAGACCTCGATTTTGACGATCGGCCGAACAATTTACCTTTACAGATCTCAGTTTGTCTCTTACGCACAATCATCTGCAGGGACGTAGCCAGGGGAGGGGTTCATGGGGTCCGGACCCCTCCCGAAATGTTTTCAATGGGCTTTGAAATTTCAGTGATGATAATAACATAAAAACTGTTATAATGAACATGTCAAAACGTTGGGTTAGCTGGAAATACGTTTTCTATTGCTATGAATCGCGTTAGAAGCGATAGCTGCAAAGAAGTCAACGTGTGTTAGAAATTAGGAATGAGTTTATTTGAGTTACCTCGCAGTTAACGTTAGATTTTCTTCTCCTAATTGGCTCTATCAATAAATTACCCGGTTTTGGAAAGTAACCTCTTCTCTCAGTTCTCTCACAGTTAATTTATTTTAGATATGCTAAAGTTGTTCCTTTGTCAGTGATAAATTTTGCTAAATTTCTACAATACCCGGAGGACAAAACCGAGAAAACCTACATTGAATCCGATTTTGCTGAAAGTATTGGTTTTCAAGAACAGCTTCAAGTTTTATCACTCAATGTGTTTGATGGACCGCTGTTCTTTCTAACCAACTGAAATGAAAACGTTATGTACGTTAATTTTTCGCTGATATAATATTCCTTTAATTTGTTTAGTTCTTAAATCTCCGAGTTTTTCTCCTCTGATTAATTTATAAAAGACCAAGACCAAGATTCTAAAAAAATACATAAGTTAATTTGACATCTTTAATGACACCAGCCCAGATGATTTTTCTCCGATTTGTTTAAAGAAATTTGCAGAAAAAAATAAGGTATCCCCTTTCTTTGCTTATTTAACCAATCACTCTATTTTCAACACTGGAATTTAAGCTATGTCCTGCCTCGTGCCCACACTTAAAAATGGCGACAAAGCTGAGACTGAAAATTATCTACGAACTAGCATTCCCTCGTCAATCCGTCAATTATTTGACCTGCAGGATGACCAGGGTTACATCCTTTACACCTCTAGTTCGACCACTAATAATTTTGGTTTTTCAGAGGTAAATCTACTACTACAAATCTTATATTAAAATTGCACCTTAAGTCTCTCAAAAATTGGTCCCACTTTACCAAACCGATTCATAAATTATATATAAATCTAACCTTTTACTATAGTTAAACTTTCACTTCGGTGGCCCCTTATTAACAGAATAACCAGACAATACCGTTCCGTGATTGTAACCATAACTTTAACTAATTCAAATCAATTTCCACCAACATCAGGCATTCCTCAGGGGTCAGATACGTTTTTGTTTTCAATTTTTTTTAGATATTCAGAAACTACTTAAATCCCCTATGTAATTGGAGCGGATGAAATCAATCGGTATACATCGAATAAAAAGGCATGAATGTCATCAAATTTTTTTAGTGATGTATTTTTTCTGTATCATCAAAAACACAATAAAACAGTTCTTCACTAGCAACACAAAAAAAATGATTTAAAATTAAATTTCTGAAATCGAAATTTGCACCCCTCCCGAAACAAATTCCTGGCTACGTCCCTGATCATCTGCTATCTAACATATCAATGGATAACTTCTCGCAAATAGAAACGAGACCGAGGCTAATTTCGGGCGCGGCCGAAATTTGAATACCCTTCGCTGCACTCGCGCTAAAAGTTTTTTCGGACGTACCTACGACTTGTATTTAACCCTCCCCCCCCCTTATTTTTTTCTTCTGTCTTCACAAAAGTTCCGTTGCGTCGATAAAACAATATTTGTGTGGGGTTTGGTTGGAATAAGTGCGCAAATAAAAATATTTACTCAGAAAATTTTATTGGGGGATGCGGGATCATGGCCCCATAGTACGGTTCCATTTGTTTTTACCTTGTTAGTTGCTTTGATAAAGACACATTAATTCAAGGCTTTGTGAAAATGGTGTAAAAAATGTTTTTTAGAATAACCAAAATAGGGGGTTGGGTTTGTATGGCAGCTCCACGCCAGTTTTCAATAGACTTGAAATATAATATTTCAAGCTAGGTTGGTAGCTACCTTGACTTGAAGTGAGGTTGACTATAGAAAATTTCAAGGTCTCCTTGAGTTTCTCCTTAAATCAAGGATGCATTGACTCGTTAATATAAGTGATTTCTATGAAAAAGTATGGCAAATTACATTTAAGTTTTTTAAATTCGGCATCCTTGACTCAAGGTCTCCTTGAGTTAAGGTATGTTTATAAATACGGGCCTAAATGTAAATTGTTGTTTTTTTTTCGTTTTTTTCTGGACAATGACGCCATTTTGTAGTTTTTTGTTAAATGTTTTATCTCAAGTACCCCAATTTGTCTTTATGGGTCTCTGTCATGGTCTGATGTTACTTGGTTTTCATGTTCAGAAAGGCGATTCAGCGAAAATCGCGTCAGGGACTGGAACATAGGTACTCTAGGTACGCTGGTATGGTCCCACACCCTTGACGCTACAGAATCGAGCTCAGTAGGTTCTTTGGTTTGCTTAAACTTCCGGCAGACTGATATTGAGTAAAAACCTTGGGTCCGAGCAGCACAGAAACCCTGGTATTGATCCACCATGGCGTGGATCTGTACCAATACCTTCGGGCATTGACGATCCTTATGCCAGTGGCGGATTTACCAGTAGGCTGAGTAGGCTGGAGCCTAGGGCGGCAGATTTTACGGGGGCGGCAAATCTGTATAGCAAATAACAAATTTCAACGCCATGCCATATAGCACTTATTCTTCTCGTGAAGTGTGTTTGTACCTCAGTGAGACACATAAGTGAAGAACTACTATTTGTCATCGTTATCCCAGAGTTTTGACACAACTTTGCACAAACCTAGTATAAACTGATATACGTTAAATACTAAGGTCCGGTTACCCATACATTTTATCCAATCGACAAGCTTAAAGCATGTTACAGCTAGTGTAAACGACCATGCTACAAGTAGGCTTTAAGCTTAAATTATGGATAAATATATACGAGTAACCGACGGTAAGTCTGTTTACTTTTGCTAAGAAAAAGTAAATAACAGTAAATTTATGAAATCACTTGTTTAAGCCGCTTGCTGCTTGCAGGCTGAAACTCGCAACCAAGCTCTTTTGTAGGGTTTTTTGGAGTTTTTTTTTCGAAAAACCCTTATGAAATCGATTTTGTCCGTCCGTCTGTCCGTCCGCCAGTTAAAATTTGGTAGAAATGTGTAGAATGGTAACAGTTATTTCTTATCGGAGACGTATGGATAGTAATCAAATCAAAGGACGATAACATTTTATATCAGTTTTTTTTTCCTGTTAAAATTAAGTGTAACGGCGTTTGAACTTAAACTTACGTTATCACCTCGGTTCTTCTAAACAGTTATGGTATGGGTACCGATATGAAACTTTGCACAAAGGTAGTATGAGCTGATATACGTTAAATACTAAGGTCCGGTTACTCATACAGTTTATCTAATCAACAAGCTTAAACCATGTTACAGCCAGTGTAAACGACCATGCTACAATATGCTTTAAGCTTAAATGATGGGTATATATATACGAGTAACTGACGGTAAGTCTGTTTACTTTTGCTAAGAAAAAGTAACAGTAAATTTGTGAAATTTCAATTTGTGCGTGTGTAGCCCTTCTTAGGTCTGTAAATGTGAAAATTTTGATAAGGGTTTTTAGGAAATGGCATAAGTAATATGTGTGCCAATTTTCATTCGAATAACTTTATCCAAACCGGAAAATAGCGAATCTAATATTTGGTAAGGGATTTCACAATACCAGGGCAGCGTCTGAAGCATTTGTTCCCTGCATTATCTTGTGACTGGATCAGACAATGAACATGAAATTTAAAATTGTATTTTAGAAGTGACGTTCATAGAAAAGTACGATCTCAGCATATTTCTACAGGCAGCTCTATCTTGGATCGTGTCATCGCCGAGACCAATGCGTTGTTGTTGCTTTTTCATTTGACACATCCAGGTGTT
This sequence comes from Microchrysa polita, assembly GCA_949715475.1. Lineage (NCBI taxonomy): Eukaryota > Metazoa > Arthropoda > Insecta > Diptera > Stratiomyidae > Microchrysa > Microchrysa polita. The sequence goes on along the minus strand of OX454420.1, from coordinate 25,378,685 downwards.
CTTCGGTCTGCCTCTGTCCTTGGGTCCATCAAGTGGAACTTCCATTCATATCGCTTTCTTTGCGGGGTTGTCAGGCCTTTGAACATGACAATACCAATCCATTTGTCGGTCTTCGAGCTTTTCGGTGATTGTTTGGTCTATGGACAAGCTGCCTCGGATGTAGCTACTCTTGATGTGGTCCCTTTTGATTACACTAACTGAAACCTTTTTTTCCAATGAAAATGTGTAAAAACCCAGGTCCCAAACTTGATTGAAATCAATCGGTTTCCGACCACTCTGAATATATTAGCGTATGCCTTTTTGTGCAGGAAAATATTAATCTCCTTCGTGAAATAGTTTTGTCCTAAGATTCGGTTCCGAAAAATATGGTAGTGGGTCTACTGAACCTGAACCCCATAGTCATTTGCGACGTTTGCAATATAATTCGTTTGCATCCTTTCAGATTATGGGACGAGAGTATCTTGAATTAATATTTATTTAAAAAAGACCCGAAATCCTATATTTGGTGAGGAAATAGTTAATTTTGCAAACATTACAATTTCATTCCCATCTCATTTAGTTTATCAAGCTTTACTGATGCACGCATTTGTTTCACACCACATCACAAACCCCTCTCATAGGGCTTGGTAGGGGCGGCAAAATGTCAACAGCCTACTAGCGGCAAATGTGTAAATCCGCCACTGCCTTATGCACTCGAGTCAAGCAAGGTTGCTTACGTTATGACTGACTTCTCCCCTCTTCGTCAGTCGTGCGAAGCCAATCACGTTTCGCAGCGTTTCCTTAGGGGTTAGGAGCGTATAAAGCCTCGGAGCTGGTGGCTTCGCATAACCCGACTCTATAACTTGCTGCAACTATAGTTTGGGCTTTGATGTTCACATAAACCGAGTCACGTAAAGTAAGGAGTTACCTGTCGCTTTTAACCGGCGGTTATTTTGGCAGTGCAGAAAGGCGTGGACCACTGTGCTTGTCTATGGATGTGCTCTAACTTTCGTCGTCTTACTCACCTATTGTCTCAAGCGACAAAAACGTAACAGCCTGTTTCTTTTTCAACTAAAATTTCAGGGGTGCAACCGCAGTGCATGTCTGTGGATGTGCTGTATGTGTCGTCGTTCTCGCCTATTGTCTTAAGCGATAAGAACGTAGCAGCTGCGATCGGGTTGTCCCATAACCCCCTCGGAGTGAGGGTAGTGAGGGCAGCGGGTCATCGGAACAGATGGTCTAAATCGTAAGGCGCACCACCGCAGCTCGAAGCAATGTTCTGGATGTCCGAGATAGGTAAGAATTGAGGCGCGTACAAAAGCCCGACTTAAACAGGTCTAATGTCGCTCTTGTGCAGTGTTGCCAATTTAGCCGTTTTCCGGCCAAATTTAGCCGGAAACCGTGCTTTTTAGCCGGAAGAAATTTATAATTCCGGCCGGCCGGATTTTTAGCCGGAATTTATTTTCTTCGACCGTTTTTCCGGCTGAAATTATTTTATGATTTTTTTTTTTAAACGATTCAATTTTTCAATATTCACAAACAAAATATGTAATTAATCGCCGTGAAATTATTTCTACATACACTTATTGTCGTGTATTAGGGTAAGTACCTACTATGTCCAATTAAAGGAAAACTTTCATTTATGTCTCCTTGGAAAAATAAATTTAGGGTAATGGGTTTCACGTAAACTGACGATATTAGTACCTAGTCTAAGCATGTAATTTACTTACCACCAATATGTTGAATAATTTGCAAAATAGAAGACAGTTTCTTACATAAAATTCTTTACTGAGCCATTCTTGGAGCATGGGGGTACCTGAACATTTTGTGTCAATTCTTTACCACAGATAAGGTAATCATACAAGGGTGCACACTTTTTAGCGCGATTCATAGTTATTGATAATATTGCCGCAGTGTAGTGTTCAACACTAACGTTGTGCAAGTAGCTTGCCCAGTAACCTACAAAAATTAAATTTAAGTGTGTATATATTTCGGCGGGAACCTACCCCTTTCTTCAGCACAAAAGCTAAGTGCTGAAGAAGGAGGTAACTTGCCCCCGAAATATATACTCACTTAAATCTAATTTTTGTAGTTTACTGGTCAAGCTACTTGCACAACGTCTGACGATTTATACGAGTAGAAACTACACATTTTCGTAGATGCATTACATTTTGTTTTGGGGTTTATAGCAACAAATTTACCAAAAACCTATATCATTTTCCGGCCAAGATCATAATTTTGGAACATCAATTTTGTATCTTTGGAGCATCAAATTCGTAATTGCGGAATATCAATAAATGGAACAATGGAACATTCCTTTCGTAACTATGTAAAATAAAATAAAATTTGGAGGGCTCAAATTCGAAAAGGAATAACAAACTTGACACAGATATTTTCGAATGACGCAAATTTATCATCATTAGCACGAGTTCTAAATTACGCATTTGGACCATCATTTGGTCTATAATGACTTTACACATTTCTATTCAAATTCTTTAAGAAAAGTGTCTCCTCAAATTATTGAACAGAATATTTATCAAAATATCGCAATTGTGTGGGACATTTTCACCATTTAAACAAACGTCAAAAGTAAATGACGAATGCTAATGACGAATCACCCCAATTTTGAGCCTTCATCGTCATGATGTATTATCGTCATGATGATTTAGATATGTGTCTTGGGCCTAAAATGGCTAAATTTTAATCAAAATTTAAAATTATTCAGGTGCGATGGTATATAAATGCGGTTGCCCTTGCCCAGAGTTACGCATTGGACGTTCCTTTTACGAAGTGTATGTTCCATAATTTCGAACCTAATGTGGTTATAGACTTGACCGAGAAATTGTACCTGTATACAACAATTTTGCCTAGTTGAGCTATCTAACTCCGAACAAAAGTAAATTTTGGCTGTAATGGCAGCGATTGGAGCATAAATGTAATAAAACTAAGAAATCTGTCTAAAGCATAGTTTACGGAAAAGAAATAAAATTATTAAAATCAGTTTTTTACTATATTTTTTCGTAATGTTTCTTTTTTGTATGATTTAGCCGATTTTTTGGCCGTTTTTCTGGCTGAAATTTATTTAGCCGGATTTTTAGCCGTTTTTGAAAAAAATATAGCCGGTTTTCCGGCTAAATTTAGCCGTTTTCTGAATTTCCAATTGGCAACACTGCTCTTGTGGCTTTCAGGAGCCTAGTCTTCTCATGCGTTATATTTGGTGCGGGAGCTGACAGGACTCTATTAGGACCTAATCTCCCTATTGACCAATTCACAACGGTTGTGTGAATATCTGCGATGGCCGCATGGTATGCTGTGTCATCAAATGTATCGGGAGGTACCTGTTTGTATCTCTGACTCCACTCCTGAAATGTCATGGAGGGGGAGTGTTGCCCATGAGATGATGGTTTGGGTGTACTTTTGATAGCAACCGACCAGCTATTGTAAAGACAGGATAACATTATGATCGCGCACTGGTAACATACTGGTTTCCTGATGAAGATGATTCTGGGACGACATCATGTGGCAATCTGTAGAGATTCGTAGAATATCGTTCTGGCATGCCTGGATCTCATTCTAATTTGTGTTACAAACGGCTTGTGACCACACATTTTGCATAGCTAGGGATTGCTCTACCTATCACTTTGCTATTTACCAGCATGGTTTCTTTGTCCTTGCCGCAGAAGCTATCGGTCAGTGCCTTTAGGACATTGTTCCTACTGTGCATTTTGTCGACTATGCCTTTGACATGATTTTTCGACTTCTTCATAGTGTGTAAATATACACCAAGGATCTTAGTATTTGTAACAGTAGGAACAACGTCGTCATTGTGTTTACCAGTCCGGATCGTAAGCTCCTCCAAAAATGCCTGCTTCCATGTGGCGAGAAATGTTGCAGTACATTTAGTCGGCGATATGGCTAGGTTGCAGATACTGAAAAACTCCATCAGTTTCTCAATATTGTAATTCAGCCGAGCACATATACCTTTTAAATCATTCCCCCTTCCGGGGGTGCTGGAAGAATCGCCAGATAGCTGTTGATCAATGTATAAGAGTGTACCTAGGTCTGTTCCTAACACCGGTTTAAAACCGGTGTTTACTTGGTATCGGTAACAGTATTTCGAAGTACCGATATCCCGGTCCGGTTTTTTTTTCAACACCGTTACACCGGTTTTTCATCCGGTTTTTTCAACCATGGGCCCGTCCTGGTGCCCCGGTTCTTTTATCCGGTTTTTTTTAACCATGAGCCGATCCCGGTGCACTGGTTCTTTTAACCATGAGCCGGTCCCGGTGCACCGGTTGTTTCATCCGGTTTTTTCAACCATTAGCCGATCCCGGTGTACCGGTTCTTTTACCCGGTTTTTTCAACCATGAGCCGGTCCCGGTGCACCGGTTCTTTTATCCGCTTTTTTTCAGCCATTGGCCGGTCCCGGTGCACCGGTTTTTTTTTTAGATTTTGTAGCACCTGTTCAGTATCGTGTTTTTTTGAAAACCTGTTCAGCATCAGGTTTTCTAGCACCGGTGTTTTCAAGTTGTCTTGTTGTTGGGTAGGTGCTAGCCAGCAACGATTGAGAAAAAAATTATAAAGAATTTCTAATGTTGAGAAAATTATAAAGATGTAAATTACAAATTCGAAAAGACTTAATAGAGAGTTTTAACATCTCTTTGAAAATATAACGTTCGGGATTATATGTATAGTCAAAGAATAATACGATATTTGGTCAAAAAAAAATCCTACATCACTGGATTTTGGCAGGGTGGTTTGGGGATGGCCCCCCGAATATGGGAAAAAAGTTCCCACCGATTGGAGGTCCGCAACCTTAAAAGGAGGGGGGAGGTATTTTTTCCGTTTTTTTTTACAATTATTTCAAAAACGGCTATAGACACAGAAAAATGGTCTGAGGACGAAACTACATCAAATTTGCTTTGAAATGATATATAACACATTAGTATTTTATTTGAAAATTTGGCGATAGATTAAAAACTAAATTAGAATATTTTCATTCTAGACCTTTTTTCAAAGCTACATAACTCTTGAAAAAACGCAAGTTCAGCCACGTAATTTTGTGTGAGTATTTATTTAGTTGAAGATGATTTCTGTTGAAAGTTTAGTTGCTCCGATTAAAGTCGATCCCATTCTTTCCCATAATCGGGGGACCATCCCCAACCATCGGGCCGAAATCCAGTGATGTGTGATTTTTGCCGACCAAATATCGTATTCTTCTTTGACTATATAACCCCGTAGCTATCCAATAAAAACACCGTACTAAAAAATGCTACGCCACAACAAACACTCAAATAAAGTGGTAGCACCTTAGTCCAATAATATCGTATTTTCGTCAGGAAAAAAATACAGAAGTTTATTTCTCAATTTTGTTATATGTATTTTGGGGCGCTGATTCCGAATATCAATTTTGCACCCTAAAAAACGTGCCGCAACCTTTAAAAAAGGGGGGAAAGGGGGGGATTTTTTCAGTTTTTTTGCGATTATTTCAAAAACGGTAAGAGATACAGAAAAATGGTCTGAGGACGAAAAAAAACTACATAAAATTATCTTTGCAACGATATATAACACATTAGAGTTTAATTGCATATTTCGGCGTTAGAATAGAACATAAATTAGAATATTTCATTTTAGACCTTTTTTAAAAGCTCTATAACTTTTCAAGCAATGTTAGTTCAGCCGTAAAATTTTGTACAAGTATTAACAGCAAGTTTAAGATAATTTTAACGTAAACGCTGAGTCAATCCGGTCAAGGACCCCCAATATCCCCCCATTTAAATTTGTCAAAACGGCATGTCCATAACTCCCCCCAAAATCGGAGCAGAGTGCTAAATTTTGGTTTGTTGCAATTGGAGAACATTAGACAGGCGTACAAACTTATAAATAATGTTAAGAACGCATATCAACCCAGGACAAGCCTATGTAAGGACAAGGATGGTAACATCATCAGCGACATCGAAAGCGTCAACAAACGATGGGCCTCGCATTTTGAAGAGCTCCTCAATGCACCATCAACATCCGCCGCGGAGCCAGCTCTTGAGCAGTTAGCCGAACCAGGCCCTCCCGTTCTACCCCCAACAGTAGAGGAGGTGAGTCTTGCCATACAGTCGCTTCAAAATAATAAAGCGCCCGGCGCTGACGAGATCCCAGCAGAACTGCTGAAGCATGGTGGAACGTGCCTGACCAACGCAATACATGTGCTACTGCTGAAAATATGGAACGACGAGGAAATCCCCGAAGATTGGCGCAAAAGCATAATCTGCCCAATCCACAAAAAGGGTGACAAGCTGAAGTGTGAGAATTACAGGGGCATATCATTAGTTTGTACGGCCTATAAGATATTATCTAAAATTCTTGAAAAGAGAATTAATCCGTACGCAGAACGAATCATTGGCGAGTATCAAGGCGGCTTCAGACCTGGTCGATCAACGACCGATCAGCTTTTCACAGTGAAGCTACTACTCCAAAAGTGCTGGGAATATAACATCGACGTATACCAAATCTTTGTCGACTTCAAGCAGGCATACGACAGTATCGATCGAAGTGTACTGTACAACATTATGCTGAATTTTAGTATACCGGCAAAGTTAGTGCGACTCACAAGGATGACGATGACTAATACCGTCTCGCAGGTCAGAGTGCAGAATCGACTCACTGACCTATTTGAAACTCGTACTGGACTCAAGCAGGGCGACGGGCTGGCGCCGACGCTCTTCAACCTTGCTTTGGAGTATGTAATTCGAGCCATGAATATGGACAGCAGCGGAACGCTACTCATCAAGTCGGCTCAATTAGTAGCGTACGCCGACGATATCAACATCATGTCTCGAAGGTTGGGTGATGCAGAAAGCCTTCTGCATAACCTCAATAACGCCGCAAAGGAAGTTGGACTACATATCAACGAAAGCAAAACAAAGGCCATGATGCAATCGAAAACAAGGACGCCAGCAAATTCAAGCATCACAGTGGGGGACCTTAATATCGAGTATGTAGACAACTTCAACTATCTGGGTTGTAACTTATCAAAGGACGCCAACGAAACCGACGAAATTAAGCGACGGATACAACTAGCCAATAAGACATATTTCTCGGTCCTCCCTATAATTAATTCGAAACTTGCGCACAGGAACACGAAGCTCCGCGTGTACAAAACGATCATCCGACCCGTGCTATGTTATGGCTGCGAAACATGGACCCTCACCCAAGCCTCCGAAATTTTGCTAGACCCATTCGAACGAAAGGTCCTTCGGCGAATTTTCGGGGCCGTTCGCGAGCGAGACCAATGGCGTATCCGGTACAACCATGAGTTGTATCAATCGTACGATGAGCTGGAAGTATCGAAAATCGTGAAGCTTCAACGTTTGCAATGGGCGGGGCATGTACAACGGATGGACGATAATCGCATGCCAAAGAAAGTGATGAACGCACAACGAATTGACGGAGCGAGGTTGCGTGGACGACCGAGAGCTCGCTGGGAGAACTCCGTAGGTGAAGACGCCCAACAGCTGCTGGGCTTCCGAAACTGGAGGACGAGGTCACGTAACCGCGACAATTGGATGTCAACGATTCAGGCGGCCAAGGCCCGACGTCGGGCTATCGTGCCACATTGATGATGAATTGGAGGTCATAGTCACCCCACCCACCAAAAATCAGCTCATTTGGATAAAAACTAAGGGTACCTCCCATACAAAGTGACCCATGACAACTTTGTTGTACAGTTTATAAAATGAGTAGTACGTTGTTGTACGTAGAACAAACTCCTGATGGGTCACTTTGTATGGGAGATACCCTTAGTTTTTATCCGAATGAGCTGGTTTTTGGTGGGTGGGGTGACTATGACCTCCAATCGCAACAAACCAATTTTTAGCACTCTGCTCCAATTTTGGGGGGAATTATGGATATGCAGTTTTGAAAATTTAAATGGTGTGATAATGGAGGTCCTTGACCGGAGCGACTCAATGTTTACGTTAAAATTATCTTAAACTTGTTGTGAATACTTATATAAAATTATACGGATGAACTGGCGTTCTTTCAAAAGTTATGGAGCTTTTAAAAAAGGTCTAAAATGAAAATATTCTAATTTACGTTCTATTCTAACGCCGAAATATTCAATTAAACTCTAATGTGTTATATATCATTGCAAAGATAGTTTTATGTAGTTTTTTTCGTCCTCAGACCATTTTTCTGTATCTCTTACCGTTTTTGAAATAATCGCAAAAAAAACGAAAATATGCCCCCCTTTCCCCCCTTTTTTAAAGGTTGCGGCACTTTTTTTAGGGTGCAAAGTTCATAATCGGAATCAGCGCCCCATAATACACAAAGAAAGAGTGAGAAATAAACTTCTGTATTTTTTTCACGGATTGGTACTAAATCGACACGATATTACTGAACTACCTACCCAACAACAAGACCACTAGAAAACACCGGTACTAAAAAACCAGATGCTGAACAGGTTATCAAAAACACGGTACTGAACAGGTGCTACACAATCTAAAAAAAAAACGGTGCACCGGGACCGGCTCATGGTTGGAAAAACCGGGTCATGCTAAAAGAACCGGCACTGAAAAAAAAACCGGCTCATGGTTTAAAAAACCGGATGTTTAAAAAAACCGGCGGGTGCCGGTGCACCAGGTTTAGCACCGGGTACTGAAGAAAACCGGTATCCGATACTGAAATCTGAGTACCGAACAGGCCTAAGTGTACCCTACCCTGTGGAACTCCTTACTTAATTTTCTTTTGGTTTGAACGACTGCCACGAAAATCTGGATTTTAATCCAGTTTGTGTTACATAGATAGGGCCGGCCTTAGCACTTTGGTGGCCCTGGGCCAAATGGATGAGGGTGGTCCCTACTCCCTTACTAATACACAAACAAAACGCATCTGATCTTGATTGGCTGAATGTTTCCCCTTACGTTAGATCTGCGACTGACGAGGGCTTAATCAAAACTCTTTAAAGTTTTACACCAATATTGGGAGCTGCTGTCACTGGCAGTTAGCTGTTTTTTAATCACCTCAAATTCTAATCTTCTCTCATGATCATATTTCTAGCATTCATGAAAAAATCGCAAATTTTTTATTTAATTACACCATTTCTTCCAATTGGAAACAAAACTGACATTTTGCAAATTTTTGTTAGCTATGTAACTTTTCATTTGCAAAACATTCAAAATACCAAGCTTGAAATAGATTCGACGCGTCAGCGTCGGCATCAGCAGAAACATTTCAATTTAGAACACACGCATTTGCCATTTTTTCTGCTTCTGCTGCTGCTGTCAATGTGGGTCATCAAAGGCAAATGCGTGTGTTCTAAATTAAAAAGTTTCTGCTGATGCTGACGCGTCCAATCCATCCACCATCCATCTGACGGGTTTTAGGAGTTTCATAACTTTGCGTAAGTGTTAATTAATGGCATTCACCGGAGTGCTTAGTTGGCAGCCTAAACCTTAGAATTTTAATACTATGTACAACATTTTGTGGAGTTTTTCTATTCATTCCTTGAATTTTTCAATCAAAAGTAATTTCTACATTACTCATTTCCTATATTTGAGAAGTTGTAGCGGAACCCTAGTGTTCTATGAAACCCTGTTTGGGAAGCACTGCGTTAGACGATAATTTTGTACACGCAGTGCATCGTGTTCCTATAAATAATACATCCGCCTGTTTTCAATGCAGAAAACTCCAATCCTCATTTATGGGTCTGACGTCGATAACGGGCGTGTGGTTAAGTTATTCAAGATAAACACCAATTCAAACTTCTTGTAACCTAAAGGTGTCACGTCTTGTAAAGAAACAGTATGAGATTTCCAGTCACTAATCTCGATTTTAAGATTTTTGTATGGCAGCAATGCTCAGCTTTCCACGTGGTCTAAGAGAGCAAAAAATGAAAGATCCGAATATCGTAATTCGAAAATTTTGATCTAGGTTTATTTTTCCTCTTTCTTCCCTTATTATACCAATCCGTGAAGTAGTGGCCTCTTGTGTCATCACTACCGGCTTTTCATGGTATAATCTCAGGCTTATCCTGCACCTTATCGAGCTTGGATATTGGTAAATTTTTTCGATAAGTTCTAAAAATCAAACTTCTTTCAAACCATGCTACCGTCACTGAAATTTTTCAATGGTGACGTTGGAGAGCAGATATTGCAATATGTTTCAAAAGAGAGAGCTCTCTCTCTTTTGAAAGATGGATGTCTTATCCCTATGCATGTTATAACGGATTTTTTATCAGTAAAATTACATCATCTCCATTTCACTTTATATTAAATTTAGAACTACACTTTAGTTCGAGTACATATCTTTCGCGTGGAGGCCCCTTTTGAGTGATCCTTTTTCCGAGAGGTGGCCCTTGAAAGAAAAGGTTTCTTGAGAGTGGTGGCCCCTTAAGTGTGGTGGCCCTGGGCGACCGCCCAGTTCGCCCACCCCTAGGGCCGGCCCTGTACATAGACTCTTGGACCAAACTGGAGCCGACGCATCATTCTATGAGTTGCGTTTTTGCAAAAAATTATATTTAGATAGTATACCATTTCACCCGTGCTAATTACCAGAATGTTACCGGGAGCTCTGGTACAAGGATAAATAAAAAAAAATGTCATTAGGTTTCTGACCTAACTTTTTCGTTTTCTGAGTTCTAGAATTTTTCTTTACGAATCTTGAGATTTTGTTTTTAAGTTCTTCTTTTCTTTTATTGACTTATTATTAGTAAATCAAAAGAAGAAGGTAAAATTGTAAACCTACTGCCAGTTTGATTTAAAGCGTTTTTCGGCACTCGGAAATATTATGTACAATGACTTGGCGATTTTTACGAATTTGTTCATTTAAGTAAGTAAAATTACTACTGTTTTGCTAATTTGCTAATATTATTCAGATAAAATGTTCATTTGATCTGGAAAGATCTGGATGCGGAGATGCTTTAAAAATAATTTAATCGTGATAAATGCTTTGTAATTACAGTAAAACTTCGTTATAACGCTCTTCTGGGGTCTAAGCCAAAAAAGCGCTTTAACCGGGAAAACGCTATAGCCGGGAAGTCCAAAAAATATACTTCATAGACGCATACACCTTTTAGGTGACACAATTTATTACTCGATTGATACATGGAATGAGATAGTAAGGAAATGGCAATCAATTGACTGCTGGTTTAAAAAAAAAAAACAGAAATTCGTTTTTGTTTCAGACTGGCGACAGACTTCAGTAATACTGAGGTTTTCAATTTATTGAAAGATCCTTCTTTTATGTCCATGCTATAGGCAAAAATCGCTCGAATCTACTTTATTGAAACTAAGACTGCAAACGTTTTTGGCATGTTTGACGCCTCTTTCTTGTTCTCTTCGGTGTCGATGGATGCTAAAGCAATTACGAGATCTTCAATTATACTTTCAATTGTTGTTATGTCTTTCCCTTTTCCGGGAAATTTGACCTTGATGTGAATTAACGGAACAACTTGTGCATCATGGTTTTGTTTGTGATTATTACAATGTAAAGATAGACTACGTGCTCAATGAATTTGTCAATATAAATTGTTTTAAGAAATTTAGACTGGGAAAAGAGCGTTATAACCGGGAAATGGTAACGTTATAACGAATCGAAATTACCTGTAATAAATGCTAATGGGACCGGGACCGTGAAAAAAGAGCGTTATAGCCGGGAAAGCGTTATATCCGGGACCGTTATAACGAAGTTTTACTGTATAAGGGATCATTTTTTTATTAAGACTTTTATAATTAAATCAAATGCGTTGGCTCGCCATTCAGAAAATCACTAGGATCAATCAATAAAAAAAAAACACATATTGCAAAATCATGTTTGCCGAGCTGCATAACTTTTTTTAATAACTTGACAAGAAGTCCTATGCGCTACTTTATGCAATATTCACCACTATATGTAAATCTAACAAAAATTGCAAGCATTAATTGCGCCAATAGTAACATTTCAAAATTCCACGAAAAGAACTACTTTCGTAAATATTAACATTTCGAATTGCAAACAAACACCACATCATACAACCTTCAGATTTTCCAAGCAACACTATAACTATAGGTGCAAAGTTGATAAACACTGCACTCCTCATTTGGCCATATGCATAAATAATGTATACCCAACAACGTAAACACACTGATCAAACCACGTAAGTATACATATGGATGCATTATGCATTCGGTGTTGACAAGCAACAAATAAATATGTATACAAAACACAAATTCAATAACCATAAATCGATAAAGTGTAGCGAAAGTGAAACTTGCTTCGCGCAACATACTCGTACAACACTCATATGATCGCGCAAGTAAAAGAAGGCAAAATTGTGGTAGACTCACCGCAGTCACATGAAGTCCATGTGCTAGAATACTTAAGAAGTGGACAAGTAGCTCGTTACTGACCTGCTCACTAATAAATCTGGGTGCCCCACATTAGTGTACTGGCATGGTCGGCTCTAGCATATGTTTCATGCCCAGACCAAGAGACGCTTCTTCGCGACCATGGTTTGGTTTAAGAGGAGAAAAGATATTGTCAGGTATCACATGCTTTGCTGTCTCATATTCGTAATCTTTACATGTATTACATAATAAATTCTGCATTCAACTTATCATAATGGCTAAAGTAACCATATACGCTATAGCAACCGGTGGTGGTGCCACTGTGCATGATTGCATCTCAGGAAGGTTTGTTTTCTTCTGTCAACAATAATTATTGCTTTCAGATCGTTAATTAATTCAATAAATGCATGCGGGGAGATATTATGAAATTTATGTATAGTCAAGGTTTCCGATACTCATTTCGATTAATCGATTAAAGTAAATTTATCGCGCCAATAAAAACAGATGATACACTTTACCCCTGCATCGAATTATTGTATAAGCACCAGTGAAATTTAGCGATCAACCTCGAAATTTTGGGTTCCACGAATGCAGTGCGGAAGCTGTGCTTAAGTTATGAATTCGACGAAATAAACGGAAACAAATTAATAAAACGAATTTTTTTTGAGATTTTTTCTCCATGTTTTCATATAAAAAAGATAAGATGAATTTTTTTTGTCACATTTTCGTACACATCTAACAATAGAAAAACGGCGAAAAGAAAAATTATTAAAAGATATTCATATAAAAAATCACTCGTTCGATATATCCATTCGAAAAGCCCTCGCCTTGAATAGTGGGTGTGTTGTTTTCTGGTATCCGGAAGGAACTTTGTTTTGTTTTACTTTTTTATCGGTTTCAAGGCCCGGGGGAACCACAGCGCGCGCATACGTATCATATCTATATATCTATCGTAGTAATGTAGCATCAAACTTAAACTGGAATTTTGATTCCACGCTTTTCGGCTTCAGCACGGTACTTGGTGATGTAGATACCTTGTGGATCGTAGATTCCCGAGAGTTCTTTCCATTCAGCGGGCTTGTTTTCAATCAAGAAACGAAGAACCTTATCGCTTCCGTTACGTTGTTTCTCGCTGCATTTCGAGCATTCAGTTTGCAAGGCATCGGGAAGAACTTGTTTCAATTCACGGGCATCTGGACTGCACTTGCCCTTGTCCAACAAGCAATTGTAGTAGTTCTTGAAGAGACGTTCCGATTTCAAGATTTCATCGATATCAAGATTATCGTATTTGGTGGTGTATTTGTCGTCGGCGGCCAAAACGACGGCAGCCAAACCCAAAAGGACAACGACGGCGAATTTCATGATGGTCTGGAAAGGGAAGAGAAAATTTGTTGTCAATAAATTAGTTATGGAAAATTGTTTAAATAAGGCATTCTCTATCCATGTTTAAGCCGATAAGATTTAGGCAAATATTTTCCAAAAAAAAAAATGGATTGAAAAAATGTCCTGATCATTACACTCGGATTCATTTAAATTAATGTTTAAAAAAAAATCTATTCACAAACTTGTCCACAAATGTAAAATTTACAGCATGGAAAACGAAAGAGTTAAGCCAGTAACCTGCCGAAATTTCTTTTTTCAATATTTTTGAATCTAAACTTTCGGCAATCACTTTCTGTAATTAATCACAATTTGCTTTTTGTTCTATATCCTTTTTACGAACCCTTCCTCCAATTTTAATAATTTATTCACTGTTTGTATGCTAAAATCCTTAAACTCACCAATTGAATTTTTCTTTTCCAAAACTAGAAAAGTTTAAATATCACTTAGAAGTGTATGTGTGTTTATACGAAAACCGGAGAGTTGACTGATGATTTACGTCGTCTCCAGATCGTCTTATATAGTGAAAATACTTTGTGTCTTTACTCCCCATCGGATATAGTATCGCTGGATACGATATAGCTGCTAAACGCGAATCAATACGAGATACATTACTCTTGCACACACCTCTCAGTGAATTGTACATACACTTTTTGTACTCTATGTGCAGTGCAGTATGCCTACAATCCAGTTTTCTGCTCCCCGAAAATGTGAGGGTTTCATTTGTTATTCAGTAATTTGCTGTTTTTTTTTGTGTTACGCTCATCTACCCTACAGCCTCTATATGAGTCCATCGGTATACAGTAACTTAAACTCTTTTTCTTCAAGTCAAGTACATAAAATAAACTCAAATCTATTGGCACTCTTAAAAAAATCAAAAATCATAGTGCAAATATATAATAATATTAGAGACAAGATATTATATGATAATGACCATTCGTGCCCTCTATATTATATTCATAAATTAAGATACAAAAAAACATACACTCTACGGATATTGAATTATATGTAGAAAACATTTCCACCTTGTAAATGAGTAAAGTGATTCATCATTGTTGTTTTTTTCCATTGAACTCTTGTTGTATCTGTATCTCCTGTATCTTAACTCAAAATTAAATAATGCTGCAAATTTCCACTGTATACTATTTCAAGTACATGGTGTAGGTATATGCGTTTGTACTTTGTACACAAATTATTATTATTTGCCTATGAGATTTCAGATTTGCCATTAACATAGTGTGAAGATGCGAGTAAATAGAATCACGAAAAAGAAATTACTGGAAAATAGGATTTTTGTTTAGTTCTAAAAGTTGACGTCAAGTTTTTTCTAGAGGCTATATAGTATGAAAAGATGTTTGTTTCAATGTGGACTTGCTTTGCTGGTTCTGAGAAATGTGTAATGTAATACGACAATGTAATTATAGTTTTACCTTATTTCAATTGCGTAATGGATGCGTGATTAGTTTTGTGATTAGTGGTTTTATAATTATTGAAAGCTAGTAGCATAGAGAGAGAGAGAGAGAGAGGAAGAAAGTGTTAACACTGTCGTAGTTCGATTTTAATGAAATCCAAAGAACCAGGGTAGTACGCAACAATTTTTTGATTTCTTTTTTGCTATTTACAGGATCGCCTCTGCACTAAAATATAGCTGAAGTGGCTTAGAACAATTTTCGGTTTTCAAACAAAAATGTTCATCTCTACGATGCTTGATCACATCAAAATCAAAGTTGCTACATTTTGTGACACAAATCCAGGAAACATAATTTTAAACATGCTCGAAATACTGTTCTCGCTCTCGATAGCCGAAAAGTAACTTTTCAAATTAAAAATCAAATGAAAAACGAAAGACTTTAGCGAGTAACTTACTAACCACTGTTTCAAATATTTTTTATAGTGATTTTTCACGAACAACATTATATTATTGTCGGTATTATTTTCACGATTATTTACCGCTTGTACGAGAATGAATTCTTAATCTAACTAAATTATTTTTTTATTTTCTAGAATTGTTAATATGTACATACCACACGCCAAACTTTTGGGATGTATGCAAACTTGACAAATCGTTTATATTCACATAGTAGTCCCTGTGGTGTACGTATCTAACAACTATATGAAAAACTTTGTCACCTTTTCGCTGGCCTTGAAAGGCTTAAACTGCAGAATACCTGAATCTACAGAAACACATCCTCATATTCAATCGTGCATACGATTATAATACTAAAACTGCGAATGCTGTGTTATCTTTACATTCTCAAAAAAAAAATGAATATGACAGTCACTGATATGTAGATAATCAAGCTCTTTTTGCACAACAACAGCCAGTTTCTTCAGCTGGACTCTATAACTCTCGGCTGCCCAAACTGCAACTTTAATAGGTTTAATAATTTTATAAAAGCCTCACTGCCCTTCGGGCTCCGAATCAAATTTGAAATTTTTCAAGAAATTAAGGGAAATATCTGCATTTAGGTAACCTCGCCACAGCAATAAGTCAGTTTTGTCAGTGATATGTTTCCATTTCAAACGATAGAATTTAAACAGGGGCCCTATCATGTAACTCGAAACGAAAACGAAAGTCCCGACACTTTCGTATTCGATTCGAAGCAAATTGGTATCATGTAACTCGCTCGTTTCGAGTAATTAGTGGTGTCTGATGTACGAATAAAATTTCCCTCAAAGTACTAGAATAAAATAAATTAATCTAGTTACCTAGCGTTGGAAAAATGTCCATCATATTTCACCCATATTATCCCATAGCGATACAAACACAAACCAACAATTTTAAAAATATGCAAAATTGAATAGAGATATCTTTTCTGAATGTAGTGCATTTATTTGATGTTCTGTTGGCCTCCAAAAATTCTACGAACGCTTCATATTGCTCAATTTTTGTAATTCTTCCCCTAAATACAATGCGTAATCATTGAGCAGCTTAATTTTCAGACAACAGAACAACTGCTCGATATCATCGCCGAGTAGTCAGAAATCAGTCGTGTGTGGTCTCATTTGCAAAGGATGTTTCCCCGAAACACAAATGAATATATGTAGTCTCTTCCGTCGTCTATCGGCTCACTGCTGCGGCAGTTTCGAGAACTGCAAATTCGAAGTCCAAAAAGTTATCAGCAGTAAAGACTTACGTAATAGTGCGATACTAAATATTTTGGAAATATTATATACGACGACAAAAAAAATCGGACACTTGTTATGATGTCACCAGTTTCCCTAATACCTACATATAACGAAAAGTATATAAATCCTCAATAAATCGATAGCCCTTTTATCTTGGATTCAGCATCGTTCTCCAGGTCTAGCACAGATTTGGTCTTGTCACAGTCAGTGGCGTATTTACAGGGGGGCACAGAGGGCACGTGCTCCCCCTGTTAGCACATCAAACTTCTTTCACACCATACTAAAAATTGCAGTACCAAATGTTCCATTTTTATTTTGAGCGTTTCTATTACTAAACTTTGTAAATCTTTTTCGAAACATTATCATCACATCATTTTCTCAATTCGCCAGATCTCCTCGTTGATGAACCCTTTCCGTTTTTCAAACGGGCTGAGTTTATTTTCATAGACGCGTGGTTACAAGAACAAGAACTCTCCGAGAATAAGTACAAGCTATGATTATGTCGAGACAACGACGCCGACGTGGTCATGAAACGTTGCCCAATCTCGACATGAATCGTTCGGAAACAAGGACTGCTAATTGAAAGTCTCGTCCCCATGACCCCATCTTATGTTGATATCAGTTGAGGAGATGTTGTTGCGGTATCGATGTCTTAATAAATATTTGAAACAATCGGTCTGATTTTTCGATCGGGCTTGTGTATTTTAATTTGGCCGTAAATTCGTGTTGGGCTGCTGTAAAGATCTTTAAACCAGATGCTTCCCTTTCTGTTAAAATGCTAAAAATTGAAGTGTTTTGGTGGGAAAGCATTTTTAGCATACATTTTCGAATTCCTACGGTTCGGTGTCTGTGGTGCCCTGCATGGGGTACATTCTTCAATGCTTCAATTTTCACGAAGTAAACATCATCGTAGCCATTCCTTCTCATTTCTAGTTCCTACACGGCTGAAAATTTTGGTGTAAATTTTATAAAAAAATATATTCATATATTTCCATATAAAAACTTTATCAAAAGTATAATTGAACTATATTAAAAGTATAAGTATTCTTGATAAAAATGTTACTATTCAAAAGTATAAAATTGATAAGCAAATTTATACAAACAGCTCGAAAAAAAAATTGTAAAACAAGTGCAGTCGGCTTCGAATCCACAATTCTGTGATTTTTAGGCAAACGCGCTGTTCACTGAACCAGACAGACTACAAGTCAATAGATTTCTAGGTTGAATGGGTTTCTTGCGTTGGTAGTGTAGATTTGATAACATAGTAGGATTGATTCTACCCTTTTATGTTACAACAACGTTCAATGCAATTTATTCTATCCCGAACGGTGTAAAATGTATAATATTAAAAGGGAATTTGGACAGTTTTATTCTGTAGCGGCTATAATTAATATAATTTTTGAATAAACTAAAATTATAAGTTGAAAAGGGTCAAATTTGATTCAAGTTTTGGAATAGATAGGAGTTATACTATTTTATTTATAAAATTTATTCCCGGTTCACACCAAAATTTACAACCGTGTAGTATTCTGGATTGTACTTGGAAAATATTATTCGGAACTTGTTACGATTTTACGGAATCTGTTACTAGATTTTTGACAGAACATACAAAGGCCTCTTTTTCAGTAAATCCTTATTTTGCATTCAAATTCGCTTAAACTTGCCATGGAATTCAATACCACAATGTCAACCAAAATTTGTTGTATCAGCTTTTCATCTGTGTTTCTTTCAAAAGTAAGCAGAATGGCGGAATTTGGCCGAAATTTGGCAGAATTTCGGACGATGTTTGAAATTTCTCTTCCAAAGAAAAGTGTTCCGCCTGGAATCCGTTTTGTCATATGGAAACAGTCTCTTTGGTCATTGCGTTAATTCCATAGCCAATTAAGTACATATTCGTAAAATTCCTTTTCGGCTTCAGGCTGCTTCGAACTACACTACGCAAACTTTTTTAAGGCCTCCGTATTTTGGTTCAGGAAAAGCCAAAAGCAGTTAATGAGTGTTATTCTAAGATCTGTCAGGAAACCCTTTTGCAAAATATTTATTAAATTTGACAGATGTTCAATCCTTGGATTATTTAGAATGCAAAAACATCGACTTTGAGTAATTCTGTAAGGAAATTGATTTACAAATTAAATTTTCCCAATTCAATGTTATTTGGCCCGAAATATAAAACATTAAATTTAAAAATGAGATAAATAAAAACTTAAATGTTTATATAATTAAAAAAATGTGTTCGAATCATTAAATATATTCTAAACTTTATAGGAAATTGGGTTTAATGAATGAGAAGCTCTTTTGTATACAAGAGGCATAGCGATCCATTTTGGGGTGCCTACACGGGTTTTCTTTCACTACGCCTATTCCAGTTTTAAGAGTAGATTTTAGAATTATTTATAATAAATTTAGGAATTTCTTCTCCCCGAGTTCCCTTGATTAATTATAATTCTATGTATGATGTCTGGTTTTGACATCAAATGCCTTGGACGCCATTTTTTTGAGTTCGAAATGTAATCTTTCTAAAATGAGGCACCAATTTTGAGCCATTTTCCTGATTTGTCATTTTTTCGTCCTAGTAAATATTTTTTCGATAATTTTTGAAAAAATGGCTCCCACATTTCATAAAGGAACATATTTGTTCCGAGCTAGTTGTATGGACACTGACTTATCGTCGAATCGACAACTAGCCATAAGAGATACTGGAGTTCTAAAAGTTACACAAAGTTCATCCTTCGTCGTTTCGACGACGCCAATTTCTAAAAATCCAACTTACGCTGCTTACTACGACTAGCTGCAATGTACAAGGCAAGTTCATCGGCAGGGTAAGTTCTGTACGAAAAATCATCTCAAAATATTGAAAATTGTCAAGCAATCCGGGGTAAATGTGATGATGCGTAGTCGATTCGACGAAGCATGACCTTCCAGGGTTAAGGAGAAACTCAAGGAGACCTTGATATTTTCTATAGTCAAGGTAGCTACCCACCTACCTTGAAATATTATATTTCAAGTCTATTGAAAACTTAACGTCTCCTTGAGTTTCGCCTTAAGTCAAGGATCATCGATCCCTAGTCTTGCCAATATTTTCCTATGTAGCTTCTCTCGGGTATCCCCACACCAAAACTTTATGAAACAAATTAGCCCCGTAGTCTGTGCCCCCCTTTGAGAATTATCAAAATACGCCACTGGTCACAGTAGCGTGACGTACGGTGTTTCATGTCTTCAGTCGAACACGGGCACTCTAGCTTAGTGACGAGCAGTGCTTTAAAGCGAAACGTATTTATTTGCTGCGAAGCATTTTTAAGTGAGAACTTCAAGGGACATTACTTAGCTTAAGAATTGCAGTTCAGTTACCTGAGATGACCTTAGTTTTTGCGAAAACCTGGGAGAAAATGAAAACGATTGCTAATAATTGTGTATTTGGCGTCTCAATCCGCAAAAGCTGTACCAAACATTAAAGTAATTATTGCACTTTTACTGTCCTTGATTCAGTCAGTTTGCTGAATTTGCGCCGAAAGCCTTTCAATCGAACGATATTAAAAGCATTCGTATTTTTTTTAGCGCGATTTGTCCCATGTGACTTATAAATATTTAGATTTTCGGAAGACAGGAGTGGTGGTAATTTCGGGGGGAAAACGGTTATACAGTATTCTCACAAAAATTTTGGTTGAGCGCTTGATTGAACAACGTTATTTTTTTTTAATTTCAACGACTTAAAGTTAATCTTGTAGTTCTGAAAAATATCTGGGTATCATTTTGACTCGCCTACCTTGGCGTTCTAGAAAATTATTTTTTCACGTATGGTTTTGAGTTAAATCAAAATATGAATTTTAGTTTTTTAGGGTTTTTTAGAAAATATTTACAAAAAACCCGTGTAAAATTGATTTTGTCCATTGTGCCTATTTTCATATTTTCGTATGAAACCAGCCCCAAATTACAAATTGACACATTGAAAATACCTTATTTTTCTATGAAACATTGATTTTTTTCAAATGAAAATATGTAAAAACCCAGATCCTAAACCTAAGTTCCCTAGTTCCCCCACATTTCGGCTCACTCCGATATTTTAACTGACACCCGAACAAAATATTCACTTCCGTGTGTTTGCCAAGTTAATTTTGCCATGATAAGAGAATGGACGGTCAGTTTGGAGTGACGAAATATGACAACAAATTATGTATTTGGAAATAAATTCATTTAAACCTGTTTATTGGATTCAATCGTGAGGTTTAAGTAAATCCTGCCGATAGTGTAAATCATGGGCGTCGCCAAGATTTCCTGTTTGGGGGGGTATTGGTCACAAGCCCAATTTTTTTTAACATAATTCTCGTACCCATAAATTTTCTTAGGGGTGGGAGCATGTAATAAAAACCTACAACATTAATAAAAATTTTTCGTCAGTTTAAGTTGTCAGCCTCAAAAATATTGTTAGGAGAGGGTTTGAAAATGCTACAGCCAAATTTTAAGAAGCATTATCGAAAATGACCTTGATCATCTAATAACGATAAATGGCCTCGCACGTATTTTGCCTTTTACTCTCGATTAGATCCATCTCGCGTTTCCACGATAACTAACTGATCTTTTTTTCGCCGATATTTCCATGTCTGCATTCCGAAAATCCTATCTTTTCCCTTTGTTTTGTGATTCATAGACGTGCACGGAGAGGAACGCTATTATGGAGGCATGTAACTCATATAGACAGTGTACGTGTTAACAGAAACTATTAGTTTCTGAATTTCATTAAAATTTAATAATAACTCATTACAGTAGCTAAATTCTACAGCTGTGATGAGTCAAACATTAAAAATCACTTTTAGAACATATGCGACAAGCCATCGGCTAGTCAGAGGGTCGAGGTTAGGAGTAACAGAAGCTCAGGAAAAAGGTTGACATTGACATGGGTCTAAATTTAAGTGGCTTGCTATGGATACTGCCTAGCAGAAAAAGCTGTAAAACCTTCGTTTTTTATCAAATATTTTTTTTTGTAATCAATTTCTCTCTTTCAGGCGGAATAGTGTTAAAAAACTTCAACTTCCCAGGGGACCCTCATGTGGTAAAACATTTAAAACATGGACTTGAGAGCTGGATGACGGAAGCCACCACTTTCGTTTGGTGTGACCATACGCATATACTTTGTGACCGTTGTTGACAGTTGTTTATTTATAGTGAGACAATTTTTGTCAAACTCTCATTTTTACACTTTCAAACACCTTAGAACAATTTTCATCCAGTAGACTACAGCCGTAATAAAAAAAAACTGTCATCATCGATCATGGAAACGCGCTCAACACCCCCCCCCCCTGGGTTACGCCCTTACTGTGAATCACTCCCTTATAAATACTTACCATAGCGTGCTATGTAATCTGACACAACTAGTGGTTTCAACAATTTTGTTTAGTTATAAATTATACAGTGTGGAGCCGCCGCCATAGATCTCGAACACTAGATATTTTAGAAACTTTACGCCACTGTCCCACCCAGTACTGAAAAAGGGTCAATGGAGAGGACTGTAGCAGCAGAACAGACTGGGTTAACCCTAGAGAAAAGTAGTTCAACCATCAGCCAATCGATTTGGTACCACTAATAACTGAAATTTTAAATGTGAAAGAAGCCTCCGGCTAAAATTTTTTTCGGACATACCTATGACTTAATCCCCCCCCCCCTCCTCCATTATTTTCCTTCCGTCTTCACAAAAGTTCCGTTGCGTCCGCAAAACAATATATGTCTGTGGTTTGGTTGGAATAAGTGGGCAAACAAAAAAATATTTACTCAACAAATTTTATCGAGAAATGCGGAAACATGGCCCCTATAGTACGTCATAGTACCTTTTTTGTTGGTTTGATTAAAACACATTAATTCAAGGTTTTGTGAAATAAGTGTAAAATTTTTTTTTAGAAGAACCAAAATGGGGTGGGTCCGATATGCTCCATTCTTGCATATGTTTTGTGTCATCAAAAGAAACACATTTGTGTAAAATGTGGTTGAAATTGGTGCTCAAATAAAAAAGTTGTTCTTAAAAAAACCTAATTTGGGGGGTTAGTTTTGTATGGCAACCCCATGACTCCATGGTCGGATTTGATCCATTCTTACATATATTTTGTGTCATCATTAGAAACATATTTGTGTGAAATTTGGTTGAAATTGGTGCACAAATCAAACAGTTTTTCTTAGAAGAACCTAATTTGGGGTTTTGGGTTTGTATGGCATGACCCCATTGTCCGATTTTACGGATTCAAACATACAAACTGCCTGCAGAAAAAAGGAGCATTTGTACAAAATTTCAGCTTCATAGCTTTTAAATTGGCAGAGTAAAACGCGTCGCAACAGACGGACAGGCAGACAGACAGACATCGACCAATCGACTCCTCAAGTCATGCTGATCATATATGTGTACTTTTTATATGGTCGGAGATGCTTCCTTCAACGCGTTACAGTCTTCATGGTAAAGTTAATATATCCTTTCACTCTATGAGCGAAGGGTACAAAAATCACACTTAATGTGTATAAAACCGTGGACAGAGCGGAATATGAGTTAGATGGCCTCTACTGTAGTATTGTCAAATGCGAAGCTCACCACACTTCACCATGATTTTGTAGAGATTTCGCTTGAGATTTCTGTTATAATCCCGGTACAAAATCTATGAGAAAATGTATGAGAAATCTTGAGGATTTTTGTCTAGATTTTGTAAAATCTCAAATTTATGCAAAATCTTCTAAAGTCTGTAAACAGCTTTATTTCTCTCCTGAATTGAGATTGGGAGATCCTCCCATGAATTTCGTAGTTTAAGAATGAAGAGGGGTATCCCTTACTCCTCATTGAAAAACGCAAGATATCTAAACCTGACTTGTAATTTTTCTAGAATTTGAAATAGGTCCGTTTTAATGGGTCGGGTACAGAACACCACAACTTCCATATAAATTTGACAGGAGTTGTTCTATGCAAAAGTTGTGCTTTTCTGTCCTGTACTTGACCTAATATTATCTATTGGAAAGCACATTATTAGGTGTGGCCTTATGGGAGGATAAGACTGTGAGCTTCTGCTGCCTGCTTATGAGAAAACGTTCCAGTTTTGACGAATCAAAATAGTAGTGATACTATATAGGGGATTTAAGGGTACACACACTACGCGGCACTAATTTAACGACACTCATCCGAGGGCCTTGAATTTCTTGGTGTATCAGGTTTGGGTGGTAAAGCGACTTTGCGATCAGGATAGACGGATAGATATCATGACTATCCTTCATTCATGTGTTTAATAATAATTTTTTTCTCGAAAAGTAGATCGGCTTTCTCCAGTTTTCTCTAATTTTGTGGTCTTGGCGGAAAAAAAATTGAATATCACGATAGTATTTCTGAACCCCTCCCGAAATTAAAATCTTAAAATCCGGCTACGTCCCTGTATCCGGCGTTTGCCAAACCGTGCGGTGCACAAGATCGACGTGTTGGATAACATACGCCTTCCCCCAATCGTCTCTGTCTGCTTCAAGCGTGTGTTGTCCACAACTTTGATATGTTGTATCGCACGGTCTGGAAACCCCGGACAGTGTGGGGCCGGCATTAGATGGTGTTTTTATTCAATGTTCATTCAAACAACTTTACATCTAAGATATCCTTAGGTTTCGGGATAAAGTATGTTATATGAACAAAATATCCGTGCACAAGGAGAGGTGGCAACGATTTTCGCGCTGATATTGACCAGAAAGAACTTTTTCACTCGAAATACATGCAGTAATCGATTAAACTGCTTATAATGCCAAGCCTAAAAATGATTTATGTTTAGAAATTTACGATTGGTGAACTCGCCACAACAAAGGAATCGTATAGGTCGTTTTCGGAAGCTTAAAATTCATAAGACTTAAATTAGTGTATTTTCGTCTTGTATGTACATATTTGATAGCATTCCCACAATAAGACCGTAGACAGACAGCAAAATCATTATTACGAAAATACTTCATGAAGATGAAAATTCGAAATCGCTGTGGCAAATATGTTTTCATCAGTAGAATTCGTCATTTGTTAAATAATGAGCAGACACATTTATCTTGAAGAATTTGAATAGATATGTCTAAAGGTTGATAACAATTTACATTTTTTTGTAAAAATTCTTCAGAGGGCGTCTACTGTCAATATTTATTTATTTATTTATTTATTTAATTCATTTTAATCAAACAGGCTTTTAACCCCAATTATAATATTGTATAATGCTAATTGTAGTGAAGCTTTCATAAATTATGTAATTTTGTTGTTTATTTTATAATATACTAAGATTATTACTTAAATGGCTAAGAAAAGTTTTGAAGGAATATATTTTTTGCATGTCGTTTAAAAACGGGTACCGAAGTTGTAAAAATATTAGGGTCAAGGAGATTTCCCAAAGTAGACAATCTTGTCACTGGTGTATTTTGACCGTATGAGGTTCGGTGAAAAGGTATTACAAACGTGCCTCTTGGTCTTAGGAAATAGCTTATATCTTGACATACGAATTCTGATTTAAGTTCAGGACAATTTACTTTATTCGTGAACAAACCATGCAAAAAGCATACATCCATATACTTCCTAAACGATTCCAATGAACTAATTTTACATAGTCCGATTTCGTACGTTATTTGGCAAATGTGCTTATGACGGTCAATGATGCATTTTCGTCGTTTGAGAAATATATGTCTCAAGCCTATAATACAAATAACAGTCACGACAGTCCAACATTGAACTAAGGCCGCAGATGTGTTAGTGATATCCGATTCCCAAGATCTTAACTGCTTTTTGATTGAGGTGTTGAGATCATCAGTACGCTCAGCAGTGTTATTTATCCCCATAAATGGGTACTCGTTTAATATCTGAGTGAGATTGTAGTCCGTCACGTGAGTCGTGAGTTCGAAAAACACCATAAACTGAATTGGTCCACGGTGAGACTCGAGCCCACGACCCTATGCACAGAAGGTTTGCGCACTAACCACAACACCAACCAGACTACTACATATAATATAAATAAGATTTAAAAGCAAAATCTTTCCACTATTGAGCAAAAAACATTATTCAATTACATGCGAATTTGACTATAATAATATTAAATACATTCTAGATCGAGTGAATGACTCACATAAAAATTCCATGTAATACTACAATATTTTTCCATAATCGTCAACATGTTGATTGATTGCCCGGTAATAATAAGTGACATTGATACACAATCATTCTGAAGAGAACGCCAGCTCGACGTCAGCATCTTAAATAGATGTTTCAGTTCAAGCTTAGTATACCTATAGTGTAAAGAGAAGAAGATACGAAATAATTTCAGAAATGCTTCCAATTTATTTTCTACGTTAGTACGAATTAATTATTGGATGAAAAACTACGTGATAAGTATATTGCTAGTCGCTATTATAATAATATTAATATTAGTATGATTTGTTAATTATTCGAAAGAAAAATCAATTTAAGCTCCTGAGTAACTTTATCATCAATTGTGTTTTCATGTTTATACTACCTGAAAAAAATCAATTTAGCTTGGATTACCTCTACAAGAAGCAGTGCTAACAGAGGGGAATACATGTCATATAGCATTAAAATTAAAAAACAAAACTCGTGAACTTTACATGGTGGGTATTTTACGCTTCGTGTCCGCAAAAAATCTTCCATATACCACACAATTGTTCCATACATGTGATTTGGTCAATATGTAAAATTAATTACAGTGAAATCTCCCATTAGCCGACACTCACGGGACCACAGCATTCGTCCGTTACTTGGAGATGTCCGCTATTTGGAGATATCGTTCAAGTGAATCCAGAATTTAATATTGGCATCTCGTACCTCGAGCCCCGAAACTGGTTTTGTTTAACTAGAGCGAATAATGGTAATTTTCCATTAAAAAAATAAAAGCACATGTGAATTGATGGACAAAACACATTCTTATTAATTTTGAGTTCTTCGTTTTAAATTTCAAGTAACAAATATCATATTATTATTATTGGTTTGAGTATCGACCTTAGTCATGGTTAAACGATTGAATACGCTGCTATTAAATTTTATGGCATACGGTAAACTGTTCATTATCAAACATAACAATTTTATAAAATAAAAAAAAAATGAATTTTGGCGCTGTCTGAAAGAAAGCGAATGTTAGCACCGAGTAGTTGATCAGCCTACGATTGAGAATTCTAAGAAAGAAGTGATGTTTAAACCAAATTGTGCCTAAAAAAATCAAATATGACTTCCGACGATTCAATGACAGCCAAAAGATGTTTCGGCAATGGAAACAAAGATTTGAACTTAAGCAGCCTAGGCCATTCTGAGCAATTTATCCCTACATCATGACGGAGCCTCCACTGCGACTTTCATTATCATAACCCGGCATTTTCATTAAATATTGATTTTTTTTTTTTGTAAAAAAGTAATAAAATAAACGAATATTAGCTGAACATTTTTTTTTTCAAAGTTACAGTGTCTTGAATTTTTTACTTAGTAAAAGAAGTTTGCTTTTAGAGCCTTTTTTATATTTCCTTGGTTTTACTTTATCTGCGTACGCATGCAATTTGCGTTTTTTAGTTTTAGGCCGAATGTGGTGGCTGTTATCTGTACCTCCGATGGTATATTCTCCATATTCATAATATCCTTTGGTTTCATTAGGGCATTCTCCATAAATATTTGGAAGATTTTTCGGGAAGTTTTCAACATTGACATCTGGTTTTGTGATGCAGTGAATAGTTTTCTATTTAATTTCTATAATTCAATGTTCTTCTTCTTCTTTTAGCGGTGCAGAAAGGTGTGAAACCGCTATGCATCTATGTGGATTCAAGTTATGGTTCGTCAATGCTTTCGTCCGTGATGTCAAGGGACAAAAACATAGCTGCTGCGATAGGGTTTTCCCACAGTGAGATAGGGGTTAAGTCAGTGGGCTCAGCTGGGCATTGAAACAAGTGACCCACATCGTGTGGAGCGCCAGCCCAGTTTGGACAGATGTTTTGAATGTCCGGGTTAATGCGAGAAAGGTACGAATTGAGGCGTGAACAAAAGCCCAACCGAAGTTGAGCTAATGTCACTCTGGTGGCTCTCAGGAGCGGGGGCCTAATCTTCTCAGGCGAAATGGGTGGAGGGCGCACTGAGAGGACTCTATTCGCACCTAATCTCGCAATAGACCGACTCACTTCTGCAGTGTGAATCTTAGCGATAGCAGCTCGGTATGCATCATCGTCGTAAGGGTCCCTCTTGTATCCCTGGACCTCTCTCTCTAGGTTTCGTAAACCACGCCTGGCATGTCGTGGTGGAGGAATTCGGTCAATGAGACTGTTGTTGGGATGATCCTCACGGTAGCAACCAACAAGATATTGTTTAGACAGTAGGAGATTGTGGTCACGTATTGGCATCAATTTTGTCTCTTGATGTAAGTGATCCTGGGCAGACATCAAGAGGCATGTGGCTGTGCGTAGAGCAGCATTTTGGCAGACCTGAATTTTGGTCCAGTTTGTATCACATAGAGTATGTGACCAAACTGGGGCTGCATAATCAGCAGCTGCTCGACCCACCGCTTTGTATGTGACTAGCGGTCCTACGGAAATTGCCTCTACGGGGCGGAACGCACCCGTTTTCTACGTGGAAACGGCCAAAAGTTGCCAAGATACCTCCCTGGCAAGAGCCTTGAAGGTTCGATGCAGGAAGGTTGTGTTTATAATTCAATGATAGTGTTTAATAATGAACAGTTTGCCGTATGAAATGAAAATTAAATAAATAAAATAATTTTTCAGTGTGTTAATGGATTTGAGATTTTACCGCTTCAATTCGAGTAACTTGTTCTGCATCTACTTGAATATCAGAGGAATCGTCGTCAATATCAATCGCATCATCGGAATGTTTTTTTTCCTGAATAATAGCTTCTAAGGATATTGCAGTATCTTCAGTCGCTAATAAATTATTATCAATCAATGAATAATCTTGTGGTATTTGGTCGTCCGGCATTAAAGTGTGTAAGAGTCGCCATAGACTCTCCAATCGATTGTACATTTTTGTAGGTTCCACTACCGAATTCGAAAGAGAAAATGAGCTTTATCCACAAAAAATGAACTTAATTGTACAATCATGGACAGTCTATGGCGACTCTAAGATGGTCATTTCTGATTCCAAGTCAATTTGTTCTACAGGCTCTGATGTATTCTCACGCCCGCTTTGAGAAAACCTTTTCGACAGTTTTTGGCAGTTTTCATGGACCTTACGGCTGATCGCACCCAAAAGGTGCCATCCAGATACTTCAGTTTTAAAAGACGGTGTATCAATCCGGGAAAGTAATTCTTTCACTACGAGTTGTCTGTAAAGGATTTTTAAATTTTGGAAATTTTAAAATTTGGAAACACCTGAGAAGGGAATCCTGTTCACATGGGCACGACAAACCATTCGTAACAAATTTCGTCAATTTAACGCCTTCTCCCCTTTTGAAACAAATTTCTTTTTTCCTTTTTTGCCAATTCGCGTGCACTAGTCTTAGTAAAATCAAAAAATCGCAAAATATCGACCTTTTCCTTAAGAGTTAACCGTTGAAGGGTTTGCGCTCCTTAACGAATAAACTTCTCCCTAATCGAAAATGCTATTCCTCAATGCACCAAGTTTCTGGTTACCGCTATATTGTTAAGAGTAAACAAGAGAACATGAATGTACCATCATTCATAAAACTTATACAAATCGTCTGTCCGCTAAAAAGAGGTAAAACTGTGTGCATTCCCTACAATGGGGATGTATGATGTGTGTCCGCGTCCGTTTCTAAGAGAGTCCGCTAATTAGAGGTAGAACTCTATTGGTTTCAACACCAAATGTTCGGGGAATCTAAAAGTGGCCGTTAATTAGAGGTGTCCGTTAATAGGAGATGTCCGTTATTGGAGATTTCACTGTAGTTATTATTTCGCAAACTAATTGCAGACTTCTGCAAAATCTAACATGCAATTACTTTTAAGACACGTGCTTAATAATGAGTTCTCAGACCGTGTCTAAAGACTTTTATTATTGTGCCTATGTCTGTATCTAATGGCATTGATAATGACAATTTTAGCGATTCTTTCAGAAGTAGGTGAATGTCATTTTCTTTACATATGCCGATGGATTAGTAAATCTTCTAAGAAACATCTAGCAAGTCTGTTTATCTATACATTTATGCTCAGATACTTTCGATAGAACTCGTAAAAAAAGTAAAATTAACAACTCTCAAAATTGTTAGATCACATAAATTTAAATTTCTTATCTTAAATCTCGTTGTCATGATTTAATTAGTGATTTATTACACAGCTATAAATCACTAATTAAATCATGACAACGAGATTTAAGATAAGAAATTTAAATTTATGTGATCTAACAATTTTGAGAGTTGTTAATTTTTTTTTTTGTTAACACGCTTCCGAAATACGTAAATGGAAACGCCCTGAATAAATTTAAATAGCACTCTTTTTCCTTACTATTAATAGATCAAATTTGAATTGGTTTTTATCGTTTTATTTCGCGGAAAAAACCCACAACCATAATCATTTTTATGCGATCATTCCACTCAATCAGCTGATTTGATTTGAAAAAAAAATGCCTTGCGGCCTATTATAGTAACAATTAGCTTCAATTCATTTCACAGATGCATTCAATCATTTTTTGTTACGCATCATTTGCATATAATCCTTCAGTATACATTCAAGTTGTCATATCGAAGATCGACTTGCAAAATTCAAATCTACTTGAATGCCTCCGGGGGAAAGTGCCGCCGCTGGCCGCTCTATGTACCGTAGAGGACTAAAAAAAATTGCACTGTCATCTATTGAATTTAAAAATCTCTGTATAATTTAAAATGTATCTATCTATCTCGATGCACATTGATACATGTTTATTAATTCGACCCACTAGTTAAATTTAGACTTACTAATTTTCGGTTGTGTAGGACCAATGTAAATTTAGGTGATGTGTCTTGTTGGAAAGACGCAGGCTGAGTCTTTCAAGAATTATTATTTGGCAACATCAACGAGGGCTTTTTTCTTCAAAATTTCTCTAATTCACTATCGGCTTTGAAGAGTAATATATACACGAAATGCACCACACTGTGCATATAACACTCGATGTAGTTAGTCTATGTATGTACATATAGTTCGTGAATATTGAAGATACGATACTTTTTGGGCAAGCATTGCCCCAAGGCAATAGTCGTAGGTACAGTCGCAGTCAGTCAGTCAGCTGGTAATGGGATCAAGATTTGAATAAATAAATACAAGAATTGATTGTTTCGTTTTTATTGTATTTCGTTCCACTGCGGTACTGATCGCATCGACAAATTTGATTATTTATTCATTTAATATCCAGCACGAATATGTTGCAATAATTTTTTTCATTTTTTTCTACTTCGAATCATGCCAGCTTGTAGTACTTACTGAAATCTTCTTTTAGACGACGATGACGACGTCTGATTGCTTGTAGAAATCGAGGGTAAGAGTAGTAGCAGCAACGATCGGATTTAAGTAAAACTCTATTATTGAATTAGAAAAAGATATAATATACCATAGGAGTATCTATATGTTTATTTACGATTAATCTGAATTTCATAAGCCTTTACGAGTATTATTATTAATTTAATATTCATGTTGGTGTTGGGTGGCGAGACTATTGTAGACATTTTGTTTCATTGTTTTTTAGAATAGTTCAATGTTAATGGCGATTATATAAAAGTGCGTATTGCATTTGAAAAATGGTTTTGTTAGCACGTTTTGATGCATGAGTGTGGTCCTGGATGTTGCTCGCTAATAAAATGTTAGTATAGATAGCAAATTATAATCGTCATAATTCACTTTTTATTATAAGAATTTGGTTTAATTTTCATTAAAATTTTTGATTCATAATATTTTCAATTTAGGTTATTTTTGAATAAATTTAATTTGGAGCAACAATCGTATTCCAATTTTGGTTCTATCTTCCTTCCTTCAATTCCTGAAGGATTTGGCTCGAAATTTTAATAATAATAAATTAAAACATACCACACTTAAGAAATTATATGACATAAAATAAATAAAAATATTTAAATTTTATTATTCTTCATAATTGCGTCACGTTGAAAAAATATGGAAACTCCTATATGTGTAATTATTATAGAGTATATCCATAAATGTATTCGCTTGATATGTAAAGCAGAAAGTGAAAATAGCATTAATTTATTATAAAAACATTAGCAATAGAATTACGCCAGCTATGAAGACAAACTACAATAATTGGTACGTAGGTGCGAAAGGGTAACAATGTAGAATTATATGAGTTTATTTGCATGTATTTTTTTTAAAACAAATATTAGAGATAATTTTGAACGATGACCGTGAAATAACACGGCAACGACGAATTTTCATCGACAATAAAATGCTCTCTTACCCGGATAAAGCATTAAATTTTAAAATAATTTTACTTTTTTTTTTAAGAATGAAACAAGATACAGTGGTGGAAATTGGAATAGGTTCACCTTGAATAGACGCATTTATTTTTTTTAATTCAATTTATTTCAAGCAGTAATATAGTTTGACATTTCAGTTAGCATATAGGTTAGATGCCGGCGATGGCCTTAATGCTATAATATTATAATTAACATTTTGCCGATGCTAGGTTCAGTTCTCTAGAACTAATTGATACATAACTGAGGAAAAAAGAAATAACTAAAACCTCGTGAATATAGACGCATTTATTTCAGTTACTTAGCAAACAAACATCTTAAAGTAAACATTCCACAATACTGCCATAACGGTGTTTGCCATATGCCAGGTTCTTGGAATTTACTCGTCAGTTCGATCAATTCATTTGAACTTTAGCGTTTGAAGCCAACCAATAGCCGGAAATTAGAATAGGTTCATGAGAAGTGTTGTAGTTTTTGAATCTAATAAAAATATAAGTTTTGATAAATTTAGGACAAAAAAGAAAGAAGGTAATGTTACGATTCTAATTGGACAAATTAAGCGGCGCTTGCATTACAATTAATTACTTTTTAAGGAGATGGGAAGAAGAAAGCGTTTATCTGCAGAAGAAATTGCGAAAATTAACGCATTCGAAGAAATGCAACTGAGTAACCGGGAAATTGCGAGGAGAATCCGTCGTTCCGTAAATGTTATTAATAATTTTGTCAATTTAGGAAATAATTATAGAAACAGAGGTAAATATGGGCTGAATCGCAAAGATTCAAAGATCGGACTGTTTCGAGCCACTTTACGAAGAACGAGCTGCAATGATGTGAATTTAATCCAGATAAATGCTAATCTAAATGTCCCATTGACAACTCGGCGTATTCGACAAATTTTGAGCATATTGAAACACTTGCGATACTCCCAACGGTTATGTAAACCTCCACTAATGGCGCACCATACAGCCAAACGAATGGAATTTGCCAGAGATCACATGCATTGGACAATATTAATTTGGATGGTCCTTATGGATGTCAGTATTATTGGCGCGATTTACGCAAGGAGAAGCAGATTGCAATGTGCCGTCATTCCGGTGGCGGTAGTGTGATGGTTTGGGCTGGCTTCTCCACGACTGGTAGGACCCCGATCGCGTTTTTAAATGGTCGAATAAGTTCTGAATGATACATCGATCTGCTGGCAAATGTGATGGTTGATGCCGCAGAAAATATTATTGGACCAAATTTCATTTTCCAGCAAAACAACGCGGCCATTCACACTGCCAGGGTGGTTAAGGAATGGTTTTAAAGAAAGGATGTACCGATTTTGCATTGGCCGGCCAGAAGCCCTGACCTCCAGGGGCGAACCCAAGGGGGGGAGTTGGGGGGATGAAACACCCCCCGAAATTTTCAAAATGAAAATTATAGGTATGAATAAAATTCACACAATCAAATACCTAAGTGATGATTTTGACTATGCCCGACGTCAGACTATCGTTTTAGAGTGCCCATAGACCTTCCAACCGATTGAAGCAATTTTTTGATTGCCCGATAAACTGGAAGGTGTATGTGACCGTCTAATCTATTTTTTTATTGGACGTGTGGAACATATTGACATGCAATTTTTCATACAATCTGTCATGATAATCATGTGTTTTCAGTTGCTGATTTATTGACATATACCAGTGGCCAGTGGTCATTCTTCATGTTGTGGTTATGCCGGTCATTGTCTATATCCACACATGAGCGCTTTTGTCTTCCCTATCGTTTTCAAGCTCCGTTTACACTTTCAACATTGAACTGATTGCGTCAAGTAATCAGAAGAGATGAATGCTTCATTCTATCCACATTTGTTCATTATTTATCGTTAGATGTGTGTCGCGGCTTTGTTCAGGACAGATTAATGATCAATTCTTTCGTTAATACATAGTATGAATAGATGGTGAGTTGTTGACATATTTAACATTTGCAATCGCGTTCAAGAAATAATACCTTTCTTAAATAGCGCAGACCTCCCAAGTTTCAATTGTCGAAATGACGAAGACGAACGAAAATTTAGTGCCTAAACAGGCCCATTCTCCATCGAAAGTATAGCAATGGATCTTCCATCGCCACAAAATATATAATTTTCGCTATGTTGTGTTGTCTCGTGTGAACCGCGAGATTGTATTTCAGATTGCGCGATAAATTGCATAGTGTATGTGCTGTACGGGGGTCAGATCGATTGGTCAATCGATCGGACAGTATATGGGCACTCTTAAGCCTAAGGTCTAAGAACATTTAAAGCGTTGGATTTCATGAGCCACTTTGCAAATACAAATCACCCCCCGAAATAAATTCCTGGGTTCGCCTCTGCTGACCTCAACCCAATTGAGAGTCTATGGAGGATACTAGTCAGAAGGGTTAATGCAAATGGGCGTGAGTTTTCTGATGTTTTAGAATAGCAAAAGGCGATCTCATCCGAATGGCTAAAAATTGATCCAGATATCCTGCGAAATCTAGTTCACTCGATGTCTAATCGAATTCACGAAATGATTCAGGAACGGAGTAATTCAATCAGTTACTAAAAGGAAGGATTCATCTTAATGTCATTGATGAACAAATGTATTTTATTTAGTGAACCTATTCTAGTTTTCACCCTAAAATTTGTTTTTTTTTGTAAATAATTTAATAATTAAACTATTAATTGTAGGTTTAATAACGAATAACAATAAACTTATTTAATACTTGTGCTTCACACCAAATGACTTTTTTATTCATGGTTTCAATTTCCGTAGAATAAACATTTTTTGGGTGAACCTATTCCAATTTCCACCACTGTATCTAAGAATACGACATCTTGAACACCTCCCTGATAAAAATTAAAAACAATCTTGGAACAAGTAAATCTCAAAAAAGAAAATAGCAATAAAAATTGCCCATAAGTTTGGAAAAATGATGTAAGCTGTCACAAAAACGAAAGAGCTTAGCGAGTAACTCGATTTAGATGAATCAAATTTCGGAGAATAGACATAACAGACAAAAGAGATTAAAACAAAAGATAGTTAATGAATAGGACCCCCAAAATAAGAGAGACATATAATCCCTGAAAGAGCAAAATAACGGCGTTAAATCTGTCGGCTTACATAACCTCCACGTGAGATGACCATCCCTTCAATATACTTGTCCAGAGTGTCCAGTTTGACATGTGCCATGTGGTACGTAGCGGCCGGGCGCGATTGAAACAACATGTCGTTGGAGTCCTTTTCATCCACTTTTGAAATGAAGTAAGTAATCATCGATGGTTCACAGTTGATGGCCTGATAATGCGCTCGCTGCGAAATACCAATTCCCTATGATCAACGCGAAATCGACGGACTCGGATTATCGCGCACACTTTCATGAACAGCGGTGATTTTTACGACACACTGTGAGTTTTGTCGTCGGCTTACAAATACAAAGGAGACCGAGGCTAATTTCGGGCGCGGCCGAAATTTGGATACCCTTCGCTCCCGTCGGGCTAAAAGTTTTTTCGGGCGTACCTACGACTTGTATTTATTCTCTATTCTTTTCCTTTTGTCTTCACAAAAGTTCCGATACGTCGGCAAAACAATATTTGTGTGGGGTTTGGTTGGCAAAAAGTGGGCAAATAAAAATATTTAAAAATTTTATTGGGTGCTACGGGAGCATGGCCCCATGGTACAATTCCATTTGTTTTGACCTTTTTTGTTGCTTTGATAAAGACACATTAATTGAAGGTTTTGTGAAATTGGTGTAAAAAATGTTTCTTAGAAGAGCCAAAATGGGGGTTGGGCTTGTAAGGCAACCCCATGATCCGATTTGATCCATTCTTACATATGTTTTGTCTCATCAATAGTAATATATGAAATTTGGTTGAAATTGGTGCACAAATAAAAAAAAATTCTTAGAAGAACCTAATTTGGGGGGTTGGGATTGTATGGCAGCCCCATGACCCCATTTTCCTATTTTACCGATTGAAACATACAAACTGCCTGCAGCAAAAAGAAGCATTTCTGCAAAATGTCAGCTTCATAGCTTTTAAATTGACCGAGTAATACCCGTCGCAGCAGACGGACTGACGGACTCCCATCGCCCAATCAACTCATCTCGTCATGCTAATCATACGACCTATTTTATATAAAGGCAAGAAAAGAAGAATATGAGGATTTTGTAAAATGCGCCACAGAGTTCAGGAGGGATAGAGATTATTGGAGAAGAAAAGCAGCATTCACAACTTTACTTCTGGCCAATTTTCCAAATGTGTCTCCCATTGGGAGTAGAACTCGTTCAGATGGGTGGTTGGGGAATTTACAGATATCCGCTAATCCGACAAAAGGAGACGTAAATGAACTGAATTACTGAGATCCATTAATCCGCTCAACGGATATAACTAGATGAATTGGAGAAATCCGCTAATCCGACAAAAGGAGGCGTAAATGAACTGAATTACTAAGATTCATTAATCCGCTCAACGGATATAACTCTAGATGAATTGAAGAAACTACGGTACCCTAATAATTCCCCAGATGGGTCAGGAACTATTGTGTTGTTAGGGGCTTCTGAAATCCCTTCCAGAAATATATACAACTGAACCGAGGATTCAGTATATGTGACTGAAATAAGGTAATTCGATCAAGAAATATAGGCAAACGCAGGACCAAATAAACTGCCTCTATATTTTTTAGTGGTTAATATTCCAGATGTTTCATAAGCTATCCTGCTATTGGGGGTGGTCATCACTTCGAAGATGGGGATGAAACTACTGGAATCAAAAAATCCGTTCAAGAGATATAGACAAAAGTTATAGTTTACTATGTAATTGAAATCAAAGGATGAGAAAAAGAGATTTGCCAAAATTTTGATTTTTCGCTTATCCGTCTAAAAATTTGAAAATGTTCTCTTAGTCAATTCTAATTCCACCTTATTCCTCATCGAAGGTAGAAGTACTTCAGGTTGATGGGCGAGGGAGGAGTTTTCTGAAATATACTAAGTCGTTCAAAAGATATAGACGAAAGCTGGGAAAAAAGAACTTTCATGAGCTGTACGAAGATGGGATGAGGCGCTGGAGTGTTTCAATGAATCTACCACCCTCTACTAGGAAGAGACCAATAACGATTCGTTTAAGAAATCTTCAGAAAAATTTGTGATAAACAACTGTCTGGATAATTTTGATCATTGTGCATTTTTCGAAGTTTTCAATATTCAATATTATTCTGCTATTCAAGGTTGAGACCACTTCAGACCGAATAGGGGAAGAAAGAATAGGAAAAGAGCTGCCTTCAAAATGTTACTCATCCGCTAAGGCCATTCTGCATATTTGAGTAGTTATTCGGCTTTTTCAGGCGAAGTAAAATAAAACAAAATACAAAGATCCGCTAACCTGTTTTAAAAAAAATGCTCGAAGGATCATTGTGAATTTTATGATGTTTTCGGGTAGAGACCAATCCGCATCCGGTGTTGCAAATTTACAAATTTATTTTTAGGGTTGAGACCGATTCGGCGTAGAATTTTTACCGGAATCCGCTTATCCGCTCAGGGGATAAATGCCAAATTGTGTAAGAAAAAACTGTCTCCATAATTTTGTTCATTGTGAATTTCGTGATTGTTTCAATTCCGCAATTCTTATTCTTCCTTACTTTTTGCAGCGCTCCATAACGTCGCGTTGCTGGGTCTGCAGTTTAGGCACGCTGCCCGTTTTGGCGGTAATGTCTCAGCCTATTTCTATAGGTCTCTATCTTGGATCCATTTGATACATTCAGATGAAGTCCAATTCTGGTGCAAATTTAATCAGATCCGCGAATTAGTTCAGGAGATATAGACATAAGTATTTGAAATAAGAAACCGTTTTTATAATTTTGCTTATTGCGAATGTTTTGCATATTTCAATAGAGTTATTTTGGTTGCAGACAAATCCGGTGGAATCAATTTACTGAAATCCTGCAATTCGTTCAAGAAATACACTACAAATATATGTGAATAAGGACTGCTCATTGTGATTTTTTTCGAAGTTTTCAATATTTATTCTGCTATTCGGGAAAATCTTCTAAAGTCCGCTAAGATATTCAAGCAATTCAGACAGAAGTCTGTGGAAAAGAACTCATTGTGAATGTTGCTCATAATGAATTGCGACGCAGGGCAATTCAATCAAAAATTATAAAATCATTAAACCCTTAACAACCACGATTCATAGAGTAGCATGACTTCTTTTTTTTAGAGAAATTTTTCCCAATTTTTCCAAAGTTTCTATACTTCTAATTGAGTTCGACACAGAGACAAATTCGGTGCAGCAAGTTTATTAAAATCCCTATATCCATTCAAAGTGCCCAAGGGATAGGAAAAGAGCTCCCTTCAAAATTTTGCTCATCCGTTCAGTGGATTCTGCATGTTTCAGGAGTTATTCAGCTATTTTTTAGGTAAGCCAAGGGGAAAATTTACAAAAATCTCTAATCCATACGAAAAGTCAACAATGGATAATTTTGAATTTTATGCATATTTAGTTATTCTGGTGTTTTGGAGTATGGTCGGGCAAATTTATTGAAATAAACTTATTCGCTAAGAAGATATAGGCAAAATAGGTATGTGCAAAATAGCTGCCTTCAAAATTTGCTCGTTTTCAATTTGTTTCAAGTTTACGTAACTATTAGCTCGAGACTAGTCCGGTGGTGTAAATTTACCAAAATACACTAAACCGTGGCCTTGAACATTTTAACCATTGTGAATTTTAAAATCCTGTTGTTTTGAGCAGAGATCAATACGGTTTAATTTACCGGCATCCGCAACAGATAAATACAAATTATGTGAAAAATAACTGTCAGCATAATTTTGTACATTGTGAATTTTGTGCATGTTTTAATACTTATTCCTCTATCCGAAGAGCAGACCAATCCGGCGGTGCAAATTTACTCAAATCCGGGACTTTGTTCAGGAAATGTAAACAAAAGTATTTAAAAAAAAAACTATTTTCATAACTTATTTGCTCATTGTGAATTTTTTGCATATTTCAATAGTTAATCTGGGTGTAAACCAATCCAGTGGAATCAATTTACTGATATCCGGCAATTCGTTCCAGCAATACAGGGAGAAATATGCAAAAAAGAAAAATCTTTATAATTTTGCTCATTGTGATTTTTTTTACATTTTACAATATTATCTTGTATTCACGGAGGTGACCAATTCAGCAGGAAAATTTTCCAAAAATTCACTAAGACGTTAAAGAACAAAAGAAATAAAGACAAAAGTATGCAAAAAAAAAACTCATTGTGAATTGTTGATCATTGTGCATTTTGTGCATATTTCAATGATTATACTGCTATTCCGGCCGTAGCCTTGTGTAGACCAATCCGGTGGCGTCAAAAACAGTATTTCGTTCAAGAAATACAGAAAGAAGTAGGCGAAAAATAACTGTCTTAATAATTGTGTTAATTGGGAATTTTTCATATTTCTCAATAGTTGTTCTGTTACGTGGGGTAGAGACCAATTCTGTGGAACAAACTTACTGATATTGGGTGATACGTTCAAGGAATATATATGCTGAAATTGGCATGTACATTTTGGCTCATTGTTATTGTTTTTTGCATTTTTTGAATAGCTAGTATGCTATTCCGACCGGAGCCCAATCAGATAAACCAAAAAACGTGAAAATCGGTCTAACCGTTCTCGAGTTAAAAACTGTGTAACTAGCACGACTGTGTTTTATTATATGAACATATGGATTCATTTTTGTTGACATATCATTATACAAAACAGCGCCTTAAGTGACGTCTATGAATACGAGCTCCCTTAAGGGCTGCCTCATCTAGAGCCTTGTACCTTAAGAGTATCCCTAGCACTTAAGTATGGACTATGAATTCCGCCATTTTCAAACATAACTATCTCGATCTGAATGCAAATGAAGATGGCCCACTCAGGCTTGAATCGCCTTAACACGTTTTTTTAAACGACAATATTTAACGTTAAGGGTAATCTTCATTGACGTTGCAGACTTAAATGTATGGTACGGTCTACGAAAATTCCTGGCTCATAGTATTGAAAAATAGTTGAGAATGCACTACTCTCCCCTACTCTCAATGAAGTCCTAGCTACGTCCATACGCATAAATATGGTTGATGCTCTTTTGAGCGTTCTTGAAAAAAGAAAATTAATTTTAAGTAAAATACGGTAATTTTTTAAAATGTAAATATTGCGTTTTTCATTGTCGTGCTCTGTGGCCGTGATCGTTCGGTCGCCACTCTGTGAAATAGACACTCATAGAGAAACGAGTTTCCAAACTCGGCACGACTCGTCGCAAGCTTATTATTCAGAAGAAGATGATAAGAAAATATTCTTATCGTAGAATAATCAACTAACAATGCGACTAGGAAGTGGTATGGCTGACAACCGTATCACACTCCAAATTTAGTTGTCTTTGTAACGTTGATGACTACACACGGTAGTCATCAACGCACCATGCTCCACTAGGAGTTACGGCAATGAAGAGAGAAATATTGCGTTTTTAGTAACACTTTTGTCAACCAGAAACCGGACATCTTTGAATCCTTCAAGGATTGTTTGAATAGAAAATTTTGAATTCCGTCTAATTTTCTTTTTTTTTCGAGAACAGAAAAGTAGGTACAATTTGTGTGCATTATTCCAACAAATCTATTGCACTCTTGATGGCAACAAAATTACCAATATTGATTGTTTCTTTGCAATTTTCTATTTGCATAAGGTAAACGTAAACTTATTTCAATATAACCTATAACGAGACTCAGAGTCTTTCAGCTGTCTGTCTTTTGGCAAACAGTATCTCTTTTGCATGTACATAATGGGTGAGGTTATAAAACACAACGTTCGCGTAACGTTTCGCGTTTTCCGAAACGTTTCCTATTGTGTTCTGTAAACGCATAGATCCGGATCAGACTTGGTGTTCCCATCGCCATCTCTCGGAAAGTGACAAAAGTGACAATTGACACATCACAGCTGATACGTTTTGCTCGAAAATTAAAATTTCCAGTTTTAAACGAGATGCAGATACATTTTATTTTGATTATAAATAGTTTAATAAATAAATGAGGGCGGAAATGCACGGTTCGACGGCAGATTGTAAATTTCTGCCAATCAATCAAGCTATGCCTCGCAAGGGGGCGCTTAGAGGATCTGTTTGTAGGGAGAAGTTTCTGATCCGTAACGGCCGGTTGATTTGAAACGTTGCGCGAAACGTTGCGCAACGTTGTGTTTTATAACCTCACCCAATGACTGCAAATATAGATGGATAGGCACATAAATAAATCTCCGCAAACCGAGTTTATTGTACGTCTATGAAAATAATCTCGGCATGGGCTTATTCGAATTCGAAATGAATAATGTTTGCTTATTTTTGTGTAAATATTTGTTTCATATTTAGTACTACACTCGTGTCTTTTCATTTTCATTGTGTTGCAGTGCTGAGAATTACGACGATTTTTATTTGCTATGAAGTAATACAAGTAATTGAGTGTGGTAACAATATTCCAATATTTTCTTAACCAAGATTTGAAATAATTTTAAATTGCAAAAAAAGCGATTATTATCTACCTATACAATAAAAAACATTCTAGAGTGGTGCCTCTCTCGTTGATGCGAAGTGCAAACGTGTAGGTAACTGTAAATGCCCAGATGCCCAGAAGCCACAGAAACTGTTGACCGCTGTGAATGACCTGTGCCCTATTAGATCAGATTTAAAATGTAATTTCTTGTATATGACTCAGTAATTATGCATATTTATGATCCATCGATCTGCTTTCAATTCGCATCCAAAATGCATAATTAATTTGGGATACACCCTACTGCTATTTTATTGTCCTATCGACGGAAGCTTAAAATCAAACCACAGTGACTTAATTTTTGTATAAATATTAATTTGTAACACATAACTAACACCATGCTTCAGGCAATATAATCAGCTCGAAAAAACAAAATCAAATGCTAAACATCCAACTTATCCTAGGAGGCCATTACCATAACCTTTTCACTCATAATAATTGAACATTTCACATTTATATTAAACGAACATCATGATATGCTAGTTTGCATGCGTTGCAAACGAAAAAATTGCATGTAAACATTTTAATGCAGATTTTTCCATGGTATGGAAATACCCAAATCAACTTACATTACACAGAGAGCCTGTCGCAAAAGAATAACAAGCATTATACGAGTATGTACATATATGGATAGAAATAAAAAAGAATCTAATGCCAGAAAAAAAAACAATCTTCGCCAAACAGATATCAAGCTGTGTGAATGATCTTGAGTTCAATTAATTTGCCCGTTTTTATTTTGATGAAGTGCGCTATGTGATTTTTTTGTTGGCAATTTCTTTTCAATGATACTTGACTTATTGTACTATGTATCCGAAAATTATTATCTTATTTACAAACGATTAGAAAAAAGTTTGATTGCATCTATCTATCTTGTATATATTTTTAGAATCAGCGACTAGGGTAGTGGGTATACGTTTGAATGTCGATTGATTTGATTGGGGGGCTTTCACTTTCAAGGTTTCAAGCAGCATGGCATCGTATTGTGTTGTTGTAGAAGTTTCCTCTTTCCTGTTTTAACAATATGTGTAGTTAATTTTCGGATATTAATGATTAGGAATGGTGGCTCTAGGTTAGATTGAGTATTACAAGTATTGCACTTTGTACCGGAATTTATTTGAATGCGTAGATGCAAGAGTATCGAAGAATACATGCATCGAACTGACGTGTAAGGTTATAGAATTGGCCTTTCGTTTGGATTCCTCTAGGTCACAATTGTTAGTAGTGATGGTGTTAGTAGTCAGTCTTTAATTCTTTAATAATAGAAAAAAAGTATTTATTTTTTGGGGGTTCGGCCAATGTATGATGCTTTTTCATATTTAAATGAAGTTACTCACTTGAGTCTTTCGTTTTTAAGTATCAATGGGTGAGGTTATAAAACACAACGTTCGCGCAACGTTTCGCGCAACGTTTCAAATCAACCGGCCGTTACGGATCAGAAACTTCTCCATACAAACAGATCCCCTAAGCGCCCCCTTGCGAGGCATAGCTTGATTGATTGACAGAAATTTACATTCTGCCGTCGAACCGTGCATTTTCGCCCTCATTTATTTATTAAACTATTTATAATCAAAATAAAATGTATCTGCATCTCGTTTAAAACTGGAAATTTTAATTTTCGAGCAAAACCTATCAGCTGTGATGTGTCAATTGTCACATTTGTCACTTTCCGAGAGATGGCGATGGTAACACCAAGTCTGATCCGGATCTATGCGTTTACAGAACACAGTAGGAAACGTTTCGGAAAACGCGACACGTTACGCGAACGTTGTGTTTTATAACCTCACCCAATATCTCGTATATTTCGATATTGTTGAAATTTATAATTTTAAATATTTATTTATCTGTAACAAGGACTACAAGTCCATGGGCGTAGCCAGGATTTCGAGTAGGGGGGGGGGGGGTATCAAGCTCGAATTTTTTCAACATCATGATTTTCTTAGAAGTTCATTCTATTACTTGTCTCCTATGAAAAATTTCGTTTCCAAATTCCAGCCCTTAAACATATTTTCGAACACTCTCCTTATTGCTATTACTCGTAGAACCATCGCTTCGTCAAACTACTTCTCCTTGTATCTTTGATTTAATTTTGCATACGATACGAACCATAGCAATACGAGACGTGCATCAAGTTAGCGAAACAATTTTGAAAATCGACCCGGTGACTTTACAGTAATTTGCCGCTAATTTGTTGTGAATTAGTGGTGGAAATAATTTTGTCGCTCTTCATTTTCACTGAGAAAACTGGTGTTTCACTAAGTTGACGTCAACTTAGCGAAACAAGTTTCAAGGATCAAGTCCGGACCGTTCTCTTCCGCTATTTTGTTGTGAATTAGTTGTTGGAAAAAAAATTGTCGCTTTTCATTTTCACTGAGAAAATTGGTGTTTTGCTAAGTTGACGTCAACTTAGCGAAACAACTTTCAAGGGTTAAAACGAAACTT
The DNA here is from genome assembly GCA_949715475.1 of Microchrysa polita. Lineage (NCBI taxonomy): Eukaryota > Metazoa > Arthropoda > Insecta > Diptera > Stratiomyidae > Microchrysa > Microchrysa polita. The sequence goes on along the minus strand of OX454420.1, from coordinate 25,334,504 downwards.
ATACCGTTCCCTTCTGCTATTTTGTTGTGAATTAGTTGTGAAAGAAAAAAAATTGTCGCTCTTCACCATAAGCGGGAAATTGCGGTTTCCTGTTTGTGACCTCACTATGGCACAACCCCAATTATCCCGCTCGAATCAAGTCGCGGAGTATGTCATAATATGCCGTAAGGATAGTACGAATGAGATGTAAAAATAACGATTTTGTCGATCCTCGCTATTAACAGGAAAATGCACTTTTTCATATAATGGTGACATCACAATCTCAAACAACCTACTTTTCCTGATCGCATCGTGTCGGGGAGTTTGTAAAAAATTTCGCTTGGCTAATAAGAATTAGTTGTGAAAAGAATGATTTTGTCGCTCATCGCTATCCGCGGGAAAACGCGGTTTTCATTATTATGACGTCACTATGGGAGAAAACCCTCTTCTCATGATCGAATCGAGACATAATTCCCATCATAATTTAAGTTGACGTCAACTTAGCGAAACACCCATTTTCTTTCATAATGTCATTATACTAAAAATTCCTAAGGGTGGTAGGGCGATATAGAATTAAAACAAAACGTTAGACAAATGTGAGACTTACTTTAGCTTATTTTGGTTTAAGTGCTTAATGTATGCGAGAGAGATTGTAATTCCTAATAGTAGAAAATGGGTCTATGCAAGATTCTAACTTATTCAAGCTAAATTGTATGTCATTCATGCTGTATAATTTAAGATGGTGTAAATATCGTCATCAAGAAGAGTCATCTAACAATCCCACTTACAGCTCCTCATTCCTATATTTTCAATAAAAATAACAGGCGCGACAATCCAGCATTGGACTAAGGCCGCAGGATGTGTTAGTGACATCCTATTTCCAAGATCTTATCAGCTTTTTGTTGAGGTAATGAGATCAGCATCACGCTCAGCAGTGTTATTTATCCCCATTAATGGGTACTCGTTTAACATCTGAGTGAGATCATAGTCCGTCACAAGCTCGTGAGTTCGAAAAACACCATGATCCACGGTGAGATTCGAACTCATGTGCACTGAAGGTCCGCGCACTAACCGCTAGACCAGCCAGACTACATATTTTATATAGTTTGATAAATTCTGAACCTTCAGTCGTGTTCCTCAAACTGTATTCATCCTATACCAATTTATAGTAAAGTCAAATATCTGACCGTCAATATAAGCAGTGGAAAAGAGAATTGATAACTGAAGGTGGATTCGATTTAGGGAATGTAAATACATACATTACATTGGCATGCCTCCGGGCCCAGTATAGGCTCTTGAAATTCTACCAACACACTACGTCCAATAGTCGCATACTGAAAGACTGAGGTAAAACTGAGAATTACTTGAAATGTAGAACGTGATACGAGTATCAGGTGAGAATGCAATTTGACTACTTGCATAAGAGCTCTCATGCAGCCGTTAATTTCATTTGGGGGCAGAGATGAGCTATACCCGCAAATAGGACTCACATGGCTCAAGAAACAGCGAGGTAACAGAAAAGTTGCGTACGGTGAGCCAAATACAGATAGCCAAGCAGCCGTTACAACATCTATCTCGTCGTTGGTCGAGACTTTTTGGCTAGAGCTTAAGATTAAGGAGGACTCAAGATAACCGAATATAACTGTTTTTATCCAGGCAAAAAGGTTTCCTCTGCTTGCAGCATCCAAATCTTTTTGGACAATTTTTATCAATTTTTTTTTTATCAACAAAGCCAACAAAGCATTTTATTTGCGAAAAGGTTACTGATGCATATCACCATGTTTATCGTTTTTCTCATGAATTCCATGTTGCATTGGGCTTCAGCATTCAAACATAACGGTATTTTGCCACAATAACGTTATTTTATATCGTTATCTTTAATGCGCAGATTAATAAAATATTTTGACATTTTTTTTGTCTCTGAAACATTTGGTGCGTCAGCCGTGAGGATTGAAAAAAAATCATAAATATGCAATTTTTCGTAGTAGGGCTATGATTGTGACAGGCAGTTGCGCAACCACGGGAGGGGCTAAGGAGGCTAAAGCGCCTCCCAGACCCAGAAATTGGGAAATGAAAATTGCAAAACGTATAGGCATAGGCGTGTATAGGCATTTTTTTATAATTCCTTATGTGCAAACACATCTACAGAATTTGTTAGGGCGAAAACTTTGACACAAAAATTCCCACTAAAATTTCTTAAAAACATTTTTTTACTAAAATTTATTTAAACAAAAAATGGTCCTTTTCCAATAAAATTTGTACAAAATTTTGCAAAAGTTAAGCAAGCCTTATACAGCAATTTTGCCATGCTTGCCTTAATCCATTTTACATGTCATTGGGTGCCCAGGTGTACGTGATGAAGGAGACACTTCTGTACAACATTTCGTAAGCTAAATTGTACAAGTATTTTTCAGTGAAAAAATTGGAAAGTGGTGTATCCTTCAATGTTATATCGTATTCGTAACTTATCGAATCGCAGTTTTTGAGTAAGCATAACCTTATATTTTGCTTGTGCAATACCAGACATTGATGAGTTCTGTGCCCTTTTTCAAAATCCGCTCCGCTGAGGGCCTTCACTTCACTCGTAGAATGTTGAGATAACCCTTCCTACATTTTGTCTCCTGAACGAAAACAATATTTTCACAAACCCACATTAGATCCTCGGCTGTGTCACTCTTTCTGTACCAATAATTTAAGCATTTTAATGTTAATTCCCTATGCTCCACTAGGGGTTAAAAGGAACCAGAGAGAGAGAATTTAAGAAAAAGATCAAAATGGCCAACCAAAATGGAATTCAATCTTTTAGAAACCAATCCGCCTCAACGGTATTACATGGTGCGACGATTACGGAATCGGTTGTAGCGCATATTGACTGGCGTACTTCCTATTTTTAGTCGCATCCTTTTGTTTTAGCATTTACCGACTTAGTACTGAAAGTCTGTAATTATTTCTCGTCGTCTATAAAAATCCCATTTGATCACATGCAGGGTGCATATGTTTCAGAAGCTAGAAACACAACCCTGTAGCGTCATTACTGGAAAATTGCACCATCATCCAACTTAAAAAATCAGTCTCAAATGTTCAGTAATGTGGATGGCCTTAGCCCCCTCCAGGACCAATTCCTGGTTGCGCCACTGGTGACAGGCAGTGTATGTACTTAAAAGAAGAATCGAAAAAAAGTGCAGAATCTCTTGTCGATTTAAAAGCATTGCATAGAACTGTAAATTTTAATTTTTGCAAGTACATCTACATATTAAGATGAAGTTTATAATGACTATTATATAAGTCAGTAAGTAACCTGAGATCAATGTCTTCTTATCGGAGAATTTCTTTCAACTTCATGATCATATCCAGGATTTTTTCAGGAGGTTTATTGTCGGCCCTTTTAAAGCGCCGATCGCACGATGGATTTGTTGTCCAACTTTTGAGTTGTACAACAAATCCACCGCGCGAACAGAACTTGTGTGAGTTCAAAAAACCTTCACTTTCCTGACATTGACTATAGTCCGATCGAAATATCAACATAAACTTTTTAATAATGAATTAACTGAACGGGTTTTTTTAATTTATTTTGTATATTGCAATGGTTAAATGGATACCCTGGTAATCTCATCATAAAATATGTATACCTACTTCTCAAATATGTATACTTAGTGGGAAATGTCATCTTCAATGCTTTACAAATCAAGAGAAATGAACGAAACAACAAATATATTTTTCCTGTGCTAATGCGTATTGCAAAAGCTGACAACGTTTTACGATCGTCCACGCGGCCAACAAGTTTGATAGGATTTGTTCGATAGGATTTGATGAAGTTGAATATCGTACCTCGTACGTGTGAACAGCCTTCCAACTTGTGAAAAGTTGGTGGGAAAAGTTGGATGCCGTCCAACGCGCCTTAAGTATTGATAGAAAAATGTTTAAGCTCAATCTAGAATCAATAAGGGATTGGTTTCAGATTCGAAATTTCGTCTTCGAGTTAGTTTTTTTTTTGTCGCGGAATACCCGAGTCACCGAGACTGAAATTTTTCGATTTAAAGATAAGTTGCGAGACTAGGCGGCAACTGATCGTTTCCTACACGCAGTTGTTTATTTGTAGTACGAAAATTTGAGAGCCGTGTCAGGAGTCGAACCCGCATTTGACGTTCTAAAATATTGCAACGCACCAATGTTTTATAATGTACAGCAGTAAGTAGAAATAAATTTACCGCGATCATCGCTTAGGGGAGGGGACAAGCGCCTCTCCCTGCCCCCTCCCTCTCTTGGCTACGCCCATGACTGACCCTTTACCACCTTGAACTCATTTGGAAATTTCACTATTAAATTAAATGCAAAATAATTATTACTAATTGTAATTACCTTGTGAATATTCCACACTTTATAAGCCATTTTTTTATGTCTGTCTCATTGTGGTTAGTGTACGAGCAATAAATTAGTTTGTAATTCGTGATGATGTCTCAGACATGAGTTTATATGAGTATGTACGTAGATACAATTGATTTAGCACATTTAGGAAACCATGCTTACCACAATATCTCTTTTAGCAAAAAGATAAATGTTGTGCATTATTGCATTTATCCACTACATCTACTCCACATAGTAGCGGCTTCCTGTTCTTGACAAAATATCAATAGTGTCCACAAATGAATGGTTTCGCTGTTGTCTTGTGTTGTTTCTTTGTTTGTCTTTATTTCTGAAATGCTAAGGTTATTTAATTGTCAAAACAACTTATATTAAAGACGTCATCAGATAAGAACTATTGCATTGCGAATCTAAATTAGCTTCTAAAAATCTTACCGCATGTCAACACACGGTAAGGAAAAGACATGCCCACGAGTCGCGTACATACTATGTACATATGTTAAATGCATTTAATTACCAATTGTAGAGTCTGGCAACGTTTCAGTTCAATATTCTTTAGAAAAACCCGAATTATACGTTTATTTCCTATTGGCAATGAACAAAAACCAGATTTACCGTACATTTACGTACATGCACTTATAAACCATATAGTGACACTGCTATTACCAGAAGTTAATTCAATTTACATTAATATGAAACAAAAGGAAAGCCGCGGTATATATTCCAATTAGGATTAAAGTAAATCATTTTCATGGAAATAAAAATACTTGCTGTTGATCACATCATATGTCAAAAAAAACTGACAAGATCACGGGATCACCGGATGAGTCAAAAAAACGTACTTGTTATAGTCGTGACAGTTTTTTTTTTAATTTCTGTTTAGTGAAGAAGGAGTGCTTGAAACCCTCTAAGGTAAGCTGACCAGACGTACAGCATTTTGCGGTACAGTACAGCATTTTGATCTATCGTACAGCATTGGGAAATGTACAGCATTCACACACAATGAAACCTACATAATAAGCCCCTCGGTAAGGCCTGTGATGAGTCTTGTTTCCGTTTAAGGTGTAAAGTTGGACCCCTGTACGATCGATATTTAACGAGAAATTGCATTTTTATGTTTGGAATTCTTTCATTTCCGAAATCTCGAGAACCCTTCCCGATATTTCTGAAGTTTAGCACACTTGTAGAGCTACTTGACGCTCACACTTCCTTCCAATTACATGGTCCTACCTATCCGCTTTCGGAAGTCAAGGCTGCCCAAATTGCAATTTTCAGATTCTTGATTGAAAATTGTGCATCACTGGGAAATTCGTGAGCGAAAAATTTTGAAATTAAAAAAACTTGCAGAGCATCGTACTCTTCACATATTTGTTAAAATTTCAAGGCTCTACCCTTCAAGGTTCAGAATTTACAGCCGTCGATTTAAAGTGTCAAGTTTGATCCATGTATGATCGATATGAGATAATAACACTTCAATCGTTAATTTTCGATAAATCAGGAATCAACCGAAATTTCGGAAATTTAGCACACTTGTAGGGCTAGTTGGCGCACAAAGTCCCACCTATCCGCATTCGGAAGTTCCAGAGCCTAAATCGCACTTATGTGTTTTCTAATTCAAAATTTCCATAACTTGAAAATTCTTAAGTCGAATTTTGAAATTTGGATGACTTGTAGACCACTACCCGTATTTAGTGAACGTTTCAAGGCTATATCTACCAAGGTTCTAAAATTATAGCTGTCGAAAGATGCGATTTTAATTTATTTTTCCTAATACAAAACGATGAAAAATCAGTCATTGAACTGCATTTTTCGATATAAAAGTGCATACATACTAAGGAAACGAGTTTGTAAGGGTTTTCAGATACAAGCTTTTTCCCACAATATGTCCCTTGAATTCCTTAAAATTTGCGAGCCCAGAGGACCGGCATGGCATCACTAATGCAACCATGCAGCCATGCATACTCTCTTCCAGGATAAGCGATCCATCCACCGCTCGAGAGATTCTCCTCGGACTCCACTCTATACCTACATTGAAATTGTGCCTGGAAAGCCACAACCAGTATGGCAGAGGATTTGCTTGAAAACCGAATTCCACAAGTATGTGTACAGCATTGGGCCTGCGGGAGTCTGGTCAGCTTACTCTAAGGCCAAAAAGAGACCAATGAATATTGACAACATCTAGGTTAAAAAGCTGCCCGTAGAAATAGGTTGAGACATTACCGCGAGAACATGCGATTTGCCTACACAACCAGTCAGTAAGGAGAAGTATAATTTACCCTCATTCTGAGATTAATTATTTTTCATCGCCATCCCGACAGGCAAAGCAATGTTTTTTGGCGAAATTAATGGAAAAAACTTTGCAAAAGAAATTTTTAACTCCGAGCACGCCGATATATCCACACGTGAGGTTAGGCAACAAAGATAGGGCTCCTCATGTCCATGCACTTGCTGAAGCTTAGGGCGGGAGGGATGAGCATGGGGCTCGTGCCACTCGTCGCCCTTTCCTTTTTCAAATAAGAATAGATATGTCATGCCTTAGTTAACGATAGAAGCACGGGAGTCCAAATTGGGAATAAACCATAAAAAGTTTAGCCGACTCGCGCATGTGCCGCCGCGCCGTCTCGGCTTAACTATACCCAACACAGTTTGAAAAAAACCCAACCTGAGGTGCTTGTGGCCTCCATTCAAAAACCTGAGTTCTCCGCTAGAATTGAGACGAGGGTTGGATCACGACTCGATAGATTCGATAGAAAGCGTTGTAACGATTCACTCGAGAGAGTTGCATTTCTTTTGTTAGTGTGTCATCTTATCGATACACTAACTAAGAATTGATGCGACCCGATTAAATACAAGTGCATATGAGTGTATGCAAAACTTGCTTCATCGGTGTCGTCATCAAACAACTCTCCCGAGTGGCCGGTTTTGATCCATCGTGTCGTAGTGTGAGTGGGATCGTGTCGCGGGAGTGGAACATCGCGAAAAACTCGTGGAGTCGATTTTTGGACCTTGCCATGTGGGCACTGCGCGGCGCGGTTAATTTAATATTTTTTTGTTTTTTTGTAAAGTTTTTTTGATGGTTGTTTTGCCGATTTTGTGAAGAGTGGGGTGACGAAGCAGTGCCGCGAATAACTAGTGGTGGCGTTAAAAATAAAAAAAAAATAAAAGTCAATATATAAAGCCACAGTGCAGTGTGCAAAAGTGAGGTTATGTCGCCACGAGGTGCTTGAGCGAAGCAGTTCAGTTGCCCCAATGCCACCGCCGCCCGATGGAGGGCTTGGTCCGGATAAGTACCCCATTTTTTGTGGAAATGTCCCATAATTAAGTGTTTCTAATTTTCCCGGTCCCCGTTCCAGGGGCGTATTTTGAATCTTAAGGGAGGCCCCCCATTTTTGAATTTTTCTTGGCCATGGGGGCCTCACGGTCGGGATCAGTTTTTTTTAATTGCGGGTGCAGACGGCCAGGGTCCAACGCCATCGGGGCCCTGGAGCACAAATAGAATGGCATTTGAACTGGCCGACGCCGTTCAATTTATATTTATCCATTTTTTTTTCTCCCTGTGTTTTGTGTTCGTCCTACCTTAGGCATGTGACTTTTTTTTTAATATGTATTGGACCCGAGGCTACGAGCGGCACAAACCCCGCCCATTTGCCGAGCCTGAGCTACAGCAAGCACATGCCGCTGCTTAGCTCGTAGAGAAGCTCATTATCTTTCATTTTATTGTTTGAGTTTGCCTTGCCTGTACGGCCTTAGGAGCTTCGTCCTCGTTGGCACATGGTGCCGGTCCATCCCGTTACAGCGTCATAATGGTGGTGGATTCGTATTCGTTACGGACAAGGTGGTAAATTTAATTGCAGGATGTCAAACTAGGTGACGATCCGACCGGTGAATAAGTTCATGTTGGATTTTATACGTACATATAATATATAACACATCACAAAAACCAAGTACAACGCAAAAACAAACAGACACCGTCACCTGCACTTTGACAATCTTATCTGTTCGCGATCCATCGCTTTCCGCTATCACTCCAGATCTTATTGGACGCTGTTTCGGACCAGCTGCTCCGATCACATAAGCTGATTTGATTCCGACACATAGATGTCTTCTTTTTTTTTCAAGCAGACCCGTATGGGCTGAAATTCGTCCGTTATTTAAATAAAGTTACTCTCTGAAGTCTTTTGTTTTTATAAATCGAAATATATGTGAACAGTGAAATACAGTTTAACCACCAATCTGGATCCTGCCTGCCGATGCACTCGATACACAATTTTTCGGGCGTGATTCTTACTGTCTTTTTGAGTTGTATACTATGCTAAAAAATAAATGGGAGCTCTGTTCCTTTCGCACCAGTAACATATTCATGAAAATTTGTAACTAATTTTAATAGAACGAAACTCGAGACGTACTATAATGTCAATTTTTCCGTTCCTCTCAGTCTTTCGATTTGCTTCTACCCTTACCTTACGTTTACGTTGACTTTTTAAAATTCGCCACTCGACTCAAGAGAAAAAACAATTTTGGAACGTTCCCAACTCGCAAATAGCCCGTGAAGTGTGAACCACTTAATCTAGGGTGACCACCTGCCTGCCTTCGATTTACGGGTCACTATAGCCTATAAAATACGGGTTTTAGATTTTTTACGGGGCAAACATTTCAACTATATTACCGATTTGTCATTTATTTTTTGTAACAATATTTCTTATTTGATGACACAGCCTCCAATAACTCTTAATTTTGCAATGAAAAGTTATAGAAATCTTTACATGTCATTTTAAAATTGCATTTTATTTGAGGGTCAGCCTTTACAGTGCGAATATTTAGTGGGTTCCGGCTGTCTGTCCATGCGTTACCGCAAAGCGAGAATATTCTTACAGGAGAATAATTTATTGCCGCGACACGTATTTAGGAAACCTTGTTCAGTCCGTCACCTGCTTGGGGACGAAATCGATTAGCTTTTTTAGTGCCAAAACTACCCAACACCCTTATCGATTTCGTCCCCTGTAGTGAACGAGATGGCAAAGGATTTAGAGTATATTTTACGCCAAAAACTCGTTCGACCTGAACAATGGTTTTTGGCTGTTTTTGGCGTAAAATGTACTCGAAATCCTAGTTGAATTCGTCCACTTTCAGGGGACGAAATCGATAAGGGTTTTATGGTACTTAGCAACTAGAAAAGCTGATCGATTTCGTCACCTGCGTTGGGACGAACTGATTAAAGGTTCCCAAATAAGCTACCAGGATAGAAAAGACCAGTTTCAAAATTCTAATCATATTTTGCTGGTATTATTGACAGCTTTAAATAATTTTGTCCGTGTGTCAGGGCTTATCACTTCATCGGCATCTCTTCATCTCCTGAACAAATTTATTAATTAGGGGCGAAATTACACAAAATTCCTCATAAAGTTCATCCAAGTTGACTGTAGTTATGCTTAGACATTCGACTATTGTCTCCAGTTGCTTAAATTTCGTTCGTGCTGCAAATTTAACGGTTGCAGACAGTACAGGTAAGTGTGTTCCCAAAATCGAATCCTGATTGCAAATACTGCAACGAATTCATGTACTATGGTTACAGTGCCTATTACTACCTTGATTACGTCACTTTCGCATCCCGGCAAATTTCGAAGTTTTGGTTGACTTTAATACAATAAATAGTTGTCTCTAACCCTTTGATGGAGTTTTTTCCTTGCGGATCATCCATTGTTTGCCCCGTATTTTATTTTTTGGATTACGGGTTTTTGGACTTTCCGTGCCTGAAAAACGGGGTAACCCGTAAACTATGGGGCATCTGGCCACCCTATTAACCTAAAAATGAATCATTACGTACTACGTCTTATAACAAGTTTTAGAACTCAGGCTCTATCTTACAACACTGCATACACTTATCGGATTTTTTATATCAATCACGATGAAGTAGGAAGCCTCGAATTACACTGGAAAAAGTACGGCTTACTTCCAGCATTAACATTTTGTAATTTTTAGATTATATCGAGTTAAGGATGAAGCGGGGCACGTCTGAGCAGTGAAATGCATACATATTTAGAAAATGACCAAAGAAAGAGCATGAGGCACAATTTCTCCGCCGAAGATTTTGGATATCTTTTCTGGGAAACGGATTTTAAAGTGTAAACTAAAACAGAGGAGCCCAATAGATGTTATCGACGCCAATGATTCTTCGGAACATGTAACTCAACCGACCCCAAATGTCCAATCCCTTCTTAGTTTGTGAAAGAACCCGTGAATTAAATTATTTCCTGCCTGGTAGAGTTAAGAAATAACGTGAACGACTGGAGGTAAACATCCAGACTGACGCGGGTGAAGTCACTTCCGAGGGCGTACGGACGCACTCAGATTGCAGTCATAAACATGCCTACTGATGAAGCTAACAAGGTTCTGGAAGGGGACAAGCTTAAGGTGGTTTGGATCAGCTGTCGCTTAAGACCTCAAATGGTCCCCAAGAGATGCTACAAGTGCTTCGCGTTTGGTCACTTCGGAACTGCAGCATAGCAAACATGTTAGGTCAAGAACCTGCTTCAAGTGTGGAAAAGAAGGCCACAAGACAGCGTCCTGTGATAGTAATACCCACTGTATATTATGTAAGGAAGGAAAACTGCAACCATCAAACGACAGGAGCCAGGTGCCTATTATATCGGGAAGCACTAAAGCAAATCCCTATATGAGGTTCTTGCAGTTGAATCTAAATCATTGTTGGGCAGCACGGCTGCAAACTGTCAAATAGAAGGCCATCGGCGTCGCTATTCAGTATAAGAATTTGTCAGGGTCAATCTGGGTCACAGATAAGGATGATCAAGTGGCCATCTGGACGTGTGGAGACTATCCATTCCAGCAAGGGATGGCGGGGCAGGAGGAGGAGTCGTAAGAGTAAAGATCGACGGCATATAAGTATTGCTGCTACGCGCCACCACGGTGGAACGATGTTGAGTTTGAATAATTTTTCGACGAAAAGTCCGGTAATAATTGTCTCCCCAATTATCACCAACGCATGGGGCAGCCGGGTAACTAATAGATGGGGTCGTGCACTTCTGCAAATTGTTCTCATGAACAAAGGGCTACAAATACCTTCACAAGAGGAAATGTGAGATCCATCATTTACCAGCAGCTCGTTGGTTAACGAGTTAACGAGCTTTATACTCATAGCAACCACCAAGCAATTTTTTTCGAAGTAGCTATTAGAGTGTACCGATCAAGTAACGATACATGTGACATCGTCAAAATGGCCCCACTGAGGTCAGCCCAAAAAACAAACCAGCTAACGACGGCTTGCGATCCCTCTATGCAGCGCCCGCTCTAGCACTTACGCCGCCCCGGGCAAGAGAACAAATTGCCGCCCCTTAGGTACTTTTCAAGGCAAATTAAAGGTAGATTGTATGAGGAATTCAAAGGTGGTGCTGTAATGCTTCTGTAATACTTGTTCTTAATATATGAAGCTAAAAAACTTCTCCATTAATATTTTTTTATTGTGTTTATTGGATGGCAAAACACCCAGGGGTAATCCTGCTATAGCATATATGTAATCAATCAATCACAAATGAACACACACATGCAATATTCTCCTATAGCAGATAATCGGTAGTGTTGTTTCATCCTAATTGTATGACGTTAAATTGTCATCCGATAAATTGTTTATCGTAATTTTGTACGAGTAAGGGCTTCGTAATTTTTGGAAGAGTTGAGAGTGATGAAGTACTTTGGAGTACCAAAATGGAAACCAACTATCCTCATTGGAATTTGTTAGAAGTCTTGACTCATTGTCAATTTCTAAACCCCTAAGAAAATATCTACACAAAAACTGGGTACAATTTTATTGATAAATATGTGGATTAAAACACTGTAAAACGAATGATTGACAGTTTTTATATAGCCACTGTTGGTAAAATCACATGAGAAAAGATTTATTGCAGAACAGATTTTATGAAAAATTGTTAAATATTTCTAAAGAAGCAACTGCAACTGATTACGAGCAATGCTCAGAATGGTCGAGTGGTTAAGGCATAGGACGGGGGCGATACGATGGTCATGGGTTTAATGCTAACTGCGCCCTACTTTTTTTCATAAGATATCAGAGTCATTCCATAAGCCTCCTATAAATGGCATTAATACATATTCTTTTCACATTGGTTATCGGAGGTAATGCACAGGCACGAAAGTAATGATGTAATTATAATGGTTTAAAAAAAAACGGCGGCAAATGTAATTTTTCAGTTTTTATATCACGAAATCTGCTTCTATTACTATTGCAAGAAAAAATTCTATGGAATTATTATAGAGCTATAATTGTTAGTTGGTTAGGAGCATTTTTAGAAAGACAACACAAAAATTTATGGTCATAGTAGAACTCGAACCAACCAGTTATTCAAGAAATATAATCTTGATCCTGAGAGAAGGCCCAGAAAGTATGCACCACAAACCAGTTCCGCCTTCGTTCAGACTCCTAAGCGCCACAGTTCAGCATGGCTTGATAGTAAGGTTATTTGGAGTTATAAAATTATAGGTTAGTATTAAATTCCCCGAGCGAGATATTTTTCACTGCCGTCAAAAAATATGCAAAGGGCACACGGACACCTGGAGGCTTTCACAGCGACGCGACGTAAGAAATTGAAAAATAATGCGAAATTATTTCTTTCACTAAAACCCTCAACACATTTTAGAAAATACTGCCTCGAAAAATGTTGTGCCAAAGAATGGTGCTCGTTTTCATTACTAATATTTTGGAGTAGTTTTCGACATCTTTATACACTACGGATCTCTTCGCAAACTGATTTCTTCAGTGGTTTATTTTCATAAATGCGTCATCTTGATAATTTTTATAGAGAATTGAGTAGCTAGCTAGTTGAACAAGGAGAACCTAGCAATATCTCGATTATTAGCATGTCCAGAGAAATATTAAGACTGGTTGCAGCTCTGGCAATGTGTACTGTGGTTCCATCCCTCATGTTGCTGAAATCTAAACCAACCTGTTCAAAACTTGTCCTCGCAATGCTAGATGAATCAATGGTATTGGAATCAACTAAAGAAACTCATCTGCGAAAAGTATTAGTTTCGGGCATACCTACAATTTCTTTCAGTTTGATTTTAACGCTTTTATTTGTTGAGTGTTATGCGACGCGACTTCTTATTTCTCGTTTCATACGCTGTCCCGCTTGGCTTTTCGGAAGTAGGACGGGTGCCAGAGTCACAGGCGTAAAATTTTCCCAATTTTTCCTAAGCTTTTTATGATTGCAAACGCAGCACTCCGTATCAATCATTGGAAAGGTTTTTTTTCTTTAAAACAAAACTTTCCTTTTTATGTATTTTATCTATAGTTTCTTTGGTTGTCATTCCACTAAATCGAAGCTGACATAAATATTTTCTTTCGGCCTTTCCACTTTTTTCTTATTCGAGTACTAGCCAAAAAGCCGCCCCCAAAATTTGGCGCCCCGGGCGACCGCCCGGCTTGCCCCCCCCTTAGAGCGGGCGCTGCCTCTATGCTCCGAGAAAGTTCTTCAAGGCAAAGGAACGAAAACTACTGGTGGTCCGAAAAAATAGCGGTTCCCAGACAAAATTACTTGAAAGCGCGACGTCAGTGCCAGCGAGTGACTAGAGTTATCGCTCATGAAAAACTTCTATAGAGTCCTATAAAAATGCTCACTAAAGAGGGGCAAAAGACTTCTCCATGTGTCCTCCGCGCGGGCGCCCCCTGGTAACGGTATTGGGTAAAACTTCTAACGGCTAAGTCAAATCATCTGATGCGACATTTGGAAGAAGCACCGCTGCGCCTGAGTGCTGTATTTACATCTGCAGCGTCTCAGGTTATTTAACGTGATAGGTGACAGAAAACGTCTAACTCAACCACTAAAGCAGCATCTTCGAGGCATGCCCATGATGGCCTTTACTAAACGATTAAACCCTATCATGGTTTAGCGATGTGCCACTAACTCATCCTAAGAAAACCTTCAAGTCAAGAAACCTGAAACAAAGCCTCGGATTGGACGGATACAAAACAACGACGACCTCGCAAACGAACAACTGATTACTCTTTCGGATCCTGGAATGTACGCTCCCTGAATAGACCAGGGGCCTTAAGGGCCTTCCTGGATCAGGTATAGAACAATATAAGCTGAGCATAGTTGCAATCCAGGAAACTAAATGGCTCAAAAGCGAGATTAACGACCTCAATTCGCACACTATTTTTACGAGTGGTAAAGAGGAGGGCAACAAGGAGTTTGGAGTAGCTTTCATCGTGAATAAGCAGCTCAAGGACCACGTTATCGGCTTCAAACCCATCAACGAGCGGCTATGTGCGATCCGCATTAAGACCCGTTTCGCTAATCTCTGAATCATTAATGCGCATGCCCCTACAGAAGTAAAAGAAGACGCGATTAAGGACGAGTTCTACAGCGACCTAGAAACACTCTTCGACTCACTTCCATCAAACGACGTCAAGCTGCTGCTAGGAGACTTTAACGCCAAAGTCGGAAACGAAAGCTGGCATAGGGGAACTACTGGTGGTCATAGCCTCCACGACGAAAACAACAACAACGGTCAGCGACTTATCGACTTCGCGAGCGGCATAAGCTCTACATGCGGTAGAGCATAAGCTCTACATGCTTCCCTCATCGACGAATCCATAAGCAGACCTGGAAGTCTCCAGATGAATACACCGTGAACCAGATCGACCACGTACTGATCAGCAAGAGATGGGCTTCTAATGTCCTAGATGTTCGATCCTATCGAGGAGCCAACTGCGACACCGCAGTTGGTGACAACCTACAGGTGCAGAATCTCTTCGGTGCACCTAACGAGAATCAACCCTGCCAAGATCTTCGAGGTTGACAATTTGATTGATGATGCCACGGCGGCTGCGTATACTACAGCACTTGAGGAAAAACTGTCGCCCATGCTTGATAACATCAATAATCTAGGCATCCATGAGTTCTGGGAGGTGCTCAAAGACAGCATCAAGGGGGTCGCAGAAGAGGTCGTGGGCTATAAAGGCCGGCGCAGACGAGCAGACTGGTTCGACGACGAATGCAGGGCCTCGATTGAGGCGAAAAATGAAGCCTGTCGCCTATACACACAACGCGCATCCCGAGCCAAGAAAGAAAGATACAACGAACTTCGGCGAGTATCTAATAGGTTAATTATGTAGACGTAAGAAACGCAAACATTTTGACGAGCAGTTGCAGCAAATAAACCAAAGATTAGCCAGTAAGAACATTAGACAGGCGTACAAACTTATAAATAATATCAAGAACGGATATCAACCCAGGACAAGCCTATGTAAGGACAAGGATGGTAACATCATCAGCGACATCGAAAGCGTCAACAAACGATGGGCCTCGCATTTTGAAGAGCTCCTCAATGCATCATCAACATCCCCCGCGGAGCTAGCTCTTGAGCAGTTAGCCGAACCAGGCCCTCCCGTTCTACCCCCATAACAGTAGAGGAGGTGAGTCTTGCCATACAGTCGCTCCAAAATAATAAAGCGCCCGGCACTGACGAGATCCCAGCAGAACTGCTGAAGCATGGTGGAACGTGCCTGACCAACGCTGTACATGTGCTACTGCTGAAAATATGGAACGACGAGGTAATCCCCGAAGATTGGCGCAAAAGCATAATCTGCCCAATCCACAAAAAGGGTGACAAGCTGAAGTGTGAGAATTACAGGGGCATATCATTAGTTTGTACGGCCTATAAGATTTTATCAAAAATTCTTGAAAAGAGAATCAATCCGTACGCAGAACAAATCATTGGCGTGTATCAAGGCGGCTTCAGACCTGGTCGTTCAACGACCGATCAGCTTTACACAGTGAAGCTACTACTCCAAAAGTGCTGGGAATACAACATCGACGTATACCAAATCTTTGTCGACTTCAAGCAGGCATACGACAGTATCGACCGAAGTGTACTGTACAACATTATGCTGAATTTTGGTATACCGGCAAAGTTAGTGCGACTCACAAGGATGACGATGACTAATACCGTCTCGCAGGTCAAAGTGCAGAACCGACTCACTGACCTATGGACTCAAGCAGGGCGACGGGCTGGCGCCGACGCTCTTCAACCTGGCTTTGGAGTATGTAATTCGAGCCATGAATATGGACAGCAGCGGAATGCTACTCATCAAGTCAACTCAATTAGTAGCGTACGCCGACGATATCAACATCATGTCTCGAAGGTTGGGTGATGCAGAAAGCCTCCTGCATAACCTCAATAACGCCGCAAAGGAAGTTGGACTACATATCAACGAAAGCAAAACAAAGGCCATGATGCAATCGAAAACAAGGACGCCAGCAAATTCAAGCATCGCAGTGGGGGACCTTAATATCGAGTATGTAGACAACTTCAACTATCTGGGCTGTAACTTATCAAAGGACGCCAACGAAACCGACGAAATTAAGCGACGGATACAACTAGCCAATAAGACATATTTCTCGGTCCTCCCTATAATTAATTCGAAACTTGCGCACAGGAACACGAAGCTCCGCGTGTACAAAACAATCATCCGACCCGTGCTATGTTATGGCTGCGAAACATGGGCCCTTACCCAAGCCTCCGAAATTTTGCTAGACCGATTCGAACGAAAGGTCCTTCGGCGAATTTTCGGGGCCGTTCGCGAGCGAGACCAATGGCGTATCCGATACAACCATGAGTTGTATCAATTGTACGATGAGCTGGAAGTATCGAAAATCGTGAAGCTTCAACGTCTGCAATGGGCGGGGCATGTACAACGGATGGACGACAATCGCATGCCAAAGAAAGTTATGAACGCACAACGAATTGACGGAGCGAGGTTGCGTGGACGACCGAGAGCTCGCTGGGAGAACTCCGTAGGTGAAGACGCCCACCAGCTGCTGGGCTTCCGAAACTGGAGGACGAGGTCACGTAACCGCGACAATTGGAGGTCAACGATTCAGGCGGCCAAGGCCCGACGTCGGGCTATCGTGCCACATTGATGATGAAAGATCACTAAAGCTGGCTTTTCGAAGAAGCAAAAAGCAAACGTAAGCCCGTGGGGAATGGCGTATAGGGTGGTGACGAAGAAAATAGGGCCAAAAGCACCACAAATAAGGTGTCCGAGATATTGCCTCCGTTCTGTTTCCTCAGCACGAGTTGCAACCTACAGGTCGAGTTGCATCAGAGGAAGAGGCTCACATCCCCGCAATAACAGAAGACGAACTTTGGTGAGCGACTTCAAGATTGGAGGAGAGCAAATCTCCTGGACCGGATGGAATTTCTGATAGGGCGTTGAAGGTGGAAATCCGCGTGATTCCAACAAAGTTTATCGAAGTCTTCGATACGTGCTTGATCGAAGGTACCATTCCAATGATATGGAAGCGGCAAAAGTTGGTGCTCCTTTCAAAGCCGAATAAGCCGGCTGGAGAGCCAAACTCATATCGGCCAATTTGCCTGCTTTACACGCTGGGAAAACTGTTTGAACGGATCATTTTCAATCGACTTTTAGCGGTGGTTGGTGAATAATGGAGCCTGTCGCATCGACAGGATGCAATTGGGATGGTTGCCAACTTAGCAAAGGTAATCGCTTTAAAACGGTGCATGCTGTTCGGTAGTGATACTCGATGTCAAGAATGCATTTAATTCCGTAAACTGTTCATGCCGCCTTGCAAAGAATAGATGTACCGGACTATCTATCTATCTATAATCAGGAGTTATCTTTTAAATCGCGTCCTACAATACGATACAGGTGATGGGCCCAAAGAGTATGCGGTTACAGCAGGAGTTCCACAGGGGTCAGTTCTCGGTCCGCCGCTGTGGATCATTATGTACAACGGCATCCGGCATCCTGGAGCAACCAATGCCTAGAGGAGTGACCGTAGTAGGGCTTTGCAGATGACATCGCAGAAGTGGTTGTAGCAGAAGCCAGATATGTAGATGTCTACGCGAGCGAGACGATTACGACCACAAAGCTTTTGGTTATTAACAGTGGGCCTGGATCTTGCCGAGCAGAAAAACGAAGGCTGTTTTCATCAGGAAGTGCAGAAAAATGCGCTCTCTGAAAATTAGAACTGGATGCAATATCATAACCTAAAAAACGCCTATTAGGTATTTGGGTGTTATAATTGATTCGAAGCTGAAATTTGGAGATCATCTCCAGTATGTATCCGAAAAGGCAACAGAAGCGAGCCCAATATAGGAGGCACAATATCTAGCAGAAGACTGCTTTTTGCTAAGGTGACCACATCTATACTGCTAGTTTGGGCTAATTCACTGGACTCCTCTAGGAGCGCCCAGAAATTAAATTCGGTTTACCGTCAAGCGCATTGAGAGTGTGCTCAGCGTATAGAACAACATCACACGAGGGAGCATACGTCGTTGCCTGAATGATGCCAATGGGAATTCTGGTCAAGGAAACAAGCTGTGTTCGTCGTAACGAAAGTACTGCGAAATTAAGAACTTCGGAAAACTTCGGAAAGGGAGGAAAGCGTCAGAAGTGAACAACTTTTTAACGCAATTCCTAACGGGTCATTGAGGATACCGACAATACTTGTATCGTTTCAAGTTGGATTACTCGCCCTATTGACCTAGCTGCAAGGGAGTGGCAGAAGACGCAAGGCACGTATTTTTCGAGTCTTGAAAACGGTGTGCAGGGAGCCAAATGGGAAAATATTAAGCCCACAAAATGTGGTTGAGCGTGTCGTTTCGAAATAAATTAGGTTCACAATAGGCTCTTTTGAAGGATGACCAGATGCCCCCTTCACGGGGGGAGCGGGTATGCCCTGTCCTTTTTCACTGTGTCCCCTGACTCCTTTTGGTGAAAAATGCTCCTCTCTCAGTTCGAAGGCAAAAAAAACCTATAACCGGTTAACCGGAAACCAGTACTTTATATTCGGTTTTAAGCTGGACGGTCTAACCGTCTTTGAAAATAAGCGGAAAACCGGACGCCTAGGCGGCTTTTCGCATCCCTACCGTTAGCTTATGAGGTCTTCGCATTAAAATTAGAAAAAAAACATAAGTAAAATTATGTTTTCTTATTATGATATGGCAAAGCAATAAAAATAGGGTGACCAGACGTCTCCCTTTAGGCTTTAGGGAGACATGTCCTGTTTTTTCACTCAATGTCCCATTTTGTCCGAAAGGCCCTTTTCTGTACGAAAACTCAGATTCGTGTCCTGGAAAGACACAACAAAGATGATCCGCTAGCGGGCAGTCCCACTCATCCCAAAATTAGGAATATGAATAGACACTTTGGTTTTGTCCGACGGTTTGTAGTGTGATAAGTATGTTAATAAAAACAGAATAGCTTGGTTCCAGCACTACAATAAATATTTATTTTGGTATATACCAGTATTTCTAATTATACATAATAATCTTAAAAGTTAGCGCAATACCTATCTACCTGTATTACCTAATTACACTTTTAAAGCGTGCCTAATTAGTTTAGAAGGGCAATTACCCTCGTCCGTGTTCAGCATTAAAATGTTTTTGTAGCGTAAAATATCGAGGCTTTCCCAGGGGTCCAAAGTTGTTATTTTCGTTGCTTACCGTAAGACCTCCACGTTATCGAAATCGATGGTATGTCCTTCCTCCAAAATGTGAGCCGCCACCGCTGATCGAACCATTGTTGTTCCTCTTCGCATTGCTCCGATCGCTTCCTTAACGTGTTCGCTGAATCTCGTTACTACCAAGCGCTTCGTCTGTCCTATGTACCATTTTCCGCATTCCGGCCTGGTGATCCTGTACATGCCACTTTTTTCGCTTTTCGCTAGGTCCTTTTCACTTCCAAGTTTCCGCTTCAAATTTGCCTTTCGGCTTGTCCCTACGACCTGTAAATTAAATTTTCGGAAATATTTCCGCATATTTGGCATATTTCCGCACTCTTCTAACCGCGCTTCCAAGCTTCGCATAAACATTTCGGCGACAAATGGGCAACCCATCGTTACTCCCGAAGTTGTTTTATAGTATTTGCCTTTAAACGTAAAATAATTTTCCTCCATGCACAATCTCGCTAGCTTCGTATATTGCCTCACCTTTCTCTTCCATTCAGGGGTAGAGTCAAATGTGGTTAGCCATGTCTCTAGTTCGCTAATCACGTGTTTCACTGGTGTGCTAGGAAATAGGGCGGTGACATCAAATGAGACGAGTTTTTCGTGGTCTTGTAATGTTGTTCCCTTTAGCTTATCGATAAGTTCGCTAGTGTTACGCACTAAGTAAGGACTGTTTGTGTTTCCCAACGTTTGGCACTCCTTGATTATCCATTTCGCTATCTTGTATGTTGGGGAATTGGAGTCCGCGATTATTTCCCTCATTTGGTTCCCTGACTTGTGAAGTTTTGGCTGGCATCTTATTCTTGGCAATGATGGATTTGCCATTCGCAGATTACACTGCGTGACACCAAAAAACCGTCAAAAAAACTGAATGCTATTTTGGTTAGCTATTGGTTCCCATATGACAAAAGTGCAATTAATTTTTTTCCTGACCCTCAGGTTTTCGAGTTACACGCCGAAATCTTTTTTAATGGTTCTCATATAGTATCTGCTACGCAATTACTGCAAATTGCAATAAAATAAGTAAATTTCTTATCAGTATCCTTAAGAGGACTCTTGGCAATAAAAATCACTGAAAATAAATATAATTTGCTCGGATATTTTATTTTTTTCCCCTTTTATTGTGACTTAAAACCGTGAAAAACCATATTTTTTTATCTTTTCGCGGCTACATATCCTTACGTAACTTTTATATTAATTATATTTTTACCTGATATACTCGTTTTTTATTATCCTTATATTATCCCTTTTGTTTTTACCTGTCATATTCTTTTTTTATTATCCTTATAATACCTCTTTAAGGAGTAAAGCGCGAAAACCGTCAGGTACAAAAATAAAAAAAAAACTTAAAAAAGATATTGTTATGGTATAAATAGCACGTGTTGTAATAGTTTGACTTTAATTGGTTTACAATATGGATTCTGAAAGAAGTATTCGCAACCTGTGCAAAAATTTCCCAAATAAATTTTGCTACGTGTGCGGCAAATATATTTTTAAATCGCTAGAGAGAAAAGTAACACAAAAATTAAGGGATGCTTATTTCGAATGTTTTGGCCGCGTTGTGTGTCAGGATAAGCCTTGGATATCCGATTTTTTTGCATATCGTGTTGTATGTCACTGCACTCTCAAAAAAACTGGAAAACGAGAAATGCCTTTCGTGGTTCCAGCACTTTGGAGCGAGCCTAGCAATCATCACGACGATTGCTATTTTTGTGTGTTCGATTTGCGGGCTGCTACGAAAAAGCATAAGTATAAAGTGGAGTACCCTATAGTGAGTTCTGTCACGAAACCTGTGCCTCATAGTGTAAACAGCACTATTCGCCCTCCTCACAGTGATAAAAGTAACGACCCTCAGGATACACAGTTTTTCCCCTCTCCTTCATCAAGCGATCAACGAAAACCACACCTAATTCGCCAAGAGGAATTGAATGATTTGGTACATGGACTTCATTAAAAGCTGGTATAAAAGGATTCTTAGGAAATCACAAAGCCGAAAACGCAGAACTTTTAGTAACAAATATGTTTAGACGCATATAAAGAGATGGGGTGCAGAATGTCTTTGAAAATTCATTTTCTTCACTCCTATTTCTCTTTCTTTCCTGAGAACCTTGGAGCCGTAAGTGATGAACAAGGTGAGCGGTTTCATCAGGACATAAAAAGGTTTGAGGAACGTTTTCAAGGTCATTGGGATGCAGCTATGTTACGAGATTATTTTTGGCGCTTACAGCGAGAAGACAATTCTAAACATAAGAGAAAAAATTGATTTTTTTTTATTTTTCCCTTAAAATATATGTGTTTAACAATTAAGTTTATAATTTTAAGTATTTAAATATGTTTATTATATTGTTTTATTTCCGTTTTACCAAAAAAAAATTAATAAATAATAACCGATTTGTTACTTTATTTTGTATTATTTTCTGGGAATATCAATATCTGTCCATATCTCTGAAACTGGGGGGTCAAGGGAAAAAGTAAATATGAGGTTTTAGTAAGGATTAGATAAGAATAAAAAAGAAAAAAAAATTGGAGATGACGGTTATTTTTTTTTAAATTTGTCACACAGTGTTATGTATGTTAGGAAACACCGTGCTTCTTTTAAGGCCTTTTCGACTCGTTTCATAGATTCCGGTAATGGGTCCTTTCGTAGTTCAAAAAAATTGCCGTTGCTTAGTTTTTCATTTACCGATGTATCGTAGTCCTGCTTGTCCATAATCACAATATTGTTGCCTTTATCTGCTTTGAGAAAGTACACCGGTTTTTTTCTTAGCCATTTTAGGGTATTCGTGTCTTGCCGCGATATATTATTCTCCTTATGAGTACCTTTCGATATAATGCTCGCTAAGTTTCTCCTAATTTCCTCCTTGTCGTCATTATCCATCCTTTTTAGGGCTGCTTCAATGTTATCAACTGTCTCTTCAATATGGTTCGTGGGGGGAAACGCAAGTTGTAGTCCTTTGTTGAGCGTCGGTAGTTCTTTTTCGTTGAATGGGGTTGTAGATTTGTTAACCACAAAGTTAGGCAATATGGCTGTTTGGGTTGCCTTCGCAGATTCGTCTCTGATAAAGATCTTCTTCCACTTTCTTCTTAAAATTTCTCGTTTTCTAAGTTTCTTGCATTCGGCAGCTCTGTTAATTTTGTCAAGCACCTGGTAAGGGCTATTGCCTAGTTCACTAAACACTCGTCCCAGTTTCAGGTGCGCGTTGTATGTTAGTAGGGTCGTTTCTGTTTGTTTTTATTAACATAGGAATATGACTTTGGTGCGTGTTTTTGAATTTCCTAATTGTAATAATCTCTACGCTCTGTGGCTCACTTGGTTGAGTCGCACTCTACGATGCTAGTAATTAGCGAATCTCGGCGTGGTCCAAAATTTCCGTACATGTGCGGATAGGAAATATATAGTGCTTTCAACATTATATACACTCCGAAATGATATGCGACGTAACGCTGACTGGAAATTGCCTATAAACGGCTGAGTTAACGCACCATGGTACCACATGGGGCTTTACGGTACTGAGAAGAATTGTAAATATCACCACGACAAAACTCTACATCGCCTCACCCCGAAAGGCATACTTTGTTGTGACCCCCATATTTACCACGGCCACCCTACATCTTTATAGGATTACAATGAGATATCAAATAATAATGTTGTGTTTGTCATCATCGTACCTTTATTTTTGAATAGTTATTATTATATCAATTTAAATTCTGATAATTATCTTATTCTAACTGCAAATAGTCCTCCCCTAACACGCATGCTGCAACTTAATACTCTGCAAACATCGCTTAATCTGCGACGTCGAATTCAGCCGTGACTGAATGCCCAAATCAAATGCCGTGCTCAAAATTTCCGGTGCAAACTCTTGCAAACACAAAACAATTTCCGTCATATTTTCCAGCGACGAAGTCGCCACCATCGAATTCGCATCACACAACGACTGAATATATGCATTCACCGTTGTCTTGTTCACATCCCTGTGCCCGGGATTATGCTTCAAGTGACGAACGAGCAGTGTGTGAGCAGTCGATCGAACCACTTGACTTGGTGAGAATATCAGTTCCAGCAAACGATCGAATAGTCCCTCCAAAACCCCACCACGTTTGAATGTTAAGCTTTCAATTTCCTTCAGCGGCTGGAGAATTACCTCTTCGGCGCTGGAGCGTTGTATGACTTCAATCAGCGATTTGACATGTGGAGAAATATGCATTTGACGAGAGTGTGGTCCGCCTACGGCAAATGAAGCTGCTCCGCGACTATCAATGTCCAGTTGGGCCAGCGTGCCACTGGTGGATGGTTCGTCCGTTTCCATGCCGGGTTGGGATTGTTCGTCTGGATCGAATTCAGATTTGACATCTTCCTCGCTCAATTCAGTGCTGACTGTTTTGTATTTCAGAAGAGAAAGTCCTTGGACCAACTGATGCAATGCTGTAAAGCCACGATATTTTGAGACAAGCTCCTGCAAGAGTCCTGTGTATTGTTCGACGAACGTCAGAGCCGATGATGGATTGGCGTTGATGTAGGCTTGCAGAAATTCGACAAGACGACACATGATGGCATAAACGTCCTTTGCGCGGACATGATATCGAAGCAAAGTGAAATAGCAATCCAGAGCTGTCTGCAATCCGTGCTTGTAGGTGTCTTCAAATATCTGTGGCTGCAAGAGTTCCAGAACGCCCAGAACTTGATTGAATCGTGCCAAATGGTATTCGGATCGTAGCACTTTAAAGGACATATGCGCTTTGCCTTGCAATAGTGAAGCGAGTACGGATAGCTGGCGAAGGAATAGGGATGGATGCGTAGCGGCGAGTTTTCGAACTTCCAGTCCAATGTCAGTGGACATGCCTTGATCCTTCTGCGACTGAAGGCTGGCGATTGTTGTGATAATGTAGGCCGCGACTTTATCCGCTTTGCATCCTTTGAAATTTTGCAAATCCGAGTTGTACACGTCGTTCAGTTCAGCGTCAAAGAATTTCATGGTCGGTGACATCAAATACAACTGCTGGAAGTATTTGAATTTCAAACTGTCCGGGCATGAGTACGATTTGACAAAATCAATGAGCGATCGGATGTTGAAGGAGTTGGGGTTGACGATTTTCAGTAAAAGTTCGACACGTGAGTTGAGCTTCTCGGAATTGTTGTCAATTTGATTGGAGCCGAGATCAAACTCGTTCAGGGTGTACTCGGTGAAGACGTTGACCTGATGTGCGTCCAAGTTTAGAACGTATTCGATTTGTTCGTGTTTGGGCGTGGCTTTTTCGCGGCCTTGCCACAGTTTGGGATTCTGAATCAGAGCTTCAATGAAATTCAGCACAGACGAGCAATCGTAGTGGGGTTTGTAGCTGCTGAGTAAATATGTAACGGTATCGTGAATGGTCGTCCAGTTGGCCTGATGACACAACAGTGACAGCATGTAGAAGCGAAAATCGTTCAAATTGGTGACAAAGAGAAGGTCAATTTGCATCTGTGTATTGACAGTGATCAGTTCCGAGTCAACTTCCGCAAGCCAGTCGACCAGGATGCCTTTCTTCCGACCCGAAACATCAGCCACGCCTGCCTCCTGTTTGACGCTAAATGCCGGCGAATTGAGGAACAAGACAATTGCCTCGACCAAATGTCCTGTTCGGTTGTGGTTGATCATATCGTTGATGAACTTGCGTCCTTGCGTTTCCAGCTCGACGTCGCTAGCTGACAATAGGACTTGCGAGAAGTCCTGCTTCTCCACCTGCAGTGGCTGCGTCTCCATCATTTGTTTGACGAAACTTTTGCGCTTGTTCAGCAGAATGGGCAACAAAGTGGACTTGCTCAGGCTTGAGGACAAGTGGAAGAGGTTGATGAGTTTGTCCATGACGCGTAGCATAAGTTTGAAGTTTTTCGTATCGGGTCCGAAGAGGACTCGGAGCAGAGTGATTGCATGACCCTTGGGCGTGATGTTGTCGAAAAAGTGGACGTGTCGTTGATCGACAATTTTCATCAGTTGAGTGAGCGCTCTGTCCAGGGCTTGTTCGGAACTATCCACGCCTCCTTTTTGGCGTTTAGCCGGTGTTTGTTCCTTGTCGCGCTTTAGCAACCTTTGGACCCCTTTGCGGAACTGCAAGCTATTCACGTTCGGAGCGCGTGCTACCAGTTCGACAATATCGCGCTTGTCGGGCTTCTCGCTTGTCATGATTGTTTGGAATTGATCGAGGCTGACAGTCTCCAGGACTTGTAGTGGAGGTTTGGCAGACTCTGGCGTGCACTCTGTTTCGGAATCAAGTTTCAATGCCTGCACCGTTATGTGGCCATTCTTGGCCCCTCGCGCTTGCTGGATCTCAATCAAGTGGCCTAAGTACGACTTATTCATAATGGCGTTCTTCACCGCATCGGGGTTCTCAATGACGGCCGTGTCGAGCAAGGCAAACAGCTTGGACATTGAACTAACGGGCGTACCGAAATTCTGCACAAACAGAACAATCTGATCGGGTGTCAAATCATACATTGCAGCATCCACCAATCTGTGGACAGGGCTGCGAATCATTTTCAACTTCAACCAGTCGGGCAGCAGCTGCACCGGCTCATTTGTGTCGATCGTGAATGCCTGCGGAATGTAATGACTGGCCGGAAACCAATAGTCCAAAATCGGAATAGACGTCGGCAACGTACTTGTTGAATGCGTCAGCAAAATTACAAACGCGTGAATGATATTCAAATGAATCGGCAACTGGACGCCATCCTCAAAATGGACCATCAACAAATCCGGATACTCGGCCCACTCATACGGTGCCTTGTGCTCGCGCAATTTTATCAAATAATTGTTAAACATGACAAACAAACAGTTGAGCGTCTGCAGCCGACTGTCAGCCAATGCCTCGTTCACCAACAGCGACGTGTTTGGCGGAATCGGAATGATCTGCTGGAAGATTGTTGTTCGCTCCACAATCAACTGCGACATGTCCATCACGTGCTCCAACATATCCGGCACCGGGTCGAGCAGCGTCTGCGCTGCAATGAACTGAATGTAAATCATCACCAACTCCGGATTGTTTTCAATCTGACAGGCGGCACGAAGTTGTGCGACAATCGACGGACGAATGCTCAAAAAGTGCGGAATTTGTGGCAAATATCGCAACAACCAATCACTGACCGGATTCTCCTCTTCATTCGGCTTCTGGAATGTTTGCAGCAGCAACTTGAGCCCATTGATGGCCAACACGCGTGATTGCTTCACCGTCGATGCTAATCTACGTAAAAAGTAATCGAGCACCTCACACGCCATTTGCGTGTCAGTCGATTCGTCCTGCAACAATTTGCGCAAGTAATTCATCAACTCCACGTCGCGATTATTGTCCGCATTCATATTGGCCGAATTTGATAGCAAAAACTCGCACAAGCATTGCACCGGGAGATGATTGAAATCGCCATCGCTGTTCTGCACAAGATCCGAGAGCCACGGCATTGCCTGAGTCGTTCCCTGACGCTGAATAATGTCCAGAAGAAGATCGGGCTTACGGCTGCGACATAACAAATGTCCCAACTTGTGACTGACATTGATCTGCTGCAGCTGTTCGAGGAAAACATTGGGCGGACGTCTGGGCACGCCCATCGGATCCATGATCATCAGCTGCGAAATGAGTAACGAATTTTGCTCATTTATGACGACCTTGGACGTCGCAGCCGCCAGATGGCATTCAAATTCCAGAACCTGCGATCGCTCCAGGGCAGCAACCTGAAACATTATAAAATTTACCGATAGGCACTTAGGGACACAGAATTCCAGAAATCATACCTGCAACTCCTCCTCCGCAATTCGAATATCATGAAATTGATTCGTTATGCACATCTCCATCAGGGAGCGCAACATCGGATAGCGCTCCCAACAGAACGCCCCAAACGTGCCAGGGTTATGCGCCGACAGCATCAGCAAAATGCTCCAAGCCTTCCAATACAACGCCGAAATAGCCAACTTGGGCGGCTCGTAACCAACCGGTAACTGAATATTCTCCGGATGATGATATTCAGCCATGCTGAATAAGAACTCGATAATCTCCAACTTGCTCGCTTCAATCGCTGGATACTCAACTGCACGCAAACTAGAAGCTCTACGAATAGTCTGATCCAAAACTTCAACCGTATCCGGAACGCTAAACGGATTTTCCTTGGAAATGCCAATCAGAATGATGCGTATAATTGAATCCTCCAGGACTGGGGTCTCTGAAGCCAATCGCATCAATGTCGCTCGCTCCGGTTCCGGTGGCCATTGATCACATTTAGAATATTGCTCCGGAGCGTCCAACAACAGAACCTTATGCAATGCATGACTATATTCATTCGACGAAGGACTAAACAAATGCGGGACAATACTATGCATCCATGTGAGAACGTCCAATTGAATCTGAGATATTTGCGAATAAAATGTCATCATGACGACTGGGGAACTTTTCATATCGCGACCAGCTCGAATGGAGACACTCGCCTCGCGAACTTGCGGGGATACGGTGAGAAACATGCACAAGCAGATAAGATCCACGGTCGAGAGAAAGATGCGATCCTTGAACTCGGACTGTTGTATTTGAGTGGCCAAATCGGTGCGATTGGTGAGGAACGCTTTCACGAACTCGACGAGGTTTATGTCGTAGCGGAGCATTTTGACGAGTTCCCGCAAAAATACGCGCAGTGTGCGCAGGCAGTCTTCGCGTTGTAAGAGGAACTCTTGGTAGATTTCGGCGAGATGACGGGCGGACTCTTCGGGTTTTGTTTGGAACATGTTGGCTGGAAAATAATAAAGAGAATCGAATATTAAAACAATCAATTAACTAGGCGAGTATGGAGTTCAGTTCAGACGATTCGTAAGAAGAAGACTTAGAAGTACCGCGGAAAGAGCCAAACTTGTCTCAGCCTTTTCGTCGATAAGATATCTTTGCCCGAAACTCACGTTGCTGTTGGAAATAATTTAAAAGTTTGTCGTGCTCTGTGTGCCGTGATGGTTCGGTCGCCACTCTGTGAAATAGACACGCAGAGAGAAACGAGTTTCCAAACTCGGCACGACTCGTCGCAAGTTTATTATTCAGAAGAAGATGATAAGAAATATTCGTATCGTCGAATAATAAACTAACAATGCGACTAGGAAGTGGTATGGCTGACAACCGTATCACACTCCGAATTCAGTTGTCTTTGTAACGTTGATGACTACACTCGGTAGTCATCAACGCACCATGCTCCACTAGGAGTTACGGTAATCAAGAGAGAGAGATTGTATGAAAAGCAGGGAAAATCCAATATCCAAGTAGCAATAGCCGCCCGCACAACATGTACCAGAGCTACCCAAAAGTCATCCATGGGACCGATAGCGGAAAAGGAAGGTCGGTAAAACTCTGGACAAAACTTCCTGGTCACATGTTATCCACAATGATAAAAACAAGCCCAGTAAAATGCGCTAATGTGCGTGCAATGCACGCACGACATACTTCTCCGGAGCGACATCAGCGGCTGTCTGCGTCATCATCCATGTTTTTTCTATATGATGTTTTCGCAGTCGGTCAGCCGCATGGTGGCATGCATAAGCTACGCGGTATTACATGTCATGGCGCATGGGTCTGCTCAGAAAGATGCACTTTTTTGATTGGGATGTATGTACATAAATTTGAATCTCAAACGGAGTCCCCGCCATACATTCACCATTCGATCTAATAGCACCAGAAGTTGTCAGGATAGACAGTGGATTGAGTATTTGGACTAGAAATAACGTGGAACGTGTCTTTTCTGAAGAGCTTTAAAAGAGATTTTGGTTTGAATCACGAAATATCCAATATTGGATATTTTGCGGTATGCGACCGGGGTTAATATTTTGTATGGCGTGAGAGATATGGTAGTTATTAATATGTGGCCTAATGCATCTCTTTCAATATTTCCTGGATATCCGCTGTGTCCTGGTGTCCAACAGAGCATCAGTCGATCTGTCAAAAGCGTTGGACACAGTTAATCATACGCTACTGACTGATCTCCGCAATACCACTCTTCCTTACATATACATGTGGAGCGCAAATTACCTTGCCGGTCGTCAGTCCTGCACCGAGTTTGGAAACAGGAAGTCTAAGCTCAGAAAAATTAAACAAGGCGTCCCTCAGGGTGGAGCTCTATCTCCTAACCTTTTCAACTTCGTATTGACATCCACATCATACCAACTACACGAACCTCCAAAATCCTTGACATTTGACGGCAAATTCTACACCTATGCTAAAAAACACCTGTGCTAAACTTAGGAGCAGAAACAAAATTCTAAAAGCTCTTGTGGCCCCCAAGTCAATTAGGCAGCACCGGCGTGGACAAATTGTCTCTGCAACACTAATTGGAGTCATATACAGACATGCCAAAACGCAGCACTACGCACTGTAACTGGCTGTGGTAAGATGCCTTCACAGGACCACTTACATCATTCGACAAAAATTATGACTTTGAGGAGTCATAATTAGCTTCTTACCAAGCAATACTTCGTCGGATGTTATCGAACTAACAACCCGAACAACCAGCTTATTGACAAAACACCTCCTCCTCGTCGAATTAGACGCCCAATCAGGGACAAAGAACGTGAAGTCCAGCAATATAAAAAAGTTCCCTTCGATAACTCCCGACTACAAGGCGGCTATTGCAAACATCCATACACAAGAGGTTCTAAAGGCTACTCGTACTCTCGCAGACAATCGCTTACTTGGCACCAAATCACCAGCCATCGCTCATGACGAACCACAATTTCCAAGAGCCACCCGCACTACCTTGGCTCAACTCCGATCCGGATGGTGCACGCGATTAAACTCCTATCTATCACGCATAGATAGCGAAATCGCCAACACATGCAAGGCCTGTGGAACCAGTCTACACGATGTGGATCACATTTTCGTTTGTCCGGCTAATCCTACACAACACCTCGTGCGTTATGGCTACAGCCAATTGCAGCAGCCTTCTTTTTAAATCTCGACTTCGAAGATGGGATCTTCGAATGAATTATGTGCAATTTATTTGAAATTTTTCCCCCTCTGTGCCGCTAAAACAACAACTCACTACGACTTTTCGTTAACTATCTACACTACTCCTGTGTGTAGAAAAAAACGTTCAAAAATTAATGGTTACCATATTGATAGTTGTAGTCTGGTCGGTGTAGTCCAGTGGATAGTGCGAAGCACAGGATCGAAACTCCAACTTTGAGCGAATTCAGTTTATGAGAGCTTTCGTATTCACAACCCATGTGACGGTCTATGGATATAACTCAGATGTTAAACGTATCCTTTTATTGAGATAAATAACTCGGCAGAGCATGCTGTTAAGCTTAACATCTGTTATTAACAAATCTGCGACCTATAGTAACAGGCATCACAGTGGTCATCGTTTACTTGAAAAAAGCTACGCAGTCGCTCATTAACGACCTGATAGCGCCTAAAAATATCCAGTATAATCAAGCTTTACTTGACAAAATGACTGGAAATAGTCGCCTCATCCCAAACGTTTCCACGGACCTGCATGATTCCTCATCATCAGCATGGGCAAGAAGAAGTATCGTAGACTTACATTTAAAATTTGTAAGTTTCATTGATGCGTTCGCGCTAAATATCTATTGATATCTACGCGCATGACATCCCTATCCGACACTTTGGCATTCAGTCTGTGAAAAAATGCGCAGTAGAAACAACATCCTAAAAGCTCTAGCTGGTAGCACCTGGGGCAAAGATAAAGAAACCATGCTAGCTACTTATAAAGCGGTGGGTCGAGCGGCCGCTGATTATGCAGCCCCAGTTTGGACACATAGTCTATGTGACACAAACTGGTCCAAAGTTCAGGTCTGCCAAAATGCCGCTCTATGCATCGCGACAGGTTGCCTTCTGATTTGATGCCAATACGTGATCACAATCTCTCTCAATCTCTCAATCTACTCTCAAAACAGTATCCTGTTGGTTGCTACCGTGAGGATCATCCCAATAATCATCTCATCAGTGTTGCCAATTTAGCCGTTTTCCGGCCAAATTTAGCCGGAAACCGTGCTGTTTAGCCGGAAGAAATTTGTAATTCCGGCCAGCCGGATTTTTAGCCGGAATTGATTTTCTTCGGCCTTTTTTCCGGCTAAATTTCTGGGAAAAATTTGCCGCGGAGACTTGCCTTTTTTCAATAAATTTAGGGTAATGGGTTTCACGTAAACTGACGATATTAGTATCTAGTGTAAGCATGTAATTTACTAACCATACCTAATGGCGCCGGAACAGGGGGGGGGGGGCAGCGGGAGCAACTGACCCCTCAATATTTTGGCTAAAGGGGCAATTAGTACTACAACTACAATATTTGTACACTATATTAAAAATGAAGAATAATTTATTTTATATTTTTGTACAATGTACATATTGGATATTTTTTTTCCATGATGGAATATTTGGTTCGCAGAAAGTTGCATACGACGACAAGGCCAACGATAGCGAAACTATTGACCGTTGATCAACGAAAACGAGGAAGTTTTCCATTCTCCCTGTCAGAAAACCGTGCCGATCGTAGAGATTGGGCTTCGTTTCCCGTGGAAACCGGAAAGCAAACTTTAGGAAAATCGTTTCATCTTTAATTTTATAAAACTATATAAAATAAAGAATATGTTTATAATTTTCAATCTTCGGAATTACCATGGGATCAAAATGGGTAACAAAAAGAAACTTAAAGGTTAATCTCATTTTGATCGTTGTTGTTCTCTAATATTTTTCATAATTACTTTTTAGTATCGTTTCACAGGATATTGAAGTACCAGAGGCAGCGACTGTCCTAGGTATTACGGCGCCCTGTGTGTTAAAAGCCGTTTCTTCAATTTTAGATATATCCGTACTTACAGTCAAAGTGAGCCACCCCCTCAGTATGAGCTATTCTTTTAACATACAGTAACTCTCCGACATACGTAAGGCCGACTTATGTAATTCCGCACTTATCAAATAACAATAGTAGTAACAATTTTTTTTCTTGGAGTGCTGAGCTTGAATCCGGAGCTGCCATAAAAATTTCGTTGCAAAACCGCGAAAAACCCCAAAAATTTTAGTTTTTTTTGGGCTTAAAGTTCCGAAAATGTACATTTCTCCGATAACCTATTCTTGAACATGTTAGAAAAAACATAATTGCGGGTCCAACGCACCATTAATGTTTAAAATGCGTTAAGCGGTATCTGTACAATTGATAGTCATTTTTTGTTGTTTTTTATTCGATTTTGACCCTGTTTCGCAAACGAAATTTTTGTGCTGAGCACCCCAAAAACATAGGAAACAAAAAACAAATTTTCCCCACATTTTGCAATCTACTAGGTTTATCACGTGCTAGCTAAACTATCAGCGCAATATATCTAATGAAGAGCTTATACTGAGGTGAGGGGTGGCTCACTTTCACTGGGCCTTGGCATGTGGCAAGTAC
This sequence comes from Microchrysa polita, assembly GCA_949715475.1. Taxonomy (NCBI): domain Eukaryota; kingdom Metazoa; phylum Arthropoda; class Insecta; order Diptera; family Stratiomyidae; genus Microchrysa; species Microchrysa polita. The sequence goes on along the minus strand of OX454420.1, from coordinate 25,301,261 downwards.
TAGCACCCTCAGCTTTGAAAATAAATTTGCGATTGAATATTCTCTAAATAATCATTAATGCGCATGCCCCTACAGAAGTAAAAGAAGACGCGATTAAGGACGAGTTCTACAACGACCTAGAAACACTCTTCGACTCACTTCCATCATCAACGCCAAAGTCGGAAATGAAAGCTGGCATAGGGGAACTACTGGAGGTCATAGCCTCCACGACGAAAACAACAACAACGGTCAGCGACTTATCGACTTCGCGAGCGGCAGAAACCTGGTAATAAGCTCTACATGCTTCCCTCATCGACGAATCCACAAGCAGACCTGGAAGTCTCCAGATGAATACACCGTGAACCAGATCGACCACGTACTGACCAGCAAGAGATGGGCTTATAATGTCCTAGATGTTCGATCCTATCGAGGAGCCAACTGCGACACCGATCACTATTTGGTGAAGACGACCTACAGGTGCAGAATCTCTTCGGTGCACATAACGAGAATCAACCCTGCCAAGATCTTCGAGGTTGACAATTTGATTGATGATGCCACGGCGGCTGCGTATACAACAGCACTAGAGGAAAAACTGTCGCCCATGCTTGATGACATCAACAATTTAGGCATCCATGAGTTCTGGGAGGAGCTCAAAGACAGCATCAAGGGGGTCGCAGAAGAGGTCGTGGGCTATAAAGGCCGGCGCAGACGAGCAGACTGGTTCGACGACGAATGCAGGGCCTCGATTGAGGCGAAAAATGAAGCCTATCGCCAATACACACAACGCGCATCCCGAGCCAAGAAAGAAAGATATAACGAGCTTCGGCGAGTATCTAATAAGTTAATTAGACGTAAGAAACGCAAACATTTTGACGAGCAGTTACAGCAAATAAACCAAAGATTAGCCAGTAAGAACATTAGACAGGCGTACAAACTTATCAATAATGTTAAGAACGGATATCAACCCAGGACAAGCCTATGTAAGGACAAGGATGGTAACATCATCAGCGACATCGAAAGCGTCAACAAACGATGGGCCTCGCATTTTGAAGAGATCCTCAATGCACCATCAACATCCCCCGCGGAGCCAGCTCTTGAGCAGTTAGCCGAACCAGGCCCTCCCGCTCTACCCCCAACAGTAGAGGAGGTGAGTCTTGCCATACAGTCGCTCCAAAATAATAAAGCGCCCGGCGCTGACGAGATTCCAGCAGAACTGCTGAAGCATGGTGGAACGTGCCTGACCAACGCTATACATGTGCTACTGCTGAAAATATGGAACGACGAGGAAATCCCCGAAGATTGGCGCAAAAGCATAATCTGCCCAATCCACAAAAAGGGTGACAAGCTGAAGTGTGAGAATTACAGGGGCATATCATTAGTTTGTACGGCCTATAAGATATTATCTAAAATTCTTGAAAAGAGAATTAATCCGTACGCAGAACGAATCATTGGCGAGTATCAAGGCGGCTTCAGACCTGGTCGATCAACGACCGATCAGCTTTTCACAGTGAAGCTACTACTCCAAAAGTGCTGGGAATATAACATCGACGTATACCAAATCTTTGTCGACTTCAAGCAGGCATACGACAGTATCGATCGAAGTGTACTGTACAACATTATGCTGAATTTTGGTATACCAGCAAAGTTAGTGCGACTCACAAGGATGACGATGACTAATACCGTCTCGCAGGTCAGAGTGCAGAATCGACTCACTGACCTATTTGAAACTCGTACTGGACTCAAGCAGGGCGACGGGCTGGCGCCGACGCTCTTCAACCTTGCTTTGGAGTATGTAATTCGAGCCATGAATATGGACAGCAGCGGAACGCTACTCATCAAGTCGACTCAATTAGTAGCGTACGCCGACGATATCAACATCATGTCTCGAAGGTTGGGTGACGCAGAAAGCCTTCTGCATAACCTCAATAACGCCGCAAAGGAAGTTGGACTACATATCAACGAAAGCAAAACAAAGGCCATGATGCAATCGAAAACAAGGACGCCAGCAAATCCAAGCATCACAGTGGGGGACCTTAATATCGAGTATGTAGACAACTTCAACTATCTGGGTTGTAACTTATCAAAGGACGCCAACGAAACCGACGAAATTAAGCGACGGATACAACTAGCCAATAAGACATATTTCTCGGTCCTCCCTATAATTAATTCGAAACTTGCGCACAGGAACACGAAGCTCCGCGTGTACAAAACGATCATCCGACCCGTGCTATGTTATGGCTGCGAAACATGGACCCTCACCCAAGCCTCCGAAATTTTGCTAGACCGATTCGAACGAAAGGTCCTTCGGCGAATTTTCGGGGCCGTTCGCGAGCGAGACCAATGGCGTATCCGGTACAACCATGAGTTGTATCAATTGTACGATGAGCTGGAAGTATCGAAAATCGTGAAGCTTCAACGTTTGCAATGGGCGGGGCATGTACAACGGATGGACGATAATCGCATGCCAAAGAAAGTGATGAACGCACAACGAATTGACGGAGCGAGGTTGCGTGGACGACCGAGAGCTCGCTGGGAGAGCTCCGTAGGTGAAGACGCCCACCAGCTGCTGGGCTTCCGAAACTGGAGGACGAGGTCACGTAACCGCGACAATTGGAGGTCAACGATTCAGGCGGCCAAGGCCCGACGTCGGGCTATCGTGCCACATTGATGATGATGAAGGTTTCAAAACCCAAACTTTTCATTTGAAAACATAGGAATCGAAATTTGCGCATTTTGTAGTTTCGCATTTTTATAATTTTCAAATCCAATGTTTCAATAATTTCGAATTTTTATGATTTTAAACCGAAACTATCGAAAATTTGGGTTTGAGACCTAATGTAGAGGTTATTATAGCGGAAGTCCTAACTATCACAATTTAAAAATTAAAATTGCCAAAAAGTGCAAATTTTTACCTTCCAAAACTTCCGATTAAAGAACATTAAAAATTAAATGAGATAATTAACATTAATTCAAAATTGAAACTGTTTGTTTGCCTCACTTAATGAAGCACATCCTGCGCATATAGTACAGCCGATCCTGGCTAGAGGTCTGGTATATGGTTACCACTTAATTTAATATGAATTTGAGAAAAAAATATCTTGCCCCTCAATAAAAAATACGTTCCGGCGCCACTGAACCACCAATATGCTGAATAATTTGCAATATGGAATACAGTTTCTTAGATAAAATTATTTGCTGAGAAATTCTTGGAGCATGGGGTGGGGGGTAATTTTTCCATTTTTCAAAGTGTCAATTCTTTACCCCAGATAACGTAATCATGTCAGATTAAGTACAAGGGTGAAAACATTTTAGTGCGATTCATAGATATTAATAATATTGCCGGAACTTTGTAGTGTTCAACACTAACGTTGTGCAAGTAGCTTGCCCAGTAAACTATAAAAATTAAATTTAAGTGTGTATATATTTCGGGGGAAACTCTTAGCCAATTCTTCAGCACAAAAGCTAAGTGCTGAAGAAGGGGGTAATCGTAACTATGGAAAATAAAATAAAATTTGGAGGGCTGAAATCCGAAAATGGTATAACAAGCTTGGCACACATATTTTCGAATGACGCAAATTTATCATGAATGGCACGAGTTCCAAATTACGCATTTGGACCATCATTTGCTCAATAATGACTGGGGACGCCATCTGTTGTAAAATTGAAGAACGAGAATGTTTACAAAAATATTAAATTTGTTATCAATCTTTGAACATTCTTATTCAAATTCTGTAAGAAAAGTGTGTCCTCAAGTTATTAAACTGAATATTCATCAAAATATCGCAATTGTGAGGAACACTCTCACCATTTACACAAACGTCAAAAGTAAATGACGAATTCTAATGACGAAAGCATATGATGGATTATCGTCATGAGGATTTGGATATCTGTCTTTGGCCTAAAATGATTTAATTTTAACCAACATACAAGATTGTTCAGGCGCGATAATGGTAAGATATCCATACATACACATATGGCCAAAAAAATAAGTACACCCATACGAATTTTTCTTATCACCCTGTAGCAAAGTAGTTATTTGAGGAAATAAAATCATATGGAAAGATTTAAATACTTAATTGGTGAGGAATCAAATAATATGTAAATTGGCATATTATAATAAATAACAGCTTTCATTTAACTTGAAAATGTACGAACTGACTAAAATAGGCAGGACAATAAGTACATGTCAGTTAATTTGATTAAAACTTGTTTTAATTAAAATATTAATTTCTGATTCGACAAGAATTTAGTTTATTTTATTATTTAAAAGTAAATAATCCATTATTTTGAAAGAAAAAAGGTTTTTGTTGGCCCTCTGGAGATAATTCTTATGGCATGTTCCCATACATCCATATATCCAGTTACTTCCAGGAAATTCCGTAATTGGTCCGTTTTGTGAAAACTGTGTTTCTGGTTCATTGATTCAACTCTCTCTAAACATTCCGGATTTAATTTAACTCTAGTAACAACGTGAAAAGCCACCCGATTTGGTTGAAGCGGATCCTTGACCAGTTTGTGAGGTATGGTTAGGGTTAATATCCTGCTGAAATTCCCATTTAAAGTGTATGGGTTCATCAGTGAAATATTCTAGGACTCTTTACTAACATTTCTTATATGGAAATTGCCTCAAAGTAACGGTTATTAGGTCTATTTGAACGAAACCAAACTATGAAAATTAAACCATAGACCATGTTTTTTCGCCTCCATGGGAAATAGCCAGTTGATGTAGCGTATATCATATTATTTTTTCCTGGATGAAGAATATTACGATAAGATTAGTTCCCGATTAAATTTATTGCGATCTCATAAATAAAACAGAATATTCTGTGAGTTTCTATTGTTCGGTCAGGAACAAGAAGAACTATCCCTCCCAAATTTTCTTGAATCGTCAACACTTTTTAACGTCACCATGGAAAGTTCTAAATTTTTTGTCAAAACTGCTTTACTTCTTGTATTCTTCGATTAACTTTTTAAATGGATTCTATATTTTCAATATTTGCCGCGAAAATCATCAGTCATGTCAAGATAACTTTTCTCGCCATAGTGCAAATGAGACCGACAGTTGTCCTTAAGGCCCTTACATGGACTTAACCGCATTAGAAACTGCTTTTATTCACTTTTTAATGAATTACGCAGTAAATACAATGTTTAGCTGGTTTATTTCGTTATTGAGAGAATAATTTTCCACTATTTCAAAGTTTCGAACTTAAGCTTCTTTTTTCGTACCTACCATGCGTTTTTCGCCCCTTAAGTATTTTTGTTTGTTTTTAATTTAACGCTTCTTGCATACACCAATGAATAAAAAAACAAATCCTTACGGAAAATAGCAACTTGTTGTCAAAAAATTAAAAAAACCGATGGTGTACTTATTATTTTGACCAAGCTAAAAACCCACTTCAAAGCTAATATCGGGAGGGACTAAGATAATAGGGGGATACCATTTAGTTTTTCGGTTCCTTTGGCATTGTTGTATCCTAATTGTTGTAATGGCTATCTATTTGGATTAATTCAATTTTAAAAAGGGTATGCAAATTTGGCATAAAAAGGTACATGAGGGATGTACTTATTTTTTTGTCCATATGTGTAAATGCGGTTGCCCTTGCCCATAGTTACGCATTGGACGTTCCTTTTACATTATTTATTTTCCACAATTTCGAACCTAATGTGGTTATGGACTTGACCGAGAAATTGTACCTGTATACAACAATTTTGACTAGTTGAGCTATCGAAGTCCGAACAAAGTAAATTTTGACTGTAATGCCAGCGATTGGAGCATATATGTAATAAAACTAAGCTCTACTAAGCTCTACTAGCTCCAGAAAAGAAATAAAATTATTAAAATCATTTTTAAACTATATTTTTTTATAATGCGACTGTTTTGTATGACTTAGCTGGCTTTTTGGCCGTTTTTCTGGCTGAAATTAATTTAGCCGGATTTTTAGCCGTTTTAGAAAAAAACATAGCCGGTTTTCCGGCTAAATTTAGCCGTTTTCTAAATTTCCAGTTGGCAACACTGCATCTCATGTACCGAATTCCTCCACCACGACATGTCAGGCGTGGTTTACGAGACCTTGAGAGAGAGGTTCATGGATACAAACGGGACCCTTATGATGAAGTTACATACCGAGCCGCCATTGCAGCGATCCACACTGAAGAAGTGAATCGGTCTATCGCGAGTTTAGGTGCGAATAGAGTCCTCTCAGAGCGCCCACCACCAATTTCGCCTGAGGAGATTAGGCTCCCGAGAGCCACTAGAGTGACACTAGCACAACTTCGGTCGGGCTTTTGTTCACGCCTTAATTCGTACCTTTCTCGCATAAACCCGGACATCCAAAACATCTGTCCAAACTGCAATGGTACTCCTCATTATGTGGGCCATTTGTTTCAATGCCCCGCTGCGCCCACTGACCATACCCCTATATCGCTGTGGAAAAAATCCTATCGCAGCAGCTATGTTTTTGTCCTTAGACCTCACGGACACAAACATTGACGAACCATAAATCGTACCCACATAGATGCACAGAGGTTTCACACCTTTCTGCACCGCTACAAGAAGAAGAAGAAGAAGCACCTTCATTAAGGTTACAGTCATCGAGATGCTCGTTCCATTTGGCCTTCTTGTAGTCTTTAACTTGTCGCTGTATTTGGATGTTGAGCTCCCGAATTCTGGGGTCACCAGGGTTAGCGCGCCTAATGTTGTCACGTTCATCGGCTAACCTTGCGGCACTTGTTGAAAAATTTGGACGAACCTTTGGAATGCGCCCTGCATGGATGAACCGTGCCGCAGCTTTAGTAATGACGCTCCTAATGTTCCGTTCGGCCTTATGTATATTGGTGGGAGGGGGAAGCGCGAAGAACTTCGATGACGTGTATGTTTTGAAACCTTCCCAATCAGCTTTTTTGTGATTGACAAACGTTCGCTTCTCTGACTTGGTCAGGTCAGCTGGTTTGTCAATTCGGACTTTGATTGGGAGGTGATCAGAAGGAAGACCAGTACCCAGGAGGTCTCACTAATTAGGCTAGCGCTGACAATTGTAATGCCTGGGGAGCTAATACAATTGTTTGCATAACGGGTTGGTGAGTCTTCATTGAGGGTACAGAAATCTGATGCATCCAGAGATTCGGAGATAGCTTGACTCCTGGTATCGTTGTGAAGCGCGGAATGCCAGAGTTCATGATGGGCATTGATTGGGCAAGAATGATCCTGTGCTCTCCATTAAGAAGAGGACCAATATTGAAATGGTAGTTTGTACAGCTAGAATGTGGTGGTATGTAGATATTAAAAATTTGAATATTGGTGCTCCCTGATGAAACTGAGATGGCTTGCAATTCCGCCGTACCGTCTGAAACTACATCTAATACACTGTAATGTACGGACCTGTGTATTAGGAAGGCAAGTCCACCTCCAGGGTGAGAATCATTCGTGGCGCCTTTTCTGTCCTTGCGTATGATGATATGCACCTTCAGCGTTGAATGGTGAATTCGCGTGGAGCTTCGTCTCTTGAATGGCTGCAATCAGAATTCTGTACTTTCTCAAGAAGCTTGTGATTTCGGAAATTTTTGCCTAGGATGCCATTACAGTTGAACTGCAATATGGACACAGGTGTAAAAGTTGCTGGCGGAGGGACAGGAGTTAAACTGTGTCTTATATTCAAGGCAACAGTATTGGGGGGAGTAGGGGGCATTGGTGGTGGGGAAGGGCCTGGTTTTACCCAAGGCTGCCCAGTAAACCTACGGCCTGGTGCAACAAATGTACCTTCCATGTAATTACCCATCCTTCTCAAACCGGAGCATCTGAAATGCACCCACTCCGAACAGCAACTACACTGAAGTGACCTGGCATTTGAACCGATACGTCGGTTACAGACACTAACACATCCATACCCTGACTGGGCCTGGATTTGTTTGGATTTGACTTAAATGACTTCAAGTTTAGTCATCATTCTCGCCTATTGAATCGAGCAACAAGAATGTAACAACTGCAATCGGGTTGTCCTATAATATTTGAAGTGAGGTTACTGAGTTCATCGCAGAGGCACATCGAAATAAGTCGTCCATTGACTACTACCGTTCTTGTGGCTCCCGGAAGCCGAGTATCCTCAGACGATATTGGTTGTGTGTCACCTACCTAAACTCCCGAATCACAACTGAATTGCCGCAAGATATGCTGCGCTATCAAATTTATCGGATGGTATCGCAGGACTTCCTGCTCGAGAATTCAGCAACTTTATTATCAAAACGCTTACCAAGGTTTTTTATTTGACCAGAATGCTATGGTTCGATGGTACCATATGACACCTTTTCAAGCAATATTTATAGCCTAGTGGAAGGTTTTTTTTAGAATAAGGACAGGAAAGGCAAAACAAAAAAAAGTGATGAATGGAAAAGAGAAAAAACTACAGAAACAATAAAATTTATGTTAAGCCCAAAGTCCACTTACCCAACATTCCCATATTATTCGGATTCCTTGCATTCGACAACTCATTCTGCACGACATACTTCAACGTTACATACAAAATGTCCGGCTGTAAGTTCAACATCTCCTTCAAGCACGACATGTAAATATTGATCAACGGTTTCGTCTTCAATCGCATCTTGACCAACGTCGCAAGTACTTCATGATCGCGACTACTCTGCCCCGTCACATTATAACAAATATACGTCAACAGCTCCTGTGCCGGCTTCATCAACTTCCCATTATGAATCCACAGCTCCAGTCGGGACACGGACAACGCCCGTACCTCACAAATCCCCGAAGTGGTGGCCAGAAATTTCAAAAAGTTCCTTGTCGAGCAATCTTGCTGCTGGCGTCTGTTCAGCTGTTCTTTCACCGTGTCCAGGACGTATTTTTCCATAATGTGCAAACTGTTGGCATAGCGATCCTGGACGGGGAAATCGAATCCTGTTTCATTGCTTCGCGTGGGAGTGTCCACGCCGTGCATGGAATTATCGCCCGAATCGTCGTCCATTGATTCGCGACTTGACTGGGAAATTGCAATAAGTTCGGGTTGAAGCATGGATTTGGGCGGCACGCGTGTTCCGAATGCTGTGCAAATGTTTTCCACGAACGGGGCACACTCTGGATTGTCCACCCAGACTCGCTCGTTGGACGCATCGTCGATGTAGATTTTCACAAACATTTCGGGCCACGATTTTTTGTCGTGATATCCGCGGGCGAGCAGGTTGCTGGCCAGAACGTGAGCGGTGGGATTGTTACGTCCTTTGAAGGCGTGTTGGTTGTCACGTTTGAGGATTGAAACGAGGGCAGAGGTCACGACATCGTTGCAGAATAGTTGTGGTCCCATTTTGGCCACGTACATCAAGGAGAGGGATAGAACTGGATCGACTTTGCTTCGGGATGATAGGAGTTTTGCTGCGCCACATAACAGTCCGACAATTGTTTGCGAATCGGGAGGATCCACCGTGGAGAGAATCGTCGGGATGAGATCGGCCGGGTCGCATTCCGTGGCCATTTGTTCCCATAGTTCTGGGACGAGAGTGGACGCCGCGCTTGCACCACCTTCGCCGGATAGGCGAGGCACGGAGCCGATACTCGAGCCAAGTTTGGGTTTTTTCGAAACGACTCCAATGGGTGCGGATGATTCGCGTTTGCGATCGGATGAGGAGCCGGAGGCTCCTTTGGCCGAGGACATAACCTTGCTTTTGTCATCGCGACTCGAGGAGGCTTTTGTGCCCAATACGTAGAGTTCACTGCCGGCGTGCGGAACGCCGACTTTACTTTTCGCTGAACGCGAGCCGCCCGGCGGTTTATTGCGATCCATTTTTTTTTTTTAGAGAAATGTGTGGAAATGGATTTTGTTGTGACCGCGGATTGCCGACGTTTTTTGTATGTTTTGATCAGCTGATTGTCAGTTTGTTGTCAATTTGACACGAGTCGGTAAAAAAGAAGTGGGAGAGTCGGGGAAATTTGTTTGTCTGTTCACAATGGAAATGCATTTTTGGATTTGCTGTGGTTTTTTGGCTTATTTTTGTGTTTTTGTAGTATTAATTGATTAAAAGTGAACTTGATCAAGTTTCTTCATCTTGCAATTGGTGAATATGTGCAGAAAAATAAAGAAATTTGACGTTTTGTGAAACTTTTGTGAATTTTTCCAGTCCAAATTTACCTTCCGAGCGCTCCCTATTTGACAAGTGAATCTTTTTTGCCGGTTCGCGACTGGCGACTGTCACACAATTGCGCTGACCGCGGATTAGTGGCTCAGATTTCTTTGGACATTCTTGTTGACCGCTGGTTGTTTGCCGCTGCCGGTCGTTTTCCTTTTTTATATTTTCCGCGAACAAAAACCGCTGATCTCGACAAAAATTTCGCAGACACGGCAAAACGCTCAATGGAGACGGACATTGTGAAATACCCAACCGAGGAACTTGAGGATGGAGAGGTATTTATTGCGCATTTCAAATTTTCAGTAGAAACACAAATTTTGGGTAAATTCTCGCTTACAGATCTCTGACGGGAGTGAAGATGGCTACACGCCGTTACAGCGCCCTGAAACAAAGCCGCCGCCAATGCAAACGGAAGTTCCCATGACTGGTGTTGGCCCCACGCCAAAAATCGCCCTAAATGCAGGCACAGCTCTTGGTCCTAACTCGGACGTCAGTTCTGCGGAAGAGGACGACGACGATGATGACTCTTCCTCCGGATCGGATGATGGAGTCAAGCGACTCACTCGCGGCGACCAGCCGCGCGACAAAAAGGCCAGACGACGACCACGACGTCCTGTTGCCCAGCTGAACGTCCGGCCGCTGGTCAATTTGCAAACTCCGGACGCACGTCGCAAGAAGTACAACATCTGGTGCGAAAGCCTGCAGGAGGACACCCTCATGGAGAATATGCGCGGCTTCGACGTCAACAAGGACACGGCAACAAAATGCGATCGTAGCGTCGAGACGTACGATTTTTCCATAAAATATCGCCTGAACGGCGAAAATCGTTTAAAACGTCGAGCCCCATCCGGCGGGGGTGATGGTGGTGGGGATTCGCCGCTCGGTCGGGAAGATGACGGCAACGACGACGACAGTGACGACTTCTATCGGCAGCAGAACAGCAAACGCGGTCGCTTCAATTCGCGGGGCAGTGTCAAAGATCGACTGGGACCACGACCATCTTCAGCTGATATGGAGCCGCGACATATCCTGGATTTGACTGCGGATGAGCAGGATGTGGACGAGGTGGTGGCGCGGGATATGGCGAATAAATTGTGCGAGGAGAAGGACGATCTTTTGTGTAAGTGTGGACTTTAGGGCAGGGGACAAGTCAATTTCACAACTAACGGAAATTCCAAATTTTAGTGCGCGTCGTTCAAGTGCTGGGCAAGGAGAAGGCAATTGAAATTTTCAAGGAGACGCAACGCATCGAGGGTGAGGGCGGCATGATGATTATCGTAAGTACCGTTAGAGCTTTTTTAGGTTATAAATGTAACGGGACCCCTACCGCGTGGGTCTCGGCCCTATGACACGATCCAAAATAGAACCGTCTGTAGAAATGAGCTGAGAAATTGTCGTCGAAATGGTAAAACGCGACGTCATGGAGTGGGTATAGTTGGGCAAGGAAGAAGCTAAACGAAATTGCGGCCATAATCGTTCGGTCATCGCACTATGACTAGAAATTCATGAGGTGATGAACGTGAAACGAGTGGACGAAGGCAGATTGCGTGGACGACCGAAAGCTTGATGGGAGCAATTAGTAGAGTAGGTGAGAACGCCCACCAGCTGCTGTGCCACTGGAACTGAAGGGCAAAGTAGCGTTACAGCGTCATCGAATTATTACTAGAAATTCATGAGATCCCAAGAAGGTGATCAACGCACAACGAGTGGACGAAAGTAGATTGCGTGGACGACCGACAGCTCGATGGGAGCAACCAGTAAAGTAGGTGAGAACGCCCATCAAACTAAAGGAAAAAGAAGCGACATCGCGACAATTAGAGGTCCACGATACAGACGGCCAAGTGCCGACGTCGAACTATCGTGCCATAAAGAAGAAGGACCAGAAGGTTCATCCTTGAAGCGTCGGTGCGTTAAATTCAACTAGTGTGGCTGAAGTTGTCCATCCCACTTCGAGTATCACAAAACGCTGTACCACACATCAGCAATTTGAAAAAAACTGAACTACGCTAAGGCTGGGCGCAAAATGACTTTGCACGTCACGGAAGCTGCTCTGCTCTCTAAAACAGTGTCGTACACTCGACAAACGCTTGCCATTCCGTGCGTGTCATCTTGCTCGCAGCCTAAACAACGTTTTCTCCCTCTCTCTTCTCCCATTTCAGAATGGCACACGCCGTCGCACGCCCGGCGGTGTATTCCTCTTCCTCCTCAAAGGCGATCGGAAAATTTCCAAAGACGATCATCGTGCCATCTTCCAGGAGGAAGCGCGCAAAGCAAACACCGATCGAAAAATTCTGCAAGCCAATCGGCGCGATCAAAAAGTCGAAGAACTGAAAAAGCGACTCAACATGCAAGATAAGGATCTCAAACCGCTTTTGTCGCGTGCCGAAACGCTCACCAGTCGGACGCATCTCAAGCCGGACAATAATGGAACACGTAAGACAGAAACTTTCTCATTTTCCCGTAATTTTCTCAACATTTCTCTTTGCATTTCAGTATCCAACCCGCCACCATCGCCGGTCACCAATAGCGGTCAGGACAACAGTCCCGACTATAGTGCTCATGCCATAAACCATGTGAGTCATGAGAATAGTCCCGAAAAGGAGGAGGCATCATCATCATCTTCTCCCGCCGAGGAGGACTTGTTGACGTGCTACGATGATGATATTCTCGACATGAATTGTGATGACATGGATTTGTTTTGAGAGAAGATGAGAGAGCGCGAAAGAGCATAGGTGCAGTGTGCGCAAGGAAATTCCGCAATATATTCTGATTCGAATTTTTCTTATTTTTAATCTGTGCTCACTGGAGAGTAGACACTTTGACCTTGATAAAAGGCGAGAGCACCCATACATAATTTAGTATGTAAGGACATACGCGTATATTTTCAATTGTTATAAATACTCGGAGAGTAGCGAGAAGTTATTTTATATAAAACGATAAAAATAATTGTGGAAAAATATTAATTTTTTTTTCTAATAAAAAACCCAAAAATAATCTCAAAAAAAAAAGTTAAATTGATTGACTGAAAGTCCAGGTCGAAAAGTATAACATTGTGGCACCTGGTCTTTGCATATGCTAAGACTAAGTCTTCTTGGTGAAGAGGCCCTACATGCCTAGCTAGCATTGAATGTTGTTTACACAACTGGTTAATACTGTTAAAGAGCTTGGCCAGTACAAGTGCGTTCGGTTCTAATGAAAATGCATGGGTACGAAATAATTTAATAGCCTGACGGATACGCAATATTTTAATGGTCTAACTGTGTATCGATTAGTAAGATTTAATGATGACTAAGTCAGAGTCCTTTTGTAAACAATTGGGAAAAAAATCACCAAGCATGGGTGAGTTAAAAAAGTAAAGAGGCGGACTAGATTTGATCGAACAACGGGTGCGTCACCAAGCTGACGCGCTTAGCATCGATCAACGAAATCGATCATAACACATGGTAGCTTCGGATGAAAAATACGAGTCAAACGAATAAAGATGCACTATGTCTGAATAACATTTCACCATTAAGAATTTAGTTTATGTATCAATGCGAGTTCATGCATGTCGCGGCCACTGGTCATTGATTGCGGTATCAATTATGATACGATAGGATATCGATAATCGTTCATACTACGTAAGGCCTATGTTACGTGAGCATTGCCCATTGGTTCGCCACTATTGTGTTGATAGTGTGGTGTACTTGCACTGACGTGCATTATGACTCAGTGCAAAAACAGAAAGTCTAAAAGCAAGATTAACGTTATCTGATCAACAGATAGTTCTCTCGCAGTACACAGTCTGGAAAGGAAAGAATCAGAAGGCATGCAATAATCTTTTTCAGTAATTTAGTGAAATTTCTGATAACTTTGATGTGAAAGTATTTGCTTAAGATATTGGTGAAGAGTGTTTTCAATACATATTTTGCCTTCCCTATAATGCTGTTATGTATTCTGCGCTTGGCATTAATGGTAAGTGGATGCCTAATCGCATATGGTCCGCGATCGCCTTGTGTGAACGGACAAATCAGTCGCATTGCACGATGAGCTAAATTGGCTCCCTATTTTCTCTAAAATCATTCTCGTATGTTTCGAGTTCATTTAGGAACGAAGCACTAGCGTTTTGGTATCGACAAAGTACGCACACAAATTTGTATCTGGAATGTATAGAATGTATAACTAGTGAGTGGGTCATTAGACCCACTTGAGTTTGATGCTTTATAATCTTCATCTGAAAATTCTATTCAGTGCGTGAGAAGGGTTTTCTGAGAGGAGGAACTTTGGTTAGTTGTGTATCGGTTTTGTAGTATGCAAGTGTCGTGAAGTAATCTTGATTTGATTTGTGTAGACGAATGAATTTGGGAGAACGTTTGGAAAGTGAGTGAGTACTCACTAAGTTTTGGCGTATTTTGTTGTTGTGCATATTCTCTTTGTTGGTTAATCGGGTTGCATGAAGAGTTTTGATGTAAATGAAAACAAATCGTGAAATTGCCCTTGTTTGTGTTCATTTTCAATCAAGGTGAGTATGATGCAATCGTAAGAGTTTTTTTCAGGAGAGGGTGGGGTCAACTATCATTTTTGTGACTTGATTTCCGTTTGATTCTTCTCTTCGGAGAATATTGTGAATGAGGATGCTCCATGTCCCGACAAACCCACTGTTTGTGGCCCTATGGTGTTGATGGGATGAGTCCCTATTGTTGACTCAGTCCTCTCATTAAAATTGTGCCAGTCGAAAAGCACGTCGCGTATTTCAGTCATCCGTATTTTTTTCCCTAGAGAGGCTGCTAAAATAGATGTTTACCGATTAACCCCAAAAGCCCTCTTCCGTTCGCGTTGTTGTTGTTTTAGCGGCACAAACGGAGAAACATTTCAAAAATACACTTGGAAGAAAAGAAATCGACCCACCCCAAACGCTGTGCTTTAAAACGGAAAATGAACTCAAAAACTCAAATTGGAAGATATCGGATCGAAGTTGAGACAAGGTAGTGCGAGTGGCCCTTGGTTAAGCTGATCAGACGTACAGCATTTTGTTGGACAGTACAGAATTTTGACCTGTCGTACAGCATTGGGAAATATACAGCATTCCCCATGTCACACAGTGAAACCTAATTCACTACATAATAACCTTTTCGATGAGGCCTTAGAACAGTCATGGCTGCTTTTAATGTGTAAAGTTTGACCTGTGCGATCGATATTTAGCAGGGTGATCGCACTTTTATGTTTGCCAATCTTTCAATTTCCACAGCCCTTCCAGATCTCTCTGAAAAATTTGCAATTGTAGAGCTACTTGGAGCTCATATTTCCTCCAAATTCAGTGCCTAAATTGCACTTCTGTGTTTTCTAATCGAAAATTGTCCATAACTTGGAAATTCTTGAGCGGAATTTTGAAATTTGGCAAACATATTTGGTGAACATTTCAAGGCTATAGCTGCCAAGGTTCAGAAGTTACAACCGTCAAATGATGAGATTTTAATTTATATTCCCTATGACAAAACGATTTCCTTGGAGTCAATTTAAAACAGCGTTAAGAGCCCAGGGAACCGGCATTGGAATGGCATCAACCCTGGGGAAATGCATACTCTGCTCCAGAAATATGGCTCGTCGACCTCGCACTGTCTGTCGTGCACTAGAGATTTCGCCAACATTTTTGCGACTTGGTGCTGTTGCGCAATAGGATTAGGCGAAGTGCAAGCGCAGCGAACGCGGTGAGCCATTGTAAGGCAATTCGTTAAATTTATATGACTGGCTCGTCCATACATTTACTCAGATCCTGTGGCTCGCCCTTGGCTTCGTTCAGAACTCACTCTGTCTGTCACGCTTTTCATAATTCGCCAACATCCTTGCGACCAGCACTGGTAGGCAGTGGATTAGAGCAAGGTGCGATCGCAGCTAGGGGTGAGCAAATAGATGGCAATTTGTAAAATTTAGACCTTTGGCTCGTCCTTAGGATTACTAAGATTCTATAGCTCGTCCTTCGCTTCGATCAGACCTCGTTGTCTGTCGCGCTTTTCAGAATTCGCAAACATTTTTTATACGTAGCGCTGCTGGGGAAATGGGATAAGGCGAGCGCAGCGAGCGGTGAATCTATGGAAGGCAATTTGTAGAATTTAGACCTCTGGCCCGTCCTTACATACACTCAGATCGTGTACCTCGCCCTAGTCTGCGCTCAGACCTCTTTTTGTATGTCGTGCATCAGAGAAATTCACAACATTTTTGCGACGTTGTTGTTGTAGCGGTGCAGAAAGGCGTGAGTCGCTGTGCATGTCCGTGGATATGTTCTAAGTTTCGTCGTCGTTCTCACCTATTGTCTCAAGCGGCAAGAACGTGGCAGCTGCAATAGGGTTGTCCCATAATGCCCTCGGAGTGAGGATAGTGGGTGCAGCGGGGTATCGAAACAGGTGGTCCACATCGTGAGGCGCACCACCGCAGCTCGGACGAATGTTCTGGATGTCCGGGTCTATTCGAGATAGGTACGAATTGAGGCGTGAACAAAACCACGACCTAAGCTGGGCTTGTGTCACTCTTGTGGCTCTCGGGAGCCTAGTCTCCCCAGGCGATGTGAGTGGTGGGGGCACTGAGACGACTCTGTTCGGGCCTATCGACCGATTCACAAGTGCGATGGCCGCATGGTATGCTGTGTTATCGAATATATCGGGAGGTACCCGTTTGTATCTCTGGACGTCTCTCTCGAGATCTCTGTGTCCACTCCTGACATGTCGTGGAGGGGGAGTATTGTCCATGAGATGATGGTTTGGGTGATCCTCTCGATAGTAACCGACCAGATATTATAAAGACAGGAGGAGATTGTGATCACGCACTGATAACATGCTGGTTTCTTAGTGAAAATGATCCTGGGACGACATGAGATGGCAACCTATAGCGATACGTAGATCGTAGAGCAGCATTCTGGCATGCCTGGATCTTATTCCAGTTTGTGTCACAAACGGTTTGTGACCACACCGGTGCTGCATAGCTAGGGATTGCCCTATCTATCGATTTGTAGGTGACCAACATAGTTTCTTTGTCCTTGCCCCAGGAACTCCCGGCTAGTGCCTTTAGGACGTTGTTTCTACTGTGCACAGTAGGAGAGAGTACGCTACCCTGTGGAACTCCCTGCTTAATTTTTCTATGCTTTGAACAACTGCCCCGAAACTCTGTGAAGGATTGCCTTCCAGGTAGATAGTTGGCAATCCACCTAACCTCTTGTGCAGGAATATGCATATTTAGGAGATCGGCCAAAAACGCAGAATAAATGACCGTGTCGAAGGCTTTCGACAGGTGAAGGCAGAAGGCCCACTAGGACGGTTCTGTCACAGGGCTGTTTCTGGTTGAATCTATTGTGGATGTGATGGGTAATCATATCCAGGGCTGTTGTGGTGCTATGCATCTTCCTGAAGCCATCTGGTAAGAAGATAGCTCAGCATGCGATACAAGGGTGGGGTGGATGAGTGCTTCGAGCGGCTTTGCAGCGGGTGATAAGATTGTGACTGGACGGTAGGATTCGGCGAGTTTCGCGCTTGTACCGGGTTTGAGAAGGGGGATGATTCGTCCCTTTTTCCAGAATTCAGGGATGACAAGCGTGGATATCGATAAGTTGAAAGCCATCGTTAGGTATTCGGTGGCCGGAAGATCTAGGTGTTTCAGCATGACCATTGAAATTGCTCTTGATTGCTGCAGAAACTTGGTCCGCTGTATAGGTAGGGATGATGTCAACCGTTTGGTTGCGAATCCTTCTTTTTATCTTGAAGTTGAGCATCTTGGTCTCGGGGTGTTGAATAAATTGCTTATTGAAAAAGCTCGCGCAGAGTTTTGGATTTGCGATGGTTTTCTTATCGAGTCTGATGGCTACACTGCCCTTGTCTTTGGTTGGGCGGGATAGGGCGCGGACCGTAGCCCATAGTTTGCTGACACCTTGTGAGAGGTCGCAGCTATCCAGATGCTCGTTCCATTTTTCTTTTTTATAGGTGTTAACTAGTCGATTTCTTTCGGAGTTTAGCTCCTGAATTCTGGGGTCTGCCGGATTTGCGCGTCTTAAATCGTCCCGTTCTTCGGATAACCTTGCGGCAGTAGTTGGGAAATATGGCCGAACTTAGGGTATACGCCCTGCCCGAATGTAGCGAGCTGCCGCTTTGACAATGACGTTCCTTATATTCTTTTCGGCTTCCCTAGCGTTCGTTGGAGTAGGAAGCGCGTCGTAGTGAACGCAGTGAAACCCTCCCAATTTGTCTTTTTGTGGTTGATAAACGTACGCCGTTCTGACGTCGGCGTCGTCAGTTCGGCTGGTTTATTCATATTTATCAATATGGGGAGGTGATCAGATTGGAGAGACGTGGTTGTCTCCCAACGGGTTTCACTTATTAAACTGCTGCTCACAATAGTTATGTCTGAAGAACTATGTCAGGCGCCAGCGAAGCGTGTAGCCGAAATTCCATTGATTGCGCAGAAGTGTGATGGGTCTAATTTGGTCGCGATATCTATACCTCTGGCATCATTTCGTAGGTGAGAGTGCCAGAGTTTCGTGATGGGCGTTTAAGTCGCCAAGTAGGATCCTATGTTGTGATGTGAGGAGTGGACCAATATCAAACTTATAGCCAGAGCCACAGCTGGATGCTGGTGGAACATAGATATTTATAAGTTCGATATTGGTATTGCCGGATTTAACGGCAATAGCTTGCATTTCCGCCGTGCCGTCGTTGAAACCAAGATCCAATACACTGTATTGCACGGTTCTGTGTATTAGGAATGCAAGCCCTCCTCCTGGATTAGGACCCTGCCTGTCGACTCTATCGCGCCTCAAAAGTATGTAATCGCCGCGGATGTTGAATTCGGGAGTTGAAGGTTGGAGCTTTGTCTCCTGAAATGCCGCTATCAGAATTCTGCGCGTACTCATGAAACGGGCTATCTCGTCGATCTTCAGACGGATGCCATTGCAGTTAAACTGCAATATGGTGAGTGGGGTGTACACTGCTGCAGGGGGTGCACCTGTTAGACTTGAGCGATTATGTCTTGTTGTTTTGTTGACTGCGGGTGGCGGTGGTGGAGAGCTGGGGCCAGGAATGGCCGGAGACGGTGATGGGCCATTGGCTTGTGAGCTAGGGCCTGGGGTGGTTGAGGGCCGACCCGAGTGCAGACACCCTGGAGCAATAAAGGATAACTCGTCATAATGACAGAAATGATACCATTCTCTGCAGCAGGTACACCTCAAGGACCTGGCATTCCCGAAAATTCGTCGGTTGCATACACAGCAAATGTAGATTTCGGGACCTGGATTGGTCTCGATGCTGGCGCGGATTAGGAGAATTGAGAGCAACCGCGCTGAGATGAAATGCTCCCAATTTGACGAAAAAACACATAGAACACATACACAGCCATACATATCCCTCCAGCATCGAACCTTCATGGTTCTTGCCATGGAGGGATCTTTTGGCAACTCTTGGCCGTTTCGTTGGATGAAACGGGTGTGCTCCGCCTCGAAGAGGCTTGAAAAACCCGTATGGAATGGGGCGACAGTTTTTCCTCAAGGGCGGTAGCAGTCACCATGGCATCATCGATCAAATTGTCAACCTCGAAGATCTTGGCAGCCCATAAATTAATTGTTATATCGTGAAATATTGCGGCGAGTATTCTCTTGGGTAGAGTAAAAATGGGACATGTATACATAGTTTGGCAAATGTAAATCAGGATTGGGCATCATAGATACAAGTTATTCTAATATAAATTAATCTGTGTGACGATAGAACGTACATTACACAGTAGAAGCCATCGCCTAGAGGCAACGATTAATTTATTTTCTCACATGCTTATTTGAACCACGTATCATCAAATTTGTTTACAATTTAAACCATTCGATATGCTGTGCTTGTGTATCCCACAATCTCTTGCAGAGTGCTTATCTTGCCCACTTGAGTGAAAAATGTTTGATTTATGCTGAGGTTGTTAGGAATCTCTAGACGTTTTATATGCATATATGTACGTGTACTCTGTCAATGGATTCGATTTGTAATGCTTGCCTGTAACGAAATATGTTTGCCTAAACATCATTCAACTTTTGACGAGAATGTAGTAATTCATTTTTAAGTATTCGGCTATTTGTTTATTCAAATTCAATAAATTAGTGTACAGCCTACATAGTGCTAAGTGTGGACGCAATATGAAGAAATAACAAACCTGCTTAAATTACTATTATACTGGCAGAGAAAATTAAAAATGTAACTCATAACAAACCTGAACCATTTCAATAATTGTTAATAATAATCCATAAATAAAACTATGAATTCTGCTTTTGTTTGGCTCTCTTGCCTATGGTTAAGTTTAATTGTTCATTATAATGGCTAGAAACACTAAATAAAGGACGATTTTTTAAGTAAAGGCAAATATATGTAAAATATTTGTAGCATGTTTGTACATACATAGTTTACTCGAAAATTTAATTTACTCATAAAGTCTTCTAAAATAAGACTCATATAAGAGTATTCCTATGAATTTGCCATTACAAACTGGTTAAGGAAAAAATCCAATTCCTTTTTTTTTGTTTTAGAAACAATAAACGAAATTAAAAAAAAACACGACTGTAGTAATTTATAAAAATAATTTAATTTTTGCAAATATCTTCAACGAAACCACTTCGTAACGGCTATTTAACCGAAAATTTCCCCCTATTCAATACAACCGCATCTGCGAAAACTCTCCAATCCTTGGGCAATTTTCCTGCGAATGGCAATTCCATTTGGTGCCATTCGCATGCTTGTGTCACTTTCATTTGTCAACTGAAAGTGTTTGGTTCGATGTGTGATTTGTATGTGAGTGAAGTGTGTGAAAAGCGAAAAAGACGCGCGACAGGTTTCCAGTTAGAATAAATTTCAAACATTTTGCTAGTCTCGACTAATCAATCGATAAAATGAGGCGAACGCGATCACAAACACAAGCAGCCTCATCAACAACAGTATCGGCCGCGGTTAGTTCAACTGCTGCTGCAACAGCGCCGACCATCAATAATTGTGGCAATGAACAGCAGCAGCAGCATTTGCAGCCGGCAACGACGACGGCGCCAAATCGCCAAGAGTTACTTGAAGTTCGGGTAAGTGATCAAAATTATGGTAAAAGTCGCCGCAGCTAAAAGCCGTTTGGATTTTGAAAATGGCAACAGAGGATCGTCGCTCCAAAAGTAATTTTGGTAGTTTTCCACTAAGTATTGGATACATTTCATAGCGCAATACATATAGCATATAGGAGTAGTACAGTAGGTGCAAAAAATATTCGTACACTATTCATTAAAGCGGTTTTGAGGTTAGGTTTATGTACTCGTAAGGGACAACCAACAAATTAAGGAGAATTAAATTGTTGGACAAATATTCAACAGAGAAACAGAAATTGGATAATGCTTTGTAAGATTTAGTTCTTTTTCAATATTATTTTCATTTCTGAAAATTGGTATGCTTTCTCGAGCATTCATTTAGGGCCGGTTACTCGTACATATTTATCAACGACTAAGCTATCAATTCTTTGCAATAATGTTTAGTTATCAAATCTTTAAAGAATGTTTTATTTGTCGTATTTTTCTAAAAACGAGGTGCGTCCTGTCTATACGATAAGACTTAACCATCCACTGGGTAATCACTAGAGTAACTTTAAATACCAAGGGCCATTTTTTCGTACATCTTATAGGCTGATTAGTCTTATCGCATAGAGAACACACACAATATTCAGAAAGCTTTTCCATTGTACTGAATGGCATTTTTGTTGATTTTGCATAGTTATGTTATCTTTTGCTTATTTACGCTGTTGTATGAAACCGTTTGTCGTGCTCTGTGGCCGTGATCGTTCGGTCGCCACTCTGTGAAATAGACACTCATAAAGAAACGAGTTTCCAAACTCGGCACGACTCGTCGCAAGTTTATTATTCAGAAAAAGATGATAAGAAATATTCTTATCGTAGAATAATAAACTAATAAACTTACAATGCGACTAGGAGGTGGTATAACTGACAAACGTATAACACTCCGAATTTAAGTTGTCTTTGTAACGTTGATGACTACACACGGTAGTCATCAAAGCCACCTATATCAGAAAGCCGGGAAGCAGCAATACATGCACACAAAGCGAGCCTATGAATATGTCGTATATACGATGCACTTTACACAAGCACAGCGCATGTAAAAAAACCGTGTCTGCATTATAGACACTTCAATTCACGACACATTGCACTTTTCGCGACAAAAATCGACCGGGAGCTAATACTTTTCGTGTAAAGTTTGCCGCGACCAAACCCGATTTGCCTTTACCGATACCGCAATGTAAATTTTCCGACTAATCGAGCCTATGATCTGCCGCAAAAGTATATGAGCGGGTTCTGGTTCCGGGCTTTGAAATATAGATGGCTTTGGTAGTCATCAACGCACCATGCTCCACTAGGAGTTACGGTAGTCAAGAGAGATGTAACCGTGCAATGATTTTTTTAATATAAGATGATGGCGTAACCAAGCAAAATATGGCAGAACTATGCAAAATAAAAAAAATTCTATTCAATACAATGGAAAAACTTTCTGAATATTGTGTGTGTCTTCTCTATGCGATAAGACTAACCAGCCTATAAGATGTACGAAAAAATGGCCCCAAGACATTGTGTAAACGAAAGGCAGGTGGGTTTACAGTAATGATTGTTGTAAATTTTTGGTTTCAGAAAAAAAAAAAAACAGAACAGAGTAACCCTTACGGTATCATACATTATTTCTGTCGCGTACCGCTACCGCACCGCGCTGATTTGATGGAAGCTCTTAACTAATTCAATCTCTTTTGAATATGCGTATCATTGAAACAAGATGCGAGTATTATGGCGGGATTGTATTTATGTATATCAATCCTTTTTGCGGCTGACGACTTTTTCTTTGGCGGAAACCTTTTACAACACAGTTGTTTTTGTGAAATTTCATATTTTTTTGCATTTTTCGATTTACAAAATCGTCTTAACTTACACTGCTCGTCATCAGATTAGCACACCCCTTCGCATGAATAGTTTCGGCTGATTTCCAACCAAACTAAAAGAGCGAAAATTTCAAAATTATTAATAGTTTATTCAATTCTAAATTAATTAAAACAAAAAGTATTGGGTTTTCATTTTTTAATATTGTTTTATAATTGTTTTTCGAAAAAGAACACACAAAATAGCCATTTAAAATTTGTCATCAGGATAGCACATGTAGGTAATTTCTTTTTTGTCTACCTTCCACAATTAAAGACGTAAGACCCCTATTTTTTGTGGTTGTTTGAGTAAGATATTGACTTTAATATGAATAAGGAAAAATCATTATCTGCGGAATAAGGACCAAAATTTAAGGCATACAAGGAGTCAAAGTCAAGTGAGTCAAAAGTGAAATTTCGAGAATAAATTAATAAAAGTTGATAAGTTGAATCCGAACTCGTGTGTAATAAGTAGCGTTAAGGCAAAAATAATAGAGGCGATAAGAATTGAGTACATGTCAATCCTTATGAGAGAGTAATTTTGAGAGAAACATCTAGCCCTCATGACTCGGTCGCAAGGATTAGGGTACATTTTGACATTAAAGCGAGCCTATCTTTTGTTCAAACAGTGATAATAAAACTCCACATTTCAAGAAACTAAAACTAAAGAATAAACTGCAACTTAACTTTCCCCGAAAGAGAATACGTTAAAATTAATCATGAGAACACTTGACACTGGCCGAGTAAAACGCGTATACATATTTTATATGGTCGGAGATGCTTCCTTCAATGCGTTACAAACTTCATGACAAAGTTAATATACCCTTTTCGCTTAATAAGCGAAGGGTATAATGAAATTCAATAAATCAATTCCATACAATATTACGAGTAATTTTAAACTAATAAATTCGGCAAGGATTGGTTGGTGGTTCATTTTCAAATTATTACACGCCCATTGAATTTGTTCCATTAGTTGCTCTCGAGACAAAATCGGTTGGGTGTAGACTTCGCTTTTGATTTTTCCCCAGACATAAAAATCTAAAGGTGTTAAGTCTGGACTCCTTGGTGGCAATGCGACTGGTCCGAATCTTCCTATCCATTTTTCTCCAAATTCTGTATTTAAAAAGTCCGTAATTACCCTTCCATTGTGGGCTGGGCAACCATCCATCTGCCACCAAATATTGATCTGTTGGGCAATAGGTAAATTGTCCAAAATCGAAGATACTATTTGGTCCTCTAAAATATGAAGAAATGCAGCAGAATTCAACCGATGCGGGAGAAAAATCGGACCAATCAACTTATCCCCATGAACCCCCAACCATACATTTACGCTAAACTCATGCTGGTAGCGAGATGTCCGTATAGCATGGGGGTTGTCAGAACTCCAAATGTGAATATTTCCGCTGTTGAAAACACCACTTCGAGTAAAAGTGGCCTCGTCCTTTCAAAAAATTTTATTCGGGAAATGGCAGTCGGCTGCTTTTTGCTGTAAAAACCACCTAGAAAAGTTAATTCTTTTCTGATAATCTGCAGGAAGTAAATCTTGCACTTCAGTTAGATGATATGGGTGCAGTTTAACAAATTTGTTTATACTTACCGTTATAATAAGTAAAGTAGCATCTACAACAGTAGCGAAAAGTATTTTTCCATAATGCATAAAAATTTTACTTCCTTTTCAAAATTGAAGTCGGTTTGGGACATTTGCAGACTATGGTTTTATTTTCATTTATACGTATTATTCAGAAACTGAATGACTCTGAGCTTTATTCTTATATGCCGTTCGAAAGCTAAGATACTACGCCAACTTTTGTCAACTTTGCAGATTTGCCACTACAATGTACCGTTACGAAATTCGTGTTTAATTTTGACATTAAAAGTTGAAATTGACATTTCTGCAAAATTCAAAACGTCGTATCTCGGAAGATACGAAACCGTTCGAAACGTTCGATATGTCCTTTTATTGGAAATTTTGTGTACTTTCAGAAGAATATGAAAAACATTGATTTGGCTAAAATGGAAGCTAGAAAATAGGAGTTTTTCGAAAAAAGTCGTGTTTTTTTACAAGAATCACAAAAAAAAGCAATTACTCCTTAACGGTAAAAGCTAGAGAAATAATTTTGGCGACATTTTTCCTAAAACACCCCGTAGAGTCTACCTTTGGTCTATGGCTAACCAGTTGCGGGACACCCTGTATAACTAAGAGTGCCCTTTTTTACCTACCACAACAGGATCAAACCGAGTGGACTTGCAAGAATAAATCTACGTGCCAAATTTTGTTACAATTAACTCATCAGAATTCCTTGAAAAAACATTTTTTTTATAAAAACCAAATTGGGGGAGGTTGGGTTTGTATAGCAGCCCCATGACCCCACAGTCCGATTTTAGCGATTCAAACTGCCTGCAATAAAAAGAAGCATGAATAGCGGAATGGCTTTTAAACTGGCCGAGTAAAACGCGTATACATATTTTATATGGTCGGAGATGCTTCCTTCAATGCGTTACAAACTTCATGACAAAGTTAATATAGGAAGTGAAGGGTATAAAAACAGTTCCAAATTGTTTGCAGCGCAGAAAATGCTAAGTGAAAGGCATTGTAAATTGGACTTTGTCACATCAGCCGTTTCAATCAACAAAGTTGGTCTTTTTGAGGCTAAAAATTTAATAGATACGGGTTTGAAAAATTCCAGTATATGTACTGAAAACATAAAACATAAAATTTAGCCACTGTTAATACTTTGATGTTGAGATCAACAGCACGCCCAGCAATGTTATTTAACCCCATAAATGGATACTTGTTTTCAATCTGAGCGACATCATAGTCCGTCACGTAGGTCGTGAGTTCGAAAAACACCATTAAAATGAATTCGTTCACGGTGGTCCGGAATCCATGACCCTGTGCACCAATCCAACCACAAGCCAGGCTACTCTAAAATTTGCTAACAATATTTCTGCGACCGGAAATTTCAACTCCTAAGAAAATCATGATGTTGAAAAAATTTTGGGCTTGCCCCCCCCCCCCCCCCCCGACCGAAATCCTGGCTACGCTCATGTCCTGCTGTATTAGGTCGCTCCGCTCACACATGGAGCATCATTGTTATTTTTTTCATATGAAATTTTGTTGGATTCGGAGTTCATAGATTTTCCGTTTGGTTGAATCCTTCGGAAGACAAACCCTCCTCCGGAATGAGGATCATTTCTGGGGTTATATATGTCCCTCCGAATTGCCACTGATGTTTAGAGGAGCCTGGATCGAGTTTTGTCTCTTGGATAGCAGCAATCTATATTTTATGTGTACTCGTCAATCTCGTAATCTGACCTATCTTCGAGGAAATGATAGACAATGGTGTGAAAGCTGCTGGTATAGAGGCAGGTGTTAAAATGAGACGAGCATTCCTCACCACATTTTTGAGGGGTGGAACTGCTTGCGGGTGGGTCCGGGCAAAGCCTGCGAATCCCCGGACTTAGACATCAAACCTAAAAATGCACCTATTGTAGACGTCAGTTTCACATTAACCCTTTCGCTCCCAATGATGCAATATGGCATCATGAAATTTAATGATTTTTCATAGAAAATCTAAGAAATAAATTTTAACTTTTTGTGTGATATTAGACTCTCCCAATAGTATAATACCTAGTTGATTTTTTCCAGCGTGAAATTTTTGGTTTTGGGATGTTATTTTTAATGAAATTTTAGAGAAGGTTTGACGATTGTCGTAAAGCCGAAAAACTGATTTATACATTTCCCTATATTTCCTGATAATAATCATTTTATGCAAATCATTTTAATGGTTTTATTTTGTAAAGAGGTTGTTCTAAGAGAAAATCAAAAGATTTTTCGATTTTTTTTTTAGGAAAACCCTATAAAGTGGTTTTGTATGAGCATGATGCCATATGGCATCATTGGGCGTGAAAGGCAAGTCAGGAAGTCCCCTATTCATATAAATGCGAGTTGCTTGCTGCATGGAAGACACCCTTAGTTTTTATCCGAATGAGCTAATTTTTGGTGGGTGGGGTGATTATGAGCTCCAATCGCAATAAACCAAAACTAAGCACTCTGCTCTTATTTTGGGGGGAGTTATGGACATGTCCTTTCGCCAAATTCAAATGGGGGGATAATGGGGGTCGTTGGTCGGAGCGACTCAGTGTTTCTCCCAAAATAATATTGAACTTATTGTGAATACTTGTACGAAATTTTACGGCTGAACTAACATTCTTTCAAGAGTTATGGGGCTTTTAAAAAAGGTATAAAATGAATAAGTTCTAACTTATTTTTAAACTATCGCCGAATCATTGAATAGATCCTCTATGTGTTATACATCATTGCAAAGATAATTTTATGTAGTTTTTTTCGTTCTCAGACTATTTTTCTAAATCTTTTGTCGTTTTTGAAATACTCACAAAAAAATGAAAAATGACCTCCATTTCCCCATTTCCCCCTTTTTTAAGGTTGTGGACCCCCAATCGGCTGGGACTTTTTTTCCCATAATCTGGGGGTCGTCACCAACCATTCTGCAAAAAAATTACCGATGAAGGATTTTTGCCGACCAAATATCTCATTTTTCACACGGAAATTGCTAAGTGCCCTCTCAGTCCCAATGATGCCATATGGCATCATGCTCTAATTTGTTAACTATAGCGCTTAAAATTTTTTTTTTCAAGAAAATATCATAAAACATGCCTACTGAACGACATAATGTTGTTAGAAAAATTCTCCTCTTAAAATCCATAATTTGGGCATGAAAGGGTTAATGGCGGGCCATACCATTTCCGAACATTCCTCGGTTGCAAACACAGGAAAACTATACCTGGGGGCCTGGATTTGTTTCAACGCCGAGGCCAATTATGAGTACCCAATGGAAAAAGAAGTGCTCTAAAAGGCCTTTTGAAGCGCTCCGATGGAAGCACTAGAGCGCCTCCATCTCTCACTCCGCTTAATTTCCATTTTAATCAGAGGTGAGCCCTTCTCATTAAGTAGTATAGATTTGCGTCCTAATAAGTGGGTTAGAAGGGTTTCTAGAAAAGCTGATAGGGAGCACTTCCCCATGAATCTGAATGAAAAGTTTGTTGGGGACGCTTTTATATTTGGAAAGCCAATGGAATGCTTCCTCGGAAGGACAATTACGACTGGAGACGGAGCACTTGAGAACTTTCAAAGTTTTTCTCTGCGAAAGCAAGAAGCGCAATTGCGGATGAAGAGGAAGCACTGCCAAACTGCTCCATGTAACAAAGGGTTACATAATAAATAAATGTGAAGAAATATATGTGTGGTGATATGTTATGAATAAAATACCTCATATATAACTCCTATATTTTCTCGTATATTCTCCTATATTCCTATATTTTTATTTTGTGCAGTGCGTACGACCCCTGATTGCCCCTACCGTGAAAGTTGTGACATGCCACTGGTGGGTTATATTAGTAGTGGTAAAATGCACACTAGTAAACGATTGGTTATCATTTCTTTCGGTAATGCTTATTCGTTGAAGCAAAACTATCATTCTAGTGTCTAACAGCAACGCCGTCTAGATATTAAGGCCGCAATGTAGACTCTTAAACGTCAAATTAAGAGTCTAAATTGCATTGGATTGTTCTTGCTGTTAATGACGTCATATGCTAGTTGTTGTTTTTTCATGTAAATCCAAAACTTAAGAGAGTACTATGACGGCATTCTACAGCTGAGTTGCGGCTATGATCAACGCCATCTAGATATATCATAGTCGCAACTCAGCTGTACAATGACGTCATGGATCCTGCTTAAATTGCTCGTCGGACACGGGCAAAAAACAACAATGTCATGAGAAGCAACAACAATGCAATGCAATTTAATCTGCGGATTTGACGTTTACTAGTCTACATTGCGGCCTTAATATATAGACGGCGGTCTATGCTATTTCAAGATGGCGGTGCTAACAGGCGTCCCTTAATGGAATTCAAATTAATTCAACAGTGACAAAAACAATACAATTCCAATGTTCAGTGTCAAATAAAATATTTGTGTTGTTTGGAAATACACTAAATACATATTTAAATAAACATCAAACAGCTAGACTCAGAAATTTCAGTTCGCTGACTCTTAAAGCCAAGATCCTGCCAAATATTTCCAATCGACGTTCAATGTTCACGCTGTAAATCCTTCAATCGACATAGTACAAGATACAACTCCAATCCAAAATATCAACTTAATTTTTCCAGTGCACAGTGTCTTAAATGAACTCGATTGTAATGAAAAAGGTGGACCTGATGGAATACCTAACACCTTGTGAAAGAATACCAGTCGAGCAATTGCAACTCGCCTAACCTTACTTTTTATCAAATCACTTGTCACGGAAGTTTTTCCGTGTGTCCTTAAGGAGTCTTTCGTAATGCCAATATTTTAAGAAAAGGTGACAACCGGATGGTTACAAATTATAGAACGATATGCATGCTAAACACACTAGTACTTGTGTTCGAATAAATTGTTTGAGCTTTATTTGGCCCATTTATCCGGAGAAATATAATCAGCCAACAGCATGATTTCACCAAAAACAAGTCGACTAGTACAAATTTGCATTACACCAACTATTTGAGTAATTCCTTCGATGGAAGAGGTGAGGTACATGCTATATAAACCGACTTCGCTCAGACTTTCTTGGATAAGTATATGATGCATTTATCGGCTTCAATTCTGAATTGAATAAATTCTATCTTTCCAACAGACCACTGTGCGTTATATTTAATAAAAACGAGTCTAATCAATATATTAAAAAATCCGGGTTTCCCATAGTTTTCATTAATGACAGTGGCTAATCTCAATTGTCAGATGATACTAAACTCTTTGTATATATAGTATTTCCCAATTGAAAAAATCCTTATCCCAAATCAGAAAATCCTTATCCCAAATGAAAAAATCCATATCCCAAATGAAAAAATCCTTATCCCAAATGAAAAAATCCTTATCCCAAATGAAAAAATCCCTATCCCAAATGACAAAATCCATATCCCAAATGAAAAAATCCATATCCCAAATGAAAAAATCCATATCCCAAATGAAAAAATCCATATCCCAAATGAAAAACTCCTTATCCCAAAAGAAAAAATCCTTATCCAAAATGAAAAATCCTTGTGTGTGATTTAAAATAAAATGAATTTAGGGGTGTTTTAAGTTGTTTCTTGTATTGAATTATGAGGTGGTGTTGATGTTATTGATGATATGAATAGGATTGGCTTCGTGGGATTGGCTAATGCAATTGCCGTGGTTGGACATTTATGCAATTTTCTACTCGTACGTTAATTTCCTTGTGTGGCTGGCTTTTGATATTCATCAATCATCACATACGCATACCGATCGTAATCAAATTTGGTAGGAATGTAGAATGGCACGAAATAATTAGAAGTTGGTAGGACAAGTATAACAGGGTGTCCCGGAGATTAGAATTTTTTTTTTTCACTAAATAACTCGCCAACGGATCGTCATGAAATTTGGTAGGAATGTATAGGATGGTAGCAGTCTTTGGCAGGAAATACTAACAAGTGTGTAGGACAAAGATAACAAGGTGTCCCGGAGATTTGAAAATTTTTTTCACTAAATAAGTCGCGAACGGCTGAACCGATCGTCATGAAATTTGGTTGGAATGTGTAGAATGGTAACAGTCTTTGGCACGAAATACTTAGAAAGTGGTAGGGTAAAGATAATAAGGTGTCCCGGAGACTAGAAAATTTATTCACTAAATAAGTTACGAACGGCTGAACCGATCGTCATGAAATTTGGTAGGAATGTGTATTAATCTGTGGCACGAAATACATAGAAGTTGGTAGGGCAAGGATAACAGAGTGCCCCGAAGATTTGAAGTCGAAGTTGACTTTTTTTAGTTTTTATCGGACATGGACGCATGGGTAGTCAAATCAAAGAACTCGAGTACATTTCATTTCAGTTGCTTCTTTTCAGTTTAAAGTAACGGTAACGGAGTTATGGGGGTTTGAAGCTAATATTTATTTTTCAGCTCGTTTTTTCTAAACCGTTATTGGTTCCGATATGAAACTTTGCACAAAGGTAAGCATGAGCTTATATGCGCGAAATACTAACACTGTTGATGTTTGTTAAGAAAAAGTAAATATAAGTAAACTTTGCAAAATTTATGTTTGTGCGTGTGTAGCCCAGGTCTGCAGATTAGAAAATTATGATGAGTGTTTTTAGAAAATTACGTAAGGAATATGCCTGAAAATTTTAATTCGAATAACTTTATCTTAACCGGAAATATAGCAAATCAAATATTTAGCAAAGGCGTTTCACAATACCAGGGCAGCGTCTGAACAATGAACATGAAATTTGGTGGGAATACATAGAATAGCTTCAAATGTCTACTTTTTCAAAACTTAAGAAAGCTTTGTGTGGGCAATGGGCCATTTCATATAAATTCTTTTTTCTTGATTCGGAGAAACGGTAATTGCATCTAATAAATGTAGTTAATATGTGTAGCCATCATACATAGTAAATCAATTTTTGGATGTGCAAAGTTTCATATCGGAACCTATAACGGTTTAGAAAAAAGGAACTGAAAAAGAAATATAAGCTTCAAACCCCCATAACTCCGTTACAGTTACTTTAAACTGAAAAGAAGCAACTGAAATGAAATGTACTCGAGTTCTTTGATTTGACTACCCATGCGTCCATGTCCGATAAAAACTAAAAAAATCTACTTCGACTTCAAATCTTCGGGGCACCCTGTTATCTTTGCCCTACCAACTTCTAAGTATTTCGTACCAAAGACTGTTACCATTCTACACATTCCTACCAAATTCTGCCGTTCGCTACTTATTTAG
Source organism: Microchrysa polita (assembly GCA_949715475.1). Lineage (NCBI taxonomy): Eukaryota > Metazoa > Arthropoda > Insecta > Diptera > Stratiomyidae > Microchrysa > Microchrysa polita. The sequence goes on along the minus strand of OX454420.1, from coordinate 25,269,419 downwards.
TGAAGAAATTTTCAAATCTCCGGGACACCTTGTTATCTTTGCCCTACACACTTGTTAGTATTTCGTGCCAAAGACTGCTACCATTCAAAACATTCCTACCAAATTTCATGACGATCGGTAGGCCCGTTCGCGAGTTTTTTATTGAATAAATTTTCTAATCTCCGGGACACCCTGTTATCCTTGTCCTACCAACTTCTTAGTATTTCGTGCCAAAGACAGTTACCATTCTACAGCCACACATAAGGAACTTTACGTACGAGTAGAAAATTGCATAAATGTCCAACCATGGCAATTGCATTAGCAACCCCACGAAGCCAATCCTATTCATATCATCAATAACATCAACCACACCTCATAATTCAATGCAAGAAACAACTTAAAACATCCCTAAATTCATTTTATTTTAATTCACACACAAGGATTTTTCATTTGGGATAAGGATTTTTTCTTTTGGGATAAGGAGTTTTTCATTTGGGATATGGATTTTTTCATTTGGGATATGGATTTTTTCATTTGGGATATGGATTTTGTCATTTGGGATAGGGATTTTTTCATTTGGGATAAGGATTTTTTCATTTGGGATAAGGATTTTTTCATTTGGGATAAAGATTCTTTCAATTGGGAAATACTATATCAATGTCATGAACGATGTGTAACTCGGCGAAACTCGTTAAATTTGGTGCTCCGAAAATGGTCTTGATCTTAACGTTGAAAAAAGAAGAAGTACGTTTCACAAAAGATCTGGGTGTGACTTTCGACTCAAAGGCTTAAATTTCACATTCACATTGACAGCATTGTCAAAAAAGCAAACAAAATGCTGGGGATGAAGAGCTAATATCAGTTTGGTCTCTTATAAAGATCGCCTTAAAAAACACCAATCTCATTTCACTTGAATCAAGAAGACTCTATACGGCAACTTTTCTTCTTCTTCCTTGCCTCGTTCTTTATACCGCTCCATGGTTCCGCGTTGCTCGACCTGCGGTGTAGGCACATCGCCCGTTTTGGCGATAATTTCTCAGCATATTTCTACAGGCAGCTCTATCTTGGATCGTGTCATCGCCGAGACCAATGCGTTGTTGTTGCTTTTTCATTTGACACATCCAGGTGTTCTTCGGTCTGCCTCTGGCCTTGGGTCCATCAAGTGGAACTTCCATTGATATCGCTCTCTTTGCGGGGTTCTCAGGCGGACGCCTTTGAACATGGCAATACCAATCCATTCGTCGGTCTTCGAGCTTTTCGGTGATTGGTTGGTCTATGGACAAGCTGCCTCGGATGTAGCTACTCTTGATGTGGTCCCTTTTGGTTACACCAACTGACATGCGTAACATTTTCATTTCAGTCGCTGTCATTTCTTTCGCGTAACCTTCATACATGGTCCAGCATTCTGATCCATACATGAGTGCGGGACGTACAACCGTTTTGTACAACTTGCCCTTTAGCTTCAGTGGCATTTTCTTAGCGCAGAAAACTCCAGAGTTTTCTCGCCACCTCATCCACCCAACCTTTGTGCGATGTTTGATGTCATCATCGCATGTAGCTCCGCTGTTCACCATCGAGCCAAGGTACTTGAACTTGGTACAAGACTTAAGCTGCTCTCCTTTGACGTACATTTCTGGTATCGGTGCATTTGGGTCTGAGAATTGGCAGCATAAGAACTCAGTCTTTGTTATACTTACCCTCAGTCCATGCTCCTCCAGAATGTCACACCATTTTGTAAGCGCAGCTTGCAAGGCAACGATGTTTGGGCTACTGAGGACTATATCATCAGCAAAAAGAAGAGATATTTCTAGGCCGTCAGAGATACGTGTTAATAAGTAGCACATGCTGATGTTGAAGAGCAACGGACTCAATACACTGCCCTGGTGTACTCCGACATTCACCGGAAATTCTTCTGATTCACCGGCTGTGCATCTAACCTTAGTCGTAGCTCCATCATACATGTCTTGTATCATCCTGACGTATGCCTCGGGGACATTAAGTGCTCTCAAGGCCAACCATATCAGATCACGAGGTACTCTATCGAATGCCTTCTCCAAATCGATGAACATAAAGTACAAGTCCTTTCGTGCTGCTCTATACTTTTCCATCGCAATACGAATGCACTGAATCGCATCGACTGTAGATCGACCTTCAGCAAAGCCGCATTGATTGTCATTCAACCGCACAATCTTTCCCAATCGGTTGCAGACAACTCGCTCGTAGATCTTTAGTGTATCAGGTGTTAACTTTATAGCCCTATATTTGTTGAGTTTGCGTGAGTCTCCCTTGTTCTTATAGAAAGGAAGAAGAAAACTTTCCCTGAAAGCATCAGGCATCGGTTGCCCACCTTTGATTTTGTTGAAGAGAACTGTGAGCCAACTAAGCCCGACATTTTCCATTTTCAACCAAAATTCCGCGGGGACTCTATACGGCAACATATGTCCGCATATAGTTATACATGCCCAGGACATTCAGCTCAACAGTAGCTTAAGAATCAGACACTAACTTTCATTATATAGGTAAAAGTAAGTCGCCGTAATGCTCCTTTTATTTTCCCAAAAACAAGAACTGATTATGGATACCATCGAACATTTCATGAGAAATTTCCAATACAATGATGTATTGAGCATGATCTTTCAAATTGCTGCATTAACTATTTTTATCTGAATAAAATTAATAAAAATATGAAATTGCATATTGCTGTATTATGGATTATCCTTAAAAAAAACATTCAATCCCTCACTGTAGTACAACCGGCAAATATTGAAATTTCCCCCTATCTTTATATCCACTTTGAAAATTTCCCTCAATTGAAGTAGCAATCGAACGAACGAATGAAATCTCTACACACACACCCGACAAGCAACTCTCCGCTGTCGCGCCATGTTTGTTTGAAACACGACCATACCATTTCTGCCATCCGCCGTGTAGTTGAGTTCGCTTGCTCGTGTGTGGAATTTTGTGTGTTTGGATCGCGAGATCTTTCTATTTGTTACAAAGTGCGTTTTATCGTCGATTGTGTGAAATAAACTTTCTGAATTGGTCCAGTTAATAAATCCCGACAAAATGGAGTACTCGACGAATTTGCAACGAGGTAAATACACACAACACAGTGCCAATGAAGATGGGAAACGAATGTGCAAATCCGGAGTGCGTGTGTGATTGACCGGGAGTAGAAATTGACAGCAGCTTGAGGTTTAAAAGTGCGGTCGGACAGCAGTGTTTGACCACTATTGAGTCTGTTTTGAGAATGGATTAGGGTTTGAGCCCCATTGGTATTGGGGACTTCTCTGGCCGGGGGCCACCGGTAGGTTTTCCCCGGCTTCTCCATTGTTTCAATGGGTAACGGTAGTGTCAGTCGACGGCGATGCAGGTTGACTGTTTGTGTGGTGTTTTCTGTAAAATGGTGAGGGTGATCGAGACGAAGATGGTCGCCGTCGCAAAGTGTGTTGTCAAACGAATCTTTTGTAGGTCAATGAGTCTTCTTTGCATTTGGGGCTTTTCTTTAATGGAGTAACTCATAAAATGTGTATGCATCCGACAATTTGACTACTAATCTGCAAGCCGCATAATTTATCTCCCTCTGCTCTAGTCGTATACATATGCACATACATACAGTCACTGACTAAAATATTTTGAATCATATGTTTCCTGAAAACGAAAATAATGTTTGATCCGCATGAATTTTGTTTGTTCCTTCCATTGTGAGAGAGAGAGTCGAGTCTCGCGTGGAAGTCTGAACAATCACCCACCCATTCAACAACGGAAATTCTTAAAGTGTGATAAAGATTTCAATCTGAACACAGTCGTATTTAAACATGAATTTGGTTTGGTTGACAGCCTCAATTTGAAATGATGAAATCAGTGACGAGCCCCACTTTTCAAAGATAAGGGCAGAAGAGGTACATATTCTACTTTAAACTAAATTTTGACCAAAGACCCATTTAAATTTGCCCCGTAAGTGTCATTCTAGTTAGTCTCAATTCAAATAAAAAAAATTCTCATTGTCCCAGAAAAAAATTAAGGTGAAAGGTTAAAAAAAAAAACACCGAAAAGTATTCCCTTGGGAGGAAAAGTCTTAGATAATGTACATACATATATGTAAATTATGTCCAACTTGCATTTCGTATGGGAATTGCAATCCTTCATCTCATCTGGCTAAAACAGAATCGAAAAACTGCTGTTATTGTAGTAGCGGTGCAGAAAGGCGTGAACCGTGAAAAACTGCTCGCTCCGCTCGCTTTAAGGCCATGGCTCGCTTTGCTCGCTCATAACGTATGGCTCGCTTCGCTCGCTCTTGTATATAGGGCTCGCTTCGCTCGCAAACATCTCCCTCATGAATTTTATTTATATAAAAGTAAGCCCCGTCCTAATTTTTCCAAACATGATGAAATCATTGACGAGCCCCACTTTTCAAAGATAAGCGTTGAGGAGGTACATGTTGCACTATCAACTAAAGTTGGATCAATGATCCATTTAAATTTGCCCCGGAAGTGTCATTCTTGCTCTCAATTTAAGAAGAAATATTCTCATAGTCCCAGAAAAAATATAGAAGAGATTACAAAAAAAAGGCACAAATACATATATGTACAGTGATGCCTCTGATAGCCGGACACTCAGGTCTTTTTGTTCTTTTAAGGGAGATGTCCGCTTGTAAAGGTCCATCCAGACTGATCGCCAAATGGTTGCGTGTCCAAAAACTGGCATCACGAACAGCCATTTGGTTGCTACTTAGCATCTACACTAGCAACCAAATGGAGACAGAAAATGGCATCACCAAAATTTCATTTTGGTGATTTTTTAAAATTTAATTATCAAAATCGCACTCTGCGCGTTTGAATTATTGCACGGCCATTCAAGAATTATTCAATTTCACGCAACAGAACGAACAAAAGACTCAAATTTGTCATTTTGATTTTGACAAGCGGTTGGTTGAGTTGCCATATTGAATATCAAAACTGGACGCACACCCAAATTGGCGATTAGTTTGGATGCAATCGCCAAATGGTTGCACGCGCATGATCCTTAAAGTTCCATCCAGACTGACGCGCAACAATTTGCGGATTGCATTTAAACTAATCGCCATTTGGATGTGCGTCCAGTTTTGATATTCAATATGGCAACTCAACCAACCGCTTGTCAAATTCAAAGTGACAATTTTGCAACTTTTGTTCTTCTTCTTTTAGCGATGCAGAAAGGTGTAAAACCTCTGTGCATCTATTTACGATTTATGGTTCGTCAATGTTTGTGTCCGTGAGGTCTAAGCACAAAAACATAGCTGCTGCGATAGGGTTTTCCCACAACGATATAGGGGTAAGATCAGTGGGCGCAGCGGGGCATTGAAACAAATAACCCACATCATGAGGAGTAACATCGCAGTTTGGACAGATGTTTTGGATGTCCGGGTTTATGCGAGAAAGGTACGAATTAAGGCGTGAACAAAAGCCCGACCGACGTTGAGCTAGTGTTACTCTAGTGGCTCTCGGGAGCCTAATCTCCTCAGGCGAAATTGGTGGTGGGCGCTCTGAGAGGACTCTATTCGCACCTAAGCTCGCAATAGACCGACTCACTTCTTCAGTGTGGATCGCTGCGATTGCGGCTCGGTATGTAACTTCATCGTAAGGAATTTACAATTACTGTATTAATTCTGGTTCCCAATTTCGTGGGTGCGAGTTTTAACTAATTGTGAAAATCTTGACTTATCGTTCCATTCTATACACCAACTGCGGTGCATGTCTGTAGTATTTATGGCATGGCAACTTACCAGCTCTATGGGAACTACGCGGAACTTTGTCTGTTTGGAGGAGAAGAGCCCCAGCGGGAGAAATATCGAGTTATTCAATTTCGGAAATGTCACATTGGAATTTTTGCATCAGGACCTCTAAGCGTCTATAGCTCAGTAGGTAGAGTTGCTGACCTTGTGACTGAAGGTCGGAGGTTCGAATCCCGATTGGGACGAAACTTTTTTCCCTCATTTTCCTCAATTTTTGGTATTTTTTCCCAAAGTTTTGTGGTTTCGTACAGATAGACACACTCATCAGGTCTTGTGTCTTGTCTTGTGTCAAGGTCAGCAACTCTACCTACTGAGCTATAGACGCTTAGAGGTCCTGATGCAAAAATTCCAATGTGACATTTCCGAAATTGAATAACTCGATATTTCTCCCGCTGGGGCTCTTCTCCTCCAAACAGACAAAGTTCCGCGTAGTTCCCATAGAGCTGGTAAGTTGCCATGCCATAAATACTACAGACATGCACCGCAGTTGGTGTATAGAATGGAACGATAAGTCAAGATTTTCACAATTAGTTCATCGTAAGGGTCCCGTTTGTATCCCTGAACCTCTCTCTCAAGGTCTCGTAAACCACGCCTGTGGTTGTCGTGGTGGAGGAATTCGGTCCATGAGATGATTATTGGAATGATCCTCACGATAGCAACCAACAAGATACTGTTTTGAGAGTAGGAGATTGTGGTCACGTATTGGAATCAATTTTATCTCCTGATGTAAGTGATCCTGGGCAGACATCAGAAGGCAACCTGTTGCGATGCGTAGAGCGGCATTTTGGCAGACCTGAACTTTGGACGAGTTTGTGTCACATAAATTATGTGTCCAAACTGGGGCTGCATAATCAGCGGCCGCTAGACCCACCGCTTTATAAGCATAGATACAGAAGAATTCTGGATAGGCCCTGAAGGGGAAATTTTGTCTAGGTTTTTATAACACAATCACAAAAAACACACATCTTATCAACCACACCATAGGCGCCGTTAGTTTTTCATATGATAGGGGCACACATTTGGCGGAAAAATTAGAATTGCCAATTTAAAGAAAAAAATGTTTACATTGTTTGCATGCTAAAATGTAAACAATTTTCGCACTAAGCAAAAAAGAGAAAAATTAAAGAAATAAATCGAAATTTTTGTTTTCTGCAAATTACGTTTAAGTTTTCCTATGATTTTCATATCGGTGTAATGGGAATGTGAGTAGGTATGTTTGATTGGGTCGAGTACAGAACAGAAAAGCGCAAATTCCAGGGTATAGAACAACTCCTGTCAAATTTGTATGGAAGTTATTCTGTTCTGACCCAATAAAACGGACCTACTAATTTGCTCCAAGGGAAATATACTTACGCATGTATTTTATTATTTATCACCGTTTGATTGGAGAAAAAATTATACTTCGTTAATCACCCCTCTCTTCCTTTTTTAACTAAGCTTGGGACCGGCTTCGGCAGAATTCATGCGATGTTTTTGCTTTTATTTTTATTATGTAATAAAATTTCGTTGTGAAACAAGATAAAAATAGCAAAAAAAAAACGAAGAAAATTCTATCAATTGTAGCGATACCGCTTAACGCATTTTGAGGAATTATGTCGCGTTGGGCCCTCAATAATGTTTTCTCTTTCATTTTCATTGGTTTCTTATCGCATAAATGCACAGTTTCAGTGTTATAAGCCAAAAAAATTTAAAAACTTCGAAAATGTTTGTTTTTGGCGATGTTGGCGATGTTCCGCAACGAAATGTTGGTGGGAAGCTCCGGATTCGTGCTTAGCTTGGCTGTGGGTATTTATATTGTCTGTCATAATGGACATTAACGTGCAATCCAATCCAACCCTGTGCTGTCCTGAGGAAATAAGTACAAACAACATCTACACCGCATTTTCAGTATATTTTCAGGTCGATCCACATTTATCAGTCACTATAATTTTCCATACAAGTTAACAGAAGATATTCAATGGTACGTTCGTGTCCGTTGAGATTGGAGCTAGGAACCTGTATAATGGAATGAAAAATATGCTTAGACTGTACAGTAAAGTGGATTATCATAAATACGTTTGCCTGCGGACGGAGCAACTCCAAGGCCCTTTTGTTTGAGACGGAATTATCAATTCGACAAACTTGAAATATTTTTGAGCGTTTTTTCCGGTTCTTCCAAATGTTCTTCCAAAAGGCGTTGGTTGAGACGAAACAAAGGCGCAACTTGAGAATCATTTGTCTGAATATAAAATTGAAGTGTTAATTAATTTTATGTACAGTTAGAAATTGTAAGTCACTTACCTACAAATAACATTTTAACAGTGTCGTGTCAATGATAGGTAGCGATGGCTTATTCTTGCTATACGTCTTCGTATCGGACGGTTTCATCAATTCATTTTGAACATTATATCGAACCTCTGCCAGATAATCGATTAACGCCAACAGAGCTTTTCTTCAAATCCTTGTCGTCGTGCAGGAGTGTCCGTGTACATTGTTAATATTTGTTTTGCCATATTCAGCGAATCTTGCGATAGAAGATCGAGAAATAGTCGTATGACTTCACACGGATCAGCTTTTAATTTGGCAAATACTTTCATAGCACCAGCGAATTGCTTGTTTTTTAAAAATTTCAATGCATACAACGTTTTGATTTGACGAATCTCTTTTCCTCTTTAGCACCGATTCATTGAAAATATTCTGAAAATAAAGTTGGGTTTCGGTCACATTTTAAAGGAAAGGTAAAGTGAAATTTACTGTATTTCCAATGCCAGCTGAACGTTTTTCTGTTGCAGAAACCGTTGTCGTTGCTTGGGAAAATCAACAGATTGAATGCTCCGCAGTTCTGAAATACCATAGGCTTCCAATCCGGTCGGAATGAATCTGATAATGTACGGGTAGTCCCAGACTGTGGATAGAAGTGTAAATAGATTATTTGGTACTCGCAAATTGAACGAGATTTGTGTATGTACTTACCCAAAATACTGACCCGCTGACTCCATGTAGTCTTCGAACATTTTTCTCCACTGGCATTGCAACGTCATCAGTCGCCGATCCACTTTTAAAACCGACAAAAACGATAAGAAACCAAAAAATGCTCGACCGCGCATAATGGCTGTGCTAGCAACAATAAAAACTGTGTAGCCCCGAAACAGAGAAATTTGAAACGCCTGTGTACACATTAACGAGACGAATTTCCGTCGTAAACGTTCGTGCTTGCTTCGTACAAACGTGTACGAACGCTTACGAACGAGGTACGAACGCTTACGATCGAATCGCTTGGCTGTCAACCACAAAATCGCGCACATGTTTCAAATGAAAACATCAATGAAAAACACCTTAAACTATCATTTTCAGGCCGACATTGACATAGCACTACTAAAATCTAGGTACAAACGCGATTACCTTTGAGAAGATTCACCGATTATGTATTTGCGTTGTTCACTGGACCATCCGACAACAAAGCACTTCAAATTCGGAAAAACAACATGTGTCGCATTTTTTTAAATTAAAACACTTTCGCGAGATTACGGCCTACACTGTTTTGGTGAATTTATCACAAATCACATCGAAAAACTCGATATTTCACTCGCGCAAACTATTTCGTGCACTCACGTTCACTTGCCGCCATTTGCCGCCAACTGGATGGTTGAAGCAACGTCTCTTGGATGGCGGCGATGAGAATTCTGTTGGAACTCAAGAAGTGTGTCTTTCTTCTTCTTCTTCCTTGCCTCGTTCTTTATACCGCTCCATGGTTCCGCGTTGCTCGACCTGCGGTGTAGGCACATCGCCCGTTTTGGCGATAATTTCTCAGCATATTTCTACAGGCTCTCTATCTCTATCTTGGATCGTGTCATCGCCGAGACCAATGCGTTGTTGTTGCTTGTGAAGAAGTGTGTGATCTCAGCGATTTTTCGGTGGATGCCATTACAGTTAAACTGTAATATAGATAGTGCAGTGAAATCTGCTGGAGGAGGAGGGCCAGGCGTAAGACTGGGTCTGGCACTCCTTATCATATTGTTGGGCGGTGTAGGGGGCAGTGGTGGAGAAGGTGGGCTGGGAGCAGCCCTGGGTTGCCCAGAATTTATACAACCTGCCGCAACATAGGCTAAGAAGTGTTGCCCTTGTCTTCGTAAACCCGAACACCTAAAGTGAACCCATTCCAAACAGCAATTACACTGCACTGATCTGGCATTCGAACCGATACGTTGGTTGCAGACACTACAAATCCATACCTCTGGGCCTGGATTTGTTTCAACACCGGCGCGAATTAATAAAATTGAGAGCAGCCGCGCCGAGATGTAATGCTCCCAATATGACGAAAAAACACATATATCGTACCCACACATATACACAGCCAAACACAACCTTCCTGCATCGAACCTTCAGGGCTCCTGCCGGGGCTCTTGCCAGGAAGGCATGTTGGCAGCTTTTGGCCGTTTTGCAATAACAAAACGGGTGTGGTCCGCCCCGTAGAGGCAGTTGCCGTAAGACCACCCTGCAATCTGTTTACAGAAATAGGTGACACTGAAAATGACGCCGTCCTTTTATCCTGAATTGAATTGAATTGTGCTTGCTCTATTTTCGCAGGTTTTAACTAATTACGCAAGTCCTGTATATCTCTTTATATTTCTTCGCCATTTCCGCTTGTCATGACAAGTACGATCGTATGACAAAGTCAATGATTTCTTTAAACTAACGGTTCTTAATCCGTTTTCCCTGAAGCCATTTGAAGTAGTCGCAGAGCATTTACTCCGGTTCTAAGAATTCGCTGAATAAATGCACAAATTTGAATGAGCTCTTAGACATCGCTTATGGTGCCCTATTTTTAACACAACTAATTCTCCCTTTACATCAGTTTATACGAGGGCGGTTCAATAAGTACCCGTGTTGGAAATGAAAACACATTTTTTTTTCTAATTTTAATTTTTATTCTTCAACATAGTCCCCTTTTAGTAAGATACACTTTTCCCAACGTTCCTGCCATTTTTTTACCCCCTCCAAAAATAGGATTTTTGTCGAATTCGCCAAAATACGCCTCTGTCTCGGCGATGACTTCCTCTTTTGAGCTAAATTTTTTTTCCCGCGAACCATTTCTTCATGTTATGTAACAAGAAGAAGTCGCAAGGAGCCAGATCGGGTTAATATGGAGGATGCGGCAGCAATTCATAACGCAATTCATGCAGTTTGGCGGCGACGACTCCGGATGAATACGCTGGTGCGTTATCGTGGTAAAACATAACTTTCTTTTTCGCCAAATGCGATCGTGTCTCCTTCAATTTTTTGTCGAAGCGATCCAACAACTCACTGTCCAGTGATCGTTCTTCCTTGTTCTAAAAAAAATCCATAAGGATGACGCCCTTCGCATCCCAAAAAAATCGTCGCCATGACCTTTCCGGCCGATGGAACCGTTTTGGCCTTCTTTGAAGCAGATTCGCCGTTGAACCAATATCTAACGGTGGTCATAGACGGCGAAGTGTCCCCATAAATAGCATCCAACTTTGCTTTTATCTCCTCGCATTTTTTCTGATCCAAAAACAGATATCGAATTACCGAACGATACTGCTCTCTTTCCATCTTATCGAAAATTACGAAACATGCATGCGTTACTCGAATGTGGCTGTCAAATCAAAACTAACCTATAAATTAGTGTGGAATTTGTTTTGGCATCGTTTGGGTTTGATAGATGGCAGCACACGTTGCGCTGGGGGTCTTCTCACTCATCTATGGCTAGACGGTACTTTGTACCGATGTACTTAATGGCTTAATTTACTGTTATTGCAGTTATCTTAAATTTTTGATGTGTTTTGTCGTGTTCGTGCTTCTTCGGTTGTGGGCATCCATAATTTAGTTGCGAAATCCGATTTTGATGTTAAATGGAATGGACAGCCTATTTAAGGAGCTTTTTAACTTTCACTACATTCGTGTTTGGCTAACCTCGCCGAACAACAACAACAACAAGTGTCAATCGACTTTTCGGTGATATTTAGAATTTTCGCTTTAATATAATGAACCGATTACTATAAAACTGAGTTAAGGCCAACATTGAGTATGGTCCTCAATAAAAAAAATGGTGATCCGAAGAGCTCCCGGACTCTAATCTGATTCAATTAAAATATGTTTAGCAGCCGCTTAGGAAGCAAGAAAGTTCATTGTCAATAGCCTCCGGTTGTGCTTTCCGTGAAGATGCTTGGATGAGTTGAAGACGTACCTCAAGAGAAGTACAAATCTCGCTAAATTAAAAAAAAATTAAATAACAATGTACTAAGCATATCAAAATTGAAAATTTTATTTTTAACATTCAATTTTTGTTTTTCAGAACATGGTAATGTGCTTCCGAGTGTTTGAGCTGCAAAAAGTACTGACACAATTAAGCTGCTATAGCCAAGCCCGTAAATTAGACCTACAGCGACGTCTTCTCGACTTGCTCGAAGTGAATTTTGATGACGTAGCCCCCCTCGTTCGAGAAACCTACAAAACATAGTGAGTATGCAAAAGCCTTGAAATCAACCAACAAATCTACTAACGCACGAAACACATTGATTCCACTTCTAGTTCCGAAGATCCTTCCGACTTCACCGGCACCGCTCCAAAAAGAATGTATCAACCGCAAGCAATGCAAATGCCTGTTCAATCCACCACGCCGCTCGTTCCCAATCCAATGAGTTTGGCATTTCCCGGCAATGTAGCAGCTGCTGCGGCGGCAGCCGGCATACCACCCAACAATTATCCTATACATCCGGACGTGCGACTTAAAAAGTTGGCTTTCTACGACACTCTGGCAACGCTGATTCAGCCCAAATCGCTGGTGCCTACGTCACAACAACGCGTCCAAGAGGTGATGCATCATTTCACATTGACACCACAACAGGCAACGGATATTGCAAGCAATCGTGACATTCGTAACGGATCGAAAATTGAACATACAATTCAGGTGCAATTGCGTTTCTGCTTGTTGGAGACGTCGTGCGAACAGGAGGATTGCTTCCCGCCAAGTATTATCGTTAAAGTTAACAATAAGATATGCGCTCTACCAGTAAGTAAATTTGTCTCTCTTCATCTTTTCTTCGTGCTTTATTTCATTTTGTTTTGCAATTAGAATCCAATTCCAAACAATCGGCCGAATGTCGAACCAAAACGACCACCGCGGCCCGTTAATGTTACCACAAATGTGAAACTATCACCAACCGTGACAAATAGCGTATCCGTTCAATGGTGTCCGGATTTTTCGCGTGGCTATGCTTTTGCCGTTTACTTAGTTCGAAAACTCACTTCGACAGAATTATTGCACAGAATGAAGTCAAAGGGCATCAAACCCGCCGATTATACGAGAGCTTTAAGTAAGTCTAAAAATTGTATAACTTTGAATTTTCTCCTCTTTACACATTTTTCTACGAATTACAGTCAAAGAAAAATTAAACGAAGACGCAGATTGTGAAATTGCCACAACAATGCTTAAAGTATCGCTAATGTGCCCGCTGGGAAAGATGCGTATGGCGATTCCGTGCCGGGCGTCAACCTGCTCTCATCTGCAATGTTTCGATGCATCACTATTCCTGCAAATGAACGAGCGAAAGCCAACATGGAATTGTCCAGTGTGTGATAAGCCGGCAGTGTATGATACTTTAGTGATCGATGGGTAAGATTGCACAAAAAAGAATGTGAAAACGAAAGTTTGTTGACGAACTTCTTGTGTTGCAGCTATTTCCAAGAAGTGCTTGCATCACCCCTTCTGACTTGTGATGACAATGAAATTCAATTGCACAAAGATGGATCGTGGAGTACGCATACCATGCGAAACGAGACACAAGTTTTGGATACGCCCACGAAGAATGTGCATCAGAAAGTCGAAGTTATATCCGACGATTTAGGTATGTCAGCAAAATGGCACGTTTCTAACATTATGCATGAAATTTTTTTTTGTTTGGTTTTGTATTTCAGAAGTGATAACTGAAGTTGAACACAAAACCGAATCGAGACTGCCGGCCATCAGTCAAGTGGCATCTAGTACAGAACCCAGTTCAACAAATAACGAGCCCACGTCAACTACTACCAGTGATACTGTAAGTGGCAGTTTTTTCTATTTTTTTGTTATTTCCCATGTGAATTCATTTGGCTTGTAGTGTAGTAGTGCAGAGTTTTCTGATTGGCTACAAATTCAGATTATTTTTCGTTTCGTCTAAAGATTGCATGTTTGGTGCTTCGTGGAGAGATGGCTAGGTTGCTGTAAACTTTTGTTGGCCTCTTTATTTGTGTTGAAAGTTACAACTTCAAATAATGTGACTCAAATGACGAGCGTTGTACCTTTTTTTTCATTTCTAAAGCCCCGGATAGAGTTCGAGCGGAATGAAAATGAAACGGTAATGAACCGGCATAAAAACCGTGGTGACGGTAATGAACCGGCATAAAAACCGTGGTGAATTTAAAATTTTAGCTTCGAAAATTGATACAAAGGCGTTTTACGTCCTACATAATCTTAAAAATAACTAAAAAAAATAATTTCCCCATTGTCCGAATGCATTTTCAACGTGAAAATGAGTCGACTCTGTAGCATATTCTCCGTCGGGCGTGGTGAGTTTTGCAAACGTCAAACCGATTCACTGTCCACGACGAGTTCATCGCGGAAATTATCTAATGACCGGGGAATCGAAAAATAACACATAAAATGGCAGAGACAAATTGTGAAACCATTCTCGGATTTTAGTTTATGGAATACCCCATCATTTACCACATATTCCACGACAGTATGTATGCATTTTCATTGAGAAAATCGCCGCGGACAAAAATTTTCCGCCCGATCTCTATTCAGGCCTTTCGACATGAAATTTGTGTTTAATTTTTTTTTCAATTCGCTTTTAACGAGCTATGCTTTTTCTGTTTTCCTGTTTCTGGAATTTTTGGATATTTCATTAATTTGGGTTTAAATGATTTGCTTTTGATTTAATGATGATTATAGGCATCACGTAGTCGGTAAACTGGTAATCATATTCCATTACAGAGTGGTCAATCCCAAGCCAGCGTATTAGTCGGTGAATGCTGTTGTTTTGTTGAATGATATTAAATTGATTGCTTTTTGAGTTTCAAAATCAGGCCGAATGTGAATAAATATATTCAACTCCATTCCCATGAGAACCGATGGCCAAATATCCAGAGCTTGCCATTTGTCTTGCCGTCTATACGATTTGTATTCAGATGATAAATTTGATGACAAATTCTTCTACAAAAAAATATTGTGAGGTGTTGTAGTAGTTGTATTAAGAGCGGGTAGCTCCGGGACGATTTTATCGTAGAGCCGGCTGCCATACGAGCTAAAGACAACACAAACATCCATGGTTGTTGTTGTATTAGCGGCACAGACAGGAAACGTTTAATTAGTTGCATCATATTTATTCGAAGATGGTGGGCATTCCATCCTCGAGGTCGAGGTTTAGAAAGAAAGCTGCTTCGATTGGTTGTAACCATAACGCAAGTGGTGTAAGTTGCGTGGGAGCAGCTGGACAATCGAAAATGTGGTCTACATCGTGTGGACTGGTTCCGCAGGCTGGGCAGGTGTTTGCAACTTCATTATTTATACGCGATAAATAGGAATTTAGTCGCGGGCACCAACCGGATCGGAGCTGAGCTAAGGTGGTGCGGGTAGCTCTCGGTAATTGTTCTTCGTCAGGAGATATGGCTGGAGGTTTGGTGCCAAGTACACGATTATTTGTGAGGCTTTGAGTAGCTTTACGAACGTCTTGTGTGTGTATGTCTGCAATCGCCGCCTTGTAGTCGGAGTTATCGAAGGGAACCTTTTTGTATCGTTGGACTTCGCGCTCTTTGTCCCTGATAGAGCGTCTTATTCGTCGTGGCGGTGGTGTTTTGTCCATGAGTTAATTTTTCGGGTGATTTGTACGATAACATCCGACTAGATACTGTTTAGTAAGAAGTTCGTTGTGGTTTCTCAAAGTCATCATCTTAGTCTCCTGGTGCAGATGATCCACTGAGGACATCTTAACACAGCCGGTGATGGTGCGAAGTGCCGTGTTCTGGCAGATTTGTATGTGGCCCCAATTTGTGTTGCAGAGACCATTTGACCACGTCGGTGCTGCATAGTTGACTAGGGGGCGACCGATGGCTTTATAGGTAGTCAGAAGTGTTTCTTTGTCGGTGCCCCAAGTACTACCGGCAAGAGCTTTAAGAATTTTGTTTCTGCTCCTGAGTTTAGAGCAGATGTTCTCAGCGTGTGTGTTAAATTTGCCGGAGTTGTCTATCGTGACACCTAGGATCTTGGGAGTCCGAATAGTAGGGATGACGTTGGTGTCGATAGATATAGGGAGTTGCATATTGTACTCCTGGGTGAAGCTGGTGAATAAGGTGGCGGAGGACTTTGGTGCTGAGAGCTTCAAGCCTTTACTCACAAAGAAGTCGTTGAGTGTCAGCAGGTATTCGTTGATGTGGTCGCACATTTCGGGAATGTCGTTGCCAGTCGCCATGATGGTACAGTCGTCAGCATTAGAGATGATTTCGAGTCCCGTGGGTGGTGTGGGCAGTCCTGACATGTAAAGGTTGAAGAGGGTGGGAGATAAGATTCCGCCCTGTGGAACGCCTTGTTTAATTTTCCTGAGTTTGGACCTCCCATTCCTAAACTCGGTGCAGGATTGACGACCGGCAAGGTAATTCGCGATCCATTTGTGGATATATGGAGGAGTAGTGTTGCGTAGGTCTGTCAAAAGTACTGTGTGGTTAACAGTGTCAAATGCTTTTGACAAATCGAGAGCTACGAGGATAGTGCGCTTGCAGGGTTTCGGCTGATTGAGTCCATTGAAAATGTTGGAGGTAATCCTGTCTATAGCGGTTGTAGTGCTATGCATTTTCCGGAAACCGTGTTGATGATTGGCAAGCTGGACGTGCTCTAGGAGTTTAGGCAACACTAATGCCTCAAGTATTTTGGCCACGGGGGACAGTAGCGTTATTCTGACAATAGAAATATGCTGAGAAATTATCGCCAAAACGGGCGATGTGCCTACACCGCAGGTCGAGCAACGCGGAACCATGGAGCGGTATAAAGAACGAGGCAAGGAAGGAAGAAGAAAGGACAGTAGCGTTATTGGACGGTATGATTCTGCTAGAGTATGATCTTTGCCTGGCTTCGGTATGGGGGTGATACGGCCTTTTTTCCATAGCTCGGGTATGATGAAGGTTTTCAGCGACAGGTTCATCGTAGCAGTGATATACTCAATGGCCGGAGAGTCGATGTGTTTGAGCATAATCATGGCAATACCGTCTAGTCCGTACGCTTTGGAGTTTTTCGCATTTTTTATTGCAAGCTTGACTTCGTTTGAGGTAACCTGGAGGTGTTGGTCAGTAGTGCTGTTTCGGATAGCTCTGGTAATTTTGCGCTTGAGCTTATCTTTTTCGGGATGTTCGACGAATTGTTGGTTAAATTTGTGTGCGCATTTGTCGTCGTTGTTGTATGTGTTATCACCGAATTTTATAGCTACCTTACCTTTGGGTTTTGTGGGGTTTGATAGAGCACGTACCGTTCTCCAAAGGTTGCTTACGCCGGATTTTACGTGGCATGTTTTTAAATGCGAATTCCATAACTGTTTCCTGTGGTCGTTGACTTGCTGGGTTATAATGTTGTTGAGATCGCCGATGCGAGGATCATTTGGGTTTGCTGTTCGGAGTTCGTCTCTCGTTTTTGCCAATTCTGCAGCAGATGATGGGAAATGTGGTCGCATGATTGGGATGCGGCCCGCTGGAATGTATCTTTTGGCTGCATTCTGGATAATCCGTTTCAGGTTTTTTTCAGCAGTACGTACGTCAGTAGGGGTTGGAAGGGCAGAAAACGCTTCATTTGTATGTTTGGAAGCCAATCCAGTCGGCTTTGCTGAAATTCGAATATGTCTTCTTCTCAGTGTACGTAAACTGAGACGGTTTATCAATCGTGAGCACAATAGGCAAATGGTCTGACGAGAAAGTTATGAACGGTTCCCAAGTAATGCTGTTTATGAGCCCAGGGCTGGCGATGGATATGTCAGGCGAGCTTCTGCATGATCCTGCAATGCGGGTTGGTGAGTCGTCATTCAATGGACAGAAATCGGAATCATCTAGTTGGTTTGCGATGTGGTTGCCTCTGGTGTCGTTGTTGAGGTTTGAATGCCATAAATCATGGTGAGCATTGAAATCGCCCAGTAATAGGCGATATCGCCCGGTGAGTAGGGGGGAAATGTTGGCCTGGAAACCAGTGGGACAACTTGATGCTGGTGGTATATTGATATTGAGAATATCTATATCAACATTTCCCGACCTGATTGATATCGCTTGTAATTCTGTTGTGGTATCGGCGGCAGCAATATGGCAGCGAGTTATGTATCAAGAAAGCCAAACCTCCTCCTGAGCCAGTGGGTCGATCGCGTCCGATGATGTTGAAGCCTCCGTAAGAATTTAGCGATGAATCGGCATTTAGTTTGGTTTCTTGGATTGCAGCAACTAGGATGTGATGTCTGTCCATAAAGTCAGTGATCTCAACAATTTTATGTTGTAGACCATTACAATTTAGTTGAACTATCTTTGTGGTGGAGTAGTTTGCAACTTGCAGTGGTGGTGCTGGTGTAAGAGTGTGTCGTGGTGCTGTGTAGTGTGCAGAGTCTGTGGGTGTGACAGGTGATGATTGTTGGCCCTGATTCGTAGGTTGTTGTGAGGTCGATGAAGACTGTTGGCCACAGATTCTGCAATTTGGTGCTATGAAGGTGCTGATCGTTGTTGTTGATCGTAAATCCGTCTTGTTGAGCCCAGAACAATTTTTGAAATGGCACCATTCCATACAGCATGAGCACTGCACTGAGGATTGTACGTTAGAATAAATCCTCTTACCACAGACGCAGCACATCCATGGACCAGGATTTATTTCGATGCCGGCGCGTATAAGTAGAATTTGGAGCAACTGGGCCGGCATGGGTTGCTCCGATAGTGTAAAAAAGATGTGATGCAACTTTTGTTTCCTGTATGAGTCGAGGGGGGTGTGCGGCTCTTGGCCATGCATAAAATGCATGGTTTCAACTGTAGGCTGTCGGATTAATTTGGGACCTTTTGCCAAAATGAGTTATAGGCTCCTGGCACCCGACAGATAAAAAAAAGAACTGAAAACCCCATGGCAGCTACCGTGCAGTGTGCAACAATACCATGTTGTTGTTGTAGCGATTCAAGAGATTTTTTTTCTCTTGAATCGAAGGGGGTCTTGGCAGCTCTTGGCCGTTTTAGCAACGGGTAGCTCCGGGACGATTTACATCGAAGAACCGGCTTGCCGTAGGAGCATTTTATGGACAACACAAACATCCATGGGTCACTGTGTGATTCGAACCCACGCACCGGCAACTCAGAGATAGACATCTATGCCACCGAGCCACCGAATGCAACAATATCATCTACGCGTATATCGTCAGGGGAGCACCTAGGCTATACGCCCGTATCTTCCGGTCCGTCGAGAGTTTTGGACGTTCGGCACTTTATTGACAAAGTCTTATTGTCAAATGGAGATTTCTTCATCCAGTGAATGCACCTGCAGAGACCCAACCCCGGGGTTGCAACACCAGCTCGTTGACTTGCTTAACAACCTCCAGCCACCTCGAGGCCAACACCTTGATGGACAAGGACCATGGTTCCCTGGGCACACCCATCCCCGAGGTACACTATTTGCTTCTCTATAGCAGATGTGATCCTCCTTCGGCCCCCTATTGGTTAAGCCTCACGTAAACATTCAGACGTGAATATCCCAGGCTAGTTGAACCTGTGACTAATCGTCTGCTTAAAGCCCCTTCAGTTTACTAGTCAGCAATGCGATTCGGGTCGTGTGGTCATCAATCCACAAAGTAGTTAGATGTAGGCACGTAGGCATTTTTCACCAAGGCCATTCTCCCTAACTAGCCCCTTCGAGGCTCGGGTTATGCGAAGCCGCCAGTTCCAAAGCTCACACGATTCGCTTATGGTGAAACCTCTCCACCAAGGAATCATCGCAATCGTGCTCGGCCTGTTTATGACTAACCTCCCGTAATTTATGGAGCAGGTCAATCATGCCATGAGCTGACTCGGGAACGTCATCACCCGAATGGTCTTTGTACAGATCCACGCCATGGCGTATCAACTATACAAGGGGCCTCTCTGCGCGGCTCGGGTACGTGGTGGCGCAACTCACCAAAAATCTGTATCCCACTACACAGCCGTCGCTGTGTCACAAGGACCCAGCCCCCTGCGGAGCGTGCTGCAGAAAGGATATAGTGATCCAGTAACAAGAACTTTCGTTTTGGGCGTAAATTTGGTTGGAGCTCGATGTTGTGAGTGGAATGTCACCAGCTGACAATTCTGGCCGAGGAGATCAGCAGAATGGACTATTATTATGAAAAAACACCAAACTTATGGTTTTTACCTGCCTCAAACTTACAGTGAGTCGCAAGCATTATGGATTGAATGAAATATGATTCGGACTAAGTATGTACCCAGAAAATGTAAGCCTTTTCTCCAAGGGTGGACTATTGTGTCATAGACGATTTATTACTATTTATAAAAGGTTCTAGTTTGCCTCATAAAAGTTTGTAGTATCAGCAAAGCTTACAATCGCGTTTCCGACACCGACCAATTGCTGCACAACTGTATAGAATGTGATTGGTGGACTTATTGTCCTCCGCACATATGTGATAGTCTGCCTCAGTTGAGAGGCCTTGTTTGCCGAGGCCATATCTTATCCAGTGGTGTCCCGTACCTCTGCTAAAGCGTATGCGATTTTTTCTTCACAAAAGTTTACACCTAAGAACAACTCTCAATCTTATTTTGTACAGGGCCTCCCGGAAAGCCAATGCGCCATGAATTCAGCTCCGACGCAGCCTTGGCAAACATAGTGACAATGTGCACCTTGGACATGGTCGTATCCATGAGACCATATTATGTGACTGAGATTTCTGAAGTAGTGTGCATGGTCTGGACGAAGAATTCTGACGTACAGATAAAACGCCGCGGAGGATTGAAACAGTTTGCAGCGCCGGGAAACTGCTCGCTTGCAAACGCGTTCCTTAGATGGCAAAAAAGAGTTTTAGTCCTTTAATACTTCACGAGACTCACGGAAGTCGAACGGCAAATTACCACATACATATAGAATTTCGATATTTGAACTGAGCTAAACAAGTTGGACAGGTTCGGGAACGACCTTATCACCTAGTTCCCAAACGGTGCTACTTTACTCTGGTAGTGAACTTGAAGTCTCACCCAGAATGGCTGGAGTCGGCATCCTTTTGAACAAGGAAGCTCGCCAATCTCTTATAGATTGGAGCCCTATTTCCGACCGAATAATAACCGACAGATTCAAGTCCAGAGTAGGAAACATCATTATAATTCAGTGCTATACTCGGACTGAGTCATCCGAACAATGCTAAGGACGCCTTTTACCACCTGCTTGACGACACCTTTGATAAGGCTCCCAGAGGTGATATAAAAATTTGTTATGGTGATCTGAATGCAAAAATTGGCTTTTAACAATGTTGGATTGGAACATCTAATGGGCAATGCTTGTCAGGAACAACAATGGTGAGTTGTTCGTGCAGTTCTGTAACTTTCGTCAGCATGTCATTGGCGGCACCCTGTTCAAATACAAACCTTGCTATCTAGCAACCTGTATATCTCCAGATGGCCGAACAGAAAACCTTATTGACCAGCCATCTCCAAAACTTGGAGGAATTATCTCATGGATGTCAAGGCAAAGCATGATGCTGATGTAGGCAGCGATCCACTAACTTGTCACCGAAAAAAATATTCGTTGCACGCAAATCGAGCGGGTATTGCCACGATTCAATGGGAAAAAGCTTAAAGAATCGTCAACAATTCGTGCTGTTTCTAGCGCACTGTATGTGATAGATAGCTAGTACTCGTACGCAGATGCTCCTTCAATTAATGATAGAGGCATATCGCGAAGGACGCTTCTATATCGTGTGGCGAAATATTTATCAGCGACGATACATGGTCTCTAATAATTACACGGAAGAGAATTGCAGAGGAATTAAACTCGGCTACTGACAGTGCAGTCAAGCAACTACTGAGGACCGAGTACAGTTCTCTTCAAAAAGAGAGCGTTAGACGTGATAAACGCAACAACATCAACGCGTTAGCGGTGGAGGCAGAAGATGCGGCTTACCGTGGTGACAGTGGGACCCTTTACAAGCTCATAAAGCCATTGACTGGCAAATATTTTACCCATGAGCATCCTGTAAAAGATAAAGACGGGTCTCTGCTAGTCACAGACGAACAACAACTGTGCCGTTGGAAAGAGCAAACTTTCGTGAATTAGTGCCTACGTCGCGTCCTACAAATTCGCTGGCCTAAGGTAATATCTAACGACGACTTTCTCGAAACTACTAGCCAAAATAGGATAGGCATCGACATCAAAAGGCGAAAGTGGCAGTGGTCACGCACTTCGAAAAGAGCAAAAGAACATTGCAAAACAGGCTCTAGATTGGAATCCTCAGGAGATCGATGCAAGCCGTCGTGTGGGACGACCCAAAAATACATAGAGAAGGTCTGTTGAGACAGAGGGGTTTGGTGTTTTTTTTATCTTTCTAACCGGTAGACGCAAGAAGAATCACTGGACTCACCTGACTCCTCTTCCGAGGTGGAGTTGGCGCTAGTATTTGGCGAGGTGTTCGTTGCAGAATTCGCGGAGGACTTTGGGCGACCACGGCGGCGCTTCTGTGGTTCACCTTCGCTGCATGCTTTGATTTTCCGCTTGATGAGGACATTGGCAACTTCCATGCGGAATGCCATCGAATCCAAAATACTTTTGCTAGGTAAAGAGGCCTTCATGCAGTCACTTCTGTACTCCATCCAAGCGGCAATGCTAGCCACATCAAGGAAATGCATAAATCAATCCCTCGCACAGTCCATTTAATAGCTCGTATGTTGATTGGATAGTACTGGATCATTTGATCGAGTAAATCGACCCCATCCATACTCTCGTTATAAAAACGAACTACATCAGGACGATTGACTTCGATGTATCCATGCGTATATTTGTCCCATCGTTGTGCTTTGTCTTCGACGCCGATTCCAACGAAATTAGAAGCAAAATTGACAACCTTGTTGTCAAACCAACGAGTGATGGAGCCGCGGCCGCAGGCAACTATCGTTTTGGCGTCTGGGAGGTGAATTAGCGAATCGATTGGCACGAACTGTTCCAGCTGTGTTGATTTATGGATTTCTTAAAATTTCAAACAAGTGGAACGATGGAAAATAGTTGTCAAAAAAAATTGTGTCCCGCTTCTTCCTTCGGAATCAGTTTCGCCAATTGGAGAACGATTGTGGAGCCACTGCCAATCGTTTTCACCAGGATTTCGTTGGTATTGTTGAGCCTTGGTAGACAAGGAAATCATACAGCATTCCACTTTCTCCGCAGAGGAAATACACTTTGATTCTCCAGGGACAAGGCTTCCCCTTGACGTATTCCTTTGCAACGAACTTTTATTTGAAGGGAATCTGTTCTGTTCTGTTCATCAACACAGAAATTCTCTTCAAGATCGAATTCAAGCAGTCGGCTTCGAATTCCTATCCTTGCTTGTCGGAGTCCGAGCATTGTTGTCGGCAACGTGCAAGCTTTGACGCAGAGCAAAGAATCGATTGGCGGCCATGTTTCTGTAGAAAATAGGAATTCAATATCGCCGACTGAAAAAATTTTTCATCATCATCAATTTGGCACGATAGCCCGACGTCGGGCCTTGGCCGCCTGAATCGTTGACCTCCAATTGTCGCGGTTACGTGACCTTGTCCTCCAGTTTCGGAAGCCCAGCAGCTGGTGGGCGTCTTCACATACGGAGTTCTCCCAGCGAGCTCTCGGTCGTCCACGCAACCTCGCTCCGTCAATTCGTTGTCCGTTCATAACTTTCTTT
Source organism: Microchrysa polita (assembly GCA_949715475.1). Taxonomy (NCBI): domain Eukaryota; kingdom Metazoa; phylum Arthropoda; class Insecta; order Diptera; family Stratiomyidae; genus Microchrysa; species Microchrysa polita. The sequence continues at coordinate 25,245,788 of OX454420.1, read as the reverse complement.
GGCATGCGATTGTCGTCCATCCGTTGTACATGCCCCGCCCATTGCAGACGTTGAAGCTTCACGATTATAATTATTACTCGCGAAAATTTGTATACACTCATCATCATGTGTAGAGTGAAGAAAGTTTTGACCTCATTAGTAATCGCATAGTGTGAATTTATTGTCATCTACAATATTGATCAGAGAATAGTACTTATAACAATGGAAGGTAAAACAGACATAATGAACAAACCTTGCTGAACAGCGTGCAGGTCGGTGTAGAAAGCTATTTTAGCACAAGATTCATCTTCGAGCGGCTGGCTTTCGTTTTTCATGTAGCGACCATATAAACACCCTCCGAATTATTATTGAGCAATCCGCCGAATGGAGATCCCCATTACACCTCATGTTCATTGATTTCGAGAAGGCGTTCGATAGTGTTGATCGGGAGTATATTTGGGGAGCTCTTCGTAGGAGGGGCATACCAGATAAAAAAATTTCCATCAATAAGGAATCTTATCAGGGAGCCCAATGTCACGTTTTGCACAAGGGTAAGCTTTCAGATCCTTTTGAGGTGCACAGTGGAGTGAGACAAGGTTGCATTTTATCACCTATTCTTTTCCTTATAGCCATTAACGATGCACTAGTGAGCGCGCTTCAAAACCAGAGGAAAGGTATCAGATGGAAAATGTTTGATTACCTGCAACACCTGGAATATGCTGACGATATTTGTCTGCTTTCAAATAAAAAGGAGGATGTAGCTCAAATGGCCGATGCTCTGCATTGCGAAAGTCGTAATGCTGGGCTCAAGATAAACGCTGCCAAGACCAACTACTTGAGCTCCGATCCTGGGGGACAAAGCGGAATTTGTGTTTCGGGCCAGGCAGTCGAAAAAGTTGACGAATTCTGCTACCTCAGAAGCATAGTCACAGCAGATGGCGGCGCGGACGCTGATGTACAATCGTGTATCAATAAGGCTAGGGCAGTCTTCTTCACTTTGACTCCTTTCTGGCAAAATAACATTTCGAGGCGCACCAAAATCCGAATCTTCAATTATATTGTAATATCTGTGCTTCTTTATGGCTGTTCAACTTGGAAGGTGACCAACGAGATAACAACTAAGCTGCAAACTTTCGTAAACCAGTGCCTACGGCGCATCCTACAAATCCGCTTTCCGGAGATTATTTCCAATGATGATCTCCTGAGTATCACAGGCCTGGATTGGATAGGCACTTCTGTCAAAAGGCAAAAGTGGCAATGGATAGGTCATACTCTCCGAAGAGGGCCAACAAATATTGCAAAGCAGGCCCTAGATTGGAACCCTCAGGGAGCCAATGCTAGACGCCGTGTTGGACGACCAAGAAACACGTGGAGAAGATCGGTTAATAGCGGGGCTGCTTCATTAAACAAACAGTGGTCAGACCTAAAGACGATGGCACAGAACAGAACGAGGTGGAAAGTAGGCGTAGTTGATGCCCTATGCCCCACAAGGGGTTAACAGGAACCAGAGAGAGAGATTGCAAGAAATAAGTTTCCGCCAAACAAGCGCGGGAGCGGTACGCGTTACACACAACACACACACCACCCGAATTGGCAAAATCAGCGTGGTCTACCACGGCGAAAATTATTTCGTAGATTCTGACGGGTACCGCACCGCGTAGGTTTCGTGGAAGCTATTAACTAATTCAATCACTTTTGAATATCCATATCCTTAAGACAAGATGCGAGTATGTATTATGTACATTGGCGGGATTGTATTTATATCAATCCTTTTTGCGGCTGACGACTTTTTCTGGAAAGCCGACACCGTTGCTCTCAGTCGAGTCCTCGTCAACACCAACGTAACCAATTCCGTCAGTTTGCGTGGCTGCAGTTGGTCGCTTACGCCACTTGATGTCTTTCTTTTTTGTACAATAGATTTGAGACTCTTCTTGCGGAGACTTGATTCGACTATGTCGATGAAATGAATTTCTTTTTCGCTGATGCTTCATCCGTGATTCATTTTGACTTAGAAAGAACTTGTTTCTATATAATGTGTTTTTCTTATTTTGTCCGATTTCAAAAATGTTTTAAAAATTTTGTTCATTCTGTGATTGTTGATAAATGTTTCAGTGTTTCTTGTTTGTTTATGAATTGTTTCAATAAAGTTTCGAAATATTGAAACGTTTCAAATGTTTTGAAAAATCCACAGATTTCGTTCTAGATTTCATTGAAAGTAAGTGACAAACCATTCCCCACATTTCATTCCTCTTTGCTTAAGAACGTTTGTTGCAAAACTTGTCCCACAAAAAAACAAAAATGTTTGTGGTGAACATATTGGAAGCCGCCTTGCTTTCAAATTCTGTTCACAGGATAACTCATTTTAAAATGGAACAACTTGAAAATCGATTGTTAACGGTAGCGCCACATAAATGCTTAGATTTTGTAGCAAAGCTTTTAAATTATCGCACAGTTTAATGTAGACTCCATTTGCGCCATTCACTTTGCAACATGTTTCTGTTTAGAACGCGCAATACACATACCGCTCGTATCTACACGGCCAATTAGCCTACACCTAAAAAAATCTAAAACTAGCTTTTAAGTTCATAACACCCACCCCACCAGCCCGCTAAGAAATATAACACCCAAACATTTTCTACTTTTACATTCCAGGTTGATATCACACTTAGTGATTCCGACGATGATTTACACGTTGTACAACCAAAGCCAGCACGGAATAACCCAAATCCTTATTCTTTTCAGGTCGATCTAACGCTAAGTGATTCGGACGATGATCTACCGCTTAAGCGTAAAGGCACAACAGCCGCCTCCGCCACAACAACGACCAAAGCACCAACAAACGGTCAGACCAAATCATCGTCGTCGTCGTCGTCGACATCATCATCGGTCGTTTCATCGACGAAAACCAGACAGAACGGTACGTTGGACAATAATTCTATTACAATGTATTGAACAATATCAATTCCCTAAAATCTGAAAGAAAAATCACAAATTTTATATATTATTGTCTACAACTATCCCGGAATCTCTTGTCTTGTGTTTCGTCGGGAAAATTTCGTCGGAAATAGTAAAAACAAACACAAAAACCAGTTTAAGTTATTAACTATAAAAATTCCGTGGAAGTGCTCGCGTGCGTGCGCGCGTGCGCACTCGCTCAGCCACTCTCTCCCACGAAAATGGGCGTGTGTTCATATGCCAGAAATATAATTTATTTAAAACGAAAAAAAGTATAGTACACAATATTAGGTTTTAGGAAAAAATATTTTTAAAACTATTATTTGATAAAATATCGCGAATTTAAAACAGAGAAAAATCGAAGAAAAAAATTTTAAAAACATTAAAACATTCGAAAAAATTCTGTCTGAAAAAAAGAAGCGTTCTAATGAGTATAGATTATTTTTTTCACATACATAATACAAACTATTAGTGTACATACAATATATATATTTTAGAGTAGCATATAAGGATAGTATCAAGTTAATTAAAATAGTCCCGCCCCCTTACCTTAGTTAAATTAATTTACATAAGTGGCAAGAAGCCTGAGAGTATATTTTTTTTCGTTATTTCATTTTTTTCTACATATTTCTTTATTATTTTTTTCTTTTTCATCCTGAATATTTTGTTTATAGCAATTACGTTTTATTTTGTGAAACGACTGAAAATGGAAAGGCAATGATTAAATGATAATGCCTGTGTATAGGGTGAAACGAAGAGATAGAGAGAGAGAGGCATACATCAAATAGAATAATAAACAAAACAAAAATACCCTTTTAGAATTTAAGACAAAAATGACATTTACAAAAATAAGATGAAATCATCTTATATCTTATGTCCTTTATCCATTCTCGTCTGGTTGCATTTCACATTATGATTTATTAACATTTCTCTCGCCGTCATCGGAAATTTTTGTTTTCTGTTCATCTTGACAAGTGTCTTCACTTTTTGGTGAAACACTCTACACACAATTTTCTGCTTATTCTTTTCTGTTCGATAAGAAAACAATGAATAATATTTGTGAACAAATAATATCCTTTCTATTTGTTATATAGTTATTTATGTGACCACTTTTGTTCGGAGCGATCTGCGGGGATTTTTAAGATTCCCCTTCATCGCATTCATATTGAAATAAAGAATACAAAAAAAAATCATTTATATAAGTCATCAATGTACATTGTAATTAGAAAATATGAACAATGCTGACAACAATTGAAATGAATATGAGTTTGTTTTGTCTGTCGTTTATTCGATATTATTTTCCTCGGTGCAGGAGCGGGAGGACTCTTTCCGTATAGGTTTTATCCGGGCGGTAGATTTAAACGGTAAGTTTTTAGTGTTACTCTAACGTGGGCGGGAAATTATGTTGCAGGATGGAGATGTGGTTCCAGATCACAATCCACAACAAAGAGAATAATCCAGTGGTTTAGCGTCCGTTCCTACCGTAAAGGCGTACTAGACTAGATTCTTGATTGGAGCGATCGGATTGCCACCTCTAACAGGGTTGAGATAAGTGGTAAGGCTTGGTGATTGTTTCATACTGTTACTGTTAGGTGGGAGAGGGTCGTTCTATGGGTCTCGGCTCCCTATTGATGCACACCTCCACGCAATTGTGAAACCACACCTCACCGTCGTCGGGCGGAGATTCACTGCAATCAGTGCCTTTTCTGGGCAACCCATCACACTTTCTGTGACATATATGAATATGTCTGCTCAGAGCTAGCAGAAGTGCTATCAGTTGCGATGGCTTACATATCCAACGGCTGGTGGCTTGATCCTTCGGGGGAGCAGGTAAATCTTTTCCGGTAAGGGTCCTCCCTGCTCGTGATCCAAACTGAAAATAAATCGAAATTTACTATACAGAAACTAATTCGTTTTCTTCTCATTTATCAATTCATTCATTCAAGAACACACTCACATTCATTCAGACAGTCTCACTTCCGGTATAGGAAGGGGTACCACGAGTCGTGGCCTATGCTTTGTAGGATGCAAAACGGGATCGGGATCATCCGGGTTATTTGTGATAATAGCAGGAATGGTACTATTAGTAGGACCGGCGCTGGACTGAGCAAAATGAGCATCAACCTTCACACATTCGTATTTCGCCATGGCACAGGCAAGGTTCAGCCTATACTGTAGAAGCCCCAATTTATCCTTTCTTGCAATGTTCTCGTTATTGCAGCATCGAATATACATGATTCAACAGTTGACCATAATAAGATCCAAGAAATGGCCGAAGAATCTGATCGTCCACTTCCTAGTGCGCATGTAACCGTGTAACATTTTTAGGGTGCACTGACTAGACTGGACTGAAGCCTGGAGGCTTCGCTCTAGATTTATTTATTTATTTATCTAACCAAATCAAGCTTTTACAATAATAATTACATTTTATATAAAAACTAGGGAAACTAGGATATAGTAAGGGACTTAACCAAATTTTGCTTAAATGTAAGTTTGGAAATACCTTGGGAATAATGGACACTAACAGAGTTAAAATTACGACAGCATCTGTTTATGGGTTCATTGTAGCCATAAACGGTTAGGTGTTGATACTCCTTCAGGAGAGATGTATGTCTAGTACGTCTAATTTGTTCGTTGAAAACTATTTTGTTGGATAGAAAATCCACATTAACTGGACCATTAATTACATCGAAAGTAAAACATGCACTAAGAAGCGTTCTTCTTGAAGAGAGTGACATTAAATTTAAAATACCTAATCTGTATTCGTATGAGGGAAGATTACGGAAATCGGCAGGATCATATAGATTTCTTTGAGCAAAGAGGAGAAATTGTTTTTGAATCGACTCAAATCTGTTGCGATGAATTTCATACACCGGATTCCAAACAACACAAGCATATTCAAGAAGGGGTCGGACTAATGTGGTATACAAAGATTTCGTAACCCAAAGATTCTTAAATTCTCTCGCTCGCCTTTTAATGAAGCCGAGTTGCTTGTTAGCAGTAGACAGTACCATATCATACTGCAAATTGAAACGTAGTTTGTTGTCCAAAACAACACCAAGGTCTTTTATGTGGTCAACTCGGTTAAGTGCAACGTTATTTAGATTATAGGGGTTGGTTATAAATTAGGCTCTTACGGGAAAAGCTTATTACTTGGCACTTGTTAACATTGAGATATAAATAATTTTGATTGCACCATTCCTCGAGGGATTTAAGCTTGAGTTGAAGAAATGCAGCGTCAGAATGTGATTGAATTATGTTATGCAATTTTAGGTCATCAGCATAGAGTAGGTGGGGTATATCGGATAATAAATGAGATAGGTCTGAAATGAAGATATTAAAGAGTAGAGGACCTAAATGACTGCCTTGTGGTACACCAGAGGATACATATATATTTTTAGATAGATAACCTTGGAATTTAACAAATTGATTTCGATTAAGAAGATATGAGCGGAGCCAACTAAGAAGAGACCCAGTTACCCCGAATTTTTGTAATTTCTTAATTAGGATTAGGTGATCCACTCTATCAAAGGCTTTGCTGAAATCTGTATAAACTGCATCAATCTGATTCCCCTTTTCCATTTCACACAAGACCGCTGATACCAGGATTATTAGATTGGTTGTGGTCGATCTGCCTTTTCGAAAACCATGTTGCTGTACATTAAGAAGAGGTTCAGCGACAACGGTCAGCTTATCGCAAACCAATTTCTCAAATAGCTTAGGAATTACCGATAGAATGGCTATGCCCCGATAATTGTCGACTATTCGTTTGTCCCCGCTCTTATGAATTGGTGTAACATGGGAAAATTTCCAATACGAAGGAAATTCGCCTGATCGTAGGGATTTATTAAATATAAAATGTAGAGGAATGAGCAATTGATTCAAACATTCCTTAACAAAGACGGGAGGTATTAAGTCGGGGCCAGGTCCTTTGTCTACACTTAGCTCTCCAATTGCTTTAGATATTTCCTCCATTGTTATTGTAATTTCGCTAATAAGACTTATTGAGTGATGGTCAGTCAGGGGCAATGAGGAACTCGAGTTTCCCAATGAGCAGAAACTGTTTTGAAAATGGTCAGCGAAAAAGTTGCAAATTTCTTGGGGGCAAGAGGAGGAAACGGAGCCGCTGGACATGGAAACCGGGAAACCAGCAGTTTTACGTTTCATGTTAACAAAGTTAAAGAATTTTTTCGGGTCATCGATAATTCTCTCACCCATTATGTTGACATACATTTCATATGCGTCACGGGATTTCAAGGAGAACTCATTTGCAAGCTCATCATACTTTTTCTTAACGTCGAGGCAAACATTGGGATAATTTTTGATAATTTTGTAGAGTTTATTTCTTTGGTTTCTAAGGCTTCTGAGGTTTCGATCGAGCCAGGATTCGGAAAGCGGGTTGCGTTTTCTAATTTTAGGAACATACATACATATTATACCCTTAGAATTATGGTATAGAATGAAGATATAGTGACATCTAGGTTAGAATTAGATAAAATAGTTGCCCAGTCTATGGAATCAAGATGGTTACAGATGCTATCATAGTCTGCATTTAAAAAGTCGTAGACTGTTTTATTTTGGTAGGTTTGGGTAAAAAAAATATCAGCTGTTGAAAGTTCAACTGTAATCGCAAAATGGTGATGCGTGTTGGAGAAAAGATTTTCTGACTCCGTAGGACTGACCACAACTTCGTCATAAGAGTTAGTGAAAATTAAATCTAACCAGTTTCAATTGGGTTGGGGGAATGTAAAAGACTCCGATATAGAGATAGTGTTTTCCAAGACGAATTTTCACAAATATGTGCTCAAATGTTGTATAAGAATGGGTTACAATAAGCTCACTCTGGAAAGAATTGTGTGTAGCAATAAGTACCCCACCTCCCCTTGAGCCACCTGATATAGTGTAGTTGCGATCACATCTGTAAATGGACCAATTAGAATCAAGGATTTCTTCATTTTTAAATGTGTCATTTAACCAAGTTTCCGTTATTATTAAGGTGTTGAAAAAGCATGATTTTGCATCGAGGAAAAGAGAGTTAACTTTACCTCTCATTCCGCTGCAATTATGGTAGATGAATGTGGGGATATTTTGGGCAACTATCTTATTAGGAATAATACTTTCTATGGTCTTCGCGAATTTTCTGCAAGCGGGACATGTGCTTGGAACTTACAAGGGATCGGTAGGTTTCGAGGTCACATTTTACCTGATCGTGGGACATTCCGAGACCTTCATGATATTTGTTGAAAAAACTACGCAGCGAAGTGACATCAGTAGGCAGACCTTCTTGTTGAATTAAGACTTTCAGGTTAGCCTTAGTTTTGCCATCAATGCAAGTACTATCGGGAGCATCATGCATATATGCAAGGAATAAACGAACGCTGTCGTAGATTTTATGTTCCCTGAACCTTCACAGTAAATATCTGCTATCTAGGTCATCGACTGAGTTCTTGGTTAGTTTGACCACCGGTGGTGTAAGCGGGTCCAGAAAAGTGGGTCTGGTTTGATTATTAGTGGAAACGCAAGAAATATGTATTGAACCGGTTGTAGAAGGCACATGGGGATCACCTCGAATAAAATTGTTATAATTAGAAGCTTTTAAATTTTCGCCTGCCTCCGGCGGCTTCTCCGGGTCGCAAAGTTTTACTTTAGACGATTTTGGGACCGAAGCTGATACAGCTATACCGTCGTTTTTATTTTTAATTAGACTATTCGATTTACTAGACATGGAAGATGGCATAGTTTTAGAGATAGGCTTAGGGGCAGGGTTAGAGCTGGAGGGACCATAGTTTTGTTGTAAAGTGGGATTTGAGTTGGAGCTTAATTTGGACTTAGAAATATTGTTAGGTAAATAAATATTTTTCTTATCTATTTTCCGTTCTTTGGATCTTCTTGACGTTGGTAAGGATGAAAGTTTCGTCCTCCAAATTTTAAACTGCACCCTTCCAAATATACACATACACATCATCATATTGGCTCGTGATTACGTAGCAGCCAATCGTAACGCGTCGGGATGGACAGTTTGAATGATTTGGATTTTTTATTTGAAATGTAGTGGAGGTTTATCAGTTGACAGCTGCAGTCGTCAATTAATAGCTAATTTTTTAAAAGTCCATGTAACCAGGATTCATCGGCGAAATTTGGAGCACCTCTCACAAAGAAAGTTGTGCGAGCTACATTGTTGTATTTTGTCGATTCTCGTTTGCGGGCCGAGTTATCAAGGGCTTTGATCCTTTTGATGCGTTTATCCCATTCGTCTTGGGACCACAGTGTGCCAAAATGTGAAATTGGTTTGACGGTCGTTTCTTGGACGATGGACGGCATAGCCGAAGGAACGTTGATTGATGTTGATGGTTTTAAGATGGATGTCTTTAATATGGTGGGATTTTTTGTTAGGGGAACGGGATTATCACAACTGGTAAGTTCATTTAAGGGGGATAAAGTCACAGGAAACGCGCTATTCAGTCTGTCCACGATACTTGTGAAGCTACGTTCAAGGCACTCCACTTTGCTATATAGCTTCTCAATGAATTCAGACTTCAGATCTTTCGCGTTGTTATAATCACTATCACTGATTTCACATGGTGTTTTAATGTTAATATTTTCTGCAATCGAGGTAATTTTCTTTTCAATGCCTGACATTACTCTCTCGATGTTATGGATATGGGTATTATTTGAAATAATAGTAACCAATCCGTCAAAACATCTCGCCATTTCTGAGAAACTCTCACCGTTGGCTTTTGTTTGGGCTACTTGTTTTGAAAGCATGACATCTTTATCGGTGTGGAGGCTGTAAACGTGCTCGACGATATTACGGAACATTGATGTTAATGCTAGTTGCGTATTCTGGCAATAGGAGCAGATAAAGTGTTCCGCGAGGTATGGCGAGTACCAATCTCTGGGAGCGTCGATGCATGTACCATGAAGTCGTCTCTGACAAAAGCCTTTGCACGACACGACCTTGAATTTGTTGTCGTAGGCCATGAAATTTGCCAAAGAACACCTATAACTCATTATCGATGCAGAAAAATAATAACACTACAAAGCAGAAAAAAAAGAAAGATACACTCAATTTGAGTTAAAACGAAATGGGGTCACTGTTTATAGGGTCTTGCACAATTGTTCGGGACTGTTCAATATAAAATAACACTACAAAGCAGAAAAAAAAACGCACACACCAATTCAGTCAAATGGAAATGGGGACAATGTTTATAGAGTCTTGCACAATTGTTATATTGGACTGTTCAATAAATAAAAAAAGTTATACCGCACAGCAAAAGTTTATTATACACGAAAACAGTTCAAAGGTAAAAGTATATTTAAAACAGAAGTGTTTGGGGAAAAACAATGAAAAATAGCTAAATTGCACTGTTGCAGAAAGGGGAGAAACACGTCCGAACTCGAGGACCACGACGCGTGCCGGTGCCCGAGCTCAGCTACCGGGAATGTGGGATGGGTTCATGTGTGGTCTGATGCTTCTGTACGTTACAAAAAAAATCTCACGCGTCTGAAACGGAAAGCTGAAAAAGAGAAAAAAAAACATTTTCTTCCAACAACGAAGACATTCCTGAAAAAAAAAATGTAGTGGCGAAATCAAGAACCAGGACGGGCCATCAGGAAAAGGAGGGAAAGCAAAAAGATCACTGTTTTACTCCATATTCATTTTTTTTTGTATTGTATTAACGTATAAAAAATTTTCGTTATAAAGCGTATTCTTAACCAAGTCCTTACACATTAGATTTGTAATAAAGAAACCAAAAAAACGGCCGATATCAAAAATGAAAACAATTCTCTTAATTTTTTTACTAAGCGTTAGATCAAACACTTTGAATGTACTTCTAATATCTATCCATCTTAAGACATTTTTATTTTGACAATCTTTGTCTCTTCATCTACTCTTGTTTACGGTAGTCAAACATTTTTACAAAAAATTTGCTTGCAAATTCGGGTTTGCCTTTAAAACTAACACCTAAATTGGCGCGGGTATAAACTTAATACTAGCCGCCTTTTATGCATTTCTATCGAAAATTCATTTTTAAAACTTGCCGAAACCTAAAATAAAATATGGTTCTTCATACCAAACAAATTAAGGAAATTTTGAAATTGACGCGAGTATAAGCTTAATGCTGGTCGGCATTTATACATTTCTATTGAAAATTATTTTTTTTTTAAACTTGTCGAAACACAAAATAAAATGGTTCTTCATACCGAACAATTTAAAGGGCATTCATTCTGCCTACCGCCTTGAAAAACATCCGTAGCGCACACGAACAGCAGGGAAAGCTAGTTTGCTGTCCAAGAATACTTTTATAAAACAAAATGTACCTGCTGTGATCCATGCGGTTCCAATGGTCTATTTGTAGAAATTCCATTTGACATTTACCTTGGATTCGCTCTATTCAGCCCAACAACTTTCGCACCATGAATTTGTAATGTAAGGTATTGTATTGAGTTCTTGCCCCTGTTGTGTTTCCTTTATTTGATGGTTCTCCCTGGCTTCCTGTTGATATAAACTCTTCAATGGAAATATTTGGTTGTAGATAGAAGTTATAATTTATTAGCTTACTAACGATACACTAAATCTAGTTCCTAAAGTACTTACCTCGAAACCTTGGTTGGAGCTACTTCGCACATTCGCAATCTGGATCAGCATTGCATTCTTTATGCATAGTGGCAAAACATATCAATATATTTGACCCACTTAATGCGGTCAAGAACAACAATGCTGAATGGGGTCGCCAATGTGCTACCTACAAGCGATCGAGGTAAGGTAATTTTGTTGTGCGTACGATGCACTATGTAAATACACAACACCCCCAACAACTTTCATCGATATCGAAGTTCAAGAAGCCGGTTGAGTTTAATTTTGAACGAATTGGCACAATATTTTCACAGGTTTCCCAATGTACTGCACACAAAATCTCTGTTGAACTAATCGGAACAAGTCTTTGTCAGACTTCACCCACGAAAGGCAAATTTTCAAACAAAATTCATTTTTTTTTATCCGACCACTCTTTCGCAGGGTCAAAAGGTTGGAAACGTCACCAGGGGGACACTCGGGTGCAAACTTTTTAATTTTAGTACACACCGATGGCACGTTATCCTTCCCTGCAAGACTATATTATTAAGTTAGGACTTATGCGCGCACACATCACCACGGAAAACTAAAAACGGGGGTGGGACGAAAATACGAAAATTACAAAAAAAAATTCTTTTGAGCAGCACTCCCAGAACGAACACTAACCACTCTATTCCTCACTTTTGCACTGCCGCATCTGCAGGGGCTCCCGTGGCGTGAAGGCCCGCCATTTCACGTAATTCTTCCGGTCGGCTGTGGGCGAGACTGTATACGCGGCGGCTGCTGAGAAACGACTGACCTCGAGTTAAGCAGCGTGCCGCTTTATATAGCCCCGGGCCGCGTCGTTACGCTGGTGTGTGCGTGTTTTGATCTTCCTTCAAGGTGCTTACACACAGGCATTCGCGCATTGGTGTTGGTGCAGCGAGTGAACCTTTCACTGCACGAATATCGGTATGTGAACGGCATGTTCGAAGATCGGTGTAGATGGACATGTGTTGTTATAACAGGATAGTGCATTAACTGGGCGGCTCCAACTTTGCTGATTCTGCATTCGTTCAGTTGTTCTCGAGAGATCAATGGGAGATGCGTATCTATACCACTCTCGTTTCGCATGTCAACGCCTGAGTTAGCCCCCTTTGAGCGATTATCTTCTGCGCATTCTGGTTTAGACGAAGGACCGGGTTTTCAGTAACATCCCCACTTGGACGGGAGGGCGCACGATGTCGCGCTAGATTTATCTACTTTCCGCAACGCCAATAGAACACGAGAAAACGAGAAGATATTACCTACTACGCCTTTGTGCGTATCGATGTGACAATTCTTTTAAGCGAGCAATAGTGGTCGCCGGGTACAAAATCGCAATATTCGGCGAGGTATCCTCGAAGCCATCGATAATAAATTGCACCACTTGCTCCTCCTCCACATGTGCTCGTGCTGCAAGATGTACAGTAAAACACGGATAAGTGCACATCGATAATGCACAATTTTTTCGTGCACTTAAGCGTGTTGTGCACTTATCAGTGCTCCAAACAAACTATCTAATTTACGTAGCATAAATGGGAACTAGAGGTAACAACTGATATTGTGTGGCTATACTTTGTAACGCTATAGTCAGGGCCGGCCCTAGGGGTGGGCGAAATGGGCAGTCGCCCAGGGCAACCACTTTGAAGGGGCCAACACACCATGGAACCTTTTATTTTCGGGAGCCACCACTCAGTGCTGCACTCTCTAGGGGCATTCACGCAACAAGATAATCAAAGCATACCTGATGCAAAATCAATTGAATCGCTGGGCGATGTTGTCAAATAAAAATAAGGTTGCAAACACGCTGGACGTTTCACATCTTATCAGGAATTTTTAAGTGTCCGAACTCCAAAAGCTTCAGGATAAGCCTAAGTCTATTCTATAAAAAATGCCGTGGAATTACTTGGTCCCAAAAATATAAAAATTTGTTTCGATTGAAAGATTCGAGTAATGAGTATGCGTAAATATTTTCATTAATTGCTGTTTTAAAATTCTAAAGCTTAGGCTGCCTACTACAAGCACTCCGATATGTCTACCGATAATAAGCATAAAATTCTTAAAGAATGACAACCGCAGAAATGGAGTTGGAGTTTCGTAAAAAAAAAGTCGATCAAGTCGCATCCATCTGACGGATGGTATTTCAAATGCTTGGCGAGGGAAAAGCATTGATACACCTTGACTGATTAGGAATTATGGATTTATTTTGAAGTGCAAATAGTCCGACAATTAAATTTTTCTTTCAGCGAAAGCTCGACAAAATAATCAAAATTTGCTGTGATTTAACTAATGATGATGACAAAGATTAAAAATTTTACAGGGTAAATAAGTACGTATTTCTTAGAAAGAGCTAGCTGACAGTGGCAGCAATAAAAAATATATATTTTCACTCTATGAGCGAAGGGTATAACGATAAATGTTTAAGAAAACTGTTTTGTGGCTGGGAAGGGGATAATTTTCATTTGCCATTCCCAGCTCTCGTGCTTGCAGTTTCGCCTTCCTGTAATATATATAACGGTGACTAACTATCAAAATTATATTTTGAAAAAAAAAAAAACATTGACAAAGCGATGACTTTCGCGACATCTTAAAGATAGCGAATCACTGATATAACGTGTGCAAAAAACATTCAGGCCAACAAGGTGACCCATTGGGGTGTCGTTAACAAAACAAAAAAAAAATATTTACCATAAAAAAATGAAAAACAAAAATTTAAGCCAAAATTTTGGTTGGAAATTGGTAGGGGTCACCATCATCGATTTTCCCATTTTTCACCATTATCAAACTAAAAGCTGACTGCAACAATCCCATCAAGGACGCCGGCTTTGAGGGGGAACATCGAACATAGATGTTGAGAATCGAGCTTTTTGTAGGCTTTCGGGACGTCAAAAATTGTGTGTAGCCTAAAATATTTTTTTTTGTACATTTTCAATTACAATTTACGGATGTCAAAATTATCACTTGCGTGCAGAAATGGGAAAACAACATACAAAAAAAATTTTGTTCACGAAAAAAGAAAAACCGAAATTTGCTAACAACCTAACTACTATCTTAGTGGTATCCTGCGATCTGAAGGAGGAGACTGACTGAGACTGCTAACATAAACGCTAGAATGACAAAGAGACTGCCACTTTTGCTAAACATTTTTTTTATCAAGACAATGTTTGATCTTATCCTTAAGCTGCTCCCAAAAAGAGCAATTTTTAACTCTCATATTTTCCTACTTAAAGACAAAAATTATCCAGTAGACCTGATTTCCCTTTCTTCTACATTATCATAAATTGAATCAATAAATATTAGGGCTAGGATCGCTTAAATTCGTAAAATAGTCTGGTTCGAAACGTTTGCACTAATAAATTTGTCAAATGCACATGTGCACTTATCCGTCATGAATCGTGTCCAAATCTTGTTAACACTACTGAAAAATTGTGTGCACTTAAGCGTGTTGTGCACTTATCCGTTTTGAAATGTATTGAAAATCGCATTGAATGGATGCTGCATGAAAATTGTGTGCACTTATCCGAGTTTTGCACTTAAGCGTGTTGCACTTAACCGTGTTTTACTGTACCCCATTACCGAGGTTTTAGCGGAAGCAAATGTCATTTTACGTAATCTATCGATCACTTCACTTACCGAATATTTATGGCCGAAATTCGCCAAAAAATTCCGTCTGATATCCGCATAACACACTGAATGATCCGTTCTTAAGAACAATTCTGCCTCCGTATCGGCCTTCATCGATTGTCGGAAGAATTTCAATCTCGTAAACTCATCGGCGTTTATCGAGTCACACGCTCATAGTCACCCAACCATTTGTACGCGTCATAATCATCTGGGCCACTAAACGGAGACACCAAATATCTAATGTCACCATATCGCACCTCGGGAACAACATTGACGTAAGTGCAAATTTTTCAAAAATTGAGTTATTGATGCCACAACCTTCTAAAAGTAAGAGTCTATCAGCTGCAACAAGAGCAGAAATGTACATCTTATAGATACCACTAGAGAGCGGTATGACTTTGTTGAAATTTCTGTCCCATGCCTCTCTATTTGGTGCAACAAAGACGTATCTGCATTTGTGCCTATTTTTCTAAAGTAATTGTTGCAGTTTTATGTCACAAATGTGCTTTATGTCTTTGTTGCTCTGTAAAAAGAGAACTGAATGATGATAAATAAAGGAAACAACGGCATAAATGTAATTATATCGTAAGAAATTTGGGAAACAATGCCATATTTGCAACTTTGTCACTAACTTTGTTCCTTAATTGAGTGTAGTTTAGCCAAATTCGCCGGAATAAATGTTATATAGTTTAATAAAAGCATTAAGCTAAAAAATTACATGGCGCTAGCCAAATTCACTCTCTAAATTATATCCTTTCTTTTTCAATTAATAAAATAAATTTTCAATTGCGTTTTCCCAGCAATTACGATATTTGCACTTACGTCAATGTTGTTCCAGAGGTGCGATATGTTAATGGAGCCGCGGAAACCGTTGACAATGCTCCTTGGTTAATTCTTTCTAACTCCAAAAGCCTACACTTTATTTTCGGCTACACGTAATTGAACATCAAGTAGTTCTTCCTGAGCCCGTAATTCACGGAGGCGCGTTTCCGCATCGGAAATCGGAATTGGTTGCTCACTCGGTTTTTTATCGCCCGGAACGGAATGATCAATTTCGGAATGTACATCGCACTTATCGTCAACCACTAAAGCCGATACACAATAATCAAAATCAACTTTTCCAGTCTCTACTTCAATCACTCTGTCACTGCCACTCTCGCTCGGCGGCTTTATTGTGTCCACACTTTGCCGACGCACCCCTTCCGCATAAATCCTCCTTAAATCTGCTACCGTAGCATTCGCAGGAAATTCAATCTCCCTTTCAGACAATGCCGCGATTAATTCGTTCTTCTTCATTAGATTCTCCATTGCTATTTCCTCAATGTCACTGAATCGTAAAACAAAACGAAATCGGAACAACAATAACGGATAAACGCCGATGAGTTTACGAGATTGAAATTCTTCCGACAATCGATAAAGGCCGATACGGAGGCAGAATTGTAATCGAACTGATGTTTATTTATAATGGAGTGCTTGGCCAATGCTGACAAATTTTCCTTAAGTTCCTTTTTAGCGTCATTATTATGCTGCTTTAGCCTAGTGCCTAGCTTTTGAATTGTTTCGCCAATGTACGATTTATTACAATCCTTGCAATCGACTTTGTACACTACACCTGCTTTATCAAATTTTGGTATTTTTGTCTTGTGTGTAGTGTAAAAACTATTTATTTTGTTTTGTGGTCGCATTGCTAAATTCAGTTCGGGTACGAAATAGTTACACGATCTGGCAATTGATTCGCTTAAATGTGGTACATACGGAATAGACGCATACTGTTTAGCTTGGGTTACTGTTGTCGATATCTCATTTTTCGTGGAATCATTCGCCATAGATAGGTATGCATAACTAGATGCTTCTGAGGATTTTTTAGTATTTTTTACTTCTTTAATTATTCTTTCTATTAATGATGATGGATAATTATTATCAAGTAACACTTTTTTGATTCTATTGATATTTTCAGACCAAAATTGTTTGTGACTAATTTTAATTACTTTTCTGACGAACGATTTTGCCACATTAATCTTCATTCTCTTTGGATGATTGGAGTAGAAATTCAACAGTCTATTGGACGCAATTGCCTTATGAAACCAATTGGTAATTACTGTGTGTTTATTGGTTCTATGTAATGTTAAGTCCAAACAATTGATTCTTCCTTCATTTTCGATCTCATATGTAAATCGGATATTTTTATCATACTCATGTAACATATCGAAAACATATTTTATTTTGTCACGGGGAATCGCAGTAATATGGTCATCCACATATGAAAACCAAAATAATGGTACAAAATATAAGTATATTTTATTTAAGCCAATTACTGAACTAATTGCAATTACAATTTTTACTTATATCTACATTATTACTTAGTAAGCAAATTGTGTACATAATCATTTTGTCACAAAGTTCAGTGAACAAAATGTTGTGTACGCAATTTACATAGATGGGGGCAATATACCGTCAATATGTGCTCGGTATATTGCCTGTGTTTGATTTCCGGAGTTCGTTCTATTTGGGGTCAATGTAACTCGCTCATCCCTGTTGATAGGAGTTGATACAGATTCGATTTTAGCTGCCTCGGTTTCTGAGCTGGCTCAGACAGCGACTGTAGCAATCAGCACGACGGTCCAGGTGTCGGTACTATCTCTACTTGGATGGGAGGGCGCACGATGTAGCGATCGTCCCTGTCGGAAGGACTAAATACAGATCGCACACTTCCTCCATTAGCTTGTACTTCTTCTCAGTAAAATATGAAGCGTCTCTCACTAAATTGGAGGCTATAAAACTCTAATGGCATTGCTTGAATTCGCGAAATACGGAAAGGACCTGCGTCCACCCTTCCTTGAAGCGCAATCGAGTTCGCTTCTCCTTCTTCAACTTACATAATGATTCCCGGATGTCTTCGATCTCGAAAACCCGGTGTTGTTGTTCGATCAACTCTTGGGCTGTTCTAGCATCCATCTATTTTTTTTTGTCCAGGCTTACGAAAATTGTAAATTTAAAAAATGTGGTTACACACCCCTTTATGAACGGTGGATTCTACACGGACTAGCACAGCACTCTTCCAATAAATAAAATGTTACACACAATGAGTCCAAAGGTCTCTCACGATTTATGATTTTATAATAAATTAGTCACTATTGTTCACTTGCTTGCTTGTTTTTTGATAACCACTAGACACTTTCTGTTAGTTATTGTTTTACTAATATTCACTATAGTCAGAATATCAAGGGCTTTTTACAGATACTCGTAAGTATTGTTGTAACATTCTTTTGGCTCTATTAGAGAAACAGAGGCAATGCCTGGGTGGGACTCGTCCATGGGCAACAAGCCAAGCCACGGCACGTGCTTGTAGCTGCTCTGTTCGGAAGTGATAGAGTGGGGTCTTGCTTACTTGTTGGCCCGATTGTTATCAACATTAAATTAATTTTCACGTGCCTACTATAAAAATTGATCTAAACAGTCAAAGAAGAAAAAAAACAAGGTGAGGGTGCAGCTCTTATCGTGTCGCCCTACGATGGCTAACCAGGCTTTAATATAAAGGATGCCATACCGCGGAGGTAAATGGTTTTAGTCAACCATTTTCATCTTTTTATCCTGCACCTGAAATTTTATGCTGAAAATTCGAAGATCCATTAAGGAAAAGACGCGTTCTAATTCACGACATATTGTATATTATTAAATAAACTTGAACAGACATTGTGGCAATCCTCTTTAAGCAAAAAGTGTAGAAGCAAAATACCATCACTACAATTAAATGTATCTCAAAATGTTCCAAAGTTTTTTTTGTTTACACCAAGATCGCAATAAAATTTAAATTTAAAGAAAATTTTAAAGAAAATACAATACATAGGACTTACCCCCACTTGTCCGAAACGGCCGTTGCGTACGTTGTGCGGTGATGCTAATATGTACTTTAAGTTTAGAATGTATTAATTAATGAAAAAAAAATAAAAAGAAAAAACAAATACTCAAATTAGGATGTCCAGCGAGGTCTCTTGTCAAAAATGACAGCAAAATGGTGTCCAATATAATTGCCAAGCTATCAGTGGCTTTTGTCCCATATGTCACGCAAAGGCGGCGCGTATCGATGACGTCAGACACAATGAAAAATGGCGGCAGGTACTGGGCCCCAAATGGTGGCGATATCCGAAATACACTCTCCAAGAAAAATGGCGGCTGGCACTGGGCCCCAAATGATGGCGAACTCAGAGAAACACTATCCGATTTCCAGGAAAAATGCGGCAGGTTCGTGGTCATGAATGAGGGCGAACTCAGAGATCCGATTTAAAAAAAAAAAAATGGGGCAGGTTCGTGGTCACAAATGAGGGCGAACTCAGAGTTCCGATTTCCAGGAAAAATGCGGCAGGTTCGTGGTCACAAATGAGGGCGAACTCCAATGTTGAAAATGGCAACGGGAATTTTGGTCCTTCCAAATTCTCCAAAAACATAAGCCGAGATGAAAGCCCCAAAGCCGTCAAGTGCGGCAAGTATATGAGACGGTCTCACAATAAAGAGCCGTTATGTAATTCGACGAGCACGATTCAAGGCACTTTTGTTACTAAGTGAAATTTTTCTTCCTTTTTGTCTTTTCTTTTTGTTTGGCTTTTATGTAAAATAATTATGATTTCATAGCGTTTATATTAATTTTTGTTAAATGTCCTTGTTAACAAAGGGTAATTTCCGAAGTCAAGGCAAATTTTCGAATGGTTTATAGAATGCCGTTAAATATTACGGTTATTCTTAAATTCCACAATTTTCTTTATAAATTTCCTTATTTTTTTGTATTTTTAGACACTTTTAAACAATTATTTCACTTATTATGCCTTAATTCACAAAATTTTGTTCTTTAACTTAATAAAACATAACTATTTTTCAATTTTTAATTTTTCTAATCCTACGGATCCCGTTTTTGGCAATCCATCTTCGTGCACGGTCTACAGAAAACAGCCAAAAGCCCCAGAAGATTCCACCGGTTTTTTCAATATTCCAAAAATCCGTTTTGGGAATTCTCTCTCTCAAATTCAATCAAGTATGCACGCATATACGTACTACATATAGAAAGAATTTAACTACACTCGAAAGTGACTAATATATACAAATTTTCAGGTGTGTAGGCGTGAGAATTTTTATCTCTTTCATAGCCATCCAATCCAACATCCAACACGGATAACCTGTATTGCATCCAAAAACTGCATTTGAGAAGTGCTAGTTGCAATTACACGCACAGGTACACACAAATGTACGAAAGAATTATGTATGTGCTTTTACTAGTTTCAGGTAATATGGAGCCAAAACTATAATTGAGATAATGAGATCGTGAACGGCTATAGGGTGTATCATTAGGAATACTAATAATAGGATAAAAAAAAAAATATAATTATATAATGTATATACATATTTTTTTGTAGTTAGTAGGTTCTAAAAAAAAATGACCATTACAGTATCTAGAATAAGAAATTGTGTTGAGAATATAACTCCCCTTGCGGGGAGGCCAAAAAGTCCAACCGGTTTCGACTGGCAGTGCACGGCTCTTCTCATCAGATGCCATCTCAAGAGTCGTGCACTGCCACGAATGGCATGACCGGGAATGAACAGCCACAGGTGGAATGTTCGTGCTTTTATAGTGCGGTCGAACTTTTCTGCATGCGAATCATTATAATGTAAACTGCTACTTGCAGTTATACCGACTCGCATCTCATTGCACATGTTTTTGGCTATGCGCCAATGGCACATTCAATGAATGCTGTGTGTGACGCAGCGCCCTTGAATTATATTCTCAACACAATTTCTTATTCTAGGTACTTGTCATGCGCTATCCACACGATGGATAATAGTGACGGCAGCGAGAGGCCCCACGTAACTTGCGTGGTGAGCGGAGGCTGCGTCACACACCGCATTTATCTCGTAAGTATGTTTAATTCAACGATCGCGTTTTCACCGGTAATAATATTAAGAAACATAACTTCACGTTTGGTTTCTCACTCGACGGACCAATAATGTCTATGACTTTAATAACATAAATTTATTTAAAGTATACGATATTACAATAATTTCGCGCCCGGGAGCTTCACGTCGAAGACTGCCTATTTTCCACATCGCAAGGTCCGAGGAAACCTTTAGTGTTTACTTGCAAATATGAAAAATGTGCATTCTTCTGACTTAGCTCCAAGTGCAATTACTCAATATCAATAATTGCATATCGAACAAAGTCTTCGATTGCTTACTATCATCAATCACATGTCGCAAGTAAACCTAATTGACATAATCAATGATGTTTGATGGTGTAAGCAACGAATGTTGTTCAAGATGTGAACGACCTGTGTAATTTTGTCATCAACATAATGCAAGTCCAACACTATTTGCATTTAACCCTTAAACAGCTCTCATTGCTTCTTCGAAAGTGTTGATGAAAATTCGCATTTCTAATGCACTAGGTTTGACGATTTTCGGATATTCCATTATCCGTTTAAGGTGTGCATCTGTTATGTACTTGGTTCGATGGTACCTTGCTTTGAGTTGTTCCCAGGCCGATTTGTAATTTGATTGGGAGACCGCCACATTCCGGATAGTGGACGCGGCCTCTTCGAATAATGCGTCCTTGAGGTTTTGCATTTGTTTCACCGCAGACAGTGATGGATGGTCGTCTACCAAAGTTTGAAAAGTGTCGTGAAAGGATGTCCCACTCTTCATAGTTTCCACTGAATTTGGGAATATTTATGGTTGGCAGTTTAACTTTGTTTATTGTACTGCTCCGAGGCTTCAGTCTTCGTAAATTCTTCCATCATATTTTTATTTCGACGCTCACTGTCTTCACCACCTCTGCAATGTATTCTGACAAGCTGATTTTAATTTGTTGCGTGTTGTTTCGCTGTTCCAATTCGTTAACTAGAACAGTTTTACCTTCAATGTTCTCGTTCAATGAATAAGCTGACGATGCACGTCCAATTGGGCAGCCTTCGCTTCAATGAGTATTTCTATGTCATCTATTATGTGTCCTTCTTCGATTGCGTGACTTATAATTCTGGAGAGTTTACTTTTGAAAAAAAATTAATCTTTACAACTTTATTCGTTGAAGGTTCATACAGAACTGATTATAACATTTCAAGATTATACAAATGATGTTATACGATACATTAGACAAGATAAATTTAGCATTACTGAGAATTACATTAGACAAAATATTACAAAGAATTTTATTAAGCTAATCGTGGGAACCATGTATGCAATCATGCAAAAATATGTGTGCATCTCGGATATCCGATGCTTGGATAGTTTTATATGGTTAAAGATGTTGTTGACGTAACTCGTGTTTGGCGACACGGCTGATTTGATGTGTGTAGCACTACTTTTTTTCTTTGAATTTTCAGCTTCTGAGAGAGAAGAATGATTCCAGGATCTCACGATAGTTCGTTGTGTGCTCGATGGTTTCACAAATATGTCATATTCAATAGTAGTTACGTTGCTAATTAAGCTGAGGTCTAGGAATGAGATTACGGATTACGGAGATTTGGGGTGTATGGTGTTAAGTTTACGGAATATGCTATTTGCTTCGCTGTGCTGAACTATCGCGAACATATCAACAACGTATCGAATCCAGGTGTTGGATATCATCCCATCGGCTTTCATTTGTGGGTGTTAGAGGGATGAAAAACACCGCACGTTCTGTATTTTAAGTATTTTCTTTATTAATATCACAAGGTTTACATCTATACTTCTTCGGCCTGACTGTCGACGTACTTGCCCGGCAAGTCGCGGGTGAACTCTCGATGAAGACTTCGTTATGGTTGCCGGCGAGTCGTCGAGTTGATTCATGTATGATGGCGGTGTTGCCGTGGCTGCCGCTGATGACGTGCCCTTCCAGAAGTTGCAGGGTGGTTTGCATTTTTGGGCGTCGGCCCCGTGTTTAAAGTGCCACCAGCAGTTCTCGAAGGTCCTTTTTGCCGCGCTTCTTTCCGGTTGTTTGCCAGTCGGTGTGCTCAGGTCGTTGATCAGCTGCCTGAATTCCAGGACTTCCTGTTCAAGTTCGTGGATTTGTCGCTGGGCGTTCGCGTTTATGATTTCCTCGGCCTCCGACCGTGTGGCTGCGTGTTCCAGGTGATGGTGTTGCGTTTCTTGTGTGGTAGGAGATGCTGCCTCCATCACCAAGTGGTCGGCGATGTGGCCGACTGTCGTTAAGTCGCATCGGTTAAACTTCCTGGCTGCGTTGCGCACGCCTTCCGGTAGTTTCTCGAGCCACCATTTGCGTACGCTCTCCTCATCAAGTGTTGTGGCGATGAAGCGAATGTTCTTTAGCGTGGTTGATGGTGGTTGGCCCTCGCAGTCCATTTCTTTTATTGTTTTGATGGTCTCGTGGCGTGCTGTTCGTTGGCACGCCGTAATTATTTTTTCCTTAATCGTCATGTATTGTGCGCCGGGCTGTGGCGGTTGGGCGCTGATTTCGACGTCTTTGGCGACGATGTGGGTGGGTAATTGCCCAATAGTCGCTGTGCATTTTTTTCTGTCGGATGAGATGCCCGATGCCTCGAAAGCCATTTCTGCTTGCCATAACCAAATTTCAGCGTGCTGGTGGTCGAATTCTGGCAGCTTGACGACCTGTGTGGGTTCCTTGTAGATCACGGTGGTTTCTTGGCTGCTGTCCGATGATGACGTTTCTTTTCGCAACGACCGACGCCATTTTAACTTTTTTGTTTTGTTTACCAATATTATTTTTGTTTATTGTCTTTTTTGCACACTATCACGTCGGGGTCACCAGTTGTGGGTGTTGGAGGGATGAAAAACACCGCACGTTCTGTATTTTAAGTATTTTCTTTATGAATATCACAAGGTTTACATCTATACTTCTTCGGCCTGACTGTCGACGTACTTGCCCGGCAAGTCGCGGGTGAACTCTCGATGAATTCTGGTTGTTTTAAAGAACTTACCTCTAAATGTGAAGTAGCTCTCTGCGATGCATGCCGAGGCAAGCTAAGTAAGTAGTTTCACCTTCCTTGCTTTGTAGAAGGTAAGCTGTGAGTTAAGCCACTCTTCGAGCTTAAAAATGGCTTCCTTCATTTGGGATGCCCAGGAAGAGGGCAGTAATATCGAAGAATACCATCACTTCGTCGTCGGTTAGAGTCAAAGCTATTTATTATTTATACTGAATCAGGTTTGAATCAGGCATTTTGCCTGATTGCCTAATTCCTCGCCATGTCGAAAGTAAAACAACAACGAACACACAATCAGGTACCTGACGAGCAATCAGGTGCCTGATTGCGTATAATTTTGCACATTTAAATGTACGTGCTGTTGGCAAAATGCCTAATTCAGTATAAATAGGCTCCCACATGTTTTAATCTATCTATTAGTTCGGAGCTATTTTTAATCCATGTGCTACTGTATGGCTTAGCATTATTATTATTATGATATTATATGTCGGGGAGTTACGATCCGCTATAATCTCGCGCATTTCGTTCCCGGGCTTGTGTACTTTCGGCTGGCAGCGAATACGAGGCAAGGTTGGGTTAGGCATTCGTAATAAAGCTATGCACGGCTTAATGGAATCGGGTAGTGGGTCATTTCTTAATTCAAAGAAATTGCCGCATTTAAGCTTTTTATACACTTGTTCGTCGTAATCGGGGGATGTTTACCGCGTGTGACGAAATGTTCACACTTTGGTTATTTTCCAATTATTTGAAAACCACTTTCACTGTGTGACAGACCATCATGGAAAGGCAATAAAACAATATGATGTGGCCTTTCCCTTTGTAGTTTATTTTGAAATTGTAGTACGAAGCGAATTACAGTATATATTACAGAACTCGTTGCTAGAAAAACAGAAAGACGCTGGGTCGTCCGCCACTACACAAGTAAAAAGTGATGTGAGTCTATTACTAATATGTACTATACGGGTCAATGGCGAGACGAAAGATTGAAACATACTTTCTCATCGCTTCTGACCTTCGCATCCCAATCCCCGCTTTATAGTTCCTTGTCATTCGTGAATTTTTTGGAAACCTCTCAAACCCTGTTTTAGTCAGATGTACTTCTTCCTTGTTGATGTTCAAATAGTCAGCTGCTGTCAATTGTACGACACAGCATTATTACAATGCCGGCGCCTAGTCCAAGGATCTTCATATCCTATGGCGGGAGGGTATTGGATCCCACGTAAATCTCAAAATCTAAAACTAGTTCATCCCAAGTACAAAATTTTGCAATCCAATTGGATTAGCCTTTGGCTAAACATACCGGCGATATTCACATCGTCCTGAAAAGGGTATCATCTGTTCATAAATAGACATGTGTTTCGAAAGCGGCAACTTTTATCACACCTGTTCAAAACACTGTCTATCAAAGGTCGAACTTTGTACAGTTTGTCGAGTTCGTTTCGCGGAGCTTGCTGATCGACTAAGTAGAGATTATTTCGAAGCTCGAAGAATCGATCACGACACATTGTCTCCGTAATTAGTGGAACACAAAGATCATTGCTCCAATATAATTTCGCCTATGGGTACCTTAGCCCTTAGCGTATCCATCATGAATTGTACTCCAGCAAACCGAAACATCTCTTTGAAATCAGTATTAACTGATTTAAGATCTCGTGTTTGCGCGGAGTACAAATTAGTTTGTTCCGCCATCAATTACCAAAAATCAGGCCCCAAATATTCAAAAAAAAGGAAGAGAATAAAACGTTTGTAACACTAGTGCCTTCCGAGTCCATTACATCGTCTCCAATATCTGGACCGAGAGGAGGCATTTCCGTAGTGCGCCAGAACATTCTTGATGGTATCGTCGGCGCAATTTCCTCCCCAGCCACCTCCGCAACTACTTCATCATCATCAGACTCCAAGCTACCGAGACTTAATGGCAAATACTCGTCGGTGTCCTCTTCTTCGGAAAAGTCCCCTTTACTATCATTCAACCACTCTAATATTTGTTTTTTCCGTAATTTTATCTGTAATTTGAAAGCCAGATTGAACCTTAGTCTACTAGTCTAAAAGCTGCACTAGAGAACTCAGGTACACATACGTGTACTACAAAGGTTACAAAAAAACACCGGAAAAAATGTAAAAAGTTAGAATTTAACACTAGCACATCATAACAGATACAACAGCAAATTACCGCAAAAATCAATAAAAAAAAATTAAAGGAGACAGCCTACCGTATTACAATCTTTTCCAGGCAGCACTTGCACAAAAATTCTGTTGACCATCAAATGTAAACATGAACTACATAAAGATCAATGTGTTTGATTGGGACGCAGTCTCCGCATCCCACGATACAGCCGTGGAGCCCTCCGCTGCCGTCCCGCTTCCCTTTAGTGCGGGTACACGATTTAAAAAAAATATATCTGTTTTGGAATGTTGCTCTCGGAGTGATTTCCCGATTTACAGGCATATCCAGAGTGCAAAAATGTTACGACATTCGTCGGTTTTGACCGAATGAATATGACACGGCACTCTTCATGTTTTTTCGCCGCCTCGCGCGACCGTGCTGTGTCGACTGCTTTCTCCATTGTCAGACCGTCGATTTCCAATAACTTTTTTTTGTAAACTTTTGCCCTTTACTCACAGAACAATTCGATCTCTTATCATACGATTATCGGCTCCAAAATTACTGTTTGAGCGGAAATTTTATTAAAAGATTCCTTATCTATTTAAGATACTTTATTTATTTGTTCCTCTTCGCGAGGAGAGTTCTTACGCGATAAATGTTTGTTACAACCTGGTGAATACAAAAACTACCTCCTTGCGCGGTCACAGCGTTGCAACTCATGATGGCTTAGGGGCCATCAAGGATCCCGGCTAACTTGGGGGGGAGTGGTCCGAAGAAACATGGAAAACAAATTTGGCAAAATCACCCCTGCGCCATGCGCCCGTCGCTCTCCTTGCGTCCACTTAATGTATCATTCTTTAAACACTCTCGCGGCTATAAAACAAATAAAACACAAGAAAAACGACCGCCAAACACTCGCACCGCGCGAAACGAAACAAAACCACCGAAGAAAATTCGAAAACGTGCGAAATTGCGCGTCTGTACACCACTGAGCACTGACCAACACCACTAATCTCCGCCACTTTCCGATTGCGACTCTCGATTTTAGATGCAAAAAATGTTCGTCTCCGAAAAACACTCGACATCAATCGAAAAACAGGTGTGTTCCTGTCTACGAACACCTCAACTCGCATAAACAAACTTGTCCACAGGGTGTTTTTTTCGCGTTTTTTATATTTTTTTTGTACTTTTTATTAATTAATTTTTTTTTATGGTTTTGCAACATGTTCAATGAAGCAAATCTTACTATTATGCAAAATGATGTGCATTAAATTCCGCTTGTTGTTTATTACGCGCTAGACGCATAACCTAATAAAAACCTAACTCATAATTAAATAAAAGAGTAAGATTTCTCGAATCGCTATAGATTTATTTCGTGTAACTTTGAACAATTCTGACTTACGACTAACTTGATAGTACCTTTACACTAGGTGACAGCAGGAAGTGCTGAATTGATTGCACATAGATAGAGATGTGTTGAATATAAGAACAATACAATCCAATATTGAATTTCATTTCATTCAATTATCAATACTTCTCAGATGACAAAAGAGGCGCTTTTCTAAACTTACTTCGTTATCTTCTGGCATAAGCATCACTAATTTGTGAACAGCACGGTGGACGTTGGATCTGTTTGTTGTTTTAAGCAGGAGTTGTCTTACAATTCCTTTCGAATCCGGGTATGTTTGGCTTATTGAAGCCACCTTCCATGCTAATGGTGTGCATGCTCCGTCTTTGAGGAGTACTAAATCACCTTCTTTAAGTGGGCGACCGGGATATTTCCATCTATACAACTTTTGTAGTTGAAGCAAGTATTCCGATTCAAACTTGCTCCACAATCGTTTTTGTAGTTCCTGGATTTGAAGCCATCTATTTGTATTGAGGAGTTCGTCTTTCAGACCATTTCCCATAGGGGGTGCAATCAAGCTTCGCTGAATAACGAAGTGTGCCGGTGTCAAGGCAGCTAGGTTCTCGACATAAAAAATGCTACGGCTGTGCCATAGATCTTACGTACGCTGTAGCATTTCGACGGTAAGGTGCGTATCAAACGTCGTGTGGTAACGACGACGACTGAGTTTGCTGACTTTTGCGCCATTTTCATCATATGTGTCTTTGCCGAAGTGTATATCGGACTTAAGAGACTTTTCGAGTGGTTTAATGTATGTCCCGTTAGCCAGGTTAAATGTTGGATGCCTTGCCTGGACGAGTTTTGGAGCTTTGTACTTATTTGCTCCCATTTTCTCGTGTTTGTAAAAGGATTAATTCGGCTCGAGATTGCAGCGCCGGTTTCAATGTCTCGTTCAACGTTGCTATAAAATCTTCGTTTTGCGGACGAGTCCATACTGTCGATATATTCGTCATAAGACCACCTAACAAGCTGGCGCTTGAACTTGGCAAATATTTTGTCATTGTTAAAGTTGCTACACTCAGAGAAATATTTACTAATATTGAACGAAATATATTTAATTCAAACGATTTGCGCTTTTGATTTGGCTCCACACGCAAATGCGTTTAATTCTAACGAGTGGCGTTTCTTTCAAAAGCATAATGAGTTGTAAAAAAGCGTTTGAATTAAAAGAATTTACGTTTACCTGGAAAGAAGGAGCCAGTCGATTTAAACGTATTTTTCATTGAAATAAACACTTATTCTTTTATTGTAAACGGGTAAAACATTTTAAATAAATGAAAGGCAATTGTATCAAACGTCTTCGTTTTTATATTGAACATTTTTGTTATTTAAAATAAACGAAGCATTCTTTTTAATGAAACGGTATGTATTTCGAAAGTAACGCATCGCGTTTTCATTTCATAGAAATTACCTCATTCAAAATAATTGAGTTTTACATGGAATTAAAAGCAAACTCTGCTGAAATAAAATAATACATTCCGTTTAATTGTCCATTCTCCATTCGATTAGATACTTGATACCTGGGTTGACAAATCAATAAAGAATAAAACTTATGAAAAATTTAGAAAAACACTTTATGTTTTATTTAGGTCTAATTTTAATATGGTTAATAATTAATTACACTTTTATTCTAACACCCGCTAAACTTAAATTGCACGTGTGTAAGCGTCCATTCCTCCAGATGAATGCAAAAGTAAATTATCGAAAACACTCTTAACATCGACGAAGATTCTAATACGCGTTTGTTGTTAGACACTACACATTTGTTTGGAATGAACATGAACACGCGAGACTCATCGGACGGGCCGGAAGTATTTATCTACCTGTTGTGCTACGTTGAAACAAATGACATTTTGGCATCGCGTCCTTTAGGTATGTGTATTTGTTACGTAAAGGAATGTATACACATTACTATGTAATGCGGAATCTTTTGATTTAAACGACCGTCGTTTGCGGTTTGGCTGCTCTTTTGTTTTAAAAGAAATTCTCTTAGCGTAAATGAGAAATTGTTCAAATCAAACGAGATTTTTCAAACGAATACTGCGTTCAATTTAAATGTGGAGCTTTTAATATGAATGTGCGTTTTTTTCTCTGAGTGTAGTGTCATATTCTGCCAATAATATTTTCGTTGACGGAATATTTCGCCATACCTGTAATTCTTGTTTTTATGAATTTGAGCATAATGTCCTTATGTTCTTGCTGTGTAAGGTCATCCAAAAGTTGTATTGATTCGACGAAAGACTCCGTATTCTCCGGGTTTCCATCGAATGTTTTAACAAGGGATGTTGCTGTTTTAATATCGAATGCCATTATGTTTTTTTTTGTGTTACTAATTGGTTTTGGAAGGTTTTTATTTATAATTTCCTTGATTTGATTACCTAAATGGTTTATTCTGCTATATATTATAGAAATTTTTTCCGCAGTCTTGAGGTTGGTTTTTAGATTGTTTACTAGTTCGGCCGCTTCTGTGAAAAGTGAGTTTGTTTTTGCCTGTTTTTCTATCCACGTTTTTTCAACATATGGTCGATTAATTGACTTGTGAAAGTTTCTAATTATTGTCTGTAAATCTGCTTGTATTTTTTCTAAACTTTCCATGGAGAAACTTTATTTAAACTGCCTGTACTCTGTATTGAGTTGGGTCAACTAGGTACTTTTTTTTTAAAGCACTTTTATGCCATTTGTAAAATTTAAGAAGAATCGCAATCACCTTTAATATAACAATAACTAAAAGCAGAATAAGTATTTCGTTGCTGACAACGTTAACTGTGTCCTTCACGATAATATTATTTACAATTTCACCTTCATTATCGGTTTCTTTGGACTGGGTTTTACCCATGTTGCTGCCTGTGTTTGCGCAAGCAATCTATTGAAACAATAGAGTAAAGACTAAGTATAGATTTTTGATTTTGTTTTTAGTTGAATCTTTTTCTTTTTAGTTTATTGAGTTCATATTTGCTTGTTTTTAAAAGTTGATTATACTTGAATATTTCCTCTGGGGTTTTGGACAATTTTTAACAGTTCCTTGAATTTTTTAACTTCGCCTCTTAGTCCGTTTCGTCGACCTGCTCGGTGATTTCTGTGCTTAGCCTGGGGTTGTACTTTGCGTCTCTTATAATCGTCGATGGTTAATTTTTCCTTCGGGGGAGGACTGGATAATTTTTCTTCCGGTATTGGAGAGACCGTCCAATAGCTCCTATATTGTGGAGGTCTGCTGGTGATGGGATACAGGGTTAGGTGGTTTTTTGTCGCGTCCTCTATGTGCTGGTATTTTCCTGGTTTCGAGATTTCTTCTTCGGTTTTTTTCATTAGCTCGAAAAATGCCTTATCGAAATCTTCGATTAGTGATTCCGGTGTCACGGTCGCCATGTAATAATTTTGGTCGTCTCGAGCGGCAACGAGGTAGACGGAGCGTGGTTTCCGCTCTTGTTCCTACGAAGGAGCAGCTCAACGAGCGTTAACTCCTTAGGTCGAAGCGGAGCAGCTGTAGAGCTTTAACTCCGGAGGGAACGCAGGAGCAGCAGTAAAGCTTTAACTCCTAATTCGAGGAGCAGCTGTGAAGCTTTAACTCCTGGGGTTGAAGCGGAGCAGCTGATAAGCTTTAACTCCTGAGGTTGAAGCGGATCAGCTGATAAGCTTTAACTCCTGAGGGATGACCGAGTAAAAAGACGACTCAAATTATACTATCTTTATTGTTCACTTAACTTCCTTATTTATATAATTCAACTATCTTAAAATTAGCTTACCTAAGCATGGTAATTTCATATTTTGCACTTGACCTTTAATTATAAAATTCCCATAGGTTCTTATGCTTATGGAGATGTGTAGGTATCCTATTTCATTCGTCGTCGCGAGTTGGATGAATGTGCATTTAACTTTTGCGTCATCTGAAACTCGGATAACGTTACTCGTAGGTGAGTGTTGGAATTCACCGGGAATATTTGGATGAGATATGTTACCTACGACACTCGGGCGTAGTAGTAATAATCCTTAGGAGCATAAATGGAAGGACGAAATTGAATAGTGCGTACATTATCAACGAACGCACTAACCATAGCATCCGACTGACGCATTATCCATCGGACCGCAAACGTCAGTATGCACTAACTCCAATACTCGCTTCGATTTGATCACTGTGTTCAAGCGATGGAACGGTTCACGGCTCTGCTTCCCCTTCAAGCATGACACACATTTTGACAACTCACTTTGTTCTCCATCGATCAAGTCACAGTATGATAAATGTCCTAGGCGACGATGCAATGTCATGTTATTCGCGCTCGTGTGCGTCACCGCCGCCTTCAATGCAACAGAATCGCTTTGAAGCTTATATGTGCCGTTACTTGGTTTAACACATACGACCAAACAGCCGTCATTCTAATCTCGCACAACACAACCGTTGTCATCGAACTTGACACTTGCCACTGTCAAAACGAACCGAGAAATAACAAAATATTATGGATAATATAGACTTTTATTACATCACAAGTTACAACGTTATATCGCAACGGCGTGTCTCTCACACGACTCCCGAGAATGATTAGATGTCATCTCCTCTAGTGTTGCCAGACTCGTGTGACATCACCATTCTATGCACTGACAGCAAATTCGTTGATAGGCCGGATACAAAAAGAACGTCCTCCGCACTTATAGTTTCGTCTACAACATGTAGATCAACTGATCCTGTAGCGAGTACTTTCAAATGCGTGTTATCAGCTGTCGAAATGTCTGTGTACGGTGCATTTTTCATAAAATGTTCAGTGTCCAGTCATGCGTTGGCTAGCCCCGCTATCGATATTCCATACACCATCTGAATGATCCACATCCCAGGCCGCCATTGCATGAAGTGCCACTGGTTCTAATTTTTCGGTTAAATCACAACAATTTGCGTTCGCTCTTCTGTTCGATGTTACTGCAAGAAACGCCGTTGGTCTGCTTTCTGTAAATTCAACGAGTCGTGCATTTGTGCTGCTTGTTTCATCCCGACTGGATATTGCTCTGTTTCTGACGGACGACGATGAAATGAAAAAGGGTGCGCCGCGTGCGGAATATCAATTTTCCAATTTTTTTTTTACATTATTTTTGGGTGTCTAGTCGACTTTTTTCAGTTTTTATTTTTTTTATTTTTTGGGTCTAAAACTATCAAAATGAATGAAAGATAGGGAAAAATGCGTTTTTGTGCCGTCCGAAAACTCGACATTTTCGCATAGACATTTCTTTCTTCGAAATGCTTTTCTAGTCAGTTTTGCTAGTATTTTTCTTAACTAATCTAGATAACAAGGGGTTTCTTACGCAATATATATATATTATTTAATATTTAATTTAAATAAATGTCGTTTGACCGTGCTTGTGAATATTTTTTTTCGTCCACTTTCGTGTCTTGGTTCGAATCTGTTTTTCTCTAGTTTAGTTTTTTTAACATCATAAATCTAAATTTTTTGTTTTTATTTTCGTTTCAATTAAATCACATATGCCATTTTAAGACATGACACACTCACACACAAACACGCATACAGCACACACACAGCATAAACCGTCGTGTGAGAAGGACAATCACAAGATTAAATTTCAAACATACCTGAGCATGCATAATTTTTCAATATTTACACACACATCAAAAATGTACATTGGGAGAGCTGAACATTTTGTAATGCTGAAATGACCTGAAACGGCCGCGTATCGTTGTGGCACTTTCACGCTCATTATATGCCCAAGGTAGCACAAATCAATATCAAAGTGACTATCATCTGATCTACTCTTAATGCCGGTTCCAGACTGATCGGGAGGTTTGCCAAACCGTGCCCGGTACAACATCTCCCTAATAGTATTAATCAATTTGAATTGAATTTACATTTGAAAGGTCTAACATTGGGTTTTTATCATGGTAAATTATTAATTCATTAGTTTTAAATTTAATATTTTGTACTTCTTCTGCTAATTCTTCAACGGTACTCACTCGGAAATTCGCTATGCGCCTGTATATCTCCGATGGTTCGATATCTGGTCTGAATCGCAATTTGAGTTGTTTCTTTATCAGGAATGTTGATAATACAGTTCTTGGCCTCCCCCTGGATCTTCTCGTGATATATGGCTAGGACAGCAGCCTTCTTCGTTTCCTCGTTCGTAATTCTGTTTAAATAAAATTCAATATTACAAATGAAGCTGTTTAAAGTTACCTCGCCCTTTCCACTAAAAGAGCTCATATGCTTTATTTCGTTTAAAGCTTTGTCGCGCTGCTCGCTCGATATTCTTTGTACGTTTAGTTGTTGTAGGGCGGATGAGATATGCTCCAACTGTTGTTCCCTTTCCATCAACTTGGCTTGTAGCTCAAGGAAAGCTTGCTCCATGTCCATTGTTATTGGTCACTCTGGTTTTTTGTTTTTTATATGCCTATTCGGCTTAATAACCGTTCGCGATTTTTAATTTATTCAATTTTTAATCACTACACTCGGGTTTTTTTTTATACGCCTATTCGGCTTAACTACCGGTCGCGATTTGAAATTTGTTCAATTATTATCACTTCACTCGGTATTGTACTTTCTCAGTACCCGTGTCCGACCGCGCCAGTTTAGTTGTGGCCCTTCAGGAGCGGCAAAAAAAATAAATAAATCTTCTCACTATTAAAAACGCAAATTATTTCACTTTTTTATAAACAACACTTTTCGTTAACAATTACGACAGTATACACTAACTATGATCGACAGGGGGGCTATGCCATGTATCGTCTTCATTTTTATATAGAAAAATAGTTTAGTAAGCAAAATTTACTGTGTGGGAAAATGCATGTCTAAACAGGTAAATGAAAATGCAACGTAGTGTCTGGCTTGAGTTACCTGACACCATGCTATGCGCTGTTTTCATTTACCTGTTGAATTTGTCTTAGAAATTCTGAAAGACAATACATGACTCGCACTAACCATAGCATCCGACTGACGCATTCTCCATCGGACCGCCAACGTCAGTATGCACTAACACCAATACTCGTTTCGATTTGATTACTGTGTCCGAGCGATGGCACGGTTCACGGCTCTGCTTCTCCTTCAAGGATCATGACACAAATTTTGACAAGTCACTTTGTTCTCCATCGATCAAGTCACAGTATGACAAATGTCCTATTCGACGATGCCATGTCGTGAAATTCGCGCTCGTGTACGTCACCGCCGCCTGCAATGCAACAGAATCGCTTTGAAGCTTATATGTGCCTTTACTTGGTTTACCACATACGACCAAACTGCCGTCATTCAAATCTCGCACAACACAACCGTTGTCATCGAACTTGACACTTGTCACCATTCTATGCACTGACAGCAAATTCGCTGATAGGCCGGATACAAAAAGAACGTCCTCCGCACTTATAATTTCGTCTACAACATGTAGATCAACTGATCCTGTAGCGAGTACTTTCAAATGCGTGTTATCAGCTGTCGAAATGTCTGTGTACGGTGCATTTTTCATAAAATGTTTTAACAAATTTCGATTTCCAGTTATGCATTGATTAGCCCCGCTATCGATATTCCATACACCATCTGAATGATCCACATCACAGGCCGCCATTGCATGAAGTGCCACTGGTTCTAATTTTTCGGTTAAATCACAACAATTTGCGTTCGCTCTTCTGTTCGATGTTACTGCAAGAAACGCCGTTGGTCTGCTTTCTGTAAATTCAACGAGTCGTGCATTTGTGCTGCTTGTTTCATCCCGACTGGATATTGCCCTGTTTCTGACGGACGACGATGAAATGAAAAAGGGTGCGCCGCGTGCGGGATATCAATTTTCCAATTTTTTTTTACATTTTTTTTGGGTGTCTAGTCGACTTTTTTCAGTTTTTAATTTTTTTTTTGGGTCTAAAACTATCAAAATGAATAAAAGATAGGGAAAAATGCGTTTTTGTGCCGTCCGAAAACTCGACATTTTCGCATAGACATTTCTTTCTTGGAAATGCTTTTCTAGTCAGTTTTGCTAGTAGTTTTCTTATCTAATCTAGATAACAAGGGGTTTCTTACGCAATATATATTTAATAT
Organism: Microchrysa polita; assembly: GCA_949715475.1. Taxonomy (NCBI): domain Eukaryota; kingdom Metazoa; phylum Arthropoda; class Insecta; order Diptera; family Stratiomyidae; genus Microchrysa; species Microchrysa polita. The sequence continues at coordinate 25,210,183 of OX454420.1, read as the reverse complement.
TTAATTTAAATAAATGTCGTTTGACCGTGCTTTTGAATATTTTTTTTCGTCCACTTTCGTGTCTTGGTTCGAATCTGTTTTTCTCTAGTTTAGTTTTTTTAACATCATAAATTCAGATTCAGATTCAAATAAATTTATTAACATTATTCGAAATGACAATTCTTTGATACTTAATATCTACTGGTTGTTTCTTATAACTAACAATATTTGCTTAATTATAGATGGCTATTTATGTTTGGCCTGTCTTATCTTAACTTACTTGCTATAGTACAGCTACTCTTTGATACTAGAGAATCTTAAATATTTACTAAGAGCTTCTTAAAAACATCTTAATCTTAACTTGCTCGTTTAAAAGCTTGGCGCGGCTTGCATCCGGCCCATGCGTACACTTTAATTTATAAAAAAACCAAACCAAAGATGTTATAAAAAATCGGACCCGAAACAGAACCCTGTGGAACTCCAGAAGTTATTTCCGATGTACCGGAATTGGCATTAGCAACACTTACAAGAAAGCTCCTGTTTTGGAAGAAACTTATTGCAATTTTAATCAAAGTAAGAGGGAAATCAAATCAAGGTTGATGAGCTTATAAATAAGGCCATTTGTCCAAACAGAGTCGAATGCTTTCTCCAGATCGAGCGCGCAGACAACTGGAGGACAATTCCTTTCATTCAACGGCTTAACGATTTGATGCAATAAATAGGACGCAGCATGCTGTGTGCCATGCTGCGGTCTAAATCCAAACTGGAAGGAGGGTATTATCTCTTCGTCGTCAAGAAAATTCTGAATTTTAGAAACCCAGAACTTTTCAAATAATTTCCCCAGAGTTGGAAGTAGGGAGATTGACCTATAATTATTATTGGCGTTTTGTGGGTCATTTTTTTTTGTGAATTGGAATGATTTTCGCAACTTTCCAATGATCAGGAAAGTATCCAATATTGTAGGAGTTATTGAATATAATGAGTATAATATTCAATACCCTAATTGGAATTTCTTGATCATGAAGTTGGAAATTAGATCCACACCACATGACTTTTTACTATTCAGACGAGAGATAATACCCCTAAGATAGAAAATATTCAAGAACTCCGACAAATCAGAAGGGTTCGTTGAACGGTTGTTGTCCGTAAACAAAGTGATGGGAGCAGAGTTTGCTTCTGAAAATCTTGAAACACTGTCATCCACCAGTGCTGCAAGCGACCTGGGTGTGTCATTGTTTCTCACATTCAATTGCTTTTTAAAAGTTTCCGCAAATAAATGGGCCTTTTCCAAAGGAAGATGGAAAAGATTGCCGTTTGATTTGAGTGGATTATCTTTTTTGTTTAGCTGTCCGGAAAGGATCTTCACCTCCCGAAACGCATCAGCTCCAGGCCGAATTTTAGACAATTGTTGGATCAGCTGCTTATTTCGGAAGTTGGAGATCATCTCCGAGATCAGCTTACTAAGGCAATTGATTTGTGAGAGCAATGATTTGTAAGTTCTGGAGGTTTTGTTGCCTTGAGAATTATATATTCTCTTAAGCATTTTCCTCCAGAGCTGCCTAGTCTTAAGGTGTTTAACAATATCAGGTGGGAGAGCATTGGCTTTATATTTACCAAGTTCAGTATACTGACAGTGTCTTTCAGAAGTTTCGTCTATCTTCAAAGTCAGATCTCCCAAAACCTCATCTATCTCCATTCTTGACAGATTCCTATTGTCGGCTACTCGAATACTTCTAACAGATGAATTCAGGTCCGCAGCAAAATGGTCCCAGTTAGTCCTAGAAAAATTTCTTACCAAAACAGGAGCTGCCTCACATAGTTGCCCAGTAATGTTAAGTTGTAGGTCCAATTTTACTGCAAAATGATCGGACATTCCTGTCGTAGTCCTACAGTTATACTGACTAATGAGGTTTTTGAATCCCTCCGAGACTAAGAAAAAGTCCAAGGTGGAAGAGCTTCTGGGCCTAGTTGGAGACATAGTGGAGATAATCGAAAGATTGTTCAAGGCAGTCTGACTAAGCCATATTTTCAAATATCGTCCATTCATGTTCTCACTCCAGTCACCCCATTCAGGATGCCTGGAATTGAAATCACCACCTATTACGACATTCTCAAAATCACTAGTACCTCTCAACAATTTACTTAAGTCTGCTTTGAACTTACGCAGTACCGGAGTTCCCCTGATATAAAAAGATATTATAAGTATCTTTCTATTATCAGGAGCACTACAGACCGCTCCAGAGGCCGAGCAGTGCTTAAGTTTTGGCAATTGGTACGGAAGAAATTGAATATTTTCCCTCACCAAGAGCGCTGTTCCGGTATTACAATCGTTTCTTACGATCTTATAATTCCGGAGCCTGACATGAATTTCCTCCTTCTGCCTGGTTTCAGTAATCAGGATGAAGTCTGAGGCCAACCTGCCAATCAGAAGTTGCACTGTGCATCTCTGAGGATCTCTGACCAAAGAACAAGCGTTGAAAGTAGCGAGACTTACTTGCATACGCTAAGAATAAATTTAAATATAGCAAATTGCCTCTCCTCAGTCGAAGAAGCGTTTTGCGTCTCGCTCATAAATTTAGAAATTATCTCTAAGTTTTTATCAATGGGTGGGTTGCTAATAGTCAGTTTTAGCCCCTTAGTTGCCTGAGCAAAAGAAACAGAAGGTTTTCTCATACTGTGGCTTATAAAGTCCACTTTCAACTTATTGGAATTGGCAACAGTTGTCTTTTTAATGGAGCTGGCCTTTTTCCTCTCCAGCATGCTGAGGTAAGCAGGACATCCCCTGAAATTGGCCGTATGTCCTGACTTCCCACAATTACAGCATCTGGCAGGCTCGTTGTCAGCTAGTTTGCACTGACCCCTTTCATGCTTGTCCGTGCATCTAACGCAACGGTAAGGAATGGTACAATTTTTGCCAAATGCACGAAATTTTGACATTGGTAACTTTGTATCTCTTCTACTCTTTTTATCTTTTCCCACCTAACTTTCTGGAAATATAAGTGCTTAATAGCCCTAACTTCCCTCAGATCTTGATCAGGCTCAAATGTGGCTATAAAGAGACCTGAAGTTGAAATTACTTGCGACGAGGGATTGGCTTTTATGTGCAATTTGTCGCTACTTGACAAGAAATTAGCAATTGATCTTATTTTAATATGTGGATAGACCTCCTTAAATTCTTGCATAACAGTGTCAGGACTACACTCATTATGCAATCCACATATTAAAAGTGCCTTGTTTCTCAGGCTAGGCGGAGAGCTGGTAGAAGCAGCCATCTTCCACTCCTTAACGAGCTCGAATACATTGTGGTGATCAGCCACACTCTCACACAAAATAATGCACTTATCAGTGCCCCTATTTTTAATTGGGTTGAAGCAGATGGGGTAGGGCTAGATAAAACACTGGCACTTACTTGACTTTTCGCTGCGATGCCTTTGTTTGCCTTTCGCTTCTTCTTGCTCTGCACCAGATTGAAGGTATACACCGTCGAATTCTCGTCTGGGCTGTTGAAACGCTCGACATCCACTTCCTCATCCATAGGCGCAAGGAAGTTCCGGGCCTCTTGCATTTGTTCGTATATTGTGCTCGTCATTTGCATCCTTGGATCCCTCGGCAAATTCGAACCGTCCGTTCGTTTTGATGTCTCGCTGGCTTTGTTATTCGGCAATTTCGAACCGTCCGTTCGATTGATAGTCTCGCAGGCTTCATCCTTGAGTTTACCGGCATTCTTCCTCGATAATTCGTTCGAAGTGTCATTAGAAGCTCGCTTACTTCCTTCAGCAATATCGTTCGACCTTGTCATATCGACCGGCTTCTTCGCTACAACACGTCCGTTGCTAGGTTCTATCCATTGTTTATCATCGCCATCCTTGGTACAAAGCTCGTTTCGCTGCGCTGATGTGATCAAGCCCGAGAATCTCCTCAAATCCTCGAGCTGGATCTTTAAATATTCGTTGAGCCGTCGTAGCTCTGCCATATCCTCACGAAGCTGGACATTCTCCGTCTGGGAGTTTCGCCAGCGATGGTGGCTCATCCTCGTCCGAAGAAATCACGGCTCGTTTCCTCTTCGCCTTCTCCTTCTTGTCCAGCGCGCCGGACATATCAATATTCGCACGCTTCTCCTCCATCCTCTCCGTCCGCAGCAAGTAATCAGCGATAACGCAATCCCTTGCCTCGGCCGAAAATCCTCTTCCAAATCGAGATCTGTAAAGAATAAGCAAAAGAAAAATCGCTCTAAGCTATAGTTACAACTACTGCTTATCGCAAGACGTGTGTTCCGTTCGACAAACAGAACACGAATGAATGAATGAACATCATAAATCTAAATTTTTTGTTTTTATTTTCGTTTCAATTAAATCACATATGCCATTTTAAGACATGACACACTCAAACACAAACACGCATACAGCATAAACCGTCGTGTGAGAAAGGCGATCACAAGATTAAATTTCAAACATACCTGGGCATGCATAATTTTTCAATATTTACACACACATCAAAAATGTACATTGGGAGAGCTGGACATTTTGTAATGCTGAAATTACCTGAAACGGCTGAGTATCGTCAGGGCCACCACTTTCAAGGGGCCACCACTCCCAATCAACCATTATATTCCAAGGGCCACCACTTCGAATAAAAGTCACTCTCAAGGGGCATCCACCAGCCATTTAAAATATTTATTGAAATTATATTAAAGTTAATATCAAGCGTTAATATAAGCTTAGTTCCTAGCAACAGCTTCACAATTACTAGCCTCGCTTTCATTTTTGAAAACAAATGAACAAACATCTGCCTTCCAGCCTCATCTTCTCTTCTTGCAAACACTAATTTGTCTGTTCTTATTGAAACATTTGCCAATGTCTGATCTCGAAAAATAAAAAATTTGTTTATCTAACAAAATAACTAGTGGGTTGATCTCAGCCCCATCCTAAGCTACGCAATTCCGTCAGATCAGGGCCGGAGCATCAATAGGCGAGAGTAGACAGCCGCCTAGGGTGCTAAGACTATGCGGATCGGCAATTTGACAGGTCAACAGCGCGTACAAAAAAATGCGGCGCACGCAAACAAAATCGTACGTTTACCAAAAAATAAAATTTTCTTCGAATGTCCCCGAGTATAAAACGTCTCGGAATCAGAGGCACTTTATTCATATTGAACAGCTGAAAGTTCACTGTGAAATTTTTCGAATAATAGCTGCGTCTTAATTCTGCAATTCAGAATCTGAAAACTTTTGTTTGAATTAATTCGTTGATTTTGTGACTTATGGCACTGTTCTTCTAAAGCAACTTAGCAGTGACCTAAATTAAAACTAACGATGTTTCTAGTCAAATTTTGAAATTCTCGAGAATTTTATATGCCTGCTTTTGCAGCTAGCGATGGCAACTGGCAGTTGTTTGAATAACCTAATAATAGTTTAAATACGCATAGTCCCATTGTGATAGTTAAATTAAGGGAAACCTGCAATATGGAAATTTGATAATGTAAGTTTCCTGCTTGCAATTCGAAAACCTGTTTGGATGCTGCTAATTGGCAGCTTGCGATGACAGTTTTTTGACGAACTGCCATTTGGTGTCGAGTGTGGGTACATCTTAACAATCCCAATATTCCTAAGATTTATTGCAAAAAATAATTCTCTTTAGTTCGTCAAAGTTTTACTTCAATGAACTTTAGGTCTAAATTCGTTTGCTATAATAGTTGCGTTTTTTCGCTATCGCGGTTAATTCTGACTTAAACAAACGATCACGTGTAATTTTCCGGTTGAGATCAGCTGCTTGGCCAAACAGGTGACACCTTTCCAACTGTTTATCGCTAAAAATTTTGTTTGGGTATTGGTAGGGGCCGCCATCATCGATTTGGCCCAGGGCCACAACATTGATAAGGCCGGCTCTGAGTATCGTTGTGGCACTTTCACGCTCATTATATGCCCAAGGTAGCACAAATCAATATCAAAGTGACTATCATCTGATCTACTCTTAATGCCGGTTCCAGACTGATCGGGAGGTTTGCCAAACCGTGCCCGGTACAAAAGATCAAACGCCTGCGAGGGACAGAGACAATGTGGCAGTTCATTCATTGAAATACCCCATCGTGGTGTCTCAGTCCATCCAAAGCGTGTCATCTTTTATAACGCGCGGCGGTTCGGCAAACCCCCGGACAGTGTGGAACAGGCATTAAGGTACACTTTTCTGTGATGCCGCTCATGCTCGTGAAAGTGCCACCACGACGACACGCAGCAATTTCACGTCCTTCATCTTGAAGCGATTCAGAACAAATTTTTAGGTGCACTGTCGCCTGGATTGCCCTTACAAAACGCCACTAGCTCGTGTTAATTTTTCGTCCGTGTTTTTGTGTGTGTGATAAAATTTCTTTAAGCTAATATTAAACTCAAATCGTTCATTAATTTACTTGTATAGATTGAGTTAGTATCACTAGAATCTAGACAATATAAGGCAGATGAGACAAGTGAATTGCTTAACATGGCGACGAATGTGTGTGTACACATACAACAGAACTGGAGACTCAAAAAAATTGTAAAATTAATTTCTATATGGCCGAAACAATAAAGAAAACTAATTTCAAAATGACAACTACATGCAAAAAATTGAGAGAGAGGAATTTGCAAAATACCGAATATTAGCGGCTGCGCCAAAATGTAATAGGTTAAAATAGGTAGCAAAACACACGTCTTGTCAAATGAACTTTTCTTTATTGATTGATCGTACCTTAAATCTAACAATTTCCCATTTTCTTATTGCCTACTGCGATTTGTGTCAACGAAGCAATATTCGGTTCAAAGACATTACACGCGCATCCGATTTATTCGAAGTGTAATCCAATATCCAGAAAAGATATTACACGCGCATTGATACAATTGCTTCGTTGACACAAATGTGTAAAAATAATACATATTATTAAAGGAGGAAGCGATGACCGTGTTAGGGTCATCACAACACTTTGCATCTGGACCGCGTGTTCACTCTGGGCAACCCCGACGCATATGACCAATGTTATGACATTGACAACGTTTAAACTGGAGTTTTGCTCCATTTTTGGTTCATTCTTTCTTGGTGTCGAAATAGGAGAAGCAATGGCTCCATCTCTAAATCCTACCACTGCAGCAGCACTTTCATTTCTCGCGCGCAAGTCGTAATTCGACGCATAAAATCCAACGCCGGATTTCGGCCATATTGGATTCACACTTGCCAAATTTCCGATGAAAAATGTGTTTTCACGTGGCTTGTTGCACTTCTGGACGGAGATTTCTCTTTTCACGAAATCCACCGGCGAAATTTCCAAAAACTGAAAAATACCTCTTCGTTTGTAAAGCCGCGACTATTTTTATGTTTTCTTGGATGGCAACATTTTTCAAAGGCTTCGATAACTTTTTCATATTTTTTGTCTCCGAAATTGCAAATGTATTTTAAGTATCAACGGCATTTGACCTCACTGAATTCAAGAATACAGCAACTTGCAATTGGGCACTTTTTTTTTTTATTCGATTTCTTTTGCTAAAATTGAAAATTCTGTTAAAAACTCTCCAATTTTCGGCGATATTCCCTTCGAGTTTTAATTCGTCAACTTTTTTCACGTACTCCATAGTAGTGTATTCAGGCACTTTTTTTCAATATAACCTACGGTTTTTCGCGGGCGACCACGTGGTTTACTTTTCAGTATGGAATAGTCCGCTTTGCCCATATAATCACAAAACTGTATAGTACACTTAATAATTATGCAATTTTTATAACCATTTTGTTTGTCACGCTGAAATAGATTAAACAATTAGTCGGGAGTCCAAGATGGAATGATCTACTTTATTTACATCCTCCCCCACTTGAAACACTTCCTGAGGTGTTTGACGACATTGTTTTCCTTCCGTTGTAATTCCTTGGTGTAACAGTACAATCGGAGCCTTGAAATCATGAACCAGACTGAAAATAAGATTAGGATGTATAAGCATGTATAATTGAGAACGTAATGATGCGTATGATGTGCGTTACTGATGGTTAATGTGGTCCGAAGTTTTCTTAAATATGTTTGATGTACATTAGACAATAGTTGTTTGATTTTGTACTAAGTTCAACAGGTATGCCTCGTTTTGGTTAATTTTCCTGATATCAATCTCATATTTTCGGGCGAACTCTTCGTCCAGTAGAAAATTAGCCACTGATCCAATAATATCAAGGGGTGATCGTTTCGCTCTGCTATTTCGTGAATCATGAAGATATAGCAATTCGTTCTTATGTTGAATATCCATGTGCACGTGATGAAATTGCGCCATCAACGCATGGCAATGTTGTTACACGTGAATAAACTTCTCATCATCAATGTGGCACGATAGCCCGACGTCGGGCCTTGGCCGCCTGAATCGTTGACCTCCAATTGTCGCGGTTACGTGACCTTGTCCTCCAGTTTCGAAAGCCCAGCAGCTGGTGGGCGTCTTCACCTACGGAGTTCTCCCAGCGAGCTCTCGGTCGTCCACGCAACCTCGCTCCGTCAATTCGTTGTGCGTTCATAACTTTATTTGGCATGCGATTATCGTCCATCCGTTGTACATGCCCCGCCCATTGCAGACGTTGAAGCTTCACGATTTCCGATACTTCCAGCTCATCGTACTTCTCCTTATTGAACAAATTCCAATGAGTTTGTTGATGTAAGTTGCGATATCGTTGTATTCCTGTCAGTAGTTTGTGAGATCGTAGCGCCTCAAAACCAACATGGGGTTTTTGGTGTAGACTTGTTTTTCTGCTCTTTCGTGGACTTGGGGCGCGAATGGTGTTGTTGCTGTGTGCTGTTCGTTTGACGCGATGCCGGGCGGAGTTTTTTCTGCACATTGTTGACTGTGTTGGGTTCTACTAGCGCTGTGTCGTTCTTGAGACTGGCAACTCGATGGTATTCTTTTACCAGTCCTTGCAGAGTCACGTTTCCCGCATTTGCACCATCAATTGTAGATAAACACTTCATACGAATTGTCTCGTACTGGGGGATTGCAACCCGCACACAAATGTTGTAGATCAAGGTAGTGGTGAAGAGAAACACGTCTTTGTACTTCAAGTTTCTTTATTGGACTCTCTTTCTTAATTCTAACTTACCTCTAAAGCTTGCTTGCTATCATTGCACTTTCGTCAGTAGCTGTTAATATCTTCGGGTTGGCTGGATATCTGTACACTTTGGTTTGGTTTAATGTTCTTTCTTTTGATTTTAATCAACGCTAATGCCACAACGACTGTAACACCAATAAGTGCTAAAGTTCCCACTGAAAAAGACGCTATTGGTAAAAATTTAGTAGTTGCGGCTTGCAAGTGAGTTTTTTCCAACTGTACCCTTTTAGAAAGTTCTTGAAGTGTCATTGTGTCTGATTGAATAATTTCATTTGTGTCTTGGCCTTTTAGTATGACCATTTGCTTCAGGTGGATGGAATTGTTTCCCGGACGAGCCCCCAAAAATGTTGTAGATCAAGGTAGTGGTGAAGAGAAACACGTCTTTGTACTTCGAGTTTCTTTATTGGACTCTCTTTCTTAATTCTAACTTACCTCTAAAGCTTGCTTGCTATCATTGCACTTTCGTCATTTCCTTAATTAGGTCATTATACGAAAGTACAATGATCGCGACAGCTAATTGATTCATTATTTCGTCATGGCATCATTTTACAATACGCAAATGCAATATTGTGAAATATATTGCACTTGCGTTCTATAAGGCTGATGTCCGCAAGCCGGCAGTAATGCATGCTATGCATCTTCCACATAGTGGATAGTGCTACCTATATGAATGATATATAACACAAACACTAAGCATTTGAATTGATCCGCTGTTAATTCTGGCAATTTAAAGTTTTTACACTGTTAACTCTGACCGAGAACGCGGTAAAGTCTTCAATGTCTAATTTGACCAGTTCAAGAAATTTGTATCTCGTACTAAATAACGACTCTTTGCCGACCGAAACGTTTTTTTAAGTGTTCGATTGTTTCGTTAAATGAAATGTCACTAGGTTTTTTCGGAAAGACTGAGTTCATGTAAAATATAAATTATGACAACGCGTACTAATTTTACGCAACAATAACCGGGCTTTCGCTGAATCGGATAAATAGACTGCATCATCCGTAAAAAGTGTTTCGTACCGTAGATACCAGGCCTCGAATGTAATGTCGTTGTCTGGATTGTAATCTAACTCGACTATGCCTTGACCAAAACTCTCCATGCGAAATTCCGTATCTGCGGCTGGACGATTTCCACCATGGCTGCTGCTTTCAGCAAAAACTTTTGTCAAGTGGTTCAACAATGCTTTTTGTTGAGCCTGGCTTTGTTCTTGCTGCTGCTTGATAAATTCCATCAAAACGGCTTCCATTATGAGAATGAGAACGAACACGTTTTAATGAGAACGAGAGCGAAAAACGGTTGAGGCTATGATTTGACACGAGCACGATTTTTTATTTGCAAATTTAATTCAATTATCCTCGTCGCCACTGTTACGCCTTAATTATAAATACACGATACCCGGATTATGTTAATATCTTTTATTATACGATAAAAAATACAAATAGTGAGTTTACATGTCTGAGATAGTGCAGGTCACTGAAGTGAAAAGTGAACTACTTTTTGTCAAGATGGGTGATGGCTTGATGGTGTTGCCAACGAGGAGATTTTCGATGTGCGGCCTCGTCTGGCCACAAATCTTTTTATTGCATCAATAAACGCCGCGGATGTTAAGTCGGAAACCAACTCAAGGTGAACTGCCTTTGTAGCATATGAACAGAGAAATGCCGCTTGCCTCTGATTTGGAAATGTCCACCAGACCACAGCAGTCGACGCCAACATTGAGAAACGGTCTGCATTTTTGGATTCTTTCTGCTGGGAGATCGCCCATGAATTGTTTCAAAGATCTAGGGTTTTACTCTGGCGCATGTCATGCACTGCGACACGATTTTCTTGGCTAGGGTTTTGCCATTAATGCACCACAACGACTGACGCGAAATGTACAACAGAGCCAAAGGACCCGCATGTAAGTGTTGTCGGACGATGAGGTGGGACAATGGGTGTTTATTCGATATAAGCATCGAATGTTTCGCGTTTTGAAGGAAATTTTACTGTTCTTCAAACGCCCGCCTACTCTGATCACACCTTCCTCATTCCGAAATGGGGCCAATGACATTAGATCGCTGTTGTATGCTACGCTTCTATACTTTTTTAGATGGTTCATGTCATCAGAAAAGTCTCGTTGCTGCATCATGGGAACGATATATTTGAGTGCCGTTTGCATCTCTTGAGGGTTGGGTTTGCCTTATCTCCTCTCCCCCTTCGGCAACTTCCAGTTTCGCGAAACCGTACTATGAAGGCGATTATTTCCTGCAGCCTCTGAAAGTTACTTTTGTGATCGATGTTGTCGATAAAATCAGAGTACTGTATGTCGGTGGATAGAGAGATTACAAATTTTGGACACTTCGGTCACTTATTTTTCACAATTCAATTCCATTTTTGTTTTTAATCACGGATTGTTCACTTATATATTTATTCGCAGCAATAGAAACGATCGTCCCACTAACAAATTTGTCCTCACTCGCTCGCGACCAACAGGGGGGTTACGATACAGAGAAGAAGAAAGACAACGCTCATGTAGTGGAGTCTGGTGTAAAGGTAACTCCCGGCCATTCTTAATCCCTCCCAACCTAAGAATCCCGTGGCCAACACAATTGTTTGGGATTCCCAAAATATTTTGTCGCTTCATACACAATATAATGTATATAACAATAAGGAATACAAATTTGAGAAAAATATAAGAATAATGAAACCTGCGCTCAATCAATTAACGCTTATAAAGCTATTTTTTTAATTTCTCAGTAAATTAGTAGTTTTTCTATTTGTCTTTATAAAAAAAAACACAATAACAAAGCAAACAACAATTCCCGGAAGCTGCCAGAATTCAACGTGGAGAAAATAACGCGCAAAGGTCTATCTAACGTAATATTAATGAAAAATTCACTTACCGCAGATTCCATCCGTAACTGCCGTTTCGAAGGAGCTAAGTAGAAGTAGAAAATTCTAAAAGGCACCGGGTTATGTTGGGGCCCTCTCAATACTTAATCATGCAAATTAATTTATGGTTCAGCGGGAGCTGATACAATGCAACTAATAGCGACGAGATTCAAAAACAAAAATTTTCAGCATTCAACGAAAACTTTTATCCATCCTTATAGTGAAAATTAAAATGTATCTTCTATAGGCGTAATTGTAAGTTGAAGCAGGATTACGAGTGATCACAAGAACGTAAAGATAATAGCGTGACTCGCGGACTCGAAAAAATGGTGGTGCAAGCCCACACAAAATGTCCACCGATTCGTCTCAAAATGGCGGCACTCCCTAGCGTCCGCGTAATTCCACGTGGACTGTGATAAATGGCGGCACTCCCTAAACGTGCAAAATTTCCACAAATTTACGAAAAATTGTATCACTGCGTAGCGTTCGCCAAATTTACAAGCAGACGGCGAGCCCAATTCCCATGTAGACGGCGAACCAAATCTTCATGCAGGCGGCAAACCAAATGTTCATGCAGGCGTCGATAATGACGGTGCGGCACTCCTTATACTTCGCAAAATTTCTAGAAAGTTGCAGACAATGGTGGCACTCCGTGTACTTTGCAAAATTTCCAAAAAGTTGCAGAAAATGGTGACACTCCGTAGCTTTCGAGTAATCCCACACGGATCGTGAAAAATGGCGGCGCTCAATACTCAATACTCCGGATAAATTATCCTTAACATTCGCATATCCTGTAATGCGAAAACGGACGACACTCGAACTCTCAATAATAATTTCCGCAAACTATTAATTTCGGAAACTAGCAGCACTCCACGGGCAACAATTTTAATTGAAACCAACTATGAAATAAACTTTTTTTTTTAATTATGCGCATCTTCCAAAAATGAACCAACGTGTTCAAGAACAAAATTCGAACTCCCCTACTTTCCGATCTTAGTGCACCGCCAACCTGTATTTCGACAAAAAAAAATCTTGGGATTTGTCCCTTTCCTGCCTATAACATCACCGAGAAAAATAACGTCCCTTAAAATTAACTCGATATCCTTTTGAAATCGTGTTACATTCCTATTAAATATAATCCTTTCCTTTTAAATATATATCGCTTCAATTCAAATTCATTCTTTTTAAATTAATGGGAAATCCTTTAAATCCAAATTTTCAATAGGAAATCATTTTAAATTAATGGGAAATCCTTTAAATCCAAATTTTCGATAGGAAACCTTTTTAAATTAATGGGAAATCCTTTAAATCCAAATTTTCAATAGGATTTTTTTTTGTTTACACTCGCAGTTGGTCGGCAGTGTGGTAGAGCGATGTCACAATGTATGGTGTAAATTATAAACGTCGTCCCGTATAGTCTGTGTGGTGTAGTAGTTAGGGGCGTTAGTCTTCAAATCATAGGATCGCGGGATCGAATCCCACTGTAGGCAGGTAATTTATTATGCATTTTAGAGCGTAAAGAGGTAAATGAAATGTCGCCAACACCTATAGCGAGGTCAGTTATACAAAACTCATTTATGAGTAATTTTCACAGGGAAAGAACACCCTGTGAAAATTACTCCTTTTGGTGTAATTTAAAGTATTCTTTTGAGTTCATGCATTTAAAACAAAGAGTCCATCCTTTTAAATTAAAAGGAAATCTTTTCGATTTATGGTTGTGGTCTGATTAAATTGACACTGTATCACTTTAATTTAAAGTGATTATAGATAGACTTTCAAAAGGAATACCTTATTAGTTCGAAGGGAAATCTGTTTGAATTAAAAAGTTTATGAAATAAAGGGATTATACAATGATTCAAAGGGAAACAAATATGAAGCAAAATCATATTTGAATCTCTTTGAATCATATGCGTATTTTTTGAATTTACAGGATTTTTTTTCTCAGTGATTCCTTGGTTTAGGACCAATTTCAAAAGTAAATTCTGTTTCGGATCGTCCCGATAATATTTTGGTCCCACGTTGTCGTTTTTTCGCATTATCACTCTGGTCTGAAAGAAACCACAAAGCATCATCATTCTGGAAAGTAATTCACGATATACTTGTATGATGTCCTTCTGTCTATCGCATGCCGCTATTGTCCACAATTAGGCATCATATCGCTCTCTACTGCCTGTACACCGCCAACACACCATCGTGATCTCCAAATGCGTCTCGGCAAAGATCATCCCGTCATCGTCATCCTCGTCGCCATTGTTTAAATCTGTAAACTCAATATCTTCTTCTCTGTACCGTGACCCCTTGTGGGGCATGGTGCGTTCACTCAGCCGTTTATAGGCTACTTGGGGTCAACGTTACATTGCATATAGAGGAGTGTATATAATGTTGCAAGCACTATATATTTCCTGGACCACGCCAAGATTCAATATAATATTAATTAATTTTGAATTTAAATAATTTTGAATTTAGCAAGATTACTTACCTTGAATTGTACTCGAATGCTTATTTACGATCTGTCACTTGATCGATCAGCTGATTATTATGTACATATTTGACCTAGTTAGAAATTCGCATAATTTGTTACTTCCGGTTTGGTTAGGATCTTAGATAAATCATTATATACGAACCTATGGTAAATTGCTTCCACTTTTTGTGACGCTTCGATCACTTGTAAAATTTCCCATAGTCCGCTATTTGAATTCGATATTTGAAAATTGTATTTTTTCGCATTTAAAAGTTAGTGAATATAGAATTTAAAATTTAAGTCAAAGTTTTTTTTATTCTTCATTATTGGTCCGTCGAGTTTTGTCTTTTGTTCGATTCTATATCGAACAAATTCAACACTCTCAAATAAAAGACGATTCCAGATTCGTGTCATCTTTTTCTCGCCTACAAGAAATTATAGGACCAAAAAATACAAGGCGCAGTGAATGTAGTTAAATCTTTTATTAATTAGCACAAAAGTTACAAATATTAATTATTCGCACGACCGTCTTTGCATGTCGACTGCTCACGAACGTCTGACTGTCTTCACGCGCGGCTCGGTCACTCTCTCGCTGATGGCGCTCTCGGTCGCAGTTCTCTTCTCGATCCCACAATTCGGCCGTCCTGAGATTCATCTGACTTAGATGAACAAGTATCGTAATTCGTCCATCGTTTTATATATTTTTTTCGCCCTGCCCATACATTTTCGCGTTATCTTGCAACGATCTTTTCGCCACCACGAATTTTTCAGTCTCTGACCACCCGAACATTGTAGCCATTTCATCGATCTCTTCAGCCCAATTTCTTACTGAGTTTCCCGTTGAAAGGGCGAATATCAATGTCACGAAAGCTTAACGCGAACTTTTGGCCAATCGCTCCACCGGAAACATTCGAACGTGACATTGCGGCGCTTAAGACACTCATGTTGTCGTCATCATGAATCGCATTCGCAGAATCTTGCTGCTCGGCTGCTTCCTCGTCGTCGGACACATTAGAGCCTTCGAGTTTCCTCAAGTCAGTGAGAACGTCACAAATTCGTTCAGCCATTTCAATAACACTCCCCGCATAGTCAAGGCACAATAAATGACATACGGCTGTCAAATCTCTTTCCGTGAAATGTTCTTTCACAAAATCAACTTTTTCTCGGTATTCGGAAGTACCGTGAGCGAATTCATAACCCGCGAACGCCCGAAGTCGGTTTCGGTTCTGACGGTCGTCCTCTTCACCAAATATGACTTTGTGAAGACATTTAATGGATTTCACAGGGCCAGAAGATATATTCACGCTCACACTAGAAAATTGCTCAAGACACGACATTAAAAAAAAAAACACAAAAACTCCCGTCGATTGATTGGGTCAATAAGTCGTCGTTCACTCTCTGTTTTCGTTTCCGCTATTTTCTGTCCGCTTATAGCGTCACGTCTTGCTCGCAAGCAAATATTGCGAGTTCCACGGCACCTCGTTTTTGTCTATCAAAATTCACAACACGTTGCGTCGTACACTTTATCTGCGAAAAGGTCCCGTCGTCACTATTAGCGCAGATAAATTTATCGCGAATTTCACCGCGCGTCGTATTTCGTCTGGCGATTTTACATCAAAAAGCTAAACATCTGCTTTACGTCGTCGTCGTACCAATTCAAAAAAAAAGGTTTCGCTCTGCAATCGGTTTTCCTCAAAAATCAAGGTGTGGTGTTTCCTTCTGTTCCCGGGGAGCAACTGGTTAACTAGGGATCCCGATGTCGTAAGAAACGTGGAGGAGCGGCTTCGTTTGGGACTGGAGCAGCTAAAGAGCTTAAACTCCCTAAGTGTAGACGAAGGAGCAGCTAAAGAGCTAGAACTCCCTAAGTGTATGTGGAGGAGCAGCTAAAGAGCTTGAACTCCTGAGTGTATGTGGCGGAGCAGCTAAAGAGCTTGAACTCCTAAGTGTAGGTGGCGGAGCAGCTAAAGAGCTTGAACTCCTGAATAATACATTGGTGAATGTGTCCACCCGACTGTGTCTTTATTCCTTATTTGCATACTGTATTTATACATAATTTAGTAGTTAAAATTAGCTTACCTAAGCGTGGGAATTCCATGAAGTGAACTTTACTTCACTTGATGGAATTCCCATATGCACAATTGCTGATCTCGTATTTCGTCTGCACATTGTCTGGGAAATGTCGCATGCTTAAAAATAAGATACAATTAAATGTGTACGCGCTCGGAAAATATTTCCGGTAGGTGAGTACGGTGCTCTAGTGTCTATGTTTTAAAATTATGTTGTATACGACAAAGATGTTTTTATTTTGTTTTCCGCAACTGTCCAACACAAAAAATGCAACAATTTGCCCTCGTTATTGTGGTTGTACGTACACGTCGTTCGTATGTGTGTGTGCAAAAACAAAATAAACTCTATTCGCTGCTCTGTCATATATTCGCCCCAGCACAAGGCGCTCCACACAGACACGAGTAGGTATTTGAACGAAAATGGAAGCCACGTCGCGTCGTCACCGAATCGAGAACTATCGTCAAAAATCCTTACACTCGCGAGTCATGCATCCCGGACGAGCCCCCAAAATGTAGGACTAAAAAATACAAAGAGCAGTGAATGGTAAATATTAATCTCGCTTCAAAAAAAAAAATCCGTTCCAATCTAACCACCACCAGCAAACACAATCTTAGCAGCGGCCTCAAAAGTTTTTTTTTGCCGGTCCAATTTGTGCTGTGATGAAATTCCGGGCATTACAGTGTTTGCAGGTGACTGTTTTCGGAAGGAAGCCTTTTTCCTTACGCTGTTAACCCTCCGTCGGTCGCAACTTTTGCGAGACTTCGGTCGGTCGCAATGTGCCAAAAAAGCACACGCATTAAAATTGCTGTAAATCCCGCCCACCTCAGATATTGGGGACACACACTTCGCACATACATCTTAAGGATCTACATAAAGGTTAGAAAAACAATCAATTTAACAAAGAAAAATTGTATTATTCAAAATAAAAAAAAAGTACAAACTTCACGTATTTTTTACTCAAAAAAAATAGACTTTCAGAGAGGTGGCCTAAAATGTCAATAAAATATTTAAACAGAATCTAAAAATTACACAGTTCTCCAATAAGATGTGTGTGCAATTAGTTCGCCTTAATGCGGCCCCAGACCGACCGGAGTGTGGCACACACCGCACCAAAGACCGGTTCCAAGAATGATCCTTGGAGTCGCCCAACCACACTGGACAATTTTTCCTATCAATCTTTTGTGCGGTGTTTGCCACACTCCGGTCGGTCTGGGGCCGCCTTCAGATTCTCCCTCTGAACGGTCCTCCGAAAAAGTTGGAAAGACGGCAGTTTTGCATTCGCCGCAGCACTTATTTGCATGGCTGTTGCATATCGGTTTCTTGCATATTATGCATTTCAGTACTGTAAGCCTTCGCAGACCAGTCTCAGCAGTACAGTTAATGCACCTAAGCCTTTTTGGTTGGTTTGGGCCCTCACAAATATCAACATCATGTCCATTGGTGTTGAATTTCCTCAGACGGATCTGGAGGCTTGAGGGGATTCCAAGCTTCTTCTCTGCAGCTGTGGAAGAGTGAGCTCATGTGTTAATTTTTTTTAGAAACAACTCCTACGCATTGGTTCAAGACAGTTGCCAAGGTAGATGATGATGGAGTTGATCCCAGCCACATTTAGGAGCGTATAGATGATGACCATTGGCCAACGCCTGTTGTTACGGCAGACGTTGTAAATTGCACACATCTGGTCAGCAGTGTCTACCCCACTTTTGGTTGCGTTATAGAAGGTGATGATTTCCGGCTTCTTTGCTTCTCCAGATGAAGGATCAACATAGTCGTCATTATGAAGGGATGAAACCAGGATAACGTTTTTTCGCTCACGTGGGATATACGAAACCAGGGCTTTTCCATCACTGAACCCAAACATGCTGTGGTACTGCTTTCTTCCTTTTATATTCAAAAAGTCTTGTGGTAACTCTCTCTTATTTTTCGTACATTGCCAACATAGGTTAGCTTCTGTTTCTTGAGATCATCAATTAGCGAGAAGTCACAGAACCAGTTGTCAGCGGTTATGTTTCGCCCGGTTCCCAATATGGGCTCAGCCATTCGTTTTACGACATCAACTGGTTTATTGCTCACTTTGAAAGGACCTTCAGGATGGGAGCCAGCATATATTTCCATATTGTACGTGTAGGTCATTTTAGAGTTAACGAGAGCGAACAATTTGATCCTATATTTGTTTGGTTTTGAGGGAATGTATTGACGGAACGGACATTTACCTCTGAAGCCAGGGAGCATTTCGTCAATAGTGACGTTCTCCCCACACGTGTAATTCCGTTGTCGCAATTACTTACAAATGTTTCAAAGATTTCACGAATGTGACAGATTTTGTCATAACGTTTTCGTTGATCTCGGGATTGTCGGTCGTCAAAACGAAGACAGCGGATCAGTGTTTTGGAGCGTCTGAGGCTCATTACAAGGCCAAACTTTTCGATTCCATCATTCTCTCTGCCCCATAGTTCCTCCAAACTTTGGTGATTTTCTTTATAGGCACCTGCTAGATATAGCAAACCGATGAGTGCCCTTTATTGGGTTCAGTATTAGTGACACTTGGATCACAATACTTATGCCTATCTGTCGGTAAAAATTGTAACACCTTTCTCAGTGTTTACGGACATTATTACAGCTATTAATTCAGAGTAGAGCACTGAAGCCTCAGACGAGAGTCTGAAGCTATGTAGCACATCATCTCCTGGGAAAAGCACTATATGCACATCAGTGGCGTGCACAGCCATTTTGTGGAGGGTATGCAAAATTAAACCCCAAGAAAAGATAAACGAGTATAAACGCTTTTTGATATGTCGAAATAAAAAGGAAGGTTAGTGTTTTCTAAGTAATTGAGAAATCTCAGGATAACTAAAAATGAGGAAAAACCGCCTAATTTATTTTAGAAAACACTAGAAAAAAAGTATAATAAAAAAAAGTTTGTAACCTGAACAAAACAGTGCTTGAAAATTATTTAAATCAATCAAACAAATACGAACATTCGCATTGTAAGATTTATTGATTTTCTCAAATGTGTAAACTGTAGGCATACAAACCTTCTTTTGTAATATGTACATAACACAGTGTGACTAAGAAAATGCATACATAGCTATGCAACCCACCCCGTGAAAAAATAATAAATTCCTGTTTCAACATTGTTTAAATATTAAAAACCAAACAAAGGAAACATTTTATCAAAACTGAACGACACATTTTCTGACCTACTGTTTATTTCCGCTTTGGTTCCCTTTGCGTGCTTCTCTTCACCATATAAACCTGCAACATTATTGCTGTTGAAATTTTTCAATTCGTATGGAGATTACAAGCACGGCGAAATGGTCCTTATCGAGCATACTCTAGTGTCGGCGAAAAAACGATTTCAGTGGAACCTACAGTACCCATATAAAGATGGCGCTGGTACATTTATTGAGGAAAACATTAACAGTGAAATCAGTAATTATTTTCGTGAACTTGTATGAAGAAAATGTTTCTAAATAAGAGGGTATGCACTGCTTATTTGCATATACATATGGAGTGCACGCCACTGATGCACATCCCGTTCTATCGTTTTTTTTAAGCGTCTGTGAAACCGCGCATGTTTTGCTTTACAATTTTTTTATAGTGGTTTTGAAACATCTTGATGGTGTCCCTCTGGAGTATTTTTTCTTTTAGAGAAGGTGGTATAGTCAACGATAAGTTTTCTGTGGAAATGTTACTATATACACAATATATTATTACCAAGAGCTAATAATTTATGTGGATGCGCGAAGTTTAAAGCAACATTTATAATAATAGTCACATTCATCGTAAACCCACCGAGCATACCGAAGTTATTCGCACCGCTGACATTTTGAAAGGGTTCTTCCCTATCCGGCTACTATCCCACTAATGGTATCTGCCCCGTAGTGAATATCATCCATATAGCTTTCCTTCTTAAGAATATCATTGGCTAATGGGTATTTTACTTTATTATCTTCGCCAATCTGTTGCAACGTTCGCACTGCTGTGAACGGTGCCGATGCATCACTGTCGTCAGATAATATTCCATAATAGCGGATACAGACTACAAACAAATCCTGATGTAGATTACATTTAATCCAGTCAAAACCCTGGATACTAGATCGAAACGAATGTCACTAAATTCAAAATGCATTGTCGAATGTACTTCCATTATTCAAATTGCAGTACAATATGGTATAATTGCTAATCAAATCTAGGTTTTAGTAAATCCTGCCGGAAGTGTGAATCCCCTCTAAGGTTTTCATTTTCCCTGAAAACGAATCTTTGGAAGTTCCAATCTGACTCATTTCTCTGTATTTGTAAGTACATTTTTCTTACATCATCTTTCCTAAATCTGGTTTCCAGTCTTTTGGTACTAGAGACTGCTATATGCTTGGACTGTCCAAGCTTTGAATCTTGTTTCACTGGTAACCGACATACATATCTCCCTCCAACCCCTTTATATGTTGTATTTTTATAAAATTCTTCGCATTTTTTCTCTTCTGATGTCCACCTTGGTACATTTTCTATTTTTTCTTCTGTTTCCCAAAATTTGGTTAATATTTTCCCAATTCCAGCATTATTTTTTATTGTGAAAGTGTTATATTGTTTGGCTTTTGTTCCGATTAATGAACCTGACAATATCCACCCGATATGCGTTTTTTGTGCAAGCAATGACCCTTTCCTCATTTCGCTTAATAAAATATTTTTGTAAACGTCCGCACCTAATATAATGTCTACTTTTCCATTCATAAAAAACTCTGGGTCAGCTAGTTCTAAGTCTTGATATTCGCGTTTAACATTATTGCTGACTTCCGCAGATAGTGAAAAAAGATGTGGTAATATTATAGCGGATGTGGAAAATGCTTTAGAATTTTGTCTACAAGACGAAAATGTGAGTTCAACTTTTCCGTGCGATCGTTGACTCTTTCCCCCAATTCCGCTTACTATGGTAATATCTTTTTCCCTATGCAATTTCAATTCTTGCGCCACTTTTTCGGTAATGATTGAAGTCATTGATCCCTGGTTACTTAGTGCTCTGTATGGTAGCCTAAAGGTTCCTTTACCTCTGACTACTATCTTTGCTGTTGCTAATAAAACATCAGTACCTTCGTTTTTTGCTGTTGTGTTAACGAACTTTGTATCCACATGCAAAGACGTATTATGGCGCCCATTACATTTATAGCATTTTATTTTACTTTGACATTCTCTTGTCGGATGGGGTTTTAAACAAATTCTACAGAGTCTCAGATTAGATATTTTGCTTCCACGATCTTTCGCGCTCATTCCATTATAAACCGACCATAGGAATATTGAATGAGACGCCTGACAAACTGGACATACCGTTTTTCCCTTGCTTTGTGTGTAACACACTCTTGCATTTCGAATACCTTCCCAGCCCCGAAAACTACTACTTTTTCTCTCGATAGTTTCCAGCGTTTTAAACCGTTGCTCTAAAAACTCTTCCAAAACCTGGAATTTCGGAAAATTGTCATGGTTTGCACATTTTTGTTCCCATATCGAAAAAGTTTCGGATGGTAACCTTTGTGTTACCAGAAACACGATAATCGAATTCCAAAACGGACCGGCACAATGTCGAAATTGCCAAATGTTTGGCCACGGCTCATCCAACTGCAACCTGCCACTGAAATGTATGATATGCAGTCAGTCACACCATCATTCCATTTGCTCAGCAAATGAGGCAACTCAAGCAAAATGCGCCAATTGCGGTGGTAACCATTCTTCCAATAATGTAAACTGTCCTAAGCTTAAGCAATACATGGAAATTAGAACACATTTAAATAACAAGATACGCCCGCAACGCATCAACACTCAACAACAAACTGTCAACAGTCTTCCCAAATCTTTGGTGAATAGTAATAATTCAACACACTTTCCACCTCTTCCAACGCAAACTACTGGAAATCGTGCTAACATCGTCACAACACCTCTGAGCCGTTCGATGTCTTACAGTCAAGCAGCTCAAGGCAACATAACGCCGTCTTCCAGTCATGCAGCTCGAGGCAACATAACGCCGGCCCCGGCACGCAGTGAAAATGAATCTGGTAGTATGTTCACTGCCCAGCAACTGCTAGAAATATCTATGGAGCTTTTCGATAAACTTTCCGAATGTCGTTCCAAGAAAGATCAATATCGTTGTGTTGTAAATCTTGCAGTCAAGTTTCTAGATTGTCCAACAATATTAATTCCATAATGTGGAACGCACAAAATTTAAATAATAATACAGACGAATTGTTTGCGTCATCTTGTTCTCATACTTCCACTGAGTATTATCCAAATTTTATTACTTTTTCTGACAGTTTTGATGACTGTTTACACAATTCTAATTGCATGTATATAATCCACCAAAATATTAGAAGCCTTCGAAAAAACTTTGACGAACTTATATGTTTTATCAATTCCTTGGTTAATAAGCCTCTTTTTATTTTTCTTTCCGAAATATGGATCTATACATATGAAAAAGGGCTTTTCGATTTACATGGATATTCATTGTTAACTTGTTGCAATGATTCTTATGCCTCGGGAGGCGTTGCGGTTTTGGCAAAAGAAGATTTCGTTTGCTCAGTTACTTGTCATAATCTTCGTAGCTGTGATCTTCTAAAATTGGAATGTGATATTTCTTCTTTTAAATTTAGTTTTGTTTGTGTCTATAGATTTAACCATGTTTCAAAGTGTGTTTTCTTGGAAGAGTTTAGTGATTTCATATCATATATTAGCTGCAAAAATTGCGTTCTTCTGGGCGATATGAACTTAGATTTGTTAACTGAATCAGCTGAAGTTGTACAATATAAATTATTTTTGGCCGCTAATGGTTTTGATTCGTGCATTGACGTGCCAACTCGTGTTACAGATTCAACTCAATCATGCATTGATCATATTTTTGCTCGCTTGAGTAATAATAGCAATTTTTTCTTAACTAGCTGTGCCACTGACATTAACATTTCCGATCACTTGATGACCAGCCTTTTCTTCAAAAATATTGCTTCTAGTGATGATAGTGTTGCTCCCGATACTGTTCCTTTAATAAAATACGATTTGGACAAACTGAATAATTTATTAAGAATTGAAAGCTGGGACCACGTCTTTAGGTCTGATAATCCATCTGAAGCATTTGATAGTTTCTTGGATACTTTGCTTGATCACGCTAATAATTGTGTTATTTCGATTCCTCGCAGGAAACCTATTAAAAAGCTCAAGCCCTGGATTACCGAATCGCTTGCTTTTAAAATTAGAAGAAGAAATAAATTGAGGTTAAAATGCTCTAAGCACCCGTCTAATACTAGGTACCACGATCAATTGAAAGTTCTCTGTTCTGAACTGAAATCAGAAATCCCCAGTTCTAAAGAAGCATTTTTTGTAAATGAGTTTAATAAACATAAGGGCAATCCCAGAGGTGAATGGGATACAATTAATAAAATACTAAATAGGAAAACCACTAAACGGAATGTAAAAAGTCTAAAAGTTATTGATCAAATTATATCTGAACCATCGCGAATTGCTGATGTCTTTATTGACTTTTTTTCTAACGCTTCTTGTGATATATCGGAAACCTAATGCAATAACTTGCATTTCAGTCAACTCAAACATGATTCTATTCAAACTGAAAGTTTCGTCTACGATAGCATTACATCTTTCGAAGTATATCGTTTAATCTTGTCTTTGAAAAATACTCATTCCCATGTCGAAAACTGTCTATCAAATTTTTTACTTGAACATAGCTTTAAATATAGTTGAAGTCTTGGCAGACATCTTTAATAAAAGTATTTTTTCGGGGGTTTTTCCAGAAAACTTGAAATCAGCACAAGTCGTACCTTTATTTAAAAAAGGTGATCAGTTGGACCCCAATAACTACCGTCTAATATCAGTATTGTCTCCTTTTACCAAAATTTTTGAAAAAGCAGTTAAATCACGTATGTTATCGTTTCTAAACAAAACTAAGTTCTTTAGCGAATGCCAGTTTGGCTTTAGAAAAGGCAAATCAACCGAAGATGCCTTATTATCTTTTTGTAGTGAAATTTATGATGATATAAATAAAGGCAATCTTTCCGGAGCCCTTTTTGTAGACATCAAAAAAGCATTTGACTCTGTGGATCACCAGTTGATGCTCAAGAAACTCTATAATTCTGTGTTCAGAGGGTTTATGTGGGACTGGCTTTCTTCTTTCTTATCTAACAGAAAACAGAGAGTGAAGATTGGAAGCGGTTTTAGTAAACCGCAAGTGATCAATTTGGGGGTACCACAGGGCTCAGTGGTAGGACCGCTTCTTTTTCTTATATTTATCAACTCATTATTTTTACAAAATTTCAAAAGCAAACTAACAGCATTTGCTGATGATGTTGCCTGCTCATTTAGCAATAACTCAAAGCTGAACATTATCTGCGATATTAATCATGACTTAGAAACACTTAGGGTTTGGTTCTCTTCTCATAGATTATCCATTAGCGACAAAACGAAAATAATGTTCTTTAATTTAAAAGGTAACAACTCTGAGTCGATTACTCTGTTTTATCATCATCTTAAGTGCAATCGCTTTCTGTCACCACATGATCAGTCATCTAGCCTGTCTAACCATTCTACCACTTTCAATTTCAATTCCGACGGTTCTTGCTCAGAAAAATGCTTTCCGATCGAAGTTGTCTCCTGCTTCAAATACCTGGGAGTAACTGTTGATAGTAAGTTAAACTGGTCAAATCATATTTCTAACGTGTATAATTATTCTTCGTTTGTGATCCGTCAAATGTATCAACTGCGCCAAATCTGCTCACTCCAAGCTTTAAAAATGGTCTATTTCAGTCTTTTCCACTCTAAACTAGAGTATGGTTTATCTTGTTGGGGTGGGACCTACAAAACCAGATTAAACCCTGTCCTGTTAGCCCAAAAGCATGCCATTAGAATTATTTGCAATAAGAATAGACGGCATAGTTGCTTTCCTCTATTTAAAGAACTAAACATTCTTCCAATAATACATTTATATTGTTTTAAAATTTCAAAATTATTCTTCATTCGTTGTGGCTATCTTCATGCTCGTCACTCGAATTCTTATGATTTACGACTGAATAATGCATTTCTAGTTAACGTCCCCCGATGTACAAGAGTGTGTTTTTCACAATTTTACTCATGTTCCGCTCCAAGGTTGTTCAACAAGCTACCTTTTAACATAAGAAAAATTCGAATTCTCCCTAAGTTTCTCAAAGAGGTAAAGATGTGGCTTCTTAACCATGATTATTCAGGAATTTGTGCAATATTGTATAATATTTTGGTTTAGTGTTATATATAGGCTTTAGTTATATTAAATTATCATTTTGTTGAATGTATTATAAACTCTTTCCTTGATTTTAATTTATATATGCAAATTTTAAATAAAATTAAAAAAAAAAAAAGACACTAGAAACCTGAATGTAAAATGTACTTTGTAATTCAAATAAATAAATTCTATTATTATTATCATTACTATAATTGTATATCATTGTATTGTATATATTTTTCTGCTTGTAAATTTTTTATTTCACTTTAATCTTAATTTTAATTAGTTTTTAGCTAAACTTTTATCTGTTTTTTTGTTTTTTTATTCCTTCGCTCTACACCTTTTAATTTATATTTTTATTTTTTTGTTTGCCTATTTTGTATCTTTTTTGACATTCGGAACTAATTTTTATAATTACAGAATGTATTTTTTTTGGATAAAAATAAATATATATCTATCTATCTAGTGTTCCGTTGCCTCCCCATAGTTTTTCAGAGCATAAATTATCTCTTTTAATGAATCTAGTAAATTTTTTAAGTCACTTGCTCTCTCTTCTTTTATATACCGTAATGTAAAAAGCCTTTTTAAATTGTTCGTTATTAGCAATTTTTTGTTGTTGTATCTTTTATTTACAAGATCCCATGCAGTTTCATAATTTATATTGCTAACTTGCAAATGCTTTATCACGTCTGCAGCTGGACCCTCCAAATGCATTTTCAAATACTGCATTTTTTGAACTCTACTCATACTTGCACGTTCGTGGATCATTGTAACGTAAAGGTCTCGAAATTCGGCCCACGAATTGGGATCCCCATTAAATTTTGGCAGTTCAATTCGGGGAAGACGTAACCCAAAATCGTCTACTTTTCCTGTTACCACCTCAGACCTTGACGCAACCCCTGAATTGTCCTGATCCCGTCCACGGCATTCTAAGGCTTCATGCACACGACGCGAAAACGGCTCGCAAGCTCGACACATCGAAATGCATTGGCTCTTATGGGAAGCTCACGACAGCGAGAGCCGTGCGGCTGTCAAATCACAACTAGCGAGACGTGTTTTCACATATCGTGCACCACAATCCGCAAATTCACGGCTCGCGAGCCGTGTTTTGACTGTGCACGGCTCTCGCTTGCTGTCGCTCGTCATGAGCTTCCCATAAGAGCCAATGCATTTCGATGTGTCGAGCTTGCGAGCCGTTTTCGCGTCGTGTGCATGAAGCCTAACTGGTTAATTTGCTTTTCGCTTTGCAATGATTTCAATTCGGAAATACGCGTTTCTAAAAGAATGGCACACACATGAAATTTATCCGTGGTTTCCTCATACTCAGTACTAAATTCACTTTTCATCGATTTATCGAATTGAAGAAGTAGAAAATGATTTTTGGAAAATTTTTCAAAGTACTTTTCTATTAACTTTAAACCATTTTCTAGTTCTTCTAGATCATCACTTCTATCCCGCATGCGTCCCTCATATTTCTGAATATTTGATTGAAGCAACTCTAAATACGCTTGCCTTTCGCCTAAAAGATATTTAGCTTTCTCGTTTTCTAAAGTTTCAGTATTTGTTTTTTCACTATTCTCATTTTCCGATTCATCGTTAGTTACTTCATCCGTATTGATATTTTCTAAATCGAATTTTAAAATTCCCGCAAAAACTGAATAATTGGCTGATATTAAATCATAATATTTCTTTTTCAAATAATTACTTTCCTTTTCTGTATCTAACTCTTTAATTTTCGTATGATTATTCCTAAACTCTATCCACCAGTTTTCTAAACCCCTACCAGCCGCCTTTATCTTTTAAACTGTACGTCCCTTAATAGCCTGTCTTTTCCATGCTTTCAACCGCCTATATATTTCTTCTCCTAGATCTTTCTGAACCAAAAGAAGGATCTTTAACTACGACATTGTACCCTCTTCGTGTTTATTTCTCTTCGCTTCTCGTTAAAATACCTTTTGAATTGCCTCTTCTTGACTATTACTTCTAATTACCTTCTTCTTTTATGTTCTTTCTTCGCTTTCTCGTCAAAATATCTTAAATTACCGCTTCGTGTCTGTTTCTCTCGATTACCTTTTTCTTTCACGTCTTGTCTTCACTTTTTTTCGTCAAATTACTCCTTCGTTGCTTTCTCAATTAATTTCTTCTTATGGATTCACTATGCCTTTTATTCGCTGCCACACATTCACGTTTCTTTTCTATCTTTAGAACTTCACTGTCTTTTTGTTTATTTGTGTTCCCCAACTTTTTAAACTGTTATTACAAAAGTAATTCACTGTCTATCAAATCTTTATTTCAATCGTTCACTGTTCTTAACAAACTTTTTTCTCTTTCACTTTTCAAACTTTCTTTCTAAAACTGTTTCCAAAATATTTTACTTCTCTTTTTAAACTTCACTAACTTTTTTATCAACTATCTTTTCTTTCTCAAAACATCACCAATTATCAATTTCTCAATTCACCCCTTTTGCTCGACGGACCATATGAAAGTAAAACAACCTTTCTTTCGTTCTATACCTGGCTGACTGCCCAGTGGACAGTCATCCGATTGTCTTTATTCTATCTTTTTTTGCTTATTCTACGTTTATACAATGTGATTAATTGATTATATGAATGGCTCAATCATACAGAGATCATCATCATTTATCTACGATAAACAATACATACTCTTATTTATCACTGCATTATTTTAGCAAGATCATATTTTACCTCGAGTCTAGCCTTATGGTAGTTGTGGTCTAAGGAAAATCTATGTAAATCTGCAGCTGTCGTTTCAACCTATAATGCAGATTAAAGCATATTAACATATTGGAAAGTAGGCTAGCTAAAAATGTTCTCAGTTGAAACAAAATGCTATTATTTAAAAAAAAAACAGTCTTTAAAGATGAAGAAGATAAAGTCAAATACTATACCTTATGAGGAGCATGAATATCCACATGCATCTCGATATCATTCTGTACCTCTCCACCAAAACAGCTTGTCATACCAAACTTAAATACGTATTTTGAAATTTGAACATAAATATGGATACAAATATGAAAATTTTGTATGTTTACCACATGGCCACTTTCGATATTCACATACTCGTATGCAGAAGTGTTGATATTGACACGCTGATATAACTGTGCATTTGCGGCTGGTATTTGTAGTGAAGACCAGATGGAAGGATGAGGGTGGAGTGCGGCTACGCCGCCAGGGCAACTTACGTTGAAAAAAATCAAAAGAGAAAACTCCTCCCGAGAACCCACGGTGATGCGCGCTCGCAAACCAACTCAGCTGTTGGGAGTGATGGGGTGGGAATGGTGCGAGGTCTCGGCTTCCGTCCTCAACTACTCAAAAAAAAATCGCGCATCTGCCCGATACAGGAAACGAAAACGCGGCAAACACATTCTATTAAGGAACAACGCGACTGAAAGGCCAATCTAAAGCAAAACGAAGCAATATGGACGCCTATGCGTCAAACTCCCAAAAATCATCAACCAGTCCACGGTGACTAGGGCTGTATCAGCCCAATCCGATGAATAATCCGCACAAAGAAGAAGCAACAGCGGCACTAATGGCAAACGCTATAAAAAAAACAACCCCTCCAATTCAGGACAGAATCTGCTTTCCAACAGGGCATGGGAGCCTAGAGATCTTACATGGCTCAGGTTTTATGGGCCCAGGTGTTGTGGGCCTGCGGGTCTCTACCCACCCATCCTATGAGATTCGGCCGCTCGTGATATTAGAATCCCCCTATCTCTACTTCATTAGGTGGTGAGAGGGAGGAGGGGAGAAAATAAAGCGGTGCTTAGCTCACCATTTTATAATATTTAAAAAGCCAACCGAAAAAAAATTTTTTTTTTTTTGTTTTTTTTTTTTGTTTTTAAAGAAACTGTAAATTCATTTTATCTAAATTCAATGTACTTACTCAGGTAATTCATATTATAGAATTCAATTATCCACTGGTCCAAATAATCCAAAATATATCTTAATCACTATTTACACTTATTCTAAATGACAAAAGGCGACCGCCCAAAAAATTTTTGACATGTGCGTTAAAAAAAATAACAATCCACCATCGAGAGATTCGTTCGTAACACACCTTCCACCTTCAACGCACGAACCGAAAAGAAAAGCAGAGTGACGACTTACTAACGGTAAAGTTGAACCTCCACCATCAGCGCACTAACCGAAAAGGAACGCGTTCACTTCATCGTCTCATCTCGGACCACGTCCCCCACTCGCCTTTACAGTGAATCGGTTATGTACCGATTCCGGTTAAGCAGCAAACACACTCTCGGCAGAAAAATTGTATGGTGGCGCACGCCGTCTCTATATTAAGGCCGCAATGTAGAAATTTTTCGCCTACTGTTTGCACTGTTTTGGTGTTAATTTTAATGACGTCATATGCTTGCTGTTGTTGTTTGTTCGTGTAAGTCCAAAACTTAGTAGGCAAACTATGACGGCATGGAACGGCTGAGTTACGGCCTTGATGTATCTCGATGGCGTTGGTGGCGCATTACAACACAGGTGAAGCTTAAAGGGTTTCGTCCCGAGGAAGCTTCATCTGAAGACTCTTGAGAGCATTTAGTGCGAAAACTCCGTGGAAGGAGTGAGGTCAGACGAACCGAAAACACCGCAATTTATGGCTAAGTACCGAGTGGATACCGTAATGCAGGAGTATCGTTACCATACGACACGCCGAGAGAAAATTTTTAAACGAAGGGAATGAAGCAAGGTTATTGCCGGAGGTCCTTTGCGTGAAATACGCCGACGACTTTTCCATTCATGTCCACCACCGAGTAACAGGCGTTACCTACACGACCAACGATTCGGCCCTTCCAAAATTTGGGAGCCAGTTTGGCATTGAAATGCTCGGCTGCGCTGCTTTGGGCGAAGTTTCGGCAAAATACCACGTCACCCACGTTGAATTGGACTTCCCTTGTTCGCAAATTGTAACGACGAGCATTGGTCAGACTAGCAGAATTCATGTTTTCTCGGATCTGCTGACGAACGAGGTCCAACTTTACATCCGAGGAAATCCCGGAAGTGGGATCGCTCAGAGTTTCGGAACGCCGTAGCACGTCGTAAGAGCTCCCATGTAACATCATAGTCTGACCAAAGGTTGCGAAATAAGGGGAGAATCCAATGGAAGAGTGGTAGGCTGACCGAAGCGCACAGTTAATCTCCGATAACTTGGCATCCCAGTCTCGTTGATCTTTCGCCACATAGGCACGTATCGCCGCTACTAAAGAGCGATTGACACGCTCCGATGCGTTGGGTTGAGGCGAATATAGATCCGTGTAGAAATGCTTTACACCATATTTGGCTAACAAGTTGTTGAGAAGGTGGGATTTAAATTGGACGCCGTTGTCCGAAAATAGGGTTTCTGGGACCCCAAAAACGTGGAACACTCGGTGTTCTAAAAAATCAACAACGGCCTGTGCGGTGCACTTCTTTATAGGCTCAACAAAGGGGAATTTGGACAAACTGTCCAACACGACGATAGCCGCTACATTTCCAGATTTGGAACGCGGGTACGGACCGATAAGGTCCACGTATAGACGCTGGAATATGCGTTCGGGAATAGGAGGAGAACTCATTGGTGTTCGCAGTGGCTGATTTGGCGCTTTGGTCGTTTTACAGACCTCACAGTTAGCGACAAAGGTTTTAATTTGTCTAGCCATTTTGGGCCAGTTAAATAGGGTACGGAGCCTGTGAAGCGTCTTGCCAAATCCTCCGTGTGAACACAGCGGATGGTTGTGTGCTTTACGTATCAGGTCCTCCGTTAACTCTGTGGGCACCCATAATTTCCAAGCGAGTTCTTCCAGTAGCTTATCACCGGTGGCATATTCACTGCGTCTATAGACATAGCCGTCAATGACCTGAAGATCGGGAAGGAGATGACGATCTTGCTCGACCTTGGCGATAAGGGAGCGGTACTCGTCCGACAAAAAGTGAGGAGACTCTAAGTCAATCGACAAAATAGAGTCATCAGGGGATTTGATCTCGGAAACGTTACTTTCGTAAACGCGAGATAGGGCGTCGGGTACAACATGGTCGCTGCCTTTTCGATGACGAATTGAGAACTTGAAACCTTGCAGTAGAAGTGACCAACGAGCCAGTCGACCGTGAAGGTCTCGTAGACTCATCAACCACTTAAGAGAGGCGTGGTCAGTGACAACCTCGAATTCCATGCCTTCCACGTAAGGCCGGAACTTTTTAATGGCTGTCACCGCTGCAAGGCACTCCTGCTCCGTGACAGTGTAATTGCGTTGCGCGGTCGTTAATTTGTGGGACATATACGCTATGGGTGCCTCCTCACCCGAGTCCGTCAATTGGACTAAGACTGCCCCAATTCCATCCTGACTTGCGTCACAATGAATGGAAAATGGACGGTCAAAGTTCGGACTATGTAAAACCGGTGCAGAGACCAGGCTCTTCTTTAGCGCTCCAAAAGCGTGTAGAGCCTCATCAGTCCACACAAAGGAACGACCTTTACGCAACATGTCTGTCAATGGAGCAGTCGCGGAAGAAAAATTCGGTACAAACCGGCGGTACCAACCGCAGACTCCCAGAAAGCGACGAAGTTGTCGTACGGACTTAGGGAGCGGGAAGTCCTCGATAGCAACTACCTTTTCAGGGTCCGTCTGGATAGTGCCATGGCCAATTATATGGCCTAAGTACTTAACTTCCTGCATTAGGAAGTGACTCTTCTCCACGTTAAGTGTGAGTCCAGCTTTTCTCAAGCAAATGGCGAGTCGTCTCAGCAAGTCGCAATGCTCCTCAAACGTTTCAGACACAACCAGGAGGTCATCCAAGTACACGAAAACCTGGTGACGTATGTCTGCTGGGACAACCTTGTCCATCAAACGTTGCATTGTTTGAGGAGCATTACATAGCCCAAATGGCATCGTGACAAAGTGGTAAAGTGGTCGACCAGGTACAGTGAACGCGGTTTTCTCGCGCGACTCCTCATCAAGCGGGATTTGCCAAAAGGCATCTTTCAGGTCAAGGCTGCTAATGTACTTAGCTTTAGGAAGCCGACTGAGAATCCCATCGATGAGGGGAAGCGGGTATGCGTCTTTTATAGTGACGCTATTCACTTTTCGTGCATCAAGGCACATCCGAATTTTCCCTGGTTTTACGACCACAGTGACGGGCGAAGCCCAACTACTTTGGGACTCCTCTATTACACCCATCTCCAACATCCTGTCCAGTTCGGCGAACAAGAGTTTTTCTACGGCTGGTGATACCGAAAAGTGCCGTTGTTTGATAGGTTTACTATCACCTACATCGATATGATGCGAAATTAAGGATGTTCGTCCTAGTCCTTCCCTAGAATAGGAAGGGAAACTAGTAATGATAGGCGCTAAAATCGCCTCCTCCTCTGGAGATAAGTGGTGCTTGCTAATTCCATCCGAAAGTGAACTAATACAAACAGAGTTCGATGGAATAACCGGTGAAAACAGCCCTGGGGCTAAACCGAACAAAAGAACAAAATCTACGCCTAAATATAGATTTTGGCTGAGCGACGGAATTATGAGGAACGTCATAGTCTTGGTTTGACCTCTAAAGGTAACCGAACCGGTAGCCTTCCCAAGAACAGAGTGTGGGGTACCGTCGGCGGTTGTGAGGGAAAGCCGGAAACGCTTCCAAGGGTGCTTACTTTCCTCCACAAACCTACGAGCGTAGTCAGACGAAATACAAGATGCGGAGGCACCAGTGTCAATCAAGCCGACGATGTCTTCACCAAACATCGTAACCTTTCCGTAAGGTCGCAGATCGTCGATTGGTTGGTCCACCAAAACAGCAGAGCAATATTTTTGACGTTGAGCTTTCACCCTCTTCCAAAACCGCCGTCTGCGTAAAGTCGTTCGTTTGGGCTTATAGGCAAGGCTAGTCAGCTCTTCAGACGCAAAAATTCGCTTGCGAGCCTGTTCATACTCTTGGAGACGAACATGATACGGCTTAAAGTGTCTTGGAAGACGTGAGCTGCTACCAGGTGTTGAGGGTGATTTCGAAGTGGAATCTAAAAACGGGTTTAGAGCAGGGGTGTCTGTAAGTGATGTGGGTGGTGTACATAACGTTACTCCGTCTGGAGTACTAGGAATGTCCGATGGTAATGTTGGCGCCGAGGTGTCAACACAAGAAACAGGTGGAACTGGTGCATGTGTGTGTAATGTGCTATTAGTATGTGCCGAGGAGGGTGTGTTCAGTGTTTTTTCCGAAGTTAAAGTTAAGTCAGGTGCAAAAGAGGGGTCGGTTTGAACCGCAACATCCCTTGTATGGTCCGTGGAAGTAGAATAATCTGTGAAATAGTGCGATGGTGTTAAATCAACAGTGCAAGGATTGCCATCACTGGTTGTAATTACGGGTGCGTCCGATGAACTTAGTCGGTCTGCGTGCTGTTGGAGGAAACGAAGGTGTTCGGTTTCCTCGTAAGTCGGTTTTTTTGAAGGTTGCAGCGACCGCAATTCGGTTTTATCACTCCTGCTGCCCCGCAACCAAAACAGAAAATCTTGAGCCGCTCTGTACAGTCTGCGTAGGAATGACCCACTTTATTACAATTCCAGCAGCCGGAATTAGAATTTAGGACCGAAATATTTACTTGGGGGTCTATAACGGCAGAAGACAGCTCTCCATCTAGTTCCGACACTCTCGGACGTGCGAATTGACGAGGGCGGGAAGAGAAGTTACGCGTCTTCATGCGTTCAATAAAATTCTCCATCTCCCTCACAGCTTCCCGAAGTTCTAACAAATTGGAGAACCGCTCACGATGGATTGGGCTGTTGAAGCGGCGTATTTCTTTTAGAAACGTATCAAAACTTTGCCCATCTTTTTGCAAGTGGGCCCTCATCATTTCTAATATATCATCGTCATCGTAGGGATCAGCGTATTGTCGACGTAGTGCGTCTTTCATGGTCCGCCATGTGTAACGATTTCGGGAGCTGGCCGCGAATTCACGAAACCATTCCGCAGTGTCCCCTGAGAAAAACAAATGAGCATAAAGGCAGATGTACTCATAGTTACCACCCAGGGTGCGTTCGGTGAACAACTCGATTTGCCGAATGAACTCATCTACTGTCGTGCCATTAAACTTCAAACCCCACTCCGCTATGGATCGGTGCACTCTATGTGGTGGTATTATCGTCGAAGACATAGACGACTGATTCCCAAGATCCACGAAGTCATCTCGCGAATTCGCGGTGCGGAAAGAACGGGGCTGCTGGTTAAGAGCGAGATTTTTGGACGGAGTTTCAGCGTGTCGCACCGGAGATGCCGGTCGAGAATAATTCCGAAGGTATTGCCTCTCTGGTTGACCATCAAGATGTGATGGCCGTGCTTCAGCAAGACGCCGGTGATCAGCTCGCGGTTGATCCCCCTCTCTAGCAAAATGCACTGACGCGTTCCCCCACGACTCCCTAGGATTTAAACCGGCGGGTGTAATCGGATTAGCAACACGTCCAGAAGCGTTCAGCTGTTGCTGTATAGTGTCTACCACGAGCGACTGTAATCGCGGAAGTAACTGCTCAATTAGGCCCTCTGACGTCGAAGGTTGGGCTGAAGCCACGGAATGTTCCTCGTTAGTAGGATTTTCGTTGGTAGGGGCTAGGACATCCACTCTCCTACGGGCCTGTGACCTCGTGACTGGTCTGCTTAGGGATCGCTCCTCTTGAAGGAAATGAGCCAGCATTTGAAGCGCCAGCATCAGTTGCCTGATTAGACCGAGACTACGGGAAGTGTGGCACTAGTTCTTCTGGCAGGACGCGCTGCCGACAAATGGGACACGAATCCCTGTTTCGCAACCACCTCAGTACGCACTGTTGGTGGAAAACATGATGGCATGGTGTACCTACCAAATTTTCATGGTCCTCCATGTCTGCGCTGCAGATGCAACAGCTCCGCACCTCTTCCGGATTCACTCCGTCAGCCGGAGGATGGCTTTCAGGACTATGTTCTAAGGTCGGCATCCTGCCTATCGCAGCTGATAAGTCTCAACAAGTAAAAGAAATAGTGGTCGTATACAACCGTAGCAGCAAAAAAAAACAAATTTAAAGTCACAGCAGGGAATCGAGTAGGGATAGTAATTTCCAAAATACTCGTTTTAAAGTGTCAAATCCGGTGTTATATAGTATGTCAACTATAATCCTTAATACCTACTTAGTCATTTATTTATATACTATGGGAATATATTTTATTTACATATGTACATTAAACGGTTACGCACCCCATACGGTTACGTATATGTCGAGATAAATAACTCCGACTTGATAGTGGCAATGACTCTCCTGACAACCAAATCCTCGTGAAGAAAGAGTCGTCATATACCAAAAATAGCAAAAATTTTAAAGTCCAAGCTGTGATACGAGTAGGGATGATGATGTCCACAGTACTCGGGTTAAAGTGTCAAATCCAGTGTTGTATAGTATGTAACTATAATCCTTAATGCAAAGGTAATGCTAAGCTTCCAACCACCGACTAAGTGGCAAGGCAATTTGAGCCAATCATAGATAAAAAAAACTATAAACAACCAAGGCGATTATTCAGGGGGTGTTAAAAATTAAGTTCTATATGTAAGGTTATTGTAGATATAAAGTATGGATGTTATCAAACGAGTTGATTGAGAACGTGTAATCAAAAAAAATGCTTATGAGCTATAAGAACGCCGTAATTGGAGTTCATACAAATAACGGCGTAATAATGTCCAAATTCCGTAAATAAAGGTCTGCCTATCAGTGTAGCAACTAGACCATGAAACTAAGTAATGTGCAAGTGTGTATATTTCAAAAAAATGTGTAACGATTTACCGGCCTGCGAGCCAACCGCTCGCTTTCGGACAGAGCTACCTCCCTGGTAGACTCCTCAGCTTGATCCGTGACGCGTGATGGTCACCAGCTCAGCTACCGTGAATGGGCGGGGTTGTCGAAGATCGCGCTGAATCCGGATAGCTACAAAAAAAAAATTTAGCACGCGTCGACCCGAATGAAGTTGCCAAATAAACAACATCACCTGAAAAAGAAGGCTGAAAAAGAAAATAACGACTACCACCGATGAATCTGAAAGTGTATTCGCTCCGAAGCTACTAGTGGAGCGATTGTTCCCTCCCCATCCATGGATTGGTGATTACGCATTAACCAATCCCCTAGTGTTTCATCACAACATAGCGCTAGTATAAGGAAGGTGCATTGGTTGCGCCATCCGGGGTGTTTGCTGCGAGTGGAGGTACATACCTATGGGAAAATCAGGAGACAATAAGAACCAACTAGTGTCCAGGCTTCATTATAATATATTCATGTCTTCAATAGGAAATTACAAAGTGTCAAAGTATACTTCTTAATCAATCAGTGCTTAAGGCATGCGTCTGCAACGCTACAAATCCTCATATCTATGAAGCATGGGTGTTATAATTATTTCAATACAACATGTTCGGGACTTAATTACTCTGTGCTAATTGAATGCGTCTTCGACGCTACATGACTATATGTTTGTGTACCATAAGGGCTCTTAAACATTCTGTAAAATTATCAAAATTATCCAAACTATGGCGTATCCATTGCATTTATGACGCTAGAAGGCATGAAACGTATGGTGAAAGAACTTAATTTAATCTGTGCCTAATGAATGCGTCTTCAACGCTATGTAGCACTTCATATATGCAAAATACGGATCGCTATACATCCGATACAAATATTCAAAACAACTTAATTTAATCTGTGCCTAATGAATGCGTCTTCAAAGCTACGTAGCACTTCATATATGCGAAATACTGATCATTACACATTAAAAAAAAAAAATGCCTTGCAAACTACGTCTTGAGTCAGGTCCTGCCTCTCCAATTCTCAGGATAATCCGAATAACCACTTAAAAAGAAAACGCGAAGTACCGAAGGCTCCTACCCGTATCTTGGCCAAGCTACTAATAGAATGCCCTACCTGGTCATGTCTTACGACCCGCGAAGGTTTCGTGCGAATACAATTAAAAGGGAACTCCTGAGTTCGAGAATCAAGCGTGACTTTACAATCAATCCAAACATAGAGTAAATCTTACGTGAAGGAAAGGTTAAACATTAATCCTAAGGATAATCGATAGGCTGTAACGAGCCATAAACTGTGTGTCCATTATGACGTCATCACCAATAAAAAGAAATATGGATAGCGTGGGCAATCGTGCCACATCCTCCAATACCGAAACCCGCTATATGGTGCGGTGAAATAACGGAGCGAGGGTTTCGCCCTGCTGCGGTGCGCGACGTGCTAATTAGCGTGCACTCGCGAAATCCGTGGGTGAGCCATGTTCTCAAAAATATAGTATAACGAATTTAATGTTAAGAATACATACAGTTTGTCGTATAAGCGTCCTGCGAGGAGTTGCCGCTAGCTTCGTACTGCGCTGTGCCTTCATCCGTAGGAAGCGACTAAAGCTCCTTTGCTCCAATAAGCGTGATCTGTGCGTCCTTGCACTCAAACACACCACCAGCGATCCGTGTAACTTCCGCCGGGACGTCCAACGCGATTCGTACAGCTTCGCAAAAACCCATGAGCGGTCCGTGCCGCTTCACCAGCAAAAAGGAATAGACGAACGATCCGTGTGGCTTCGTCAAAAAAAAACCATGAGCGGTCCGTGCCGCTTCGCAGCCAAAAGCAAACCGCTACCGTATGTGCAATTTCATCGAAACCGCTATGTGGGACTCCGCCAAAGCAATTTGCGCAACGTAACCGCAAAATCTGGAACGAAAAGTGCGCTCAATCCAAACGCAATTTGCTAGACGTCGCAAAAAAAACAGGACAAGAAGTGTGCTTTCTCCGCATACAGATATAATTTGCGCCACGTAACTGCAAAATCCGGAACGAAAAGTGCGCTCGATCCACATGCAATTTGCGCAACGTCGCAAATAACAAGTCCAGAAGAGGTCCGTGCACTGCGCAGAATAAAACGAATGCAACCCCTGTGCAACTTCGCCAGCACATCCAGCGCACAATTTGTGCGGCTTCGCCCGGATAAAAAAAAAAGCCTCAGGATATTCCCGCCTACAAATAGATGTTGAGCACTTTATACACTTTCACTACTAAGTTACAGCACCATACTTACTTCTCTAGGAACCAATTGCAGAAGAACATTCACCGTGCAACCGTCTGCTCTCTTCAGTGGTCGGAATAGAAAAGACCGAGCTCGTGGTCTCGAAAAGTCTATTTCGACCATCTGATAGCCCCAGTTGCACGCTGTTGGTCTCACTCTTGCATTTTTGTTTCCCGTACAGCGTCATCTAGGATCCACATGCAATTTGCGCAACGTCGCAAATAACAAGTCCAGAAGAGGTCCGTGCACTGCGCAGAATAAAACGAATGCAACCCCTGTGCAACTTCGCCAGCACATCCAGCGCACAATTTGTGCGGCTTCGCCCGGATAAAAAAAAAAGCCTCAGGATATTCCCGCCTACAAATAGATGTTGAGCACTTTATACACTTTCACTACTAAGTTACAGCACCATACTTACTTCTCTAGGAACCAATTGCAGAAGAACATTCACCGTGCAACCGTCTGCTCTCTTCAGTGGTCGGAATAGAAAAGACCGAGCTCGTGGTCTCGAAAAGTCTATTTCGACCATCTGATAGCCCCAGTTGCACGCTGTTGGTCTCACTCTTGCATTTTTGTTTCCCGTACAGCGTCATCTAGGAAGTCAAGTGTGAACGAGAAATGGCCACTGAACCAAAATTTCCCTTTTCGTTCGATGCTTGGTTTTGGGAATCCTCCAACTGATTTTGACATCATATGTTGTCATGTCAGTGTCAATCGAAACGTCCACTAACCAAACGATCAAATTCTTCAGCCCAGTCGAGATCTCGGACAACGTATGGCCTTCGAAGGTATTATACAGTGTCTTAAAGTGAGTGCGGTGCTAGTGAAGTCCTCATTCGGATGATGGACTATAATCTCAACTCGGCTGAACAATCTGTTCGTTCGGTCAGTGAAGCCTCGACACACATTACAAATAAGGCAATTATAATGTAATCAAAAATTTTTAATTTTCAAGGCACTAACTACCAAAAAAAAAAAAAAAAAAGATAACGTCAACAATAATAAGTTTTTCCATAAATTTTCTCCCTCTCCACTCTCACCAACATAATCTACTAACTTTCTAAACAATGACCTGAAAGAAAACGGATAAGTCCATGTGGAAGGTATAAATGGGACACAAAGCAAAAAGAATTGGCAGAGTCACTGATCCGCAGCTTACTCCTTTCCTACAACTTGTGAAACGGTTCATGGATCTGGCACAATTGCCAAGTCCACGAGTGCCTAAGAATCATACGCCAAAGGGATGAAGAAAGTCCTAGAGAAAGAGCGATTCGCCAATGTAGTCAAGAAAATATTTTTGAAAGTACTGATCCGCCACAAAAAGGTAATGCTGGGTCTTCCATTTCTCTTGGTCACTTGATCGACACAACTATCAATCTTCGCGAGTCACAAGAGTAACGAAGCCATACAAAACGTAGTATTGAGTACTACCGGAAACTTACGACAAGACAAATCGGTACTGATTAGGAAACGGAAACGCTACGTTAAAGGGGTGTTATTGGGAAGGAACATCAGTCCTACGGTCTGCAAGGGCAATATATGCAAATAGAAGCGGGAAGCAAAGAAAAATGGAATGAGTGTTGTTCTAACACTCTGAAAGTTTTTTAGAACTGATGTGGTGGGGCCACTAATGTGGAAGGACTTAGTCGGAGCTAAGTCCTTTTCGTCCTGCAACGAATACGGTACATTAATTGGCCCCACGTTGGGCGCCATTTGTAGTGAAGACCAGATGGAAGGATGAGGGGGGAGTGCGGCTA
This sequence comes from Microchrysa polita, assembly GCA_949715475.1. Taxonomy (NCBI): domain Eukaryota; kingdom Metazoa; phylum Arthropoda; class Insecta; order Diptera; family Stratiomyidae; genus Microchrysa; species Microchrysa polita. The sequence goes on along the minus strand of OX454420.1, from coordinate 25,169,650 downwards.
CGCCGCCAGGGCAACTTACGTTGAAAAAAATCAAACGAGAAAACTCCTCCCGAGAACCCACGGTGATGCGCGCTCGCAAACCAACTCAGCTGTTGGGAGTGGTGGGGTGGGAATGGTGCGAGGTCTCGGCTTCCGTCCTCAACTACTCAAAAAAAAATCGCGCATCTGCCCGATACAGGAAACGAAAACGCGGCAAACACATTCTATTAAGGAACAACGCGACTGAAAGGCCAATCTAAAGCAAAACGAAGCAATATGGACGCCTATGCGTCAAACTCCCAAAAATCATCAACCAGTCCACAACTAGGGCTGTATCAGCCCAATCCGATGAATAATCCGCACAAAGAAGAAGCAACAGCGGCACTAATGGCAAACGCTATAAAAAAAACAACCCCTCCAATTCAGGACAGAATCTGCTTTCCAACAGGGCATGGGAGCCTAGAGATCTTACATGGCTCAGGTTTTATGGGCCCAGGTGTTGTGGGCCTGCGGGTCTCTACCCACCCATCCTATGGGATTCGGCCGCTCGTGATATTAGAATCCCCCTATCTCTACTTCATTAGGTGGTGAGAGGGAGGAGGGGAGAAAATAAAGCGGTGCTTAGCTCACCATTTTATAATATTTAAAAATCCAACCGAAACATTTTTTTTTTAAAGAAACTCTAAATTCATTTTATCTAAATTCAATGTACTTACTCAGGTAATTCATATTATAGAATTCAATTATCCACTGGTCCAAATAATCCAAAATATATCTTAATCACTATTTACACTTATTCTAAATGACAAAAGGCGACCGCCCAAAAAAATTTTGACATGTGCGTTAAAAAAAATAACAATCCACCATCGAGAGATTCGTTCGTAACACACCTTCCACCTTCAACGCACGAACCGAAAAGAAAAGCAGAGTGACGACTTACTAACGGTAAAGTTGAACCTCCACCATCAGCGCACTAACCGAAAAGGAACGCGTTCACTTCATCGTCTCATCTCGGACCACGTCCCCCACTCGCCTTTACAGTGAATCGGTTATGTACCGATTCCGGTTAAGCAGCAAACACACTCTCGGCAGAAAAATTGTATGGTGGCGCACGCCGTCTCTATATTAAGGCCGCAATGTAGAAATTTTTCGCCTACTGTTTGCACTGTTTTGGTGTTAATTTTAATGACGTCATATGCTTGCTGTTGTTGTTTGTTCGTGTAAGTCCAAAACTTAGTAGGCAAACTATGACGGCATGGAACGGCTGAGTTACGGCCTTGATGTATCTCGATGGCGTTGGTGGCGCATTACATATTTCAACCGAAAATACTGCAAATTAAAAAAAAGTTCAGTTTTTAAGATGATATAAATAATAATCGATTTGAATAAAACGCGTGGTTTCGTCGTCACTGTCTGACTGCGAGTGCCACCTCGTTCTTTATTCACCACTATTCACCATGACATTTCTTATGTGCCATGAAGTTGGTTACAATTACATTACATTCACAATTTGAAAATATGGTGGATAATTCAAAATTTAAAAATGGTGTGTATAAGTTATATATTAGCAACAATAAATTTACTGCCTATTAAAAATTTTTTCTTTAAATATGAAGTACCTCAAGAGGGGCATAAATATTTAAATGCATCCCGATATCCCCCTCCGTAGAGCTTTTCATACCAAACTGAAATATACGTTTTGAAATTAGAATATAAATATGAGATTTTTGCATGTGTCTATATTTTCCGATTACACAATCATGTGGAGTACCCGCCAACACATTAGGTATTATGAATCCCATACCATTTTCAGTCTCTTAGCCGCGAATTATCACTCTACTTAAGGAAAAACCCTCAGGTTGCTTGCCAGACAATTTGATATCTGCAATAACTTTTATATTTTCTGTTGGTAAATCATTTCCCAGCGCGTGTATAATATGTTTAGGTGTTGAGTTTGGTAGACCAAGTATCCTCCTCATGATTGCTCTATTTTGTATATCTATTTTGTTAAGTGTCGTCTTGGGGATGGTTTTGTTCATGGCAAGCGCATAGTCAGTTCTGGAACGAACAGCAGCTTTGTACCTATATATGTTGAGTGCGACATCAGGATGAAGATTTGAGTCTTAAGCACACTGAGTGCATATAGGTTTTTCTTTTTTGAGTTTAGTTTCTGGCCATAATGTGAGTATGTTGCTAATGAGTTTTTGATAATGGTGCCTAAATAATGTATTTGTGAATTATTTTTCATAAATTTGTCTCTGATTTTTACTTGTAATAGATCTTTTCTACATATATTGAAAATAATAAAAATAATGGGTTTTCGATGGATTTATATTGATCTTCAACCTGTCAAATGCATTTTTTACAGCCTCTTCTTTATTCTTTCCCTTTAAAACTAAAAGACAATCATCAGCAAATTGCGGGAGGTGGTTTCATGCGTGGATTGATTGATGGAAATCAATCGTGTAATAGACGAAAAAAAACTTTTACAGATGACTTTTATTATTAAGTTGACACCTTAATTTTTCACAAATCAAAATCATTAAGTTATTCACTGCCGTTAGTCCCCGTTGGATCCGCCTTCCTCGCTCGATTCGGCACCTGTAAGTATAAAATATAGACGGAGTATGAGCGCATAGCCCAGTGATATTTCACGCACGCAATTACATCACTCCACAAGGGAACAAATCCCTGACTTACCCGCGAGAGAACAAATCCCTCAGTGGGGACAAACCCCGAGCGGGAAGGACCAGATCTCATTGGGTACAAACCCCTCACACACACATGTCGTGGGGAACGAATCCCCTAGATGGAACAAATCCCATATCATTGCACTTCACATTCAATCATATGCTATTCTAACTCTATTATAATAAATATTCTACTCACATACCAATCCTACTCACCAGATTAGTTCTATCAATTCACACGTACAAACAGTTCACTTTCTACACAACTATCTCACACAAGGATTCACTTGAAACTGATCAAGTGATCTAAGTCCTAAGTCCAGTGATGAATTCTAATCTACCCACACACAAGTGGTGCGCACGTGGATGGGAACCGAATCCCGTCGCCACACGCTGCACTGAAACCTTAAACTAACGAAGGATCAGTGCAGGAATATCTTTATGATCCTTTTCCTATTCTTAAGTGGCGTACAAATGCATCACTCGCCCGCCCAAGTGACTAGTGGGATATTTATCTACAAATCTATTGTTAGCATCCTCATATTCTACTTACATGTGACACGTGTATATGTTAAAGAGGAGGGGACTGAGGACGCTTCCCTGAGGTAGTCCATTTGTTATAACGCTAGTCGCCTTATTGAGTTTAATTTATCTTTTTTGGAAAAAGTTTAGAATCCACACTCGTATGTTATTGTCAGTATTGAGTTTAACTAATACAGGGTGTCCGGAAACTGCCGCATAAACGCAACGGATTATGATTCCTCAGTTGATTTCCAGCAAAAAAGTTGTACGGAACATACCCCCTCAGCTTAACCCTTTAGCTGCCACAGGCATTTAAAGATTTTTGGAAAAATCATTTTCTTAAACGACTTAAAGCCTAATATCTCCAAAGCTAGACTAGCTAGAATATTGAAATAAAATGATTATTACAGCCAACAAATTTACCTGTAAAATAAAACTAATCACACTAAAATCGGATAAGAGGGTTGGTTTTTACAGCGCTTCAAAGTCAAATTTGCGTGATTTGACCCAAAAACAATATTTTTTTCCATCTCAATTTTCTCCAACTTCTGCCAAGGAGAGGTGCTTGTACGATTCTTTTAAAAATTGACGCATCATACGATCATATCTTTCTTAGATCATTTTATCCTAGCTCCATTATTTCTAACAGTTTTAGTACCTTAAGTGCAGAAAACTAGGGTTAATTTTGGCTCAATTTCGACATACTTTGAATAAGATTTTACCAATTGCAGATCTTTAGGGGCAGTGTGAATTGAATTGTATTGAATTCGAGCTAAAATTAACCCTAGTTTTGTACACTTAACGTATAAAAACTGTTAGAAGTAATGGAGCTAGATCAAAATGATGTAAGAAAGATATGATTGTAAGACTATGCGCCAATTTTTAAAAGAATTGTACAAGCACCTCACCTTGGCAGAAGTTGGAGAAAATTGAGATGGAAAATAAGATTGTTTTTGGGTCAAATCACGCAAATTTGACTTTGAAGCGCTGTAAAAACCAACCCTCTTATCCGATTTTAGTGTGATTAGTTTTATTTTACAGGTAAATTTGTTGGCTGTAATAATCATTTTATTTCAATATTCTAGCTAGTCTAGCTTTGGAGATATTAGGCTTTCAGTCGTTTAAGAAAATGATTTTTCCAAAAATCTTTAAATGCCTGTGGCAGCTAAAGGGTTAAGCTGAGGGGGTATGTTCCGTACAACTTTTTTGCTGGAAATCAACTGAGGAATCATACTTCGGTGCGCTTATGCGGCAGTTTCCGGACACCCTGTATATGTCATCCGAATACCATACAGCAGAATGGATCTTAAGATATGTATGCATGGCTATTCATGGTGACATAAACAATCTTACACGTATAAACAAATACAGTATGTATGTATATCTAATGTTGAAGTACGAAATTATGATCATGTAAACAAATGATGTATACATATAGATACATTGTAGCATACATACATATTTTCGGATAGGGCACTTACTATGATGAATACGACGGAATGTTTGGCATGCTGTTCTGCTGGTCGCAACAGCCAAATTGGCAACAATAAAATTTGCAATGGTGTGGTTCGCGACAGTCTAGCAGCTTGCATATCTTTTTCTACTTTTTGTATTATGGTGTTATATTTCTCTGTTATGGGATCTGTGTAACTAGCTTCCAGCTTCCATCACCATCGACAATAGAAAATTCACGCATCTGCCCGTATCACAAAAACTACTCAAATTTCAAAAAATCTCAAAAACAAACGAAATAACTAATGGTGACACCTCCGCGTCAAACTCCTGATAAAACAACAAGGCAAAAGTCCCGTGAAGGGACTTGGGCTGCATCAACCAGACTAAATACGCAAAAAATTGCACTTAGGGCATACTATATATAAAAAAGAGAGGAAAGCCGTTCAATCGGGATATATCCTTCTTCCCTCAGGTCATTTGAGCCTAACGGTCTTTACCGGCTCTATAAGGGCACCAGATGGTGTGGGCCCGCGGTTCTACACCCTCCCAGTCATGGGATCCTACCGCTATTATAATTGGATCCCCCAACGTATTTTCACATTTATAGAGCGAGGAAGATTCTATAGAGAACACGTTCGAAGTGTCGGGGATCGTTGCGCAGTTCCAGGAAACACAATTTTGCACTTCCGACTGATAATGGGGCACTCGGACGGACGGAGTTCGCACAAATTCACAATTTGGTTTTGAACGCTGCTACCCTTTAACCCTACGCAAATCACTATCGACCAGCGCACAACGGAAAGTCGTTCGTGTCGTTCTCTATTCCTTGCGCCACCTCCTCTTCTTGACCGTTGGCAAATCACGTAGGGTGCGTTTCGTTGTTTGTAAAAGAACCCGAACACGGCAAACATACGTTTCAATAATTATCGCCTCGGACACCCAAAGATTGCACAATAAATCGCGGCTGCTGTCGCATTTAATTCACACCTGTGGCTATTATTTTAATACACTGCTTGCATGTTCACTCATCCGCGTATATTTCCACTTTTTCTTTGGTTTCCCGGCAGACGCGTCGCGGAATTCAAAAAATAAAATCCAAAATCGAAAAAAAAACTTCCCGCTAAGAACACACTTCCAAAAAACACCACGGACAAAACGGCCCAATTCGGACGAAAAAAACGAAGCCAACCTCTCTCGACGCCATCCAATCAACGAACTCCCCGAGAATCTTCATTCGCTTCCCAAAACCTCTTTTTTTTTCAAATTTCAAAACGGAATTCTTGCCGACGAATCGTGAACAAACTCCCAATTCGTAACCAAGCAAACACAACCGGCCGGCTCAAAGCTAGCTGCATCCTATCACTGTCACTAATTGCTTGCAGGTGTCTTATCAGTCAGCAAGAAAAATGCAAGTTGCAGTGGTGCATCATCTTTGCTGCCGGGCTGATAAGACAAGCAAATAAAATAATATTACAATATGCAGGAATGAAAGGGACGTAAGCGTGATTTTCAGTTGCCTGGTTAATCGACGACCTGATAATTTTATTCAGTTCGATTCTTGCTCCGACGAAGTTGGTTCCACAATGCGAATACATGTGTGCGCACAGAATCCTCGACGTCCCATGAATCGACATAGCACTGCAGTGCTAAACAACTGTAAGACCAATAAAAAATTGATTATTATTATTTGTTAATTTTTACCTCTTACCACCACACGTTGGCTGGCCTTCCCGCATATCTGCTAACTCTAGTTGCCCTGTAACGAATCTAAAAAAAGGGAAGCATAAGCTACAGGCTACAGTGTAGATGGTCCCACATTACATCAACTTCAATGCCATGCATTCTAAAATTCTCGATGGTATTGAGTGCTGCGATTAGGCGGAGCCTGCCACGGAGACGGTAACTTGCCAGCTACCCCCGGAACAAAAAAACAAAATTTTTTTTGTAAATACTATGTTTTTATAAACGTATGATATTTCATACGGTGGGCAAATACAGGATGTTAACAAATCAAATATAAATTCTTTAAATGATAGACAATATTCAATAATTCAATTATAAAATTTAACAGAAGTACCAAAAAAAAAGATCAGTAATAAAATTAAGATGAACATAAATCAATTGGATGAGCTGTAATATTAACGGTTATCATACAATCAGTGTGAAGGTGTGTGGTAAGCTCTAAAGCAGGAGGCTGGATGGAACCCAACGTTGCACTTACATAGTGCAATGGAATTTCGTGCATTTTCCACATCTCCTTTGAGAGGACTGGCAATCCACAAGGTGATCAGTTTTATCAAACCGTATTTCCCTTATAACACCTCGTGAACATTTGGGTTTTGGTCCAGTGAGGTGTTCAGGACTGGCTAGAATAGCAAGGACTATTCGTCGAATGAAGTCGTGTAGGCTTATTTTTGGATGGCAATGTCGGTACAATATCCACATGTTGACTACAGCTCCATTCAAACAAAACCTCACAAAAGGCCAATACCATTTTCTAGAACGGATTCTAGTCCTGTACAGGCACCGCATCTTGTCGAATAGATCGACCCCGCCCATTCCTTGGTTATAGTGACTTATCAGTGAAGGCTGTGGAATCGATACTACTGAACGTTCACTTCTGGACCATCGTCGACAAGAACCTTTCGATAAACATAGCTCATCGTCGGCTACATTACTAGCAATAGTGACTTGGTTGTTGTCGTTCCATCTTACCAAAGTCAACTGATTACCAGTGTCTTGCAACACATGTGTCGTCCCGCGTTTGCATTTTTTTAATTCCTGAAGAGGAGCCTTCTCCACTCTATCTGCACGAATAGTCCCTACACAGTTGATGTCATATATCCTTAGACTATGGAGCAGAGGAAGGGAGTTGAAAAAATTGTCCAAATAAATTATCGACTTTTTTGGTACAAAGTGGAGACATACATTTTCGGCAACACTGGTGCCCAAGCTAACACCTTCCTTTTTATCCCCTGCTCCACAGTAGGGATAAAATTTCAAAATATAGCCATCAGTATTTGCAAGGCACCAAAATTTGAACCCATACCTTATTGGTTTGCCTTTGATAAATTGTTTTAGGTGGTGAGGTCCGTAGTACGGCTCCATCGCCTCATCCTAGAGGCTCAGCAAATTTTTGTGACACACGATTCACCTGAACAATTAAGGGTTGAACTTTATATATCTTATTACTACTATTATGTACACTAGCGTTATCATTAAAATGTAAGTAGCGATGAATCATCTCAAAATGATTCCTCGAAATACTATTTGCTACGAGTGAATTGTAGCTGTCGGCCTTTGTTTCCCAATAATTTCTCTTATTGGGAACTTTTGTATATCCAGAAAGTAACAATATTGCAAGATAATTGAACATTTCAGTACACGATACAGTGAAGTTATGTTCACCTTTGTAGCTTGCGTATTTTTCCGACTCAGCGCACACAAACTTTATGAAGTTTTCATCGAAAAAAAGCTTGAAAAGGTCAACAGGTTCCAAATTCTGGTCCGTAATGTATTTACAAATTTTGGGCGGTGGAGACTTCTCTATTTTTTGCTTGTCATTAGGAATTGGCATATCCAAAAGTTTTTCCGTCCATGATCGGGTTTGACTAACTTTATGTTTTTTGTATAATTCGTGCCTAAATCGTTTTGAAAGAGGTAGATTATCTTCGGTGTCGGAGTCACTGGAGTACACTGATTCATTATTCTGAAGTCCTGCTGTTATATCCAACAAAACGCCGTCCTGAATTACAGCAATTTCCATTGGTCGCTTCAAAACTCCTTTTCCGATATCACGAACACACGCAAATCCTTCTTCATCAGAATCCCCGTCGTCTTTATCGGTGTCGTTACCATCATTTGGAGGTTGCAAAATGAACTGCATCTCGGAACACTTATTGATTTCCTCCAATAGAGGGTCCTCATCGTCCAGTTCCTTTAAAATATTCAGCAATTCCTCGGCATCCTTAGGATTATTCGGGTTGTAAAATTTTTTTCTGAAATATAAGAAAGAATCCTTATCTGCCCATGGTATGATTTTTCATACACGAATAAAAAATGACAGTACACAAACACTAATCTACAAGATAACACAAAATAAGGTTTTATACGACTTTTTAGACACTTGACAAACGAACACAATCACCACAAATACGAAAACATTTCCACAAACATGTATATAAACACACAAACTTACGACTTGCGCATTTTCACGAATTAAAAATGGATCGCTTTCCTTTTTCGACAACTCAACTTCACTTTCGCAAAATTACAGGCAGACTGTGCTCTTATCTAAAGCAAAACATGCCAAATGTTGCACTTTCAAACAATTGTTTTACCGTTTTGTCACCAGTTGCAGACAAAGTAACAGTAAAGTCAGATTATGTTTGCGTATGATATATCATACGGTGGGCAGTATTCGGTTAAGAAGAATTGATATGATCTCCCGTTGATTTTTTTCTTTTTCCTTAAACTCCGCTTTCCTCCTTTCTTCTTTTACGCGAAGAAATTCCATTAGCTCGACATGGTGTTGATTTTTGACCTGTATTTTTTTATTAAGGTAAGTTTGACGTGGAGTAGTTTTCCTGGCCAATTAAGCAGAAGCAATTATAGACATTTTGTGGGATGCTTTTGTTGTTGGGGCTGGATGAGTAGACGGTTGTGAGGTCGATTGAGTTTCAAGCGGAGATTCGTGCGGAAATTCAGGCGGAGATTCAGGCGTAATCGTATCAGTGCTTGCTTTTGGAAACTCTCCCACGCCTCTTGAGTTGCTGTTTACAATTATTGGCCGACTCCCGAATATCTCCTCCATTTCTTTGTAATAGGGTGCCACACACGGAGCTGCTCCGGTTCGCTTTTCGTTGTCGCAGCTTGTTTTAAAGGTTCGCAGCAATGTTTTAATCCTTTGCTGGATCATGTCCACAGTCGTAACATCTTCCTAAAAATTGATCTAGTTAAATTATTTACTATTTGTCTACAATTAAATAATAAAATGGCGTCAAAACTAACTAAAACAAAGACAACAAAAAAAGATACAGGAAGCTAGCCTAATCGATGTGTTCAAAGTATGAATTATCCTATATAATACGTAATACAATGTTTACAAGAATATTCATCGATTTTAAATCTTCCAATAAATTTTCGAAGGCAAATCGTTTCCTTCTTGGGCAGTCGAACTCCTCTTTCCTTTTCCCATATTTATCTAAGAGGGCGAGGGTCTCATTCCGGCCCCAACATCGTCGCGGCGCTCTGAAAAAAAATTTAAAATTATCAGATATACGCCAGGAAATTTGAACAAAAATTTGGCCAAACTTCGGAAAAATTAGGGGAAAGCTGGATTTTTGCATGAGCCTTCCTTTCGAGGTCCTAAACAAGACCCTAAAAGTCCCCGACCCTACGAGTGCCGCTAACGGTGCTACAGAGGGTCAAAGACCCTCGAAAACAGGTTTTTCTGAATATTTCGATAACGGTAGCATATACAAAAAAGTGGTGTATGGCAAATTTGAATCTCTTGTGCTTTCTCAATAAACGATGCAAAGACCGAATACTTTCGGGCACTCCTAACGGCGCCAGGAGGTCTAACGGTATTTTTAACAAGGTTTCACACTATCTCTGTAACGGTAACTCGTACTAAAAACTTTTGTATGAAAAGTTTGTAGCCTATGAGGTTTTAAAGAAAGTAGCCAAATTTCATAGCAATATGTACAGCCTTAAGGCCTTATGGGGGTTCAAACCTTAGAAGACGTGTTTTTTGGGTTTTTTCGTAAATGGTGCTAAGACGAGGGAGTGCGCTCTAAGGTGTTCTAGGAGAAATTTGTAGCTTCTGTGGCTGGTAGTAAGACGCCAAAAGTCCGCAAAGATGAGAGCCCCCCTAACGAAGTTATGAGGGTCCAAACATTCAATTAAGCAGTTTTTGGGGAATATCTCTATAACGGTAACGTGCACTGAAAACTGTTATACGGCAAATGTGTAGCTTATATGACGGTTAATTAAATGTATGAATTTCAGATTGATGCGTGCAATAGTAAGGGCGCTATGAGGGTTTGAACCGTACAATAACGGTATTTTTTCGTTATTTTCGTTGATTTCTTCATAACGGGAACGCATTCGAGTAGAAAGCCTGTAACAATTTGTTGCTTCTATAATGTCAACTTAAAATACCAAAACAACTCATCTATGCGAACACCCCCAAGGAAGCTATTAGGGGTAAAAACTAAACAAAAAACCGTTTCTCGGAAATTTTTTGATAACGGGAACCTCTAGAGGGAACCCATCTGAGGCAAATTTGTAGCTCGTGTGGCTGTTAGTGTGACATCGATATGTCCCCAAAGGTGGGAGCCCCCTAGGGAAGTTATGAGGGTCCAAACATCCAAATAAGCAGTTTTTAGTGATTATCTCTATAACGGTAATGTGCACCGAAAACCGCTACATGGCGAATTTGAAGTTTTTACAACGTTTAATTTAATGTTCAAATTTCGGATCGGTACGTGCAGTACTAAGGGCTCTATGAGGTTCTAAACCTTACGATTTCGGTATTTTTGGTTATTTTCGTGAAAATCTCCTTAATGGTAACGTATACCGGAGGCAGTCTGTGAAAATTTGTTGTTTCTGTGGTTCCAAATAAAATGCTCCATCGATTTGTATGCACCAGAGGCAACTATACAGGCATTATAACGTTATCTGCAATATTTGAGACTTTGATCCGGAAGCAAATGCGATATTTGGTTTTGCTATTTTATTGAACGATTCATTGTAACTCAGATTTATTTTATACATTTGCAAAAAATTACGACCTAAAAGCAGAGTAAACGGAATCAAACGGTCCGGAACAACGTAAACAATAATTTCCTTTCTTAAATTACGGAAAATAGTTAATATCGGAATAACGCCATACGCGCACAGCTTTGCATTTCCAAGGCCTCGGAACCGTGTATGACGTAATTTATTTCCAACCACGGCGAACGGAACGGCGGATCGTTTAATCAAACTAATCGGACTACCGGTAACGAAAAGAGCTAGAAAAGAAAACTGATTACAATGCGACACAGAACAATTAACAGGAAAGACAACACTCACCATATTGGTTTCGGAAATGATTTTATCTGAATTATTGTTGACTAAGTTATCGTCGGAACTCGTGGTCTGCTGTCGTTTTCGAAAATCATCGATCAATGCCACTTTGTTGGCCGGGTTCGGAGGAGGTTGAGGGCAGGAACGCAATGTGTGGTTGATAGAACCACAACGGAAACAGGAACCAATGGCTCGTTTTGGCTCCCGGCACGTTGCGGAAATATACCCATACCCGGAACAATTAAAACATCGAACAGCATCTGAAGACGAAGCCCTTGTCGCGGAAGTGTTGTCAGAAGAAGGAGTGCTCCCGGAAGCGGACGCTTTCGAACGAGCGCTCGTAGTAGCCTGACTTATTCGCCGATCGTGGAGTCATGTGTACTTTGGGGCCAATTCTTTTAGCCTCTTGATCGTCGTTGCGGAATACAGAATAGAGATGTCCGAGGTTGGATCGCACAGACCATCCAGAATAAATTGAATCGTAACCTCTTCGCTGATGTTTGCTCGTGAGGCCAGCTCCTGCATTCGTAGAATGTAGCCAAGGAAGCTAACCTCGCTGGGACGGAAGATTGTTGTGCGCATTTTTTCCAGTACCTCCGGAACGGAATAACTGTCTCCAAAGTTCGACAGAAAATTTGCCCGGAACTATTCATACGAACGTGAACGGTCCGTACGCAGGAAAAGCTCGGCCTCGGCTGCCGGGCTTCATTAGGCGACGGACAGCTCTCAATTTGAAGTCTCCGAAGACACCCAACGATGCGCAAAGACTTTCGTAATCGTTAATCCAAGCCGTCCCGTCATAGTCCTCCGAGTTGCTAAACGGCGGGATGGATTCTTTGACCTCATCGACGGGTCAACTGCCTCGTCTCTGCCTCGATGTCAGCCCTAAGCCTGATGATACGCTGACGCTTCTCCAGAATTCGCAATTCCGCATCTAATGCGGCTTCTTCGGACGGAAGATTTTCTGCGGAAGGGGGTGTATTCGTCTCGGCCATTTCGACCACCCGGTTGCATACCAATTCGACCATGGCCTCGGCGTCGGCAATAGTGGGTTGGTTATCGCTTGCCACGTGATCGGAGTATAATTTTCTTAATTGGGCCACCGTAGCGGTCCGTGGAAAATCGATCCCTTTTGCCAATAAAAACTCGGTCAATTCGGCCTTGTTCAGTTGTTCCAAATGGGACGGAATTAATTATCGGAACGAACGGAACGGAAACTAGGACGAGTGTGTGTGTGTCGGAAAACGAAGATGTGGCCGCTGGCACGTGTCACAAAAAAATCTTAGCAAATCGCTTTTATCGTTACTAGAATCAGCGCAATTTTCTATAGAACGGATAAAATACGCGGGCATCCCACTTCTGACGTTCTAATATACTTAAACACACTATTCTTTCCGATTTCTTTACAACTTTTCTTTATTAACACGTCTATATACGCTGGCCGTCAGATTACAAGTCCCAGCTGTCAGGAATGTCACACATTGCCAACACTTAAAGCTATTACTTAGTTCTAATGTTAGCCACGAGAGTGTGCGTGGCGTTGTCCGTTATTTTCAAAAAATGTGTTTACAATGCTGCAACACCAAGAAAAAAAGTATCGAACCACCGAAACAGACAGACAACCAACTCGCTTAGTAATGAGCCCAGATGAATGGGACTCTGGCCGTCTGTACCCATTCCACAACCTACGGTCCTAAGGCCAATCTATGAAGGACCTCCCAAAATGAATTAAACTCCTTTTTTTTTAATTAAATCATGCTCTGGAAAAAAAACGAAAATGAGTAGGCATTCCTTCAGGGAAAGAGACATATAATAATGAAAAGGAGGACTTAACCTGATATCCTTATGGCCGTACGGAGGGGGGGGGGGGATCACACACTTTTGGTTTTATTTTTAAATTTGTTTCACTTTTTTTTTGTTAGAATCCGCATAAGGACAAGCATTATTTATTGCATATTATAAAAATTAATTAAAATTACGTTACGTTTCCCGCGAATGAACTACAAAAAAAGAAAGAAGAGAAATTACAATATATCAAATACAATATAACAAAATTAAGCTAGGATGGCAAAACGATGACACAGCCGGCATACAACGGACTGCCGATACAAGAGAACTGCTAAACGATGACGTAATGTATTCAATTGCCGTATGCAATAAATAACGGTGATATGGCAACCAAGAATGTAGCGCCTTCAACAATTTATCGAACGATGAAAATACGGAGTTATGACCAACAATGTAACACTTTCCACGCTTGTATTCGAAGGAAATGCTGATGCGTAACGAAAAATAGCGTTATGCCTTCCAAAAGATTGTAGATCGAATTCAATGCGACTACGCTGACGAAAAATGGCGTGATGCCTTCCAAAGATTGTCGCAGGAAGGATATCATGAGGCTATGGCAAGCACGGACGAAGCTCCTTCAACAGGTGGTCGTACAACGAAATTACAGTTATGGCAAGCCAGAGCGTTGCGCCATCACAAAAATGCCATACGAACAAAATTACGGTGCAATGGTGTTCAAAAGTGTAGCGCCTCTAGCAGATAACCGTTCTAAAGAAATAACGGTGTTTTGGCAGACAAGAGCGTAGCGCCATCAACACACGAATAGGCTAGATGCGAGCCACTTTTAATGTTAATTTAATTTCTTGATGAAGCGGGCACTTTTAACTTTAAGTTAATTTTTTTTTTAATTTTCTTTATGCAGCGGGCACTTTGTCACTACAAATTTGATTTTCGGTTTCTAATTAATTGCAATATGAAATAACTTAATGTACTAGCAAAATTTAACTTTAAGTACAAAAAAAAAAACCATTGCCTTATTTCTGGAGTCTCCAAGAGCCAGTACCTTTTTGTCTCTGAAGGAAGGGAGACAGTATACCTGCCATCAGAATTTCGAATGGTTGATGTTTGATATATGATTTCAGCCTCATCATTTTTCCTTATCTGATGTGCCTTCATCGACGTCAATATCAAAAAACTTTTGTAATTGCTTGTACCTGCTGAGGAGGACATGGTGCCTGAGATAGACTCAGAGAAGGTCCTGCATAGCTTGTCATTCCAAGAGTCGGCATTGGGGGTGGGGTGAAGGTTGCAGTCTCTGTTGACAGCTTAGTCATTGCAGATCTAAATGAGCCCTCAAAGCCTCTTACGGTGCCATCTAATCGGATTAAAGCATCGTGAACCTCCTGCGATTGCCTAACTACGAAAGGCAAATCCGTTTTCTGGAGTACTTTACTTACGATAAACTCTAGGCTTTGAGCATCTTTGGTTTTTTGTGACTCAATTTTGTGCTGTAATCTTTCCATTAGATAATAATCCTCGAACAAATTGTTGATTATGATCCATGCCTGCGAGGGGTTTCTTTTGACCAATGTGTCCCAATCTGCCGGGAGACGATGATCGTTAGCCTCTATGAAACTTCTTACTACTTCGGGCTTCACAATCGAAACTATGGCATCACGTGGAGGGTCTGAAGATGGGAATGCTACGGTAATTGTTGGGAGGGCAGGACTCTGTGAGGGGCCGCCAGTGTATTCAACACCCTCCATTGCATTAGCACCCTGTTGCGAGCTGGATTCATACGCAATGGTCTGTGTATTTTGTATTGTCATCTTCGCACTAACACTGGCTGGTTCAGTCTCTGGCACGGGTACACCAAGCTTCCTAAACACTTCCATTGAGTCATCTCTTTTCATGTTCGCCACCTCGGCCTCGGCCTTTGCTGTTATGTCTCTAACCATGAAACTGATGTATAGATTTTTCGAATTCTGTCGTGACGACATTTGACACAATGTACTTTCGATGTTGTTGGCAACCTAGGGGAATACGGCCAGATAGCACCCAACCAATCTTGGTCTTTTGCGCTAACAGTGGTTTTCTCCTTTTCATTTGCGGTTCCATTATATGTTCAATGGTATCCGCACCCAATATTATGTCTATTTTAGACGAATGATCATAATTGGGATCAGCTAGTTACAATTTTTTTACCCACTCTGGTGTCATGAGTTTTAAGTTTTCTTCCGGTAAAATCGTATCTGATTTCGGAATAATGAAAGCATCGGTGGTTATTTTGAAATCACATTCAAATATAGGTGAAATTTGAATCTTCTTTTTTTTTATGAATGGTACAGGCGTCTATTCCGCATTTACCAGCTACTGACGTAAGGCAATTTTGCTTAGGCAAGCGTAATTTTTTTGCGGCTTTGTTCGCAATAAATGTTAATTGGGAGCCACTATCTATTAGTGCTCGCAAGTTCGTTGTTTGACCATTGGCTTTTTTTTTATATTTATTAGCGCAGTGGCTAGTATTACCGTGAAGTTGCAACATGAGTTGCTGTCGCGTGCTTATTAAGATGCAGCAATGTATGGTGATTACCATTGCAAGTATAGCATCTGATTTTCCTGTTACACTTAATGGTACGTTTGTGCGATAAGCAATTACATATTACATAATTGATTGTTGTCGATGAAGCTTATTCGTTCTTGGGTATTCTGTTCATTGAATTTAGGGCATGCAAATAGTTTATGATCGGCTTTACAAATGTAGTAGGCAATGTTTCCGATTTTTGGCAAATTTCATATATAAATAGTGCAAAAAAATGAAAAAATGTTTTAGGCTTAGATCAAACTCGATGTTAAATATGTAAAAACTTTTCAAAAGCAGATCAAATGCCTGCATAAAATGATAGTCAAACGGAATACTTAAAAGCTCATTGTCTTTGTATAAATAATACTGGGAAATCGCCAATTTGTTAGATCCCACGACGATTAGAAAGGGTTGATTGCCGGTTATGTTGTTGATGATTTTTTCCTTTGGAAGATCAGCCTGTTGTCAAAAAAAAAACTACCATTTCAACATCGTAAAAGAAAAATGGAAAATGTTTCTTTTTTATATCGATTGTTGATCGGCAAAACTGTATTCTTTGGGTGAGAGTTTTCGCTAATCTTGTTTTTATGACTTCCTTCTGATCATAAACCACACAATTCTGGAAGAGTTGCAAATGTATTCTCAATCTGTAATTCCGACTTGTGCCGTCTTTTCCGTTCCGTGCCTTCCAATTTATGTCGCTTACAATTATAATTTTTTAGTTTGGATACTAAATACCCTGTATTTTTTCTGGATTAAAAACATTGAAAATAGGAAAAAAAAAGGAAATAGTGATATAATCGCCTTGGCAACCGCAATCTTTTCCCATTTTTGTGGATAATTTCCACATATTTCACGACAATAATTTGACGGCTTCTCGAACTAACTCTCGCCTAGAGGAGTCCTTTGGAGTACCAATCACAAACTGAGCATTTATTATTTGTATTAAAAAGGAAAATTGTTTCTTACTTGAAAGGAGAACATCTTTTTGACACGTACAATTTCTGTTTTTGGAATGTTGATCTCCGAGTGATTTCCCGATTTACGGGCGTATCTACTCGGAGATTGCAAAAATTAATGGCATTCGTCGGTTTCGATCGACTGCATATGACAAGGCACTCTCATCAGCGGCCGTCGCTAGTGCCGTGTCATATGCAGTCGAGGACGGCACGACCGAGAATGCACTGGCTAGATGTTGCTCACTCGTATATATACCGACAAGATTCGTAGCCACTTGCTATTACCGTGATCCGTGCAACATCCCACTGTTTTGGCTTGAACGCCAATAGTTCATAAAATGTAAACAAATATGAATAGTTGGGACGTAGCCGCCGCATCCCACGAAACAGAGTTACTGCATTATTCTCACTGTCAGCACATATTTTCACAAACTCACATTTGTTGCGAACCACGGCTATGTGTGGAGCCGCCGTCACTGCAACAAAAAAAAAATAATGGGAACACTACTGGCTCGGTGGCATAATTACCCTTATAAAAACTATATTCTTACGAATTTTGATAGATTATAATTAAAGGAATTTAAAATAATAAAAAAAAACAAAGCAAATACAAAAGAATGAATTCAGAAAAGAAAAAAATAAATAAATTTAAAGGTAAATTCTAGAAGATAAAAATAAACGATACTAATCAAATAATTCAAGAAGAATGCAAACAAATCACATAGATATAAAAAAAGAATAAAGAATCATCAAAAACTTACATAATGTATGAGCCGCCGACGATCGATCGAAACTTGCTGATTTGAAACGATGATCACTAAAAAAAATTCACTTCTCGTAACTATGTGCAAGCAACTGTGCAAGGGTGCCCCTGCTGAATGTCTTCGCAACTTAACCACACTTTTCGCTAATAACTTCGAAGGGAAGTAAAAGAAAAACAACTTCCCCTTTACAATAAAGACACATATAAACTGGCTTCTCATTGTACGTCGCACCGGCATATAAAAACCAAAACCGTTAATACGGCATTGGCAGAACAGATTAATTCCACACCATCATCATCTTGCTTCACAGATTTCCCGTTAAGTCCAAAAATCCCGTACTTGGTTTCCATTATTCACCCATCAAATTGTCACGTAACACGAAATTCGTGAAAATGCTTTTATGTAATGCTCCTAATCTTTAAAGAATTTATTCACTGTCTGTTAATTCACAATTGGTTTTATAAATTTTCTTTTTGTTTCTGGTCCGAGAACAAAATCAGATTTAGCCGCACACACAGGCACATTCATCGTTCGGTCATTTACCGCGGTCTCTAATGGTGAGTTTTTATTCACTCGATCATTGATCGCCATTAGGTTTTTTTTTAAAGAATGATGAAGAAAACTCCGACCAAAACCGCAAACACCGCTTTCAATAATGAACTAAAAATGTTCAGTGAAACAAAGATATCCACGACAGCAGCTAACGTGAGGGGAGACAGCAACGGCCGTTGCTCGAGTCAACGACTCAAAACCGACTGCCCTCCAATCCTGAATTGCAAATTCTCCGATGCAAGCAACGGCACTTTTCTAGCTGGCGGCATTGACCTGCATGTACAAAGATCAGGTCGCCCCCGCATACCAACAGATTGGTGCTATCGATGAGAAGAACAATAAATTGTCATCGATAACACCGAGCACAACACACAACCAAACGTGTATACCAGTCGAATGCATTAGAAATGATCTCTATGGTATGTATGTACGTACCTTCTAGAGATCAATTGTATGACGATCGCAATACGTGGTTCGCGACACATTATCACATTTAATTTTCAAATGAAAAGCGCTCATCACTACTTTCTTCAAACCACGTTAGGAAAAACTGTAATAACGTAATATAGTTTAAATTCTAATACTCCAACGATTGAAATTAAGACTTGCTTACTACTGAAATGAGAGGAAATATTAAATATACTAGGGGGCTGCGCCCCCTGCTCGCTTCGCTCGCCAACCCCCGCACTGTCACTTCGCGACATTCTCGCTTCGCGGCTATGTTTCGTCGGAAAATAAAACACACGTCGGAAAATAAAACACACGTCGGAAGCGCGCACTGCTTTAATCTGCGACCCCGTCGTCCACTGTTGCGTACCTCCCGCTTCTCTTCTGAGCTTTTCCGCACACGACCCATATTCTTCAGCTATCACCTGACAACTGAAGTCGCACACCACCTTAAACTACTTACTTAGCAAATCATCACGTCATTTCCAATTTCAACCAATCAGATCAAGAATAAAAGGGACCATTTTTTCCTTATCTTTTTTATAAATAGAGAGAAAATATTTAAATTAGGTCGGCAAAAATTGCCATCGACCTATATTGCCCATCGATTAAGGCAATATGTGCACTTATATGTGCTTCGACGCTCACCTATTAAAGCGTCGGAGTTTTACTGAAACAATCAGATTAACCCTTTCATGCCCAAATTATGGATTTTAAGCGGAGATTTTTTCTAACAACATTATGTCGTTCAGTAGGCATCTTTTATGATATTTTCTTGAAAAAAAATTTTAAGCGCTATATTTAACAAATTAGAGCATGATGCCATATGGCATCATTGGGACTGAAAGGGCACTTAGCAAGTTCCGTGTGAAAAATGAGATATTTTGTCGGCGAAACTCCTTCATGGGATTTTTTTTTGCAGAATAGTTGGTGACGACCCCCAGATTATGGGAAAAAAAGTCCGAACCGATTGGGGGTCCGCAACCTTAAAAAAGGGGGAAAGGGGGAAATTGGGGTCATTTTTCGGTTTTTTGCGAGTATTTCAAAAAACGACAAAAGATATAGAAAAATAGTCTGAGAACGAAAAAAACTGCATAAAATTATCTTTGCAATGATATATAACACATTAGAGATCTATTCAATCATTCGGCGCTAGCTTAAAAATAAATTAGAACTTTTTCATTATATACCTTTTTTAAAAGCCCCATAACTCTTGAAAGAATGTTAGTTCAGCCGTAAAATTTCGTACAAGTACTCACAATAAGTTCAATATTATTTTGGGAGAAACATTGAGTCGCTCCGATCAACGACCCCCATTATCCCCCCATTTGAATTTGGCGAAAGGAAATGCCCATAACTCCCCCCAAAATTAGAGCAGAAAGCTAAATTTTGGTTTATTGCGATTGGAGCTCATAATCACCCTACCCACCAAAAATTACCTCATTCGGATAAAAACTAAGGGTGCCTTCCATACAGCAAGCAACTAGCATTTATATGAATAGGGGACTCGCTGATTTGCCTTTCACGCCCAATGATGCCATATGGCATCATGCTCATGCAAACCCACTTTATTGGGGTTTCCTAAAAAAAAATCGAAAAATCTTTTGATTTTCTCTTACAGCAACCTCTTTACAAAATAAAACCATTGAAATGATTTGCATAAAATGATTATTATTAGGAAATATGGGCAAATGGATAGATCAGTTTTTCGGCATTACGACAATCGGCAAACCTTCTCTAAAATTTCATTAAAAGTAACATCCCAAACCCAAAAATTTCACGCTGGAAAAAATCAACTAAGGTATTACACTATTGGGAGAGTCTAATATCATACTAAAAGTTAAAATTTATTTCTTACATTTTCTATGAAAAATCATTAAATTTCATGATGCCATATGGCATCATTGGGAGCGAAAGGGTTAAAGTCTAGAATGTTTCTGCCCTTTATTGCAGAAAACCGTGCTTATATACAATTTCATTCTTAAAATTACAGTTACATCTATTTCTCGTCTCAAATCGGTTCCTATGTAACAATTCTCTTTGAACCGGTTGGAAAGTGACAGGTACACTAATAAGCAAAAGTATGTGTACACCAATGGACAAAAACATGTGTACACTACACAATGTAATCCAGAATTGGTTTAAGTGGCAGACGACGCAAGAAATAAACTGAATTCGTTTAAAGTTTAATACAAAATAGATTAAAACGTGAAAAAAACTCATTTGTACTAAAATTCAATACCAAAATGGTTTAAAAAACAAAGTTTAGAGTTTAGTTTTCAGAATAAAAATGATTAAAAATGTTGGTAGTCTAAGAGAAGGTTTAAAAAAAAAGTCTTAGATTTTTACCAGTGTGACATAACTCTAGCGTACACCTGTTCGCTGATTGAATTCTCAAATGGCGGCAACTCAATGCTTTCGTGATGGTCAAGTCCTTTCTCAAAATTGCCGTTCAATTCCATTCGTTGTAGACGTATGTGTTCTTCCTCGGTGAAGTCATAAGTATCCTCGTAGCCGGAATCGTAGACGCTGCTTTATTATCTTGCCACTCTTGCCGCTTTACGTCTGTACCAGTGGTGCAACTTGCACACACTCAGATTGATTATCTGACTGATGCGAGTAGCCAGCTAGACAAGCGCAGCATTGCTAGCTGGTACACAATGTTTTAGCGAAATATAATGTCCGAAAACAACTTGAGGAAAACGGAAAGACGATTTGTTCAATTTAAAATAATATTTTATTTTAAACTTTCTTTCCCCGATTCTAAATTACAACTCCGTTCTACAATAATTTTAAATCATCTTAAATACTAGTTTCCGTCATGGACTTTGTTGCTGAGAATTCGAGATAGAGTTATCTTAAACCAAGAGTACCTTTGAACATTGTAATGGACCACAGGGACGGAGCTGACCGTGAAGGTCAGAAACGAAGAAAGGATCCTGCAATGAAGACGGCGGTGGCACGAACTTGCTGCTACGCTCAGACTCGGAGGGGGGGTGGGTTTTTCCGCCTCATTGTCCCTGTCCACACTTATTACGGGATTCTCGTGCCTAAAACTTCACAACACAACACGCGGAAATGTAAAAATTAATTGAATTAGTTATAAAAAGGGTACCCTGGCGTCAGCCAGTTCAGTAGCCATTTTTGGCGCTCCGAGGCCAAGATGGCGGTAGGCCTGGGCCGTCTTCACCCACGAACTTCATATTCCCGACCACGAGGTGCGCGGGCCGAACCAAAATTTATGCGCCTCCCTTAACGATTTAACGAATTCGGGATGACCTAAATCACGTCATCCCGCTGACACACTTGGGACGGGGAAATTGGCGTAATTTAATATTTAATAATAATAATATTTCCGCGAATATAAATTCAAAAAATAATACTTTTCTGCGGAGTCACATGAAACTTATCTTTTTTTTTCCTAACAGCCATCCAACCGAGGGGTATCGTTCACGCGCGAAGTATTAATAATCACAATAATAATTAAACAAATTTTGTGCACTTAACCATAACTTTTTCTCTAAAAACATTGTTTTGCGTAAGAGCACGTGGAAGAACCAAAAGGAGACGCGCGCGATGTTGCTCCTATGGCGGCCAAAATCAGACTCCCCGTCAATCGGTTCGGAGAAAACCGCTCAGGCACCGGCCCGTTCATACATCAGCCGGTTTCCTTCCCGCCAAAATTGGCGTTGCCAATTAAATTTGCGGGCCGGAAAACAACTGATGTCGACACATAAATATCCGTTCTCGATCTGAGCGGCATTTTTCAAATTTCAATGATTTGAAAAATAAATTCAAATCACTAAAATTTCAAAAATGTGACAAAAACCGAGAATGGACATTTATGTGTCCGAACTGGCCGTTACAACATTGATAACACAAGAGAAAGCAAACTGATAATTCATCAATGTATCTTTATCATTAGAATATTGAATCATTATGGATGCTTTGGTTTGTCGTATCAATGCCCCCTAGTTTAGTTAACAATTCTATTGAATTCTCTCGCTTGTTGTGGTATCCTTTTATTATCGATATTACAATGGTGATAGGGCTCTATATTATTGTGACAGCTCGACCATCCTGCTCACAACTCGTGCCGAGTTGTCGACCATCTCTGCAAAACGGTCCAGGTCGGACGTCTCCGAGATTGCTAGCATTGTTTGCACCCTCGATGGTAGACGTTGTAACGATAGGTTTTTAAGAAAGCTGTCGCTTACCTTGTTACCGCCAGCACGCAACTTCATGCTCCGCAACAATTGTGAAGGTTTCTGATCACCTAGGGTAAGCTTTGTTAGAAGCTCGCGTATCTCCGTTTCCTCGGATCGCACATATGCACTGATGAATCATCAGAGACTTTAATGTCGCGTACTTTCCATCACTGGGCGGATTTTCGATAATGCCCGCTACTTGTCCTAAGACATCGTGATCCAGTTCGCCTAACACCCTTGCGGATTTGGGATTCGGCCCTGGCAAACCAGATTGCTGGATTTCCAAAATGCGGGTAATTTAAACATGGCGATACCATCAATATCGCCCACTGCCTGTTGTGTTTTTTGCGCGGATAACAAATTGTTTGGTTTTTCGCTCGAATCGTCTAGTGCGTCCGAGAATTTATCGTCGATGGCCATTATTATGAAATATCGCGTCACGTGGTATAAAAATGGAAAATGTTACCTGGAACTGCGTCGTGACGTGAAAAAAAAAAATAAATAACAGGCGCGACAATCCAACATTGGACTAAGGCCGCAGGATGTGTTAGTGACATCCTATTTCCAAGATCTTATCTGCTTTTTGATGAGGTAATGAGATCAGCATCACGCTCAGCAGTGTTATTTATCCCCATAAATGGGTACTCGTTTAACATCTGAGTGAGATCATAGTCTGTCACAAGCTCGTGAGTTCGAAAAACACAATGGAACACGGTGAGATTCGAACTCATGAGCCTGTGCACCGAAGGTGGGCGCACTAACCGCTCGACCAGCCAGACTACGTGACGTGAAACTGGAACGTTATGGTGAGCAGCCATTTTCGGACAACAAAACGAAATACGGTGGTCGGACGAGGGGATGTCTTGGCGGCGGTCGAATGATGAGATGCAACTTTCGTACCATGAAACGTGTCACAATGGTTGTACAGGAGGTTATGTTGAGCTGGTCGAGTACTAGAAGTTCGGCCAGGAGGCAGTCCAGGAAGCAAATGGCTGCTGTTCTGGCGATAGGTCTTCTGTTGGGTCAAGTAACGATGGATGTCTATCAGCCACACTAGACAATAATTAAAGGCTTGGTTTCCAAAGTTAAATGACAATTTTATTGAGGTAATTAATTGTATTTATACAAACTTATTGCTAACGTAAGCTAAATGGTTCACTTGTTGACTTGAGAATAATACATCACTAATTGGTCGGTGTAGCCCGAATATGAAAATACGCAAAACATCATTTCGCATTACGCAAAGCATCATTTCATTAATTAGCTTCAATGCTCCGTTATCATCAGAATATTCCATTATTACCTTATTTGTAATGAATGTTAATTGTTTTTCAACATAATACTGACTTATGGATCTTCGGCCTTGACGAAGTGTTGACAACTCCTGCTCTAAGAGATGCAGAGGCCTTTTATCAGCATACGTGTGGTCGAGTCTTGCCAATATTGCGTCTAAGTTAAGTGGAGTGCTGAAAGACGAAAGAACGGTGTCCGCCGCTCCAGTTATTTTATTTCTCAGAATGGCTACAGCTTGACAATGACGATGAGAGCTAGAAAAACTCGCATACGGCTTAATAGCTGCGCTGGCGGCTTGTCGCCAAGAAGGGTATCTTTCAATGATACCAGTGAATTCCGGAACCGTTTTACCACATCAAGCGGAATTCCACACGTAACCTCCCCATTTATTTTTATATCCTGATATTTTTCTGCAGAAATAGAGGGAAATATATTTTCGAATCGGTTAGCCAAATCATTAACCCTAGATTCATAATCAGCTTTTAATTGCGCGGTGTCATTATATATTTGCTCTTGCATTTGAGAGCTCAATGTAGCGGTTATTTCAGTGGTAATTCTAACCACTAGGTCATTTATCGCGTCTGCACTTACGACATTTTCAAAAAGAGAGATTTAATGATTGAAAATTCAATAAGAGGAGAGAAAAAAAACTAATTTACCAAAGGCTAATTTTGTTCCCAAATAATCTAATCTATAACGGTTTTACAGAATATGTACTTACAATGTTCAGGAGAGCGAAACCGGCAAGGCGTTCTTCTCCCATGGATGCTCGGAGCCAACTTTTACCTCGGCGCAGAGTTGAAAAGCTCCGTTCTCCAGTGGCAACACTTACTGGTAATGTCGCGATAATCCGAAGCAGGCAGTTATTGGTAGGGCACAAGTCGTGGTCACATTCTTTAATTTATTTTCATCTGTAATCTCTCTTGAATAAAAACACGTGCGGCCTTATTGAATGCAAAATTTTTACTGATCTTCTTTTCTTTTGACAGTACATTATTCTTCACTCAGGGTTGCCAGATATGCTTACGACTAGGATTCTATTTCTAAACAAAGTCTACAACTCGTCCAACCTGACAGGCAGATCGCCCACGATCTGTCAAGCTTCTCCATTTTCTACATCCATTTTAGGGGGTTTGTAACGAAAGGACTTGGCCATCCGAAGATGTCCAGGGGACGGAGCGAATGCCTCAACAACCGTGTAGGTTAGGCATGAAGATATGACTCCTCAACGAGCGAGCAGCGGCATGCGCTTGCTGTAGCTCAGCTCGGGAGATACGGGTGGGGTTTGTGCCAAAAAAAAGATGGATGTCGCATACCAAAAGGTAGTACAACACAACAAGAGTGTTAAAATGGGGAGGAAACCGTAAGAATATAGGCGTCGGCACAGCTGCTATCTTATTGATGCTCCGTGGACCCGGATGGCGTGGGGTCCCGGCCAAACTAACCCACTATATATAAATAAAATTTACCCGACCTGAGGCGCCCGAGTTAAGAATATTTAAATTCGTGTTAACGAAAAATATATTTATTTGTATAATTAAGCTAATTAACACAATGCTAAGATGGGAAAATAACGAATGCGCCGCGGCCGCTCAGGTTGCACTCTTTTATAATGTAGAAAAGCTGATGCAACGTTACAATATTACAAAGTTGCATCAGCATATGAATTTAGTGAAAAGAATAGAAATATAGGGCGGCATGTGTCCGATTTCCGGTGCGGGTCCGATGACCGTGTGAATGTGCGTATTGACCTTGCTGACCGTGAGACCGTGGGATCGTGGTCTATGGGGCATCCGATGACTTGATGGCTTATGGGGATCCGATATCCGTAACTCCCGCGGCCGAATGAAAAATGTAGGGCGCCTCCCTTTTTTGTATACATGCGCGTCATCACGTTAATTAAGTTTTAGCCGGCCCTTACCACAGATTCACTAATACCGATCAAAATGACGAATCGGAAAACCATAATGGCCGGAGTACAAAAAAAAAGGTCGGGTCGTCTTGTAAATTGCCACCAGTACGAACAGACTATGCCTGGATTCCGAGACAGGATAATTTTGTTCCGTCTCCTGCGGACCGTTCGGGCCCTAACGCACTTTGACTGCACGGGTTAATACGACGCGCATAAATTTTGTACCACCGCACACGGGCATTTTAATTTCATCAGATAAGTAATTCTTCTTCGTTTTTCTTTACCTTTATCTTTTATTCGCTGGATGCTCCTGACGACGAGACATCCGCTCCGCGATTTCGGTTTACGTGCAATTGTTTCGCGAAAGTGAACCCTAAAAAAAACCAATCGCTAAATACCTGTCGTCCCTAGTGCGGAGCGCCTGCCCCGTCGCCTCGAATATCCAGCCCACAAAATCCTCCTTGCAATTTGATCGCCACGAGCTGTTAATGGTTACATACAAAATTTACTTGTTTTTTGGATAAATCAAGGGAAGGCTTATCGCGGATTTCTTTTTCTCCGATTTGTTACCACAATCTGCTGCTGCCCGACTGCTTCTTCGACCACGTCTTCAATCCAAATGACGTTTCCGGTCCAGCTGTCACTTGACATTCGGACCTTTCACGTGATGGGCGCGTTCGCAAAAGCATAGTGGACCGCAACCATAATTTCGAAGCAGCAGAGCAGCAGCAAATTATGGTTTCGACCCGAGCACGATTACAGGTTCACCATTTGAATCCTTAAAAATTTCGTCTTTCATCAACGAATCAGCTGTAATCGTTCCCACGCGTCGCTCGTAGACGTGCAAAAGGCTTTTCAAATGTTTCATCGACTGGGCGCGCTATACAGCATCTGAACAGTATTGGACTTATCGTCAAGCCCCTCGATAATGCATTGAACGATGTCGAGCTCGTTCACGTCTGCTTGTCTGGCTATTTCCTGCATCGATAGCACATATCTGTGAATTTTTTCATCACGGCGCAAGCGGCGGCTGCTTTGTTGCTCGTAAACTTTCCTGCGAGAAATAACGTGGCCAAGTTCTCTTACCAGATTATCGCGAAGGTCGTTCCACGACTTCACGTTTATATTTCTCAAAAATATTCTTGCAGAGCCTTCTAATAATCGTCGTGCGCACGCAAGCTTATGCATTTCATCTAATCTCAATAGGCTGGTTGCATCCTCAAAGTCGCTGATCCACTTCCTTATACCATAAGCACTATCTCCGGAAAAACGTGGTATTCCGTCCAATTCGCAAAGTTCTACCCGTCGAGGTGGTGCGGTACTTGGCAAGTCGAGCACAAACCGTCTTCTAACGCTTTTATCTCTGCGCGCAAAGCCAAAATTTCTCTACGTTTTCGAAGCATTTCCAGCTCTTTGGCCACACTATTATCGTCCGGTTGTGCAAGAACAACACAGGGCTTAGAATCACAATGTTTAACGGGATGGTGTACGGTGCCACGGTGTTGGTCATCACGGTATTGTGCATCACGATATTGGGAATCCCGGTGTTGGGCTTCACGGGTTTCGGAATAACATTGTTCGGCATGACGGTGTTCGGCTTGTTGTTCTACGGAATTTTCATTGTTTACATTACACAGCTCGGGATTGCGGCAACTAGCAGCATGCTTCTGCTCCTCATGTTCTTCGGGTCCGTTATCCGCAACCGGATCGATGGGCTTTTGTACGGATACTTCTCTTAGGAATAACGCTCTTAGACTCGCCACTGTCGCATTGGGTGGAACAGAGATATTAGCTTGTACCAAGGCAGCAATCAATTCGTTGCGATTCATTTGGCACATTGTAATGGACCACAGGGACGGAACAGACCGTTAAGGTCGAAAGACGACGGCGGCACGAGCTGGCTGCTACGCTCAGACTCGGAGGTGGGCGTGGGTTTTTGCCGCCTCATTGTCCCTGTCCACCCATATTACGGGATTCTCGTGCCTAAAACTTCACAACACAACACGCGGACATGAAATAATAATTGAATTAGTTAAAAAAAAGGGTACCCTGGCATCAGCCAGTTTAGTCGCCATTTTTGGCGCTCCGAGGCCAAGATGGCGGTAGGCCTCGGCCGTCTTCACCCACGAACAAATTTAAGCGCCTCCCTTAGCGAAATTCGGGATGAGGTAGATCACCTCATCCCGCTAACGCACTTGGGACGGGCGGCGGGGAACTCGCGTAAATTAATTTATGCGCATTGCTATGCCCATGAAATTACAAAAACCCTAAAACTTATCCTTTCTGTTTTCTCTGGCATCCATCAAATCCAGCCTGGGGGAGCACTTAAACACACGCGAAAAGAAAAACGTTTACGAGACACTACTTTTCTACTAGCAAAAAAGTTACAAAAAGAAACCTCATTTTTGCGAACGAAAACACGTGATGGAGCCAAGAGACGAGTGCGACGTTGCTCCTATCGCGGCCAAAATCAGACTCCTCGTCAATCGGTTCGGAGAAAACCGCTCAGGCACCGGCCCGTTCTTCCATCAGCCGGTTCCCTTCCCGCCAAAATTGGCGTTGCCAATTAAATTTGCAGGCCGGAAAACAGCTGATATCGACACATAAATATCCGTTCTCGATCTGAGCGGCATTTTTCAAATTTCAATGATTTGAAAAATAAATTCAAATCACTAAAATTTCAAAAATGTGACAAAAACCGAGAATGGACATTTATGTGTCCGAACTGGCCGTTACAACATCGCGGTGTTAATTTTTCGTTTTCTGTATTTTTTTTTTTTGCACCCACACCCAGTTGTAATCTCTCTTGAATAAAAACACGTGCGGCCTTGTTGAATGCAAAATTTTTACTGATCTTCTTCTTTTCTTTTGACAGTACATTATTCTTCACTCAGGGTTGCCAGATAAAAAAAAAGTCTACAACTACGAAGTCTACATATCAGACAAGTGGGAACGGCTTGTTTTGGGGCAGACGTGACAGTTTCTTCCACGTAGCTACCTACAATTGATATTCCGCAACAACAGACCGAACTGGTACTCCCAAGAGTCCACTGTAAGCATCGGCTCCCTCTCGTAGAACTTGTGTTTCGTCATCACTGTAAGAGGTTCGTGGCAAGAGTACATTCAAATTGAAAACATTCATAATGTCTGGAGACAGGCCATCTTTCAAATCAACTATGACACTGTCTAACAATGGCATATACGTCACTCTGCGGAAGTTATTCTTCGGTAGAGTCAGCGAGGACATTTGCACGCTTCGTTTGACGACATACTGTTCTCGGCATGTTAATTACACTCTCCAATTCTGATGCCATCTCAGTAACCTCTGTATAAAGTTGACTAAATATTGTCTTTGCATTTAGCCTCTTGCCTTCCAGCACAGCCAAGGTATTCTGAATATAGCCAGTAGCTTTCATCAGGTCAACTGCCGGAGACTGAAGGAATCGGCTCAGAGACACAGTAGTACTTGAAAAAAATATATATGTTTAAAATAAGAACGATATGAGACTACATATTCGTACTTAGCAAGAACGTCAAAAAGACAAACTGAAGATACAATGAAATCAGAACTGGCAGGGCTTGATACAAGCAATTTGCTTCTGAGGTAGCCTTGCTATCATTCCATTCAAAAATATTTAGGAGAGCGTTGCAAATTTTAATAAGATCATCTCCTTGAAATTGAAGATGTCCATCATGTTTTTCGACCCAACAAGTTTCACATGCTTATTGGAGTGTGCCCTTTAACTCTTCTTTGAAAACAAACTTTCTCTTTGCTGAAGCGTTCGGAAAAGCGATGACCTTTTTCATTAATGCTATGTTGTTATGTGG
The DNA here is from genome assembly GCA_949715475.1 of Microchrysa polita. NCBI lineage: Eukaryota > Metazoa > Arthropoda > Insecta > Diptera > Stratiomyidae > Microchrysa > Microchrysa polita. Next base: position 25,139,598 of record OX454420.1, on the reverse strand, counting down.
TTACTACAGGGACACCTCTTTGCGTAGATAGCTTTCTCTATCAATACTTTAGCAGCCCCTTTCACATCCGAAGTCATAGTTGAACAGCTATCAACTCCTATTCCGACACAATTCTTCACATCAACATCAAACTTCGACAAGAAATCTTCCACAATATGTGCAAGGGCCTTGCCACTTAAGCGTCGCTCCTCACCTTCAATCGTGATTTTAGTTTTGCACGTAGGCCTATTTTTTTTGGAAATATTTCGTTGATGTCATCGTCGTTGATTACCTTTAAAGCGTCCACATCTGAAAACATATTGGGCCGAAAGCTCCTAAAAAAGACAAAAAAGAACACTGGCACATAGGTTTTTTTTTTGGCTGCGAAACAATGCAATTTCCATGCGTTGGCAATAGAAGAATCAATGATGGATGTGAACAGCGGGCAATTTCATTTCTTTGAGCGGATGTTGATGCGATAATTTTGTACAGCATTATCGTGTAACCCATTCCTTTATTATACTTGTCAAAACAGATGGCTACTTATAAAATGCATACTTTCCATCTTCTTTTACTGAGCCATATGTCTCATGAGTTGTCTTTTTCCAGCATTCGTCATTGGCTCAACTTGATCGTAGTTTGTACAGACTGTTACCTCACAATTGTCTTGCCATCTACAGAGCATAATTTTGTTGCTTTGATCAAAGGTGTAATCATGGTCCCCTCTTTTCAAATCTTTTCTAGTTTTTAGCTTGGCCGCCCTAGTTCGTTTTTGTGTTAATTTGTCCGGTGCCAGTCGCACAGAACCGTTTATCAGTCAAAAGGCATATCAAATAATAGGATGTGAAAAAATCGTCAAAAAATACAATGTGGCGCATTGGGTATTCACACATTCGCTAGAAGTCGAAGTACAACATCAGCGTTAAGCCCACTTGTTTATCGTAATTTATCAGCTGCGCCAGTGTAAACAATGAAATTGTAGAAAAAACCCTCAGATGAACAATTTGGATCCAAAACGAATCGGTTTGCCCCTGATTAACATTTTGCAATTATTTCGACCGAAATATGAAACACATTTTAACACGTATCACACATGAAAAATAGATTTATACGAAAGCCAGTTGTGCAACTTATTTTCTCAAAAAAAAAATTTCACTCAAAACAACCCAAAAACGTGGGCCGCCACTGTCAATGAATATTTATGTTCTTCGATGAAAAAATCCAAGATAATGAGTAAATGCCCTAGCAGGCTTTCCGCTTTTCCGCGTTCAAATATAAATTCCAAACGAATTCTGTTCAAAATCCCGAAAAAAACGTCTTCGGATATGGGTTCCAAAACGTTTTGTTTTGCGACGCCTTGAAATGAGATGAAATATTATATACCTATATATAAATATTTTAAGTCAGGTCGGCAAAAATTGCCATCGACCTACATATGTTGCCCACCGATTAAGGCAATATGTGCACTATATAAGCGCTTCGAGGCTCACCTCTTAAAACGTCGAGTATCACTGAAACAAACAGAGTGAAGTCTAGAATTGTAGAGTATTTAATATTTTCACTGGTGTTATGTAATGATTGGAGTAATATATTCACAATATCCAGCTAGTATATTTTGTTTATTGGACAACGTTTCGCCTATATTGGCATCTTCAGGTCCATTCACGATTTGTTTGTTAGTTCTTATTTAGCAAATTAACTTAAGAACTAATATCACAGTTGAATTAATAAATAAATAAATAACAGGCGCGACAATCCAGCATTGGACTAAGGCCGCAGGATGTGTTAGTGACATCCTATTTCCAAGATCTTATCTGCTTTTTGTTGAGGTAATGAGATCAGCATCACGCTCAGCAGTGTTATTTATCCCCATAAATGGGTACTCGTTTAACATCTGAGTGAGATCATAGTCCGTCACAAGCTCGTGAGTTCGAAAAACACCATGGAACACGGTGAGATTCGAACTCATGAGCCTGTGCACCGAAGGTGCGCGCACTAACCGCTAGACCAGCCAGACTAATAAATAATAAATAAATAACTTAAATTGAAGTAATAAATATGTAGATTTGTAGATGTGTAAAATATCACAGATGTTTTGGTTTGTTATGACAGTTGTTGTAATATGATATGATATCATATGATGATGATATTGACTTGGGATTCTTGAAAGTGTATAAATGAGTTTATGTCTTTCTTATAGTTCCAGTCTCGAATAGAATAGATTTCGTCTTTAGATCTTTCAACAACCTTAGGCATGTGAACAAATTATCAAAATAGAGCTGGTTCGGTGCTTCATTTATTGGAAGTTTATCAGCATATGACATGACGACACTGTATCCAAGTCCCTTGTCTAATATAACCATCACTTGTACCTCCAGCCCAGAACTTGTATCCAAAACGAATTGGGCTTCCTAAAATGTAACATTCCTAGAAATCAATTATTACGGAACGATAAAAACGATTACCTCTTATAAATTGTTTGCAACCATGCTTTCCGAAATACGGAACCATTTATTCATCGACGAAGCGATTTTGTTGGTGAGGTGCGAACAGTTTGAATTTACTATTCAAAAAACAATATAAAGCTCGACCTTGTGCGAATCGGTCTTCCTTGTCGAGTTGGTCATTATTGCATACATGGAGACTTGACATTATAAAATCAAACCTATCTCAGGATAACGCTTCCGTTACTACAGAATTAAGGTAATCGTGTTCTTGTTCAGTACATTTGTTTCCGTGGTAGTACATTGTATCCGCTCAGCAAAAGAATCCCTATGAAGCACCACATTTCATTTTCCGAAATATCATTAAAAAAAAACTTAGAATACTCGAAAGGAGACTTCAATTGTGGATTAACTGTATGCTGCAATGGGAGCGACACAAAGCTTACAATTACTCCAGCTATTTACTAGAGCTCCGCTCGAAGTTGAGTACCGGGAAGATGGTCGATGGTCGGGTGCTCTTCCGAAACATAATCTTCGTTCGTTAAGTCGTCCGTCGCATTGCAGGGCGGTAAAGCCTATACATATATCTGTTGTATTTCTCTTCAGGGAGAAGGTCGACCTATGGATGTAAACTCTCAATAAAATATTGGATGGTAGCTATAAGGTATAATTTATTATCGTTGCTTACTACTGACACTCTAAATCTAGTTGCTAAAGTACTTACCTCGAAACTTTGGTTGGAGCTACTTCGCACATTCGCAATCTGGGTCAGCATTGCATTCTTTACGCATAGTGGCAAAACATATCAATATATTTGGCCCACTTAATGCGGTCGCCAATGTGCTTAGCTGTGCTACCTACAAGCGATCGAGGTAAGGTAATTTTGTTGTGCGTACGATGCACTATGTAAATACACAACATATCGTAAGTCTGAAGCGTTGGATCTTCAACCTCCTCCAGATTTTCGATCAATTCGTGTAGAGATATTTTTTTTCTATAAACAATAATTTGTTCGCATACTCCAGTGATGCGGCACCCAGAGTGCATTTCCAGCCGTTTTCGACATGGCGCCCTGCATCTCTCATCAGATGTCTCTACCTATGCACCGCATCATGTACTGTTAGAAGAGGCGTGACCGATATCGTGTACGATCTTCATATGTATATACTGGACTCGAAATACACCCTGGCATCGAATCTTTTTTGAGTAGAGCTAGTCAATGGCTAGCCACCGATTCAACACGGCCGTGGTTTCTGACTATGTGCCAGTGAACGGAATCAACACAAACATTGTTGTTGGACGGTGGGTGTAGCATGCTCAAAAAATGATTTGAGTTATCCACCGTCCAGTTTGCCCATAGTGGGACAGCACAATAGTATGCATACTCCAGCGAGTTGCGGCACACAGAGTGCATTTTTGAGATATGCACGGTCCAGTTTGTACACTTGTATGCATACTCCAACAGTGATGCGGCATGATGCGAGTTGTGTTTGCCAAGCTTTTTTAAGGAGAACTTTGGCCTCGGTTATAAATTGGTGCTATCAAGGCAAGCGGGTCAAAAATGCTAGCTTTTTGGGACAGAAGTTCCCTTTTCGTTTTGATTGAGTCTCTTGCGCTTTGTTTAACGACTAACATGTCCTTTAATGGAAACCAGGTTAGTCCCAATGATTTGACCGTATCTTCAAATATTATGGAATCTTTACTAGAGCGTGCAAGGATTTTATCTTCTGCTTCGAGTAAGCTCATTTCGTTTGATGCCCATTTGTGTAGTTGAAAGCCCCTCTTTTTCGGTAACCCATGAATTTGACGTTTTTTCTCCTTCGCTTCCGAGATGTTGGGAGAACTGCTTAACAAGTCATCAACATAAAATTCGTTCAGAATCATTTCTGCTCCAAGGGGATAGTTTACGCCTTCATCTGCTGCTAATTGCTGCATCGCCCGAATGGCCAAGAAGGGAGCACTAGCATTCGCTTATTTTGATATCTTTTGGTGAGTGCCTCTAATGCTGGTTGGTAGTTTTCAGCACTGATTGTAAAATATCGAAGCAATTCTTCGGCATCTCCCTCTAGATTACACTAGAGATAATTCATTTTTTGGATGGTTGAAATATCTTTGTTGCCGTCGAAGATTGACAGAAGCAATTCTTTGAAGGAAGGCCACTCGCTGTAGTTGCAACTTCGTTTCGGATGAATGATGATTGTTGTCCAACGATGATTCCTTCTGAATTCTCACGTAAATTGATAAATAAAAACTCCGCAGCTACAATTTGACTAACCGTGACCGTTTCGACTTACAATGAAAAGTAAATGCCAAAATGTCACACTATTCGTTCCATTTTCGGTTGTTCCAGGTAGTGATATATCCTGAAAATAAAAAAAAAGAGAAAACCAATTAACACGTTGGACTTGATTGCATATTTAAAAAAAAGAACAGAAATTAGACCGTGTTCGAGGTATAAGTCATGAAGTACCTGAGTAACGATACTTTAGCATTATTCGAGATACGCTTTCGTACAAGCGCAAAAGTTCTGTTGGAACAAACTATGGAACGTAAGGACTAGCGTCTGGACAGTTTAATTAATGGTCCTTGATTTCAAATAGACTCGAAATATTTTCGAAGAACACTATAATATGTATTTACATTCTAACCTCCTTCATTTTCAATGAAAAGCTACTTAATTTATGTAATAAAGTAAATTAACTCGAAGAAATTCAATCGACCGTAGCATTACAAAACAATGAAGGCAAAAGTTCAAGTAAAAACAACTACGCTGCACCTTCTCAGCCGATTCACGACTTATTGACTAAACTACCACTAAAAGCCCTTCAATTAATACACTACAATTTTCCAGGCATGTCTGAGATGGATTTAAAGTGAAAAAGTAATCAGCATAATGTTGTCTATTCCATCGGCGGCACATGGCACAACTCGGGCTGGTTCTTTTCTGGACATTGTGTTGAAGTTGAAATGCCTGCAAACAACAAAGCTAAACAAGTAAACACGACAATTTGACAGATGTCGTGTTTATTTGTTTTTTGGAAGGTGTGGATGGTGTGGACCGAAATAATATGGGGTTTATTTTAGTTGCGGTACCATCCACAAGTGGCGCTACAATTGAGTTCTCCCTTTCGAGCTGATAGCAGAACAAGCCTTTTCACTCACCACTGAACAGATGACTAGTTTTCCGGGGTAAACGGGTAGGCAGAAAATTTCTCTTATCCAAATCCGTCCCGAAGTGCTAACCATAGCCGCTCGCCCGTTTATAAGATTCTTCATTTCTGAATTTTCGAATTTCTAACTTTTTGAGCGTGTCGTGAACTACATCTTGCTGGAAAAATCAGAGTCCTGGCTATCGTCGTTTCACAGATACAGCCTATTTTTTTCCAAATTTTTGGAATTAAATTTTTTTTTAATTTTTGAATTTCTTAAATTTTTGAATTTTTAAAAATTTTATATTTGTGAATTTTTCTAATTTTTGAATTTTAAAACTATTGAGTTATTGAATCGTATGCAATTTATTTCTGGTGTTTTGGAATGGGTCCTCATAATTTGTTTTTTTTTTTTTTTTCAAATATTTAAAGACAAAATGTTCCTAGTTCAAATAACAAAGAAGGGCTACGTATTTCACTTTCATTCCCCGAAGATTGGCGCATCTGCGCAATCCACAAAAAGCGTGACAAGCTATGAGTGTGAGAATTACAGAAGCATATCATTAGTTTGTACGGCCTATAAGACTTTATCGAAAATTCTGAAAAAGAGAATTAATCCGTACGCAAAAAGAATCATTGCCGAGTATCAACGCGGCTTTAGACCTAGTCGTTCAACGACCGACCAGCTTTTCACAGTGAAGCTACTACTCCAGAAGTGCTGGGAATGTAACATCGACATATACCAAATCTTTGTCGATACGACAGTATCGTGTAACAATTATGGGGTCTGAGCCAAGCTCAGAGGAGGACGGAGGCCGAAGACTCAGTCGTTAAGACTGATTGGTGACCCAAAGGTCGAAACCTCCTCAGTGATTGACCTCAGGACGCGCGCTGGATAGCTAGCTCGGCTACCGGTAGTAAGGTGTGGGTGAAAGGTACGTCATTCTTGCCTGCCCTATCGTTACAAAATAAGTATTCATCGCGCGTCTGCCCGAATTCCTAAAAGGACTACTATGAAACAAAAACTCTCCCAAACGCGACGTCGCTTCCTCATCTGACCAGGGAGTCCCCGATGTAATGGACCCAGGCTCCCTCCCCTAACCGCGGACCAACGGGCCATAATTTATTGGTTCCCTGGAAACGCGAGAATCTTTTGTAGGGGCGCTGTCGGGTAAGAAATTTCGTAACGAAAATGAAACACGTCCGACTCAATTCACAGCAAGCCAACAACTGTCGTTCTTTTCGAATTCAAACTCAATCTTCTTCTTCTTACATTCTAACAAAAGAAATCGTTCCATACTAACTAAACAAGATATTTGGGGAGTAAGGTCATGGGTGGCTGTAAATATTCTCCCACAAAAACACTATTGTACTAGTTTTAATTCCACAACTTTATTTTCTCACAACAGACTACAATGTATATATTTTCGGACGGACGGACATGATCGAACACGACGCGACGAAAGATGATGACAGAATGATGAAATCGCGTGCGTGCGGTTGCGCCTCCTGTCGGTCGGCAGGATCGTTCGCATCGAACGCATCCTAATACACGTTCAGCGGAACTAACCGTTGCTTCCGTCTACTTTGCTGGTGAGCGCTATGTTGCGACGGCGCCACAGATATGATGTTACGTGAAAACCATTTTTCAAATTCAAATTTTGACCGTTAAATTAATTTCAAATTTCAACTCCTACACTTTTTTATCTGGAGTCGATCCCTGTAGGGAAGCTGTAACATACTGCCCGCGATCGAAAAGCTGTTTACTCTCTCTGAACGGAGGAAAGAGAGACCCCGACGCGCGCCTGTGCCCGAGCTCAGCTACCGGGAATGTGGGTGGGTTGGGTTCCATGTATGATGGGGTCTGGCGATAGGCAGTGTTACGTAGAAATTGTTGCACGCGGGTTATCTGCAAGGCCGGTAAAAACCTAAACAGGAAGCTGAAAAGGAAGAAAGCGACTACGACAAACAACCAACGAGGCATTCCTGAAACGAATAGGGGCCGCTAACGAGACGGCTTCATGGACGAACAAGGATTAACCATTTGGGAGGAGGTCTCTGAATTGCCCTTGTCACTACGTAGTTTTAGGCTGATTATGGTGCTTCGATGGCGGGGTTGTATGTCACCGACAATATAAAAAAAGGTTGCATACTGACCTTCTCTATCGTTGTCCAAGTTGGGCACTTCCACCGAAGAGGCCCTCCGCCATGGAACTCCGTTACAACAATTTAAAAGTCTCACTTGCACAGGGGAGTCTCGTCACCTGGAAGGAATCTCTTGCAGCGCACGTAAAACTAGCCGCACAACTTTCTTTGTTCGGGCACGCCGGAGTGCCACCTAAAATTGTAGAGATTTTGGTAACTATACACTCTCCTCTAGGGAAGAAGAAAGAAGAAAATAACAGGAAACAGGTACTACACAGAATGCATCCGAATGAAAAAGGAACTCTATGCGTATCCATAACGAGCGGTACTTGCATTATGTGCGGCGCCTGAGATTCGAGCTTACCTTACGTCTCTGACTCACAGCCACCTTACGTCTCAAACTCACCTCCACCTTACGTCTCAGACTCACAGCCACCTTACGTCTCAGACTCACAGCCACCTTACGCGACCTTCTTTTTCCGGAAATCGCCGTCTCGCCACCACGAGGCCGTCAGTTGACGTTTGACATTGCGAACGCCCTCTCGTGTCATAGCTCGTGACAGAGGGTGCGTTCAAAGATGCGACCCGCTCGCACTCTACTGGTTGGGATTTTTTTTTTGTTGTGTTGTCGGGGGCTATTACAAAGCCGGAAGCAAAACGCGGTGTCTATTCAGTCATATTTATTTACTTTTATTCTTTTCTCCAAAAGCTTTTCTGTTTCATTCAATGTATATGTACATTTTCGAGTGAGAATCAGCTGAAGTTGTAGTGTTAAGTCCATAATTGTAATTAATAATAACTTAAATTACGGTTATTCCAAAGAGAAAAAGAGAAGTACATTGAAAATGTGGTTCTAAACTAAATTTTGTATACACATTACATATTCCTTATGAATTCCTTTTTTTGTTATGTGTTTTCCAAAATTTTGTTGTTTTTTTTTGTTTTCGAATCACTATATTCCTTTTTTTCCACTTTTTTCACTTTCTCACACGCAATTCGAAACTTGCGCACAGAAACACGAGAAGCTCCGCGTGTACATCCGACTCGTGATATGTCATGGCGGCGAAACAATAGACTCTCACACAAACCTCCGAAATTTAGCTAGACAGATTCAAACGAAAGGTCCTTCGGCGAATTTTCGGGGCAGTTTGCGAGCGAGATCAATAGCGTATCCGGTACAACCATGAGCTGTATCAATTGTACGATGAGCTGTATCAATTGTACGATGAGCTGGAAGTATCAAAAATCGTGAAACTTCAACGTTTGCAATGGGCGGGGAATGTACAACAATGATGATGATGTTTATGTATAATTTAAAAAGAACAAACTAAGCATCATACAGAAAATGTAAAATTTGTCATAAAACACTGCGTCAAAAATCCCCATAAAAAGCTTCAATCCATATAGTTTCGATATTTGTCTTCCCAGTTGTAGGATTTCTTGTAATAAAATCCATAGATTATCGCCAAAAACACGACACAGAAGACCAGCACCGCCAACGCTGACATAACTGTTGGAAATGAGTACACTTCTTTTGATTAAAATGAAATACTTTATTTTGTTTTATAGTAATCTTTTATTCTGTTCTTTCTTCTCGAAGCTTAGCTCAAGAACTAAACTATAGCTCTTTGATAATCTTATAGCCATGCAGGAAAAGTATCTAAGTATACATATAACTATGCATGCATCTCAATCTATGCATTACAGTTTACGACTAGTAATATAAACAAAAATCTCGATCAATACGTTGCATTGTATCTTAATACATACTATACATTGTATCAAATACATACATACAAAGAATGATTTAATGTTTGCTTAGAATCTTAAGTGGCTGTCGATGCATTATTTTTTACGATCATAAATATCGTAAATATCCAACAATAACTCTAGCGTACACCTGTTCGCTGATTGAATTCTCAAATGGCGGCAACTCAATGCTTTCGTGATGGTCAAGTCCATTCTCAAAATTGCCGTTCAATTCCATTCGTTGTAGACGTATTTGTTCTTCCTCGGTAATGTCATAGGTATCCTCGTAGCCGGAATCGTAAACGCTGCTTCATCACTTTGATTTTGATTCGGACTGAAAAAACATTAAATTCAGGAAGAAAATTTAAGAAATGAATTCACAAACGCCAGAACTATTAATTAATGTGTAAGGGACAAATATGTGACTCTAGCATAAACTTTAAAATACACAAGGCACTCTATACTCTGGCGTATTGTTCGTGGTTGTTTTCAGTGGAGGAACCTGTAAAACGATTAAAACAACCGAACTTAGTTGGAAAAGTTTGTAAGATCAATAGGGCACAAGTTTAAATTTTTTTTTTTTCTACTTACACTGCTGTTCCCTCAAGACTGCCATTGTCCGCCTGATCATCTGTAATTTTTTTTAAAAGTACACTGTAAGTTTTGATACTTACTAAACATGCAAAAGCAATAGAAAAATGGTCTGTTGGCGGAACTTATTCATTCTCAATCACACGCACTCTTCTATACAAAGTATCGCAAAAGGCTCTTACGACTGCATCTCACAAGCCGCACCCCTTTTGCTGGTGTCAGAAAGTGCAACAGCTCTCACGGTGGAATCACTCTCACCGCGCCCTTATTGCATAAAATTACAGAATTCCTGACACCACAAGACAACAATAACAAAATAGTTCCACCAACAGATTTCATTAATCTCACACGTAATTACAGGACACTCATGCAAATTGGAGAAGACTGGTGGAGCCAATTCATCATCAATCATTTCTCAACTTGAATGAGATATACGATAGCTCTCACGGTGGCATCACACTCACCGCGCCCTTGTCGTATAAAAATCCTCATTCCACAAAATCACAGAAAGCCAAGCTCTTTCGGTGGCATCGCACTCACCGAACCTTTGACATACATTTTACATAATCCAAAACATACTGGCTCCACCAACCGAATCTCCTACACTAGTACTCATGCCATACATTTTTTAAATATCAATTTCTATTCTTAAAAAGTAAAACACCAAATTGCAAAGCAACATAAATATTAAAAATACCAAATAATGCCGAAACATAGTGTTACTAATCACAAATCAATTATTTACAGTGGAAATATCAAAACTACCAACTAAATATCAAAAACTTAGTGAGATGACTCACCACAATATTAGTAATTCCCCTTTCTTGCTTTAATGACGCACTTTCACACTTTAACCACCAACTTTACAATTTATTCTCACCCACTTTACACTTTTAAGATCCGACTCGAACTGATTGAAAATTTCCAGTTCAATCTTAAACTTCAATCCGTTCGAGTTTAATATATTTCGCAACCTCAGCGAAACGTACAGCAAGTACGTAAAAGTCCTATTTCTTGGGCTTGATATAAACAAACCCATAGATTTAAGTGTATAAAAATCTATGTGTAAACAAAATCGGTCCAAGATATTTGATATGCATAAAGCATACATAAAGAGCAATACGGCAATTGCAATTAATACGACTACGAGTATAAGTGGACCAGTCATAAATAACACATTGTGTTTTTAATAATGATCCACTTGAAATTTTGCGTCGGAATCCTACCAACGTCTTACAAGTTTTCGCTAAAAAACCAACTTTTATTATCTTGCCACTCTTGCCGCTTTACGTCTGTACCAGTGGTACAGCTTGCACACACTCCATATTGATCATCTCACTATCTGGCTGATGCGAGCAGCCTGCTAGACAAGCGCAGTATTGCTAGCTGGTACACGTACACTCCCATAGAATGCTTGCATTATGTACACCAATCATTAATTCCTGCTAATTGGACGACATTTTCTAACCATTTGTTTGCACTTAAATTTGGCTTATCAGGCTCGAACTCCGGTATACAATCGGCCCTGACCGCAATATCTCACACGTTCAACTCGAGTATTCCTGCTGCTTTTTATATATGTTTCTAACAAACATTCAAGCCGGTCAAGACGTTCACTTATACAGCTGCTACTCTCACCGTCCCTAGCACCACCATTCACCTCTCCCCGCTATCGCGAATACGGACAACTTTCATCCTTTCGTGATGCGTATCCCACCTGGATTGCGCTTTGCAATTTTTCGTGATTAGGGAGCCTCCTTGAAATCGAATCCTCCGATCGACTATAGTCCGACCTCGGCTTTCTAGCTTTGTCCCGCCGGTAATCACTATTTTCTGAGTCTGGACTAGAATTGCAACGCAGTCTTTTATTGCCATCCAATTGAAAATCGGCAATCCCACTTCTGAACTAAAAGCGTTTTTCACAATGTAAGGCACAATCCACTTCGATCACCTCTTTTGCAGGAGGACCACTTGCAAACAAAACGATCTCTTTAAACACAGTCAAAATCACGAAATATCCAGACGCTGCCAAAAATGGTGTGATGTCGCCACGTTATACAAATGGCGGGTTGGCGCCTCAGGCTGTTGGATGTGGCAGAATGGCGCCTCTGGCAATTGGATGAGGCACAATGGCGCCCCTGGCAATTGGATGTGACATAAAGGTGTGTCTGGCTGTTGGATGTGAAGTACGGATAATGTTGGGGGATGTTCGCTGAACATAGCAGCACATACTTGTCTGTTAGTTGCATGTAAATGCTTCTGATTCGAAGCCATCCCTCGTGTGGCACTTTACACAACGCCTAAAGTAAGTCTTCTATTTCAAAGACCCGGCGGCGTTGCTGCTAATCAATGAGCTCTTAGAATTGTCGTGAATCCATTTTGTTGTTGTTAATTGTTAAATGATCCTTGATTCGATGAACAAAAACTCTGAACTTTCACACCAAACAATTCGCCTTTATTATTTATCCACAGATTTACACGCCAGCACAATAGCAATTACAAAATACATCCGTATCGCACGATGACTCTCGTTGATCTCCCGTGTCTCTCGCCATACACGCATACACACAATCTCGCCAGTGCCGCCACACATACACCTACGTGTATCGCCCTTCGCCTAGTGTTGCCGCCGTCCAACTCGCAGCGAGTCTGAGTGTAACTTAATCATAGGCAACACAAGGAAAGTAAAAGCAAGAAATAGTTAAAAAAGGGCGGATAGGTGTGATACGCGAAAATCTTTTGGGGAAGCACACAAAATGTTTATATGAATAAAACACTATATTAAAAGTTAAACAAATTAATTAACACGAATCACGTAGTTGCGGGTCCAATTTTTTTGTTTAACAAACTTCGCGTTTCTTACTAACGGGTTCCAAATAAAAGTAAAAACTTCGCGTTTACTAACTTTTAGGCTCGACACGGACCAAATGTTTAAGCGGCAATACACAAGGCGCTCTGGACTCCACAAAAAACGGCAATTCATAGCGCACATGACTCCAAAAAGGGCAATTCACAAAGCGCAAGGACTCCACAAAGAACGACAATTCCCAGCGCACAGGACTCCAAAAAAAGGCAATTCACAAAGCGCAAGGACTCCAAAAAACGGCAATACACAAGGCGCTCTGGACTCCACAAAAAACGGCAATTCCCAGCGCACAGGACTCCAAAAAAGGCAATTCACAAAGCGCAAGGACTCCACAAAGAACGAAAATTCCCAGCGCACAGGGCTCCCAAAAAAGGCAATTCACAAAGCGCAAGGACTCCAAAAAACGGCAATACACAAGGCGCTCTGGACTCCACAAAAAACGGCAATTCTCGGATTCTCGTAATCTCGAGTAACGGATCACAGCGCAAACTACCTCGGACTCCAAAAAAACGGCACCTTCACTTACACCGCGAAGATAACTATTTATTATTTCGCTAATTTAAACTATGTCGCGAATTACCAAATCAAACTATCGCGTACACTACAACGTACTGGTTAACAAAATTATTACTCGACGGACCAAACTTTGTCGCGGTGATTAACAAGTCGTTTATAATTGTGGGCAAAAGTATATTTATTCATTCTTAATTTATAGCTTACAAATCTAGGTTACAATATTACAATCTAGGTTACAATGTATTTGTAACTGAATAACTTATGAAATACTTTATTAATATCTAGAACATTATAAAATAGCTAAACTGCATTATTGACTCATAAAGACATAAAGACCTACTTATTGTAAGTGAGGTCGACAGTAAAATTATTGGAAACAACTAGTAAACACCGCGACCGAAAACAGACTGACTTTAATTTACTTGACTTGACTTTACTTGTCTTCGTGGGAATTGCATAATTGCAATTCTCACGAAAACTGCAAGTTAATATGCAATTTAAAATAGCAACATTCTATGAGGATCGGATGGCGTCTGGTCATCCGATGCTCTAATAGAAACGTTGAGATATTCTTTGTCTTCAGAAAATCTCATGTTTCTGTTGGAATTTATATTTTCGCTAGTTGGCGAATTCGCGAACGTAACTCACGTTGATTGCTATCGTCTAGTTTATATAATGCTATAACACTTTTAAATTGCTGACACAAGTGTTCGAAATTATCGCCACTGCCACTAAATTCTGGCAACAAGTGTTTTACAGCGGAGAAACTTACTAGACTTCCACTAACTTTTTTCTCATTCGCGTTCCTTTTTAGCCACTCATTTTCCTTCTTCAGACACTCATTTTCCCTTTGTTGTTCTGCTGTATACCATCGATTGATTCGACATCATATCAATCATTGCCAAGACACTTCCTAATGACGTAAGGACCCTTGTACTTTGATTCTAACTTCCGAGACTCGCCTGTCGAAGAAGGTTCATTAACAAGAAGAACAAGGTCGTTGACGGAGTAGATATTTGGTTGAGAATGTTTTGAGTCGAAACGCTGCTTCCATTTCTCTCGAGCCTTGTTGATATTCTCGAGAGCGATCTTACGTCTTTCCGGTACGTCGACGCTATCCATGACACAATGTTGAACTGCAGACAATAATCGGTTCGGCAAGATGTCCTTTGGACTGAACCCGGTGGTGTCATTCTTTTGGGTATTGATGGACCATTGCTGGGTGTGAAGGTCCTCGTACCAATGATTATGTGTCAGTGAAACTACACGACTCCTCGTCTAATGGCAACTGGTTGTAAGCATTAGACAAATCTAATTTAGTGAACAATAATCCCCCTTGCAATGAAGCGAAAATTTCATCAATGCGCAGTAACGGGTATTTGTAGTCAACTATGTACTTATTTAGCGTAACCTTCTAGTCGCCACAGATTCTTAATTCCCCATTCGGTTTAACTACTGGAACTATAGCGGTTCCCCAATCTGAATTTTCAACAGGCTCCAATACATCTCTATCTATCAAAGCTCGCAATTGCTTTTCAATTATATCTTTCCACGCCAAAGGAACGTTACGCGGCTTACAAAATATTGGATTAGTTCCTTCCATAACTTGAAGCCTGACAGTGCCCAAGGTATATTTTCCGAGACTACCGTCAAATACTTCAGAGAAATCCTTTTTTAAATCAGCAATTGTTATGTGTCTCCTATTTAAATCAACCTAAAGATCATTTTCTTTTGAATAGTTACCAGCAGACAGGTGCTAAAAAAAACTGCTCAGAGTCGGTATATTTTGGGTGGGTTAAAATTTTTGCTGGGATATTGTTTGTATAGGTCGACACAAAACAACAAATTATTATTCACCTGTCAAACCCTCAAAGAACGGAATATAAAACTTATTAAGGACGTAGTGAGAAACAAATCTTCCATCGGGCCTTTTTTTTTTTTTCTCAACAAAAGATGTTAGTTGTTAACGTCGCTATCATAACCCATCCTACCCGTAGCTAATGCTGGCGACGATAATAAATTAAGACTCAAGCTCCCCAGATGTTTGATTTTCATTTTTGAATACTACTCACATAGCTATATCAATCACGAAAGAAGGGAAGATACGGACACTGAAACAACAATTTTATCAATTACCAATCCATTGTATTTAACATACTAGTCCGGATCTAAATGTTAAACACATTATACAAGCCGATACTTTAATAAACGCTATTCCCGAGAAACCCTACCTAAGTTCCTAATGCGCATTAGAAGCACAGGCATTGCTTCTGTTTATTACAAGCTGAAGACGTCGCGATATTGCCTGTATAATTATGTTTTTCATGCAGATACATATCATAGTTCAAAATGAATTCACTTAAAAAAACTACTTAATATTGTTTTAAAAGAAGTAAAAAAAAACAGTTGTTACTCTCAACGACAAACGATGCTCGTGAACATTACTTCCTGGATCATTGTTGGCGTGCGAAACTTCGAAACTTCTTAAATTTCACAAACGGGTGATTGTTATCATGACTATTATACCTATGTATTTATATTAAATTATTAAATTGTTCGGAATGTCATCTTCCTCTTATTATTAATGACATGGCAGGGAGATAATTTATTGATGCCGATAATATTTTACAAAAAAAAATATGACGGAGGCACCGGTTTAAGGCCGTTATTTTCGTTATATTATAGCGGTAGCGAATAAAATTTGGCCGGGGTACAAGGCACCCCGGCTTGTTATAGCTACGCTCTCTTTTAGGATCAATCTTGATTTAATAATATTTTTGGTGTTGTATTGTTTTGATGTATCCTTTTTTTCTCCTTTTTAATCGGCCAATTCCGGATAATAAGTCTCTTTTTGTTGCTCCCTGTTTCGTTTTACTCCTTTTTATTTTCAGTGGCGAGGCGGGAAGCGCTACAATTTCTGTTTTTTTTTCCTAAAAACTAACCCATTGCGGTGTTAGAAATCGGCAATAACAAGAAAAACTTTACCATTGGAAAAAGATATCATACCTGATATTAGATGTGTAAGTTGTATTTCTTCATCGATGCCTGATATATGTATACTTTTAAAGCAGTATCTTCTTGTGTCGACCGATCGGCTCGACCCCGGGAGAACAAAAGAATGATGAACGGAATTGCAATCCGATCAGAGATGACACTCAGTATGCAAATCACCTGATGTGTCAATTCACAATGGAAATGACATTTCGTGTTTAGAATTGTATACGATCACAATCAAATTCAAATACAGTCTTATTCAAAAATATGTAATTTGAATTTCATTGTGTCCGTATACAATTCCCGGCATTGCATTTTCATTGCGAAATGTCAATATCGGTGATTATTACACAATAATATCATTAACTGAGGAACTGTTTGTATTAGTGACGATAAAAGTAATTACTTCTTCGCGGCCATTATAATTTACAATTGTATCAAACTCACCGACCACATTGATCCTACTTCCTCCATAATTCGTGAAGGGAATTTTGCACAACCGTAATGATCTTCGTTGAAACAACTTGTCGAAAGAACCAATCGAAAGCAACGATAGTGGAGATCCAGTATCACACGTCATGTCATACTTAACTCCATCAATGACTATTGGAATCACATATATCTTCGCTCTATTATACAATTCGCTATGTGCCAAATGAATCGCCGATTCAACACTGTACATTGATATATCGTAGCTAGAAAAATTATAGTTATTAGATACATTTGATTCATTTTTATCAACAAAATTAATTTTTTTATTTTTACATACCGAAGCAAGATGACCCATTTTCTTACAGCAATGACAGATTGCTTTCCCAAATTTGCATCCTTTTGACTGATGGTTCTTCCATCCACAATGTATACAGGGAATTTTCGATGCATTATTGTTACCAGCAACATTTCGCCTGCCTTTGACAAAATATACATCAATTTTCATATCCGGCTTGGTTGGTTGCTTCGATTCGACAATTAACGCCTTTTTGAAGCAAGCGTTAAATTCTCGTCTTCTTCGCACAACCTTTTCCACCTAATCCACAAACAAATTTGGATAGCACGAATTGCTCAAGATGTGCACCAAATTTGCAATTCAATGCCAACTGTTTGATTCGTGCAAACCAAGATGCAATCGACTCACTGTCAGTCTTTTCAGCAGCGAAAAACTGCTTCCTCGCGCGGAAAACAACAACCGGTGGAGTATATTGATGTGACAAATGTTTCACTAGAACGTCGTACGATAACTTGACTGGAGTGTCAGGAAAGCAAAGGCTACGGAGAACAGAATACGCCTCCGATCCAATGGACTTAAGCAATACTGCTTTCTTCGCCTTCTCGTCGCAGCACTTAATTTCATCAAGATACACCTCCAATCTTTCGTGCCAAAGTTGCCAATCGTCCTTCGAAACCACGAATTCGGGCATGGCACTAGTTTAAAATTGTGCAGCTTCTGCACTGGCTCCTGGCAATAAATTCGATTTCGATTTAGCTTCGGTTGCCATTTTTGAGGTTATATATCAACTCTTCTCACAAAATTGAGAACAAACGAATTAATTTCAACTGAATATCACTTATTGTGAAAAATTCACTATTAAAGTCGATTGACTTATCACCGCTAATAATTTATATGGCTCGAATAGTGTGAAATTCACCTTTTTTTTTAATCCTCGTCGCCAATGAGAGCAATACGACGATTGACATACATTTTATAACAATTAGTCAATCGTCGCTCTAATTAGTCACTCAATACATTACATTGAATGACTATTATGGTGACATGATTTTGTAACGTTTTACCGGCCTGAGAGTCAGAGGCTCCTTGTCGAACAGAGCAACCACCATAGTAGACTCCTCAGCTCGACCCGTGGCGCGTGATTGTCACCAGCTCAGCTACCGGGAATGGGCGGGGTATACCAAGATCTTGCTGTATCCGGACCGCTACAAAATTTGTGACACGCGTCCATCCGTATGAGGTTGCTAAAAACAACAACATCACCTAGAAAAAGACTGAAAAAAAAAAGAACGACTACCGCTGATGAACCTGAAAGTGTATAAGCTCCGCAGTTGTTAGTGGAGCGATTGTTCCCTCCCCATCCAAGGATTGGTGATTTAGTCTAAATAATAAGTCCTTAACGGCTGTAGATTAATATGTATACAAAACTTAAGTGCTACTAAGCCTTTAATTACAATACTCATAACTTAATGATTCCGTGCCTAAGGAATGCATCTTTACCGCTGTAAGTTAATATGTATACAAAACATAAGTAATATTAGGCATTCAATTAAAATACTATGGTTTTGCAAAAGTTTGAGTCAGGTCATGACTTTCCATCACTCAGAATAATCAAGGGAAACGCATAAAAACGGGCTCCTAGCACTATCTTGGCCAAGCTACAGTTGAAGATTTATACCTTGAGTAACTAGGATGATACAATCCTTGACTTGTATATCTAGTAGTTACGATGCAATCCTTGAATTGTACCCTTTGATGGGAAAGAAGAACGATCGATGTTTTGTCTTGAAGACGGTTTATTTTTAATTCCAATAATGTATATTACAATGTCACTTAAATACTATTTAATGCTGACTTAACAAAATTGCTTATGAGGTAAATTGATTGAACGATTATCAACAATTTGCACTTTGTTTTTGCATTAAATGAAATGTGCTGACATAACAATAATTTTGATTGCATCAAACAAAGTGCAAATGCATGTTAACCCTGAATGTCTTAACGTATCTTATAATACCTTAACAACAGTAAAGAAGGCCCTACATGGTCGTATCATACAACACGCGAAAGTTTACCGTGCGGATAAAAATAAAAAAAAAGGTCCTGAGTTGCGGGAACCAGGCCTGACTTGCCATCGACATATTGGGTACCAAAACAAATGCAAATATTTATGCGAAAATATTAGACGTTACTCTTACATACGTAAACTAATGTGCTGTGCCTC
Source organism: Microchrysa polita (assembly GCA_949715475.1). Lineage (NCBI taxonomy): Eukaryota > Metazoa > Arthropoda > Insecta > Diptera > Stratiomyidae > Microchrysa > Microchrysa polita. Next base: position 25,120,214 of record OX454420.1, on the reverse strand, counting down.
GCCGCTGAACCATGAGTCAACCGTGACGTCACAATAAAAAACCGTATGATCTCCTTTTAAGAGGTGTGCTTTCGCAGATTTCACAAAGTCCTGGCACAAAATTTCCGAAAACAGGTGCCTTAACCCGGTGTAACAAATATCCTTATTAGGATAGCAAACATCTTCCATCTCAAAGCGACGAGCTCTCTCGGAAGGTGGAGTGCCTTAATGGCAACACTGATCCATGCGGCGGCTAGGTTTAAGGAGCACGAACCTCGGGCACTAATGGGCACGACGTAATAAGTCGCTAACACTGGCGTAACATTTCGGGAGAAATCACTCTCGAACTACTATTATAAATATGTGGGAATACATAAAGTTTTAAGCACTTGCAGGGGGTTCCCCCTGCAAGCATCCTGCGGTGTCGTTCCGCTGTTTTCGCAACCCATTGTAATGCTAAGAGTGCACGGTGGCAAGTTAGTACCTTTCGCAACTAACGTTGCAAAAGTGCATGGCACACGAAATGCCGAACTTTACTAGTCCTTTCGCAACTAACGTTGCAAAAGTGTATGGCACTCGAAATCCCGAACTTTTAGTGGAAAAGATCCAACCGCGAAGGCTAATTGAAGTTGACTTCCTTTATTCTTCACCTTCTGTCTACATATAAGTTAATTTTAACAACAGAGGGATTTGTAAAAAAAAAACAATTTTATTGCTTCAATGTTCACTTAAGACTAATTAATATTTTAGCTATTATGAAACCTCGGTCACCTGTCGGGGCAACGTGACCAGGTGTCCCATTTCCGTGGCGATGGTCATTCCCACGAATACTTGTTTTGCTGAAAATGTTTACGTGGTGTCTGGGTGTCACATATCCGCTCGTTGCTAGTGTTGAATCGTGTACGTTGCTGGTGTTAACTTATATATACAATTTCTATGTACAGATTATATTACAATTCGATTTGTGCAACTCTATAATTAACCTATGATTTACCCATGATTCGCAATGTAAGCAAAATTATTTTCTAAGTTCAATACCTTTCTTTTATAGAAAACATATATGAACAAACAAGCAAAATATTCACACGGAATCGACTCAGACTTGTATGCATCTCGTGTTACATACTGCTTGTCGTTGACCGCGCGTGTCATAATATGATAATGTTACGTACATGTACGTTTAGAATTTCATGAATGGTTAGAATGGTATTGAGAAGAATTGTAGGGTGTTCAAGAAGTTGTGATTACTCACTACACCATCTTCGCCACTCCACTTGGTGCACGGGTACTCCGCTGGCCGATTTTTCGCCGCCTCTGTACAATTACACGGTTGGTGAATACTCGCCCCTCGACCACCATGTTTCCGCCATGTGGTTTCTTCCGTACAATGTAAATTTTCGGTGCCTAAAACCAAGAGACGTAAAATAAGTTGCAATTCTACCCTATCTATCAACACCATACTTACTTTCTAGATACCGCTGATGTACCACGTATAGCCGACAATTGCGTACAAGAGTGAGGCCAATACGCAATCGTTGCAACAAATCCAATTCGAAGCCGGTTGTGCCTAGAAAACCTCTTTGTGTGTGGCGACGTCTGCTCGCTCGGGCAGTCAGACACGGAAAGGCACGAGACGCGTGGTCGCGAACATTCTATGGTCTGACAGCCCCGGTTGCGCACTATTGGTCTCACTCTCGCACGAAATTTGTTGACTCTCGTTTCCGGTACAGCGCCATCTTGGAAGTCAGTTATGAAAGGGAAGTGGCCATTGAACCAATATTTCCCTTTTGTTTTTTTTCGGTGTTTGATTTTGGGAATTTGTAATGATCTCCATAATTTAATTTCCGCGGTGGACTCGGAACGCGAGGAAGACGCACCTGCGCTGGCCGGCTCCGTTCGGGAGGATTTCGGCGTGGATTACAACATATTCGAACAACAGCGATAATGCGGCAGGTAGCTATCGCCCGCCCGAAACCCCAGACTTGTTGTGAATTAATGAACCATTATACAAAAGAAAGAGACACTCACTAACTTTTCTTTACTCACGGTTATGGAGCAGGATCCGAGGAAGGCCGTCTAGGGATGATGCTGCGGAGATCTGATGTACGTTGGGCCTCTAGCCGAATAGTTGTATGGCCACACCACTTATAAATACGCTTCAATAACCGAATATACACCTAAACATACATATATTTTATAATACTAATGGTATAGTTCCAAAATTGCCGAATTATAAAAAATTCTGTTTTTTTTTCGGCCGTAGCTGTCATCTTGCTCAAGTCATGGGGGAACACGCCATTGAGTAAAAATATTTAGGAGAGGCTAGTCTATCCTATTAGATTTTCGGTCCTTCAAATTAAAACACAGTAATACTTTTTTAAACTCTTTAAAGTTTTATTCTCTTACTCTTTAAACTCTTTAGAAAACCACAACCAACATCTTCGACGTCTTTACACAGACTATACTCTTGTATATTGTAAAATGCATTCAAAGAACTTAGAACATTATATCACTTACGATACAAAGTAATAAATTCTATGATGCAATAGAATTTCGTCTTATGCACAAGAGATCGTAAAAATCCACTTGAAAAATCTTGCTTGCATGGACATGTCAATAATAAAATAAATTACGAGCAATCACTTGAGAATTAATTTTTGTGTTTGCGTATCAGAAAATCTAAATATCCAGGTGGCGCCGCACCGTATGCATCCATCAACTAGGTGGCGTGGTGGATTATTATTATATTACATACTTTTCGACTCCCCGATCATCGCATATTTTCCCCGATGAAATCATTGGGGACAGGTGAATTGGTTTGACAGCTTGAAAAACTCACCACAATTTTTCCTCCAATCGAAGCTGAAGTAAATATTCCACTATCGCCTTCACTTCCATATGCTCCGGCCAGGCGCGTACGCAGGAAAAATTTTCGGGGGGATTTTGATCTAACTTTTCATCGAGTTGTCCGAAAAAAAAACGAAAATTCACACGTGTATTTTGTATTTATGGTACATCTATTTGAGAAGAATATTCAGTCTTCTCGGCATACTTGCCATATGGTCCAAAAGTTGTTCACTGGTTACCTCTATATCTCTATGAATATTTAATAGAGCCAAGCCATTTAATCTGTCCTGCTGAGTAGAGTTTCTTAAATACGTCTTCAGTCTTCGAAGAGTCGAAAACGATCTTTCAGTGGGTGCAGGAGAAACTGATAGAGTGGCTGCTATTATTTCATTTCATTATTTCATTTCATTAACAAGAACGAAGAATTAGGCAAAATGTAAAAATAAATGTGAAAATAAAAATATAAAAATGAACTATAATCGTTTCTTTACAATAATTTTGTGGTACGAATCGTCATATAGCTTTTATCAAACTCTTCAATTTCCTGGCAGGTTAGCAATGAAAATTGAAAATGCAAGTCTTCTGTATTATCTTCAATTGCACTGCATTGTAAAAACTTTTCTATAATTATTTCCAAAGTTACTTGCATTTTGGCCGACGTATTAGAGACCGGCTACTTCCCGGGTCAACAAAGGCGATTGTGTTCCGACCGTTGACAGAGATGGATTTAACGATTATGCCTCTCTGCTCCATTTGATCGGAGACATCATGTATCGCATTGACACTCGATCGCGGGGGATGATTTCTCGGCGGTCCCTGCGGACATGAACTCGTCACATGTGTCGTTTTATGGCAGTGAGAGCACCGTTCTCGTCGTTGTGGCTCCGGACACTTTATCGAATAATGGCCCAATTTAAAACAATTGAGGCACTTATTTCCAAAACTCGCTCCTTGCATTTTGGAAAATTTCAAGGTAGTTTTGGTTTTTTGCAAATAATTAAAGTTTAACTTTGCTTTTTCTCCAAAAAATTTAAATAATAAACTTATTACTGTTTGTGGAATATGTTGAAAGGAAAAACGATTTCAAACATTTTATGTTGGCTTTACAATCAAACTTGAAAGTTGGACATTGATATTTTTTTAGAAATGCAAGAAGCGAGTTTTGGAACTCAGTGCCAGAATTGTAGCACTTAACGTTCGCGCCGACCTGCATGTCATCGGTCTTACCTGACGTTTTCGTCTCTCGCGGTGAGTATTTCGACTTGTTCGGAATCATCGACTGAGATTTGACATCGTTGTACTTGCAATATAGCTGAATGTCTCGAAATAGCGCATTACAGTCGTTGTAATCTTTCGAGATCACTCTCTTCAGGTCGGAATCGTTGATGCCGTTGATAATGTGCCGAAATTCACTTTCGGAAAGTGAGTGCTATTCGTAGCCATGCAGTGTTGCAATGGCGGAGAAGGAACGATCGAGAAACGTGTGGCGACACTAGTCACAACACCATGATACGGAGGCGAAGTGTAGACGGACGGGACATGACACGACACGATCGGCGGTATGTGTGTATTAGCAGCTGTCGAAACACAATGCGGGCACGGCATATTGTGTCGGTGTAAGTGCGCGTCACAACAGAACGTAGCTGGCGTTGTATCGTGTACGGATGCGGTCGGATACGTAGCCCGCAATGTGTCATAACACAACGTAGTCGGCAATGTGTCATAGCACGGAGGGGTCGGCAACGTAGACGGAAATATGTCATGATGCAGAGTAGTCGGCACTGTGTCACGACATGACGGAGTCGATAAAATATTCGGAAAGATGTCATGACACAACGAAGTCGGCAATCTGTCACGACACGATGATTTCGCAAGCGTATAAGTAATGGCGATGCTGGTTGTAGTGGTGTCGGTGTTTATTGTAGTGGTGTCGAAGGCGACGCTGGTTATAATAGCGTCAGTGTCGGAGCGCCCTGCCACGAGGCTCCGCAAAAGCGACTCGATCGTAGCAATATCGCGTTTCTAACTCGTCTCGAGACACCACCGCACTTCAATCGTCCGGCGTCTCCGGGGTCGCATCGATCTCCATTTCGTCCGCGTTCAAATCTTTTGCAAGGCGCGACGAAAGTTCCGCTTTTGTCCCCGCGGAGGACCGATTTCGCGATTTGAGCGCGTCGCGGAGCTGTTTCGTGGACAGCGTATTGATTTTAACCAACATGGCGAGCACACGCGTTTTCGGTTTTGGGAGGAATTAATCCATAATCCCACTTCTGACTTGTCAGGTGTAACCGGACGGACGGGCAAACAACGGACTTAGGGACAATAAAAACGGTTTTTTCAAATAAACTATATATTTTATTCAACGGCTCGATTTTACAAAACTGCGGATACGACCCGACTCCAATAGACTACACGAAAAACTGACGCCATCTTAGAGTTGCCCACCAGCATTTGGGGAGGCCCGATGGCACATCCGTGCCAGATGAGACGGCGTTGCCTGGTCGTGCGGGTTGGGTGACATAAGTGTAAAAACTTAGTGATTACTCACCTAATCTATTCACTAAAATAAGTAAGAAAACTTAGTGAGATACTCACAACAAAATATTAGCGAATTCCTCTAATTTTTTGCTTTAACACAACTTAAGTTCCACTTACAATTCTCCACAATTACCGTATCACTCTTAACCTTTAAGGTCCGACTCGAACTGATTGAAAACTTCTAGCTCAATCTTAAACTTCAATTTGTCCGAGTTCGAGATATTTCGCAACCTCAGCGAAACGTACAGTAAGTACGTGAATCTTGGACTTGATATAAGCAAATCCAAATATAAGTGTGTATAAATCTATGAGTATAAACAAAATCCGTCCAAAACATTGCGTATGCATAAAGCATAAACATAAACATCAAGACGACAATTCCAATTAATACGACTATAAGTGGACCAGTCATAAGTAACACATTGAATTTTAATAACGATCCACTTGATATTTTGGGTCGAAACCCTACCGACATCTTACAGTCGGCCTTTCTGCAATAACTCGCCTCGAGTTATAGCCATAACTCTTGATGAAAAAATTTCAATCAAAACACAAACAATGTCAATAATATTCAAAAATTTAGCAAAATATATGACTGCATCATCCAGAACACCGGACAAGTATTTCAAAATACTACGAAATACTCAATATTTTCAATAATATTCCGCCAAAACGTTCATCAAAAGAAGAAACAACAATCAGCGTAACCCCAACATTTTCAACTACCAACTAGCATTATCAACAACCAAATCTCGACATTTACAAATAACAGCAGTCTATAAATTTTGTTCCAATACTCTTTCCATCAACCATATACATATAACTGATCCCTTCAGGACAACACAACAATTCAATACTTTCACCAAAATCAGCTGCCTGAAGCCAGTGAAACAGGATTTTCCCTACTTCCATATCCCGTATATCGTAGATTTAACCGCTCAATGCCTTACTTGCATTATCGTTTGTAAATATATCTCATCATCAATTAATTTTAAATGTCTTTCAAAAGAATTTTACATAAATTCTTATCTCTATCAAAAATACTCTTAGGTTTTTGACACCGAAACATTCTCTCCACAACATAAAAACAACCAAACGTATCACTTCTTCCATTAGAATATAAACAAATAACAGCAATTTTATTTATCAATCCCAGAACTGCCACTTCAACAAATCAAATCTTATCTAAAGCAATCATAAATCTAGACCTCGTCTTAGGACATGCCTAAATTCAAACCTTTATAATTGTCTTATGGTAATATGAAAGTTGTAGCAAGATTATGATCAAGTGCATGCCATATACCAGATACACATTAGTTTATCGTTGCGAACAATTCAACAACGAAATCTCTTTAAGAATTGTCTGTAAACCAATCTTCATGTAACTAATCAGAAAACTTAGCTAGGGTAGCAGGCGACCGTTAGGGGTTGCGACTCTATATCCGTCGAATTCGTCGATTCCAAACGTCCTCAATAATCGCGATCCTGGAAAAGATGAAGAAAAGCTCAAACAGATTGTATTCTCAAGAATATATGAAACAAATAGTACTAACCTGATGTCATCAACGCCAACGGAGTGTCACTTGTCATAATTGACGTTGAAGACGCTGACTGACAATAGAATCCGGACCGGCAACTGCGAAGCAGGAAAACAATTGATTTCAAAACTCTCCACGACTCTGCTGAGCTTTTCAATCGCCCACAAAACCGCCAAGCATTCCTTTTCGGTGGCCGAATATTTTTGTTTGTGCCTTTGACAAGGAAACGACTTAAGTAGCATATAACTCTTTCGTCCACGTCACTGTTACGCAAGCCCTTATTCCGCCACGCCAGCGTCACACACCGCCTATACCGACCAAGCCTGGAGAAGGGTCGTGGGCCCCACGCACTTATATTTTCGGCCGTGAGTGCCTTCTTCACCGCGACAAGTGCGAATTCGCGGTTCGCCGCACTATGTCCACCGACGTGATTCTGTGGAAAAGGGGGATCAAATTCACAAATCTGCATTTACGTTCGTATATTCATTGATTAATTTCTTTGAGGTTATACACTTCATTTTTCTCTTATAATTTCGCGACCGGCCGCATGCGCTCACCAATTACAATCCCTTATTTTCTTTTAGCACTAAACTTATAAGCTTATAACTATAACTACTACTAATCACTATTGCCCTACCTGGGTGGCGACTCTACCTATAACGATACTCCTGCTGCTGTTGGGGCGGCTACCACGCCCATATTCGGCATGAAAGACAGCCTAATTGTAATGAGTGATGTGTGGTGAATCCTTTCTGTAAGGAGGAACCTCCGAAGCAGCTCGAGAGCTTTGACTTCAGGAGAGATCGAAGTGCTGAAGCAACAGAGTATCCGCTGTATTAGCTTCAAAAAGGTATTTCTCAGACTACCTGTTCTTTATGTTTAACCTACCTTATTTATACCTTAAATTAGCTTGGTTAGCCTGGCTTACTCTCAGACATATCATATCCACGCACAAGTGCATTTGCACTTGTTGTGTCAAATTTGTAAAATGGTGGTCGCACCAGGCGACCGGGGGACGGAGCTGATCCCAAGGATCGAAAACGCTCCTCTACGAGCAAGCAGCGGCACGTGCTGGTATGCTCAAGTCGGTTAGAGATGCGGGCGGGGTGGTCGCTGCTCGTAGCCCCTTACTCCATCACACTCACAAAAACCACGTGCCTTCGGGAACTCACAACGAACACAAGGAATTAAAAAGGGGGAAAGCGAAAAAGAGGCTGGCGTCGGCCAACTCAAGCAACATCCTTTTATGCTCTGGGGCCCCGATGTTAGTGAACCCCGGCCATCTTTACCCTCAAACATAACCTACAAACCCGACCATGCGGTCCCCAAGGCCTGACCAGATGTAATATAATTTTGGGGGACCGCCCTTAACGCGCATCGAGATGAGACCCACGTCAGATCATCTCGGAAAAATAATCGGAACGGGGATTAGGGGAACACATTCACACCTCACACATCACACATAGCGGTCACATTCATTCACTCAAACATGTGGTACTCATCCTTATGTGATACTCGGCCACCGCTAATGGTCCTTCTTATTCCTTGGGCTTTCATGAAACACTTATCACAAATTTGGATTCACAGCTTCATTTCTAAATTCCGCGCGTGAATTAACGTTTTTGCCACAAGTGGCCCGGGAACTGTTACTTTTTGTTTCGTTTTAAATTGCCGCGGTGGGCAGGTGTTGCCTCGAAGACTACTTGATTCCGACTCCCCGAATTTCTCCCACGACATCGCTTACCCAAATTCTCAGGTGAGACGACGGCAACCTGTTTTCTTTCTCCCAAGACTTTGTTGCTGGGATCTTGAGGTGGCTTATCTTTGCCGCGATAAGTCATCTTCCCGTCGTCATCAAATTAAATTGTTCGGAAATATAGCCCGGCGACTCGCAATTGCACGGCAATCATTACAAATTTATTAACAGTATGTGCCAAAATAATGCGGGTGTTTGGCCAATAACATATTCATGTAAAATATGTTATTACATCTGCTCCTGCCTCTATCATACCCAACATTGCTCGACTCCTGCTGCTGCTGTTACCATGCCGCCGATCTTCACGCTGTCCTCACCGTTCGCAATCGCGCCGTTATTTAGGCCACCTCATGTACTCATGCCAGCCGCCTGTGCTCGTTGTTCGCCCGAAAATAAAGGCACTAACTGCGCGGTAAGCTTAGATACTTTCTCGTAATTCGCCGTCATTTCCACAACACACTCGGAATTGTAATCCGTATTTGATAAAGAATCGGGGGCCACTGGAGTTTAAACTTATCACAACTAGTATGCCCTAATATTTGGGTATTGTTTAAAATTACGCAATTAGAGCGTTCGTTGAATCCAAGTTCATTTAAGAATCCGATGAGATGAACTGCCTCCTTTGCTGCATCTGAAAGACCCATATATTCGGCTTCTGTAGATGAGAGGGCAACAGTCCGCTGTTTGCGGGACTCCCAGGATATCGACGATCCAGCAAGGATGAAAACTGACCCTGTATAAGATCGCCTGTCCTTTGTGCATCCTCCCCAGTTAGAGTCTACGTAGCCGATGAGTTTCCGATTAGTTTTTGTGAAGCATAGTCCATGATTAATGGTTTCAGCCAAATATCGTAGGATTCGTTTGCCTGCCGTCCAATGAATTTTCTTGTGACAATTCGTATATTGACTAAGATTACTCACAGCATGTGCTATATCTGGACGCGTTCCAACGGCCAAGTACATGAGGGCACCAATTAGCTCTCGGAAAGGGGCAGCCTCTTCAATGTTATCACCGTCATCAGAATCTACTGCCAAGTTCGTTCCTGTTGCAAGTGGGCTACCTACAGTTTTGCAATTTGTCATCCCAAAACGATCGAGAATATTTCGAATATAGCCCGATTGCGATAAATGTGTCGCATCTTTTTCGCGATTTATTTCGATGCCGATGCAGTATTCTGCTTCGCCGAGGTCCTTCATTGTGAAACTTTTCTGCAATGCTTCTATAATTTTACCAACTTGTGTTTCATTCTTGGTAGCTATCAAGATATCATCGACGTAGGCAAGAATGAATGATTCCTTCATTTTATCGACGTATATGCAGAAATCGGCATTTGTTGCTGTGAAGCCAAGGTCTCGCAAAGTTTCGCTGAGCTTTTTATGCCATTGACGTCCTGACTGACGTAACCCATAGATAGCTTTCTTAAGCTTACATACTTTGTTGCCATTCTTTAATTCATTTAGCATTGAATTGGACTTCTTAATGAGATCATTGTCCGTTTCACTGTTAACCATTGTTTCGAGCATCTCCTTCAAAAGTTCAGGAGGATCCATATATATATCAGTATCGATATTGCCATTTAGGTAAGCTGTAGTCACATCAAGCTAGGATATTTTCAGGTCGAATTCCGCTGCAAGTGCGACTAATAGTCGAAGAGAGCTGAGCCTTGCAACCGGTGCGAATGTATCATGAAAGTCGATGCCCGGACGTTGTGAGAATCCTTTCGCAACCACTCTGGCCTTTCTTCGCTCTAAGGTACCATTAGCATTCAGCTTGTTCCTTAACACAGTTCGACATCCGATGACTTTCGCGTTTTCAGGACGATTGACAATTTCCCAAGTGTCATTAAGGATGAGTTGTTTAATCTCATTCATTATTGCGTCTTCCCATTCGTGCTTATCCGGACCTGAGATAGCATGAAATAGTGGTATTTCGGACGCAAACATTGCGAATTGCGTATCGCGCCACTTGTCGCTAATCGCTTCGTTCGTATCGGGTATACCTTTCTGGGACGACCTGGACCTTCGGTCTTTAATTTTCTTGGCCTACCTGGGCCACGTTTTGTTAAAATGTCGGTCATTTCCTTAGCGTCTTGCTGAAGGCTAATGTCTGCTTCGATTTGTGTATCGCTCGGTGATGAAACTCGTATGCCTGAATTGAATGTATATTCAATGAATCTCGCGTCGGTAACTGCTTCGCCGTGGACATCGTTTGGAGGATCTTTCGAATGAACTTTACGTCGCGTGTAGTTCGGATTCTTTTTTCGTCGGGAATCCAAACGCGACAAGCTTTCGATGTGTCCGAGTATCCCACGAATATGCCCTCGACTCCTCTAGGGTCGAATTTTCCTTTTCCGGGGGCCTTGTCAAGCACGTATGCCTTACATCCGAACGTTTTGAGATAGTTGATTGTAGGTTTTCTTCCGGAAAGTTCATGTGGGGTACCGTACTCCAGACTTTTGGTAACACATCTATTTTTGATGTGGTTTGCCGTAGATACGGCTTCAGCCCAGAATGTAGGTGGCAACCCCGACTGAATCAGCATGCATCGCGCGGATTCCACAAGTGTTCGATTTTTACGCTTCGCAACACCATCTTGCTGGGGTGTGTGCGGGGCTGACAAGCGTCGTTGAATACCGGCTTCTTTGAAGATCGAATCTAAGGTTAAATTGCAAAACTCCGTGCCATTATCCGATTGTACAGCCTGAATCTTTCGGCCAGTTTTGGTTTCCACATAGTTCTTGTATTCAATAAATTTCGCAGCTGCCTCGTCCTTACTTCGTAGGAAATAGACTTCACACCAACGAGTTTTGTCGTGATTGTATAAAATGTATTGTACAAGATATATTTTATTTTGTTTTTTTTTCCTAAAGTACTTACCTCGAAACCTTGGTTGGAGCTACTTCGCACTTTCGCAATCCGGGTCAGCATTTTTGAATGAGGTCGCCAATGTGCTTAACTATGCTACCTACAAGCCATCGAGGTAAGGATGGTGTCACCTGTACTTTTATTCATCATTTTGTTAAGTGCAAATTGTACCTTTCTCAAGTTTTCATCCCATCGCTCTTTCTCCAAAGTGATCGTCAACAACGCTGCTGATATCAACCTATTCAAACGTTCAACTTGGCCACTCGCCCTGGGTGTTGCATTTTTAACATATCAAATACTGTTTGTTTGTTTGCGGGAACTCTTTTGATGTAAAAGCGATTCCCTGGCCTGATATAATAATTTTCGATGCCCCAAAATTTGAAAATAAATCTTTGCAAAACTCTATGATTAACTTAGTTTTCGTTGACTTTACTGCCCGTAACGGTGCATACTTCGTGAACGCGTCGATTATTGCTATGATATTCAGTGGTGGCTCTGGCTCGTGCTCTTCAACTCTGGGTGGGCCATTAATAGACTAATAGACTCCACAATAGCTATATGCACTGTCCAGCAAGAACCAACGTGGAGGTCTAGACCATTCTTGCCATGGGAACTCTTGTGGATTTTTTTTTTCAAATTTATCAGCATTTTCTAAATTAATTAAATAAAAAAATTTTAACTTTTCAAAATCAGAAAATCGAGACTTGATCTGTAAAATGGTTAAATCGAGTATTTCTAAATATATTCTTTTAAAATATAGTTCGGAATCAGAAAAGCCGTCATGATTAGTTTTACCTTTTTTTGATGGAGGACCAATATCAGAACAAATTCCCCTATAAATATTGTTGAAATAATCGCTATCTTCTCTATATTTTTTAACGTCATCAATAATGAATGCGTTCTTTACGGAACATTATATCCGAAATTTTGGACTGTATTATATTAAAAACTAAATCAGTTTGTTTGAAAATTAATTCAAACTTAGGAGAAATAAGAAACAAAAATTATTTAAAATATTTTTAAATCCACCGGAATCTCTAATTGTGTCTTTATCATGCGCGAACTCTTCATCATCTAAAAATAAATCAAAAGCCTCCAGCAGTTCTGTTTTATACTTATTGATAAAACAGTCTTTATTTCGATTTATTTATTTTAAACGCACACATTAAAATTTAAACAAAATTTATAAACACATTAAAATTAAGTGACAGCAAACGAAACACGGTCCTATTATGTTGGGTTTGTGTCTGTAAAAAAAGAAAGAGAAAAATGAGTTTCTCAACTCAGTGAAATGCGGTCTAGCACCGCTCACACACAACACACATACACACGTGCCGAGACAAACTCGTGCACCGGCAGGGCGCTGAAGGGGTATCGAGACAAACTCGGATACCGGCACCAGTCTGTGACAAACACAGACAAGCCTACCGCGACAAACACGGCACCCTCTCCTACCGCACAAATAAAAAAAAAACTACCATACACACACCTAACTATGATGAATGGCACTAAGCCGCACTCACCTACTCCGTGCACAGACAAGACTCGACTGATGCACAGGAAGGCAAATTCATCATATTCAACAATTCTCGCGGAATTGCCAGACTAACCTAACTATATTTTGACATTATCAATATAATTTCAATCGATCGCGACTTAAAATTCCATCTAGTTTGACTTGAGTGAGGAAGTCGTCTTCCGCGAACTTTGTCTAGTATATTAGTTCGCTTTGTGGAATTTGTGAAAAAAGAAACTATGCCCGTTATATTTGCAAAAAATCCGATATTCTTTAATTTTACACGCGTCATCTTGTAGAATTAAATTTAATCTGTAGGCATTGCAATGTAACAATGCTTGCGGAGCAATATCTTTAACTTTTCGTTGCAAGCCATTCAAGTCCCCCGACATCACCGAAGCGCCGTCGTATGTTTGTCCAGCAAATTTGTCGCTGATATTAAATTCTTGGAATTTATTAGTTAATAACTGAAAAAATTCGTCCGCTTTCTTCCCTTCGGAAACATTAAAAAACTGCATAAATCTTTCAATTAATTTCCCCTCTCGATTTACAAATCCGAAAATTACTGACAACAAACATTTTATATCCGTAGACTCATCAATTTGCCATGAGAAGCAAGAAGCGTTTTTAATTTCGTTATTAATGTATTTTTTTAAAAACATGATTAATACTACTTATCAAATGATGTTGAATAGTCTTGGAAAGACCACTAAACACCGAAGAATCATCTAAGGAGTCCTTGTATTTATTATCATATTTTGAAAGAAGACTTGCTAGCTCTCGGAAGTTGCACCCGATTTATGGTCCTTATGGTCCCTGTAGCATAATGTCCAAGCTTCCATATTTCATCGAAAAAAGGTAGTGATGTAAAAAAAATTATCCGCGTAGAAACTGTAACAATCCATTGGAAGTTTAGATATCAAGTCGAGCACAACAGACCCACCTACGCCAAAGTCTGGATGAGTATTTCCGTTACTAGCTCCTTGGTACAGCTCTCCATTGATCATATAGCCCAAACGAGTACAACTAGACCAGGATTTGTAATCGAATCTTATGGGTTTACCATTCATGTGTTGTTTCATGCTTTCAGTAATATGGTATCATTGATTCGTCGATGCTTAAGCTTTTGTCTTTTGCCACCGTTTGTTCATAAGGTTCCAAAATGGTTCGAATTTTCGCGAATCTGTTTTTTTTTTTGGGTCCAGATTATGATTATCCGAAACATGTAAATAACGTAACTTTAAGAACACACGTTTTAATAGCTTTAATCGTTTATTTTGTAAGAATGGCGTTGGATTATAAACTTGTGTTTCCTCCTTGCCAATCCGCCGCGTGTTCACAATTGTTCTCTACTCGTCAGAATGACAAGTGTCAGAAGTCTTCTCCTTTCTTTCGGACACTGCGGAGGCTTGGCATTACAATGTTGTTAGGAGGGTTAGTGATTGAGGCGGCCGTTAAATTTGAAAAGAGTTATAATTATATTACATAACAGATCGTCAAACCTATTTCTTGACGTTGCTGATGCTACGCCGTGAAAATCTCAAGGCCTCAGTGCATTCAGTATCTGGTAACGCTATTATATCCCGACAACAGCAAGATCCCAAAGAAAAGAACAAAGGACACGGAAATTATGAACTTATGAGGAAGATCTGCCGATTTATCCGGCTTTTCAGGAATATCTACCTGTTTCCATTTCCTTTCAGCTTGCACACGTTTTTTCTTGGGATTCGCTGAGGATTTGCTAGGGATATTTTTTGTTGCAGGCTGATCACAGTTTTCCATTAGTGTTATGTCGCATTCTGAAGACACCGTTGCACGAAATTTATAGCCTCCTGGAGATGAGCTTTTAAGTCATCACAATGAACTTTTTCTGCTCTGTCGAGTTGGTGTTCACATAATTAAGGCCACGTACACATACAGTGCGATGCCGAGCTTTTCCGGACCGGCCGATGCCATGCGATGAGAAATGTCAAGAATAACACAACAGACAAATATCCGGAAACCTCTTTTATTAACAACTCTTTTCATACACGTTTTTAGCAAAATTAAATTTACTTCCGACCGGCACGACGTTCTCTTCACGACTGGGTTGATTGTAGACAAGCGGGTTCTATGGTGTGTGTATGCTCGAGACAGGGCTCACACAGCTACCCTCATCCCACATGTATATATAAAAATTCACAATGGTATTGGAATCCGATCTGCACAAATCATGTCTCTCATGTCGATATCTCCATATCAGCATCAAACAGCACGAAACCCATCTCTCTATTTATATGTAAACATACATACAATACACCATGCCACTACGAAATCGATCCAAACACAAACCTCCATGTCGCTTTCCTCGGCGACAATACTCATTACATCGTCTGAAACGGGACGATGATTATTGGACATAGAAAAGTTCTCCATCGTACAACCCGACGTCGCATCGATAGCAGTCTGAATGGTACAAGCAGCTATGTAGTTATTCGGTAGTTTTACTATCGATAGTTATTCGATTGTTCTACTATCGATTGTTTTACTATCGATAGTTATTCGATAGTTTTTCAAAACTATCGGAAACTATCGATAGTCAAAACTATCGATAGTGCCCATCACTAATTTAAATAGGAACCAGCACGAAGGTTCCCATTTAAATTTAAATGCTAAGAAATTTTTTTTCTTGCGATGGGAAGCTTATCGCTTTTTATCGCATCGCCCGTAGTGTGAATGGGCTGTAAGTCGTCTTGACGTTGATAGCTTTCAACCTTGTTTGATCGAGTTATACTTCACACCATGGAATACTTGCCTTAGAGTACCATGTTGCAACTGAGCTTGGCCAATGTGTTCAATGTAAGTTTCACCAGTTATTTCCCTTGTTGTCACATGGTTTGTCGATATTGGAGAGCAGCAAGCGATGAGACAAAGAAAGGGCAGCCATGGAGATAATTTTGATCTAGCTCCTCTGTTGATTCTTTGTTTCTGATCTGACTCGCAATTTAAGTATTTGTGCCGGTAGCCTTTGTATAATTTTCTGGTGTATTGTCATCGTGGCGTGTAGTTAATGGAACCGGCAAGGGACATAGTTTGTTAATGTGCCTGGAAGACTGATTTTCATTGCCGAAACCCAAGGAACCAAGTTATCTTCTCCGGGACGAATCTCTTCGATACGTGCAAGAGGACACTTGGTATATGGAAGGTCCCACATAAGAAAGTTTCCTATCGCGTAACTTATCTACCAAATCAAAAGCGGAGAAAAATTGTCGGCTGTTACATTTTGGCCTTTCAAGCCTTCTGTCAGATCCAACACAACACGTTCTCCTTGGTTTTTCTCAGGTTGGGCATTTTTAGGTTTGCCAAGGTATGGTTGGATGTTCCATACGTATTTCAAACCATACTTTGCAGGCTTTGAAGGCATTAATTTTCGAAACGAACATCGTCCCCTTGAATGCGAGAAGCCGTTTGTCAATGATTACGTTTTCGTGGCAATTGTAAAGCATTGGAAAATGGAGTTGCCAATGGTCCCACAATTCTCGAATCGGAGCAAATTTGTCGGTACCTCGCAATTGTTTTCGACTTGGGGTTACCACCTCCGTCGCGTGAGAAGCTCATCATATAATGCATCCTCATCTAAAATAAAATTGACTGCTTCAACGGCTCGTAAAGTTGCTTTATGATTTATTTTTTCTTCCAAATTTAAAATAGAAAAATATTTAAACGGCGAATTATCATAATCATACTATCTCTCCAAGTATAAGATAGCACGCTGATATACAGAAATAGCCTCTTTTTCAAATACAATTGTTTTTATTTTTTGTCAATTTCGTCAAACTTTTATTTACTTTCGACCCAACAAAATTATCATTAACTCTAGCCCTTAATCCGTCTTTCATGGTTGTCATTATGACATGTGTTGCAACGTGTTTAACGTAACAAATAATTGTAGACTAAATTTGTGAGAACCTCTCTTTATTTTAATCCAAGTAAACTGAAGAGGAACTACAAATTCCTATAACACAAACAGTAAATTTATAGTTACTTGACATTATATTGAACAAAAAACTCACTTTAGTGTTTCTTTTTAACTCAAACAAATTTAATTGAAAAGTTTCGTTTTTATATCCGGTGCGATGGTTGCAATGGTTGAACGAAGACTGACTCATGGCTGCTGTCGACATGCCGGACTGGTCGAACGGTCTTGCCAACAACATGAATATGCGTCCTCGCAATTTTTTCCTTCTCTAACGCCTTTATGCTGTTTCTCGTATGGTTCATAAAATGCTGAACAAAATTTAAATAGCAATCTGCAAATGTTAGCGATTCATTTAGATCGTCCAGTATTTCGTTTTGTTGGTTTTTGACAAAGCCCCATATAGTTTTGTCGACTTCCTCTTCATCTTCATTGATGAAGTAAAGTTATAATCCGGGTCATTTTTTTATTATTATTTCAACAGTTGGGAGCAACGACAGCCATCTTGCTGCTCCATGACGATAAATCTCTTCATATTCTATTTGAACTTCGTCGCAGCATTCCTTAAAAATTTGCACATATTTAGCGCTAGTTGAAAATTCAGCAAAAATCTTCTTCATCTTCAGGTGAAAATTCAGTTTTTTGAATATATCTGGAAAACGATGAGTCTGACCGCAAATTAATTGTAATCTTCTGAATGTATATTCAAAAGGGGTTCTGACCCTGAACTGTACTGAACGGGCAGACGATCGGATGGCAGCTGACTCATTAGAGGAAGCAGAGCAGAGTCGACAAGACAACTCCTTCTGATAGACTTCATTAGAGAAATTGCACTCGTAACCCAAAATTTTTGTCGCATCTCATTCACCACCACGTTCTGATGATGTCGCCTTCGATGAACATCCTCCATTAACAGGCGGGTAATATGATGCTTTCGCTCTGTGGCTCACTTGGTTGAGTCGCACTCTACGATGCTAGTAATCTATAGTGCTTGCAACATTATATACACTCCGAAATTATATGCAATGAAACGTTGACTCGAAATAGCCTATAAACGGCTGACTTAACGCACCCAAGCCCCACAAGGGGGAGAAAAAGAACATGCTGCTTTCTCGGCATAATAATGGCTTGACGTGCAGACAAAGGAAGACAATAGGCGGCCGTTGGTTCTTATGCCGGCTACTTTGCCCTTATACAGCTATGGTTCTTGGATAAGGACTATATCCAGACCCTCGGCTGCGAGATGAGGCGGCTTTATTGTGCTGAAGGTTGATCTGAACCACCTTCAGCATCATGAGGCCGCTTAGATACCGCTTTGAAGATTATTTGGTTTAGACCAAAGTAACCTATGTGGTCTCTGGCCTCCAGCGCCCTTCAGTTTGTTTCGTCGATCCATGCGACCAGATTTAGTCCGGTTTTATCTTTTGTGGATGCAACGACATTCCATTCCTCGGTGTTCAGCCCCTGGTTCTGGGTCTTGAGGAGCGTTAGAATCTTCTTCGGATCCTCCGTACCAACTATGTTCGTATTCGGAATCCGAAACATAATTTTGCTGGTTTTGACCACTTCCCTCGCATCGCCTACGCGAAGGATTTCTGGTGTGTTTGTTCCTTTTTAAATTCAAAAACACTTTCATATTGCTGGTAGCTCTTTTATTTTACACATGTATCTTTTTACTTGACTGGCACTTACAATGTGTGTGCGTCTAGTCACGTACACTACTTTATATAGAAGCTACAGTAGGTTACATTATTTTTACTTAGTTGCTACAGTGTATATAACAATTTCTCCCTCCCATGGGTTAATGAAAGGTATTGTGACCTTTAACCAGTGCTTGGCTTCCTGATTCGCGCAGGTTACGTAGAGAACGCCCTACGTAGCTATTGGTGAAGAGTGGGGCCTTGGATGGCTCACACTTGAAGACCTCTGTCACGATAGCCCGCTGAATGTCCTTTGCCATCTCAGTGGTGAGTTTTTTCGACTGGGTATCTGTCCAGAACCACCATTTGAGGGAGCAGAGGTCTTCCTTGAAAGTACTCCCTGATACTACTCCTGATGGACCGGGTTTTGTCGACAGAGTTTCTCTATACCCGGTGTTTGGCCGTTTTTTCTCTGCTTCTTCTGCGGGGGGGGGGGGTTGTTTTTGGGCACCGCAGGCAGGTCTTGGGATTTTCCGTGGGTCCGCTTTTGTCGCGGCCTTATGGGTTCACCCCTTTCCCTTGCCTTTTCAATGGCGATCTTACGTTGTTGGGCTCCAGAAAGCGTCGGCTTTCTGTTTTTGAGGGTTAGTTGTCCCATCTTTGTGGTTGTGTTTGCCACGTCGGACCTCTCTGGTCTTGTGCAGGATGCACTTCCCTGAGAGGGTGTATTCGAGGGTTGGGACATACCTTCCTTGCCTTCCGCTGCTTGGCTTATGGATGAACCATTTCCTTCAGCTTGGGCGGGTTGGTTTTGTTCTACCCTCTTTGTGTGTTCTGTTGTTTGTGTTTTTTTTTTTTTGTATCCATTTTGGTCCCACGAGTATGGCGGTGAAAAGAGGTACACGTGCTTAGTGACCCCTTAAGCACGCAAGGCTGTTTATTCTGAAGTTTCGCCCGGTTCCTCAGAAGCTCCGTTTGTGACACCATTTGTCCCTGGTGCCATTCACCCATCGGCACGGATCGCATTACACCTTAAGTTTAGGATTTGGAAGATGTTAGTTGGCTGTGTGTTGAAGTTCTGTTCTGTTATTTGTAAGTATACTGTCCTGTGTTCCGTCAGTATGCAGCGCTAAGCCCCCGCACCGCGTCAAGGTCCTTTCTACGCGGGGGATATAGGAACAGTAAGATTAGTTACATTTTTTGCTGGCTGCTTGGAAATGCAAGCGGATGCAAAGTGATTCTTCTTTTTACAATTGTGACAGATTTTCCCGAACGCTGGACAATTCCTCCTTCCATGTTTGCCACTACTTTTTGTACTTGTGTATTTCGGTTGATTATTAGGTTTAGATCTAGGAACAGAAAATTTACTTTTATTTGTTTTATTTTTCAAAGACAAAATACTTATCCGCCCTTGTATCTCCTTAGTCTGAGAAGCCGTCAGCTCCGCGATTCGGCATATTTCCACACATTTAGCGAAGGTTAGGTTATCCACTTTAATCAACTTGGATTGCAAATTCGTGTCGAATATTCCTAGAACTATTCGGTCTCTTGTCATGTCCTCCAAACCGCATCCAAACTCACATGTTTTCGCTAATTTTATTATGTCAAAAGGCTCCGCTTCTTTTTGACTTCGTGAGTAGAATTGGAATCTTTCGTATATGATGTTCCGACGGGGTGTTACAATGTGTTCCTCGAACTTCTCTATAATTGTCTTGATTTTATGTTTTTCCGTCTCCTTCAGCTCAAAATGATTACATGTTTGCACGGCCTCTTCACCAGTGCAACTCAGGAAACGGACCACCTGGACTCTCTCACTTTCCAAATCCGTTTTTGAAGCCACCGCATAAATTTCGTATAACTGTTTAAATGACTGTGTGGGTGGTTTTAAGTTAAGTTTTTAAGTGCCTGTTGGCTGCGTGGATCCATTTTCATGTTGTTTATTTGTTGTCGGAGCTCGTACACCTCGTCTTCCAACTCCAACTAATACGTCGTTGCGCTGCTTCGTTGAAGATTCTGGTGGTTTCGGCCTTCGTGGCTGCTGGTTGCAGCTGATGCGGTGGCCAGACCTCCTGTGGTGGCGGGACTTGCTTCTCCGCCTCGGCTCCTAGGTGGTCGGCTATGTCCCCTAGTGTTTGCAGGTCGACCCGGGTGAATTTGCTCGCTGCGACTTTTACATGCTCCGGCAGCTTGCTGAGTCACGTCTGGCGCATCCATTCGAGGTCCTCGGTCAGTAGTGTGGCGATGGATTGTATTTGTCGGAGGGCTGCCGACGGCGATTGGTTTTCGCCGCTCACTTCGTCCACCTTCTTTATCACTTCCTGGCGTGCTGCCTGTTGGCACGTTTCTTCAGCGGGTTTCTTCAGCGCCGCGTATTGGGCGCCTGGCTTTGGCGGTTTGCCCTCCAGCGACTTTATTTTCGCCGCGATTAGGGTTGGCAGCTGCCCGATTATTGTAGTGTATTTTATTCGGTCTGAAAACACCCCGGCAGCCTCAGACGTCATCTCCGCCTGCCAAAACCAAACTTCGGCCTGGTCGTGGTCGAATGGTGGCAGCTTCGTCGCTCGGGTGCGTGGCTCGCTGGGGACGATGGTGGTGTTGGGACTACCTTCGTCGCTGTCCGAGGAGGGCACCTCTTCTTCCGGCACTGCGTTTGCCATTTCTTTTCCGCGCGCTGATGCTTGCCTTGTTGGCGCGCGACTTATAATTCTGGAGATTTTACTTTTGAAAAAAAATTAATCTTTACAACTTTATTCGTTGAAGGTTCATACAGAACTGATTATCACATTTCAAGATTATACAAATGATGTTATACGATACATTAGACAAGATAAATTTAGCATTACTGAGAATTACATTAGACAAAATATTACAAAGAATTTTATTAAGCTAATCGTGCGAACCATGTATGCAATCATGCAAAAATATGTGTGCATCTCGGATATCCGATGCTTGGATAGTTTTATATGGTTAAAGATGTTGTTGACGTAACTCGCGGTGCACTCACGCCACTGTTTTTTCCTTTTTGTTTTTCTATCTAACCACGCACTATTGTCTTTTTGTTTTTCTCTTTTAGTCGCGCACTATCGTCTTTTTGTTTTTCTATCTTAACCACGCACTATTGTTTTTTTGTTTCTCTCTTTTAGTCGCGCACTATCGTCTTTAATACACTCGTCTGTATGCGCACTAGTGTTTACGTTTCGATTTCGCGCACTACTTTTTTGCGGAGTATGCCTGTGCCCCGTCGTTGTCGACTGCCGTTGTACGAGTGTTGCTTGTTGTACGGCGGCGTGGAATGCTGCTCGTGTGTTCCACGAGTCACTTATATTCCCCGTTAAGGCTAACGGTGGAGGTTTTTGAAACTCCATATTTGTTTTGTTTTTTTTTTTTTTAATTCGGGTTGGCACTTTTCACTGTGAAAATCTTCTGTTTCGCTATTTATTCTCACTTGACGGGGAAACTAAGTATTTTATTTGCTTTTTCGCAATGTCCGATTAAATGTTAACCGATTTTTCACTTCTTAACTGTGAATTCTTTATCTTTATTTTTATTTCACGATTTTTTTTCACATCGGACATTTTATGAAAATTATGTTCAAATCACTGTGACTATTCTCTTCACTGATTCATATATTTATCGGGTTTCATTTCACTTTGTTAACCCTTATTTATAATTTTTTACGTTAACGCATTTTATTTTATCGGACAAAATCTTTCCCACGTCAAGTCGGCACGTATTGGCTGCGCCATGTTCAGTATGAGAGTGACACTTTATTCAATAGTATATATGATACAGTATATAACATAGTACATAAGCAGGTAGTTGTCAACTTCACTTAACTCTAGTACGTCATTCTTAAAGCTAATACTAATATACAAATCAGCTTCTTGCTGCATAAGGCGACACACTACAGTCTCGGCATCGGCTAGCTCGGCCGGAGTTATTTCATTCTTACATCGGTGCCTCGATGCGGGTATACGGCTATTTTTGATGAACCACAGCATCAAGGAGATAATTCGCAACAGCTTTAAGTTTTAAGTACGACGAAAATTTGCAAACTTCGATCACAGGGCTTTCTCCTTCAGACATAAGAAGAACCCTCGAATGTATTTCTTTAATACGGCAATCCTGAGTTCATGTCGCAAAGCTCCTGTGTCCACATGTTTGAACGTTGACGTAGAACGTCGGCCCCATTTCTCCATCTCGAGTTTTCGTTGAAGTCATTCATCCTTGTTGCATCGTCGGCGACATTCAATTCACTTGGCAGCCATACTACGATGATGTCGCCTGCAAAGATTCACTTGAAACTGATCAACTGATCTAAGTCCAGTGATGAATCTAACCTACTAAAATCAAATTCCGTCACCCACGCACACGCTACACTGAAACCTTAAACCAGTGAAGGATCAGTGCAGGAATATCAGCTGGATCCTTACAAATACGCCAGTGGTGTACACATGCATCTATCGCCCGCCCAAGTGACCATTGCTCTTTATCTAAATTTCATTCTACTTACGAGTGACACTGCCTTCTGGAGCAGAAGATGATGAGATTTGGTGCAAAATAAGAGTTGCGGTTTGTTGCTGGATCTCCACAACTCTCGATTTGGCCTTCCCCAGCGTTCGGTGCAAGTATATAGATCAATACCTAGGCCCAATGATGGTACTGCCTCATACTTTTCGACGTTGTACTTTATTTAAACTTTGAAGTAATTAACCAATATTTTGGGGTGCTCCTCGCAATTAAGGACATTTTCGCGCCTCTGTGTACCACCACCATAAAAGGTTGTTAAATTATAGCAATTAAGGTCCCCTGAGGGATAATCATCCTTTAGAGTAAAGACTACAAATATGGAATAGTCACATAATATGGAATACCATCCCAATTCGCCTTTTGGAGGTGACTTCTCAAATTTTCCTTCAATGAGATATGCTTCTAGCAGTCAAACGTTAGTCAGAGGTCAAATCACGTATCGGAAACACGTGTAGTCCAAGTTTCGAGCAAAGATCAAAGTTCAGTGAGACTTTTTTTTTAAGTTTATATTTTTTTTCAAAGTTTATTCTTTGTGATATTTTTTTTTTGGGGAAAATAACTCAAGTAGGACATGCTTAACATTAGTAATCAATCAATTTTTATGGAAACTGTAAATAGCAGCGTTTGTAAGCTAGTTGAGCATTAATTTTAAATTTTCAGAAATGGCGCCGGGAAACAAGCGGAAGCATTGGGACGAAGATAGTATGTTTTCAGAAATGATGCCGGAAAAGAAGCGGAAGGAATATGACGAAGATGATATCGCAGCTGCAATAGACGCAGTACTAGCTAAAAGAATGGCGTATCCTATGGCGGTCAAATTATATAACATACCACGTACAACCCTCTCTCAGCGTTTAAAAAAAGCGTTAAATGCTGATGCCGTCGTCAGAAAACCCTTTCTGCCTTCAGATCTTGAGGACCAATTGGTGGAATATGCTCTCCTAATGGAGAGAAAGTTTTTTGGACTAACAAGGAAGGATATTCGGCGCATGGCTTCTCAGTTAGCCATCAGAAATAATATTAAAGGCTTTGGTACCACTGGTTTTGGAGGTAGGGGCTGGCTAAAACAGTTTCTGATACGTCATGACGATAAATTATCAATGATACAGCCGACAGGAACATCTGCCTTTGCAAGAGCACGACGTTTTTCCCAGGACAATGTTAAAGCGTTCTTCGGTTCATTGGAAAATGCGTACGCTGAAAATGAATTTCCGCCACATCGTATTTATAACGTCGACGCAACCGGGCTATCGATTTTCCAATCGAAAGTACCTGAAGTTGTGGCAGCTAAAGGGAAGAGACAGATTGGAGCTATAGGTTCGGATGAGCGTGATTCGCTGATCACTGTAGTCCTTGCGATGAGTGCGGGTGGAAATTTCGTACCTCCTATGTTGATTTTTCCGCGAAAAAATATGAGCGTTCACCTAATGAAAGGTGCCCCACCTGGCTCGATTTCAACGTGCCATCCTTCAGGCTGGATACAGGCCAAAATGTTTACAACCTGGTTCTCCCATTTTGTTGATACAACGAAACCATCGGTGCATGATCGAGTTCTTTTGATTTTAGACGGACTTTATAGCCATACTCGAAATATAGACGTTATTGAGTTGGCACGGAAAAATCATGTAACACTAATTTGCTTGCCTCCGCATTCGACCCACAAGCTTCAACCAATCCATAAGTCCTTAATGCGTCCTTTAAAACTCTATTATTGCGAACAAGTGAGAATATTTATGGAAAACGAAGGACGTGCCGTATCTCATCAAGATGTAGCCGAACTATTTGGTAAGGCATATTTGAAAGTCCAGTCAGAAGAGCTGGCAGCGTACGGTTTCAGAAAGACGGGAATATATCCATTAAATTCGGCAATTTTCCACGACATATCTGGTAAGGCAATATATTCGCAGCAGATATTTGATAGATAATAATTTTAAACTCGTATTTTATTGTAGAGCTCAGGACAGGTGCAGGACAAATTATAAAGCCGATTCGAACTTATCTAGGCAGAAAAGCCAGGAAGCCTGTCGCGAATACGACATCACCGCACAAAAATAGTTTGGCCAGTGAAATGGTTTTGCAAAATGAGCCAACCTCGAACGGAACAGAAACAATCGAAAAACTTTGTGAACCCCAGCCTGGTCCATCCAGTAGTACCAAGTCGAAAAATGTTCCGGCGGACAGCTCTGAAGGTTCCTGCGATTCGGATTGCCAAATCAGTTTGCAGGACTCTTCATTGAGTGAGGATGAATTGCCCGTCTTAAAAGAAACTCCAAATACAGACGATGCTGAGTGTGCCTTTTGCGGGACGATGTTCAGCGAGGACAGAATAGGAGAAAAGTGGGTGCAATGCATGATGTGTGAGCTTTGGTTCCACATATTATGTGCAGGATATGAATTTGGGGCGTATATATGTGACTTTTGCCAATAATGTTTTGTTATTATTTTCAATGAATGAATCTAATTTTGTATGTATTTAACGCTAAAGTGTACTGAGTTTATTCTTTGTAAGAATATTTTTTTCATTAAAATTAAATTCAAAATATTTTTGAAAAACAAGATGGTATTCCATATTTGTCTACTTTTCCTCTATATATTCTAAAGCTTTGTTTGAAAGCAATTACTAGCGGGGACATTGTAACACGAGTGTTCTTTGGTTCCTTGAAAGTTTAGACGTCTTTGGGACTTTATGACGTTGGAGGAGAAATAGGGGTGGAATTATGTATCTCGAATCACGAAACTTTTTCGAGCTTCGAGCAAAATTGGTAGCATCATCATCCATATCGAGCTCGAAATTTAGGTATGTACAAGTTTCGACTTAAAACCGTACTACGTATCTCGATATCATCAAATTTTGACAGTCGGAAAAAGGTTTTTTGCACCGATGTCGAGTTTTAGCGTACTCTGGCAAGTGTCCGATTCTTCGGTGGAAAAGGAGCAGCATTAACCCGACCACGCTTAGCTGCGATTTCCTATTCCAAATTTGAAGGGCGACCAGGTTTTCTTGCCAACGGTATGCCAGATTTTGTAAGACAAGTCGCAACTTCCATTATGAATTCGTACAACAATTTGAGTGGCTTTGTGAGTTGTACAGGGAAGCATTGATGATGGTCATATCGCACCCAAGCACGCGTCCATTAGATCGATGCCTCCCATGTACTTGTTGTTCTTATGTATGACGTTCGGGCACTCTATTGACTCCACCGATTTCACCTTTTTGTTAAAACGCTGGACAGCTGGAGCTGTTGTCGCTGCCGTTTCGTCGGAAGATAAATATGGTTTGATTCCAGCCATTGTGGATGCCATATTCACTACTTTGTTGTCGTTCTATGCAACTGTAGACACTTCAAAGCCGTCGAATGTGGCCACATATTCAAGGCTATCCACACGTTTGTCAAACTTTTGCGGAAGTTTGCACTGTGGATTACGCTGGCGTCGAATCGGGGTTGGATACGATATCCCCAGTCACAAAATCCCCAAACCAAAATCCCCAAATCAAAATCCCCATAATCAAAATCCCCGAAATCAAAATCCCCGAAATCAAAATCCCCGAAATCAAAATACCCAAAACCAAAATCCCCAAACGAAACTCCCCATTCCCCATTTGAGGGGTGATCTAAGAACGCGCGCGCGTTCTAAGATCACACCTCAAATGGGGAATGGAGACTTTCTTTAGACTATTGTAGATGGTAAATGATAGAAGTTAAATGGCAGATGATAAATGGTAGATGGTAAATGGTAGGTGGTTAATGGTAGACGGATGGTAGGTTTAAATGGTTGATGACAGATGGTAAATGGTAGATTGTAAATTGCAAATGGTGGGTGGTAAATAGCAAATAGTAGATGGTAAATGGTAAATAATAAATGGTAGGTGCTTTAGACTATTGTAATTGAATAGTCCTACTATGCATTAAAAAATATCCGTCGTGGACTAATATATATGCTAATCAACGGTAAACTCTTTGAAGTAACACAGAACAACAGCAGATAATGTGCAGGCGATTAAATATGCAATCGGTTCCAACAATAAGCCAACCAAGTTTTCCGCGAATATTCGTTCGGATGAGGACTTGTCTCGACGATGTTAAAGAAAACCTATTATGTTTAGAACGATATATGCAATGGACTCGAATATTTTGTTTGTGCTAATCAAAAAATAAGTTAGTATCGATTCACGTCCTCCAAGTGCCATTTACCATCTACCATTTAACACCTTTCATCTACCATTAACAATTTACAGTCTTTCATCCATCAACCATTTACCATCTACCAGCCATCTACCATTTTTTACTACCATCCATCTACCATTTACCATCATATTTCGGGTGTTTGGGGATTTTATGATTGGGGATTTTGTATATGGGTATTATGATTATGGGGATTTTGAATATGGGGATTTTGATTTTGGGGATTTTTCTACGTTTGGAGATTTTGTGATTGGGGATTTCGTATGGTTCCCGTCGAATCGTTCCAAGCGAGCATATGCCTTGAGTGCGAAGGTAAACAAGAAGCGGGATGGATGTGTAGTAGTTGTCGAAAAATATGGTGTGTCCAACAAAGCGTGATATGTCACGAACCAAACGAACAACTATATTGGCTGAAGCGCCTAAATTAGGTTCACCATCCCGACAGTGATCATCATCACCCGAATAGATCTCGAAAGAATAACAAAACCCGCTGTTGTCACACAATAGGAACAGCTTATCGCCCCATGGGTGAGGCTTATCTGGCAATGAGTTATCCATATCCATATATATATATATATAGTTAGTTATAGTTATAGTTGCCATATAGTTATCCATATCTTATAGAAACGAAGACTGTTTCTATATATGTGTGTATAGTGTATCATATTGCGTTATATAAAAACGGTCCGGGACGTGGGCCTATTATTTCGATTGATTATTGATTGATTGGATTATTGATTGATTACGATTGATTGATTGATTATTGATTGATTGATTTGGTAGTTGATTGATTGATTATTTATTGATTGATTGGTTGATTGATTATATGAAAGTCTTTTTGAATCGATTGAATCCTTGAGTGAAAAGTATTAGCAAGCAAGTATATGGATTCGGAGGGCGAAGATCCTAGTGAAGCAGACAACAATGGTGACAGTGTGAACATGCAGGAGAATCCGCCACTAGCAGACAAGCAAAATCAGCAGCCATTGGGTGTGCTGCATCAACTAATAACAGCAGCGAAGAACGTCCCAGACAGGAAGTGGGTAATTTTCGTGGCACACATCTGCTCATCAACGCAAAGTCTTCCTTTCATTGGAACTTTCTTGAAATTCCGATTTAACGCATCTATCAATGGACGCAATTTGTATAGCCGGTCGCAGTTTTGGTCCTTCTGTGGAACGTTGCAATGTTTTGTTGTCGCATCTCAAGACGGTGTCTCACTCGCTGGCTTCGCGCAATCGCCTCTGCCGATGTCGACGGTCCTGGGCTCAATGTCGTTGTCTGTGCATCCGATGGCTGTTGTGCAGTCGATGGCCGATTTCTCGGTTGATTCGCGTTATCGTTGAAGTGTAGATAGCGACGAATCTTTTCGTATCGATTTCTCGGCATGCTGTCGCTTATGGGTTCGAAAAAGGTGCCATCACTCCAGTACATTCGTGAGTTAGTGTATCTGACCACCGACATGAAATAGTTGACGCCAAGGAATCGTTTCATTTCATCTGGTGTTGTTTTTAGCCCTTCGGATTGCATTCGATATAAATGACCCATTGCCGCCGTTGTTGAACCGAATAAAAATTACTTTGTTGAACCATATTCGAAATTATATCGTCGGTCATAAAAAATGAAAAAAAATTCTTCAGGAGTGAGTTTATCCTTTCCGCGAAATTGAACCCAGGCTTTATTCAATTGTAAGTTCTGTTTGCGCCATAATGGTTTTTCGAAAACATCACTATCTTTATCCACCGTTACGTTTTCAAACATTGCAGCATATTCGGCCCAGCGTGAAGCGTCGCCAACAATCGAGGTCTCATCATCCTCTACACATGGTGAATACATCAATCAAAATCATGAATCCAAACAATCAAAGCTCATCTTTACCTTGATTCGATTCAATCGGTTCATTATTTGCAGTTTCTTCAGCAGTAATTTTAACATCAGCAACTGGAAATAAACGAAGAAATTTATTCATCACAGGATAAAAACAGAAATCAAATCAAATTTTACTTTGATTCAATGCTTCATTGCCACTGGTACCTTCTTATTCTTCTTTTAGCGGTGCAGAAAGGTGTGACCCGCTGTGCATCTATGTGGATTCGAGTTATGGTTCGTCGATGTTTTCGTCCGTGATGTCAAGGGACTAAAACATAGCTGCTGCAATAGGGTTTTCCAACAGTGAGATAGGGGTTAGGTCAGTGGGCGCAGCTGGGCATTGAAACAAGTGACCCACATCGTGTGGAGCGCCAGCGCAGTTTGGACAGATGTTTTGAATGTCCAGGCTTATGCGAGAAAGGTACGAATTGAGGTGCGAACAAAAGCCCGACCGAAGTTGAGCTAATGTCACTCTAGTGGCTCTCGGGAGCCTAATCTCCTCAGGCGAAATGGGTGGTGGGCGCACTGAGAGGACTCTATTCGCAACTAATCTCTCTTCTGCAGTGTGCATCTCAGCGATGGAAGGGGGGTATGCATAATCGTCGTAAGGGTCCCTCTTGTATCCCTGGACCTCTCTCTCTAGGTCTCGTAAACCACGCCATGAGACTGTGGTTGGGATGATCCTCACGGTAGCAACCAACAAGATACTGTTTAGACAGTAGGAGATTGTGGTCACGTATTGGTATCAATTTTGTCTCTTGATGTAAGTGATCCTGGACAGACATCAAGAGGCAATATGTGGCTGTGCGTAGAGCAGCATTTTGGCAGACCTGAATTTTGGACCAGTTTGTATCACATAGACTATGTGACCAAACTGGGGCTGCATAATCAGCGGCTGCTCGACCCACCGCTTTGTATGTGACTAGCATGGTTTCTTTATCCTTGCTACCAGCTAGTGCTTTTACGATTTGGTTCCTACTGTGCATCTTTTCGCAAACGGATGCCACGTGATGAGCTGACGTCATCATGCTCTCTAATTGGAGCCCGAGAATTTGAAGATTAGCAACAGTAGGAATTGGATTGTTGCCAATACGTACATCAATCTCCCACCGACAATCCCCCGACCAGGTGGTAAGAAATGTCGCAGAAGATTTAGACGCAGAGATGGTGAGGTTTCGGCTTTGGAAGAAAGCCTGTAATCGCACAAGATAGCGATTAATTTGGTGGCGCATTTCATCCTTATCCTCCCCTGTGGCGAGTACGGTGCAATCGTCTGCGTAGGAGATCACCTCGATTCCTTCCGGTGGTGTAGGAAGGCCGGACATGTAGATCTTGAACAGAGGGGGGGGGGCGGGGGAGAGTACCCACCCTGTGGAACTCCTAATTTGATTTTCCTCAGCTTAGAACGTTTGCCTGGTACCTTCAGCAGGATAGCTAGCAACTTCCGGAACATCGGTGTCATCGTCGGCGGAAACTGCAACAGATCGTGTCGTAACGTGACGGCAGACCAATGTCGTCATCACTATCACAATCATTACCAATCGTATATAAGGCAGCTTCGAAGGCAAATTCCGGATCAAATAAAAATAAATAAATAACAG
This sequence comes from Microchrysa polita, assembly GCA_949715475.1. NCBI lineage: Eukaryota > Metazoa > Arthropoda > Insecta > Diptera > Stratiomyidae > Microchrysa > Microchrysa polita. Next base: position 25,089,397 of record OX454420.1, on the reverse strand, counting down.
GCGCGACAATCCAGCATTGGACTAAGGCCGCAGGATGTGTTAGTGACATCCTATTTCCAAGATCTTTTCTGCTTTTTGTTGAGGTAATGAGATCAGCATCACGCTCAGCAGTGTTATTTATCCCCATAAATGGGTACTCGTTTAACATCTGAGTGAGATCATAGTCCGTCACAAGCTCGTGAGTTCGAAAAACACCATGATCCACGGTGAGATTCGAACTCATGACCCTGTGCACCGAAGGTGCGCGCACTAACCGCTAGACCAGCCAGACAAATTCCGGATCAACGTCTCTATTTTCTCCGGGAAAGTCGCCAGCTTCACTATCGGACCACGCGAGTTGGTTTACGTATGCCGCCAACTCTTCTTCGTTGCGAAAATCTTTTTTACGCGACATCCTAAGCAACAAACCGGCAAAAACACAAGAAAAATAACGCTCACAAACTTTCTTCATATGCACACACGTAGCACATTTGATGGCATTAGTGACCAGCGTGCCATTTTGGGCACGAACCAAAAACTTTAAAAATATGATTTTTTTCTTACTTTTCAATTTTGAACACACAAATCACTTGGCATTAAACATGCCAATACCGTCTGCACAAAATTTGAAATATGTTCGTTGGACAAACTTTTTGCTGAAAACGTGCGTGCCCAAAATGTACATGTGGGCATTAAAGGGTTAAGTATTCGAGTAGGATAGTTTGTTATGCTAAATAGAATTCAATGTTTGAGTTTAAAAAAATATGTGTTGATTTTCCTTCTCCGTTATATATAAAAATGTTACGGAAAATGGCATTTTATTCGTGTTCTGATTGGCTACGATGTACCCGAACATTAAGCCATTATCCAGCGTACATATTACACACGAACAATCAGCGTACAAGCTGTCGATAAGTATACCATACGAGAACGAAAAATAGTCAGTCAGTACCGCGAGAACGAACGGGGGGCCGTTGAGCGTAGTGAAAAATGTGTAAAAATTTAAATGGTTTTACTAGAGAAAGTTTTAAATTTGTTTCCATGTTTTTTACACATCTCTATTGCTAATCAAAGAATTTTTAATTCGATTGCGAATTTTTACGCCTATGTTTCATTGTGCTCCCGAAGTTTCTTCCAAGTCGGAACTCAGATCGGAATGAGGGCTACTTGTGAATTTCATTAAAAGACATTTTGAAAGAAAGATATATGTTACGTAAAGCTGCGCAGACTTTTCCAATTGAGGCCAGATTTTATATTTTTCTGGCAAATATCTCATTCGTCTTTCGTCTTGCAAGCAGCGCAAACGTCCTTTCTAAATCCAAATTGTTCGCTTCAAAATACTCTGTTATGGTAATAATATTCTATCGAATAAAACTCGCGTCTTTTCCAACAATTCGCCTGTTTATTAACGCCAATTAGAAAAATTACACGCCAGAATATTAAAAAACTACAAGACACGTCCGTCGCGTACGAAGTCTATCCATCAACTCTCTCGTGTGTTTCGCCATACACACTAACACACTCTCGCCAGTGCCGCCACACGTACTCCTCCGTGAATCGCCCTTCGTCTAGGGTTGCCGCCGTCCGCCTCGCAACGAGTCCGAGTGTAACATTCGGCCATCCTGCAACGATTAATGTCCTCATTAATTACATCATTATTAATAAAATTGCCTAATCATAGTATCGCCAATGGAAACGCCTTCCAATCGCCTTGAGACACGCCCAAATCGCCAATGCCCTACTACCTAATTTTCTAACAAGTCTATTAAGTCCGACCGATCAACTTCTTCGCCATATTCATCATCGCCACTCATATCGATGTCACTAACGCCATGATATTTCCTAAGTGAGTCAACCGCCACAAGTGCCTCATATCGCTTGTAACCTCTTACGCCCTTAATCGCCTCGATCACATACCGATCATTTTTCAACGCCCTCACCACTCGATACGGTCCATCATACTTGTTAGCTAATTTTCGCCCTACGCCCACACCCGCCTTGTTTGTCGCAGCACTACGCCATAATACAAGTTCGCCTGGTTTATATCTAATCGCCTTCTTTCGCCTTTGGTCGTATCTCAATTTCATTCGCCCAGCCGCCCTAGTGATATTCTCACTCGCCTTTGCGCGGTTCAGTAATAGCCTCTTCGCATGACATGGAACAGTCGAGTCGTCACCCTTCCGTTTCCTTGTCGCGACACCCTTAGTACACGCCTCGCCTTGACTAAGATCAGCTCGAAGAGCTTCCGCCACGCCTGTTAGGTCATCAACAACCTCGCCTTGTGAGTTTTCATTGTGAAGATTCGTCTCCCCCGAATTTCCTTCACCGCCTGAAACTCGCGCCTCACCTGTCGCCTCGCTAGCTAGCTCGCCATTCGCCAGATTTGCTATTACACCACGACTTCCATGGGAGAAGAACAATTGTGCCGGAGAGAACCTAGTACTTGCGTTTATAGTATTATTCAGGCCCCATATAATCTCGGGTAACGCCTCATCCCACCGGGCCTCCGTCTCTGCACTAGTCGCCAACGCCTCTATAATCGTTCTATTGGACCTTTCCACCTGTCCATTCGCCCTTGGTGTTGCTATTGCATTCGCCACATGCCGAACAGCCTTCTCCGCCAGAAAATCCTTAAACACTCGACTCGTAAACGCCAAACCCTGATCACTTATGATACGCCTAGGGTATCCATACTCAGAAAATATTTCTCTAAGTCTCGCCACCGCCTCAGTAGACCTTAGAGTTTTCGTTGCTCTCGCCAGCACGAACTTGGTAAACCCATCAACCAACACCAACAAATATGAGTTACCTTTTGCGCTTTTCACAAATGGTCCCAAATGATTCTTCTTCTTCTTCTTCTTTTAGCGGTGCAGAAAGGTGTGCAACCGCTGTGCATCTATGTGGATTCGAGTTATGGTTCGTCGATGCTTTCGTCCGTTATGTCAAGGGACAAAAACATAGCTGCTGCGATAGGGTTTTCCCACAGTGAGATAGGGGTTAAGTCAGTGGGCGCAGCTGGGCATTGAAACAAGTGACCCACATCGTGTGGAGCGCCAGCGCAGTTTGGACAGATGTTTTGAATGTCCGGGTTAATGCGAGAAAGGTACGAATTGAGGCGTGAACAAAAGCCCGACCGAAGTTGAGCTAATGTCACTCTGGTGGCTCTCGGGAGCCTAATCTCCTCAGGCGAAATGGGTGGAGGGCGCACTGAGAGGACTCTGTTCGCACCTAATCTCGCAATAGACCGACTCACTTCTGCAGTGTGAATCTCAGCGATGGCAGCTCGGTATGCATCATCGTCGTAAGGGTCCCTCTTGTATCCCTGGACCTCTCTCTCTAGGTCTCGCAAATCACGCCTGACATGTCGTGGTGGAGGAATTCGGTCCATGAGACTGTTGTTGGGATGATTCTCACGGTAGCAACCAACAAGATATTGTTTGGACAGTAGGAGATTGTGGTCACGTATTGGCATCAATTTTGTCTCTTGATGTAAGTGATCCTGGGCAGACATCAAGAGGCAACCTGTGGCTGTGCGTAGAGCAGCATTTTGGCAGACCTGAATTTTGGTCCAGTTTGTATCACATAAACTATGTGACCAAACTGGGGCTGCATAATCAGCAACTGCTCGACCCACCGCTTTGTATGTGACTAGCATGGTTTCTTTATCCTTGCCCCAGGTGCTACCAGCTAGTGCTTTTAGGATTTTATTCCTACTGCGCATCTTTTCACAAACGGATGCTGCGTGATGAGCTGACGTCATCATGTTCTCTAAATGGAGCCCGAGAATTTTAGGATTTGCAACAGTAGGAATTGGATTGTTGCCAATACGTACATCAACCTCCCACCGACAATCCACCGACCAGGTGGTAAGAAATGTCGCAGAAGATTTAGACGCGGAGATGGTGAGGTTTCGGCTTTGGAAGAAAGCCTGTAATCGTCCGAGATAGCGATTAATTTGGAGGCGCATTTCATCCTTATCCTCCCCGGTGGCGAGTACGGTGCAATCGTCTGCGTAGGAAATCACCTCGATTCCTTCCGGTGGTGTAGGAAGGCCGGACATGTAGATGTTGAACAGAGTGGGGGAGAGTACCCCACCCTGTGGAACACCTAATTTGATTTTCCTAAGCTTAGAACGTTTGCCACGAAACTCAGTGAAGGAATGCCGACCAGCTAGATAGTTTGCAATCCAACGGATCTCTTGAGCAGGGATATGCATATTCAGTAAGTTAGCGAGAAGCATCGAGTGATTGACATTGTCAAAAGCACTCGTTAGGTCAATTGCCACAAGAATCGTTCTGTGGCAAGGACGACTGTGGTTTAGCCCATTACGGATGCGTGTAGTGATCGCATCGAGGGCTGTGGTGGTACTATGCATTTTCCTGAAGCCGTGCTGGTGAGGTTCTAGCTTAGCATGCTTAACAAGAGTGGGGTGAATAAGGGCCTCTAGCGTCTTTGCGACAGGTGAAAGTATTGTTATGGGTCGGTAGGATTCACCGAGACCAGCGCTTTTACCCGGTTTGAGACAGGGGACAATCCGTCCTGTTTTCCAGATTTCAGGGATGGCAAGCGTGGACATCGACAAGTTAAAGGCTGCCGTGAGATACTCAATGGCTGGAAGGTCGAGATGTTTCAACATGGCCATCGAAATGCCATCGGGTCCGAGGGCCTTTGAATTTTTAGCATTCTCAATGACTTTTTTAACCTGGTCCGCAGTATACGATGGTATAGTGTCAACATTTCTACTGCGAATCCGTCTTCTAATTTTACGCTTTAAGCCATCGGACTTGGGATGTTCAATAAATTGCTTATTGAACAGGCTTGCGCACTGAAGGGGTTCGCTGGTGCTCTTATGGCCAAATTTGATGGCATTATTGCCCTTTCCTTTCCTAGGATTGGATAGGGCGCGGACAGTAGACCATAGTTTACTGACACCTTCATTGAGGTTGCAGTCATTTAGGTGCTCGTTCCATTTCGCCTTCCGATAGTCTTTTACTTGTCGGTTGATTTCGGAGTTAAGCTCCTGAATTCTGGGATCACCTGGGTGAGCGCGTCTGATGTCATCTCGTTCATCGGCTAATCTGGCGGCACTGGTAGGGAAATTAGGTCGAACTTTCGGGATACGTCCAGCAGGAATAAAACGTGCCGCTGCTTTGGCAATGACGTTCCTAATATTTCTTTCGGCCTTATGAACGTTAGTTGGTGTGGGTAGCTCGGTGAACTTCGCCGACGAGTATGCTTTGAAACCCTCCCAATCGGCTTTCTTGTGATTGACAAACGTTCGCTTCTCAGACTTAGTCAGGTTTGCTGGTTTGTCAACTCTTATTATGATTGGGAGGTGATCGGACGAGAGAGCAGTGTGCGTCTCCCATCGAGTAGCACTGATTAGGCTGGCACTTACAATAGTTAAGTCAGGAGAGCTACTGCAAGTGCCTGTGACTCGAGTCGGCGAGTCTTCATTGAGTGGACAGAAATCTGAGGCGTCTAGAGATTCGGCAATAGCTATACCCCTGGCATCGTTGTTGAGGTCAGAATGCCAGAGCTCATGGTGCGCGTTAAAGTCACCAAGAATGATCCTGTGCTCTCCAGATAGGAGAGGACCAATATCGAAACGATAGCCAGAAGGGCAACTAGAGTGTGGTGGAACATATACATTAAAAATTTCGATATTAGTACTCCCTGATGAAACTGAGATGGCTTGCATTTCCGCCGTACCGTCGACATCTACATCTAATACACAGTAATGTACGGACTTGTGTATTAGGAAGGCAAGTCCACCTCCAGGGTGAGAATCATTCCTGGCGGCTGGTCTATCTTTGCGCAGTATAACGTAATTGCCATGGACGCTAAGAGACGAGTTCGAATGGAGCAAAGTCTCCTGGATAGCAGAAATCAGAATTCTGTTTACACTCATGAAGTGAGTGATCTCGGTGATTTTTTGGTGAATGCCGTTGCAGTTAAACTGCAATAAGGACAGTGGAGTGAAAACCGCTGGAGGAGGAGCAGGGGTTAAACTAGGCCTAGCATTCCTGATCATATTGTTTGGGGGTGCTGGGGGCTGAGGAGGAGGTGGAGGGCTAGGAGCAGCCCTTGGTCGCCCTGTATTTATGCATCCCGGTGCAACATATGCTGTGGAGTGCTGACCAACCCTTCTCAGGCCAGAACACCTGAGATGTACCCATTCCAAGCAACAATTACACTGCACTGACCTGGCATTCGTACCAATTCGTTGGCCGCAAACACTACAAAACCATACCTCTGGGCCTGGATTTGTTTCAATGCCGGCGCGAATTAATAAAATTGAGAGCAGCCGCGCCGAGATGTAATGCTCCCAATATGACGAAAAAACACATAACTCGAATCCACACATATACACAGACAAACACAACCTTCCTGCATCGAACCTTCAGGGCTCTTGCCAGGGAGGTATATTGGAAACTTTTGGCCGTTTCCATGTAGAAAACGGGTGTAATCCGCCCCGTAGAGGCAGTTTCCGTAGGACCACGGTCCCAAATGATCAACATGTACTGTGTCAAATGGTATCGCCCGCCTTTCCACAGGATGTAAATATCCTTCGCCTCGCCCATAATCACCTTTGGCAAATGAACACTTTAAACACGCCCTTACATACTTCAAAATGAACCGCCTCATTTTGGGAAACCAGTACGTCTCTTGAACTAACTTCAGGCATCTCTCGTACCCCGGATGACCTACCTCATCGTGATGTTTGTGTATGAGATTAAAACGGGCCATTGAGGGAACATACAGTCTATCGCCAGACAATGTCTTTCTATACAATCGCCCGCCTTTAATAATATAGTTCGCCTGCAATTCTTGGATTGGTAATGCCTCATTCAACGCCTGAATTATCCCCTGCACCTTGGGATCCTGCAACTGTACAGTCAAGAACCAATCATGTTGCCCTATCTCCACAACTCTGATTTGAACGACTCTATTTTCAGTCTCGCCTTGATCTGGATTACGGCTCAGAGCATCAACATGCTGCATCCTGTCGCCTGGACGATATTCTACCTCAAAATCGTACTCCTGTAACGCCAACCACCAACGAGCAATACGAGGAACCAAATCTTTCTTGAGCATTGTTCCCCTAACCGCCACACAATCAGTCACTACTTTAAAATGAATCCCTACCAAATATACCCTGAAACGCCTTATCGACTCTACCACCGCCAGTGTCTCGAGTTCGTAACTATGATAGACTTGCTCTTGAATAGATGTAACACGACTGAAATACTCTACGGGTCGCCACCCCTCCGATGCATTGCGCCGCTGCAACAGTATACCGCCTAATCCCCATTTACTTGCATCCGTATGTAGCTCCGTTTCGGCTTTACTATCATATATCGCCAGTAGTGGTCTTGTCACCAAATTACTTTTTAACAACTCAAACGCCTTCTGTTGTTCTTCGCCCCAGTTCCAAGTACGCCCTTTCTTTGTAAGTTTTGTTATTGGCCTAGCAATCGAGGAGAAATTCTTAATAAATTTCCTAAAATACGAAACTAACCCTATGAACTGCCGCACGCCATGTACATCCCGTGGAGCTACATAGTCTGCCACCGCCTTTATTTTACGACCACTTGGTCTCACGCCATTCGCCGAAATTTCATGACCTAAATACTCAACTGTCTCCATTAAAAATGAACATTTTTCCATATTTAGTTTCAACCCTGCTTTCTCTATTAGATTTAACACCATCTCTAATAGTTCCACGCCCTCATCCACACTCGCCGATGGAATTAATAAATCGTCCATATAGGCTAACACCTGCCCATATTTCAACACGCCCAACATTTTGTTAATTATTCGCTGAAAAACCGCCGGGGCATTCGCCAACCCAAAAGGTACTCTCATATACTCATAGTGGCCATCAGGAGTGATAAACGCCGTTTTACTCACTGATGCCTCTTGCATAGGGACCTGGTGGTAGCCCTGCGCCAAATCAAGGGTTGTATAGTACGCCTTATTCGCCAATTTGTCCAATTGATCAGAAATTAGAGGTAAAGGATACCTATCTTTCACCGTGATTGTGTTTAACGCCCTATAGTCCACACACATTCGCCAGTCGCCTGTTTTCTTTTTTATTAACACAATTGGACTCGCGTACGCCGAACTGGATTCTCGAATAATTCCCGCCTCCAACATTGTTTCAACCTTATCTCGGACTACTTCTCTCTCCGCCACTGCTAGTCGATAAGGACGCCGAAATACAGGCACATCTGTTGTTAACCGAATTTCCATTTCGCCCAATCCGGTCAGCCCTAAATCACACTCGTTTTGAGCAAAGCAGTTAACCTTTCGTCGCAACAAATTATAAAGTTTTCTCCTATCATTATCAGATATGTTTCCTACATTTATCCTACCTACTTCAGCATTACTACTTATTGTCTGAATCCTAACTCGATTCTCAATTAACGCCTTGTTTGTGATCCTGTCTGTATAGACATCCGCTCTGGCTATCAGTCGTCCCTTCTTCCAATACAACGTTTCTTCGCCCAAATTGCTTACTAAAATTTCATTAACCTGTCCGCCCACCAATACGCCTCCTGGTATCGCCGTCCACACCTGTCGCTCTCGGTACATTTTTGCCGCCATATGTACTTGTTCGCCAACTACAGCACCTAATACTTCCACCTGTGCACGCACTGCAGATTCGCCTGGACACTCAAAATCTTCCGATAACACCACTTGCCGCCGTGCATATTCTGCTTCTAACGTCAATTCTCGGAAAACATCTGCCACGTCCTCCTCACGCCCTAAAATTACACGGTCACCTTTTATTACGGTCACCACGCCTGGACTACTAATCGCCGAATATCCCAATAACAGCTCAATTTCGCCCATATTACAATTTGTCACCAGCGCCCTAATGTCCAATTCCATTTGTCTCAAGACTAACCGACACTTTACTTCGCCTAGTGCCCTAACCACACCACCGCCAAATCCACATAAAATTGTTCCCTCTCCCGAGCTTAGAATCCGTAACCCTATACGCTTGACAGTATCTTCAGTCATGATGCTTTCCTCGCTACCTGTATCTAGATATACCTTGACGAACATACCACTTATTTCACCTATCATCTTGTAATTCTGGTTATTAATCAAATTCAAATTACTCACCCGTCGCCGCGGACACTCCCGTGAGATGTGTCCACTCTCGCCGCATCGCCAACACCGGTCCGCCCTCGCCTTAGGACAATTTCGGCTAATATGCGTGCCCTGTTCTTGACAGTTATAGCACCGGATCGTTAGAGCAGCGCCTTGCCACCCGCTACTCGGCCGACTCTCGCCTTGTCGATCCGAACTCACGGTTCTACCGCCGCCTCGATATAGCTCCACGCCCGCCAGGAATCGCTCGTAAAGCTGTTCAGGTGTTTTACACCCCGCCGCCTGCGCATTTGCCCGCAACTCCTCCGGCAAACCGCGAATGATGCACGACACCGCATCCTCGCCTTGTATTTTTAGGCGTCCACACATGCCCAGCTTGGCATGATAATACGCCGTCATGCCCTCGCCAGGTTGCTTGCGCCTCGCAACCATCTCCTCGAGCATAATTGCGTACTCGTACCGCCTTGGGAACGCCGCCCGTAATTTCGCCTTCCATTCACTCCACGATAAACTGTAATTATCGAGACGATGATACCATCGTCTCGCCGTGCCCGCCAGCTTCGCCTGCATTATCGTCGCCCTCTCGTAATCAGACCAACCATGCACATCACCGTGCTGGTCGATCTTCTCCAACCACCGATTCACGTTCTGTTCCGCATCGACAGGATCGAACAGCTCCACAATTTCCTGTCCGATGCGCAACGCCTGTCCGCCGCTCGCCTTATAATCGCCACCATCGGAACGCGACGCCGGGCGCTCCTCATGGCGCTCCACCACCTCGCCGAACACTAATGCCGCCTGCTGCTATACCGCCCGTCTGATCTGAGTCGCCAGACCCGCTTCTAAAATGTCTTGCACGACCTTTTTTATCATTTCGCCCGAACCGTCTTCCTTACGCTTGGGCACCGCGCCTTGTCCCGTTACACCATCACTTTTCCCATTATCGCGCGACGGAGTCGACTGCGTGTTGACTCCTTCTATCTCGCACTCGTCGACCTCCATGTCGCCTTGATGATTCGCCATGTTCACGCCGCCGTGCAAAAATTTCAATCGCCAAATCGAACCAGAAAAAACACGCACCACCGCCTTGCAAGAATTTGTAAAACGCCAAGTCACTCAAAACATACACCGCGGCGCCGCACAAAAATTCGCAAAAAATTTTCAGTCGCCAAACCGAACAAGAAAAAACACGCACCGCCGCCGTGCAAAAGTTACAGTCGCCAAATCGGACAAGAAAAAACACGCACCACCGCCGTGCAAAAATCTTTTTAACTCGCCAATTTCTCACTAACTCGCCACGCGGATTCTCGAATCCCACTTCTGAATTGTTATCGTAATAATATTCTATCGAATAAAACTCGCGTCTTTTCCAACAATTCGCCTGTTTATTAACGCCAATTAGAAAAATTACACGCCAGAATATTAAAAAACTACAAGACACGTCCGTCGCGTACGAAGTCTATCCATCAACTCTCTCGTGTGTTTCGCCATACACACTAACACACTCTCGCCAGTGCCGCCACACGTACTCCTCCGTGAATCGCCCTTCGTCTAGGGTTGCCGCCGTCCGCCTCGCAACGAGTCCGAGTGTAACAACTCCTTGCTAGGAGTGTTAGGGTGTATTCTTGTTAGGAGTAATATTTTCTTTAGTCCTCACGTACTTTTTGCAAACGGGAGATATGTTTCGAAGATACAAACGAACGGTACGTTTCCAAGTCACGTTTCACCTGGTCCTGAGTCATTCTAAGTTCTTCGTGATACCGATTGAAAAAGTTGAGTAGAGATAAGAACTTTGAAATTGGTTATTGTTTTACCATCGATGCCGGTAGTATCGTGTGCGTCAAGCGAGGCCCTTGCAGAGTGCGCGGGAGCAACTGGAACAGAAGAAAGTGTTTCAAGATATTTACTGACCTTATCTTTATCAAAAGAAGGAGTTTTAGGATAATTAACAAACGAACAAGTTACTGGAATGACTGTTGGCTTATTAGAAGTAATCTGAGATGGTGCGCTGGTAGTTGGTGTAGGACCATTTGGAATGTTAGAATTAGGGGGCGGATTATTGCGAGGGTTAATGGTTTTGGAACTATCTGAATACTTAAACTTATTTTTCTTGTTATGACGATTCAATGATTTTTTATGTTGTTTGTCCTGCCAAGGGCTAAAATTCTTACCATTCCAATTATATACGCTGCTACCATTGTGATTACGAAGTAGCCATCCATACTGTGCAGGAAGAGACAGCTTGAAGCAATTGCCAGAACTGGATCCATGAAGATGGGGAGGTAAAGCGTCACACTTGCTGCCCTCGATTCCAAGGTTTTGCTTCAAAAAGCTACATAACCAACTTTCCATAACGTAGTTGGTAGCTGATTTTACAAGGAAAGTTGTAGTTTTCGCGTCGTTACGGCTAGATATACGAACTCCCTGTAGATTATTAGATACTCTGATCCGTTCGATTCTTTGGTTCCATTCTTCACGAGACCATGAAGTACCAAATCGTATGATGGGCTCTTCAGGAGACGTCTGGACAGGTGTTGTTTTGGTGGCAGACGAGGACGATGGAGGTGGTTGATGTTGATTGAAGTGTAATGCATATGACGTCAGGTCTACAGCAACTTTCTTAGTTACTCTATTCGAGATATAAGCATCAACTCGCGAATTAGATGTTGATTTCTTGGAGTTGAAAATTCTTATTTTTCCGCCTCTGCGGTTCTTGGAGGTGATCCTATCTTTCCGCCTCTGCGGTTCTTGGAGGTGATCCTATCTTTCCGGGACCGCGGCGCGGTGGTGCATACTCGCGACCGCGTGTATAACCTGCAAAAATCATTTCTTGTAGAATTTTCCTTTTTTTCCTTTCTTCCAATTATCTTTCTGTTAGATGTTGTCCCAAGATTGGTGTTTTTTTTTCTTTTTCACTACAATTTTCTTTTCACTACAATTTTATTCCCACACGCACCCGCCGCGGTCACTCGGTTTTCGGAAAGTGACGGGCTGTCTCCGAACTTCCACTTTCCGCCGCTCGTCGCATCGTCGAATCGTGGAAGTTCGAATGACAGTTCGAAACTTTCTTCGAAAACCCAGTGACCTTCAAACTGTGCGATCCGATCAAAGAAAAAGAAGAAGAAGGAAAAGAAAACGAGAAAAAAAAGAAGGTTTTTACAATATGTCAATAGGTAAGTTGTTTATTCGGTCCAGTATGGTGTTAATAGACGTTTCAAGACTATCAATCTTATGTTGAATTTTGCTGAAATGGTCAGTCTTTGAGATATTTATTGGTGAACCAGCAAGTTCATTAGGCTTCTGGTTACTATCGATTATTGACCTCAGCTTTTTGTCCAATTCGGAAATCATTCTCTCGATGTTTCGCTGGGCATGCATATTGGAAACTGTGCTTTCCAGACCGTCAAAACACCTAGCCATTTCATTGAACCTGTCGGTACTCTCTTTTGATTGAGCGAGATGCCTTGCAACGATATCGTCTTTATAAGAATTGAGCCTGTCGATGTGCTCGATTACATTGCCGAACATGCATTAGTTAACAATTAAAAACAACGCTTGTTACGTTATAATAAATTGTTTTATTGAAGTATTGAGGTCCGGACTTCTATGGTCGGGAGATACTCAACAACTGAGTTATAATCTACAGTTCATGACCTTAAATACAAATTCTTATTTACTAAATCTAATTCTAATGAGGTTCGAGGGAAAATATATAACCCCCTTAGCTCATATTCTTATTTTATTTTCACATCTGGTGGTATAAATTTGAAATATATTATTAGTGGACCCTTATTCTAGGAAGATTTTATTTCCTGCCGCGATGTTGTATCCGTATCTGGTTCGCACATGTTGCCTTTGTGCGTTGTACGAGTTTAGCGTAACTCATTTAAGCATATTTGTTGTGTCCTGGCAATCAGAGCATATATATATAATGTTCCGCGAGATATGGCGAGAACCAATCTCTAGGAGCATCCATGCATGCTCCATGTAATTTGCGTTGACAAAAGCCAGTACACTCAACGAACTTAGACTTGTTATCGAATGCGGTACAATTTGCTAGGCAGCACTTAAAACTCATGATTTTTCAAGTATTATGTGAAATTCACGTACACAAAAAAAAAATGAAATTGAAGCTCGAATCACTCGATGGTTTTTTCCACAACACAAATTAAAATTCATGCAAGCCTCGTATATGGCCCCAATCCCACGATCCTGGATGTACGACTGGACTTGGGAAAAAAGACATTAATAGGGCGCACGTCAACTCAGCTTAATCGCTCTAAATTAGTTCCACTAGACGTTGCTAATCCTTAAGTTAATTCGGTTAAGAGTATGGCCACTAGTTTCTCACGGCGTGTCTACGTGAGCTAGCGCCAACAATAGTTTGTATGTTAAATAAGTCAAAACGATCAATGTTCGATTAAACAATTTATTAAAAGCCAAAAACTTAATAGCAAAATTCAACAGTTAATGTGTTCGAAAAGAAACGTGTTAATTCTCGTACGCGTCGCGACTGACTACTCAATACTGACTTGAATGAAAGGCCAGAAAGACGATGATAGCGCCGCGCTGTGGTGAGAAGTGTGACCAAAGTCGCCACAAGAGGCAATGTATCACTGTCATCTAGATAGACAGGCTGACAACGAGTGTAATTTTGGTTGATTTCGTGCCTTTCGAGTACCATGAACAAATGACAGATCAGCTGAGAGTTTATCTAGGTGACGCTGAATGTATCCATCGAATTGGTGGCGTTGTGGGTGTTATTACACTTGAACCGCTCCCATTGGACCCTCTGCCCTAAAATTAGGACATGGCTTATTACCGAGTTTATGTTTGAGTTTGGAGAAAGTTTAAGTAAGAGCATATTGAGTTTTTTGCCAGAATTTGTGGGAATTCTTGGTGGAAAAAAGGCTTAACTAAACTCAAGGAGTCGCCGAGTAATGGTTTGAGTTTCTCAGAAACATCTTTCTCATCAAAGGAAGCGTCAACATTCTTCAAAAGTAAAATATATGTATGTATATTTGCATGAAGGCAAATAACGTGGTTACGTTAGATTCCCCGTTAAAGAGATTTGCGGACGGGGAGGTTGGGGCCAGTGCCGGCTTGCCGCGAAAACGGGCCACGCGCTTTGAATTTTCCGGCCACCAACCGCGGACTAAAGAAAACGCCTCCGGCAAGCGCGAATCCGGGGGATACGGTCCGCCACGTAAAGCAATTCGGAAAACAACGTTCTTCGGTTTTAACTATTTCAATATTTCTTTTCTTTTTTTTAATAAATCAGTCCGACGCGCATCACAATGATTATCACTAACTCTATAACTATGTCTAAATCTACTGAACTAATATAAGTAGCCTAACTTACTCAGGGGGTGACTTTAATGTAGTTACCGTTGCGGCCGATCGTTGTCGATAAATGATGACGATTCAGGGTAATTCCCCACACGTAAGTGCTTTGCCTGCGCCTCCGTCGCCTTCACAAATTTCGATGTCTCAGATTTTGGGGTGATTCCCCACACGTAAGTGCTTCGCTTGCGCCTCCGTCGTTTTCACAAATTTAGACGTCTCCGTCGCCTTCCTTGAGTTACTTCCGTCGTCGCGTTAACTCAATTGCTCTCGTGTCCGTTGCCTTTCTTGGAATTCTCTCCGTCGTCGCGTTGGGGTACGGCTATTTGAACGTCGTTCGTAGACAAAAGAGGGTGGATCGAAACAATGCAATTAGAATTCTTTCCTTGTTAAAAATATAAAGATTTAGGATACAGGGAGCACCTACTTCCATTCAAAATCTTAATCTCAAATTGAGGATAGTCAAAATTCTTAGAGAAACGTGGTTCCTGTAACTGTGCCACGAAATCAAAGTAGTTAATCGGAGGCCTTCTCTCTGTGTTTTTTTTTAGAAACAATATTTTGGTAACATTTACATTTCTCATTTGCAAGAATTTTCCTTCAGGACGGGAATTAGGTGGGAGTTTATCCCTAATGGACCCACATTGAGTTTTAATAACCTCATTTAAAGTCCGAGTTTTCGTAATAGATTGACCCGGTGACCTTTTTGGAAGAAACAGAGTAACAGATGACGATGTGATACCACGTTTCTTCTGCCTCTTCTTCTAGGCCACGGGGAATAAAACCCCTAATTGGTGGCTATCGAACTTCAAAGTTTTATGGACTTATCACTCTCTTCGACAGGGTCGATATAGCTACAATCCGTTTCTGAATGCATCGAGATTTCATCATCTCTATCGACGTTAGGTAGTTCCAAAGCCAGTTGAACATTGCACTTCTTAATGGCCTCGGCATAAAAATCACAAGCACAAATATCAGAAGCACAAATATCAGATAATGTTTAGTACAAATAAGTCGCGAAAGATTCTTTTTCTTTTGCGTAATCAGACATTTTTATATTCGTAGAATTCACAATCACATCCAGAAGTTGTTTTTTTTTAAACATAAAGTAAATGATTTGAGTCACAATCCACAAATTAATCAGGGGCGTGCGAATGTAGAAGCCCCGCGGAAGATTCGCGGAAAAAAACACGAACTCTATGCGACACTACTAATTCACTACGCTTCACAAAAGTCTGTTCTAAGCACGACCGATCGCTCTGACGGCTAAAAGTGAAGTGAATGCGTGAAGCTACAGAACGTGCGTCCTTCCATGTGGCCCAACTCAGTGGCGGCTCGTGGTGGAAAATACCGGGAGTTCACAAGGAAATATACAAATGTATTGACTCCGGGAAGAATATGATGTAACAAAATTTTTCATAGTTTGTATTCAAAAAACTAGTCTACAAAAAAGCAATAAATTCTACAGAAATTATTGTTTTTATAGGTATACGTATTATTCTTCCGCAGACTATTTCAGACTTTCGTCAACTGGAATGTTTGTTTTCACTCCCGCACAAAAAAAAAAACAAAAGCGTTTTCTAAGCCGCACACAAATGGCGAATCCATGGATTTTATTAAATTTTAATTCTGTCAAAATCCAAATCGGCCTGGGGATAAGTTCATTGGACAGAACGAAAATCCATTACAATCCATGAATTCCACATATTCTCATAAATCTACTTGTTTTTTTTTTTTCGCGCTTTAAATTCACGCCAGAATTGTTATTTTCCGTCACTTGCACTCTGCTCTCCAGAAATTACTGGAGGGTCTTCCCGAGTTTTTATTTTAATCTTATTTTCTTCTAGAAGATTTTTTAAATTTGCTTTAAAGAAATTGACCGTTGCAATTTTATTCATCGCGATTTGAACAGAACAGACGTATGCGACACAACCTTTCTTCTTTTAGAATTTAGCTCATACGATTTATAAGACGCTGTGCACAACAACTTTGTGCACAAGCTCTAGTGTAAATTTTGCACTACCCCCTAGCCCCGGAAACCGCGAAGATATCAAAAACTAAAGCGTGTGTTCCTCTTCCAAGATTGTGCACCCATCGTGATTGCAGGTTATTGGTCGCAGTGTCGTGACCATGTCGTATGTGCAGTGAGCAGTTGGCAGTACATTATGTATATACATTTATGTCTATGGGCATTGATTCAGTAGATGGAATGTATGTAGGTTTATCTATGAATCGAATAAGGACACGGCTAGATGTGCGATTTGAGATAACAGATTTGAAGAAGCGAATTACGTACTCTTACGATTTTTTTTTCAAGGGGTGCACGTGCACTTGTGCACATATGGGCGAGCCGCCACTGGCCCAACTTAGACCAATGGGAAATGTTAATTCCTGAAAAGAACTAATAACAGTGGAATACAAGGGTTATACTTGTACTGATTTATTATAATACTAATGGCTAATTATATACAAAATTATTGCTTACATGCTAAAATTGATTATAGAACTTATTGAAATGTAGGTTGAAGACTGTAAATTGACCCATGCTAATGTAAGCATTATTGCGTCTATCGATCTATAGACGCACAGCATATGGGTCGTTGGTCGGCTGGTTGGCTGCACGCGCTCAACGGTCATATTGCAACATCGCAATATGACCGTTGACCGGCGTGTTCATTATGTTCAGATTGAACAGGAAATAATCACTTTAAGAGCCTTGAGGCAATTCTTCACAATTGCCAATAAATCACAATATTGCACAACGTGTGCAGTTTTTGTCAGTCTCGGAAGCTGCTCAACTGCGTAGCGATAATGTGTAGGGGAGCGAAGCCACTCAGAACTTTCCTCCCATGGCCTCGAAAATTTATATACAAATCTGGGGTAATTTGGTAATTCGTTAAGAGAGCGAATTACCCTTTACCTCTGGAACGTGCCGGGGAACATAAATCAAATTATATGTGCATCACAAACACGACGACACTAAGGGTACTCATCAGGGTAAATTTTCTTTCATTGTCTGTAATCCAAGTAAACATTTATTTGTGGTTCTCAACCGCTGGCCTCAAAAAATGTTCCAACATGATGGTATTGAGAAGCATTGATGGGAACTGCAGCACCGACTTCATCCTCAAAGAAATGTGCGCCAATGATCCTTCCGGAGGATATTCCACACTAAACTGTACACTTGAGTGAGTGTAATTTCCGCTAGTGAATTACCCTAACATATTCCATTGCCCATATTCTGCAATTTTGTTAATTGGCGAGACGAAGACATTTAATTAGAAATGAGCTTCATAATTTGAATATCGAGAAAACCGAATTTTAAATATAACAATTTTAAATAATTTTTTTTATTTCAAAAGTGTACATGTACGGAATGTAAACGCGTTGATATAAAAAAACCTTTATTCCGAAGTATGTTAGTATTATGGATACAATATTTTAATAGTCGGATTTGGTAGAATATTATAAAGTGGAACGGAGTTACAGCTTAACCGGCGGCTTCAACGGCTGCCGACTGACTTCTCGATGCTCGCCACTTATCGACTATCCTCTCTTACATATTCGTACTGGATGAGTTTACAAATCAAGCGCTACTGCAGCCTCACAGTAGCAGAATAAAAGACTTGGAATAATTGTTCGCAACTAACTTTATTTTACCTTTTCAATGCACTTATATACTAATCAATATATATCTTACTACTAAGTCAGCATAAACCTGTGGGAATATGAATAAGCAGAATACAGAATACAAGAAATAAGGAATGCTGTGATCAAATGTACAATCTTGCATATTTGAACATGAGTAGGTATGTAGGTAAGAGCAATGCTAATATAATGATTACGGTAGAAAATATAATGTTTGACAATATAATGGCAGGATCGCCATATAATGTTCAAACTGCAATGTTTTTATTTGATGGAAAGATTTTCTATTTAAGCGGCCGCAGTTATTTTGGCCACATGTCCTGAGACACTTGCCCCGATTTCTATAATTGACAGTATAACCAGAATGTAAAGTACGACAAAATGTCGGGGACGTCATAGTGGAAATAAAGAAATAATTTATATATTATTTAAATAAATTTGTTGGTTCGGCAGAGACTGCCATCAACCATAATAGCGCACTTTTATTAACGCTACCACGCTCACCTAAGAAAAGCGTACAAATTTTAGAGGCAAACTTAAAATCGAAAATCGAAGAGTATCATCGTCGCATTGGGAAGAAGAAGACCCAACGGCCATCCCGATCACGCCGAAACGTAAGTCTCGTAAACGAGAGGCCAACGCTGTCGGGACAATGCTGATGTTGATGAATTATTTGTCATTGGCGAGGGAAGATCCGCCTCCGCCATGGGATGTCGCCCAGAGAATCCACGAAAAAATCCATATTTTGAAACAGAAATTAAAAAAAAAAATTTTAGTTAGATACGCATTTGGAGAAATAAATCAATTACGCACCTAACACTCAGTCTTCGAAATTATTCCCGGTCGGTTGTCATCGACATTACTATGACATCGCTTCTCCTTTTGATCAGCGTCGTCGCATTGATGTGAGAAGAACTACCAACAAAGTTCATCGTTGCCTGCCCGATTCTCGAGTGTCTGCATTTCCTTCACCAACATTGAATGGCGATCCCTATTGACAAACCTATTGGAAATGAAAAATATTAATTCACCATCGCCGACAAATCGATTGCAAATTTGATACCTTATACGCGTAATATCACAATATTCACGACTATTAAATAATTTTCCTTGTGAAAAGATGAAAGAAAATTTAAACGGCACGGTCACTAACCACAAAATAATTGTCCGTCAACTAAAGAAACAAAACTGAACACTCCTGGCAGGATCGCCCTGTAAAGTACGACACAATGTCGAGGACGTCATAGTGGAAATAAAGAAATAATTTATATATTATTTTAATAAATTTGTTGGTTCGGCAGAGACTGCCATCAACCATAATAGCGCACTTTTATTAACGCTACCACGCTCACCTAAGAAAAGCGTACAAATTTTAGAGGCAAACTTAAAAGGCAAAGTCTTGACTGCTTCTGCCCTTTATTAGGATTCATTCCTCCTTATATTTCTAAATTTAATACAGTTATGTTTGGAAAGTTGACTGGAAAGTTGAATGCAAGTCGAATAGAAGTGACAGCTACAGTAACTGGTAACATTATTCGTACATTCCACGTTACAGTACCTGTCACAATTATTTGTACACTACAAGAACTTCCAGAATATACTATATTTTATTAATCTATAACAATTTCTTAAATACTATTCTTATGACCTACATTAATATTATTTAAAATTTACTTACTAATCATAGACAGTGAATGGGTGAATCGTACAATATCTATCACGTGTGAATTCGAACGTTGACCGGTCTTGATTCAAATGCACATGTGCGACTCAAGTAACACAAATTACAAATCGTATATGCATGCAACGAATTTTTAGAAAAGATTTTTGTTATGATTTATATAGAAGTGCTAGCTGCTTTCGTTTCTGGAAGGCTCTTCCGCCCCTGGAGCGTTGCTTCTTCTCTGGAATTCCGTTTTTTTTGGATTTCTGCTGCCGTTTCCTATTTTCTTCGATTGTAAGGGGTTGTGGACTAGAGATGAGCATCGAAAGAAAAACATCGATGGTTACCATCGAAAAAACATCGAGACGAAACCATCGATGGTAAGAAAACATCGAACCAAAAACATCGATGTTTTTAGTTTTTTGAGTACACAAAAAAATAATCACTTTAATATCAAAAATTAAGCTGATTATAGTTTTCATTCAATGCCTCCCCCACCCACTAGAATATAACTCTTCTCCTTGAGTTTTTTTGCTTTCGTATCGTACCCAGAACCCACCGCATAGAGCAGACATATCAAACTCGCGGCCCGCAGCCAGGTCGAAGAACTCAATTAAAAAAATGTGTGGCAGCACAAATTCGAGCTATTGAACTCATTTCAACAATTTACTAAAACTCGCCAAGAAGTCGGTGGCTTATGCACGCTTAAAAAATCGCCGACGATTATTTGAGTGACATTTGCTTAAGGCATCCTTTTTTTGTGGAAGAAAACGTTAAGCTATTTCGTGAAATTGTTTTGCTCCGAAATTCGGTCCATTTTTTTTAGTATTAGCCGAACTTGCTAGCTATCTAAATGGCACGTTGCAGGCACGTAGCCAGGGGAGGGGTCCATGGGGTCCGGACCCCTCCCGAAATGTTTTCAATTATAACGGAATTTTTAGTGATTACAGTATAAAATATCAAAATATTTAGGTGGTAACATATTTTTCTCTAAATTCTGTGGGACTGAACATCATTAAAAATATCCGACATGGAAAATTTATTGGTTTAAGGGAGGTTTTCTTTTCAAAACTAGATAAATCCGAATATCAATACACACTTCTCTGAACACAACCCTTCAAAATAAATTGCGCGGAATCTATGCAAAGAACATATGTTGTCGAAAATTATTATTCACTCTGATTTTATTTATTGGACGTATGGACGTGTTTTCATGCGAGCTTGGAACTTTAAACTTTCGGCTGCGCAGGTTCTTTTGCTACAAAAATAGAGAATGCGATAAAATAGTCTTTAAACAGAGCTTTTTTTTCAAGGAAACAATTTCTTTGAAAATTTTGTCTAATATCAATCGTGAAGGTACGTGATGACTTGTGTTTTTTTTTTATAAAAACAAAAATAATTACGTGCGATTATCGGCCCTTTGGGTTGAGTGAAAGATAAACTCTCAAATATTTTGCGCATGGTGATTGTTGGACTAAACGGAAACTTAGCTCTCGCTCGCCCAAGCTAATCGCGGAGATATAAAGGTACATGAAGCCCGTAGACATAGAATGAAGTGAGAGTTTGCATCTGTTACTTTTATTGAAAAACGGAATATATATATATATATATATATATATATATAGTCTGTGCAAGTAATAGTTATGTAGTTAAGCCTGTTTTTATGACCAAACGCTCGAGTTTTAACGAAGCAAAACAATTTTAAAGATACAAATGGTAGAAATTAGTTTTTCTAATTAGTCTCCCCTACACCACTGTATGCATTTTCGCCACCTCCCGGCAAGGTTTTGGAGGACCCATTCTCGCACAAGCAATTTTACTTCTTCATAGCTTTTGAAACTTTTAATCGAACTTTCTCAATTCGTTCAATGCTGTAGAAGATGTGTACAAACTTCCGAGCGCTAGAATTTATACTTAATATTCAGAGGTTTTAGCACTCATTTGCCTTAGATTTTCGGTAGACAAGCCGCTCATGAATATTTTCCCAATACTACTTACGTTTATGCCCAACTCCCCAGTCATTTAGCGTACACTACTTCGTCGGTCTTCCACAATGAGTTTTTCAACGGTGGCGGTGCTTACGTTTTCATCGGTGACAGTAGGTGGCGCGCATGTGGCAACTTTCCCTCAACTTTTCGGCCTTTTCAAAACATTCATACACATGGGTTTTAGAGAGGCACTCATTCTGGAACTTCTCTAGTACTTTTTGATAAGTTTCCGCGGATTTTATATTTGCTTTTACTAAAAAACAAATAATGATGCGTTCTGCAAGAGGCACTGGTACATCCTTTTCACTCATGATGGTTATAATTGCACTAAAAAAATCAGGTTACGCGGTTCCAGCTATTCTCAACGTCTCATAATATACCAGTCTAATATTTAGTGTATCCACTTTTTCAGCAATAAATTTGTCGCTCGTCTGAAAATTCCGTTGGACCCCTCCCGAAACAAAATCCTGGCTACGTCCCTGGCACGTTGCACTATAACTCGCGTTCGCATCCTTCAGGTTATTGGACAAAAACATCTTGGGTTGATATTTATTTGAGGGACGAAGTTCTAAAGCCCCGAAATCGTATATTTGATGAGGAAATCACATGAACGTGAAATGTTGTAAATATGGCCATTTCAGCCCAAGTACAGAATTTTTCCCTTTTAGCTTATTATGCTTTACTGGTACATGCGTTTGTTTCACACCTCATCACAGAACCAATTTATGTCTATTTTGAGCCTTTCTTTCTGACCGGACTTGATGTAACTCAGACTAAGAATTTTCGCTCCCAAGGTTGTTTTGGGCTTCCTCTTTTTTAATAAAAAAAGACACTCCTTTTTGTGTGTACAGTGTTCACGATAGATGGATTGCATGTTGTATGTTACGATGGATTCACATTTTTTTCTGATTGGCCTGTTTGAAGGTATTTGCATACACTTATAAAGACAAAGTTGAGTTGTAAAAAAAAATATGTTGAGGAAAAAAACATCGATAGTTGAAAACCATCGACCATCGAAACGTAAACCATCGATGGTGAAAAACATCGCCGCAAAACCATGGTAAAAACATCGACCATCGGACCAAAAACATCGATGTTTTCGAAACATCGATGTTCGATGCTCATCCCTATTGTGGACCTATATTGATTTCTCTCCATTTCGGCTGTTCTGCTGGTGGTACTGCAGTTACTTTGTCTGGTAGTGTTTCTACACTGATTATATTGATGTTTTGCCTTGTTGGCTCGTACTTCGGTGGTGGCTGTTCCTCTTTCCTTAACGGCTTGGGAGTGTATATTAGTAGGTTCTCGAGCTTATCGAAGATTTTGTTGAACTCTTCATTGATGGTCGTCTGTTTTAATGCGTACAGCATGCATCGATTGTTTGTTCGATTGTCACGGTCGCCATGTAATGTTTAATATTGTGTTTCCAGGGACCGAAGGAAGATAAATAAAAAAATAGGTTCTTAAGTCGAACGGATTTAAGGTGGAGCGGCCGTTCCCGCTCATTCGTAGGCACTTCTGCCGAAATGTTATGCCGTTTAGCGGCAGGCAGTCGGGGCTGCCGAACTTACCATTTATTTTTGCATCGACTTTAGCTCGAATTCTTCGTTAATAAAATGCACTCTTACTACCAAAAGGCTTTCGTTATTGACGGATTGCCAACAACCCGTTGTTAAGCAATCATTTTTTGTATTATCTTTTTTTTAATTCAAAACACAAATTCTGTTTTATAACAAGTTATATTTTCGGTTTTCTTCCGAACAAGCACACGGTCTGTTGTTAACTAACTCATTCTGTCTATCGTGTTGCCATATCGCATATATATCAGAAATATTTACAACGCCATCTATTAGTATTTTATGGAAATATTATTATTAGTGTGACCAAATGAACAATATTTGAATATATCTGTAACCGTCAAAATGTGACCACTACAGTAGATATTTTTAGAATATTCGAAAAACTCGAAATTCTTATTTTTTTAATATTTTAACCTGTATCCTGTAGCCTTTGTATCACTACTTTCACTTTTAAGTTTTGTTTTATGGTTTAAGAGTCTTGTTTTAACCAACGCCAAAGTTAAATTATCTTCAGAAAGTGTTTCGATGGCAGTTATTAAGCCATTATAATTGTTAGGAAGAGTTAGCAGTAAGTGAGAAACTTTGTCCATTTCATCTAATTTGCCACCAGCAGCCAACAATTCAGTCACATAACCACTAAAAGTTGTGAAATGTCGGACAACGTTGTTGTTCCTTTTAATTTTAATGACAATAGCTTTATCCTAATTGCCAACTGATTGGCGCTAAACTTTTTCTTTCGTAGGTTTTATCTAACTCACTTAACAATTGCTTAGCAGTTAAATTCTGGGACGAAGTTGCAAAGGTATTCGTTAGGTATTCGAGAATCCCATTCTTTGCAGTATATTCAGCTGCATTCAATGCGTCCTCGGTTACTTCTTGAGGACGAAAACCTGCAATTACTTGATTCACCTTTAGTTCTTTTAGTAAAGACAAAATTCTTATTTTCCAGACACTGTAGTTGTCACCATCAAATGGTTTAATATTTCTTTTACTTTTAAAATCCTCCATTATTACTTCACTGTCAGTCACACAGATTATCTTGACAGTTTTAATAATATTCATTCATTAAATTATCTGTTTTTTAACTGTCCTTCCTTTTAAATTAAAATTGTTCTTGTTTTTTTTTTTACTTCCAACTTCTCCCAAGAAGGCGTCGAAGCTTCTTGTATTATAAAATGCATTCAAAGAACTAAAGAGCTGTTTTCACGATCAATTTGTCATTCAAACAAATCCACCGTGTAAACAGAAGTTGGACAACTTGTTTGAGATGCATTGATTATAGTCCAATCGAAATATAAATATACTTTTTAATAATAAAGAATTAATGCGCCTAGCGTTTTTTTGTCGTTGTAAATTTTAAGAGATACAGAGATTGTTCTGGTAATCAAACCCCTTCCTTTCTATAAACTGTGCGTAATGAGTTGAGTTTTTTTGTCACAACATTTTTGTCAGCCATCGGGTCGAACTCATTGTATTTTTTACTAGCTCTGAGTAAGCTAAGACTTTTTTGTCTCGGTCGTAGTATTCCTTGCTTTTCATTTTCCACAAGCATGAATAACTCCTATATTTTTCAATAAATTTCGTGAAGAATTCTCGTGGGGTTTGCTGGTACACTGCCGTTTTGGACCTAACATGCGCCAAGCCAAATAAAATATGAATATCCAACGAAAAAAAAAACTTGTACGACGCGACACGTGCATGCTATCATGCTCACACAGCTCGTGTGAATAACACGATGAGGATGAGTGCATGTATGCAAAGCTACAACGTACGCAAAATTCAAAAAAACATTATTTATCACATGCAGTTCAGCCCGAAAATTGATTGTTTCGATTTGAAAAAAATTGTAATTTTTTTGGAATCGATTCATTCAGCAATGTTCAAATGCGTTTCAGCTAGCTTCTGATTACCAATATCGAAAAATTCATTTTAAATATAATTCAAGCCGCAACAGCATCTTTTCAACTGACCCCGCTCGCAAACCGTATCCACAGTTCCCGGTATTCCACTTTAAATATTAGTTGATTGTTTCGTTTTTAATTCAACGAAAAGGGACGGATGGTAACAGAAACATCAAATCTCGTAAAATTGTTAAAGTCTATTTCAAAACTCGAAGTTGCTGCAATTTAAAGGTAAACGTTCACGGTCCCTTTATATCGCGCACTGTCTTTTCCACTACCGCACATATCGAATTATACTTACCAAGAAAAAACAAAATCCTCGTACATTAGTTGTGGAATCTCAAAGTGTTCAGTTTTAAATATTTTCACGAACTTCACGACATGTATGTACTTAAACTGCACTAAAAGACCGGGATACATTTTAATGTTTGTTTTAATATTCGTGTAAGTATATGACTATTGCCACCCAAACGTTTGGCATTGTTTTTATGGTCCCGGGTGAAATTTCTGCCAAAGCGCAGAAGAGGACGGAGGCCGAAGACTTAGTCGTGGAGACTGATTAGTGACACAAGTGTCGAAACCTCCTCGGTCAGTGACCATAGTACGCGCGGCCCTAATGCCTGGGACAAATGAGCAGTCGAATGTTGACCTGCGCGCGAAAAGTTAGGGATGAACACTTTGACTTTTCACTTTTTTTCTGCCGTCCAAAAAGGGATAGGACGCATCAGACTACGGCAGAAGATTCATTGAAAAAAATGTCAAAATTTGGTGGTACTTACGGATACCGACTCAACTCGGCTCTTAATCTGTTGGACGACCGCCCATTTCTTAGCTAATGACCAATCTGATGGCGTTGACGGAATTTCAAACAGGTTGCTTCCTGTGAGAAAGTGTCCAGGAGTTAAAGCCACAATGTATGTGGGCACTTCTGCTTACTCGACACAATGGGCTGGAATTAAGGCAAACTTCGATTTGCGCTTACAACGTGTACAGTTTTTCAATGTTCTGTAGGGGCTGATTTAAATAATAAGACAACCGTTTCTTTCCGTGGTCAGAATGCGACTGGCAGCGCCCGCTCTAAGGGGGGGCGAGCCGGGCGGTCGCGTTTTTTCAATTTATCAACAGTATCAGTCGTTCTCTTTTGAAAGTTTTGTTTTAAGGATGCAAAATCCTTGCTAGGCTTTGAAGAGCCCGCAGTTGATACGAAATACTGCTGCATTTCGAATCTTTAAATGTTTAGTGAAATTTGCCTAGATTTGACGTCTGTGAAGCAAAGAGGGAAAATCCACTCAGTTATCTGATAATTAGCATATAAAGTTTAAGTTTATTTAAACAAATGATTTAATTAAGTTCCTCTTTAAAAATAAATTTATTTGAGAATGGTGTGCTAGTTTCGTCCCCCAATTGAACATTTAGTTCCTCTTCTTTTCATCAGAATTAAGGATATGCTTGCATGATCCCTAATTATTATCAAAGGGAAGGGCTGGCTTGTTCTGCTATCCATCCTCATAAGGAGAACTTTTGTGTTTCTGATATTTTCTGCTCCGAAAGTGAAAGAAAAAACTTCCTTTCGACAGCTGATAGCGTAATATTCCAAAAATCGGTCCAGGATCAGTACCTTAGATTCCCCCAACCATACTGCTACCAGTTGACCGAATACCGAACAAATGACAAAATTATTTCAATTCCCCACCGTCTCTGTCCCTCCCAGGCGTGTGTTGTCCACAGCTGTAATCTTTTTGGTGCTGTTTCGCAAACCCTGATCAGTGTGGTTGGCCACATCCGGAGAAATCTTAAGAAATGAGAAATATAGTCGCATAAAAACACATAAAATTGTTAAAAAAAATCTTCTGTGAGAAATTCCTTGAAAATGCACCATTTCTTTTCGGGCATTTTAGTAAGCATCTATTTGCATTTTGCAGCAATTCAACTTCAATTTGCCCGATCTCCTCGCGAATGGATTCATTGATTCATCTAGTATTTAACCCTAGAATACTAACATCTAGTATTTAACCCTAGAATACTAACATGCTTGGTTAGGCGCTTATTACTAACAACACGTCATTTCGACGTGTTCATATAATTCATAATTTCTTCCTTATATTTTACCCAGTTTATCATAACTTTAATTTATTTTAAATAAAATAGGAACGTGTTGTACTTCAAACTTATTTATTCAATATCATTTTTTGTATAAAAATAATCATACAAAGAACTATATATACATTATTATATGTATGTATAAGTATTGAAAAAAAAAATATTGCAGGTTCAAATAAACTATACTTTAACAATTAAAATAAATAACTAGACTCGAACAATTCAAATTAGATAAATTATAAGGCTTTTCAATTCTATTCAAATAAAATAAATAATTATACTTCAACAATTCAAAAAAGACAAACACTTCGAAAAATAATTCAGCAATTATGGCACTTTTTGACCATATGCTCGCCACATATGGGTTTTTTGCATGCTTCACAACAGGATTTGGTCATTCGCTTCTTTCTCCAGTCACAGGTACTGCAGTACATCCGCTTATCAAGTGTTTTTCCACTGGATGTTGTTGCTGGAGAACAACTAGCTTCGCTGATTGATGCCTTTAGTTCATTTGTAATATTTGAATTCATCCTTTCTTGTTGCCACGGGGTAATCAGTTCTTCAGCTAATTGTAGCAAAAACTCAAGACGGGATAGAGGTTTTATATTGGGGGTACGTTTGTTATGATTATGTAAATAAATAACATAGGAATTGACACAAGATTGGTTAATCATGTTGTAAAAAATAATTTGAGGCCATCGTTTTGATTTTCGGATTACATTGGTTCCTTGACACAATTGATCGAAAGTGTCGACCCCGCCCTTTGTTTCATTATAGTTCAATACAATTTCTGGCTTTAAAGAAACTGGGTTCACAGCAGCGGAAGAGTGTGCAGTAGAAATGAGGACGACTTGTTTATTAGCTTTGGGCTTATATGCAACAGCTGTTATTTTCTCTGAAAATATAAACATGGAAGTATTTATAGGGCGGTTCTTGTCGATGGCAGTTAATTCCGTTGGTAATTCGCGTTTATTTTTCCTGATTGTTCCAATCATAGTTAAGCCCTTTTCTAGAAGGGACTCTGCCAATGGGATGCTCGTGAACCAGTTATCCACTGTAATATTTCTATTACTTCCTTGCACAGTCTCTGTCAACAAATCTACATAATATTGCGCTGCAGGAACTTTATCAGGAACTGAACCTTTGCCTGAATATATAACTGCATTCACCATATACTTCGTGCTGTTATCACACATTACAATAATTTTAAGCCCATACTTATTAGGCTTGGAGGGAATATACATCTTAAAACCGCATCTACCTCTGAAACCGACTAGTTGCTCGTCTATGGTCAAATACGATCCAGGTCGATAGCTAGTTTTGCAGTGACCGATAAACATGTCCCAGATTTCTTTGATTGGTGCCAATTTAGACTCTTTTAGCCTCTCTTGTCTAGTTGACTTTTCATCAAAGCGAATACAATTAGTTATAAATCGGAATCTTTCTAGGGACATGGTAGTCCTGGATTTATTACCGCAAAGTTTAGGATCAAAAATTTTTTCAGCCGATAGGTGGTTGTTTTTTAGCGCACCAGCCAAAATCAGAAGACCAAAATATGCCCTTAGCTCTAAAATGCAAGTCGGTTTCAGAGACGCACTATTCGGATTTTTGTATTTTTGTCGTTGGACCTCCATTTCATGATTGGTGTGTGTTACTATAATCTCCACCATTTCCGTGCTGATAAAAAGTTCTAAGCATTCGGATGGAGTTGAGCTGCTTGCTGCTCTAGCTGTTGGTCCAGGTCGTATATGAATGATATTTCGGGAATGGATTTTTCCGGAAGAACATTCCTGCGGCTCGGCTGTCCAATTGTAGCCAGATTTTGAGGTAAGCGTATCTTGAACTGGCTTTATTATATATTCACAGTCAGTGACTGTGTTCCTCTTTGATTTTTTTCGCGGTGGTTGGTGAGTCTTGTCGTTTTGTACTATGTTGAAGTTAAGTGCCTCCTCAACATCTGAATCAGGGTCAGGTGCGAACAATGGGTCATCATTGCTGTCGTCGTTACTAAAGTCGTCGTCCTCTTCGACATTATCGTCTTCACCATCGGAGCTGTCTAAGTCCGACAAAACTTCTAAAAGAAGTTTTTCGATTTCAATGTCAGAAATACTTTTTTGCCGGTTCATTCTTATATCAAATTCCTGCAAGCAAAAGATGTAACAAAACCTAGAAAATCACGCTATAACAATATAAATCATAAAAACCAGAATTTCAGAATGACGCTGCAGTAATAATGGTAAATAACGAAAATTGTCTTCTGAAAATGTTACTAGCAATACGTACAAATTACGTGTTGTTTTATATGGGTATTACTAACAACACGTTCAGAAGACGTGTTATTATTTACATGTATTACTAACAACACGTCGAAAAGGCGTAGTAGTACCTAGAATTTTGCATAAAATACTGGATCAGACGACAGGCACGATGTTGTCACTCACGTTGCCATATCACAACTAACTGAGGAAAGCACTGCTGGAGTGAGAATGCAACCAGATTCATGGAATTGTGTATACACATCGAAATGTAAGCGAACACGTCGATTCGACGTGTGATTAGTAAATTAGGGTTAATGGGTAAACAAGGTAGTTTGCATTTCAGCCAGATGAGGGATGCAAACACAGTACTCATTGCCAGAGCCGCAATAACAGTCCTTCGCTTCACTTGTGTTGATATGTTATCCTACGGTAGCCATCTGAAACCGTGTTCCAAAGACCAAAAGCTGCTGAAATCATCCGATTCAGGAATAAAATCTCTCAAATCGCTTATTCAACAAAAAAAAAAACATAACAGGGTACGCCACAGAAACTTACTTATTTGAAAGCTCAATGAAAACTAAAGTACTTCGGTTATTGTTTTAATTCCTTTTTGTAATTGAGAATACAATATCCTAAGTGCTTTTCATACAGTCTTGGAAATGACATTGGTTAAATGGCGAACCCATTGGTGCATACACTGATTAAGTCAATTTTTGAAGTTGATCTCCACTCTTTGCAGCATATCAATCGGTATGTTGGGGAATGGCGTCGTGAATGTTGTTCTCGAAGTGGGCCCGTGGTCGATCGCCATAAACCAGGATTTGAAACCCCATAAAAAAATCGCATGGAGCAAAATCTGGAGAGCGTGCCCGCCATGGAAGATCGCCCCTAAGAGAGATGAGGCGGTCGGGTCCATTACCGATATCACACCACACTCCTGAAATGAGTTAACCCACGACAGAATCGAATTACAGCTATGAACAAGTCTGTGAGGAGGAGTTTCAAAGCGAGCGCGGAAGCACATTGCGCAGCAAGAAGTCCCGACGGCGAAGGCCCGCTGCTCTCTAGACCAGAGCATAATGGCGACTGACTAGAATGAGAAGCAAACTTTGGGACTTCCTTCTCCAGATGCGACCCCTAAACCCCTCTACCCACCCGACTGACCGCTCGGGAGTTAGTAAGTAAGTAAGTTTCTCTGGCGCACTATCAATCTGCCTGGTATCTAAGGGGCGGCACTTTGTCCTCTCGCCCGGGGCGGCGTAAGTGCTAGAGCGGGCGCTGGCGACTGGTTTATTTTTCCGACCATTCCATTTAACAATAGATATACATGTATCAAGTGGAACATAATTATAATTCACAAGGGGTTTACATTTAACGGAAAACATAAAATTTAAATTCAAATATTAACCTTAACGATTTCTTCGTTCACTACAGTTCAATAGCTGCTGTCCTATGGCCTTCACTAGATGTTGTTTCATTGCTTTCACTCCAGCTTCCCAAAGTCCACCAAAATGTGGACTTCCAGGAGAGATGAATTTCCTTTGGATGTCTTCCTTTATAAGCATCTCTTCGTATTGTTTTGCTGCTTCAGCAAATGCATTTCCGAAGTTCGTTGTTGCAGCCTACGAAGTTGGTGCCGCAGTCACCATAGATCGTGTTGCATTTTCCTCGTCTCGCTATAGACCTTCGGAGTGCTGCGATGCATGTGGCTGTTGATAGATCGCTGACCGGTTCCAGGTGAAACGCCTTGGTATAGAAACACACAGTAACACCTATGTATGCCTTTGTTGTCTTAGCGCCTTGTTCAGAATTCCACGTAACTGTAATTGGCCCAGCGTAATCAACTCCTGTTTTGGCAAAAGGCTTCTCCATCTGCACACGTGGTAGTGGTAGTTGTCCCATCAATTGTCTGTCTTGTCGCACATTTACTCGAAAGCATGTCATATATTGGTGGAGTACTCGATAAGGCGTTCGCGGTTACCGTAATATTACGTAAAAAAAATTAATTATATAATTCGCCTCAGCTCTTCCGAGTGGTAGATCTGCTTGCCAGCTGACTGTGGAGCGGGCCGTGGGCGCCACGCGCTTTACATTTCACAGTCTACCTTGCCTAAAAGCACCATGGCAAGCTCGAGTTCGTGGCGTGCGGTCACTCGGATATTGCTACAACACTAGCGATTTTTCTTCATTTCAACTTTTATTATGAAAATTTATATAAATGGCTTAATACTAAAGCTTCGGCCGAGTGCAAAAGGCAAAAAGAAACTAATCACTAAATCACGATTCCCTTGTAACTATCTTAAATTTCTATTACTTACAATTCGATCTAACGAATCCGGGCGGCAGCCTAAAAAAAAAACATAACAACACCTGCTGGGCACTCTCTCGGTTAGGAAATCGTCTGTCTTGCTCTCGTCTCTCAATATCGTCTTCTCCTGTAATTCGCCGTCTTCCAATATATCCACCTCGGGAATATCCACCTTGTTCGTCGTGGTCAGAAATGCACAAGAGCGAACGCGTTATATAATATAAGCGACTACTCTGAGTAACTTCGGCAAAAATTAGTACCTTGAGAGAATCATCATTCGTTGGAAAGTGGCGGGCGCATTATTTAAACCAAACGGCATTCTTTTAAAATTATAATGGCCAAATTGGGTTTAAAATCCAGTTTTAAATTAATATTTTTCATTGATTTCAATCTGATGAAATCCTTTAGCTAAATCTAACGTTGTTCAGTAAGTACGATTTAATTCCATTATTTGGCCGAGATGAATCTTTTAAGTTACTGTAAAAAAAAACACAAATAGCGCTCGTACGTCAAAACGTTCTGAGTACGTATAACCTCAAAAATGTCAAACTTTACGATAGAGCTGTCAGTTGCCAAATTGCAACACTAGGGTTGTCCAATCCCGTCCAATAAAAGGCAACCCTCGTACAATTCCCTAACTTCGCTAAATTCAATTCTTGGTTAGGTATAGGGTGCCTGTCTGGGATTGTAACCTGATTTATTTTCTTAAATCAATTACTAACCCGGTTTCTTCGGAACAACCCATAGTGGTGCATTGTATGGTGAATTGCCACATACAATGGTATTTTGCTCCAACATCTCTTTGATTTGCTTGTCCACTTCTTGCTCATAGATCGTTACGATTTTGTCCACCGTCGTATGTATTGGCGTTTCCGTCGTAAGATTAATCCTATGCTTTACTTGTGTTGTTGCTGTCAGCTTATCGCCTTTCTTGTAGCAGATATCTTCGTAGTCCTTTAATAGTTTTTCCAATAGTCGAGCTTCCTCATCATTCAAGTTTTTGTATAAATATTCACGCGTGGCTTCACTTTCAATGTTTTGGATGAAATTAACATAATATGGATTGTAGATCATTTCACTAAAGGTAAATGGAACCAGTTTCTTATTCACAATAATACCATTATTTGGTTTGATGGATACATAAAGAGTTTTTAGCACATCCATCCCAATAAGTATATCAAAGTTTAGGCTATTGCAATTTATTAAAACAATAGACCACGGCAGCATATGCAGCGCTGGATGCATCACAATAGAGCCATGCAGTTGCTGCATGCATGCTGTTACAAAACCCTTTTTCGCGCCACGCCAACCCTGGAGAAGGGTCGTAGGCGCCACGCAACTAACATGTATACTTTTTCTCTTTAGAAAAAATATATACAACTTTTATCTTTTTTAAAAGATTTGTTTTATTATTTAAAGATGACAATATGTGTTTACACTTGAGTCTTAAGACTGAATTCATAGATACATTCGTCACTTAAAGATAATTCAAGGTGTGGGAATATGCATAAAATGCATGATAACGAAATATCAGATTGCATTTCTAAAATGCATGAACGTTGAAACTCTATATTCTATATTTTGTCCAGTCTGAGTTACTGGACACCGTGGTCACGTTGTCGACACAGGTATGAACCGATTTTTTTGCCTGTGTCGGCAATTCTAATGATGTAACTCGCACTTATTGTTTCGGCCGTGCGTGCCAAAGGGGAAGGGGGTTAAAACTCACAAATCCGCGGTTACATTCGTATATTCATTCATTAATTTTTTTCTAAGCTACACTTTCTTGGTTTCTTATAATTTAGCGACATGCATGTGCTCACTATTTACAATCCCTTATTTTCTTTTAGCACTACAGTTATAACTATAACTACTACTAGTTACTATTGCCCTACCTGGGTGGCGAGGGGTAGGGTTTGAAGGAGGGGGATTTCTTTTTGGGAAGAAGAGGCATACATTTTTTGACTTGCAGTAGAAGTATGGTCGTTGTCCTCATTACTATGGTTCATGTTTTAGAGCTTGTTTAGTGTCTGCTTATAAAGCGATGTTCTCTCGCCAGCCTGCTTCCAATCGCAACGATGTTCACTTGTCACTTCCACTGTCAATACCGCAGAATTTTCATCAAAATCGTAAGCTATTTCCACTCGCGATTCCGATAAACCGTCGGTTTGTACGATTTTTTTTTAAACTTCCGCACGAACTCTATGAAATCACGTCCTTCATCCTATAACGGTACTCCTGCTGCTGTTGGGGCGGCTACTACGCCCATATACGACATGCACTCGTCAGTATATCCAATCCATAGTGAAATGCGCAATTCCTCAAGGCGCTGTAACTGGTCACGGACTTGCTACCAAGGTATTATATGTTGCTCTAGTATTTCTTCATTCCCTGGCAGTTTGAGAAGTCACAATTTTTACCTATTGTAGTAAGCAGACTGTATTTGCCTTTATTTGTTCGGATTGTTACAGATTTGTTTCTCACACTTAGTATAAAACACGTCTCTCCTATTCCACAGTCACGATATGAAGACCGGAAATGTCATTCTCTCAGCTGAGTAATTCACGGACCCATTCACAGCCGTTGACGCACATTATTAAAATTTTCAAATTACATTATACTACACTATTGCTTATTTTATCGTGTCTTCTAGTTCAACAAACCGCTTAATCATATAAAGGAAGGAGCTCCATCTCGTAACATAGCCTTGCTTTAATTTTTTTGGAATTCAGGAATTCGCTTGAAAACTCAAGAGTATCGCATTCGCAACCGAACTTCTTTTGAAATGCCCAACTATTTTCTACACTTAATTTGGCGTTTCAGGAACTTCTTTTAATCCCGTTTGGACCACTAAATTGATGGTGTGTGCAAAGCATTCAAAATGCTTCCAACCTAAATCATCAACAATCGCTTCGCAATCTTTTTGATGTTCGCCACATTGTCTGATACAGCAATTGCAATTTTGTTAGTGAGTCCCCAATCAACTGTTATTTCTCGTAACGTACTACCCAAGTTTTGACTAGTGTGGCTTCCAACAAAAGTGATGCATTTCAAAAGCATCGACCTTACCTCGTATTCTTCGTTTATACAATGCACTGTTACTGCCAAATAGCTTTCCGTTGTTAAGCAAACATTTGCAATTTTTTTAGCGTGCTCCTAACAATAATGTTTACGATTTAAATAATACGATGATTTAGATAATGATGTATACGATTTAATTAATATAAAAACTTGCCTTCGGGCCCGTGAGCTCAACGTCGAAGACTCCGACATTAGTGCGTTTCGTTTTGAGTCTCAACTTCTGCACCAAGTCTTGACGTCTATCTGTCTATGGGACAATGTATAATTCGGGTTTAAAATACCCACAAATTCGCGAAATCCCTTGTCATCTACGATCGAAAATGGCTAGAAATCCAAAGTAAATAGCTTGAGCAACTGTTCATCTATTTTCTTGTTTAAATCTAGGTGATTTTTTTTTGTTCTATAAAAGGATGTTTTCGAAGATTGTTTGCTCTCCTTGTGCGGTTTCGCCAAGGCAGAAGCAGTAGGTCGCTACTCCGAGTGTTCTCTTTCACGTAGGGGCCTCGGAGCTGTTGTGCTTGTTCCTTTTTTATTTTAAACCACTTTCATTTTTCAGGTAGCTACTTTTATTCAAACGGGTTACTTTTTATTTGACTGGCACTTACAATGTGTGCGCGTCTGGTCACGTACTCTACCTTATATACCAGCTACAGTAGGTTACATTTATATCTATATAACAGGAGCCTCGCCAGCCAAGGCAGACTCTACAGCCTGTTCCTTGGTGGCATCTTCGGCAATGGAAAATAACAAAAGACGACATGGAAAAATGGTGCCTTATTCAAATTGTGCCCACGAATTTGAACATTTGGGAAATTTTCCATTTCGTCTTGTTGGAAATTTATGCATGTGATTGAAATTTTGGGTGGAATTTTGCGGCATTCTGGACAATATTCGCAATAAGCGTCGGAAAGTGTTTTGAAACGTGTTGCGGGTTGGGAATCGTTCCTGGTAGATTCTTTGAGCTGCTAATAGCCACCAGACAGTCAATTCAAGACTAAACTCTAAAGAGTTTTATAACTCCCAGATGCTCTGAAAGTCAGTAAAATAAATTACTTCCCTACAAACACTCTCGATCTCTTTCAGTGAAAATGGATAGGGCCCCGGGACTAAATTCACTTATTTACTTCCAATAATTTCCCAGTTTTCCCCACGTACATGAATGCGTGTGAGCGAGCTTTTCGCTGCAAAATGCCTGAGCTTTCATTAATAATTATTAGAGAATGCTCCGTAGAATTATATGTGAACCGACACGGTCTTTATTGTAAAGGGTCCGCCAATAAGCGCGCTCGAACTTAATGAAATAATGCATTAGTTCCATAAATTAAATAAGAACACTTGTCAGGTTACGTCGACAAAACTTTATTGAACGGAACGTCTTCTCTCAACAACTACTCGCGACCGACCTCTCTCGTCGCAAAAACCAATACATATACGTAAACATTAGCGTCGTAGTGCATCACCGGCATTGCTAGGTGACAGAAGTCAAACAGGTACTTACTACTCTATTATGGAAATTGGCGTCCGCCAATCGAACCTCAATATAGCTCAACCCAGCCAAATCTTTTATGGGAAACATTGACTCTATTTCCAAATCGAGGCTGTCCTTTTCATCTGCATTTATTTGTTTATTATATTGCTCGAAAGAGCAAGATTGTGGCGCAGCATCTTACTGTCTGCCTGCCTTTCGACATCCATATCCTGGAATTCGAAATTACCATTATACATAATGTGGGTATACTTACAAAACTATTTTTTTTTTTTTTTTGTACTTTTTCATCAATTTTTTGTCTTAAAGCGGCAAGTTCTTGGCAAATATACGCCTGATTATTGATTATTTGATCAAGCTTGTTATTAACGTAGAGTCCATTGGCATATGCACTTATGGGTCGACCGACATGCTTGGCGTATATTCAATTTGTTCGTGTCAGGTACATAGTACCAGCTCTGCATTTCCTGGATACACGATAAGCCTTTATTTAGTTTGTCGGCAAAGCTGTTCAACTTCTTGGTTATTCTGATTTCGCTTTCGTTGGCTGCTGCCATAGTCGTTATCATCATGTTTGTTTGGTGATTTGCCGTTTGTAGTTTTTGGTTATTTTCGAGCTCATCAATGTAACGATAAACTTCGTCGTTAACTCCAAACTGTTTGGAGTAATTTCCCCAAGATTCCTCGTTTGAATCGAGTTGTTTGAAGTTCTTTGATATTCCTTTGGAGCTGCGAATGAATCTCCTGTAGGTGGTGTACAAGTCCACGGCAGTTGCTTTCGTTGGAGATTCGTATGGTCTTATCACAAAACATCTTAAGTTTAGACAGCACAAACAGATTAACAAGTTAAACCATAAGAGAATGAATGTAAATATTGTCTTTGTTGCTTGGCTCGGTGTCTCTTTGGTGGGTCTCGAACGTTTTTGGTAATTTTGAGTCCTCAGTGGAAGATGCAGTTGGCTTTCCAAAATCCGGGGCTAGTTTCAAATTGCGTTTGTTTGTTGCGATGAGCTCTTCAATTGGTGGTCGAACTGGAATACTATTGGGATGAATCCGTTTTTTTTTGGTGCACGTTGACTGA
The DNA here is from genome assembly GCA_949715475.1 of Microchrysa polita. NCBI lineage: Eukaryota > Metazoa > Arthropoda > Insecta > Diptera > Stratiomyidae > Microchrysa > Microchrysa polita. The sequence goes on along the minus strand of OX454420.1, from coordinate 25,051,858 downwards.
GTTGAACCTATCCTCCAACGTTGACAGTTGCTTAGCCTTGTTGTCCTCTTCTTACAAGTAGTCAAATGAACTTGTTTAGTTGCTTCTGGTGTATTTACTGGTTCATTATTTTGGTTGCCTTCGTCTACTGCTAATGGACATAATGTTATTGGCCGCTGAAGTGTTTTCCCATCCTTGACCTTCACCTTTACTACTCGTACTGAACTATCTTTTCCTAGAGATACTTCAACTATACTCGTTCTAGAGACCAAGATGCTGGTGCCGTGTCGTCGTCCTTGATCAACACAACTTGTCCGATATTCAGATTTGGAGTAGGTGTCTTCCATTTGGTTCGCTGCTGATTGAATTAAAGGTTATTTCTTGATTTGAGGTTATGTTACGTTTTGTACTCACATCTTTCTTTGCACCAGCCCGATCCTGTCTCAAAGTAGCAATTCTTCCAAGTTACCAAATTCGCACGTCTTTGTTAAAATTCGGATATCTTGAATAAAGTTGTCGATTGGTTCGAATTTACCTTGCATTCGGCTAAAGAATTTGAATCTTTCATAAGTGTTATGAAACGACGGAGCTAACCGTGAAGGTCAAAAACGAATAAAGGTTTCTTCAATCAGGACGGCGGCGGCACGAGCTGGCTGCTGCGCTTAGACTCGGAGGGGGCGTGGGTTTTTGCCGCCTCATTGTCCTTGTCCATTAATATTAAACGGGATTCTCGTGCCAAAAACTTCACACACACGCGGAAAGAAGTAAAAAAGTTGAATTATTGAAAAAAAAAGGGAACCCTGGCTTCAGCTGGTTCAGTCACCATTTTCAACGATCTGGGGCCAAGATGGCGGTAAGCTCCCGGCCGGCTACACCCGTGAAATCAAAATCTCTGTTGATTAAAATTGTTATGTTGTAGGTTGTGGTTGTTAGATTGAGGAAGTCTCAAGTGATCGAAATTATGACTTAGTTGGAATTGGTTATTACTGTGTCTGAAATTTTGCCGTTGTGGAAAGGCATTGTGTAGTCTTTGATATGAATAGTGAATAGCCTAGTCTGAAATTGTGTTGGTCTAAGTTTTGGTATTCTATATCGTGGTACATGGTTAGTGCCAGAGCATAGGCTTGACCTAAGGTTTGTGGAATTCGCCGTAAAGCATGTTCTTAGTTGTCACACTGTTTATACCTAGCATAAAGGTTCGAACAGCTTTTGATTCCATCTCACGAACAAAAGCTTGAATAACATTAGTGTCAGTATATGACATTTCGATTTTTGAAATAATCAAAATCATTCAACTTGTTATGGAATACTTCCAAACTATTACCACCTTACGAGTGAAAAATGTGTGTTTGGACGCAGCCTCCGCATCATCGTCAATTACGATGGGCCACTCGCTGCCGTCCATTTGTCCATGATGTGGACAACACGATTCAAATGTATGTACCTACAAAAATTGTGTTTGGGAATGTATGTCCCCTTTCGGAGATGCAAAAATGTGTGTCAACCGGTTTCGACCGACAGTGTATGGAGCGTCTCATCAGGTGCCTTCTCAGCCGCTCCATGCACTGCCGGGGAAGGCACTACCGGGACAGATTCCAGCCAGATGGATCTTGCACTTATATAGTGGCGACAAACATTTCTAGGTGCGAATCATGTTTTCACGACTAACCAGTTGTTAGTTGCTTAGCTCGTACGGCTGGGAGATCCATGATAGGTTCGCTTTCCTCACGGTTAAAACTTAATTTACAAAATGCCCTAATGATATCGTCCACTTTGATTAATTAATATGCCCCGGAAAATTCGGTTCGTTTCGCCCTCTCTTAAACTTCAGCGTCAGCGTTAGATACCTTATGGTAGTGCTTCAATTGCCGTAACAAATATAAATTGAAATCCTTAGCCTTACTTATTTTGTTCGCAAGGTGCCTCAGGAATCGAATTTTAACGTCTTTCGATATGTGGTTGACGTCTCCTAGATTACTTGTTGATTCAACCTCTGCTTCGTTTTGTATCACTGCAGGATCAATTGAAACAAACAGGAGAAATAAATGGCTGGACACGGTCACTGATGTGAAGATTTTGATACAATGCGGAATTTTTCGCGGCTTACGTTGTTTCGAAATGGCGGTACTAGATTTCACTTTTTTCACTTCACTATTTTAACCGCATTCCGGTTGAGCTCCCAATTACAAAAATCGCTTCGTCACAAGCGATGGACTTGTCGACCGCATCGTAGTCGTGTAGCCACAAAATTTTCTGTTGGGAATAATGAATAATTAAGAATAATGAATATTTAAGCTTGATGTCGGCCGGTTGGCCACCCAGAGGAGACTGTCGCCGTACGCAGGAATGCATAATAACTGTATAAGGCTATAGTATCATGCACGCATTCGTGTGTATGATCGAAAATTGATGGCTCGTGCGAATCCACAATTGATTGAATTGTGAATTCGTTCTGTTTTCGCTCATTCTAAAATCGGTCTTTCTTAGGACCAATCCAAAAAAAACAATCTTCGTAAGAGCAAAAAAAATTGATCGATCATGCGATTGCGATCACAATACTACAGCACTCTTCGTCATATGTTACAAATGCGAGTACTTTGGATCTGTCCCGAGCATAAGGATTTAACAAATTTGTTCACAATTCACTAGTTTTTATTCAAAATTAAAAATATATATTATATTATTATATTATATATTATATTATCACAATTCAAGTATATTATAATAATAGAATACTTATATTATGTTCTAAAATTACCTTACGTTAAATTTTCGAGAAAAAAAACAAACTAAACTAAATAAAATTGACATGAACTTAATCTAAACTACCCTTGGGGCGGCACAAGAAAACTACCACCTAAAACTAAATCGTATCTCCTAACTCGTCGTCGCTGACCTCCTCCTCGCACTGAACCGTCGCTGGAATGCTCGTTCTTTGCTCCACGCTCTTTTCAGACGCTCATCAAATTGTAGCGCTTTTTTCGCCTCCAACTTAGATTCGACGTCTTCTGCACTCAACCGTCGCTGGACTGCTCGTTCTTTTCTCCATACGCTCAACAAAATTTAGCGCTTTCTTCTCCTGGAACTCAGGTTCTTCCACGTTTCTTGTCTTTGTGTCCAACAGACCGAATAGAAAAAGGGTATCCTGTTTTTTTTCGGCCTTTAATAATTCCGTTCCCCGTTGACTCGATTTTAGGCTTTTGTGGGGTCGTTTTCTTTTGAAAAGCACTTTCATTTAATGTCGCCCTTACGTCGCTTTTCCTATTTTAGTAACTTTTTAAATTCTGATTGTGATGAAAGCTAATCCATGGTCTGAATGACAATCTTTGTAGTGTGTTCTCGTCAAATAACGTTAAGGCACTTGTCTCTCTTTCTTTAAACATTTTTTTATCAGAAAATATATTCAAAATAAATCAAATGTGAACTGTAATCAGAAGAAACTGTATTTTTCTTTTTCTTTTTTTCTTTTTATTCCTAAAGAAGGCTTATATGAATGTTTTTTATTTTTCTATTTTTATTTTTTTTTTTGAAAATACAGTTATAATCCAAAATGATGAAACGATGTTGACGATGAACATTCGAAATACAGTTATAAATTTTAATCCAAATCAAAAAAGAAACCATTTCCCTGATAATACAAAATAATGATAAAATTCTAATTTATGTAATTATTTAATTCTAAACATAACTGTAAATATTACTTTTCCAAAAACACTTCATTTTAGCAGCAATTATTTAAGAAGATTTGTAGTTGGTTGTATAATGTAAAAAAAAGGCAAAAAAAATGTTAAACCTAAAAGTAAGAAATATCGAATTTCCAATGATTCTACTCGTAATTAAAATAGAGAGCGAATGAACTGTAACTGTTACAAATAATTATAAAAGAAGTAAAAATAAATAAGATGTTGTAAATCTAAAATAAAATGTAAAATGATAAATTATAATAAGAAAATAAATATACACATTAATTTAAAAATTTAACGAAAAGTGTTTTACTTTGATTTGCCCTGTTCTTGTCATTTTCCTCACTATTTTTTCATTCCCACTCTGGTTTCACTTTAATCACTTCATCGGAAATGGTTTCTTAGTTGATTTAACAAAAACTCACTCAGCGAGACTGAAGTCTCGGTGACGCAAAAACTGGTATAGCTGTTTTGAGGAAACGGATACGTTTTGGGTCGCTGGACTTTTAGTCTCCCTGTATGAGAACATCCTTAGGTGACAGAAAATTCTTTACGGTAATCAAATTCTTTGATGTGATTCAAAGTCAGGCTTTCGTGTTATCCTCTTATTGTATCTCCGCTTTAGTTTTTATGTGTGCGTTGTTACTGTCTCTCCTTCATATTTCAAAATTGATTGAAAACAACTTTTCCATTTTTTTCCTTTTCTAAATTTCAGCAAGAAAAAAATCACGAAAAGCCTAAAATTCAGTGCCATCTTTTTAAAGATATTTATTATGTGAAAAAAAAACAAGAAAACGAAGTGTTTTAATTTGTTCTTGATGAATATGATTAAGTTCTTTACTAATTTGTGACATTAAACAATCTATAGGGTATGTTTCTTTTTATAATTTAATTTGATTTAATTTTGTTATTCTGTTTTTTTTTTTTTATTATTATGTTTCGGTTTTCTGTTGCGTTTCAAATTCATGTTCGTTGTCGTATTGGATAAAGAAGCTCGTTAGCTGTAAGGTAGTTAGTTAGCTTCCTGTCAGTTTTACAGCCAATTGTAAAACTTCTACATCCGAGGGCGTGCTTGAGTTCCCTTGTCTTGTTTCGTTTATGATGATCAATAAATTTAGCAAAATATTAAATTCAAGTGTTACATTGTCGTTCGTTTATCTGATTTTCATTGACGTTGATCTGTAGATCGTATATTGTTTGCATGACATTATTATGCTTAGTCAGAAGCTTAGTTATACATGAGAAAATTGGATAAGGTAAAACAGTACAACCATAATTGTGTATATGGGGCCTTGGCTATTCCTACCATAAAGCTGTCTTTGTCGTTTTTTTTTTCTTGTACGATTCTTCAACTAACCTCACTAAATCTAATAATTTAATATTACCGATTTGTTAACTATTGTATTTTATTCTAAACTTTACAGACCTTATTGTCCTTTCTGACTAGATCGAACTCGGACATTATGTATACAAGCAATTTCTCTAGTTGATATTAATTGTGGTGGAAAAACATAGATTGCGCCGATTTCTCACTACACGTCTCTCAAGCGTTATTATTACTGGGTATCATTGTAAAATGTATATACATACACATCAAAATGGCTGCCAGAAAACTCCTTCGCGAAGAAAATCCCTCCGACAAATGCCAATTTATTAATGTGAATTTTCGCCATTATGTATTACGTATAGTATTTGATATAGTTTTTCGCGATTACAATTCATTTGATTGATTAAACATTTATAGAAATAAAGAAACATTGTTTTGTTGACCGAACTGTACAAAGAACGACTGAATTCCAATAAACTTTTATTTTGTAGAAATTAATTTTGGTTTAATTTAAATTAAATTGCATTTAGGAGCTGGAGGATATAGGTAGACTGGATCACTCCGAACGCCTTGACGAGAAAATATGTGTCGTACATATTTGATTTTTTTTTTTAACAATATTGAAATTTGTTCTCGTTAAATTTTATGTTATTTTTTCGGGCAACTTTAAAAACCGCGTTTAGGGCACCATCAAGATTTTTTTTTAGTTTTCCCTACAACTTAAATATCGTCTAAATATATGATCCCTTAATATTACCAAAATATTGCTGGTTTTACTTTTGGCATATTATCGGGCCTCTCTTCAAACCAAAGGGAAAGCGCTTAAAACGGTAACACCCAAATCGTGTACTAAAAGAGCACAAACCACTAGCGTTTTCACAAAAACAACTGTGTTGTAAAAGGTGTCCGCCAAAGAAAAAGTCATCAGCCGCAAAAAGGATTGATATAAATACATTTCCGCCAAAATACTCGCATCTTGTCTCAATGATGGTGGTGGATCAAATTTTTTTCAACGCTTATTGGCGGGGAGCTGAACGAGGGTACTATTTGCTGCTATGTTCTTTTCTTGATAATTTTGAAGCTTCCAGTCTTATAGAAAATAAAAATGCGTTTTAGAACCTTATTTAGCTTTCCTTCGTATGGAACTCGTTTTTTTTCTATACGATAAAAGTTATTTCATAAACTTCTTAACATTGATTTTATTTTGTTATTACCCTTATTCGAGCTCCCCGCCAAATAGCGTTGAAAAAATTTGATCCACCACCATCATTGAGACGAGATGCGAGTATTTTGGCGGAAATGTATTTATATCAATCCTTTTTGCGGCTGATGACTTTTTCTTTGGCGGACACCTTTTACAACACAGTTGTTTTTGTGAGATATCATATCTTTTTGCAGTTTTCGATTTACAAAATTCTTAAATATATTATGAAGACGATATTCATTGCCCTATTGTCACAAATTTGTTTGAGAACAACAATTATAAGAATGATAAACCCCTTGCTAAACTTCGTCTCCTTGGTCTCCTTGGTAACCTTGCTCGCCTTGGTAATCTTAGTAACCATAGTACATAGTAAAACCACCCAAACTGTTGAAAATTTGTTTTTGCGATAGATCCGAGTGCTTCTTAAATCCAGTGCTAACACTATCAGCAATCTACTCGAATTAATATAGACGAAATTTGTGATATCAAAATCAGGTAAATGTCTAAAAGATCCCTCGCTGAAACGTCACCCGAAAATTTCTCTGCTACGAAAAAGTATAACACCAAAATGACACCAGAAGACAAAAAAGAATTGATTCGTATGCTCTCGGAAACTCTAGACGAGAAGCTGAAAGAATTTAGGGATGTAGTTAGGGGCGACATGAAGGAGCTATTCACCAAGATTGACGACCTGGAGAAATGCAATAGACAACTTTCAAGCGAACTACAAAATGTTCAAGCACTCACCCAAAAACAAGCATCACTGATAGCAAAACTTCAAAAAAATGCAACAGCAAGTAACTTAATTGTGAAGTTGCCATTTAACTTTACACAAAATGAAAACGAAACAATCAAAGATATTTGCATCAACACCTTGCACTGTAGCGAAACGCTGTCAAATGACCAGATACACAAACTGCACGGCGCGGCTGGGGGGCGGAGCACCTTCCGTGTCACACTGCGCGATCGGCAACAAGTTATCCGAGCGCTGCAAAACGCGAAAAGATTAAAAGACACTAATATCTTCGTACAAAAGGATTTGCCTTACGAGATACGGCAAAAGCGAAACCAGCTGTTGAAAATTAAAAAACAAATCAGCGAACGTCGACCGAATTTGAAGGTGTACGTCAAAGACGAAATAATGCTGATAAATGGCAGGCAGTTCACCTGGAATACTAATAACAACAAACTGGAATGCGAAGACAGAGACGGGCAAGCTGAACTGAATGAAATAATAAGATCGGAACCGAGCACTAGCACCGCCGAGAGATATGTTGCAATGAATGCCACTGGTGATGATGATAATGCTGTGGGGGGCAATTCGCGAATTAACGCATAGGGATTTGCAGCCGTCTGCGAAGTTTATCAACGAGCAGAACTCAAAATATTATCGTTTAACATTGCCGGCTTGAAAAATAAGAATTTATTTAATAATTTTTATGAATATATTGATAGTTTTCACATTATTTTGCTTTTGGAAACTTTTGTTATGAACGAATTCCAAAATTTTGAAAAGAAATTTACTAACTTTGAGTTATGCTGGACACCAGCTGTGAAGAGAAATGCAAAAGGAAGACCCAGTGGAGGAATCGTGATCGGATTTAAAAGAAATTTAAAACATAAACTGTCATTTGAAGAGTACGATGGATGGAGCTATATCAAGTTTAACTTAAATAATAAGAACCTTTTCATAATCCCAGTATACTTGAATTGCAATCATTGGACAAACGATTACAACAAATTAACTGATCTGCTCATACAAATACGAAGTATCGACATTCTTATAATGGGTGATATGAATGCGAGGATCGGTAGCGAACAACCCATAGCAAATCACACCAGAAACGTAAACAGGCAGACGAAAGACAAAATTTTTAATGCATGTGGTAAGAAACTGCTTGATCTAATGGATTCCTTTGGCTTGAACCTTTTTAATGGGTGCTCGAATAGCGATAATGACGGTGAGATAACTTATATTGGACAACAAGGTCAATCTGTGATAGATCTATGCCTGGCCGGAGGGGACTGGGTTCCTCTCATTACGGACTTCACGGTGGAATGTAAACAGTACTCCGATCATCTCCCAATATGCGCCACGATTGGGCTAGATAGATTCGGCAGTACTGAAACACAGACGACGTCGATGAATTTACTCCCGAAGATCGTGTGGAGAAATGAATATAGTGCAAAGTACAATGCCAACATGAGTATCCATTTAGCCGAAAAGGAAGATGTGAGTATCGACCAATTGAACACAGCGATTATAAAGAGTACGCATAATGTAAACAGACCAAAAAAGGTATCTAAACATCCCTGGTACGATGATGAATGTGAGAAAAGCAGACGGCGTTCTTTTGCATGGCTAAGAATTTTTAGAAAACATAACACCGATTCAGCTAGAAAATCGTATTTGCAAATGAATCGCGAGCATAAATCCCTATGCAGACAGAAAAAGCTGATATTCTTTCAACGTCAAGCCGGAGCGCTAAGTCAATGCAACAACTCCAAAGATTTTTGGCGAATAGCGAACCAGATAAATAATGTAGACTCATTCAGGATAGGAAATGAGCTAAATGTTGACCGACTTAAAGTCCATTTTGAGGGACTGTTACAAAAAGACGATGCTAATTCCACCGTTCAATTTGCAAAACCAAATTGGAGTCAGCCCATGCTCGATGCAATAATAACAATAGAAGAAGTACGAAATGCAATAAAACAGTGCAAGGATGGTAAAGCTCCCGGAAGTAACGGTATCCCCGTTGAATTTTACAAATATGGAAATGACATGATCTTAAAAATACTCTGCAAGGAGTTCAACAAAATCTTCGAAAGCGGCAATATTCCTGCGGATTTTCGTGATGCGGTGGTGTTTCCAATATTCAAGAAAGGAGATATAAACGATCCTACGTGCTACCGCGGTATATCATTTTTGAATAAAACTGGGAAGATACTTACTACCATTCTACAAGAACGAATAAGCAAATGGATTAGTCAACAAAATGCAATATCGGAGAACCAAGCTGGATTCAGAAAGGGTTATGCAACGCATGACCATATCTTCGTACTACTTAACCTGGCGCGGGCGCATATGGAAGAGGGACGAAAACTGTACGCGTTCTTTGTGGATTTCAGGGCAGCTTTTGACACTATCGATCGACGTGCACTTTTCTACAAGCTTTACAACCATGGTATGTCAGCGAAATTCGGCAACGTATTCGAAAGACTATACGAAGACACAACGGCGATGGTATGGAGTGGGAAACATTTGTCATCATCATTTCGAACTAATACCGGCCTCCGACAAGGCTGTAAACTTAGTCCAGATGCCTTTGCGATGTACATAGACGATATCTTGAAAGATTGTCCTAGCGGAGCAGAAGCATGCGGCATAGTCCTGAAGGGTCTAATGTATGCCGACGATATTGTGTTTCTGGCAAAGTCACCGCAAGCCTTACAAGAGACTGTAAATTACTTAGCTGCGCATTGCGATCAGTGGAATTTGACCGTTAATCTTGAGAAATCGAAAATAATGATTTTCAAGAAAAGGCACTGTCTGGCGAGAGACGAAAAATGGAGCTTTAAGGGAAACGAAATCGAAGTAGTTAAGCAGTACAAGTATCTTGGTGTGACCATAAGGAGTAATTTGAATATGGAGGAGCATTTGGAAGGAAAACTTAAGGAGGCGAAATGGGCCATAAATGCAACGTGGAGAAACTGCTTTGGAAACTCTAGTATACACCACACAGCAAAATATAAAATATTTGAGGCAGTCTCTAAGTCTATATTGATGTATGGTGCGCAAGTGTGGGGAGGAAAGAAATACGAACAAGTGGAAAAACTACAGCGTTTCTATCTTAAACGTATCTTCCAGCTGCCTTCTACCTCGCCAAATTACATGCTACTGCAGGAAACTGGTCTAAACTCGCTATTTGTAGAGACATTAAAAATGCACGTGAACTACCTGATGAAAGTCTCTAAAATGAACGAAGACAGGCTTCCGAAGAAAGTGTTAATGTATGCCACACAAGCGGAATCACTCTTTTGCGAGGACCTACGACTACTTGCTTGCGAGGCCGGAACCACTTTCAACTGGGACGGATCGCCCGAAAGGGCATTCGTACTTCACGAGCTCATAGATGCCGTCAAGCAGATGATAGTCAGACCGACAGCAGAAGAAGCATGCAGTTCACTACACAGGGAAATTTATACCAGGCTCGACCACGAACTTCAATCAAGTACATACTGGCTTAACGAATTCAGCGCTCGTAAAATATCAGTAATATTCAAAGCTAGGGGTGAACTGCTTCCACTAAACTATATTCCTCATCGAGATAACCTTCCAGTGCTGTGCGACTTGTGCAATTTGAGGAAAAGGGAAGACTCCGTGCATTTCATAGGGAAGTGCCCCATCTTCAAAGAGATTCGACGGACATGCCTAGGCGGGGACCAGCTGAGCGACGACGAAGTAATATGTCTTTTAAATGGATCCGATTGGGACGGTCTTTACGAATACTGCATAACTGCATTGAAATATCGAAATAGAATTGTGAATGGCGACTTATAATCACTCAATATAATATATATCGTGTCGATTGGAGGGAGTTAGGTGAACCTGCATAATACGGACTTGCGTGAACTTCACCATCAACCTCTAATTAGCCACGCATAATATCATGAATAACAAATGCAATTGGAATGATAATTTAAAAGAAAGTTATATAATTAAAACATAATAAAAAAAAAATAAAATAAATAAATAAATAAAACGTGAATTAAAGCAATGAACCAAACTCATAACATTTATATCTCAATATTTATAATTGAATGTAAATACATATTAATAAATATACATAATAACACTAGTCAATCAACTCAGGCAGACGGCTATTATATGCCACGCCTTAACTAGTTTAAAACATATATTGTTAAATGGATTTGTAATTTTTGAATTCAATAAACTATCTATCTATCTATCTATCCATAGTACACTTGACTACTTTGGTGATCTTGCAAACCCTTAGTAACCTTGGTAACCTTGATGGGCTTGGTAGCCCTAGTAACCTCGCTAACCTTGGTATCTTTATACATAACATTAAACTTAATGATAACCCTAACTTTGACCATAACCCTCTGGCCTATACCTAAACCTCAAACTCAGACTCAACCTTAGCCCAAACCCTATCCTTACATTTAACCCTAATAATAACGTTAACTGCGATGTAACAATAACTTTAACCCTATCCGTTACCCTAAACTTGATTTTGACTTTAACACCTTAGCCCTAAATTGAGTCTAAACCTTTACTTCATCTCTATCACATTCATCCTAATCTTAAATCTTAATTTTTAATGTAACCATTAAGCCTCACTGGGTACTCAATATGTGATTCAAATAACATCCATATTTCCTAAGTTCCACATTGCGCCTAAGACACATAGAGAAAGACATGTACATGTGAAAATATTCTTTTATCCCTCATCAAAGGTCCCGAAAACCTGTTGAGTTCTGACGAGCATTGCTTTTACAACAATAAAGTGGTTTCATGACCAAGAATCAGGGATAGCTATGAAATTCACTATATAACTAACAGTACCTTTTTGCCTACAACAACAGGATCAAACCGGGTGGAATTACAAGAATAAATCTACATGCCAAATTTTGTTCAAATTAACTCATCAGAATTCCTTGAAAAATCGATTTTCCATATGCCATCATCACGTAACTCTGGTTTGAACACAACAGAATACACCGTCTTGACAAAACCGATTTGGTGTCCCAGCGCCATATTTAAGCTTCCACCAAACCAGCGCAGAACGGTAGCGGTACGTGTCAGAATGTATGAAATAGTTTCCGCCGCGGTACACCACGGAGTACTTGTCAATTCTTGTGGTGTGTGTACCGCGTACCGCTACCGCGCTGATTTGGTGGAAGCTTTAGGATCATCGGGATGAATGAAACAGTGCGTATGCTCATCCAATGTTAAACTAATATGTACGTACTCGTATATATGAGACGAACCAAAACAGGAACTTTGACCCGCCCCCTCTCTTGCAGACGATCTAAAACTGAAAATTTTAGATACAAAAGATTGTTCGGTCCTACCAATTATACTATACTATACGATTCTTTTCTAGGCTTTTTTCGGGCCTATCCCCGACTTTTGCAAAATGCTTCCTTTAAAACATATAAATCAAATCAAAGGTGGGCAACCGATGCCTGATGCTTTCAGGGAAAGTTTTCTTCTTCCTTTCTATAAGAACAAGGGAGACTCACGCAAACTCAACAACTATAGGGCTATAAAGTTAACACCTCATACACTAAAGATCTACGAGCGAGTTGTCTGCAACCGATTGAGAAAGATTGTGCGGTTGAATGACAATCAATGCGGCTTTGTTGAAGGTCGATCTACAGTCGATGCGATTCAGTGCATTCGTATTGCGATGGAAAAGTATAGAGCAGCACGAAAGGACTTGTACTTTGTGTTCATCGATCTGGAGAAGGCATTCGATAGAGTACCTCGTGATCTGATATGGTTGGCCTTGAGAGCACTTAATGTCCCCGAGGCATACGTCAGGATGATACGAGACATGTATGATGGAGCTACGACTAAGGTTAGATGCACAGCCGGTGAATCAGAAGAATTTCCGGTGAATGTCGGAGTACACCAGGGCAGTGTATTGAGTCCGTTGCTCTTCAACATCATCATGTGCCACTTATTAACACGTGTCTCCGACGGCCTAGATATATCTCTTCTTTTTGCTGATGATATAGTCCTCAGTAGCCCAAACATCGTTGCCTTGCAAGCTGCGCTTACAAAATGGTGTGACATTCTGGAGGAGCATGGACTGAGGGTAAGTATAACAAAGACTGAGTTCTTATGCTGCCAATTCTCAGACCCAAATGCACCGATACCAGAAATGTACGTCAAAGGAGAGCAGCTTAAGTCTTGTACCAAGTTCAAGTACTTTGGCTCGATGGTGAACAGCGGAGCTACATGCGATGATGACATCAAACATCGCACAAAGGTTGGGTGGATGAGGTGGCGAGAAAACTCTGGAGTTTTCTGCGATAAGAAAATGCCACTGAAGCTAAAGGGCAAGTTGTACAAAACGGTTGTACGTCCCGCACTCATGTATGGATCAGAATGCTGGACCATGTATGAAGGTTACGCGAAAGAAATGACAGCGACTGAAATGAAAATGTTACGCATGTCAGTTGGTGTAACCAAAAGGGACCACATCAAGAGTAGCTACATCCGAGGCAGCTTGTCCATAGACCAACCAATCACCGAAAAGCTCGAAGACCGACGAATGGATTGGTATTGCCATGTTCAAAGGCGTCCGCCTGAGAACCCCGCAAAGAGAGCGATATCAATGGAAGTTCCACTTGATGGACCCAAGGCCAGAGGCAGACCGAAGAACAACTGGATGTGTCAAATGAAAAAGCAACAACAACGCATTGGTCTCGGCGATGACACGATCCAAGATAGAGCTGCCTGTAGAAATATGCTGAGAAATTATCGCCAAAACGGGCGATGTGCCTACACCGCAGGTCGAGCAACGCGGAACCATGGAGCGGTATAAAGAACGAGGCAAGGAAGAAGAAGAAAACATATAAAAAGATTTAAGCGAGAAACTCTATGTATTTTTTCACATTTTCCGCTGTATCTATTTTTCCACTTCACGGATCGGAGCAAACGATAGCCTATGCACACCTTCACGACAGACTCTATCAATGGGAAAAGAGACCAAATCCCGAGATGCCCTCTGCAAGGCTGTAGCCCTGACAATGAACGACAAGAAGATCGAGAACGACGAGAACAACGAGAACAAGATTTTTGAAAAAATGCGATTTTCAAACTCTTATATCTCCGGTGTTTCTTATCGTATCATCTTGAAATTTTCTACACTTCGTAAGACGGCGCGATCGACAACGCTTACCGAATTTGAAGACTCAGGACCAACCAGGGTCCGAGCTACAGAGGTCCGAAAACCCGTACTTGTTCCGTCGTGTAAACATAGTCTTAGTCGCTTCTCACTTTTTATTTGTTCAAATTTCTTCGTTTTTCTTTGGCGTGCGGGACGCTCCCGCGTCCCTAGATCTTTGAATACTTTGTTTAACTCAGACGGATCCATACATAATCTCAAACAGCCGTCAGGTTTTTCGACAACGACTAAATTATGCACCCATGACGTTGGCTTATCAACCTTCTCAATTATGCCTTTTTCACACAACTCACTCATTAGTCTGAACACCCGGTCTTATTTACAGTTAGGCCAAGCAATGAAAGCATAAAAAGGGAATGTAGAGAACATCGAAGGGGGTGACGATTTTTTTCTTCGGTATTTTGTTAGGAGTAGTTAGGAGGTAAAGGTACTAATTTTACTCGGAGCTGAGGGGTGCGCTAACGCGGGGAGAGGGGGTTAAAGGTGCAATTTTTGGTGCTTTGGGCTATATCTCGAAAACGGTGAGTCCCAGAGAAAAAGCATTAAAGCTTTCTAAATATCCTATTTATTTGTCCATACCTGCATATGCAAAACTCCCAACGGTTCTTCCGTTATTGGTTAATAAAACTCAAAAAAAAAATTTTTGCATTCCATTGACTCTAGTGTCTCATCGAATTGTTTTTTCAAGAACTTCTGTAGGGCAAAGTTAGTAAGCATTAAATTTGTTTTAATTTGATACACTTCTTCTTGGCTTGTCTCCTGTCATTCGAGAGTTAAAAGAGTCTTAACGAAGTAATATTCTACGTATATATTCATCAGAATAAAAACAACCATTGTGGAAAATCGGGAGGGGGTGACGGTTTTTTATTTCACGGATCTATAAGGGATGGTCCGGAGTAAAACATACTAAAAGCTCGCGGTCATGGAGCGTGCGCTAACGTGGGGAGGAGGGGCTAAAGGATTAATTTTTGCATGTTTTCGACTTAATTTCGGAAATATCTCGGAACGGGTGAGTCCTCCTGAGAGTATTTGTATGGCAGTATTAAATTCCATTAAATTTCCAAAAACTTATTTGAACATACAAATGCCGAATTCCTAACGGTTCCCCCGATACAGGTTATTGAAATCCGAAAATTGTTAAAAAATGTTTTTTTTTTTATTTGTTTGGCTTTGGTGTCTCCCGCGATTCTTTTTCGGAAAACTGTTTCACGACCAATTTGTATGATGTTTAATTGGCTTTCATTTCATGTACTCCCCGTTGTCCGGTCTTCAATCAGTCAAAAGCATAAGAGTTTAAACCGAGCTTCCGAATTAAATTTTCTCTATTTACAAGGATAAAGACAAACATTGTGAAAAAGCGGGAGGGGGTGACGGTTTTTTATTTCAGGGATCCATAATGGATGGTTTGGAGTAAAACATACTAAAAGCTCGCGGTCCTGAGATGTGCGCTAACGTGGGGAGGGCAGGCTAAAGGATTCATTTTTGCAGGTTTTCGACTTAATTTCGGAAATATTTCGGAAGCGGTGAGTCCTCCTGAGAGTATTTGTATGGCAATATTAAAGCCCATTAAATTTCCAAAAACTTATTTGAACATACATGTGTCTGACTCCTAACGGTTTCCCCGATATAGCCTATTCAAAACCGTCTCCCGGGATAGTTTTTCAGTAAAACGTTGCAAGACAATTTTGTGCAGTGTGCAATTTGATGTCATTTGATATACTTTCTGTTGCCTGGTCTGGAATCAGTCAAAAGTTCAAGAGCTTAAACCAAACTTCCAAATTTAATTTTTCCCATTTATAAGTATAAAGACCAACATTGTGGAAAATCGGGAGGGGAGTGACGGTTTTTTATTTCATGAATTTATAACGGGTGGTTACGAGGAAAACATACTAAAAGCACGCGGTAATGGGGAGTGCGCTAACGTTGGGAGAGCGGGTTCAAATATCCCATTCTTGTGCTTATCAGCTCTATCCCCGCTATATCTCCGAAACCGCGAACTCTACAAAAATGTCTGAGCAATATAATACTCAAGTCTCTTGAAAACTTCTGATAGCCTTTCAAGGTGAGAAAAATCATTAGGAGCAGTAATTTTAATCTCACAAAAACAACTGTGTTGTAAAAGGTGTCCGCCAAAGAAAAACTCATCAGCCGCAAAAAGGATTGATATAAATACATTTCCGCCAAAATACTCGCATCTTGTCTCAATGATGGTGGTGGAGCAAATTTTTTTCAACGCTTATTGGCGGGGAGCTGAACGAGGGTACTATTTGCTACTATGTTCTTTTCTTGATAATTTTGAAGCTTCCAGTCTTATAGAAAATAAAAACGCGTTTTAGAACCTTATTTAGCTTTCCTTTGTATGGAACTCGTTTTTTTTCTATACGATAAAAGTTCTTTCATAAATTTCTTAACATTGATTTTATTTTGTTATTAACCTTATTCAAGCTCCCCGCCAAATAGCGTTGAAAAAAATTTGCTCCACCACCATCATTGAGACAAGATGCGAGTATTTTGGCGGGAATGTATTTATATCAATCCTTTTTGCGGCTGATGACTTTTTCTTTGGCGGACACCTTTTACAACACAGTTGTTTTTGTGAGATATCATATCTTTTTGCAGTTTTCGATTTACAAAATTCTTAAATATATTATGAAGACGATATTCATTGCCCTATTGTCACAAATTTGTTTGAGAACAATAATTATAAGAATGATAAACCCCTTGCTAACCTTTGTCTCCTTGGTCTCCTTGGTAACCTTGCTCGCCTTGGTAATCTTAGTAACCATAGTACACTCGACTACTTTGGTGATCTTGCAAACCCTTAGTAACCTCGGTAACCCCGATGGCCTTGGTAGCTCTAGTAACCTCGCTAACCTTGGTATCTTTATACATAACATTAAACTTAATGATAACCCTAACTTTGACCATAACCCTGGCCTATACCTAAACCTCAAACTCAGACTCAACCTTAACCCAAACCCTATCCTTACATTTAACCCTAATAATAACGTTAACTGCGATGTAACAATAACTTTAACCCTATCCGTTACCCTAAACTTGATTTTGACTTTAACCTTAGCCCTAAATTGAGTCTAAACCTTTACTTCATCTCTATCACATTCATCCTAATCTTAAATCTTAATTTTTAATGTAACCATTAAGCCTCACTGGGTACTCAATATGTGATTCAAATAACATCCATATTTCCTAAGTTCCACATTGCGCCTAAGACACATAGAGAAAGACATGTACATGTGAAAATATCCTTTTATCCCTCATCAAAGGTCCCGAAAACCTGTTGAGTCCTGACGAGCATTGCTTTTACAACAATAAAGTGGTTTCATGACCAAGAATCAGGGATAGCTATGAAATTCACTATATAACTAACAGTACCTTTTTGCCTACCACAACAGGATCAAACCGGGTGGAATTACAAGAATAAATTTACATGCCAAATTTTGTTCAAATTAACTCATCAGAATTCCTTGAAAAATCGATTTTCCATATGCCATCATCACGTAACTCTGGTTTGAACACAACAGAATACACCGTCTTGACAAAACTGATTTGGTGTCCCAGCGCCATATTTAAGCTTCCACCAAACCAGCGCAGAACGGTAGCGGTACGTGTCAGAATGTATGAAATAGTTTCCGCCGCGGTACACCACGGAGTACTTGTCAATTCTTGTGGTGTGTGTGTTGTGTGTACCGCTACCGCGCTGATTTGGAGGAAGCTTTAGGATCATCGGGATGAATGAAACAGTGCGTATGCTCATCCAATGTTAAACTAATATGTACGTACTCGTATATATGAGACGAACCAAAACAGGAACTTCGACCCGCCCCCGCTCTTGCAGACGATCTAAAACTGAAAATTTTGGATACAAAAGATTGTTCGGTCCTACCAATTATACTATACTATACGATTCTTTTCTAGGCTCTTTTCCGGCCTATCCCCGACTTTTGCAAAATGCTTCCTTTAAAACATATAAAAAGATTTAAGCGAGAAACTCTATGTATTTTTTCACATTTTCCGCTGTATCTTTTTTCTACTTCACGGATCGAAGCAAACGATAGCCTATGCACACCTTCACGACAGACTCTATCAATGGGAAAAGAGACCAAATCCCGAGATGCCCTTTGCAAGGCTGTAGCCCTGTCAATGAACGACAAGAACAACGAGAACAACGAGAACAAGATTTTTGAAAAAATGCGATTTTCAAACTCTTATATCTCCGGTGTTTCTTATCGTATCATCTTGAAATTTTCTACACTTCGTAAGACGGCGCGAGCGACAACGCTTACCGAATTTGAAGACTCAGGACCAACCAGGGTCCGAGCTACAGAGGTCCGAAAACCCGTACTTGTTCCGTCGTGTAAACATAGTCTTAGTCGCTTCTCACTTTTTATTTGTTCAAATTTCTTCGTTTTTCTTTGGCGTGCGGGACGCTCCCGCGTCCCTAGATATCGTCAAAAAATACCGATACTCCATCAATTCCCTGAAGTATTTGTTCGATTTTCCTTTGCCAAATAGCGGGTGCAGAAGCAATTCCGTACATCAGCCTATTTGGCTGGTAGAGTCCCTTATGGGGGTGCTTATGGTAAGCATCTCTCTACTATCGGGGTGGACTTCAAGCTGTAAATACGCTTTTGATAAGTCAATTTTGGTGAATTTTTCTCCCCCAGCCATTGACGCAAATAATTCCTCAATTGTAAGAATGGGGTGTTTGTCAATCACCAGCTGCGGATTGACTGTGATTTTATAATCAGCGCAAATTCTTACTTTTCCGGAAGCTTTAAGAACAGGAACTATTGGCGTTGCCCAGCGGCTACTATTCACCTTGGTAATTATACCATCCCTCTCCCACTCAACTAACTCCTCTTCAACGGCATCTTTAATAGCAAAAGGTACACTTCTTGCTTTGATGAAGACTGGCTCAGCACTTGTTTTCAATTTTAATGTTGTTTGTAAACCTCGAATTTTACCAAGCGAATCCGAAAACATTTATACAAATATTTCATATTTATTTTTGATTGATTCCAATTGATCCTCAATTTTTTTAGAAGCGGAGACAAGATTTACAGCAGGTGCATTATTAAATAAATCATTCCAATTGAGTTGTAAATTTATTTAACCATTCGCGACCTAAAAGTGGTAAACGATCGGAATCAGCAACGTATAACTTCAGCAATTTTGAATCAGGCCCCACCTTAACAAGAAGATAACCCAAAAGATTAATATGATTATTGCAATAGCTTACTAATTTTAAATTAGTTGCCAGTAATGGATCATTTTTGAAACACCTATTTCTTGTAGCATTATTAATAATTGAAACTGGAGAGCCAGAGTCTACTTCACATTTTATCAAAATATCATTGACTTTAATATCAGTAAAAATTTTTCCGCGTTTATCATTTTTCTCTAAATCGATATTAAGAATTTCTTCAAAATTACTATTTTTCGCAAAATCTGTATAATTAGTTTCGTTACTCTTATAGTTATAATTTTTCTTCTTTTTATTAGTAGTATTCGACTGTTTAGCTTTGGCAGTTAGACATACGTTGGATAAATGTCCAATTTTGCCACAAACTCAACACTTAGATTTGATGTGGCGGCGCTTGTTCGCCAAATGGTCATTGTTCGCACAACGAAAACATTTAAAATTTTTACTCGCAGGGTGTTCACACTTTGTAATTTTACTATGGTAGTGCCTTTACATTGAATTGACCTGATAATTTGTGCCAATTTCTGAGTTACCTCGTTAGGAGAGCTCCATAGCCTGAGCTTTCTCGACAGCAAGCTCCAACGTCAAATTTGCCGTTTCCAGTAAGCGACTTCTAATTTTGGAATTCCGCAACCCGAATACGAACTGATTCCTGAGAGCCTTCGTTAAGTATGCACCGAAATTGCGTGATATCGACAACTAACGCAGGCTTACGACGAAATCCTCTACACATTTGGCTTCCATCTGCTTTCGCAAATGGAATCTATAATTCTCGACGATTTCGAGTGGAGTCGGCTCGAAATGTTAAGCGAGTGTTTGCACTAGGTCATTGTACGACTTGGACGATGGTTTATTCGGTGTCAATTTGTCGCATAAAGTGTCGTACGTTTGCTGCCCCATGTAATGCAGAAGTAGTGGAGCACGTAAATCCGTAGGGGTTTTCAGAATAGAAAATACTGTTTCTAACCTTTGTTAGACCATGTGCACCGCGACCCATCAAAGTATTCGAAAGTAAGGTTACCTGAAGCGGTGCTTGGAACAGGTACTGATGGTCCAGCATGGTCCGTCTTTTTCAATGTAGATGCACTCGAACTTCCTTGTTGCTGCTGCTCCAACATCGGAAATTTGTAATAATTGTAATCCGCAAGTAGAATAATCGGCAATCGCAATATACTAATAGCAGCAATTCTCCGAATCCTCCTGGCCAGATGTTAAACACACGAGTTCGTAATGACAACTGACTTTTATTTTACATGACGTTTTACAATATTCGTTCAATGTCTAATATAATGGTAATGCTCTATTTCATTACAGCGGCTTATTATTATTAGGGTATATACATATTTATAACAGTGTCGTGTTGCTCTTGTTAGGTTTTTTTTTTCACTTGACAGATTTGCTATGTTGAGTGTTTCGCAATAATTTAATCACAATAAATATCAAGGTCTATGTAATTGTCCCTGGACAAGGCAGTGGTGTGTTTGGATGTAAAAAAAGCTTATATAATCCTCTATTGTTGTATATTTGCGGTTAGATTTGAGGGTGTAGTATAATCCTTCTAATTTGGCAATTTTGCAAGCTTCGATAAGCTTGTTATGGGTGTCTGGGTTATCGAGTCTGACCTTATGGCTTCCTTCTGAATGATTTAACATGCCGAGTTTGCATTTAGAGTATATTCCTTTATTTGAATCTACGGAATCTTTGGTTGATATCCTTTGAATTGATTCGCCGACTTTCAAAGCCTGTTAAGTGCATCATAAAGCCAACAGAGATAAATTCTCTCTTTCTGGCCACTCATCGCCGTAATGTTTTTGCAGCAATGTTTTAATGCCATTTACCTTAGTGGCATTTAAAACAACACCGCTTAATATAAACTCCGGTGGATCTTGATTGGGCATACTCCTGCCTCTCTTGTTTTAGGAATAAGGGGCTCAACCTTCGAAATTATAAAATAGTCTTTCACCAAGCACGAGTTTCTGTTAGGGGTTTCGGTAATCGAAATTTTTTTGGCCTTTTGAAATTCGAAATAATAGTAACCGGGACCCTGATGAATGTTTGCGCATACGATTTCCATTCCTTTACGGGGCTGCCTTCTTCTCCTAACTGAACAACGGTTGCGTGCTTTTTCATGATTCCAATACAGGTTTCGGGGCTGTCTATGATTTCAAGCTTTTTAAATTCCTTTTCCAATTTGCCAAAAATTATATCAGGAGGCATAAACGAATGACCTACGACTGGAAACCACACGCCCTATCATGTAATTCAATTCGAAAGGAATTACTTTCGAAATGGCTAAAGTGGTATCATGTTACTCGAAAACGAATAGCTTTTATTCGAAAGTAATAACGGTTTCGTCTTTCGAGCATACGAAACGAAAATCCCCTATCATGTAATTTGAAAGTGTTCGTCGATTTGGACGACTACGTCGAAAATTCATTCGAGACGTAGGGTACTCTCGAGGAGCAATCGTTTATGTATTTTATTGCAAGCTATAGCTCAAAAATTAAGTTTATGGACTTCTTGGGGCAAAGGACTATGAGTCTTCGTCAAAATTTTGCGTTTATAGATTTTGTGAAGGCGAAAGAAAACTTGCATTAAAAATGTTACCTCATTCACACAAGGAGACAAGATGAATAACTTCGCCAGATGTAAGTAAAAATTGATTTTGTCTCAAAATGCAGAAGATTTTTTATTCAAAATTCTTTTCTATATGAAGAATTTTTGTTTTACATAACACACATACATACATAGATATGTATTAATTTATATTTTTGGTTTAATGCAAAACCCACATTTAATGCAAAAACCCACAAAGCGAAAAGTATCGGTTACATAAAAATTTATTTACATATAAATAAATTTATCAATTTGTTCGCTACATTTGCTTCAATACATTGGATTGGAGCGGGTGTTCGAGACCCAATTATATTGGACAATTTATGGTTACTTATATTTTGCCACTATTTCACTTTTTTTTTAACTGCTCACACCAAATGCGTAATTAAAATTTACAATTTAATTTCTAAAAACACTAAAACACTAAATAAAATGCTAAAATGTATACTGAAACATACAAACTATTAAATTTGACATTATGTATTTGGGATCGTGAATGAAAGATGTCGATTAGCACTATTTTGGATCGTTTATTCAACGTATTTTTAACAAAAGACAAATCGCGACGTGTTCTGTAGAATGACAGTTCGAATCAACGCTTTTTCGTGCGAAGATACAAAAAGCGACTGACTGCTGTCTCGCTCTCCGAACAGGGTTGCCATATGTAAATGGCATGTGATAGTGTTTTAGCTGCCACCGTTTTAAGAGTTTCTAACTCTAAGTCCTTACTAAAAGAAAACGAACGTCCAGCTCGGACGGCGGCTTATGCTTGAAAGAGAGTTGATTTATTCTTTTGACTTTTTAGCTTAATACAAGTTTTGACAATTCATTTATTAGGGATATGTAAAATAGTTATTATTGTGAATGTAGCAATAATTTATAAAATTATTTACATTGTGAATGTAACACATGGCCTACTACGTTAAACAATTTATTCTAGTACATGAAGGGAATTTTCTCAAATTCATCAGGATATACCAATTACTCGATGGATTGAGGAACCAATACATTAGCATGGCAATCATCCCTTTGTTCTTATTCTGGTCCCCACATCCGTCGGCAAACAGGCGAATCTTTGTTTTACCATGAAAATCTGTTTTTCTGGCTAAGGTATGGTAGAAGGCGGAAGCAATTTGATTTGATGCTTTCGCGAAATTTCGTACGTAGGAATATACGTTTTCAGGCATTTGAGAAGAGTGGGGATGTCCTTCGCAGATAATAAAATTATACAAATACATTTGACGCAAGTAATATGCAGATTGATGCCTCAGTCCAAGGCGTTTGCGGTTTGCACATTAGAGCAGCTTTTAGGGTCCGGTGCCATCTCTCGATTATACCATTCGATTGTGGATGGTATGGCGTTGTTCGGATCCTCTCAGCTCCAATCATCTTTGCTAGGGCGGTAAATAAGGCCGATTCAAATTCCGCACCTTGGTCCGTTGTGATGGTAAGTGGTGCACCAAAAAGTGCAATCCACCCACAAAAAAATGCCGCTGCTACCGTGTCTGCCTGCTTGTTCTTCAGTGAAATCGCCTGTGGCCACCTGGAAGATCTATCGATTATTGTCAGACAATATCGGAAATCATTTACAAATGGCATGACAACTAAATCAAGGTGAACGTGATTGAACCGAGCTGCAGGTACTTCAATGTTGAGCGGTTGATTTCGGTTGTGCCTATGTATCTTCGCTCTTTGACAAGGGATGCACTCACGAGCCCAGCTAAGTGCCTGCTTCCGTATCCCTGGCCAAACGAACTTTGCTTTCAATTGTCGATAAGTTTCTCTGCCATGGGGTGAGACGGGCCGAAAGCGATTTTTCGAATAGATTGTGGTAAAAATGGTCGAATCGTGCCAGATGAGACATGAGGCAAAGTATGCGATAACCTTCGATTTGTAGCCGTTGTAGATTTAGAGACGTTGTTTCTGCTTCTGTCAAATCGGCGGTTGCTTGAGCATCACTAATCGTCTTTACATCGAGTCTTGTCGGCATGGTGATCTCACAAATACGCGATAGTGCGTCTGCAACTGTGTTCGCTTCGCCCGGGATGTGGATAATGTTCGTACTGAATTGACTGATGTAGTCAAGCTGCTGCATTTGACGCGGTGACGCTTTTTCGGGCCGCTGCTGGAACGCTTTCGTCAACGGCTTATGGTCTGTGCATATTATAAAACTTCGTCCTTGGACTATGTGCTCGAAATGCTTCAGCGATGCGAAGATTCCCAGTAGTTCACGGTCGTACGGGCTGTATTTTTTCTCTGTTGGCGAAATTTTCCTAGAGAAAAACCCAAGCGGATAGCGTTCCCCGTTGAATACTTGTTCTAAAGACCCGCCAATGGCTGTTGATGATGCGTCTGCGGCTAGTACGATTGTGGCGTCTGGATGTAAGAAACTGGACGATGTTGCATTTGCCAGATCTTCTTTGGATGATTCGAACGCTTCTATGAGTTGTGGAGTCCAGTTGATAACTGTTTTGTCTCGCTTCTTTGCGCCAGCTAATTGGTCGTTGAGTAGCTCCTGAGCTCTTGCTGCATGTGGAATATGAGCTCTGAAATAGTTCACGGCTCCCAGATACCTTTTAAGGTCGTGTTTTGTTTCCGGTCTTGGCCAAGATAAAATGGCTTGTGCGTTCTCTGGTGGTGGCTTAAAACCAGATGAGTTGACTGTGAATCCCAAAAACACAAGTTCTTTTTTTCCGAATTCACACTTCTCCCAATTCACTCGTAGTTTGTTTTCTAGGAGTATGTCGAAAACAATACGTAGATGGTCTAAGTGCTCTTGCGTGCAGGACGATGCTATCAGGAGGTCATCCAGGTAAATTATTAGGAAACTTAAGTGACCCAAGATACTGTTCATGTATCTTTGGAACGTTTGGGTCGCGTTCTTTAGACCTAGTGGCATTCCAATAAATTCAAATAGGCCAAAAGGAGTACTTACTGCCGTTTTCTCAACGTCCTCTTCGGCCACTGGTATTTGAAAATAGGCTCTCTTCAGACCGATTTTCGAGAAAATGGTTTTTGAGTGCAACTGAAGAAGTTGATCATTGATTCGAGGTATAGGGTATCTGTCTGGAACCGTTTGCACGTTAAGACTTCGGTAGTCGCCGGTTGCACGGAACTTCCCAGATTTGGTTGGCGCCATATGGAGAGGGCTTGCATATTGACTGCTGGAGGGTCTGACAACATTCATTTTTTGTAGTGTATCGTACTCCGCCTTCGCTGACTCGAGCTTAGTGCCAAGCAATTTTCTCGGTCTGCAGAAAACTGGTGGGCCAGTGGTCACGATGTGATGGCTTATCTTGGCTGATGGTCCTGCTATGAGTCCTTCATTGGCGAGAAATTTGTTGTGATAGTCTGCAACCGTTTTTTCCAACTCATTTAACTGCTTGTTTGGTAGCGCTTTTGTTGGCGAAAGTGCCGAGATGCTGTGGACGAGAGTTTGCTTTATCTCTCCAGGAGTTGAAAAAAGTGTTGTTTCGTCCAGAAGTCGGCGTCTCTTGAGGTCGGGTAGCAGTCCATAATACGAAAGGAAATCAGCTCCAATTATTGGAACTTTTACATCAGCCAATACGAACGACCAAGTGAATGAGCGGCGAAGTCCCAAGTCCAATTCGGTTGCTTTTCGACCAAAAGTACGTATCGTCGACCCGTTTGCAGCTGCCAGCGACGGTTCTATTCGTTGAGTTTTGTTGCCGTCCACTATGTGTGGCAATATTGACACAACTGAGCCACTATCGACCAGGAAACGAACGCCAGAGAGTCGGTCATATACATGCAGACGGTTCTCAATCCATGGTTTATTCGCTGACATTTGGGCGACGGTGCTTGTAGGTGATTGGGTTGAGTTGATGGGTACGCTGCAGCTCTACCGGTTTCCCGAAGGCGATTGCTGTTACTGATGAAAGTTACATGGGAGGTTGCATCGGGTAGCGGCTCCGCCAAAGCGATGGTGATAGTAGCACATTCCGTTGGTATGTGGTCGTGGTCTTGAACTGTTTCGTCTATTGGACGAACCAGCCTGGACTGTCGTTGTGGGCCATTCTCGGGTTCTTTAACTTTTGTCAAGATGTCTCTTGAAATGGTTATGAGCTGCCCGAGAAGAGTTTTGATTTCGTTTAGCTCTGATGCTTGATTTTGTATCGCTAATATTTGCGGAACGGGACTTACCGCGAATGATGACGATGAGCCTGGCGAATCATTGATGGCATCTGCCGCATCTAACAGCTCTTGAGTGCTACCGGCTTTGAAGATTTTCAATATATGCGGTACGTTATTTGGCAAGAGTGCTAGCCACTTCACTTTTAACAGCTCTTGTGACGCGTTCGTTCCTGCTAAATCGGCCATTTGACGATACAGCTGGGGTGGCTTTTTATCGCCTAACTACAGTTTGTTCAGCATCGTTTCTAATTTTTTTTCCGGTGAATCACCGAAACGGGCAAGGATGCGTTCTTTTAAAGCTGGATATTTGTTTATCTCAGGTGGTGCTGACAAAATATCAGTAATTTCTTTCAGCGCATCGCCTGACAAGACGCCTACTGTAAGATGATATTTCGCGTCGTCTTTTTTGATCGAGTTTACTTGGAAAACCGATTCAATTTGGTAGAACCATATTTGCGGTTGATCACTCCAGAATGACGGAAGTTTACACGATGTTACCGCAGCAGTTTGCAATGTTTCGCTCTCGGTAGCCATTTTTTTTTTTTTTTTCAAATTTCAACGCACGTGCCGAGTGGACTTTTTCCGATGGTTGTTTTGCTATTAACTTATCGTTTGCCGTCTTGTCACCTTTTTCACTCGATAGTGTCACGTCCAATTTCACAGTATAATTCAACGCTTTCGAGTCCTTGGGTGTTGAATAATTTATTAGGGTGTCGTCGTCCGACATTCCCTTTTGCACCGAACGACGGGGACCGACGCGAACACTGTTTCGACACTTTTTACAAGTCCAATTTAGATTTTATGCCACCAGAATTTCTTGTTTCTATTCGGGTTCACCACTTTGAGGAGTCTTTATATGGGTGGCTGCCTTATTCTCCTCAAAAACGAAGGACAATTTCAATTATTAACACACAGTCTCTTTATTGAACACAACAGTACATGTTATTTCAAGAATATCGGACGGACTGACTGACTGGAAAAACTGGAACTCACAGGGTGTGTATGCGCCTCCTGCTGGTATACTCGAGCGTTCACACCGAACGCATCCTAATACTCGTTCATTGGTATTAATTGTTGCTTCCATCTCCGTTGAGACGGAACGCTATGCTGCGACGGCGCCACATATTTTCCATGCAGGCAACTGGTTCGCGTCTCCGGGACTTCGCCAGATACATATTCCCACAGATCTTCGACGATTAGTGCACTTGACACGTGCTCTTTCCACACGTCGTAATTCCCATCCGACAGTTTTCCCGTTTGGAGAAGTTTGCTCGATGTCATTTTGCTCTAGATACAATTTTCCGAAACAAACCAGAAATACAAAATCGAACAAACGAAATTTCAATACCACGTTTTGCAAGGCACTGGGCCCGTAACCTGTTGTTTGCAATAACTTTTTTGTCAGACTGATTGAATACATGGTGTAGCAATAGGTAAGATGAGTATTACCATATTCAACAGTTAGCAAGTTTTTCCAAAACGGTTTTAATAGAGCGATCTTTGATGCCAAGAGTGATTTTTAAAAAGAAAAATACGCATTGTTATTTTGACGAGGAACTCTGGCTCCCCCAATGCGCATGTAGCGGTATGTATAAATCATCACTACATATAAAAAAAAAACACTTTTACCACGGATTTGTTTAGTTTTTCGGAATCGACATATAGTAAGCAACCAATCGGTTTTTTCATTAACCGAGTCATTTATGAGAATGTTCCATTGGGGAAGCCAAGCTTCAATCGACTTCCACATTTCTTTGGTGTTATAATTATTCCATACTGTCACGTTAGTTGCATTTCTCCTTGATTGCGTTGTTTGACCAGAAATAATTACCTCAATGTGCCTGTGATTCGATATTTGGTTTTCAATGCTCACATTACAAGTTATTTTATAATTGATTAAATTTCTGACACAAATATCAATTAGCGTCGACGATGTTTGCACGACTCTGGTGGGCGAAGTCACTAATTGCCGCAAACCGTTGTCCACGGAAATATTCTTTAACCGCCGACTATTTCCACAATTTATGTTTATATTCAAATCACCGCTGCATACAATTGATAATACATTTGGGATGTTTTCAAGAAATGATTCAAAATCGTTTATCACGGACGGTTTATCTTCACTTACCGATAGGTAAACCACCGCGATGACTAACTTTCCATTGTTTACACCAATTGTCAACGCTATACGAGTACACCATGAAAGACGAGTTTTATGCAAGGAAATAACAGAGTAGTCAATTTTCTTGTTAATACTCGTATATCCAAAAGCACCAACAGTATGCGGATAATATGATGCGCAGCCAATGCTATTATAACTGTTGAGCTGCGAGAGAATTTCCATAAACACGTTCTCGTCTAGGTCTCCATTTAAAAATGCGGTTTTTACGTCAAATTGCATCATTTCAAAATCTTCAGCTGCTGCATGTGCTAATATAGAGCGTACAGAATCATAACGAACGACCCGTGAAAAGGTTTCGCTGAAATCAATCCCCACCATGTTGAGAATAGCCTTTCGCAACCAGTCGGGCTTTGAATTTGTGATTTGGATAATTTGGTTTGTTCTTAACTTTGAACACCTATTTGCATCCAACAATATTTCGGCCACTTGGACGATTAACCAAACGCCATATTTTATTCTTCTCCACCGATTCAAGTTCATATTGCATGGCAGTCACCCACATCTTAGATTCGTTCGACTTTATCGCATCTGCATACGTTAACAGCTCAGTAATAATGGCAGATGGACACATATCGTGATAACTTTGTGGCGAACCAGGCCGTAAATTATTTTAGAGTTAGCACGCTCAATTTGCAAATTTGGGTTATCTTCTACAGATTCTGCAAAACTTCTTTTTCGGCAACACTATATCATTGTCGCTCCCTGCGACTGGGCGACGACGGCCGGCTAAATAATAGAACTCGTAACACAAATTTGTCGATAAACTGAGAGCTTAAAACAATATTTACAGCAAAATTCTTATAATCTAAGATCTTGTCCTTACTTGTGTCCGCCTTCGCCGTCGTGCGTGCTTACACTGACATGGCGGTTGGCGGCGCTGCAATACAACATCGTTGCCAGGTTGTATGTACATGTACAAGCGGGTACAAAAATACGGAGATAAGGCGGGAAATTCGATTCAAATTCCGATCGCGCGCTCGCCGACAATCATCTTTATCGGTTTCTTCTTCGGTATCTTCCTTCAAATCTGCAATTTCAACAGCTCCTTTCGGGTTGTTATTGGATTTGAAGTCGTCCCTAATGCTCCATACAGGCACACGATTTTCACATAACTCGGTTTCGTTAAATGTCACATCACAACTGACAAACACTGTTTCAGATTGTGAATCACATAACCGAAAATTTTTCTACGTCGGCTCATATCCAACAAGGTGAACGTTCCTCGCTTTTGCATCCCATTTTTCTCTTCCTGTCTGCTTTGGAATATGCACAAAACCACTTGTTCCAAACACTTCAATATGGCTAAGATTTGGTTTCTTATCAAACCATGGCTGAAAAGCTGTAATGTTGGGATTACGTGAGATACAGCTTCTGTTGAGAAGATATACTGCAGTACGAACACTTCTGGCAGCTTTTTTCTTCAATCCACTTGCAATGAGCATAGTTCGAGCAGACACTTGAACTGTACGGTTGTCGCGTTTAATAAATCCGTTTTGCTCCGGCGTATATGCAGTAATGTGTTTGAATGTAATTCCATTTGAAGTTAGAAGCTTCATCACGTCCTTGTTGACAAATTCTCGACCATTTTCGCAACCGAGATGTTTAATGCTTGTACCGGTAACATTTTTAACCAGCGCTAGAAAGTCCTTCCAAATTTCAAAAACATTAGATTTTTCCCTAATCAGATAGACATACCTAAAACATTATGCTTCATCATTTAGTAATAGGAAATACCGCCCGCCACAAAGAATTCCGTAGTTGGTGATTCTAGATTTTGCACTAACGTGGCCCTCAACATGAAAAAGAAGGGATGTGGTGGGAGCCAAATATTTTAACATCATATAGATGCCACCCTGAGATCATATGTCAACTCTGTTGGAGAACGTTAGGTCAAGTACGGATGCACCGCCGTTGTTCGTCCTAAATGTGGATTGACCGTTGTTACAATTACCTAAATCAAGGTCATTAGTAAGTGAATGTAAGTCGTTGCCACGGCAGTTGTTATACCTGCTTCCCCATACCATGTTGTGGGCGTTGAAATCCCGTGATATAATAATCTTTTCTTCCGGGCGGTTGCAGATTTGATTGAGTAGATTTCTCAGCTCACTCATAGCGTCTCTCTCGTAACAATTTTTTTTTTTTTTTCAAAAAATTCAAAAAAGTTTATTGCAGTAATAATTTCATCAATGGTAACAATAGTGTACATAATTTTTCTTTGCTTTTCTCACTAAAGCTTAGCGCTTGTGCGAGAAGAAAATTAATCTTAAATGTTATTGTAGGCTAAGTGACAACTTTGGTTTTCCATAAAAATAACTTACACTTATAAAAATAAAATAAAATAATAATTCAGATAATTAATTCATAATTCAGAATACGAAGAAGATTTAAAAAAAAATACACAGTAAAAAATAGAAAGATAAATATAATCGAAAGGTTAAAAGCTTTAGTACAAACAATTTCTATTACAATGATGTTGAAATATTTGATAAAATAGGCTTAAGGTCAGGTTAAGTAGCCAAAATTTTAAAGTTACTTTGAATCGTTGAACATTGTTTATATCTAATCTGATGTGATTTGGCAGAGCATTAAAAAAATATGACCCGGTATAAGTATGGTATCTTTGAGAAGATGTTTTCTTTACTCGGGGGATTATAAGTCTGTTGTAACTATGACGCGTGTTTGATTGATGTGGAATAAAATTGAAATTAGAGTGATGGCATAAATAATAGAGTGTGCTTTTTACAAATAATTTCTTTATGTGAAGAACATTAGCAATTGCATAGACGAGCTCTGAAGGGAAAGACATTGGTAGATAAAATGCAATTTTTAAGATCAGCTTTTGGGTGGTTACTAAAGTTTTTAAATGATTATCGTAGGCACCACCCCATGCGGTAATAGCGTACTGTAAAATAGATTGAACTAAGGCGAAATACACCTTCCTGATTTGTGTTACTGTAAGAGTAGATCTTATTACTTTAAAAATGTATAAGGTTTTGCGAATTTTTTTTACTAAATGGTTGATATGAATGTTCCATTTAAGAAATTTATCCATGTGCACTCCAAGGTATTTGACACTATCGACACAATCTATATGTGGACAATTGCATAAATTTTCGTAATCGTGCTGGAATGATTGCATACTGCAGTCATTAATATGAATTTTCATTGAACTACGGCTCGGTTGCCCAGAAATATTCAATGAAAACGTTAAAGCCTTGGTTTTGTTCATATTTAATTGAAGGTACTGTGAATCGAACCAACTTTTTACTAATTCAAAGTCTTGTTGAGCAAATATAAAGGTTTGTCGCCAAGAATTAGAAGACGTAATGAGTACCGTGTCATCTGCGAAAGCAATTATTTTGCTGTTATAAAAATTCATTTTGCATAAGTCATTCGCAAATATAAGATACAGTAATGGTGATAGAACAGTGCCTTGAGGGAGACCGAAATGTTGCTTTTGTATCCATTCGCTGTAAGTATCTTCAATTTTAACGGTTTGCCTACGACTTTCTAGATAACTAGAAAAAAGCTTATATGCCGCACCGCGTACCCCGATTTTCAAAAGTTTCCTTCTAAGTAAATTATGTGGTATAGTGTCAAATGCCTTGGCAATATCCATGAAAATCGCAATAGGTTTCTTGTCTATTTCTAATTCTGAATTCACAAAATCTGTAACTTTTAGGATTGCGTCTTCCGTGCTTAGTCCTCTTCTAAAACCGAACTGATTATCAGATAATATTTTATTTTCGGAAAGGAACTGTTCCAACCTTCTTTTAAGACATTTTTCAAAAATTTTTGAGATTACTGGTAGCAGTGATATAGGCCTGTAGTTCAAAGGATTAGATTTGTCTCCGTTTTTGTATATTGGAACCACCACTGCTTCCTTGAGAATATTTGGAAAAGTTCCCTCCTTTATACATTTATTGAGAACAATAGATAAAGGAGTTTTTATTTCATGCTTAATCTGTTTCATCAAACCTGAACTAATGTTATCTATTCCGCATGCTGAATTCCCCATTTTATCGATGATAGATATTATTTCTTCACTACTAATTCTGCTGATGTGAAAATACGATAAACATGAAGAATCAGCTTCTTCCTCGGGAATAATATTATATTCAGGAATAGGATAATTAGTAAATATATTACAAAAAGCATTATTTATTATATTAGCTGCAAGTATCTTATCATGTACGGTTCCATTTGTATTTGGATCAACTATCTTCGACCATTCTACACCACTAGTGTCTTTCCTTCCTGTCATATCATTTATGGTTTTCCATAAGCTTCTCGTAGAGTTTTTGCTGCTTTCTATATTTTTTTGGACATATATCCTCTTGGCGCTTTTCAATATTTTAGTGAGCCTATTTCGATATTTTAAATATATGTTCCGCAGTGTCGTATTGAAAGGTTGTTTATTAAGTTTGTTTTTTAATTTATCCCTTTTTCTTATCGATCGGATTAGCCCTTCAGTTATCCATGGCTTTAAAGTATTAAATTTAGATTTAATTTTAATTGTATATTGACATTCTGATATTAATTCTTGAATTTTATCCAGCAGAACTCTGCAGCCAATTTCTGCACAATAGTCATGTTGAAACAAAACTGACCAGTCAATTAAACTTAATTTTTCTTTTAATAAAGAACAATTAGTTTTAACTACTTCATTTTCGTTAACAGTTTTGGATAACTTGGGGTTAATAGGAATCGATAACAAAATGGTATTATGATCCGTAATTGAATTCTTGAAAACTATAGGCGTGTAATTTAAATAATTATTATTTTGTTGCATGAATATATGGTCTATGCAAGTGGAAGATGTTTCACATACTCGTGTAGGCTTGTTGATGAGCGAAATAAACCCAAGTCGGGCAAGGCAGTTCAAATAATCATTTATGGTAACAGAATCATCTAATATATTTATATTGATATCGCCAACTAATATATTGGATGACTTTGTCGAGAACTGAAATAAATTCTCTATACTATCAATAAATGATTCTATATCGAGCGACGGAGATCTGTATATACCTATTATTGAAAGACATGTTTTATCTATGAGAGAAAAGTCTACCTTGATACCGGTTAGGAAATCATTGGATACTTCGTGCCATTTGTATTCTAATGATTCTTTAATATATAAAATCACACCGTCATTTTTAGTCTTATTGTATTTGGTAAAGAGAGTAGTATAACCTGGTATTTTAAAGTTATCAATGATTTTATCGAAATCAACAAGGTAGCTATCATGTTGGGACTCTGATAAAACGATCACATCAAAGTAGATATCTAGTTCATGTAATAAAATTAGGAGTTCTTGAAAGTGTTTTTGTATACTTCGGATGTTTAAGTGAATTATTCTGAATTTATCTAAATTTCGGCTGAGTAATTCCTTACAATCACAAACTGTATCGACTTCGAATGTATCAATATCTCTTGAATCAATAAAGTCAATTGGTGTTGAGAACATAGCGTAAAAAAATAATAATAATATTGCGTTAAATTTATCTATGGATTAAAAATATAATTTAAATTATTGAAGACGTTTTATCTGGAGATCGGCTTCGGATTGGATTTTATGCACTTTGCTGGTCTCTGTTTTTCGTACTAAAATCGCACCGTATTTGATCCATACAAATTGGATTGCATTAGCACGAGCGAACTCTTTAGTTTTATGTAATAATGCTTTAGTCGCCTTTGTAAGATGAAGATTAACATAAATTTTGCTCTTTGGCAAATGCTTGTCAAGAGCGTCGGCTGTAAGATTGGCTCTCTTGACTTTAGCCTTCGACAGCCAAGCATTACATTCAGTTGCTGAGTTGAATTTAGCAATGAGTGGTTTGGGATGTTCTCCTTTCGGCTTCACTTGTTTACGTTTAAGAGAAATCGGTTTATTGGCTTCTGAGATATCTAACGCTTTCTCCATTTTAGTAAGTATATCGTACAGGTCCTCGTTAGACGTCTCCGGTACACCTGTAATTTATAATTCACATTCCAGTTTCTCTTGTTCCGTTTTGTTGACTAGTGCACTGAAATCATTGACTCGACGTTTCAAATCGATGTTTTCTCGGGATAACTCTTCGCAGGTTTTAGTTAGATTATCGATTTTCACGGAGTATTGTGCAAGTGTTATATTAAAATCATCCACTTTGGAACAACAATAATCCAACGAGTTACGGTACTCTTGCAAGTCAAGCTTAATTGATTTTCGTATACTCTCAAATTCCATAGACATTTCGCTTCTCAGATCCCGAATTTGGCCAATTATGTCACAGAGGGTTGGCTGTCCGCAGGGATTGAGTCGTCGCCCGCGTCGTTGTTGGAGCTGCAGGTATTGCACATCCACGACTTTCTTTTATCCTTGGATAATTTTCGTGGTGCCGCACAGGAAAGGTGAAAGTGTAACTTGCATTTCACACAAATGATCGCTTCAGCCGCAATCACATCTTTTTTGCAGTTCGCGCAAATCATCATTCGAGATATTATGTATAAACAAGCAGTCGAAACTTACAAGATGAGTGGTGATTTCCAGTGAAACACAGATGCGGCCGGGCTTTCAAGAGGTTTGTTGCAGTGTTCCCCGTCTGACAGATACAGCCTTTGTTGTTTGGCGCTGGATGTGAATTCGGGGTCGGATTGCACTTTTATCCTTACAAAATTTCAATGTATGGACACATATGTTGAACAGCCAGGTGAAGTTATTGAGTCGCGGTGATAAAAGTAAATCGACATATAATATAAACTTATTTTTTTGCGAATTTTTAGTGAGCTTGTGAAATATCAGTAGTCACTTAGTTGACAGTTGACACTTATTTCTTGAACAAGGCATGTATATGTTTACAAAAATGAAATTTTGGGGTAAGTTTGTTGTTTTCACAATTACATTGTTCAAAGTGCTGTTAAGCTTGATCTGCTTACATCTGATCTTCTTGTTTATGAGAGTCGCAACCCCCCCCCCCCCCCCCATGCCCGTCGTCTCGATTATCATAAAAGCTAAAATAATTTGTAAAATGGGGAAAGTGGTCTGGTTTAAGTTTAGATTCTTGAATAAGTGCTATGTCTATATGTTGGCTGTGACACAGCGTCTCAAATGTGTCTTTGTTTTGTGCAAATTAACATCGAAGGTTTAGGTGGCAAACCTTCGATGTTAATTTGCAGACACTTAGTTTTCATTGTGGTTTTCTTTTACGTTTTTCCATGAAAACAATATCAGATTTTATTTTTAGAGAATTAAATCGTCTCGTGTTTTCTAAAATCCAATCTGAATTTGCTTTGTTCTTCATATCAATATTATTTTTAATAAAGTTGATGAACTGCGAACATATATCCTCATAATTATCCACCACATCCTTGTGGTTGTGGTTAAAGTATTGAGCCTTTATGTCGTAATGACCATTTGGATACATGTATGCTGTCCTTGGTTCATTGGGGGTTTTATTGGTACTACGCGCGGAGCTACTGTCTCCCTTCACCGCATTGGCAAAGGATCTCTTCCTTGTCATTATTTTATTAAGGTCTTGGGTTCTGTCCCGGTACTCCGGATACACGGACCTTTGGGAACTCGAGTTCTTTTTAACTTTCTTAGGGTGGTTTTCAAGAGTAGGATAATTATTATCATACTCTGCCGAATCTAAGATGGAGAAAATATTGTCGTTATCAGGTTGGAGGAGGTCTTTGGAATATGCACAAAACCATTTGTTCCAAACACTTTAATATGGCTAAGATTTGGTTCCATATCAAACCATAGCTGAAAAGGTGTAATGTTGGGATTACGTGAGTTACAGGGTTATAGCTTCTGTTGAGAAGATATATATATATATATATATATATATACAGTCACTCCCCGACATACGTAAGGCGGACTTACGTAATTCCGCACTTACGTAAAAGCCACAACCCATGTACAATTCTTGGATGATCCACTTAAATAAATTTATATACATATAGGGAAAATCCCAGGTATTTTAAAAAATTAAAAAGAAATTTAAGAAAAAGCCTGGCACATGTTAATTTAAGTCTAAAATTCACTCATTTGTTAACTTTTAGGGCATTAAATAAGAATGATATGCGTATAAGGAACATTTCGAGTTACGTAAAATTCCGACTTACGTATAGACTTTTGGAACGAAATGCTTACGCAAGTTGAGGAGTGACTGTATATATATATATATATATGAGATACAAACAGCTTCTGGCCACAGCTTTTTTCTCCAATCCACTTGCAATGAGCATGTTTCGAGCAGACACTTGAACTGTACGGTTGTCGCGTTCAATAAACCCGTTTTGCTCCGGCGTATATGCAGTAATGTGTTTGAATGTAATTCCATTTGAAGATTGAAGCTTCATGACGTCCTTGTTGACAAATTCTCGACCATTATCGCAACGGAGGTGTTTAATGCTTGTACCCGTAGTATTTTTAAACAGCACCAGAAATTCTTTCAAAAATATTAGATTTTTCCTTAATCAGATAGACATACCTAAAACATGATTCTACATCATACATCATCATACATCATACATCCCTTCTATGATATTGTTTTTGCACATTTTTTGAAACGTAGTAGCATTAATGTGTTCCAACCAAACGATGATGCAATTGTTGCAAAGATACAAATCGTAATGGTGTATATGCCTTTTTGCCGAACATTTGGCGTTATAGGCTGACCACGTAGTGTTTTGACGAATTGGCCGCTTGCAAGTGTGGATGACCCAACAAATTTTTCCAACTCCTCCTCGAAAGGAATTTTTTGAAATTCCAGGTTGATTTTGCCTGTCTCTCTTTTGAAGTTTTGTAAGCTCGTAGAAGATTTTTCAATTTAACCCGTAAGTCCTCCGCAGTTTTCGGTGTTTCCTAAAAATACAGTTTGTTATTTTATTTACATATAATATACATACATAATGTTGACCATTCCAATGCATTCAAGCTTAACATGTCCTCCAATACATTTTGTTAAGCGTGTTTTCGCCTTGTGACATGCCCGAACTCTTCCATCCTCCCTTTGTAGCAATTCAACAAATTACGAGTTTCGGCATGTGTCCATACCAGTCTCTCCCTGCAATTTTGTTCGAATTACTTTAGAGCAAAATATTTGTGCAAGAAGTTCATACAAACAAAAACTATGCCAACAGTAAATGAACCGGCTATTTGTTATTGTTTGTGTAAACTGATTACAAAAGACAGGTTGGCTACATCTTTTATTAAATGTAGCAGCTGTGAATTACTTACTTTGAAACTTTCTTTCCGGTTTCCATTTAGGTTTATAAGTAATTATACTGAAATTATACTGTAATTGAAGTATGTATCAATCAATCCGCGTTTGACTTTCGAATAAATTACTTGTCTTGAGTTGAATATTGTTTGCCTCAAAATTACTTGTCATTTGTCATTCTTAACGGGAAATTATGAAGGGAAATTTGGCCAACTACGTAAAATGAGAAATGATTCAGCAAGTACTTCAACCACGTGATCCAAGTCATACCCCGGATCAATTTCCAGAATCATCATCTTGTATGGGATATCCAATAAATGTGGAAATTATCCAGTAAGTCGAAAGGCACTTACATAGCATGGCTTCAGTCCGTCAACTGATACATTTTTTTTTCTCTCCGTTTATATTAATTTTGAATATTAGGTCACTAAGACGGTCTATGATACGAAAATAATTCTGGTATGATGGTTCCAAAGGTGCTGTTACATGGTCGCTGCGTAACCAAACGTGTGAGCAAGTGTTGATATCCTTCAGGATGAACGCTCTTGTTTTCCAGTGATGGGCCGTCGGAGGAGGACGTAAACCACGCATGAACTCCCGGTGTTTTCGGATGAGCATTTTGATAGAAGACTTGTTATGCGTTTGACTGTTTATTAAAGACTAAAAAAATTGTATAAAAGTGAAATAGTATGAAGTACAGTTAGGGAATTCAAATGTACATTGTATGTATGTGTTAGAGTTTAAATTATTTCCAACACATTTTGGCGTCGGGTGAAAAGTTTGATGAGGCGAGGAATTCTCCAGGGATCCTTAAGCACGTGCCATATAACATATCTGCTGGGCTGGCGTTGAGATCTTCCTTGATCGAAGACTGCGAAATGAGTGCGAATTTGCAAAGTTTTGTGCACTGTCGAGCCTCATTACCCCACTTATTGTGACAATAACAGTAGTCGTTTCGTTTGGGAGCCTGTGGTCTATTTTTGGGACGATGACCCTGTGACCCGCTCACGAATTTGACGTTCGGAACTTGTGTACAACTGCTGCTGCCTTATATCAATATCATGGAGTTGTTTTTGCATGCGAATCTGTTGCAATTGCATACCATTCATCTCCTGTTGAAGAGATTTCATTGTACCCTGAATATCGATATCGGGTACTTTCCTAGGGTACTGCAGATTGGAGTTTGAATGAAAATGTTCACGTTTGTGAACGGCAAAGATGGTGTTGGGTGGCAAATTGAGGACGAGACGATCTGCCAACTTGGCTAAACTATTGATCGATTTTGATAGGATTTCATTTATGGTTGCCCAAAGTTTCTTAGGATAGCTTTTATATTTTTGTGTTTCTCTCATATAGTTTGATGATTTCGTAATTTTAATGGTATAAGAGAGAATATTTCTATAAGACTTAAACATTTTTATAAGTGTTATGTTGAAGGGTTGCGTTTTCACTTTTATGCCGAGACGATTTTTTTGCCGAATAGAAACAACAATGTTCTTGCTGCGCCAGGGCGAAATATTTCCTTGTGTGCGTTTTTTGGAGCTTGTGAGTAACTTGTTCCAAGATACGGGTAATTGTATGAACGAAAACATCACATTGGTTTGGATCCTCACATTGCACCTCTGGAATAACATCGACGTAAGTGCAAATATCGTAATTGTTGGGAAAACGCGATTTAAAATCGCATTTCTTTTACTTCAAAAGAAAGGATATAATTTACAGAATTAATTTGACTAGCGCCATGTTAGTTATAAGCTTATAGCTTATATTAAAGCATATAAAGTTATTTCTGGTGAATTTTGATAAACTACACCCAATTAAGGAGCGAAGTTAGCAACAAGGTTGCAAATATGTCATTGTTTCCCCAAATGTCTTACTACTTTGAACACCCCGACATAATACAAAATGAGTCACAAAAAGTGATAAATTTATAGGAAAAACAACAAATTCAAAACAAAATTCTTTTAATTCGTATTTCTAGTGGAACATGTTACAAATACATATTCGGTATAAAAATATTAAATAAATCAGGGATTGCAAATTCACAGAATTTCAAAATAATAATATTTAAAAAAAAAATAAAAAATTCATAGAATTCATTATTGTTGTTGGACTTTTTTATAACCATAATAAATAAAATCTTCTAAATTTCACTTCTTATGAACAAAAATTGCTACAAACTGGCTTTAATTTTTTTCAACGCATCTGACACAAAGTTTCCGAAAAACTGACAATATTAATTTCCACAAAGTAAAAGTCAGAACAGAGATTTATAGAAAGGTTCATAAAATTTTGGAATTATATTAGTATTCAGTAGCTTACTTAAATCATCTTTTTTCCTTCCAGAAATACTAAACTTGGCAGTGTAAGCTTTTTTAAGTTTTAATTTCATATTTTTTTTGTTTTCTGAACGACGATTTTTAATTTTTGCAGAAATCCATTCTCCACTATACACCTTGATGGAGTCACCGTTTTCACTCTTAGCAATATTAAGACCTATATCTTCGGAAAGTGACTTAAGATCATAAAAATCAGTAAAATTAAGTTCAAACACCTCGAATGGATACCCTCTTTTTTTGGCAGTTCGTATTAAGGATACGTATTGATCAGGCGCATATATTGGCCCCGACTTCTTCGCTTTCTTAATATTTTTTTCTATTACCGAATGGGCAGTGTCGCCTTCATTTTGCGTATGGCCACGTATCAAAAACTTGTGAGTGATACTCTTGATATTTAGGTCAGTAACGGCGTAAAGGTACATATTGAGAACGAATCTAAGGATATGAAGGTAAATTCAGATGTGTCTAAAACAAAGTTTTGATTAAGTTGTATAAATCTTACTGATTCTTTTGTTGACCACAACAATTATCAGAATAAAATATTATGTCAGAAGAAGGGTGTTCTGTTGCTACTGTCTCTAGGTACCGAAAAACGCACGAGCCAATCTCAATGGCACCCCTGCAACCTAAACCTTCGTGCCAGAAGAAACACTTGGTTGAATTGGATTTAATATCTGTTATCTATGAAAAAACAAGCAGGTGAATAATAAAAAGCATTGACTTTACAAAAAAACCTTACAGTGAAATTATAACAGTTCAGCTTCGAATGGTAAAAGAAGGCTGACGAATTCCCAATTGGCACAGGCATAACTGCCTGTAAATCATAGATGGCAACGATTGTATTATCTTCTTTCTTACACTTCTCGATGTCAGCCGCTTTTTCCTGCCTACTCAATTCTTTTTCTTGTTGGTGAATCTTGTATTCTTCCTCAAAGGCTTTTTTTCCTTCTTCCGTTAAGTTATTGTAGGACACGCAACGATCGCATTGATCTTTTTTTGGTACGTGAAACCCAATATTAAATTTGGTATTAAAAATGTGGCAGTATGCATCGTAGCATGCTGGCTGTTTATTTTCGGAGTTCATTTTAGAGCAATAGTTTCGATGCATTTCCGCTAATGTTAGTCCACCATCAATGAATTCTCTTGTGGTTTGCTCCCGCAAGTAGTGACTCTCGATCCTCGGAATACTATTAATGTGTTCATGTACACTTTCAACAATGTCATTACTCAACTTTAGGTGTTTTCCACGCTTGTCTCCCGGAGAAGCACCAATAATGTCGAATTTACTTTCAATTACTGTACGGATCGTCCGTTCTTTTATACCCAGTGTATTTATAAGGAATTGCTTACACACTTTTATTCTCTTTCCATTATGTAAAAAGGAAAATGTGCAGTTTTGATTTCGAGGCTTTTTTGTGGATAATTTAATTCTTCGGTACGGAGTATCTAGAATTTCAACGCATGAAGCTAGGTAGTCACGCTGCCGCTTATATGTTCCTAAAGCCCAGAAGTTGTCAAAAATCTTCTTTCTAATTTCATCGTTCCCGAATTTGGTTGCACATTTCTGCCTACATTTACAAGGTGGTCCCATTTCCCGAGCTTTAATGTCCTTTCCTCGCGACGACACGTATGATTTTCCTTTTAATTTAATTTTTCTTTTATTTTTCAGCCAGTTTTCTGGATTTCTTGTTCTTTTCCTCCCCTTTGTCGTTGGCGGGGATTTATCATTTTCTTTATCACCGAACTCGTCTTTATTCAATTCATCAGAACTAGATTCTGATGAGGAGTCTGAGTGTGAGGGCACATATTCATCACTCCCACTATAAGAAAAATCGAGCTCGTCGGAATCGTCTATTTTATAATTTTGTTCGCCTGTTTTTCTGAGTAAATGGTGGATGGCCCAGATCGTGCTGCTGAATCTGAAAACAAGAAATGTATTTTCCGTTTTGGGTATCTATTTTTGCATTCCACTTTCTACCTTTTTCTGTATCCCTAGTACTTTCACTTTTATTTAATGCCATTTGCACCATTTTTAAAGCGCGGGAATCCATAACGGTGTAAAATGATTTGTTAGTCTGTATAAGCTAGAAAATTATAATAAAGTGGCTATTACGTGCATTATGCCGTTATCTTGAGCCAACAAAGACATAATTTTACTTTATGACTACAAACTAATACACATTTCAGGAATTGATATGCGATGAATCCGAAGAAACAACGACACAATTACATTTATGCCGTTGTTTCATTTATTTAGCGCCATTCAATTATCTTTTTACAGAGCAACAAAGACACAAAACACATTTATGACATGCAAAAGCGATATTTACTTTAGAAAATAGACACAAATGCAGATACGTCTTTGTTGCACCAAATAAAAGTATAAGTTTAATGTCATATTTACCTTTAGGACAATGCTGCTCCGCAATTACGACTCACAATGCACTCCCTTTAGTTGATAACGCACAACTAACTGGTCTGACTTTGTTTTTACAAAGTGAGAGGCATGAGAGAGAAATTGCAACAAAGTCATACCGCTATCTGGCGGAATCTATAAGACATTCATTTCTGTTTTTGTTGCCCACTGATAGATTCTTACTTTTAGAACATTGTGGCATCACTAACTCAATTTTTGAAAAATTTGCACTTCGTCGATGTTGTTCCAGGGGTGCGACATGTTGTCACGGCATTCCAGTTTTTGGCACAAGTCAGAATAATCTATTTTGGTTGTTTTATAAGTCATAGACCGGTTAATACTCATGTCCACTAGTACGGGAAGCCCAATTCTAGCAAAAGTAGTAAAATAGTCTGTAATGAACGTTTCTAATATTGCTGGCAAGAATTCACTGATGCAATCCGTTGCATTCGGGTCATTGCCAGTAGCATTAGCAACACATTTAAATATTTCGATAAAATTTTCATTTTGCGTTTGTGGGATGCAATTGATGCTAATATTAGTTGATCGAATTTGTTGGGCGAGCTCGAAATTATCTCTTTTCAGCATTTCAATTTCATTTTTTAGAGTGGAACTTTCGGACTTTAAGTTAGAAACTTCTTTAATTAGTTCCGCGCTTTTTGACATATGACTCGAATCGAATTTCTCCGACATTAGTTATTGGTTGTGTTCCTTATCTCTTTTATCAAACTGATTTTGGCAGTTACTCATTAATTTTTTTTATAATTTGTTGAATATCAAGTTTGTCTTGTGTTTTATTAAGCCGGCACTGCTCATATTTCCATCCATCCCGCTTTTGTCCTAATTTACGTAGATTGTCCACCGGCTTTAAATTGGCACAGAGCGGGTGGTAGAAATTGCCACAAACAGTACACATTATTCACTGTCATAAGTCGCGAGAAATGGTCTCAAACACAAATGATATTCAGTCTTTTATATAGCGCAACCATGCTTCGAATCTGATCGTGTTCATGTTTCGTCCGTTGGTGATGCCCGTGATTGGCACCTTGAGTGATGTCCACGTCATTTGAGTGTTTTCTGCTGCTTTTCGTGATAAAAGCGATATTTCCGAGGCCGTGTCGAGTAAGAGTCGTATGTGGAGCTTGAAGGTGCTGTTGATGTTATACTCCGCGACTGCTGTTGGTAGAATGTACGATTCCGCATTTAAACATCATTGTTGATTCAGCCGCCCGACTTCGAACCTATGATCCGCTGGTCTGTGCATTGAGCCCCGACATCGTGCAGAAGACACACTTAATTTTGTGTCATCGTCCGCTATTTCATTTTCGACCGCCCTTTGCCATTCACCGAACCGATTGTACTCCAAACCCAATTGTTCTAAACGCACTTCAATCTCCGCTTTTGTTATGTCCTCACTGATTTCTCACAACCGATTAATCGACCGCTTTACTGTGTTCCATACATAAGGACACTACCAACGACTGCCCTCTCGAGTTTACAATTGTACGACATGGCGACAAATGTGTGCATTAACTGTGACAGTTAGATCCGTTACATGCAATATCAATAAAGTCGAAAAGGCGAAAAACTCAGCACAGATTTTGAAAAGCTGATCTTTGGAAATTGTCTTGAATTGTTGTTTGAGAGCCTCCCATGTTTCATACGCCGTCTGAATTTTTTGTTGTTTTTTTTTTATAGATCCGTTACATGCAATATCAATAAAGTCGAAAAGGCGAAAAACTCAGCACAGATTTTGAAAAGCTGATCTTTGGAAATTGTCTTGAATTGTTGTTTGAGAGCCTCCCATGTTTCATACGCCGTCTGAATTTTTTGTTGTTTTTTTTTATATATTTTCTGCCATACGGCATCCGCGACCGCACTAGTTATCATCGATTTCGCGTAGCTATTCGCCTTTCGAAACACTTTGCAATTCGCCGTATGCTGCCGCTTCACTTCAGGTGTGGCATTTTCATCCACTGGCTCTGGCTTAATAAGTTTGCCATCGATTGCATCGAGGGCTCCATCGTGGTAATCGAGCAAATCACGTATTTTTCGCTTCCACATTAGCCAGTCCGATTCGCCGGGCAGGGGTTTT
Source organism: Microchrysa polita (assembly GCA_949715475.1). Classification (NCBI taxonomy): domain Eukaryota; kingdom Metazoa; phylum Arthropoda; class Insecta; order Diptera; family Stratiomyidae; genus Microchrysa; species Microchrysa polita. The sequence goes on along the minus strand of OX454420.1, from coordinate 25,007,483 downwards.
ATGTGCTTGGCCAAATCCATGTTTTCTAATGGAATTTCTCGTTTTCTGTCGGAACTAAAACAAACACACCCGACAATTCGAAACAGAAAAACCGATTTTCCGAATATTTACTTTAGGAGCTTGTTGGTGCCCATAATCTGTTAAAATTTCTTGTCTCGACGAGCGAAAAATCTTGTTCTTCTCTTTTTGACGATATTTATTGAACTGACTTAATGTCATACATGTGACTGACTTAATGTCTCTACATAAGCCCAGTTTGTATATTCAAACACTTTTATAAAATGTTAACACTATTTTACTAGTAACACTTCGTTGAACGACTAAACAAAAAATGAGAGCAAATTACATTCCGAACGGGTTTATATACTAATTCTAAAAGCAACACCAGTGCCTCTATACGATAGTTTAACTACTATGCTTGAGTAGTGCTGCCACGTATGTCGCTAAACATGTAGAGGGATTGTAGGTGTGTTGAATAAAATCCTTATTTAAATAATTCAACGGTTTATTACTTTTTAAACGGATTATCGTTGACGGGTCGATAAACTCCGGAACTGCAATTTTGACATCTGGGCGCTACACATGAATTCATACACTGCCATCTGTTGACAAATTTTTGAAATTAACATATTACTTTAACAGTTGATGATAATATCATCATTCATTATTCTGCATTTAGTCGAATGCCGTCTTGACAAAGTCTTATAAATAGTGTATTCAAATTGTCTAAATGATCGTTTTCCGCATAGTCATGATTTCAGAAGTTTTCTCAGTAACAGAGATATGCAAAAATGCCGTTTTAACGTCAATAGGTGAAAACATTTGACCACCTTGCCATTTAACCAAAACTTTCTCGAATCCTGGGAAAGGATGCTGTGGCACTTGAATCTGCCGATTTACCGTAACGCTATAATCCACGCATAATCGAATACTGTTGTTTGGTTTTACCACGGGAACAACAAGGGCTTCATCTGGAGTACTAGTTTTCGTAATAATTCCTTCGTTCTGCAGCCCATGTATCTCGTCTCCAACACGTTTTTGTAAAGATAATCGAACTTGCCTGGCTCTTCGAAAAATCAGTGTAGCGTTATCCTTTAGGTTGATGTCGTAAACGTTGTTCTTTAACGGTCCCACTCTATCGATGAATAACGATTTGTGCTTTGTGCAGATATCTTTAATTGATGATGGTTGCACTACAAGTTTTTTCCACCGTTAGACTTGAAAGAAGTTGTAATTCTGTCACCAAGTCGCGACCCATGATTGATGAGTTGTTACCTTTGACAACATATAGCGGTAGCACTTTGTAATATTTTTATGTATAACTTTCGTATTATGTCCGAATGTTTTAAAAATGACACTTGTAGGCGGTAATATTTGTTCCTGCAAATTTAAAACTGAACCGAATGTACTTTGTGAAATAATTGATACAGCACTCCCGGTGTCAATTTCCATTTCGATAGGTTTTACACGTAAGCTTATAACAAGCGGCGGGCAGTGTCCGTTTTTCATCAGGGACATTTTGAATCTCGAAGAAGGCAGAAAGCCGGTCACAATAAGTTTCAAAATCCTCCACGGTTTCATTGTATTTATCGAATGTAATTCCCGGTATTTATTTTGACACAGAGTACGTTCAAGTCACCGACTGCGCCACTTTAATATCTGTAGATGTACGGAAAACACGGATCGGCAGAGATGAGTGTAAAAAACGGTGTTTGTCCTTGGATTTTGATATGTAATTATCGATTGTGTATCATTTGAAATTGTTTTTATTTTAATTTCTATAACCGTTGGGAGTTGATTTGTTCCATGGAAAGTGGTTCGTCCATTGTTTAAAAAGTCAAAGCTAAAGTTATCGCATATGTATTCCAAAAAGACGCCTTTACTCTGCAGACCTTCAACATGTGAATTTACTGTTTCGTTAGCTTCTCTTGTCCACCCTTCATTGTCGGGGGGCCTGTTGACGAACAAGTTGCTAAAGAAAGAAGCGCAAGCTTCGATTTTTTCGTGGGTTGAAGAAAATTCTGAGCCATTAAGGGACAATGTGGAATTATTAACATTAAAGCCATTCTTTTTTCGTCCTGATAGCCTGTCAATCAATCGGCAGCAGTCAGAACCAGGACGTTTGTTCTACAGAATCGCGAAGTGGTTGCTCCGACTCCACGTCGCATGCCGCATCCTCAACCGCTTCTTCAATTTTATTCTGTAAGTCGGTGAATTCCGCGAACTTGCTTTCGAGCATGTTTAACCGCACTTGTAGCTCGATTGCCGTCATTTGCAAAATCTCCGATTCAACGAAAGAAGCGATCAGCCGTTTAATGTTCGTCCGACACCGACGTAGTTTGTTAAGTTCCAACATTATATTTGTGGCCGCACTAACTTTTGTTTGTCAAATGTCCGCACAATTTAATGTAAAGTTTCCGATTTGATGTATATGTCCAGATTTACACTATTTCACCAAGTTGAAACACACGTGGTGACCGTGAACACAGAGCCTGCCGCGCACCGGTTCGATGTCGAAAAGAGCCGAAAAATGTAAAATCCGCACGTAATTAATGTTTAACCGAATGTAGGGTGGGATCCGGCTCGACGGACCAATGAAAAATGTAAATTCTCAAAGAAAAGTCTGTTGATGTTTAATGATTTTACAAGTATTTTATTTATCGACCGCTGGTTACACGTCTTGTCTGTATGACAATAAAAACCGGAAGAAGGGTGAAAATGCCAAAAGTGAAGTTGTCTACATGCGTAGATGCAGTGGTGCCCGATGGTAATGCCGCGCCGCTATATTGAGCTGAGCCGCTATTTTCCGTGAACAACCAATGTTTAATTTTTTTTTTATATAACAACCGCCCCTTGACTGGGATAAATTCTTCTGTATTTTTAAGAATTAAATTAAGTTTATTACCATCTAACGTTGTTTTCGGTGCAAGTGCAGGATTCGTTCCTCCTGGAGAAAAACTTGAAGCTGATCGGTAGGCGCTGGTGCCGTAGCTGGAAAAGGTAGTGTTATATTTTTCCCTTCTTTTCTAGAAGTTTCAGTGGGTTCGATAGGTTTTCGCGTACACGATAATGAATAACACTCGCTTTACTGTAACATTATTTATTACAACACACACGGATATATACACGGTTTACAATTTCACTGATTGTTTTACTAAATTATTGATACGACATAATCCACGGGTGAAACTAGACTGACTCACTGCTAGTTGACGCCCTTCCACTGTTCCGGAAACTTCGGTGACGCACTTTCCAGCAACGGCCAGAAAGTCATGCTGTTGTTATGCTGTTGTCCAATATGTCTGGCTAGTGGCACTAGCGCCATCTGTTGTCAGGTACGTGGATATCATTTGGGTTGAAGTGTAGACTAGGCACATCACAGTAGGATTATGTTGGGACCTGATGATGTATTGCCCTTGATGAAAGGTGTATTTGGTTTCGTGTACCCACTGTACGACTGAAAGCTAATGTGTTCAAATGCTGCCAACAAAGCTTGCTCATTCTTTATTTGATACACGTATGCCTGTCTCCGTATTTGCGGATCCGGAATGCCCTCGATTACATATTCGAGCATTTGACGCTGCAATTAGCACCTGGTTGCCGAAGATGATTTTGTCGTGCATGTACGAACTGAAAGGTTCGCTGTTTTTCCATACCCTTTGTTCAAAGCGCTTTCTAAGACAGAACGTGGTTGATCGGTGACCGAACATAACCTTCATCTCCGCTTGTATCGCAGAGAATGGCATACATACATACTGTGGCTTTGAATAAAACCACTCTAACGCTTTGCTCTTCAACTTCAGGCTCAATAAAATGGTTGATTGTTCGTCAGTTAAATTAGGTGTTGTTCTTACCGCATCGAACTGACCCATCCATGCTGAAAACGTTGTAGATTTGATTTGATCCGCTGCTGCACAACTCACTACATATAGAACTATAGATACCAATCAAAACGCTTAGTTTTCACTAACGCAACAATTAAAATTTATTGAAAACAAGTAAAAAAAAACGTGTGTACTACATGACAATCAAATTGCGAGTGAGTGAAAAATGTAAAATTACAAATCGTTGTGAAATTCAATGACATGAAAAATCTCTTTACTGTTATTGGTTGACTGGTGGTGAATGTTGGTACTAGCCTGTACTTCAACGTACATCGATCAGCGCCATCGTAATCTGACAGTAGCCCCTCGAGATTTCGCAAATTGACATTATTTGATTTACTGCCGTTGTCCTCGCGCCGCATTCGTAGAATTAAGGATGAATTTGGGCGCCAAAATTTAAATTCAAATTATGTGGCCTACAGTCAGTGGCGTAACGTACAGTGTTCCATGTGTTCAGCAGAACACGAGCCCCCAAGCTAAAGGGGCCCCAAATCCGAAAACATAAAGGAATTTTTTTAAACATTTATTTGTATAAGTCTGTAAAAAAATACGCAAATCAGCTGCAGAATCTATGCTAGTGGCAAACCGTTTAATTTTGTGTACGCAGAAGCCTTAACCTTAACGCAACTTTCTGATCAGCATCTGTCAAGCTTGTTGAGTATTGTAGGCCTTTTTAGACCTTTTCGGATCGTTTAACGTTTCTGCCGAGACAAATTTAAATCAAACAGGTCTTGTCTTGGCGAGTGTCAGGTTTACTCTGTTTTATTTCATAATCACAATACGTTGTTACAATTCACAAAAGGCGTTTACTGACCATGGACTTGATGTTGTACGTTACTGACAAATTTCAAAAATTCAAATTCAAATGTTTATTAATGGGCTCCTATAGCTCGTCCATCCTGACGTCACACGTCTCGGGTGCTGAAGAGATCTCATCGTCGGCTGAGTCTGCATCAACATATCGTCGTAGGAACTCAGGACTGTATATCCCCTCGTGGAAACGACTCGAATTTCTCAATCCAGGTATGCCCGTAATTAGATACCGATCGTGAGGAAGCGCGCGTTTAACGACGTATGGTCCTTTATATTTCGGTTTTAATTTATGATTTACACCAGGAGCAGTTATGCGGTTACGTAACATAACGTACTCGCCTTCCTCGAATGGTTTATGCGGCACACGTTTAAGATCGAATCGCTTTTTTGTTATGATTTTGTACGTCTCTATTTTTATTTAAAGCGTTTCGACGGATAAATTCTAAATCTCGTTCGTTTTTATTTAAAGAATCAACATATTCGCGTAAATGGTCGTTCACGTAATTACGTTTAGAATAGGACTAAACTAGCAGTAGAGTCGATGGACCTATGATATGAATTATTCATAACATATTCGCATTCCGGTAAATGGCGATTCCATTCATTTCCGTCCGAATTCAATTTAGAGAGAATGTTTCTCATCGTTCGGTTCATACGTTCACATTGTCCATTTGATCGTGGGGAAGCAGTTCGTTTTGTACGTGCTTCACTGAATTTGAAGCAAGGAATTTAGAGAAGGCTAATGACGTAAAGCCCGTACCTCTATCGGACACTAAACGTACTGATGTACTATATAGTTTCTAAAGTACGAACGTAAACAGTTCAATACCTCATTCGTATTCGTGGTTTTCGTGGGGTATAATTTAGTAAATTTACTAAAGGCGTCAACAACTAAGAGAAAATATTTATATCCCTTACGTGTAGTTTCCAATGGACCAAAATTATCAATATGGATCGTTTCGAAAGGCGTGTCAATACGCTCCGGAGTATGCAAGTATCCCTGAAGTTTCCCGGAGGATGAGGAATATTTTATGCAACTTAAAAAATTATTTATATGTGACCGGATTTTGTCACGAGCGTTTGTGATATAATATGTCTTTCGTAGGTGGTATAGGGTGCGTTTCAAACCACCATGCCCAATTGATACGTGGCTGGACTGTATTATATCTCTCTCCATATTTCGGGGCACTACTAGAAGCATCCTATCGTCTTCACGTTTAAAGACAAGGTCGTTTTCTAGTACGTAGTTGTCATCGTTATCGTTAGCAAGTTTCAATCGTTTTCTAATATCAGCCCTATTTGACTGACTGGCTCATTGATCCTGTCCAAGTCGAATGAAATCGGATCAAAATTTCCCTCGTGTAGTTAACGTTTAAATGTTGGCATTACTGTCCAAGTCGAAACAGCGAACTCGAACGCGCGAAAAGCAGTTTGAAAATTCTGCAGGTTTCCATTTAGGTTTATAAAAATTGTATTGTACTGAAATTTATCTTTAATTGAAGTATCTGTTCAGCAGCAAGCGTTGAATGTCGAATTTGGTGCTTCTTTTCTATCACTGGTGGTCGTAACATATACCCTGAAACAAACGAAATAACACAAAGAATCTTGTGCAATACACAAAAGTCAATTATACTTATCTGACTTGGAAGCTTTTCGAATTCGTATATTGACGGCTGGCTATTACACAGTGGATGCTCGGCCTCCATATATATTGTTGATTGGACATCGTTCCCGGCTATAGTAAATTATAGAAATAGTGTGTAATGTATAACATTCAAGATGTCAAATGTAAACAAATTGAATTGTCAAGTTGTTAACCTCAAAATTACTTGTTATTTGTCATTCTTGAAGGGAAATTATGAAGGGAAATTTAACCAATGCCAACTACGTAAAATGAAAAATTATTCAGCATGTACTTAAACCACGTGATCCAAGTCATACCCAGGATCATCTTCCAGGATTATCATTTTGTATGGGATTTCCAATAAATCTGGAAATGATCCAGTGAGTCGAATAGGGCTATCGTTAATGTTTTTATCGCGCATTTGATTGGCTTGTAAATCAAATGAATCGATTGCACACGTTTCGAACACACGGCTTAAAGCATCTACGTGCTTCATCCGCTTGCCGTTCCTATGGTACAATTCGAAATTGTATGATTGAAGGAATAAAATCCATCTAGCAATCCTCGCATTGATCGGCTGTTTGTCAATTGTTTGCTTTAAAGCTTGACAATCAGTAAAAATACTAAAAGGTCTCCCATGTAAATATAAAAACATGAAATCGTTTGATCGCGTTTATTATCGTTATATATGGATAAAACAGGAGGCTTGCAAACCAGTTCCTTAACGTGTTTTATTATCTCGTGGTGCCTCTCGGTAAGACTGATGTCTTTATCGGATTTTAAGAGTTCATAGAACGGACTGACGATTTGGGAAAAATTACGAACGAATCGTCGAAAATAACTAACCAGGCCAATAAATCGTTGAACCTGGTTTTTGTTAGTGGGGGTCGGATAGTTCTTTATAGCGTTGTCGTGTCGGTCACTCAGAGTTATTTGAGTTTTAGCATATCGTATGGAATAAAAACGACATAATTTGACATTCCATACATGGGCGTAGCTAGGGGGGGGGGGGTCAGGGAGGGGCGGTCGCCCCCCCCCCCCCTGGTCGATGAAGATGGTAAAAAAATCCTTATGGATGTAGTAAAAAAATCGCTGCACATACAACATTTTCAAAAAGTTTCTGCTGCGCCAGCAGAATGCCTTTTCCACCACTCCAAGTGCTGCCGAAGAAGCCAGGATCGGGACAGTTTGCAGTCAGGAGGTGCATACAAAAACAAATAGATGACAGCGAGTGGCCTCTCGTAACTGACGGAGGCTGCATACCAGCAAACGCATTTAACTTGTGAGTGTGCTACTGTGGCTGCGTGGATCCCATATTTCCTGTTTCATTTCATGGCTTCTGAGCTGGAGAACACAATTTCAACCGTTAGGTCTCTTCGGGAAGTTAGTGGAATTTAACTTATTTTCATCTGAAAGGGTGACAAATGGTATACAGCTTTGCTTTGCTAGAGAACTTGTAAAGAACGGGTCTCATATTTCAGTGTCTTTCAAGTTTTTCTTCTTCTTTTCAGTACCGTATAGCATGTGAGGCCATGGTGCGTTAAGTCAGCCGTTTATAGGCAATTTCGAGTCAACGTTACATTGCATCTCATTTCGGAGTGTATATAATATTTCCAATCCGCACATGTACGAAAATTTTGGACCACGCCGAGATTCGATCTCCGGACCTCTAGATTACTAGCATCGTAGAGTGCGACTCAACCAAGTGAGCCACAGAGCGGGTCTTTCAAGTTATTTAATCAAAATTTATTTTCTAGCTGAATCATTCCAACAATAAAATTTAGCCACTGTTAATATTTTGATAAATTTAGAAGAAATCTTATTAAAACCGTTAACCATATTTCAATTAATAATGGATTTATAAATATTCTGACGATGCTATTTTGCTAAGATGAAAGTTACAGACGAAACAAACTGATTTCGCAAGTGGAATATGCAGTCCGAGATACAAAAATTGCACTGAAAATAGACAAACTACGCTCTAAAAGGCAGATATTAGAGGCCAGTTGAATGTAATCAGAATGCAAAAGAAAATCATTCTCATCTCCATTTTTAGCGTTTTTTAGATTTTTTCAAAAAACCCTTATGAAATCGATTTTGTCCGTCCGTCTGCCCGTGTCCGTCCGTCGGTTCACTAAATAACTCGAAAACGAATCAACCGATCGTCATGAAATTTGATAGGAATGTGTTGAATGGTAACAGTCTTTGGCACGAAATACTTAAAAGTTGGTATGGCAAAGATAACAGGGTGTCCCGGACATTCGAAAATTTGTTCACTAAATAACTCGCGAACGGCTTAACCGATCGTCATGCAATTTGGTAGGAATCTGTAGAATGGCAACAGTCTTTGGCACGAAATACTTAGAAGTTGGTAGGGCAAAGATAACAGGGTGTCCCGGAGAGTTGACTTTTTCGTTTTTATCGGACATGGACGTGTGGGTACTCAGGTCGAAGAACTCGATGGGTGCATATCATACCAGTTGCTTGTTTCCAGTTTGGAGTAACGGTAACAGAGTTATAAGCTAAGCTTTCTGTCTCACCTCCGTTTTCCTAAACCGCTATAAGTACCGATATATAACTTTGCACAAATATTGGTTAGCATGAGCGTATATACGCCATTGCCTTTATAATCAAAGTATACGTTAAATACTAAGACTGTTGACTTTTGCTAAACAAAAGAAAAAACAGCTAATGTTACAGTGAATCTATTTCTAGACCAATCCAAAAATAGATTTACAAGAAGCATTTCATTAATATTGTGCATAATTTTCATTTCATGCCTATAAAATGTTCAAAATTATTCACTATGTATGTATCCAAACACTCGTACTCTGTATGCCGGTATTTGCTGTTTTGTTGATACTTGTTTTCCATAAATACTTGTTTACAATCTGAGCGACATCATAGTCCGTCATGGTTGAATTAGATATTGACAGCAGCGGCAGAAGCATCGGCAGAAGCATCGGCAGAAGCATTTTTCTGCTTATGCCGCTGCTGTCATTGTGGGTCATCAAAGGCAAATGCGTGTGTTCTAAATTGAAATTTTTCTGCTGATGCCGATGCCTCTGCCGATGCTGATGCTGACGCGGGATATCTAATTCAACCATCACGTAGGTCGTGAGTTCGAAAAGCACCATAAAATGAATTCGTTCACGGTGAGTCTGAAATCCATGACTCTGTGCACCAATCCAACCACAAGCCAGGTTACTCTAAAATTTTGTAACTATATTTCTGAGACCGGAAATGTCAACTCCTAAGAAAATCATGATGAAAAAATTTTGGGCTTGCCCCCCCCCCCCTGACCGAAATCCTGGCTACGCCCATGATTCCATTTAAAAAATTCGCTTGCTTACCGTATACGAAACAAAATATCTTAATTTTGCATGTCCTAAGTAGGCGTAGGTGTAAAAAACGACAAATTATTTCGCCAATTTCGACTGTTTCCAGAGCATCAAATATACGGAAATACACCCATGCCTACTTGAGACATGCAAAAGTAAGATATTTTGTTTCGTATACGGTAAGCAAGCAAATTTTTATATGAAATGTCAAATTATGTCGTTTTATTCCATACGATATACCGAAACTCTCTATTTGGTTTTGCGAAACTATATATCCCAAATACTCTATTTGAGTTTTAAGGAAAGAAAACTTAGTCGTTTGGATTTCGATCCGATTCCGTTTTAACACTGTAAATCAATACGTTTCCAGTCGCTATCAAATCGTGGAAGATGTATTGAATATCACGAGAAAAGATGCCAGGCGCATTTGTCAAGCCAAATGGCATTCTATTAAACTCATATCGTCCATCGTGGGTAACGAATGACGTAAGGCATTTTGAGGATTCCTGAATATGTATGTGGTGAAAACCACTTTTTAAATCGATTAACGAGAAGTAACGCTTATCTCGTAGCGATGCGATGTGATCCTCTATTATCGGAATAGGGAAACAATCTTTACGTGTTATTTTATTAAGTTGCCTATAGTCGACACAAAGGCGCGTTTTACCGTTCCGTTTTCTTACTAAAACTATACGCGAACACACGGGTGAATTTTTCAAAATATCGATAATTCTATTTTTCGTACCTACAGGTGTTTCGGTTTTACCGATGTCGAACTCTATTTCGTTTTTGTCAATTTCAATAGACATAATCTCCCGTATATTTTGATGACTCGTTTCCTGATCGTCTGGCGCAATAAACTTCAATTCGTTTTTCTCGTATACCAATCGTAATTTCGACGACCTCAGAAAAGATCTCCCCAGCAACACATCGTAACTCATGGCTTCGTCTGGAAGGACGTAGAGCTGCAGGAAACAAATTCGTTTTCCTTCTCAATCTCATGAGTCGTCCATGTGTTCTCAAAGCAATTCTCCGTTCGGTGAGTGGTCTTGTGACATCGTGCACACCTCTCCTTTTTCTGTGGCGTTCCACAATTTACGGAAATGTGTCCCGATTCGTTCCTGATTAACTGCATGTGCGCCTCTCCTTCATCGATATCCGAAGGGAACGCTCTGACCAGGTCGTTTGCGAATGACAGCCATGACCCGTGTATGTCCAGTTGGCTGTCGAACCATAGCTTAGCTACCGTTTTCAACTTTCCCGGCACGGCATACATGATAACGTCATCATCCCAGCCGTAAATACGTTGCAATAAATTGATTCGTTGCACGAATTGTTGTGCTGTCAGCGTTGCGTTTGACGTTGGATCGAAGTTCGGCATAAGTTCGCTAACGTCACGTATGCTATGTAGTGCTTTGACAGATGCAGCTGCACTAGTCCGACCGAAAGCACTACTCGTTTGTGGAGGACTTCAACCCTCCGGTAGCGACGTATTATTGGTTGATCCCAATCGTTGCGTTCCATCGCTCGGAACAATCGTTGCCCGCTGACCACAAGAGCAAACTCCCTGCCGTTGCGGAAAGTTATCGTTGCCTGCGCACCCCAGTAACATCCGGACTTTGTATGACGTATGTGGGATGGTTTCCGCCAATCCCACGCGAAAATTCGAATCGTTCGGTACGTTGGCATCGTTTCGGACGTTCGTGCCAGTTCGGTGCGTGAACCAGCGTTCTCGTAAGTGGTGGGCCGCCATAGCGTTTGTGTCGTTGCCCATCTCGAATGACACTTGACGTTGTGTCTCGTTTCGTGTTGATGCTGCCGCTCGTGCCAGTTCGCTACGTGAACAGGCGTTCTCGTGGTGATGGGCCACCATAGCGTTGGTGTCGTTGCCCACACCGAATGACACATGACGTTGTGTCTCGTTTCGTGGATGGTTGTACTCGCGTTGTACACCGAATATGTCACCCATTGGCAAACGCTCCGTTTGTCGCTCTCTCTCACCACGTACATGTATTGGTGAATCGTCGCTCTCGTATTTCGTGGTCGCTGGTGAAGCCTCGGATTAATGAGATAAGGATTACATCATGTTGAACATTTTGGTAACCATTTGCTTACATGTGGTTGTAATCACTAACACACTGTCACCAACCAGTGGAGTAGAGGCATTTTATGAATATTGGGGCCGCCAATTTTTTTCGATCATGTTTGAATTGGCGTAATTTTAATTCGCTAATAGAAGCTAAAGTAAATATATATAGACCATCATAGTTTTTGTATAAATATAAATTTACAACACGAAACGGAAAACAATGCGACAATTTATACATTTCAACTTATCTACTATATTATACATATTAACAACTATGTACATATTTATTTGCCACGGAAATGAATATATTTACTTAGCTGCTGTCTCATCGACACATCGCTACATTTGGATTTTGCAATAAAATAGTATCGAGTATGCAGAAATTTGTCTAAAATCAACTTCATAAGATGCGTATAATGAAATGGGACAAGTCAGACAACTCTTCCGCTTCTCGTAATACGGACCTATTAGCTGTCCCATTTATTCCCTCCACTGGGAACTAGCATTAAGAATCGGCACACTTTTCAATGGGAGGCAATTGCCCAAACCTCCGTTTCGCAGCTGACATCGGAACAGTATTTTTTTATAGGACGAAATTTAAAATCAATATTGTTGTTGTCTACTAACGCAATTTGTTTCAAAATCTTTTTTTGCAAAACAAATGAATAATATTTAGTCGCCCCCTACACATGAACCTTTTGCACTACTTCTTTGTACATTCAAGTCGATCAGATGAGGCGAAAGCAGCTGATTGACCTCGTTTGACAAGTGCATTTGTTTACATTTGAATGCAGAGCAAATACCACTCTAAAAAAACACAGTTTCGCAGAATTATGTGCGCGCTTTATAAGTTAGACATAATGTAAGCCCAATACACTTAATTAAGCCGCTAATCGAACCGTTTACCTGTGAAATGATACATCTGGTGGCTCGCCTCTCCATCGGTTCCGGCATCCTTCCATCACACACTCCATTTTCACACACTGCACTTGAAAATCTATGCAAAAACACACGAGATACGCGAAGCTGTAAAAAATAACCACAAAATCAAATAATTTTGAGTACTTTTTCTTTTGTGGGAAGGACGAATTACGCTGGAATAAGCTTACCCGACACACTCAACCTGCATTCACCCGAAATAACACAAAAGCGCGGGTTGATGAAAACGATGCTGATCTCATTACCTCAACAAAAAGCAGATAAGATCTTGGAAATAGGATGTCACTAACACATCCTGCGGCCTTAGTCCAATGCTGGATTGTCGCGCCTGTTATTTATTTATTTATTTATTTATTTTATCATCAACATCATCAAATTTAATAGTTTCATGGAATATTAATTGAGTGAGCCTATCTAATAATTGTTCTTTATTTATATATTTCCTATTTATTAAGTGGTACGAGTTTGGGACGTTAGGTCCAGTTTCGAGATTGATAGTTAGTAACTGACTGTAGTGGTCTGTAACGTGAGTTTGAAAAATTGCAGCTTTAAGTCGTTCATGATCTTCTATGTTTTTGGTTTTAATGTAAATATGGTCAATACAGCTTTCTATATCTACTGTCTGTCTAGTTACCTTGTTTATATAGCATTTGTACCCGGCAGCTTGTAATACTGAATTGTATATTGTAGCTGTTGGATTTGAATTTAAAATGTCAATATTTACATCTCCCAGAATAATGTTGAAGCGGTTATTATTATTTTCGTCTAAGAAATTTGTTGTTAATATTACTCAGATCGTACAGGTCTTTAGAAGTTTTTTAATCGATAAATACGTTCCCCTTCTGATTTTCTAGCGAATACAATACCGTTGCGTGTCCAAACAAATTTGAAATGTTTAAGCTCGGACTTCGTCTGCTGTAGAAGCATGGCCGTTGTTGTCGTCAAGTGTTCGCCGATGAAAACTCTGCCATCTTCAAAGTTGTTGCTAAATGTTTTTATAGAAATTCCAGAGCCATTGTTATTGCTTTTAACTTTTTTCTTGAAAGCATTTAGTAATCCGTTTCTCACGAGTCTTTGTGTAAATTGAATGATGATTTTGGGCCTAGAACCTTTCGTGGGTACTCGGAAGACATCACTAATATTATTATCTGTGATCTCATAGCCTACAGCACTCCCGATAGATTTTGTAACACCAATTAAACATTCATTCGGAGTTTGCGGAAAGCCATTTACAACAATATTGTTTGCTCTTAATGATATAGCCAAATCGTTGTTCTCAGTTTTGATTTTCTCAATGTCCAACCTCAATGACAAATTTTCTTTTTCTAAAACAGTGATTTCATCTATGGCCTCGGTAGTCTTTTTTAACAATTCGTCAAATTTTTCTGACATGAATTGTATAGATGTTTTTAGGTCGCGAATATCTTTATTCATCATCAATGTGGCACGATAGCCCGACGTCGGGCCTTGGCCGCCTGAATCGTTGACCTCCAATTGTCGCGGTTACGTGACCTTGTCCTCCAGTTTCGGAAGCCCAGCAGCTGGTGGGCGTCTTCACCTACGGAGTTCTCCCAGCGAGCTCTCGGTCGTCCACGCAACCTCGCTCCGTCAATTCGTTGTGCGTTCATAACTTTCTTTGGCATGCGATTGTCGTCCATCCGTTGTACATGCCCCGCCCATTGCAGACGTTGAAGCTTCACGATTTTCGATACTTCCAGCTCATCGTACAATTGATACAACTCATGGTTGTATCGGATACGCCATTGGTCTCGCTCGCGAACGGCCCCGAAAATTCGCCGAAGGACCTTTCGTTCGAATCGGTCTAGCAAAATTTCGGAGGCTTGGGTAAGGGTCCATGTTTCGCAGCCATAACATAGCACGGGTCGGATGATCGTTTTGTACACGCGGAGCTTCGTGTTCCTGTGCGCAAGTTTCGAATTAATTATAGGGAGGACCGAGAAATATGTCTTATTGGCTAGTTGTATCCGTCGCTTAATTTCGTCGGTTTCGTTGGCGTCCTTTGATAAGTTACAACCCAGATAGTTGAAGTTGTCTACATACTCGATATTAAGGTCCCCCACTGTGATGCTTGAATTTGCTGGCGTCCTTGTTTTCGATTGCATCATGGCCTTTGTTTTGCTTTCGTTGATATGTAGTCCAACTTCTTTTGCGGCATTATTGAGGTTATGCAGGAGGCTTTCTGCATCACCCAACCTTCGAGACATGATGTTGATATCGTCGGCGTACGCTACTAATTGAGTCGACTTGATGAGTAGCGTTCCGCTGCTGTCCATATTCATGGCTCGAATTACATACTCCAAAGCCAGGTTGAAGAGCGTCGGCGCCAGCCCGTCGCCCTGCTTGAGTCCAGTACGAGTTTCAAATAGGTCAGTGAGTCGGTTCTGCACTTTGACCTGCGAGACGGTATTAGTCATCGTCATCCTTGTGAGTCGCACTAACTTTGCCGGTATACCAAAGTTCAGCATAATGTTGTACAGTACACTTCGGTCGATACTGTCGTATGCCTGCTTGAAGTCGACAAAGATTTGGTATACGTCGATGTTGTATTCCCAGCACTTTTGGAGTAGTAGCTTCACTGTGTAAAGCTGATCGGTCGTTGAACGACCAGGTCTGAAGCCGCCTTGATACTCGCCAATGATTTGTTCTGCGTACGGATTGATTCTCTTTTCAAGAATTTTTGATAAAATCTTATAGGCCGTACAAACTAATGATATGCCCCTGTAATTCTCACACTTCAGCTTGTCACCCTTTTTGTGGATTGGGCAGATTATGCTTTTGCGCCAATCTTCGGGGATTACCTCGTCGTTCCATATTTTCAGCAGTAGCACATGTATAGCGTTGGTCAGGCACGTTCCACCATGCTTCAGCAGTTCTGCTGGGATCTCGTCAGCGCCGGGCGCTTTATTATTTTGAAGCGACTGTATGGCAAGACTCACCTCCTCTACTGTTGGGGGTAGAACGGGAGGGCCTGGTTCGGCTAACTGCTCAAGAGCTAGCTCCGCGGGGGATGTTGATGATGCATTGAGGAGCTCTTCAAAATGCGAGGCCCATCGTTTGTTGACGCTTTCGATGTCGCTGATGATGTTACCATCCTTGTCCTTACATAGGCTTGTCCTGGGTTGATATCCGTTCTTGATATTATTTATAAGTTTGTACGCCTGTCTAGTGTTCTTACTGGCTAATCTTTGGTTTATTTGCTGTAACTGCTCGTCAAAATGTTTGCGTTTCTTACGTCTAATTAACTTATTAGATACTCGCCGAAGCTCGTTATATCTTTCTTTCTTGGCTCGGGATGCGCGTTGTGTGTATTGGCGATAGGCTTCATTTTTCGCCTCAATCGAGGCCCTGCATTCGTCGTCGAACCAGTCTGCTCGTCTGCGCCGGCCTTTATAGCCCACGACCTCTTCTGCGACCCCCTTGATGCTGTCTTTGAGCTCCTCCCAGAACTCATGGATGCCTAGATTATTGATGTTATCAAGCATGGGCGACAGTTTTTCCTCAAGGGCTGTAGTATACGCAGCCGCCGTGGCATCATCAATCAAATTGTCTACCTCGAAGATCTTGGCAGGGTTGATTCTCGTTAGGTGCACCGAAGAGATTCTGCACCTGTAGGTCGTCTTCACCAAATAGTGATCGGTGTCGCAGTTGGCTCCTCGATAGGATCGAACATCTAGGACATTAGAAGCCCATCTCTTGCTGATCAGTACGTGGTCGATCTGGTTCACGGTGTATTCATCTGGAGACTTCCAGGTCTGCTTATGGATTCGTCGATGAGGGAAGCATGTAGAGCTTATGACCAAGTTTCTGCCGCTCGCGAAGTCGATAAGTCGCTGACCGTTGTTGTTGTTTTCGTCGTGGAGGCTATGGCCACCAGTAGTTCCCCTATGCCAGCTTTCGTTTCCGACTTTGGCGTTAAAGTCTCCTAGCAGCAGCTTGACGTCGTTTGATGGAAGTGAGTCGAAGAGTGTTTCTAGGTCGTTGTAGAACTGGTCCTTAATCGCGTCTTCTTTTACTTCTGTAGGGGCATGCGCATTAATGAGCCAGAGATTAGCGAAACGGGTCTTAATGCGGATCGCACATAGCCGCTCGTTGATGGGTTTGAAGCCGATAACGTGGTCCTTGAGCTGCTTATTCACGATGAAAGCTACTCCAAACTCCTTGTTGCCCTCCTCTTTACCACTCGTAAAAATAGTGTGCGAATTGAGGTCGTTAATCTCGCTTTTGAGCCATTTAGTTTCCTGGATTGCAACTATGCTCAGCTTGTATTGTTCTACCTGATCCAGGAGGGCCCTTAAGGCCCCCGGTCTATTCAGGGAGCGTACATTCCAGGATCCGAAAGAGTAATCAGTTGTTCGTTTGCGGGGTCGTCGTTGTTTTGTATCCGTCCAATCCGAGGCTTTTGTTTCAGGTTTCTTGACTTGAAGTTTTTCTTAGGATGAGTTGTCGGCACATCGCTAAACCATGATAGGGTTTAATCGTTAAGTAAAGGCCATCATGGGCATGCCTCGAAGATGCTGCTTTAGTGGTTGAGTTAGACGTTTTCTGTCACCTATCACGTTAAGTAACCTGAGACGCTGCAGATGTAAATACAGCACTCAGGCGCAGCGGTGCTTCTTCCAAATGTCGCATCAGATGATTTGACTTAGCCGTTCACGTTACCAGGGGGCGCCCGCGCGGAGGACACATGGAGAAGTCTTTTGCCCCCCAGTTTAGTATTAGTTTCTTTATTATTTCGGTTCATTTCAGTTCTTAAATTTTCTATTTGAACATTTATATACATAGTTCTCGAGACTTTTGACGTTTTTGCACCCATCACAATTCCACGATTCCCGGTCAAAATTTCGAGTGGTTTTGATATTAACGCATTTTGAATGGAATTTGTTATTACAAATAACGCACTTTATTATGTCCTTTTCGTCTTCACACTTTTTGTTACACTTTGGGCACACCATTTTGGTAATTTAATAATAAATTTTTGGTTTATTATTTCGTTAATGGATGAGTAGGTGAGGTCTCTGATTTGCACAAAATGGGGCTTCGCGTGTGTTGATGTTATTAGGAAAAAGACACTATTTGTGGTTTTCAAAGATTTTCACTTTAGAAAACAGTGAAATTAGATCAAAACGCGTCTAAGGTACTTTTCGGCCGATATAAGTGGGAAATTATAGCTAGAATTTACGATGTATAACTAAATGGAAATTTTAGTGTACAGCACCGTTTGACAGTCAGCTGAGAACTGTGGAGTTTACTTATTAATTGAAACCGGTCTTAAGCACAAATGCTATTGTCTTTTATAAGTCGAAACCTTGTAGGGGATATCCTTCACAAGGATGACGAACGTGCGGCACACAAGTCTGCTACTGAACACTAAACCGAAAACACAAATAGAAAAGGATTTCGCGCGAATTGTCGACAAGTTTAATCGCACAAGGAACACACATACGACGCGACTTCCGGAGAATACAAAACGCGAAAATCTACAACGCGAAAATTTACAACGCGAATGAACCACCACCATGAATCGAATCTTGCAGAAGATCTGCTCCTGGCAGGCTGCTACTCGTGCTTGTCACTTCCGTACGTTTTAGTTCCTGTCTCGGTTCTGCATATCCCGGGACATCGTGAGACTGAGGCTCAGGCGTCGTGTTATTTTGTCGGGTATATCGTGATATCGTTAGTCGTGTCGCTCAATATCGTGGCATCGTGTGTCGTGGCATCGTGTTTCGTGGCTGTCTGGTTTTGAATTTCGACTACGCTGCGCAATAAAGCCGCAAGTGACGAAATGTTCTCACGTAACGCGTTGAATTCGTTTCGAATAACCCGCTCGGATGGGGCTTGCTCATTCGTTTTTCCGTCCGACGTTTCAGGAAATTCAGCCATTTCCTCCACCTCAATCTCGTCTCCGCAAGATTAACCGGTCTTAAGCACAAATGCTATTGTCTTTTATAAGTCGAAACCTTGTAGGGGATATCCTTCACAAGGATGACGAACGTGCGGCACACAAGTCTGCTACTGAACACTAAACCGAAAACACAAATAGAAAAGGATTTCGCGCGAATTGTTGACAAGTTTAATCGCACAAGGAACACACATACGACGCGACTTCCGGAGAATACAAAACGCGAAAATCTACAACGCGAAAATTTACAACGCGAATGAACCACCCCCATGAATCGAATCTTGCAGAAGATCTGCTCCTGGCAGGCTGCTACTCGTGCTTGTCACTTCCGTACGTTTTAGTTCCTGTCTCAGTTCTGCATATCCCGGGACATCGTGAGACTGAGGCTCAGGCGTCGTGTTATTTTGTCGGGTATATCGTGATATCGTTAGTCGTGTCGCTCAATATCGTGGCATCGTGTGTCGTGGCATCGTGTTTCGTGGCTGTCTGGTTTTGAATTTCGACTACGCTGCGCAATAAAGCCGCAAGTGACGAAATGTTCTCACGTAACGCGTTGAATTCGTTTCAAATAACCCACTCGGATGTGGCTTGCTCATTCCTTTTTCCGTCCGACGTTTCAGGAAATTCAGCCATTTCCTCCACCTCAATCTCGTCTCCGCAAGATTCGGTGAGACGTAGGATTAATTCCGACCTAGCGCCTTGCGTTTGTAGCGTCCGTCTAGCCAATTCCACCTTCAATACGCTTGTGGATAAAGATCCGACCGGCACTAACATGTCTAGTCACGTTTTTTCCGTTTTTCTTTTACGAGTTAAGTACGTTTCTCTATCCGAGATATAATAAGAACGAACGTTTAACAATACATACTACTACTTTATTTTAAGGTTATATCAAGAGTGAGACAAAAATGGTGTTAATATTTTGACATGTAATATTTTTGGGTTGCCATCATTGTTTTTGGGTTGCCAACATCTCCCTCTCAAAATAGCTCGTAGTCCCTTTGGTATGCAGGTGCTCTTCATGTACGCACCGGTCGTTGTGTGCGTGCTGGCGTTACTTGTTCTTCCACCATAGTTGGTATGGGACTGGAAGTTGGACTGTATACGTTAGGCGTGTCATTCCGCTGTGTGGGCGCTGACTGGGACTGCGCTTTGTGAGGATTGATGTCGAATACATCAAGGAAGGTTGTTAGCGGTATGTGCTGTGACTTCGACGTAGAGTTGTAAGTGGTCCTTGACTGCATTTGATCAACATTCCACGTTGAATGCAAAACTGATGAAAAGCCGCACTTGTGAACTGCGTTCCATTATCGCTGACTATGGCCTCTGGGTTTCCATAGCATGAAAACAAACTAGACAGAATGTCGGTTGTATACGTTGTTGTGATGGTCTTTGTTGCATGTACTTCTGGCCACTTTGAGTAGGCGTCTATGATGACGATGAAGTAGAGACCATCGACTGGACCAGCAAAGTCTACATGTATTCGTAACCAGGGTCCGGGGGGTTTCTTCCATGGATGCAGTGGAACTCGTATAGGAAACTTTTTGGTTTCGACGCATTTGGAACAGTTCCGAACGTACTCTTCGATCTGTTTGTCTATTGCTGGCCAACAAACATAGCTTCGAGCTAAGCTTTTCATTCGTGATTGGCCTGGGTGGTCCTGGTGGAGCTGTTGCAGTATTTTACGTTGAAAACACACTGGTATGACAACTCTGGTCCCGAACATGATAACCTGTTCACATATTGAAAGCGATGCGATGTCGTCAGTGATCTGGTTTTTGTTCGGCCAGCCATGCTGAATGTATTCCATTACGCGACTGAGCAATTCGGACTGCTTCGTTGCTTCTGCTATATCTGTGTTTGTGATTGGCTGTATCGTTGATATTGCTGCTACTAGTGTACTCTGGAAGTCACGTTCTAGTGAAAGCGATGCTATAACGGTGTCTTCTTCAGTTAATGATTGGGAACTTGCTGTGATGAGACGTGAGAGTACATCTGCGTGGCCGAAATGGTCGGTCTGGACGTATTCGATTGAAAAGTCATATGCTCTCAGCGTGAGTGCCCATCGTTGAAGTCTGTTGGCCGTATATACCGGGATTCCCTTTGCCGCTCCAAAAATTGCCAAAAGAGGCTTGTGGTCTGTTTGCAAGATGAACTTTCGCCCATAGATCATCCGGTGGAACTTGGTTACGGCAAATATCAGTGCCAAGCCCTCTTTCTCGATCTGGCTATAGCTTTTCTCAGCGTTGGTGAGCGTACGTGAAGCATGATAAATTGCTTTGACGCTGCCACCAGGAAAACGATGCAGGATGCATGCTCCAATGCCAGTATTTGATGCGTCACCAGCGACAATCAACTTAAGCTCCGGATTAAAATGAGTAAGGAGAATCTCTGACTGTAAGATTTCTTTAAATTTCTCGAACGATTTCTGACACTGTGGAGTCCAAGACCATTTTGCGTCGTTCTTCAACAGCTGATTAAGTGGGTGCCTGAGATCATGCATTTGCTTTTCAACAAATCATGTACATGACTTGTTGAAAAGCACCCGGTGCAACTTTGACACCGAATGGTAAGCGGCGATACCTGAACAGGCCGCGATGTGTGTTTATGGTCAGGAACTCTTGGGAGTTTTCGTGCACCTGAATCTGGAAGAAAGCATCGGACAGATCGATCAGACTAAAAACATGACAATCCGATAACCTTGAGAAAATGTCCTCCGGTGTTGGCAGTGGATACGGGTACGGCTCGAGAGCATCATTGAGTCCGGTTGAAAAATCTGCACAAATGCGTGTAGATCCATTGTGCTTCCGTACTGCGACAATTGGTGCTGCCCAGCGCGAGTATTCAACTGCTTCGATGATTCCAAGTCCTTGCAATCTGTCGATTTCCTGATGGATGTCACTGATAACTGCGAATGGCACTGGACGTTTGGGCCGGAACACTGGTTGTGCTTCGGGCTTTACACGGAGTTCAACTTCGAACTTTTGGCACACACCTGGGCTGTTGTGAAAAACTGCTGGAAATTGCGACATGATGTTGTCGGTGATCTTGCAGCTTTCAGGTGGAACAGCTGATGTTGACGTATGACAGATGGAACTAATGGGTACGTCCCAAAATCCGAGCTTTTCGATCCAATCTATTTCGAGTAGATTTGGCGTGCCCGACGGCGTGATGTAGCAGGTGCCTGCGAAGGATGACTGGCCAAAGGTGACTTTGCACTGAAATTCAGCGCTGATGCGAATCTGTCCTCCGGATGCGTTCCTCGCTTGCATGTTGCTGGCTTGGCTGCTTGGTCTGCCTATCTGGGTGTGCGTGTCCTGATTGACGACCGTAATGTCAGAACCAGTGTCAAATTGAAATTTGCACGACTTGTCGTTGATGTACACGGTTATGTATTTACGGGATGTCTGACTCACTTGATTGACGCGCATGATTGTGTTTGTTGAGGAAGACTGTTTCTTCTTCTTTCTCACGTCACAGTAGCCTTCCTTGTGGCCTTTTTTGCCGCACTGAGCGCAGATGTGCGACTTGAATGTGCAATCTCTCGAATAGTGAAGACCGCCGCAAAACCAGCAAGGAGTCTTTGGTGTGACTTTGTTTTATGATCGTTCTTCGATCTTTGACGTTGATGTGTGCTATTTGCTTGGCGAGCTGGTGTACGATTTTTTTGCTGCAAGCCATTGACTGCGCTGACTTCTAACAATGCGGTGTCTTTCTTGAGACTGGCTACACGATGACATTCGGTCACCAGGCCCTGGAGAGTAACAGCTGCTGCGTCTGGCCCATCGATTGAAGATAGCAACTTCATGCGAATTGCCTCGTACTGGTGAGATTGCAAACCGCACACAAAAATCAAACATTTAAACTGATTTGCTGTCAGTTCCGACAACTTAAAGTCCTCGCACTGTTTATTAACTCTTGCAGAGTACGCACTAAAGTCTTCTAGGTCTGACTTGACAATTTGTAGACACTTGTATCTCGTGCTAAACAGAGACTCTTATTTGCCAAAGTTGGTTTTCAAGTGTTTCACTGTATCCGTAAACGAAATGTCGACAGGCTTTTGTGGCAGTATTGAATTTAAATACAAACTGTGGCATCGTGTGCTCAGCTTACGCAACAGCAACCGAGTCTTCGCAGCGTCTGGGAGATTGACCGCGTCTTCTGTGAAGACCGTCTCGTACCGAAGATACCACGCATCGAAGGTTATGTCGCTGTCTGGGTCGTAGTCGAACTCAGCTATGCCTTGGCTCAAACTTTCCATGCGAAATTCAGTATCCGCCGCAGGACGATTTGGTTGCCCGCCGCAATTTTGTGCAAACACTTTTGTGAGGTGTTATAGGAGGGCTTCTTGCTGCGATTGATTTTGCTCATGTTGGAGCTTGATGAAATCCATCAATGTTTTCTGGAAATCCTCCATTGCACCGAAATCCTCGTCGCCACTGTTGTAGATTGTTGTAGACTTCAAATCTCGCTTTTGGACTCTATCCGAGATATAATAAGAACGAACGTTTAACAATACATACTACTACTTTATTTTAAGGTTATATCAAGAGTGAGACAAAAATGGTGTTACATATTTTGACATGTAATATTTTTGGGTTGCCTTGATTGTTTTAGGCTGCCAACAGTTACCAATAATACATGAGGTGTGTTCACAATATGAAATAAAATTAACGGACAAATTCGAATTCAAATAATTTACATATTTCGGTTCCTACAAAATATGTCAAATCAAATGTGAAATGCAGCCACGACCCTATAAAGTATTTTTATTGTTTTCTTTTATGTTTATAAAATAATTGTCACCCGAAATGAAGAAGCAACGCTTAATGCATTAAATTCAGTCCTAAACTTTATCAGTCAAAAACGATACAATTTTCCTTATGCTTGAAATAGATTACGCGCATCGCGAAACGTCAAGCGCAATGCATTTTACATTGCTGACAAAAATGTTGAGCAGAAGACTTGGCATTCAGCGTATTTGTCAGCTTTGAAATTCTGCCTATGCTGCTGCTGATGCGCGTAATATATTTGAAGCATTATATCAACGCCGTCTATATATTAAGGCCGCAATGTAGAATCTTAGACGTCAAAATCAGCTAATAATTTTTGGTTATGTTCGCCAATGTTGCACTGTTTTGTTTTTGCTTTTTATTACGTCATATGCTTGTTTTTGTTGTTTGTTCGTGTAAATCCAAAATTTAAGAGCTAAACTATGGCGTCATTGTACAGCTGAGTTGCGGCTATGAAATTTTTAGATGGCGTTGAATTTATTCAAAGAAATTGAAAGCGAAGTAACTAAATTATGAAAAATTCTGATTTATTTTTATATTTTTTTAAAGAAAAATTGTAAAAGGCAATTCAGACTATCGAGAAGACTTACTCAATTCTAGATTTAGTGTACTGCAATTTGAATAATGCAAGTACATTTTACGATGCGTTTTGAATTTAATTGCATATGATTCAATCTAGTAGGCTGGTTTGGACTCGATTAATTTAGTGGTTTTAGTAAATCCTGTCGATAGTGTGAATCCCCTCTAAACTTATAAATAAATATATTTCCTATTGATAAGCTAAGATTTCTTGTGAATTTTGTCGTAGAAAAAAAGTATGTTTACGCTTAAAATTAAGAAATGTCGAATTTTTAATTGTTCAACTTGTATTTATAAAAGAGAGAGAGCTAGCTAAACTGTCACAAATAAATGTTAAGAAAACAGAAAATGTTGTAAACCTAATAAAAATGTTAATTTTAATAAGAAATAAAATGCACAATAAAAATTACTTAAAAATCTTTTCCCGCCCCACGAACATTTCATCAACCGAACACAACCATCCACTTACATCGTGCAGTACACTTCAGCTGATAAGAATTCTCCCAACAACAGAATTCAGCTCTTTGTCGCACATGTGCTCTTGCTCTTGTGTACTGCAATTAGCAGACGTCAAAAGTATCTTTTGAAAGGACAGTTTCGAGCGTTGTGTGTATTTCGCTCTTCGTCCAGTGAATTTGTTTTCCTTTCAATTTTCCATTTAACGAATCCTATAAATGTCCCAAAACTGTGTGAATAAGTGCTTTATAGCTCAAACATGATTGTGTGCCGAAAAACAATGTTCCAACTAGAATTCGACTAGTCAGCCAGTTGATTGGAAGATTTTTCTGTTTGTCTAGCGCCGATCAAAATGTGTTCGGCGCGCACTCTCTACTGTTATCGTGAGAGAAGAATTTCCGCGGTCCGGCGCGTGTGAATGAATCCGCGAATCGCGAGACCTCCACGTTGCAATACGTCGTCATCCGCTGCGCGTAAACGTTAGAACGAGACGAATGTAGTGTCACTGTCACAGTGGTGTTTAGGTGCAGGTGTCAAATTGATGAAAAGTTTTTCCATGAATTTTTGTTTATTTTCAAAATTTTTCGTGTGTGCAAAATTTTACGGGAATTTCGGCAAATTGATAAGTTCGTGGCGCGGCACGTGATTCTGGTGATTTATGGCGAAGTGTGTTTTGGTGTTGTTGATGAATAATTGACTTGTTTGCAGCAGGAGAGCGACGGAAAGAAGTGATTCGAGAAAGGTAAGTGGAAATGACAAAAGTCCTTTGAGGCGAGCGATGTCAAAGGAATGTCCTTTGAAAGAATTTGAGTAGTGGAAATTTCTTTTTGATGTCAATTAATCATTTAGCAGAAAGTTGATGTCAATCAAGGAAAAATGTAATATTAATATGTAATTGAATGAAACTGAGCGGTATGTAAACAAAAGAATGATTACATTTCTCAACGCGAGAAAATGTTCATGTGCTGTTCATTTGACATTTTGCTTTTCCAATTGGACAGTCAGCCACTGTTGGCCAATAAGATTAAGAGAAAATGTTATTCAGCGCTTTAAACTACATTATGAATTATTCCGATTTGATTTTGTAATCACAGATTCAAAGATTTTGATGAATGTCTTTTTGGCTATTGTCTTTGCATAGTCGCCATTGAGGGATTCTAATTAACATATTTGAAGTAATACTGAAGAGGACTAAAAATATGTTGAAAAGGGCGCAAGACCAATATGTGAGACCCCTGTGTTGCTCACTGAGTAGCCATTTCACTAACAAGTAAAAAATGATTCAGTGGACTTTTCTTCTTCTCAGTACCGTATAGCCCCATGTGGGGCCATAGTGCGTTAACTCAGCCGTTTAAAGGCAATTTCGAGTCAACGTTACATTGTACAGTAAAAGCTCCTGTGGACGGACACTGACGGTTCCAACATTTTCGTCCGGCCACGGGAGCTGTCCGCTTGCGGGAGAGGGTTAAAAAATATTGCTTCTATGTGCGCATTAATTTATGCACACTAATTCAAAAGGAACATTAAAACAATAAAAGTGTTGTGTCTATGGGCATGTGTTTTAGTTCATTTTTGGTTTACAAACCTCCACGTACAATGCGCAAATGCACGTTTACCAATAAACTGGTCCAAGCTTTCATAGGTAAAACAAGTAAGAAAATATTAGTTTTAATTAGGCATTCCAAAAACCGGTGAAATGCTCCTTCCTAAGTTGTGTCTTACCCAGAGCGACCACTTGACCCAGTCTAGCATTGTTACTTGAAAGTCGTAAGACACTCGAGCGTTCGCAATGTCTTCTTTCCACTGACTTAATCCTCAGATCGTTAAATAAAGCTTCTTCAAATTGGCAGTGTCGCCTGGTGTAGAGAACCTCGACTAAGTAAGTCTACACCAACGCGTGAGTTCCTTAAGAACCACAGGAGGGGATAACTCATTCTAAAGGAGAATCACGAATAGCTTTAGCAGGGAATTTAATTTTGCCTAAATTTGTAATAACATTTAACTTGGAGTATAGAGCGCTTTAATCCTTTCAATATGACTCGCACAATAGGATCCCGTGCAATACATGCTCTGCTCCAGAAGCACTTCTTCCCGTATAGGCAAAACTACCCTCCCAGCTGATCACTCTCGGCATCGAAATTAACGTCTGATGGGCCTATACGATCAACAAGGAATCTACCATAAACCAATCGAATTATATTTGTGTAATCTCCAGACGGTGATAAGTCCTTTAGTGGAAAATTTTGTTTGCCAATAAACTGTTTTATGATGAACAGCTTTTTCTAGTAGACAGAACAGTTGGGACTTTGTCCGTAAATATGAAAGGAAATTCAAATTCCGGTTAACTGAAAAGTTGAATAGTCGACCGGGTTAAAAACCGGAAGACAAAAAGGCCGATCGGGTTGGTCGTCTGTTGTGGAAGTATGGATTTTGGGTCTAACCGTAGCGAGAAAACGGCCGATAAAGAAATCAAGTCGGTGCGTTGTGTTTATTTCATTTGTCGTGATCTGATTTTTATGAAATTTGGTATCCATATACTTTCGATGATCCTGACTTGGATACTGTTACCCAAAATGTAATTAGCGGATAATATAACAGTAAATTCAAATGTAAATTAATTTTTCAGCAAGTTCGAGCATATCTTAAGCACTTTCTTTGATATATTTTGTGAGTGTTGATATACAGGATCCATTGGTGACCACAAAAATTATTCAGAGATTGACCAGCAACTGGAATAACAGTAAATCATCAATCAATCATGTAAAGATAACGATGCCATTCCTTTCAATCGCTTGCCCTGATTCTCTTCGGTTGCTACTTTTAATAAAACATAAACAGTTATTTATCAGCAGGACACTTGTGCTTACTAATCCCAGGTAATGTCCGTAAGGACAAAAGGTCCTTTTTTGCTAAATAAGTCTAATATGAGCAATATGGATATGAAATGGATATGACTTGGTGAGACAAGTGCCCCGGAATACTAATAGTACATTTTTGAATTCTTTGGAGAAGATCTTCACTCCCGAAAAGGACATTTTTAGAAAATTGGTTGTGGATAGGCAAGATGGGATGGGGGAGATTTCAGTATCTGCGGCGCCGAATTTTGATGATGCCATTTCATTAATATTGGCCTGAAACGACCGAATCTGCAATCCTTTTTCGCGAAATCATAACGGTTCTCCAGATATTCAATGTCAGAGTTTGACTTTTCTATGAAGCCAGTTAAATAATTTGATAAGAAAAGGGGGATATTTCCGCTTTACACATTGGGAAAAGTGTTAGATGCCATCAAAGTGACTTTTTAATTGTAATTAGTCCCACTACAATAGTAAGTTTTACCAATTTGGCAAAGATCTTAATAATATGAAAAGACGATTTTTGCCAACAAGAATTGTTAAATTTGCTAGACAGGGAGGCAAATGAAATTTAAAATGGTATTTTCGGTGCAATGCCATCGATTCATATCAATATGTAGTAAAACTACCCCCAATTTCTAATTTAAAACTTAACTACCTCATATAACAGTCAAACTTTGACATTAAATATCTGGAGAACCGTTACGATTTCGCGAGAAAGGATTGCAGATTCGGACGTTTCAGGACAATTTCAATGAAATGGCATCATCAAAATATGGCGCCTCAGATACTGAAATCGTGCCGTATTATGTACCCTTTGTTTGAGATTTTGTATTTCTATTATATTTACGTCAATAGTCTACTGCCGATACAGCAAATATTGCCGGGTATGACTGATTTTACAGCTGAAAGACATAAGTCAGGATCTTCCTCATCCCCACTGTGAAAAGAACTTTACCACAAGGGCATTATGTTCTCAGAAAAATATGTATGAATTATATTTTATTAAAGAAAGTATACAATTACAATTCTGTCTGATGGTGACTCGAATCAATAGCCTTTTTAATGATGAAAGTGTTTTTTGGTATTGTGAGTGAATAATTATTTAATTATAGTCGTTTCTTTCTTGGACGGACGGGATCATTGTCCAAGTAAAACGCCAACGGATCAAAAATTTCCTCCTTCGGTAACAGCTGACTATTGTGTCATCTGTCCCCAACGCGATATTCTGAATTGGAAATTGCATTTGATATTATGCGACGTGCGAGATGCAATTTACAGGAAAATCTTTCAGGAAATTTTAAAATGATTGACTCTAATAAGAGTTAAAAACCATATAAACTGAAAAACAAAGTGACATACGGGATATTTTAAGGAAATTATTTGCGGAGCCATCTGGGGGATGGCATTGGCAGAAGTTCCATATCATAGCCTGAATCGATTTTCCAGATTGTTGTTTTGTATGGGATTTCCAGTAAATATGGAAATGATCCAGTAAGTCGGAACGCACTTATGACAAAAAGCGCGTTTTTTCACCATCGCGGTTACCTTAACTCAAAAGAAGAAAAAAGATCGCGGGTAACTTTGCAGTTAAGAAAAGTTTTTTGCTCAAACAACTGACAACTGTTCTACATTTTTGTCTCACTCTCGTCGGCTTGTTTTTTAGATTTGGTGGATTTCGTCACAAAATCTGAATTCCACAATAAGAAATATTTGCAGGTTTCCCCTAAACTCTATCCCGCGCAGGGTAGTGGCACGTGTGAAAATTAACTGAGTAAGTGTATTTTTTCTATGGAGTTCGTTACTCAAAACTACTCGGGATTATCAACAAAACGTAACTGGCATTTTTTAATGAACCAATGTTCAAAGTTTTTAGTCAAAAAATTAAACATTTTTGATGGCATGTAAACTTATACTTCCACGTTACTAGACTAACGGTTGCACTTAAAACATTTACAGTACAGCAAAGTTATGGCGGCATAGAACTCGAAAAAAATAACTCTAGAACTAAATTGGGATTTTTCTATAATGAACAGTGCCTTTTAATAAGGTGCCTTGTAGCATTTCTTTTACTGTTTAGAAAATGTCCGAGGAAAACGAATAAAATTTTCAATTAAATTAACTACTAAATTTATTATTGTTTTCAAATTCTACTGAACGGAATAACTTCTATTATCCAGTATAGATATTGTTCGGTGGAGATAGATAAATTTGTGTAAAAATAAGCCATCTGCATTGTATAACAAAAAGGCAAAACATTTTTCAATCCGCTTTTTTGTAGCATTATGTTATGTGTAGGTATACTGTCCAATTAGACAAGCCAAAGGACTTACGGTCTGTGGCGGCTTTAACACTGTGTGACCGTTTTCTACCGACCTTGCCACCATGTCTGGCATCCGAAAATCATTGACGTAAACGGTGTTGAATGCTGTGGGCACATGTGACTCATAGGCACTATGATGAACGCAGGATGGCGTAGATCGTGCATACAGAAATTACTGTATTCTATATACTTCAAATGCCATTTAAGCCCGTTTCAATCACTGAGATGGAAGCAGATATCGCGAATAAAATAAATTGGACGTCGTCTTTGATATTCATTTTTATCTACTGGAAGAAAGGTAATAGAACATCGTGCTGTTACTTTTTGGGACATTTTCACTCAATATTTTTTCAAAACGCAATATGGATGATAGAAGTCTCAGTTACTTTACATTCTAAAAAGTTAAGAAATGCGTTTTAGATTAGTATTTTTGCCACATTATGGCTTTGCAAACACAAACATGGTGATTATGAGAGACTCCGAAATTAACCTTTTATACGCGTAAGATTGAGATACCTGGTTATATGCGAAAACGCATTTAGGTGTAGTTTTTGAAGGGGACGTCTCCTTTCATCTGATATCGCACATGCCCGTTCCGTGTGGACGATATTTTTATGTCCTTTTTGGTCCGTTTTTCAAATAAAAATTAATTGTTAACCTAGCTTAATATTTAGCACCCAAAAGATTATAAAACAAAAAAATGGCCTTTGATTATTTTTTTCGATCGGATATTCTAAAACAATTCCATTATTTAAAATTCTGTATAAAAGTCTACTTTTTATAACTTGGTAATAAATGATAACGGTAAAATGATGAGGTTATATCATTATTTAAATTATATGCAATAATGCCTACATCTTATAAAATTTCGAAACTTATATCTTAAATTTACTAAGAACTTTGTATTCGATACTACATTTTTTGTTTTCATACCGCTCCCTACCTCAACTCATGCAGACTTTATGAATTGCGGTATTGCTTTTTACTTCTAACTTAGTGAGTGAGACGTGTTGAAAATTGGGTTAAATTCGCTTTAGCGGTTGAAAAGATATTCATAAATACGCAAAATTTCAATTTCACATTGGATTTTGATGATTTGATGGCTAACTTCAAGATCGATTTTCGGACCCATTTTTTGAATTTTGGCAGCTGCGGTTTTCACCATCGGCAAGAGCACACACACAATTTTTACACGATAGCCCCTTTTTAACTTTCCCAGTCACAAATGCATTTTTGTGATCGTATCCAGTTTTCATTACTTTCAGCAAGTCGACTAAAAATTAAATATGTGTCCGCTTACGAGAGATGATTTATGAGAAATGTATGTAAGAATAGTGTCTGTGTCCGGCCAGGAGAGCTCCGGCTAGTGGAATGGATTTTGTCCTAAAATATGAAGGAAAAAATTGGGACTAAGAAAACTGTCCGGCTACGGGAGATGTCCGCCTGCGGGAGCTGTCCGCGAACGGAGCTTTCACTGTATATCATTTCGGAGTGTATGTAATGTTGCAAGCACTATATATGTATTTCCTATCCTTAGCAGGAAGATATCTTCGTGTATGTACACGTTACTTACAGCACACACTCAAAGGTAAAATGTTTTCCAGTAGACTTTAATGTTATATGGAGTTCCATCTCTATTCCAATTACTTACTTATTGGCCTTTCTGGATTGTTGGCATAACATCGGTCCTTCACGGTTCCCCACAAAAACAGTTCAAAGGGGTCAAATCGCAGCTCCGAGGCGGCCAAGACGGCTGATAACACGATTTGGGAATTTGGTGCGTAAAAGATCGATTGTGGCATGGCGCGCCATCCTGCATGAACCAGAGGTCGTCGAAATCCATGTCTCAATTTCAGTAAAAAAAAAATTCAGATAACATGGCTCGGTAACGCGCACCGTTGACCGAAACGTTGTTACCAGCATCATTTTGGAAACAAAATGGTCCAATGATGCCACCACTCCACAATCCGCACCAAACTGTCACTCTTTGTGGATGCATTGGCTTCTCGACAACAACGTGCGGGGTTTCCGAGCCCCAGATGCGGCAATTTTGTTTATTAACGTAGCCGCCGAGATGGAAATGCGCCTCATCAGAAAAGATAATTTTTCACCCAAAATCGTTTTCCAATTATTATTAGTTGTAAAGCGACTCATTTCGTTCCGCGGAGGTATGATACTGACTTTCTATCCAGATTTCGAGCGAAAAACAGCTGTCTGTGTCAAACTAACCTATGATTTAAAAACGAACTTGTAATTGGCCCACCCTTCAAATCGTACCGGAGCTACCCGTTGTCATAACGGCCAAGAGCTGCCCAAACCCCCTTCGATTCAAGAGAGAAAAAATATCTCTTGAGTCGCTACAACAATAACATGGCACATTGTCTCAGCAAAAGAACAACTTTGGAATTTCCAACTTTCTCATCATGCTAGGGCTTCCGCTATTAAAGTTTACTACAAAATTGTTCATGATGCCTGGGATGGAGCTGACCCGGAATCGGTTTAATACTTTTTCATTAGAAGTAAGTGGTAGGAGATAACAAAACCGGTGGTTGCATTGAATTCCGCTAATGAAAATCGTACTGTGCAGAGGCCTCCTGCAAGGAAAAAACTCCCAAGAAGTTTTCCCTTAGGGGAAAAATCTGAGATCATGTATATGTCTACGTTATTGCTTACAAAATAATCCACATTGCATCAGCCGTTACCTTGTCACTCCAGAAGCCCAAAAATCCTTTCAAACCGATTACATACAGTACCCCAAATATCACCTTTCGAACGACACCCATAATGCCCATACTCTGTTCCCTATGCTAGAAAAATGTCCTTTGTGGTGGTAATATTCTTTTACAAAACTCAAAATCAACTTATCGTGATTTTACAAGACTCGTCGCAACGGATTCTGTATTTTGATATCCATATCCTTATACATAGCGTCTATAATGCATTCCCACAGAAAAAAAGGACATTTTGTGTGCAAGGACATCTTCCTCATGAGAAGTGCTGGCACCAAAATATTAAGGATCGCACCACTTAACTTCCATCCGAGTTTCGTCGACATCGGTCCACCGGGAGAGCTAGGAGAACCAATTGAAGGATGAATTTTCGTTCGCTTCAATTGCGAATTTACCGATATTCCCGCAACTTATCGAAATCGTGATTGTCGATTCTGAGTCAGAGCAATCAAAGGAAAATGTATACCTAATGCTACCAACTATACTGTTTTTAAAAGGAGACTCCTTTTTTTCCTATTCTGATCCTTTCAGAATTCTACCCTTTTTTTGATCCGACCTTTTTTTACAAAGAAAAAAAAAGTTCATTACTATTGAATTGAGATTATAATTTTAATCGAAACACCGACCTGCATCAAACGCACTCTAGCAATTGTCGCGAATGTTCTAACTACTTATGCAATGACTGTTCAAAAAACGAATTGTCGGAAAGGAATTTTCTTTGCATTACAACGGATGCATCCAATCACGGAAATATTAAGTCCGATATTTTATTCTCACAATCGGAGTACGTGTGAAGATGTTGGAGCTTTGTTCATGAAAAGGTGAGACAGCACAGATCATTTCCGAATTGATAAAACGTACTGCCGAGTAAAACGGATTCGCCGAAAAAGTTGTTGGATTCTGTAGCGACATGCTGTCCGATTATTTTCGGCTCACGTGACCGTGGTGGAAGCAACAATGTTTTTCATATTTTGAAACCATGGAAACCACAAATTGTTGGTGTTGGCTACGCTGCACACATAGTTTTACGCACTGAAGTCGGCCTGTGACCGACTGCCAATGGACTTGAAATGCGTGGTCTTGAAAATTAACTCGCATTTTTGGCTTTGGGACCTGCCATACCCTCGATTTTAAAAATCTTCGAACTAGTAAAGGAATATTTTTTGGATCTCAAGATGTGTCCAAAAATAAGCGAGGACTTTTTTCATTCGCCCTTTTCTAAACTTTGGCTGCTTTTCGTGAAAGACACTTAAATCCATGTCGACAGTCAAGATCAATACTCGTTTCATGTGTTGACTTCTATAACTTCATTAAAACACAGCCAGAACTATTGCGAAAAATTTCCGGTCAGGCGAATTGCGAATTTCAAGTAAATGTCGTTTCGGCAAACAACATAAGCTTAGAATTCGCCTTTTTTTGTGGAAAATACCCTTTTTTTGAAAACCTGTATCTCCGTCAATATTTCACTTACAAAAGTGGTTAGGATATCATTGGATTGGGAATTTTGTCTACTATGCAGATAATCGTTTTTTCCTTAGATAATTTTTTTTTAAATATTGTTGGAAATGTAAAAAAAGAGCACAAAAATCGCTGTTTTTCGCTCGCCAAAAAATTAGCACAGGGTCCCCAGGGTAGCAAATCTGGATTTATATAGCCAGTAATACTCTCAAACAGATAAGCGAAAGAACGGTAGTATTCCATTTATTCCGAGGTTAATGTCGATTTTGACTGGCCTATTATATCTGTATATCTATTATTATTACAAAATGTTTAATGAAACAAAATAAAAACTGGACGAATACACGTACTTTCTAACCCTTTTTTATTCCTGACATGTATGTACTTTTTTATCCTTTTATCTGGAAGGGTCATATCCTTTAAATTCGGTAATACTAGTTCGTGACGATTTTTCACGGAACGACACCCAGTATTTGTCAGGTAGCCTACGCAAAGACATATACATGTCAAAAGGAATTTCGCCTTCAATCATGGCTGTGATTTTTAAATTTCGGGGGCAGGTTTGCTGATCCAGACTTGATACAAAAAAATCATCGAGGGTAGCACCCAGGTTAAATTTCGAATTGTCATTTAAGCATTGCAATATATTTCAAAATACTGTTCTTTTACATTAAAGCTCTGTTTTCACTTTTTTTTAAAGAAATTTTATAATCGGTTACGTTTACGGTTTTATCATTTGAATTTTTGATGAAATTTTAAAGTTTCTTTAAATTTGAACGGGTGTATCTCGGAAGATACGAGCAACTTCGTAACGGACGAGGTGTCGTTTTATTGGAAATTTTATGTATAGTTTCAGAAAGTCAAGTCATATCTCGGATGAAATGATTGGTGGTGTGGTAAATTTTGATTTAGTCGGCCATTTTGACAGAATTTACAAAAAATGCTATTACATTAATACTATACTAATACAATATTTTCCCCTAAATTGAGCCACACTACCATTAAAATCTCCTCCACCATGAATGGGACATCCTGTATACATAGGAATTTTGAAGGCTGCCCTTTGCAACTGTTCCCAAACACCCAGTATCGGTTGCTTAATCTATTATACTCCGACCGGAACGAGGTTTAGAGTCACCTGTTAAGTAGCTCCTAATCAATTTTTTCAATCAGGCCATTCACTTCCGAACATTACATTCCAGCTAGTTGACCTAAGTAGCAACCACCAGCCACTTGGAGTTCAACACTATGATTGGTCAGGAACATGGTCCAATTACTTCGTCCATCCCAAAAGGTACATATTTCGCTACGGAATTCTCTATTACAGAAATGATAATAATCCCTCCACCGACTATTGGTTATTCGGTGTGTGTCTAATCTTCAAACTATTACGCCTGCCACTTCAGGTACTAGTCAGTAACGCATCTCGAGTTGTGTTAACATCAAACCACTAGCCCAGCTAGGAATCACCACTTTGATTTAAGCCTAACTATACCCCCTTCAGGGCTCGGGTAATGCGAAGAACCAACTCCGAGGCTTTAGACGCTCGCTTACGGAAGATTCCTGAAACTCACGTGGTAGCTCGACACATACTCAGTTTAAAAAACAACTGACATTCGGAAGGGGGAGTATGTTATGCGCCGTAGCCATCCTGCATGCATCCAAAGGTCTTTGTATAAGTCCACACAATGGCGTATCAACCATACCAAGGGCCTCCTATGGAGCTCAGGTCCGTATTTACGCTACTGACTGAAGATCTGTATCCCCAAGAACATCATGGGCAACAAGAGATTCACTCAAGCACACATCATCCATAGACTATAGAAGATTTGGCAACATCACCCATAGCTCTCTTAGTCTAGTACAGATAGCTCAAAACCCAAACATCCAAAAGAAAAAGAAATTTTTGATGCCAAATTGTTGAATACACTGCCCAATATACGCAATAAAAAGTTACACCAATTTGCGCGATGGGTTAAGGGGGGAGGGGGTCCCAAAGGGGTGAAAATTTACTTTTTTACTTTATAAAACTATGAATCTGACCTTAAAATCTTCTGAGGACGAAACAAACTACACAAAATTGCCTTTGTAATGATATATAACACTCTAGACGTTTTTTTCGGAAAATTATACCCTAGACCCAAAAGTATTATAGAGAATTTACATTTTTTGAGTTTTACATTTCGGACTGTAACTCTTGATAGAAAGAACCTAGGGTGACGAAATCTTGTTCATTCTATTACAAACAAAATTTATTTGGTATGTTCCAAAAATTTAGGTGCTCCGACCATTGACGCCTCCCTCACTCCTCCTAACATTTTTCAAAAAGGCATGCCTGTAGCTTCTTTTCAAATTGAGCCAGGCAGATAAAATTTGGTGAGGTGCCTAGTCTAAGCCCCATTATGCTCCTCACCAAAAATTGTTACCATCCGATCAAAACTAAGGGTACTCCCCATACAAAGTAAACCAAAATTCTAAAAAAAATCACATTTTTTTCACTTCTAAATTCTATCTAAAATGAAAAAATAAAATTTATTTCTTAGAACGTCATTATAACAGTTAATTGTAGTCTTGTAAATGTATATTCAAAAGTTTGTACCAGAGCGTGCCTTACAAGTACGAAAAATGTGGTTTGTAGGTTGCTAGTAGAGATGAGCACCGAAAGAAAAACATCGCTGGTTACCATCGAAAAAATATCGAGACGAAACCATCAATGGTAAGAAAACATCGAACCAAAAACATCGATGTTTTGGGTTTTTTGAGTACTCAAAAAAAATAATCACTTTAATATCAAAAATTAAGCTGATCATGGTTTTCATTCAATGCCTCCCCCACCCACCAGAATATAACTCTTCTCCTTGAGTTTTTTTGCATTCGTATCGTACCCAGAACCCACCGCATAGAGCAGACAAATCAAACTCGCGGCCCGCAGCCAGGTCGAAGAACTTAATTAAAAAAATGTGTGGCAGCACAAATTCGAGCTGTTGAACTCATTTCAACAATTTACTAAAACTCACCAAGAAGTCGGTGGCTTATGCACGCTGAAAAAAATCGCAGACGATTATTTGAGTTACATTTGCTTAAGGCATCCTTTTTTTGTTGAAGAAAACGTTAAGCATTTTTATGAAAATGTTTTGTTCCAAAATTCGGACCATTTTTTTAGTATTAGCCGAACTTGCTAGCTATCTGATGGCACGTTGCACTATAACTCGCGTTCGCATCCTTCAGGTTATTGGACAAACACATCTTGGGCTGATATTTATTTGAGGGACGAAGTTCTAAAACCACGAAATCGTATATGTATTTGATGAGGAAATCACATGAACGTGAAATGTTGTAAATATGGCCATTTCAGCCCAAGTACAGAATTTTTCCCTTTTGGCTTATTAAGCTTTACTGGTACATGCGTTTGTTTCACACCTCATCACAGAACCAATTTTTGTCAATTTTGAGCCTTTCTTTCTGACCGGACTTGATGTAACTCAGACTAAGAATTTTCGCTCCCAAGGTTGTTTTGGGCTTCCTCTGGATGTTTATGACCGGTTCCACAATGTTCGGATCAGCTGTCCAAAATTTGACGGAAATTAATTCACAAATAATGTTGGCGTTTTAACTTCTTATCTAAGGTTCTCAATTTATTTGAAGAGCATTTTCAAAAGCTGTAATTTCTATAGGACGTAATCCCTAGGAAGCTACTGACTTAGATTAATAGTCAGATCTTAAATGAAACATTCTGATATTAAATTACAAAAATACATAGGTTTCAATACGCGTATTCATTTTTTTTAGTCTGCGGCCCGCTTAAACCTTAGGACACTAATATTTGGCCCAAACCAAAGGTTGAAACTATTCCAGGGCGAAACCACATTTGGAAATTGTGCCCTACCGGGCGTATAAAGAAAGACACTCCTTTTTGTGTATACAGTGTTCACGATAGATGGATTGCATGTTGTATGTTACGATGGATTCACATTTTTTTCTGGTTGAGCTGTTTGGAGGTATTATAAAGACAAAGTTGAGTTGTAAAAAAAAATATGTTGAGGAAAAAAACATCGATAGTTGAAAACCATCGATGGTGAAAACCATCGACCATCGAAACGTAAACCATCGATGGTGAAAAACATCGACGCAAAACCATCGATGGTAAAAACATCGACCATCGGACCAAAAACATCGATGTTTTCGAAACATCGATGTTCGATGCTCATCCCTAGTTGCTAGTACACGTTACTCGATTTATTCGGAACTAGCCTTTGAACTAGTACCAATGACTTTCAAACACAATTTGTTGATACTTGTAGTGTACGCTTTGATGCAAAATTTTGAACATACATTCAGAGGACTACAATTAACTGTTATAATGTCGTTCTAAGAGATAAATTTTATTTTTCCGTTTTAGATAGAATTTAGAAATGAAAAAATGTGAAATTTGTTAGAATTTTCGTTCACTTTGTATGGGGGGTACTCTTAGTTTTGATCGGATGGTAATAATTTTTGGTGGGGAGCATAATGGAGCTTAGACTAGGCACCCCACCAAATTTGATCTGCCTGGCTCAGTTTAAAAAGAAGCTACAGGCATGCCTTTTTGAAAAATGTTAAGAGGAGTGAGGGGGGCGTCAATGGTCGGAGCACTCCAATTTTTGGTACGAATCAAATAAATTTTGTTATCAATATATGGACAAGATCTTATGACAGTAGGTCTATTTTATCAAGAGTTACAGTGCGAAATGTAAAACTCGAAAAAGCCAAATTCACTATAATACTTTTGGGTCTAGGGTATAATTTTCTGAGAAAATGTCTAGAGTGTTACATATCATTACAAAGGTAATTTTATGTTGTTTGTTTTGTCGTCAGCTCATTTTAAGGTCAGACTCATAGTTTTCCAGATATTTGCAAGAAACTGAATTTTCACCCCTTTGCCACCCCCTCCCCCCTTAACCCATGGCGCAAATTAGTGTAACTTTTTACTGCGTATATTAGGCAGTGTATTCAACAATTTGGCATCAAAAATTTCTTTTCTTTTTGTATGTTTAGGTTTGGGGCTATTTGAACCAATTGTACTGGACTATCTACAGACTTTAGAAGATTTGGCAAAATCTTGAGATTTTACAAAATTGTAAAACAAAAAAGTTCAAGATTTCCCATACATTTCCATAAATTTTGTACTGAGACTATAATCCAAATCTCTACAAAATCGTGGTGAAGTGTGGTGAGCTCAGACTTTGACAAAAAATGTCAATACTACAGTAGAGGCCTCCTTACCTTATTATACGGTACTTCTTCAGTTCTGCCACGTGTTTTGAGAAGTCATCCCCAATTCATGTACCACAAACACTATCCACCACAATCATAGGTGAAATTCAATTTTCCGCGCGATATTTCTCCCTTCTTCGTGGTGATGCGTGCAGTCAATATATTTATTTCCTTATTATTCTTATTGATTCCCCGATCATAGAATAATTTCCTCGGTTGTACAAATCGTGGACACTGAATCGGTTTGACGTTTGAGAAACTCACCACGGTTGAGAATATGCTCCTGAATCGACTCATTTTCATATTGCAAATGCATTCGAACAACGGGGAAATTATTTTTTTAATTATTTAGGAGGTAAAATGTCTTTGTAGTACTATTTGGAGCAGAAATTTTAAATTGGCCATCCGGCGTATGATTTTCATTTTCGGTCCAGGTGTAAAAACCTCTTTAAACGAATATGTAATATAATGTATGGGGTGTTTTTTTAGAGACGTGTGGTTTTCAAGAAGAAATAAAACGCATAATTTAATGTTATGGCCAAGAACTTAGCTTTATTATAAAGATAAGGGTTTGCCATTATGTTTTAAAAATTATTTCTGGCAAGTAGCCGCCGCGGCTGGCTCAAATAAATTCCAGCCGAGGCCCAATTTTCGACCACTTTTTGCAGCAATTGTAACATTATGGCCGGCTTCATTTTTAAAGAAATATGGACCAATGATTCCCTCTGCCCATAGAGCACACCAAACAGTGACTTTTTGAGGATGTAGCGGCATCTCAACAATGGCTTGTGGATTATCATCACTCCAAACGCGATAATTTTGCTTTTGAACGTACCGTGTCCATCTCGGTTTGGGCACGATTTGCAAACGTTACTCCAGAGTAAGTCTATTCATTATGAAATGGCAAACCAAACTGAGCATAAATCAAGTGACAGCTGTCATATAGAACAACTCCGAAAAAAAGTATTGCCAGATTGAAAACCACACGTCTAAAAAAACACCCTGTACTTCGCCTAAACGCTGAATTCGTCTCCTCTAATCAGTTGTCGATTGGGAAAAAATTTACTACCGTGCAGATGCCTGAAATACCGTGCGGAGGTTTTCCAATAAAGTTACTCTGTTCACAGGACTCCCTAGACGAGAAGAGCTGCATTTAAATACACTTTGAGAAGCCTAATTCCTGCAGTTAGCATATCTTTACGACAATCTACCCCATATTTCCCGACATCGACTTGAAAGTATGGTGCGCTGTTCTAAAATTAACACTATCAAATGGCCAATTAGGCATTCACTATCATCAGCAAACACGACCATTATAGAAACGCAACTCTCAAGTATGCCTACCCGCAAGGCTTATCGCACTTAACGCTTGTGATAGCTATCGCCGTGCCGCCGCCTGTAATGATTGATCAGCGCATAATTGCCAGTGCCTTAGACGAGAGATAGTAACGTAACGTAATCGCACCAGGTACATCGCACTCGATGTAATCAATGAATCGAAAACGCATCATTCATTTCGTATGAGAGTCACGTCCTCATTTTGAGTGCTAGTCTCTTGTCTTATGTGTCGATGTCGACGCATCGGGTTGACTAACGCAATCGGCAATGACGTCGACGACGGTGAAGACATGAAGATTGAAGAGCAATTGCTGCCAACAAGAAAACGGCCAACATTATGGCATCAAAAACGCTTTTCGATTCACTGTGTGTGCGCGCCTTTTAATTATGCTTGTTGGGTATTTAGTTACTTTCGTCACTCGCATATTGCGGATGGGCTCAATCCGCAATCGATGGGCTCGGGCTCGCTTGCAAGAAACTCTCTGTGACTAATAGCCGGCTAAACGGCATACACTTATTAATTATTTCCATTTCGACCACCCCTCGTGCCAAAACATTAAACGTGTACCTCTGTTCTGTACCCTGTACACACTTGATCGGGTTTATCTCCTCGCTCACTGTCTGACCTGACTGACTGAGTTAAAGTGTACTCCAATCTCCAATAGCAAGAAACACGGGGACACGACGAAGCGACGGTGGTGAAAATGATGATGGAAGCCTCGTTTAAGACCATTGAGCCGTTGTTGTAGCGTTCGTTGGCAAGCGAATATGACACAGAGTGAAATTTAATCCGTTTCATGTGCTTGTTCACTTCTGCACGCCCGACTTGAATCAACCATTTGGATTAATTGGAGTAATTCGAGTGACATTTTACCAGTTTTCGAGTTCTTTATTTCGTGTAGACAGAGGTATAGGCAGTCAGGTTTTTCGTGGGGAGAGACGATGGTTAAAGGGAATTTATAAGCGATGCATTTTTCGTTTAATGTAGCTACACAATTAACTGACAACAAGATTTACAACTTTTGCATTTCTTTAAGATTTGATTTGAATTTGATGGGCTTTATCCCAAATTTGGTATCAAGTCGATGCCAGGAACGATTTTTAGATCCTAAAAGCGTCTTTCCTAGCCTAGATCTTAATTTCTTCTATTTGTGTACAAGCCTCTAAGCTGAATCTTGCTGTGCTGACTGTGGAATTGCGACGCACGACTTTTGCATACCAAATCCCTCATATTAACAAAATAGCAATGTAGCAAATCCCTATAGCAATAAATCTTCAACATAAAATCTAAACGAGACCGAGGCTAATTCCGAAATTTCTTTTCCCGGCTAAAAGTACTTCGGGCATCATATGACTTGTATTTCGATTCTGTCCATCCCTACATAAGTCTTTTGTAACGTGTTTTTGGGGGTGGGGCTTCTATGTCCGATCCCATGATCCCATGGTCCGATTTCATATGTAACTTCGATAGGGATGCATGTAGAAGAGGTTTGATAACGTTGGTCCATAGAGTTTTCCCTAGAAGAACCATATGAGATGAGGGCGGGCTTTCTATGACAGCCTCATGCCCCATGATTTTCTGATTTTACCCATTTCTTTCGATAAGAAGATGTTTATGTGAGGTTTGGTGAAGGTTAGGCTAATATTGAGGGTGTGGTTTCTATGGCATCCTCATGGCCCTATGATTCGACTTTCATCCGTTCTTATACTTGTCTGTCTGTCTCTGTCAAGACTTCGAAAGAAACACATTAATGTTTGGTCTGAAAATTTGTACATAAATATGATTATAACGTTTTCCTAGACCTAGATGTTTTTAGGGTGGCATTTCTCGCGATTAATGAACTACTACATACATGCATATATGCAATTCTGCATATCTTGAATAGCGCTTTACGTTCCGAATATCTGCACCTGAAAGAGATCGTTTACAAGTTTTTGTTCACTTTTGATGGAACTTAATCCAGAAACACTGATGGCTGATGTGTTTTCCCAATTTGAAAGATTTTCATTTTTTTCGTTTATTTTCGGATTCTAACGTGAGTCCGTGAAGGTACACATTTACACATTTTGTAAAAACATGCTCAAAAAATATAAAATGTTCATAGTAGCATACGTACCTTACGTTTTGCCTATCAAATGCATGTGACTTCTACAATTTTCAAGTTTAGCCAATGACGGAGTGCGGTAATTCGACTACTGCCCTGGGGCACTACAGGGGCTAGATTCGGCCCTGATCATGGTAGGTTGTTTATGACGTTGTCTAGTTAAATTCAAATGCAATCTTGTAAATGAACTCCGCTGTGAACACTAATAAATCCGTTGTAGGGAGTTTCCTGATTGTGTCAGGGCAGATGCTGATCTGCTCCAGGAAAATTAGACTAACGCGTAAAAACACAGGACAAACATATTCATAAAGTGTGGTATGTATTTCCATCAAAACAAACGTCGCAAACGGTTTCCTTATAGTCCGGCCCATCTACTTGCATGATTATTCACCTAATGGTGGCAAGAGAGGTAATCTAACGTCATGTAGGTTGCAAGATATACTGAACCCCTTTGATTGATGTAGTTCTCGGAACGTATCTCAAAAGTGCAGTCGTTGTATTTGAAACCCGCAGTTGACACTCCAGAAATCAGCCGTCTTTGACATAGTTCAAGGTAAGTCTATGTGAAGAGAAAGTCAGGCTGCGTGACTGACACTATTGTGTGTGTCTCTCTGGTTTCTGTTAACCCCTTGTGGGGCATTGGGCATCAACTACGCCTACTTTCCACCTCGTTCTGTTCTGTGTCATCGTCTTTATGTCTGACCACTGTTTGTTTAATGGGAACATTACGCTATTAGCTCTAGTAAGAAGAATTTCTTGTTCTTCTTATCGACACTAGCGACACTTATCTTACCGTCCGCCATATAGCGGTCACATAGTGGAAAATATCGAAATATCCTATGAGAACGGATAGCAGAACAAGCCTTGGCTCCTTGAGGGTTCCAATCTAGGGCGTGCTTTGCAATATTTGTTAGCCCTCTTCGGAGGGTATGACCTATCCATTGCCACTTTCGCCTTTTGACAGAAGTGCCTATCCAATCTAGGCCTGTGATACTCAGGAGATCATCATTGGAAATAATCTCCGGTCAGCGGATTTGTAGGTTGCGTCGTAGACACTGGTTTACGAAAGTTTGCAGCTCATTGGTCACCTTCCACGTTGAACAGCCATAAAGAAGCACAGACATTACAATAGAATTGAAGATTCGGATTTTGGTGCGCCTGGAAATGTTTTTTTGCCAGAAAGGAGTTTAAGTGAAGATGGCTGCCCTACCCATCTGCTTTGACTATGCTTCCGAGTTAGCAGAATTCGTAAACTTTTTCGACTGCCTGGCCCGAAACACAAATTCCGCTTTGTTCCCCAGGATCGGAGCTCAAGTACTTGGTCTTGGCAGCGCTTATCTTCAGCCCAGCATTACGACTTTCGTAATGCAGAGCATCGGCCATTTGAGCTACATCCTCCTTTTTATTTGAAAGCACACAAATATCGTCAGCATAGTCCAGGTGTTGCAGGTAATCAAACATTTTCCATCTGATACCTTTCCTCTGGTTTTTAAGCGCGCTCACTAGTACATCTTTAATGGCTATGAGAAAAAGAATAGCCCAATAGAAGCGCTTCCTCGCCATTTCCAAATGTGCTTCGGAGGAAGCGCTTCCACAGAAGCATATTTACGAAGGGTGAGGAAGCACTTTATCGGGCTTTGGCCGCCTGAATTGTTGACCTCCAATTGTCTCCAATTGGCATTCGGTGGCTCAGTGGCAGAGATGTCACTCTATCTCTGAGTTGCCGGTGCGTGGGCTCGAATCCCACTGTGACCCATGGATGTTTGTGTTGTCCATAAAATGCTCCTACGGCAGCTGGTTCTTCGATTTAAATCGTCCCGGAGCTACCCGTTGTTAAAACGGCCAAGAGCTGCCAAGAAAAAAAAAGTCTTTTGAATTGCTACAACAACAACAATAACCTCCAATTGTCGCGGTTACGTGACCTATTTCTCCAGTTTCTGAAGCCCAGCACTAGCCCAGAATTTTTGCAGCATACTCATAATTCCAAAAAAGAAACGTTACAATGCATGATGTTCGGTTTTCGCATTCAATCCTCTAAAAGCGCATTTCATTCACTTAAATGAGTGAAATGTGAAATTCTTTTGGAGCGCTTATAGCAGACTGCTCCAGAAGTGCTTACCACTCACTTCTCTAGAAGCGCTTACCACTCACTTCTC
The DNA here is from genome assembly GCA_949715475.1 of Microchrysa polita. NCBI lineage: Eukaryota > Metazoa > Arthropoda > Insecta > Diptera > Stratiomyidae > Microchrysa > Microchrysa polita. Next base: position 24,962,831 of record OX454420.1, on the reverse strand, counting down.
TAGAAGTGCTTCTGGAGCGCATCTTAAGGAACTGTTTGCCTTCGCGGACATGCAATGTTAAAAAGTACATGAAGAGGAATGGAGATGGGAGGCGGTTCTCTGCTTCCCGAGAAGCGCTCTTTTTGCCCTTCTGAAGCGCTCTTTTCCTATTGGGAGGTGACAAGGCGGGTCCTATAAACAATACTAATTGTGGAAATCTTGACTTATCGTTCCATTCTATACATCAACTGCGGTGCATGTTTGTAGTATTTTGGCATGGCAACCTACCAGCTCTATGGGAGCTACGCGGAACTTTGTCTGTTGGAGGAGAAGGGCCCCCTGCGGGAGAAATATCGAGCTATTCAATTTCGGATATGCCAAATTGGAATGTTTGCATTGAGACATTTAAGCGTCTATAGCTCAGTAGGTTGAGTTGCCGACCTTGTGAGGGAAGGTCGAAGGTTCATCAGGTCTTGTGTCTTTTGTCTATCTGTGCACAAGACGACCACTTGAATTTTAGGGAATTCTCCAAGGAATTCTATGGAGATTCGATTTGCCGTGAAGGCGTTTACCATCATGAAGCTCGACCGTGTAGGTCTGGACCGATGTTGAATGCTCACATTGCCTTCAGTTTTAAGTAAATGATAACTCCAGTATGCATACTCCAACAGAGTTGCGGCACACATAATGCATTTCGAGCCGGTTTCGAACTAGTATTACATGGTGCGCTGCAATTCTCATCAGATGCCTCTACGTTTGTTTGAACCCGTTCTCTGCTCTGACACATACATATACATAGTCAGAAACGCGGCCGTGTCGAATCGGTGGCTAGCCATTGCCTAGCCCATTTAAAATGATTCGATACCAGGGTGTATTTCGTGTCCTATATAAGAGGATCGTACACCTTTGCCCGGTTGAGTCCGGTAATGCCTCTCCTGGTAGAGGCATCTGATGAGAATCGCAGCGCGCCATGTAATACTAGTTCGAAACTGGCTCGAAATGCACTCTGTGTGCCGCAACTCTGTTGGAGTATTCGTACTTGTGCTGTCCCACTATGGACAAACTGGACGTTGGATAACTCAAATCATTTTTTGAGCATGCTACATCCACCGTCCAACAACAATGTTGCTTTGTTTGATAACTCCAGATTGGACGAATTGTCGCCCAACATATGCAATGGTACATTACCGCTAAAACGGGCGATGTGCCTACACCGCAGGCCGAGCGACGCAACACTATGGAGCGGCATAAATAACGAGACAAAGAAAGAAGATACACAATGGACCTCTAACATATCCTTTAAATGGTTTGCATTAGGTTGTTTTGCAACCTCCGTAGCTGGCAATGATGGTCTAGCAGGCCAGAGAATACTTGTACGGCTGTGAAACATACCTCCAAGTCCAGCGAAGCTTCCAATGTCTTTAGCAACCAACCTCAACCAAGATTTGGTGACAAACTTGTTTAAAATGTATCAACCAACCTTTGAGTTGTTGGAGATCATTTATCACGGCCTGGCATTTTAACGTTCTTTAGTTCAGATGCGGATGGGGATAGTTCGTTTTCTGAGATTCTTGGGCCAGGTATGTATGATATCTACGTGTCACATTCGTCGCGTTGTCTTTTTCTCTTCTTAATCGCACTCTTTAATCATCTTGATGAGACAATTTTGTAAGACTAGGGAATTCCGTATGTGTCGATCATTAACTAAATCAGCAAGCTTTGTCACTTGGTTTTTTAGGCTGGCAATTTTGACTATCAACTAATTGTTATCGAGCCCTACATTTGCTAGACTTCTTAGCATAGCGGCAACGCTATGAATTGCTCTAGAGTCTACGTAGTCCCATGGTAGGCCGACGCGGGGAGAACTTCCGGGAAAGGGCTTCGTCGAATTATTTTGTGGATCATCCCTCTATCGAATTGTTTGTGATTGATTTGATGGTTGCTTGGCTATCCTTATCTGCATCTCATATGGAGCTAGGCCGATTTACATATTCGTCGCAGATGATTGACTCGCCCATAACGGTTTGGGGAAATAGATCCTACGCAGTATGGCTTTCATAGATGGAATCTCGTTTTTCTTACTTACTAAACAAAGAACACTCCACGCTAGTCGAACCTCAATGGGTCAGTTAGTTAGTTACGCTGAAAGTCAGTGCCTTTGCCAATAATCTACCGATAGTCCAAGAAGTTCAAAGAAAGGATCAAAAGATAGAACCGTAAAGAGTACATAGGTGCTTCCGATTTTGAGGGGGATTTTTTTTTTGCTTTATTGAGAGCTGAGAAAACTACTCAATTTATTGGGCCAACTGCACCTCATGATTAAAATTGTTTACTGAAAACAACAGAATTCAAAAAATGTTTTCTCCGACGAACCTCGTGATACACGAAAATCCCTTCTCCAATAACTGTACACACATATGGCACCTATCGTACATATTGTTGTGTAACATTCTTAAGAAAATATCAACAACTTCATCTACAGGACATATTGTCTCGTAGCATCCATAACATCTTCACGTCTTCTATGAACTGTAACTAAATAGCGTATAAAAAGAAGCAAAGCAAAATTGTTCAGCCATACAGCAACAATAACAGCAACAGAAAAAAAAACTCCCCAGTATCGATTACTCTCCACCAAATCCTTTCAATAAACAATTTCTTCGCTAAGTATCATGCACCTAATAAAAAAAATTGTTCAACATCCCCACAGCCATTTGATCTCCCTGTCGTTCAGCCCTCGAATCCCCTCTACTCGCCTGAGATTTTTCATCTTCCACAAAGTTTCTATAGGAAAGAAAATCAAAGAAAGTGACGTAACAAAAGGACGACGACGGGGAGGAGTGTATGCGAAACGTAGGGATTCGAATGCGACCGAGCGCAACGATATGGCAGAGTCAAACTGATTTTCAAATAAAAACTTTTCTTCCGAACATTAAATTTAAATTTGGACGGTGCCGGAAGAAAGGTGTGACGCAAGGGCGGGAAACTTGTAAGACATTTTTCTTTACTTTTTCATGTAAGAGTATATCTTCTGCTGATGTGCCCCGCGGGCTTGCTATACTCGATATATCTATACGAATTGGTCTCGCACTTTATTGTATATACACTTTGTATCAACAAGAACTCTCTTGAATACATGTCCTGTTCTTCCTATCGCATATATACGACATATTTTCATCCATCCCATACATAGAATGTATCTCTGATCCGAACTCGACCGATAAATTGTTCAATGACTCTCCTTGTCGAAAAGACACGAAGACATCCACTTAAGGATTTCTATGTCCACGTCCGTCACTGAACTATCTCTGCCTGTTCAGGGGGGATGAGTGAATCTATACAGAACTCCATTCCAATCTCATCCCGACTGCTGTGCATCAACAACACAATCCTGTGCTCCTCGATTCTGTCATGTCCTCGTCCTCGGTCGTCGTTTGCGTTGTCGGTTGTCGGTCGTCTTGCAAATATTGATTTGACTCGAATGGAACTTTTACACGGCAACGGGCTTTTGGGAATCCAATGATCCCAAAATTTCCATATAATTCCGATACCCATGACCGAAATTCAACGAAACATGAATTCATTGAATCGGAAAAAAATACGTAAAAAGATTGAAAGCATTGAAGAGGAATAAGAAAGTTGGATGGAATGGACCAATTTTTCGGTGTTTTTTTTTTCTCTAAGGGAGTGCTTGGTTTGGTGTTTTTGGGAGTTGTCTATGCGTCCATATGCGCGAGGATGATGACTAAGTTGGGAGTCTCTATCACTGAGAAAGGGTATAGGAATAGGGATTTGTTTGAACAGGCATATTTGGGGCTTTGTGTTGTTCTTTTATTTCCGGAGCGTGTGTGTAGGATTAAAAAAGGTTTGTTTAGGTCTGGCAGGGCTTTCCTTTTTGGGAAAGTTTATCAAAGAATATATTGATGATATGATGCATATAGATGGAATGGAATGCTGACGGCAAATCTATAAAAATGAAGATCGAGAAAAAATCATAAAAATTGATTAGTATGTATTAGTATTTAAAAAAAATTAACCTTTTGTTCGTATAGTAAAAGTGTTCAGTTTACCTGAGACATCTCCCAAATTATCATAACCCATTAAATGGCATGGTGACTTGAGCGTTACTCTGAAGACTTATTAGATCTATTTCTAAACATTGGTCATATGCGCCGACGCATTGCCTTCACCTTGTTGGTAACCCGTCTCTGTTTGCTAGACAGCGTTTCAACTCAGGTCGTGTGTGTGGGAACAAACCAATTCCGAAGTTTTAGACGAGAGTTATCCGAAAAAAGGACACTGCGGTTAATGGTGCACTGTTGTATATTTACTGAAATCGGGATGTATTTATCGTACTCGTATTACCGTCCTGGATGACCTGGATCGGATTGCGTTCGTCAGTGCGCAAAGGTTTTCACAAGACAATAGCATGGTACGTCAATGGATCAAAGTCACGCCTATTAATACATGCTTTCAGAGCCGCCAATTCGAAGTATATATGTTTGTAGGTAGTATCATAGGTATCTGACCAATTTTATTGATATAAGTGTCACGGAGTCTTCGCCCCAGAATCTCGCTGTATCGTAATCAGTCAGCGATGGCTGATAAAAGTAAGGATGCAGTTGCTTGGCTGAAAATATTCTGTGGCGTAGTCTCCAGGGCTAGAGTAGAGGGGGCACTAAAACATACCGCCTTGTGGGCAACCATTGTGTTGTATTTTTATTTAAAATACGACCGAGAAATAGAAATACGTCTTTTTTGTTTAATAGATCACCTTTACTTCACAATTTTTACTACTCTACACTGAAAAAAAGGTACCCTGAAGCAATGAATTTGTTCATTAAACTAATGAATATTTACACCGATATCCCACCGAAGATGGCTTTCATCAGTCTAATGAATCTGATTTTATCAAAACAACGAACAAAAATTTCATTAAAACTATGAACTAATTCATAAAATTAACAACTTGTTCCTTGATATAATTACTGAGTTCATAAATTAAAAAAAAACTGGTGCAGGCCGGCATCCAGCTTCATAAGTGTTGACGACATTCATTTTACATTTTACCTCTGCTCTGAAAAGCCATTAAAAATTACCTACCTACAGTGGGAATCGATCCCGGGACCCTATGATTTGAAGACAGACGCCCTACCTACTACACCATGCAGACTATACGTGACGAAGGTTTATAAAATACATATACATATAAAAATTACCTACCTACAGTGGGAATCGATCCCGGGACCCTATGATTTGAAGACAGACGCCCTACCTACTACACCATGCAGACTATACGTGACGAAGGTTTATAAAATACATATACATAAAGTGATAGTGAGATCAATATGTACTTCTATGATCGTTGTCATGTAATTAATGAACAATATCGTCAATTATTTTGTTTTAGCTACTACACTTACGGTCAAAAGTATCGACTCAACCTAAAAGCGCGTGTATTTGTACGTGTTTTTCGAAAAGTATAGCAGTTATCCATAAAAATCGTATGTCATTGAAAAGCTTAAGGCCTCAGCTTTACGTTGGTACCATTTTAACCAATATTTGGTGAGCACTTTTAAAATTGATGCTCTTTGAACGAAAACGTAGCGAAAATAAGCAAATATGAAAATGGATTTTGGTTAGGTTTTTTGCAAATAAAACAAAAACTGTTGGAAAATAAGTTAAGTATTTATTATTTTAGTATTTGGTATTTCCTCCTCTTGCTCTAATGACAGCTTCCAGTCGATTCTGCATTGATTTGATCAAGTTGCTGATGGTATCTTGAGAAATACCGTTCCACTCCTCTAATAGGGCTGCCTTCAATTCTTCAGTGGACGAAGGGACTGGATTTCTGGCTCGGACTCTTCTCTTGAGTTCGTCCCATAAGTGTTCAATGGGATTGATGTCGGGACTGCGCGCAGGCCAGTTAAGTGACGACATATTGGCTTCATTCAAGAACTGCCGAGTGAGGCGCGACGCATGACACCGGGCATTGTCGTGCATCAAACTAAAGTTCTCGCCAATAAATGCTGCATAGGGCACAACGTGGACACGGAGAACATCGGTAACGTATCGCTCAGCTGTCAGCCCTCCTCCTCGGCCTCCTGCGGGCACGAATACGAGATCCGTTTTTCCCTCCAATGAAATGCCAGCCCACATCATACAGGAACCGCCGCCGTATGCCGCCATTTCAGTGAAACAGCTCTGCGCAAAGCGCTCAGTTGGACACCTGTAGACTCGACATCTTCTGTCACTGCCATATAGACACATTCTCGACTCGTCAGTAAACAATACTGAGCTCCATTCCGTATCGTTCCAAGTAAGATAATATCGAGCAAATAAAAGGCGCGCTTGTCGGTGTCGTGCAGTCAATTTGGGGCCCCTGGCAGGCCGTCTTGGAGTGATATTCGCTTCCCTTAATCGTCTCCTTACCGTGCGGTCACTGACAGCTACTCCGCGAACACGCCTCAGGTTCCGCTCCGCAGCAACACCCGTGAGGAAACGATTTCGTAACGTACTTGTTACAATGAAACGGTCGTCTCTCTCTGAAGTGGATCGAGGGCAGCCCGTTCTTGGTCTCGAATTAAAACTACCAGTCTCTCGAAATCTCCTGCTAACTCTCGAGACAGCAGACTGACTCATTCCAAGACGGCGAGCGACGGTTCGCTGACTATGATTTTCCGACAATAGGGCTACAACTTGTGCCGCCTGTTCTGGCGTCGTATCCATTGATGTGTAGTGAGGCTAGCTTTTAGAACAAATTTCAAAAATATGAAATATTCATTGCCTGTAAACTTGTTTTCAACTTTTTCTAGATGCCCCTGCGACTTTATTTGACATAGAATAAGCTGTGGTAAGAATTAGTGGAGGCAGAATTATGATATAATTTTTTCAGATTTGCTGCAGGCAAGGAGTGTTTTCCGTCCTATATCAGAAGAAGAAGCTTATCACAGCAATTGAAGAACAAAGCTAGCAGCTGTTTTCGTGAATTTCTTAAGCCGGAATAATTTCTGACCAGTTGATTCATGGTATAATCTCTTCCTTTACTTGCATTGCAGCCAAGAATGATATGAGGCCTACCTCGGCCTACAGCTCAGTGTGAAAAGACGCAATAAAACGACCGGGTAAGAATAGTAAAGATATGGAGACAGTCGAAATAAAAAGGTCTCAACATAGAGTATGATTCCGAGTTTCCTTTCCGGGATATTCAGGACAATTGAGGCCTTGATACTCATGGGGTCTTTGAAGACCCCACGTGCCCGTTCCTGCAAATTTGTACTTTTGGCTATCAAAACTTTTTTTCTGAAAAGAATTGGGTTTTTTTTTCAATCATATTTCTGAGCAGAATTTTGGTGGCTTAGATGTCCTACAAGTTCACCTGGATGGGCTAAACGGTTCAAAAGTAATGTATAAAAAATACCCTCTGGGGTCCCAAAAGACCCCACGTGCTCGGTGGAGGGTTAATATTATGATGATATTTTTTTTCAGTGTAGCTTGTTGTCTGGTGTGTCAACCATGCATCACTCTGATCACTGACAGGGAAGTGCTATTTCACCTTACGAGCAGACCTGGTATTTGGAGCCAAGGGGCTCTCTTAAAAGACTACTTAGCTTATAAATTGAGATGATTCGCAGCCAGCTCTATATTGTATAACGATTCAAAGGAAAAACAGAAATTCTCGACTGAAGCACTTGGGTCCACCCTGGACATAGGTACGAATAGCATCAGTCTGTTCCCCAGACGTTGTATTGTTTTAGGTTTCCAAATTTCCTTTGCATATACATATATTACATATAAGCACGGACGCCTTTCTCTTGTTCCTATACCCGTCACTATGTGAAAAGGTATATTAATTAACTTAGTCATGAAGTTTGCAACGCACAGAAGGAAGCCCCTCCGAATATATAAAGTATGTATATATATTATTGATCTGTCTGTATGTCTGTTGCCATGGAAACTAGTCCCTCAGTTTTGAATCTATCGGCCTGAAATTTTGTATGCAAGTTTCTTTTTAGTATACGCTGTGTATATGTAGAAACGAATGGAATCGAACCATAGCGTCATTGGGCTGCCATAGAAACCAACCCTTGACAATTAGGTTCTTCTAAGAAAAACTTTCTTTTTATGTACCAATCTTAGCCAAACTTCACCCAAATGTGTTCCTAGTGAAGCCTCAAACCATAGCTAGGAACGGATGAAATCGGAACACTAAGTCATAGGGCTGTCATACAGACCATCCCCTGAAAAATAGGTTTTTCTAAAAAAAAACGTTTCCTTTATAAACCAATCTCAACCAAACTTAATCCAAGTGTGTTCCCAGTAAAGCCTCAAAACATATCCAGGAATACCAACGTTATGGCTCTCATACAAACCAACTCCCAAATATTAGGTTCTTGTATATTTTTTTTTCCTTTTGGGATCTTAACCAAAATTCATCCAAGTGTGTTCCTGGCTTAGTCTCAGCGCACCCAGGAATAGATGCAATCGGAACACGTCATAGTGCTGCAGCAGAAATTATTTACACAACCTTAAGCTTCATTCAAATGTGACGGGTACTAGAATTTCGGCCGCGCTCGAAATTAGCCTCGATCTCGTTTTTTCTTGTAATTAGCAATTTAAATAGACCTGAAGATGCCCAGTTGGGTGAAACTTTGTCACGGAAAATAACGAGACTAAAAGAATTACAAACTGTAAAATCGACTTCATCTTCCCTGCCTCGTTCTTTATACCGCTCCATGGTTTCGCGTTGCTCGACCTGCGGTGTAGGCACATGTTGTTGTTGTTGTAGCGATTCAAGAGATTTTTTTCTCTTGAATCGAAGGGGGTCTTGGCAGCTCTTGGCAGTTTTAACAACGGATAGCTCCGGGACGATTTACATCGAAGAACCGGCTGCCGTAGGAGCATTTTATGGACAACACAAACATCCATGGGTCACAGTGGGATTCGAACCCACGCACCGGCAACTCAGAGATAGAGTGACATCACTGCCACTGAGCCACCGAATGCCCCTGTGTAGGCACATCGCCCGTTTTGGCGGTAATATCTCAGCATCCTGTAAAATCGATTAGTTTATACAAATACTACTTAGATGATACAATCGTTCTTCTTACTCTGATTTTGAGGGAGTATTTTTTTTCTGTGATAACTAATCAGTAAAGCTGGTTGTTTCGTCACCTACCACAGTATGATGCATGCACGGAGAGAGTCGGTGGCGAAGTGCTCATCGAAAGCCATATAGTGTCAGTTTGAAAGTTTCCATTTTTCTTCGACTACCGTTTGAATAAAAAAAAACTTAAAATTTTTTTTTTAAGCAAATAGGGGGATTTGATTTAGGCTTCAGAATAATTAGAATTTAGCATTTTCCACTTTTTGAAAAGGTCGTCCCGCTAAACATTTGTTCTCCATCGGGATCTGGTGACTTGCCGTTCTTCAACCTAAATAAGGCTTTAAATATTACCCCCTCTCTCTCTCTGTAATGGTGAGAATGTGACCTGTCGCTAATACGGTGCTTCGTTCTCCGGACTCCAACTCGTGCGAAGCGAAAGTAGTCAAGTAATATTTATACAGGGTGTCCGGAAACTGCCGCATAAACGCACGGGATTATGATTCCTCAGTTGATTTCCAGCAAAAAAAGTTGTACGAACGTACCCCCTCAGCTTAACCTCAGCTAGAATAAAATGATGTAAGAAAGATATTATCGTAAGACTATGCGCCAATTTTTAAAAGAATCGTACAAGCACCTCACCTTTGGCAGAAGTTGGAGAAAATTGAGATGGAAAAAAGATTGTTTTTTGGGTAAAATCACGCAAATTTGACTTTGAAGCTCTGTAAAAACCAAACCTCTTATCCGATTTTAGTGTGGTTAGTTTCATTTTACAGGTAAATTTGTTGGCTGTAATAATCATTTTATTTCACTATTCTCCCTGGTCTAGCTGTGGAGATATTAGGCTGAAAGAAAATGATTTTTTCAAAAATCTTTAAATGCCTGTGGCAGCTAAAGGGTTAAGCTGGGGGGGGGGGGTATGTTCTGTACAACTTTTTTGCTGGAAATCAACTGAGGAATCATAATCCGGTGCGTTTATGCGGCAGTTTCCGGACACCCTGTATACTACAGCTCGTTTGCCTTTCTTAAATGCAAATTTGAGCATATCCCGCGCGATTTTGTACATCCACAGAGTATTGTGCGCCAGTATATGAATTGCATGTTGGCGGCAATTCATGCTTTCAGGCCACCAGTAGCTCTCCCGCGTTCCCTTAACGTAACTTTCCCTCATTTTTCGCGCATTGGTCGATGGCACGATCCAGAGCAAAGCTGTGAAAATTGGCTATGAGACATTACCGCCAGAACGGGCGAAGTTCCTACCCCGCTGGCCGATGAAACCCGATGGAGCGGAATAGTACGGCAAGGAAGAAGATCGACATGGATGGCTTCCTCTTTGACGGTTCATGGACAATGGTTAATTGGCAAGTCATTTTATGATTTTAGGTCGCAAAAAACAGCTCGGCTCTGGTTTTTTGGGATATTGTTAGGGTAGATACCAGAAGTGTACCACCAAGTTTGCAACTTCAAAAAACCTGTGCTAACCCCGTGACCCTCAAAAAACCTCAAAATTTTCGGACTTTTTTCGTATTTTGGTTTGTAATTTCCAAAAGGTGCTTCCTACAAGAAAGTCGTCTACTCGATTTTTAAAACTAACAAAACCTTCTTTAATTTGAGTCAACCTCCAGCCTTACAGGTGCAAAGGATCCCAAGATACAGCACTTTAAAAATCGTGTTTTGTAAAAAAGTTCGAAATTGTAATTTTAGTCATCTTCCGAACTAAATATATGCTTAAATGCCAGAAAGGCAGGCGACACGAAGCTATATACCAGTTTCTTAGCTGTATATATGTCGGAACGAATGGAATCGGACCATAAGGTCATAGGGCTGCCCCTGAAAATTAGGTTCTTCTAAGAATTTTTTTTTCTTTATGTACCAATATTAACCAAACTTCACCCAAGCGTGTTCCTGGTTAAGTCTTAAAAAATATCTAGGGACGGATGAAATCGGAACACTACGTAATAGGGCTGTCATAAAAACCAACCGCTGGAAATTGGGTTCTTCTAAGAAAAACTTTTTTCTTTATGAACCAATCTTAACCAAACCTCACCCAAATGTGTTCCTAGTAAAGCCTCAAAACATATCCAGGAATGAATGGAATCGGAACAGTACGTCATAGGGTTGTCATACAAACCAACCCCTAAATATTAGGTTCTTGTAAGGAAAACTTGTTTTCTTTTTTAATCTTAACCAAAATTCATCCAACTGTGTTCCTGGATTAGTCTGAACGCATCCAGGAACAGATAGAATAGGAACACGCCATAGAGTACGTCGTATTACAATTTCGGACTTTTTTTTTTACAAAGAAACATCTTTTAAAATGCTGTATCTTGGGATCCTTTGTAACTACAAAGCTGGGGTTGCACTCAAATTAAAGAAGATTTTGTTAGCTTTAAAAGTGCAGTGGACGATTTTCTTGTAGGAAACACCTTTTACAAATTACAAACCAAAATATGAAAAAAAATCCGAAAATTTTGAAGTTTTTTAAAGGGTCACGAGGTTAGCACAGGTTTTTCGAAATTGCAAACTTGGTGCTACACTACTGGTCTCTATCCTAGCCGAGCTATTTTTTGCGACCTAACGCCTTATATTTCGGTTTATTGACTGGCCTATAAGATTTAACTGCACGCACATTTTTTTATGATTTCCTTTAGGACCTCTCGATACATTTGCCGGATTTTCCTTCTTGGCATAGTACTTATATAGTTAGGGTTCCTTTCACACGTTGTGGCCTTGTGCCCCTCCTCCCCGCACTCAAACCACACATGTTTGAATACTCCAAGTATTAGCTGCTACAGTCCCTTGCATAGTGTCCAAACGCAAAACAGTTGAAGTACTTGACAGGACTCTGTTCGTTACCTCCATGGGAAAGTTGATGTTTGCAATTGCATACGCGTTCCTCATTGATCTTATAGCGCCGGGTTATATTTGGACGTCCAATCGCTTCAAAAAATATGCGCAGATTTCCACTTTCGTTGTAGCCACGTCAAGATCGATGTACTCAATTTTAACTTCTTAGCTGTTTTCAGTTGAAATAACAGTTCCACCTTCGGTGTGCGCCGAATCCGAGAGACATTCTCGAAATGCGATATGACCATTGCGGAGGTCTGTATTCACACGAATTGTACAATTTTGTCTATGCTGTGAAATGCAAAAAATTTTACAAACCTTACCTGAAAAGCCATTTTTAAGAATTTAGTTACTCGGTTAGATTAAATATTAGAAGCACGCTAAGCTGAGTTTTACATCCCCATAAATGGGCCCTCGTTTAACATCTGAGTGAGATTATAGTCCGTTACATGAGTCGTGAATTCGAAAGAATGTCATTCGCTCACGGTGAGGCTCGAACCCATGACCCTGTACTCAAAAGTCGGGCGCACTAAGCACCAATAAAATAAAGGTATACCACATCAGAGCACTGCACTCGCCTTCGTTACACCGAGTCGGGGGCTCGAATCTCACTGTTAGCGAAATCAGTGTATTATGGTTTTCGAGCTCACGACCCATGTCACAGACTATGATCTCACTCAGATGTTAAACGAGTACCAATTTATGGGGATAAATAACTCTTCAGAGCGGTCTATTCATCTCAAAACCTCTACAAAAAAACAGTTAAGATCTTGCAAATTAGATGTCACTAACACAAATGCGGCCTAGGTATTTTACTTTGACTTAAAAGTATGGGATACAGTTGAATGGAAATAAATTACAAATTGAAATTAACAAAAGTTAATTGTAAAAGTTTAGTTGTCAAAGCCATCAAATAAGCATTTAAGCCAGGCATGTCAAACTCGAGACACGCAGTTTTGTGCCGCCCGCGGCCAGATCGAAGGAACTAAATCTGTATCAGCACAAAAGCGTAAAAATGTTTAGAAAAAAATTGTAAGAAATTTAATAAAACTCGTCAAGAAGTCGGTGGCTAATGCAAGCTTAAATTATTTAGGTATAGAAACCTTCCTATCAGTTTTACAAACAATTTGCTGACGGTTATTTGAGGTATATTTTTTAAGGGCGGTCTTTTTGTGTAGAAAAATATTAAATTTTTCTTTCGCGGTTGCATTATAATTCACGTTGGCATTTTTCTGGTTATTGGACGAGAAAATCTTGAATTTAGATTTACATATTTGGAAAGAAGGCCAAACTTTAAAGACCCAGAAATTGTATTTGGTGAGGATATCAGGATCACTTAAATAACATATAAACATAACAATTTTAGCATATTACCCGATTTTTCGCCATTCAGCCTATTAAGCTTCACTAGTGCATGCCTTTGTTTCAAACCATATCACAAACAAATTTGTGTCCAGCCACCTCTCTGCTGTACAAAATTTGGTATGGAAATTAATTCACAAACATTTTTCGATCGGTCAACCAAATTTTGGCGTTTTATAATTTCTCGTCTAAAGTTTCTAAATTTGTTTGAAAAACATTTTCACAAGAAAAAGAAAGGATATACTCTCGAGGTCGTTAGTGACTCAGATTTCTAATCATATTTTAGGTAATAAGTATGTATTCTGTGATGAAATTTCAAAAACTATTGTCTATGGGCGTTTTCGAAATGTGTATTGTGTGGCCCGCTCAATCCTGCAGACAGTGTAGGTTTCGAGTTTCTCTCTCTGGTTCCTGTTAACCCCTTGTGGGGCATAGGGCATCAACTACGCCTACTTTCCACCTCGTTCTGTTCTGTGCCATCGTCTTTAGGTCTGACCACTGTTTGTTTAATGAAGCAGCCTCGCTATTAACCGATCTTCTCCACGTGTTTCTTGGTCGTCCAACACGGCGTCTAGCATTGGCTCCCTGAGGGTTCCAATCTAGGGCCTGCTTTGCACTATTTGTTTCTCCCTTTTCGGAGAGTATGACCTATCCATTGCCACTTTTGCCTTTTGACAGAAGTGCTTATCCAACCCAGGCCAGTGATACTCAGGAGATAATCATTGGAAATAATCTCTGGCCAGCGGATTTGTAGGATGCGCCGTAGGCACTGGTTTACGAAAGTTTGCAGCTTAGTTGTTATCTCGTTGGTCATCTTCCAAGTTGAACAGCCATAAAGAAGCACAGATATTACAATAGAATTGAAGATTCGGATTTTGGTGCGCCTGGAAATTGTTGTTATTTTGCCAGAAACGAGTCAAAGTGAAGAAGGCTGCCCTAGCCTTATTGATACGCGATTGTACATTAGCGTCCGCGCCGCCATCTGCTGTGACTATGCTTCCAAGGTAGCAGAATTCGTCAACTTTTTCGACTGCCTGGCCCGAAACACAAATTCCGCTTTGTCCCCCAGGATGGGAGCTCAAGTACTTGGTCTTGGCAGCGTTTATCTTGAGCCCGGCATTACGACTTTCGCAATGCAGAGCATCGGCCATTTGAGCTACATCCTCCTTTTTATTTGAAAGCAAACAAATACACTGTGTGACAAATTTAAAAAAAAAATAACCGTCATCTCCAATTTTTTTTTCTTTTTAATTCTTATCTAATCCTTACTAAAACCTCATATTTACTTTTTCCCTTGACCCCCCAGTTTCAGAGATATGGACAGATATTGATATTCCCAGAAAATAATACAAAATAAAGTTCCAGTAACAAATCGGTTATTATTTATTATTTTTTTTTTTTGTAAAACGGAAATAAAACAATATAATAAACATATTTAAATACTTAAAATTATAAACTTAATTGTTAAACACATATATTTTAAGGGAAAAATAAAAAAAAATCAATTTTTTCTCTTATGTTTAGAATTGTCTTCTCGCTGTAAGCGCCAAAAATAATCTCGTAACATAGCTGCATCCCAATGACCTTGAAAACGTTCCTCAAACCTTTTTATGTCCTGATGAAACCGCTCACCTTGTTCATCACTTACGGCTCCAAGGTTCTCAGGAAAGAAAGAGAAATAGGAGTGAAGAAAATGAATTTTCAAAGACATTCTGCACCCCATCTCTTTATATGCGTCTAAACATATTTGTTACTAAAAGTTCTGCGTTTTCGGCTTTGTGATTTCCTAAGAATCCTTTTATACCAGCTTTTAATGAAGTCCATGTACCAAATCATTCAATTCCTCTTGGCGAATTAGGTGTGGTTTTCGTTGATCGCTTGATGAAGGAGAGGGGAAAAACTGTGTATCCTGAGGGTCGTTACTTTTATCACTGTGAGGAGGGCGAATAGTGCTGTTTACACTATGAGGCACAGGTTTCGTGACAGAACTCACTATAGGGTACTCCACTTTATACTTATGCTTTTTCGTAGCAGCCCGCAAATCGAACACACAAAAATAGCAATCGTCGTGATGATTGCTAGGCTCGCTCCAAAGTGCTGGAACCACGAAAGGCATTTCTCGTTTTCCAGTTTTTTGAGAGTGCAGTGACATACAACACGATATGCAAAAAAAAATCGGATATCCAAGGCTTATCCTGACACACAACGCGGCCAAAACATTCGAAATAAGCATCCCTTAATTTTTGTGTTACTTTTCTCTCTAGCGATTTAAAAATATATTTGCCGCACACGTAGCAAAATTTATTTGGGAAATTTTTGCACAGGTTGCGAATACTTCTTTCAGAATCCATATTGTAAACCAATTAAAGTAAAACTATTACAACACGTGCTATTTATACCATAACAATATCTTTTTTAAGTTTTTTTTTTATTTTTGTACCTGACGGTTTTCGCGCTTTACTCCTTAAAGGGGTATTATAAGGATAATAAAAAAAGAATATGACAGGTAAAAACAAAAGGGATAATATAAGGATAATAAAAAACGAGTATATCAGGTAAAAATATCATAAATATAAAAGTTACGTAAGGATATGTAGCCGCGAAAAGATAAAAAAATATGGTTTTTCACGGTTTTAAGTCACAATAAAAGGGGAAAAAAATAAAATAACCGAGCAAATTATATTTATTTTCGGTGATTTTATTGCCAAGAGTCCTCTTAAGGATACTGATAAGAAATTTACTTATTTTATTGCAATTTGCAGTAATCGCGTAGCAGATACTATATGAGGACCATTAAAAAAGATTTCGGCGTGTAACTCGAAAACCTGAGGGTCAGGAAAAAAATTAATTGCACTTTTGTCATATGGGAACCAATAGCTAACCAAAATAGCATTCAGTTTTTTTGACGGTTTTTTGGTGTCACGCAGTGATATCGTCAGCATAGTCCAGGTCCAGGTAATCAAACATTTTCCATCTGATACCTTTCCTCTGGTTTTGAAGCGCGCTCACTAGTACATCGTTAATGGCTATGAGGAAAAGAATAGGTGATAAAATGCAACCTTGTCTCACTCCACTGTGCACCTCAAAAGGATCTGAAAGCTTACCCTTGTGCAAAACGTGACATTGGGCTCCCTGATAAGATTCCTTGATAAAAATAATTTTATCTGGTATGCCCCTCCTACGAAGAGCTCTCCAAATATACTCCCGATCAACATTATCGAACGCCTTCTCGAAATCAATGAACATGAGGTGTAATGGGGATCTCCATTCGGCGGATTCCTCAATAATAATTCGGAGGGTGTTTATATGGTCACTGCATGAAAAACCCTCACGAAAGCCAGCTTGTTCATTGCTTAAAGTGCGATCAACTTCATCCTTAATCCGGTTCATGTTACATGCGTTAAACGATGGCAAGTAATAAAACTTAAAATTCGTTGATAATTCGGCTGCGTTTAGATAGTCTTTATTGATTAGGAGAAATTAATCTTCCGAAGTAAAACTCAGGCACTCTTTAATTTTCTTCAAGTATTGTTTCAATTCATACCATAATCACTGCCGACTGTGTGGATTGCCACTCCATCAATACACAATATCAACTCAACTCAAATTCTCCTTAACATGCACACTCCCTCTTTCTCTATATTTCCTCTCTGCTAACCGAAACCCCAAAAATGTTTTCATTTTCATGCTAATGTCGTATCGCATTGAAATGCTAATTTCGAATTCACATTCAATTGATTGGCAAATTCCCTGACAGTCATCATATGATTTGCTGCCAGAATGTCTGCTTCGTGTTGTGTTGTGCTTATGTGTACCGCCCGTCTCCTCTTTGTCGTCCTCTTGCTTCTGTCCTTATTGAATAAATCCTGAATATGCGGTGTCGGTTATATCGCCCATACCGCGCGAACATACATTATTTGAATTTGAACAGACAGACGAACATGTTTCCACTTTCAACCATACAGAACAGAACATTATGCATTTGTGTACATACATATATCCATGCATGTACAAGTACAACAATCTATTTTGAATCGAACGGTCAGATTATCTTACTTCGCTGAATACTAAATAGGGATACACACAGGTTTTAGATTTATACGATACGAAACTCTCGTCCAAATAATGTGTAATTGCATTCATTGGGGTCCGAGAGGAGCCTGCTTCCCTATATATGGGTTGATTCGAGCAGCATGTAATTAAGCCTCTATGTTGTCCCATCGTACACGAGGGCATTTGTATGTTGTATGTCCAACGTCATTACAAAGGTCATTCTCGGATTTCACACTGTCCTGACTCGCATTCATATGGAATGGTATATGCGAACACAAAGAGCGTGTTAGGTTAGACATGCCGACCATATAACAGCAACGTTCATCCTATTTGGGCTGGGAAATAAAGGGCTCGTTAGGTTGCAATGCTTTCTTACAATATAATTCGATTTGACAGAATTCTATGGTCCGACCAATGAACATTTCCAATGCAAATTGCTTCGTATCCTTATTCATATACAGGACGCCCTGTGCGGTGGTTCTGATGAAGCTTCCCAGCTCGCTTTAGTTGTCGAGGAAATCAAATTACCCTGAATTTGTCAGAAGGATGCGATTAATCGATAATTTTCAAGCAAGGATATGAAGTGCAGAGATATGAAGTGAAATAAGCTTCTTATTAGTTTCAAGAATGTGAGAGTGAGGCATGGAGGAGACTGCATGATATGTTTACTCAATTTGATGAAACCATACACTACTTTCTGCCCTCATCTAACTTATTGCACCGTGGAGAATGTCTAATTAAAATAATCAATCAAAACTCCATAAAACCCCAGCACCTAATTAAATTATCTTGAACGATCCCCCGGAGAAAAAGAAGCATGTAGCCGAAACCCTTTTTCTTTCGATACCACCAACAACATTAGCATAAAGCACGCTCGCCAGGATTCTATGAAACATACCTTAACATAATCGTTCTTGTATATACGAACAGGCGCGATGACTCTCGCGTCCATTCCTTCTACAACTTCATTAATTTAAAGTACTCTCTCCTCCTCCAATATAATTCTCTCTATATGGCAAGCCATGCGAAAAGGCTATAAAGTTCACGAAAAACATCCACACAAACGCACCCATTTAGTCAAAAGAGTCTATAGTGGGTATGTATCCTTGTCGGGACTATTGTGACTCATAAAAAGAAGCGAACCTTCTGCTACATCATTTCCAAGCATTTAACTCGGTAACCATAGGAAAAGAAACTTCGAACGACGACGCGATGCTTACGTCCTCCGTCGTCTACTCTATACTCCAAAACACGAGAAAATAGAGTAGAAAATAAAAAGACGACAACGCAAAGAGATCCTGTGAAAGACAGAAAAAAATGGCGAGAAAACAATAGACATCATCTCGTACAGGATCTGCGCATCTCGCCAAAAGTTCTACTACACATCAGGAATGCAAAAAAAAAAGCACAGCAACGCTATACTTGTACATGGCGAGGACACAAAGGAGTGCGGAACGAAGTCCGTGTGGCAATTGTCGACAAGATGCTTTGAGCATTCAAAATGTCCTGAAATTCATTCTCCTCACTTGGCGCGCGCTTTTCTTGCGTACGTGCCTCCCAAGATCCTGTGTAAGACGTGGAGTGCGCGGGGTCACAACATATAGTGAGTGGATCTATGGGATGTCAAGAAAAAGACACGACCGACACGGGAAGACTATATATACACACAGTACAGGGAAACACACAGTGAAAATCCGCTTTTGAGAGACGCGGATTAATTTATCTCGTCAGAAAACTTTTATACGGAAAGAAAATAAACTGACGGAAAAGACGGTAGCAACAACAACAACACTATGCTATACGCTCTATATAACGGGATGAAAAGGGCGCAGGCTAAGCGCGAAATGACTTTTATAATACACCCCGCACCGACAACGAACGGAAATTTGTTTTCCTCATTCCTGGGGGTATATTGAAGGATATGTACATACGTACAACCAGCTCAAGGAAGCTGGGCGGAAGTGTGTATCAAAATTGGGTCTCTTCGTCGCAAAAAGGACGTGCAATAAACGTCGACTATATCCGTATAAGAAATTTTATTCGTGCGGTGTATATTATTCCTCGGCGACCGGAGAAGTATTTCATCAAATCGGTGCGGTTTGTGTCCTTTTGTGGGATTTCATGCGAATAGTCGATATGGTATATCATGTCATCCTGTTGGTTCTATAGATACATATATCCTTTGATGATGTGTTTGTGTGTAAATATGTAGGCAAAAGTTTAAGGTATACACAAAGCAACCAGAATCCTTACACGTGGACTAATAAGTTTATGGATGTGAGACTTAGCATGGGAATTTCGGGTGATGCCACAGAATAGGGTTTTTAGGGTTATGTTGTAGCCATTTCAGATATGTGCAAAGGATCTCAATTGAATCGAATTAAAGACAGAGTGTTGGCTTTCTACTCGTACGAAGATGTCATAAAAAAATTGTAAAACCAGGAAAATCTTACAGAACACTACAACAGCGTTCACGGTAAGACCAAAATGATAATTCAAGCTAACTCGTTTTGCAGTAGCTTCATTAGTTTCTCCCGATTACATATGCTCGCATTCGAAAAACATAAAAATAACAAAAAAAATCCATTCCCAATATTCTACATGTCCTTTTCTCCCAAGAAAATCCATCAGAACTGAACTTATGATGATATCCTATTGTTATTCATAGAATTGAAATTTCATTATATCCTTGTAAAATCATCATCGCTTCCTCGCAGGCAACAATGTGCGCGCGGCATTGAAAAAAGCAACAGGATATATTTGTCAGATCATAAAATGGGAAGGAATCTGATTTTGGTTACTTATGCAGCCAAGTTCTACGTTCAAATTGCTTTTGTAAAGAATGTCGCACTCATACCTTTGATGATGTGCGCGCAAGGACAACAAGTCAGAGGATAATAGCTTCGCTCAGCAGGGCGAAATAAACTGCTTCTGCTACTATGGTACGATTTCCTTTACAAGTCCAGGGGCGGTAAAAAAGGGTTGTCTCACCGCAAATATAAACTGAAGATATGGAGATTATGATTTATGGTCGACTATGATTGTTTTAAAGTGCAAACAAATAGTTGGTTTGAGAAGCTGGTATTTTCAGTAAAGAGTTCATTAGTCCTTGTATACATTAAGGTACAATAAAGACGCTTACTGCTTTCCTAAATGAATAAATTTAAGAACATTATCTTTCTTAAAGTTTGAGTCTAGTAGGTATTCCTGATTCCAACGCTCAAGACTTGGGAAAAGCAATTGCTCATACTACAAAAACTACTTTGCTTAGTGCTTGGCTTAACCGGTCCATTTAAATGCAAATTCTTGTTGTTTGTGTTTAGCCAAGTATTTAGCAAAGCTTATTTTTATTCATACAACCTACTGTCTTTGTGAATGCCGACGAAAAAAACTTTGCGGACATTACTTGTTCGGAACGTTTCGGAGCGGCAAAACATGGAAAATCTTAAATGACTACTACGCCAGGAAATTTGAACAAAAATTTGGCCAAACTACGGAAAAATAAAGGGAAAGCTGGATTTTTGCATGAGCCTTCCTTTCAAGGTCCTAAACAAGACCCTAAAAGTCCCCGTCTCTACGAGTGCCGCTAGCGGTGCTACAGAGGGTCAAAGACCCTTGAAAACAGGTTTTTCCGAATATTTCGATAACGGTAGTATACACAAAAAAGTCGTGTATGGCAAATTTGAAGCTCTTGTGCTTTTTCAATAAACGATGGAAATACCGAATACATCCGGGTACTCCTAACGGTGCGAGGAGGTCTAACGGTATTTTTAACAATTCTTCAAGAAAATCTCTATAACGGTAACTCGTACTAAAAGCTTTTCTGTTGAAAATTTGTAGCCTATAGAGTTTTTAATAAAGCGGTCAAATTTCATATCAATACGCGCAGCCTCAAGGGCGCTATGGGGGTTCAAACCTTAAAAAAAATGTGTTTTTTGGGGTTTTTCGTGAATGGCGCTAAGACGGGGGAGTGTGCTATTTGGTATTTGCAGCTTATGTAGCTGTTAGTAAGACGCCAAAAGTCCCCAAAGATGGGGTCCCCCTAACGAAGTTATGAGGGTCCAAAGATTCAATTAAGCAGTTTTTGGGGAATATCTCTATAACGGTAACGTTCACGGAAAACTGTTATATGGCAAATTTGTAGCTTATACAACGCTCAACTAAATATCCGAATTTCAGATCGATGCGTGCAATGCTAAGGGCGCTATGAGGGTCTGAACCGTACCATAACGGTATTTTTCGGTTTATCGTGAATTTCTTCAAAACGGGAACGCTTTCGGGAGGGAGGCCTATAACAATATGTTGCTTCTGTAACTTTAACTTAAAGTGCCAAAACAACTCATCTATGCGAGCCCCTCCAACTAGGCTATGAGGGGTCAAAGTTAAACAAAAAACCGCTTCTCGGATTTTTTTTTAATAACGGTAACCTCTTCAGAGAACCAATCTTAGATAAATTTGTAGCTCATGTGGCTGTTAGTAAGGGGCCAAAAGTCCTCAACGATGGAAACCCCCGTAGGGAAGTTATGAGGGTCCAAACATCCAAAAATGCAGTTTTTTGGGAATATCTCTATAACGGTAATGAGCACCGAAAACTTTTATATGGCGAATTTGTCGCTTATACAACGCTTAATTAAATATTCGAATTTCAGATTGATGCGCGCAATGCTAAGGGCGCTATGAGGGTCCGAACCATACAATTTCGGTATTTTTGGATATTTTCCTGAAATTCTCTGTAACGGTAACGTATAACAGAGGCAGTCTGTAAAAATTTGTTGTTTTGTATGGTTCCAAATAGGCCCATTCATTATCAAGGCAAAAATAATTTTGCAAAGATTGTGGCTTTGTAAATCATCTTGGGATGATCCATTACCCGATACATTGAATAGTGAATGGGAGATCTTCCTAAAAAACATTGCAACTATAAAACCATTTCGGGTTCCAAGACAAGCATGCTGTCAGTCTCCAATAAGAGTCGAAATCCATGCATTTTCTGATGCAAGTGAGGATGCATATGGGTCATGCGTGTACTTGAGATCAATCAGTCTGAGTGGATACATTTGCGTCAATTTACTAACAGCCAAATCGAGGGTGGCGCCCCTGAAGTGCAAGAAGCAATCCAAGCGGGAATCGAAAGAACCAATCACAATTCCTAAGTTGGAATTATCTGCAGCCCAACTGTCAGCCAAGCTAGTTGACAAGGTCAAGAATAGTCTAGACATATCCATTGATGACATGTTTTATTGGTGTGACTCGACTATAGTCTTAGGATGGTTACAGAAAGAACCGTATGCACTAAAACTTTTGTTAGTAATCGCGTTTTCGAGATACAATCGCTGACGAATATTAGTAAATGGTATCATGTGTCATCAAAGGACAATCCCGCAGATTGTCTCTCCAGAGGGACATACACGCAGTTCCTAGAAAGCTTATGGCTGAAAGGACCAAAATGGCTTTCCATGCCTACATTTGATTTGAGCCCAATTCAATCCGAAGAAAACTTGCCAGAACTGAAGGGTCCCAGCAAGGCAACATCTCTGGTGAGCTCGAGCATTGAGTTCATCAAGTTTGAAAACTACTCCAACCTAAACAAACTAGAGCGAGTGATAGCATTCTGCTTACGGTTCGTTAAGAACTCGAGAAGTTCGAAAAACGAACGCAAATCAAAGAATTTGTCACGAAAGGAAATACAAGAGGCTCATACTCAGCTTATCAAACTCGCTCAGAAACAATCGTTCTTCGAAGAGATCGATAACATCTCTAGCAATCGAGATCTTGAGAAAGGGAGTAAACTTTTCAGATTACATCCATTTATACACGATGATGGTACGCTCAGGATGCGAGGGCGTTTAGAAAATTCTGATTACCCTTTTTGTAAACGCCATCCTTTTATTTTAGATTCAAAGCATCATTTTTCACGTTTAATTTTTGAACGTGAGCATCGAAGACTACTTCACGTGGGCCCACAAGCTTTATTGTCCCACATACGGGAAGAATACTGGCCTATATCCGGCAGAAACTTAGCTCGAAAAATTGTGAACGAGTGTGTTACATGTTTTAAAATTAAGCCAAGAAGCGTAAACCCACTCATGGGTAACTTGCCTCACGATCGAGTCACACCTACACATGCCTTTTATGTTACAGGAATAGATTATGCAGGGCCATTTACTATAAAGGATCGAAAGGGACGTGGAAGTAAAACCTCAAAATGTTACATTGCACTATTTGTTTGCTTCGCCACAAAGGCGATCCATTTGGAATTGGTTACCGATTTGACATCCGAATGTTTCATCTTAGCTTTAAGACGATTTGCTTCCCGTTGGGGAATGCCGGGAACGCTATATTCCGACAATGGTAGTACCTTCATTGGCGCAAAAAACGAGCTCAGAGAACTCGGAAAATACATTAATTCCAATCAATCAACCCTACACGATCGTTTTGTAAGTGAACGTTTTAATTGGCTCTTCATTCCCGCGTATTCTCCACACTTCGGTGGTATTTAGGAGGCCGGAGTAAAATCTACAAAGCACCATCTACGCCGCGTAATGAAAACCACAACCTTAACATTCGAAGAATTTTATAGCTTGCTCGCCCAAATATCTGCTATCCTCAACTCCCGTCCATTAACCCCTTTATCCTCAAGTCCTTTGGATCTCAATCCGCTAACACCGGCACATTTTTTAATCGGGAGACCAATGACTGCTGTACCTAATCCAGATGTCACACATACTCCAATATCACGCACTTCGCGATATCAACTGATCCAGCAAATTCAACAACATTTCTGGAAGCGCTGGTCAAAGGAATTTATTTCGGAGCTGCAAATACGAACCAAATGGAACGAAATGCAAGATTCACTGCAAGTAGGGGAAATGGTCTTAATCAAAGACGACAATCTACCACCCATGAAGTGGTCACTTGGCCGAGTCACGGAGCTACATCCTGGCGTCGATTCTATTGCCCGAGTCGCAACTATCGAAACATTAAAGGGAAAGATTCGGCGACCTTTTCACAAGCTATGTCGTCTACCGATCGAGCATTCAGAGTCACCAGGAGCGTGCAACGAAAACATTGGAAAAACAAGCACACCGACTGAATTAAAATAACACAGAAATGTAATAAAGTAATAATATAATGGCATAAATTATAATATTTAATACTCTGCTATAATAATATAATGGTGTATAAACAATAATAACAATAACAAATGGTGTTTTTCGAACTCACGAGCTTGTGACGGACTATGATCTCACTCAGATGTTAAACGAGTACCCATTTATGGGGATAAATAACACTGGTGAGCGTGATGCTGATCTCATTACCTCAACAAAAAAAGCAGATAAGATCTTGGAAATAGGATGTCACTAACACATCCTGCGGCCTTAGTCCAATGCTGGATTGTCGCGCCTGTTATTTTATTGAAAAAGCATAAGCGCTTCAAATTTGCCACACACGACTTTTCTGTATATGCTACCGTTATCGAGTTATTCAGAAAAACCTGTTTTCGAGGGTCTTTGACCCTCTGTAGCACCGCTAGCGGCCGTCGTAGAGACGGGGACTTTTAGGGTCTTTTTTAGGACCTCGAAAGAAAGCCTCATGCAAAAATCCAGCTTTCCCTTAATTTTTCCGAAGTGAAATGCCAATTGTCCTGGGGTATACCACTAGTGAGACAAGGCGATTTGACACAAGTATCCGTAGAGTAACAGTACATCTCAATTTAAACAAAGTTCCATGCTTAGACAACCCACTGTCAAAGACAAAGAGAATGAAGAAGAAGAAGAATTCAACCAACGCAAACGAATTTTTGACACAAGTACTACTTTACTATTAGATGCTTGCTCTCCCATGTATTAGATTCTCGTCACATTTTTGAGCTGTCACTTTGTATGTAATTTGTGACTTTCGCCCTCTCCTTCTATTAATGCCTACTCTAAGATTCAAGTCGGTTAGCTTAACCTCATTTCTATTGAAAACAAAGGAGCGCTCTGCATGAAGTAGTGCGAGTAGCAGAAAGAGAGATTAACAACATAGATACCATCTACGAGGTATACCGTCAGGGGAGCACCTAGCCGTTACGGCCTTATCTCCCGTTCCGTCGGGCGGTTTGGACCTTCAGCGTTTTACTGACAAGGTCTTATTGTCAGATGGGGATTTCTCCATACAGTGAATGCACTCACCTTCAGAAACCCAACCCGGGGGCTGCATCACCAGCTCGATGTCTCGGGTAACAACCTACAGCCACCTCGAGGCAAACACCTTGATGGCCATAGGGAGGGCATATGGAGAACTTTTGAGTTTTCGATATATACCGCTATATGGTGGAGGGTAAGGGAGGTGTCGCTAGTTTCGATAAAAAGAAGAACAGTTTTTAGTACATTAATTCTAATATTGTAAACTTGCTGGATTATGAATAATAACACACATAATTGTCTCATCATTTCACAAGAAAAGGCTTTCCGGATTTTGTTTTACGGTTGCACACGGAACGGTTTTCTGGAGAAAAGTGTCTCAATGTATGGCGAGTTTTATAAACTGTTTATCATCTGAAAAAAATCGAATGAAACAAATTAACGCCAAACACGTATAGATTGTGTGTGATGTGCACATAGTCACTCTGGACTATGAATTCTCTAAGACTAGGATCCAAATAGGTAGAGTCACTTTATACAGGATGTGACCTTACCATTTATTGGCGGGGGTATAATGGGACTTTCCTTTGACGTTCATTTCAGCTTTTACAGCTTATAAAAAAGGTAAAACTGAAAAATGACCAAAATCAAAATCTTTGACTTAAATCATTCAATTCATTCTGTAAATACCGGTTTTCTCAATTAGTTCCTCCGAAAAACCAACTTGGTCTGACTACATATTCCCTTTTTTTTGCAACTCATTTACAAAACCAGTGGCCATATAAATAGCAACAATTACGATATGAATACATTCCGCAGTTTCTGACCAAAATCCCAACGATTACACGATTAGGAAGCTCAAAAATAAATGTTTTTCTTATCATCATCTTGTTTTGACAAAGATGTTTCCAATCTCTGGGGAACTGCCATAAACAAAGCATACATATATACATAACGGGAATACCCATAGCAAGGACCATCTGAGATCGTGTCTCATTCATATAAAATAGAAGTGACGAAAAAAAAAACAAGACAGACAATCAATTCAATTATATCCGCTCTGGCAAATGAATAGTCAACTACCGATGACAATCGAGGTCCTTTTCAAGAAGTGTAGCAAATGGCAAAAAAAGGAGCGACAGATGTCTATGTCCATGCCGCATATGCATATATAGGTACAATCAGAAAACACAAAGTAAGTGTTCATTCGTTGGTTTGGTTGGATATGCATTTCGACACCCAATGTGAAAAAAGAGGTCCGTGCTCGCTGGTCCCTTTTATTCAATTTTTTTTTTGTCAGTCCTCTGTGAAATTCAATACCAGTTTTCAATGCCTCATGTCGTGCCAAAATACGATTATCCTTGTTACGAGCAACGACGAAAACGGATTGTATAGACAGTGAAAGGACGATTGTATATACGAGTACGTGCCTAAAATACCTATGCGTATTATGCAGCACACACAGAGGAAGCGAGGAATCTTTACTAAGTCTCGTCAATTATTATTATTCCGGAAAATCCGGAAAAGGGAACACAAGAAGAGACGCACAGACAATAGCTCCGGTCGAGAGGGATACTACAATTAGTAGTGCTGAAGTGCATTGTACTCGCGACGAATAATTGCCTTTTGCCTATATACCGAGGAAATATGCGTAGAGAAAGAAGAGGATTACTTACGAGGGGCTACGGCAAAGGTATAGGAAGGCGAAGGAACCGTGGGTAATTTGAGAGTTTATTTTATTTGTTGTTTGCAATAAACGGTAACTTCTGTTTATCATGAGAATTTAATACGTTAAATGGTTCGGATGATGCAAGGAGGAAATCAGAGAGTAATGATCAGTTCCGGATGATTGTATTGTTGCATAAGGATAATTATTATTATATTAGGACGCGATGACGTTTGCACTGGAAATGGTACAGTCATATAAGGAAAGCAAAACCTTATTTAAAATAATGTCCTGAATTTCCTGAAAATTTCCGAAATCCATTTTTCCCATCGACTTCATTAGACGTAGGCATATTATCCTTTTATACACATACACGCCCACAACAACTCTGCCATATGCAATTGAATTTTATCCTAATTTTAATTATATCCTTCCAAACGCAAATCAAATGTTTGCATCAAAACATTTCCTTCCGAAATTCAATTAACGCCGCTTCCAAAGCAAGTACATTCGCTTTTATCCCTTTTTCGCTTTATCGACTCGCTTAAAACTTACGCTACGACAGGATGACGAGGTATCGTCGTGTCTAACCAATAAACCGTCACATTTGCACCGCACCACATCTAAATGTAAAAGGCAAACAAAGTTCGGTTGATTGAAATTATTTATTCAAAAATTACAAAGACACATATAATCATGATGACATGATTAGCTCGACGATACGATACGAGCCATGATGGTATAAAATGCGTGTGTAGCCCATTTTCAAGGACCTTTCTCTCTTCTCTCCGCCCAAATAAAGCGGAATTGTACGATTAGCACCGGTGCTGGTGAGCGGAGTCAAAACCACAACACGCACTCAGCACATTTCCACTTGCCTTTTGCATTTCATATATGAACCGTTTTTCGTCCCCCCCCCCCGGAGGATACCTTATCCTGCGTATGTCCTTTTCAGTGAAATTCCTCACATTTCTAGATCCTCGCGGAAGGAATTGAATATGTGTATATGTGAGTTTAATTTTGTCTCGCGTGTTTATCCTTCATTAGGATGTGTCAGCTTTGGAGTTTCGGAAAATGTTGATGCCCGCACGCGGCATGTTTGACGAAACGATAACACGGTGCGGCACATTCAGTTAAAATTCATAAACCTAACATACGTGTTCGCCGAAAATAAAAACCAATTATACCATAATGAATAAGTCACAATTCACAATGGAAAAAAAACAGGAGGGTGGACAGGCGGCACATTTTGTTTCGTTTGAGACTAACAAATTCCTTGTGGAATCCTTTTTTATCGACCTTTTCACGCGCCTATGCACACTATCCGGGAACATACATATGTTTCTCCGAAATAGAAGAATAGAAGGATCATGGTCTAATAAAGAGCATAATGTTGACGGCATTTAATGTCCTTTGAAAATGTGGTCAAATTAACTGCACGACAGGATATGAAGACTATTGGTTAAGTGTAGTGGATAGGGATATTGTAAGTGAGCTATGAATAGGTTTTGACTTGAATGTGGAGAAAAAATTAAGGAATTGTGTTGTTTCATTGAGTAGTTTGACTAGTTACATATATAAACGTAGGGATTTATTGCACCTTGAATCTTTAAGATAGATTCAGTCTAAAAGTACTGATTTGTGACACCCAAATTGGATGCGCAATACGCAATGGTATGTAACATCCTTCAAATTATTTGTTTGTCTTGTTTTTGGAAGGTATATCTCGCAGCGAAAACGCTGACTCTCCTCCTTCGATGGCAATCGTCAAAAATTGGGTTAACGAGTTTCGGCATGGCCGCACGCCGGTTTTTGAAGCCTCGCCCAAGTGACCCCAAATCGTCTCGATAACATGATGAAAATTCAGGATCTCGTATTTGCAGACCGCGCCGCGCCGGTCGATTGAAGGTGTGCTAGATAGCTTAGACATTAAGCATCTCAAAGAATGAGGTTCTTGCAGTTGAATCTAAGTCATTGTCGGGCAGCACAGGCTCTTCTGCTGCAAACTGTAAAAGAGAAGGCCATCGACATCACTACTATCTGCGATCAGTATAAGAATTTGTCAGGATCAATCTGGGTCATAGATAAGAATGATCAATTTGCCATCTGGACGTGCGGAGACTATCCTTTTCAGCAAGGGATGGCATGGGAATTAAGAGGAGTCGTAAGAGCAAAGATCGACGGCATATGTACGCTCCACCACCGTGAAAGGATGTCGAGTTTGAAGAATTTCTTGACGGCCTCGTGCATGACGCAAGTACGAAAAGTGCGGTGATAATTGGGGGAGACATCAATGCGTGGGCCACCGAATGGGGCGGCCAGGTAGCTAATATAGACATGGTTGTGCACTTTTGGACGCATTCTCACGGTTGGATATTGTTCTCATGAATTCAGGGGCTACAAATACCTTCACAAGAGGAAATGTGGGATCCATCATTGATCTCACATTTGTCAGCAGCTAATTGGCATCGGCTATGAAGTGGGGGGGGGGGAGCTTTATACTCATAGCGACCATCAAGCAATTTTGTTCGAAGTAGCTGCTAGAGTGTATCGATCAAATAACGATACACGCACTATTGGATGGTCTAAAAAGAGATTTGACGAGGCACTCTTCAAAAAAGTCTTTCTTCAAAGCGGCAGCGGGCCCGCTTAAGGCCATGCGGAACAGAGGTCAGCCCAGATAACAAAGCAGCTAACGACGGCTTGCGATGCCTCTATTCGCCGAAAATGTTGATCAAGGCAAAAGAACGAAAACTGCTGGTTGTCTTAAGAAGTAGCGGGTCTCAGACGAAATTGCTTGAATGCGCGACGTCAGTGCCAGCGAGTGACTCAAGGTATCGCTCATAAAAACCTTCTAGAGTCCTATAAAACTCACATTCCTGCTATAACAGAAGAGGAACTTTGGCGAACGACTTCAAGATGGGAAGAGAGCAAAGCTCCAGGACCGGATGGAATCCCCAAATAGGGCGTTGAAGGTGGCAATCCGCGTGATTCCACAAAAGTTTATCGAAGTCTTCGATACACGTGCTTGACCGAAGGTACCTTTCCAATGATATGGCATAGCGGCAACAGTTGGCTGGAGAGCCAAACTCATATCGGCCATATCGGCTGCTTGACACGCTGGGAAAACTGTTTGAACGAATCATTTTCAATCGACTTTTAGCGGTGGTTGTCGGATCAACAATAGGGGTAGTTACCAACTTAGCAAGGGAATCGCTTCAAAATGGTGCATGCTGTTCGTTAGTGACACTCGATGTCAAGAACGCATTTAATTCTGCAAACTGGGCTTCCATTCATGTCACCTTGTGATCCTCGTTCGGCCCCCTATGAGCCTGTGCAGACTCGTAGCGCTGCTTTTCACATCCAGGTGGCCCCTTCAGTTTACTAGTCAGCAATGCGACTCGGGCAGTGTGGCCATCAATCCACAAACTAGTTAGATATAGGCGCGTAGGCATTTACTACCAAGGCCGTTCTCCCTAACTAGCCCCTTCAGGACTCGGGTCATGCGAAGCCGTCAACTCCGAAGCTCACACGATTTACCATACGATGCACTTCCCCACCAGAGGACACCATAATCGTGCTTGGCCTTTAGTGACTTTCCTCCCGTAAGTCATGGGAGGAGGTAGGTCACGCCATGAGCCACCCGTACATAACTCAGGAGCTCGGGAACGTTACCGCCCGAATGGTCTTTGTACAGATCCTCGCCATGGCGTATCACGGGCCCCTGGCGCTGCTAGGTCCGTGGTGTCGCAACTCACCAAAGATCTTTGTCCCACTACATACAGCCATTTCTGGCTGATGTCACAAGGACACCGACCCCCCTGCGGGGGATCATTATGTACAAGCAAACCATCTACGAGGTATACCGTCAGGGGAGCACCTAGCCTTTCGGCCTTTATCTCCCGGTCCCGCTAAATGTTTGGACCTTCGGCTTTTTACTGACAAGGTCTTATTGTCAGATGGGGATTTCTCCATCCGGCGCATGCACACACCATCTGGAACCCAACCCCGGGGTTGCATCACTAGCTGGATGACTTGGGTAACAACCTCCAGCCACTACGAAGCCAACGCCTTGATGGGTAAGGACCATGGTCCCCTGGGCACGCCCATCCCCGTAGTTCACTATTCGCTATAGACTTCTCTATAGCAGGTGTGATCCTCCTTCGGCCCCCTATTGGTTAAGCCTCACGTCGAATTCATACATGCACATCCCAGGCTCGTTGTAGATATACCGTCAGGGGAGCACCTAGCCTTTCGGCCTTTATCTCCCGGTCGCGCTAAATGTTTGGACCTTCGGCTTTTTACTGACACGATGTTGTTGCCAGACGGGGATTTCTCCATCCGGCGCATGCACACACCATCAGGAACCCAACCCCGGGGTTGCATCACTAGCTGGATGACTTGGGTAACAACCTCCAGCCACTACGAAGCCAACGCCTTGATGGGTAAGGACCATGATCCCCTGGGCACGCCCATCCCCGTAGTTCACTATTCGCTATAGACTTCTCTATAGCAGGTGTGATCTTCCTTCGGCCCCCTATTGGTTAAGCCTCGCGTCGAATTCTGACATGCACATCCCAGGCTCGTTGGACCTGTGACTACGAGCCTGTGCAGACACGTAGCGCTGCTTTTCACATCCAGGTGGCCCCTTCAGTTTACTAGTCAGCAATGCGACTCGGGCAGTGTGGTCATCAATCCACAAACTAGTTAGATATAGGCGCGTAGGCATTTACCACCAAGGCCGTTCTCCCTAACTAGCCCCTTCTGGACTCGGGTTATGCGAAGCCGTCAACCCCGAAGCTCACACGATTTCCATAAGATGCACTCCCCCACCAGAGGACATCACAATCGTGCTTGGCATTTAGTGCTTCCCTCCCGCAAACTATGGGAGAAGGTAGGCACGCCGAGAGCCACCCGTACATAACTCAGGAGCACGGGACCGTTACCGCCCGAATGGTCTTTGTACAGATCCTCGCCATGGCGTATCAACTGTACCAGGTGCCCCCTTGCGCTACTAGGTCCGTGGTGTCGTAGCTCACCAAAGATCTTTGTCCAACTACAAACAGCCTTCCTTGGCTGAGTGTCACATGGACACCGACCCCCTTGCGGGGATCATTTTGTACAACGGGATCCTGGAACAACCAATGTCTAGAGGAGCGACCGTAGTGGGGTTTGCAGACGATGTGATGTTGTAGCAAAGAAGCCAGAGTTCGTAGCGGTCTATACGCGGGCGAGGCGATTACGACTATAAAGCTTTGGTTATTAACAGTGGGCCTGGAGCTTGCCCAGCAAAAAACGGAGGCTATTTTCATCAATAAGCTCAGAAAAAAAAGGTACTCTCTAAATATTAGAATAGGAAGCAATATCATAACCTCAAAAACGGCTATTAGGCATTTGGGGGTTATGATTGATTCGAGGCTGCAATTTAGAGAGCACCTGAACTATGTAAACGAAAAGGCTGCAGGAGCGACCGTGGCTTTGGCAAGGCTTATACCCAATATAGGAGGCCCAAGGTCTAGCAGAAGGCTGCTTTTGGCTAAGGTGGGGTCACATCTATACTGCTGTATGCCTCACCGCGGGTTTGGGCTAATTCACTGGACTCCTCTGGGAGCGCCTAGAAATTAAACTCGATTTAGGTGCGCATTGAGAGTGTATTACAACATCACACAAGGCAACATACGTGATTTCCGGAATGATGCCAATGGGAATTCTGGTCGAGGAGACAAGCATGCTCTACTGTGGACGTTGTAACGAAAGTCCTGCGGATTTAGAAGTTCGGAAAAGTTCGAAAGTATCAGACAGTGGCAACTACGATGGGACCAAGCTACAACCGGAAGGTGGACACACTGCCTCATCTCTGATATTGCAAGGTGTGTTAGACGCAAACATGAAGAAGTGAACTACATTTTAACGCAATTTCCATGACCCGTTAAATGGAGGATACCGACAACACTTGTAATCGTTTCAAGTTGGATTACTCACCCGATTGCCCTAGGTGCAAGGGAGTGGCAGAAGAGGCAAGGCACGTATTTTTCGACTGTCCTAGATTTGCAACGGGGCGCAGGCACCTAAATGCGGAAATGCGGGAGATATTAAGTCCACAAATTGTGCGGTTGAGCGTATGCTGGAGTGCCAACGCAATTGGGATGCAGTGAGTGAGTTTGTCTGTAACACCCATAAACACCTCCAGAGAGAAGAAGCTAGACGGAAGTCAGCAAATCAAAATGAAGGCTAACTTGCTAATTAGCCATTCAATGCGTGCCCTTGCGAAATAATACTGGAAGGTGGTCCCGTGGGGATTGTGGTAAGAGAGATGGTCTGGTTTTAGCTGGTAGGAATCCAGCATAACTGCAATCGCAGTCTCTATGAAAGATTTCCCCACCCCGTTAAAAAAAAAACGTTCAGCTCTTCAGTAGTATTGAGAAGAAAGAATGCAAAAATTTCGAATTTTCGACCCCAATCGTCATGGATCAGTCGCCTTGGGTCACGTCTTTGAACGGAAGCAACTTTCGAAAGAAGACACTCACAGGGAACCACCTAGCCCAACTTCCGTTGAACCTTGAATGGCACCCAAAACTCACAGGGTACTGTAATGCCAAAAACGTAACGCTTTTTCGTTGCAATTTTCGTGACGCTTTTCGAATTTATGTGCCAGAGTCAAAACATAAAAATGTTAAAATGCATTTGAGTGTCTTATGATTAGGAAGAGATGAAAGACTAAAACTACATGCAAATATCTCTGTTGAAAAAGGCGTCACGAATAAAACACGAACTCAAAAAGGAGTCGCAATACGCAAAAGATTAGGAAACTCTAATCTGGCTTGTAAAATGCTATTTCAATGATTCATGTTCATCAAAAAATTAAAAAGTAACACTTCCGTGGGCGGAACCGTAAACAGAGCTGTAATCGAGTTAGACGGCCTCTACTGTAGTCTTGAAATTCTACGATTTCTTAGCTATAATGATCCCGTAATAAGCGAAAAAGTCGCGAAAAGTTACGAAACGGAACAGTTGGGTAAGTTCCGCAAACGTCTTTGCCATTTTGATCCCTTAATTGTCATTTTGTGGATCAGAAATAATCTCCACTTCTTTTCGTTAACATATTTCACAAAGGCAGGCAAAGGAAAAGAACCGAAGATTCCTAGCTCAACCGGTTGGTCATCTCCTCGATTTGTCCGCCAAATTTGTCAGTAACTTCAGGTTGGGTTTAAAAAATTGACATCCGGTTTTTAATACTGCAACGACCTCGGCTACAATGAAAATCACGAAGATCCCCAAACAACTAAAAGCTACTACGCGGGTATCTAAATTAAAGATCTTCGGTTTCCGCTCTCTTTAAATTAAATTCTGTCGCCCTCGGATTAAAATCTTCATCCGTCAGTCTTACAAATTTGGCATCGTAACGGTAATGTTGCGAAATTCAGTTGTTAAATCGGCTTAAGCCCCTCTCAGTCCCAGCAATTGCGAAAGGAACCATTGCAGAATGAAATATGAAGCAATGCATTTCGTTATGCAAATTTGAGCTTCGATAGCCTGTGCTAGATGAAACATCCTTAGCGGAATTTTTGGAAACAATTTTTGCTCACGAAAAGAAGGAGACAAAGGCGGAGGTTTCAGACCGTTACAAATAACGAAGCTAGAATAAAATGATGTAGGAAAGAAATGATCGTTAGACTATGCGCCAATTTTTAAAAGACTCGTACGAGAACCTTACCTTAGCAGAAGTTGGAGAAAATTGAGATGGAAAAATATATTGCTTTTGGGTCAAATCATAAAAATTTGAGTTTGAAGCTCTATAAAAACCAAACCGCTTATCCGATTTGGTTGTAAATTTGTTGGCTGTAATAAACATCTTATTTTGCTATTCTAGTAGGGATGTCAAAAACTGGACGGTTACTCCTAAAACCGCTACTTTCAAAACGGTTAACCGGTTTATTTTCGGTCTTTTCCTCATCCGGTTTTAACCCGGACGGTTGTTTGTTCATCCGGTTAAAACCGTATAAGGTCTCATTTGGTCCCTAACAGATGCCACAGGTGTTTTGCTTTTGGACACTTCGCCAAGGACTGCACCAGCAAACACGATAGGTCAAGAACTTGTTTTAAATGTGGGAAAGAAGGTCACAAGGTAGCCGCCTGTGATGGCGAGCCCCAGTGTTTATTGTGCAAGGAGGCAGAGAGGAAAGACTGCAACCATCAAACGAGAGGGACTAAATGTCCTTTCTATCGGGAAGCACTCAAGCACTGTACGAATTTCTTGCAGCTAAATCTAAACCATTGTCGGGCAGCACAGGATCTGTTGCTGCAAACGGTGAAGGGGAAGACCATCTGCAACACAAACTGGAGCCACATTCAAACCTGCCAAAACACAGCACTACGCACCATCACCGGCTGTGTTAAGATGTCTTCACAAGATCATCTACACCAGGAAACAAAATTAATGACTTTGAGGAGCCATAATGAACTTCTCACTAAGCAATATTTAGTCGGATGTTATCGAACAAACCACCCGAACAACCCACTCATGGACAAAACACCACCGCCACGTCGCATCAGACGTTCAATCAGGGACAAAGAGCGTGAAGTCCAGCGATACAAAAAAGTTCCTTTGGATGACTCCGACTACAAGGCGGCCATTGCAGACTTACACACATCCGAAGTTCATAAAGCTACTCAAAGTCTCACGAACAACCGTGTACTTGGCATCAAACCTCCTGCCATATCTCCAGACGAAGAATCACTACCAAGAGCAACTCGTACCACCCTAGCTCAACTTCGATCCGGCTGGTGCCCGCGACTAAACTCCTATTTGTCACGAATAAACAATGAAGTCGCCAACACCTGCCCAGCCTGCGGAACCAGTCCACATGACGTGGACCATATTTTCGATTGTTCAGCTGCTCCCACGCACCTCACACCACTTGCGTTATGGACACAACCCATCGAAGCAGCTTTTTTCCTAAATCTTGACCTCGAGGATGGAATGCCCACCATCTTCGAATGACAATGTGCAACTTGACTGAATGTTTCCCCATTTGTGCCGCTACTACAACAACAACCATCGACGTCGCTATCATATGTGACCAGTACAAGAATTTGGGGGGATCAATCTGGGTCGCAGATAAGGAAAAACAAGTGGCCATCTGGACGTGCGGTGACTACCCTTTCCAGCAAGAAATGGCGGGCGATCTAAAAGGAGTAGTAAGAGCAAAAGTTAACGGCATATATGTGTATAGCTGTTACGCTCCACCACGGTGGAATGACAACGAGTTCGAGGAATTTCTTGACGGCCTTGTGCATGATGCAAGTACAAAAAGCCCTGTGATAATTGCGGGTAACTTTAACGCGTGGGCCACTGAATGGGGAAGTCGAGTGATGAATAGGCGTGGTCGTGCACTTTTGGATGCGTTCTCGAGGATGGATATTGTTCTTATGAACACAGGGGCTAGAAACACCTTCACAAGAAGAAACGGGGGATCCATCATTGATCTAACATTCGTCAGTTGCTCACTGGCACCTGCGATGGAGTGGCAAGTTAGTGAGCTTTATACTCATAGTGACCATCAAGCGATTCTGTTCGCGGTAGGGTGCAGGGTGCATCGACCAGTGAGCAATACCCGATTCGTTGGGTGGTCTACAAAGAGATTTGACGAAACAGTTTTCAAGGAAGTGCTCCTTCAAAGTGGGCCTATCGAAGGTCATGCGGAGCAGAGAACAGGTCAGATCACTGAACAGCTTACAGAGGCTTGTGACGCCTCTATGCCCCGAAAACGTTCATCTGGAAAAAAGAACGAAAATTACTGGTGGTCAGAAGAAATAGCGGGTCTCAGGCGAAACTGTCTAAAGGCGAGACGTAAGTGCCAGCGAACGACTCAGGTTATTGCTCGTGATGCCCTTGTAGAATCCTACAAGAATGCTCGAAAAGCTTCAAAACTAGCGTTTAGAAGGAGCAAAATATGTTTCATGCAACTCTGTGACGATACTGACATAAATCCGTGGGGAATGGCGTATAGGGTGGTAATGAAGAAAATAGGGCCAAAAGCACCACAAATAAAGTGTCCAGAGATGCTTCGAAACATTGTATCGGTTCTGTTTCCCCAGCACGAGCTACAACCCATAGGTCCACGTCTTTCAGGACATGCGGTTAACATCGCTGCTATAAACGAGGAAGAACTTTGGCAAGCGGTCTCGAGACTGCAGGAGAATAAGGCTCCAGGGCCGGATGGGGTCCCAAATGGGGTGCTGAAGGTAGCAATCCGTGCCATTCCTCAAAAGTTCATCGAAGTCTTCGACACTTGCTTAGCGGAAGGCACCTTTCCAATGATATGGAAGCGGCAAAAGTTGGTGCTCCTTCCAAAACCGAATGAGCCGGCTGGAGAGCCAAGCTCATATCGGCCAATCTGCCTACTCGACTCGCTAGGGAAACTATTCGAAAGGATAATTTTCAATAGGCTTCTTGCCGTAGTAGAAGAGAAAGGGGGCTTGTCGGACAGACAATATGGTTTCAGGAAAGCGCGCTCCACAGTGGACGCAATTGGGACTGTTACCGACTTGACAAAGGAATCGCTTGAAAGTGGTGCCTGTTGCTTGGTTATGACGTTAGATGTTAAGAACGCATTTAACTCCGCAAACTGGGCTTCCATTCATGCGGTACTGCAAAGAATAGATGTACCGGAGTATCTCGCATCTATAATCAGGAGTTACCTGTCAAACCGCGTTCTCCAATACGATACGGGTGATGGACCTCGGGAATATAAGGTTACTGCAGGAGTTCCACAGGGATCAGTCCTCGGCCCATTGCTCTGGATCATTATGTACAATGGCATCCTGGAACAACAAATGCCTAGAGGAGTGACTGTAGTGGGGTTTGCGGACGACATCGCAGTGGTTGTGATAGCAAAGAAGCCGGAGTACGTTGAGGTTTACGCGAGCGAAGCGATTACGACCGTAAAGCTCTGGTTACTATCAGTCGGCCTAGAGCTTGCTGAAAAAAAAACAGAGGCTGTTTTGATCAGCAAGCGCAGAAAAAGGTGCTCGCTTAACATTCGAGTTGGTAGCAACATCATTAATACAAAAGCGGCGGTTAGGTATTTGGGGATCATGATCGACTCTAAACTAAATTTTGCAGAACATATCAGGTACGTTACGGAGAAGGCAGCAGTAGCCACCAAATCTTTAGCAAGGATTATGCCCAATATAGGAGGCCCAAGATCTACCAAAAGACAGCTCCTGGCTAGGGTGGTTACATCCATACTATTATACTCCTCACCCGTTTGGGCTAACTCAGTCGACACCTCTGGGAACGCGCAAAAATTGAACTCGGTATACCGTAGGTGCGCATTGAGAGTATGCTCTGCTTACAGAACAACCTCGCATGAAGCGGCATAAATCGTGGCTGGAATGATGCCAATGGGAATTCTTGTCGAGGAAACAAGCAGACTGTACCTTGGTCGCCGTAATGAAAGCTCGACAGAGTTAGAGTTACGGAAAAGTTTGGAAAGAGAGGAAAGCCTGAGACAGTGGCAACGGCGATGGGATGAAGCCTCAACCGGCAGGTGTACGCACTATCTGATCCCCAATATAGCAAAATGGGTTCGGCGCAAACACGGAGAAGTGAACCACTACTTGACTCAATTCTTGACGGGTCACGGAAGATACCGACAATACTTGTATCGCTTCAAGTTAGACAACTCGCCCGATTGCCCTATGTGCAAGGGAGTACCAGAGGACGCAAGGCATGTGTTTTTTGAGTGTCCAAGATATCAAACGGGGCGGCTGCATTTAAATGCGGAGGTGGGCCAAGTATTAAGTCCACAAAATGTGGTGATATGTATGTTGGACAAAGAACGCAATTGGGAAGCAGTGACGGAGTTCGTGTGTAATATCCACAAGGACCTGCAGAGGGAAGAAGCCAGACGGAAGTCAGCAAATCAGTCTGAAGGCTAATTAGCCATAGCCCACCCCCGCGAAGTAATACTGAAAGGTGGTTCCCCGGGGGTTGAGGCGAGAGAGGTGGTCTGGTTTTAGCTGGTAGGAATCCAGCATAACTGCAATGGAAGTATCTATGCAAGATTTCCCCACCTCTATAAAAAAAAGAGCTATGGTCCGTTGTCGATCGATATAAACCAGGGATTTGAAATGACCACATAAAAAAAATCGCATGGAGAAAATCTGGAGAGCGTGCCGGTCATGGGAAATCGTCTCTCTGAGATGAAGTGATCGAGGAGGAGTTATCGCAACAAATTTATTCAGCCTCGTGCAGTGTTTGCTATGGCTCCATCTGTGACTGAAACCACACGTCCCTAACGTTCGTTTAAAAAAATCCGCGATCATGGCGACTGACTAGAATGGGAAACAAACTTGGGAACTTCCCCCTCCAGATGCGCCTCTCTCACCCAACTCACCGCTTAGAAGTTTTTTTCAAATAAGTAAGTTTCTCTGGCGCACCCTGTGCATGCATTTTGATTTGATTTTGCATACGATACAAACACCATCATTACGAGTGTGTTTTTACTACAATTCTAAGCAAATCAATGAAAAGACTCGGTTAACCGAAAAACCGGTTTTTGACATCCCTACTAGCTAGTCTAGCTCTGAGAAATTGAGGTTTTAGTCGTACAAGAAAATTATTTTTTCAAAAATCTTCAAATGCCTGTGGCAGCTAAAGGGTTAAGAATTGGGGGTATGTTCTGTTCAACTTTTTTGCTGGAAATCACATGAGGAATCACAATCCGGTGCGTTTATGCGGCAGTTTCCGGACACCCTGTATACACTCACAAAATATTATGCAATATAACGTTGCCTCGAAATAGCCTATAAACGGCTGAGTTAGCGCACCATGTGGGGCACATGGGGCTATGCGGTACTGAGAAGAAGAAGAGTTTGGAGTGCTCTTCTATGGTTGAGAATTGCCTGAAAACTGAGTTACGCAATTATGTGTACAGCATTGGGCCTTCGGGCGTCTGGTCACCTTATCCTAACCACCTATTCTTGATAGATTTTCTCCGCAAGATTGATTAACAATTGACAGTGGCGATGAGTGGTTGCCGTGAGTTTGGAGGCTTGAATTCGCTCTATCGCAACGCTACGCACTAATCGGCGCCCGTGGTGGTATGCTCGCGCTTGTGATTGCGATAGCTTGTAGAAGCGCACAAATGTTTTTATTACATATATGACGACGCATAAATTGCGTGGACGAGCTAAGCTCGCTAAGCTAAGCTTGTGGCTTTGAAAGGTTGGATCTGCCCTTTTATATGAGAAAATTTGCTTTTAGAAGAAACTGCATTCTCAAACGTAAATTCAGCTACGTCCTCTAGTTGACCCACTACCACTGTCCAATCCTTAAAAAGCAGGTTTGGAGCCTATATGAAAAATTCTATTTTTGCATACTGAAATGCATAAAAAATTATGCGAATCAATTTCACCGTCTAGATGAAGATAAAATCAAATTTAATTACAATCTTTTCTTTTTCCATTTCAGAACAATAAACTTCAATGGATATTTCTCCAAACGGACAAAGTGATGAAGGAGCTTCCAGTTTGCCATAGGCGCTATCCCCCAGCACTTGTAGACGGACATTCAAAAGGTAAGCTACTTCAAAATAGCATCTGAGTAGGTCATCTCCTCATAATACGAATCGGTTCAGAATATAGTCAGAACGCTATATCGGTCGCTTTTCCACACAAAGAGATTATTTGATTTCATAAAATTATTACGCTCGCTCCGGTTGGCTCCTTGTGATGTGCATTTTCGTGGAACTACGACTTGATGACAACACAAAGGCGCTTTCCCTATGGTCTTCTCGCGTGCCGACTTTTTATTTTCTTTTAACCTTTTATGAAACCTCCGCAACAGACTGCAGCATAAAAGGAGCGCAGACGATAAAGATATTGCAAGAGAGCGCTAAAGTAGGTACTTCATCCTTGCAATGATTCGCTACTTCTTTCGCTCATCGTACCACGGTATTGGGCTATATATGTATACACTGGTGCCCGTACCCGGTATGCGGGTGCGTTTTGTTTAAAGGAAATTTTAATGAGAATTTTATGAGCTCCTTATACGTAGAGCTCCGTTTGGTTCCCGTTTCTCCACTATGACTTTGCTTTTAGTATAGCTTTTCTCTGTGTCGGTTGCCGCCTCATTCCAGCCCTATAGCATGCAATTCTCGAAGCCGGAGTGAAATTCACAAAGCTGAGACGAAAAGAGAGTATGTATTTCAAGTGCCAACATTATTCTGACCCATTTTCATATAATTTCTTTTTTTTTATTGTCGGGAGAAAAATTCCCTTTTAGTGAGTGCCACTTCTGCCTATTTGCATGCTTTCCGCCGTGTAGTCATGACTATACGGCAAAGTGCATAAAAATTGGAGTGAGCTACTGCTACTACGTACAGAGTGGCGCACAGGATAAATGCCATCCGATGACTATGCACTTTGGCAACTATGC
The DNA here is from genome assembly GCA_949715475.1 of Microchrysa polita. Taxonomy (NCBI): domain Eukaryota; kingdom Metazoa; phylum Arthropoda; class Insecta; order Diptera; family Stratiomyidae; genus Microchrysa; species Microchrysa polita. The sequence continues at coordinate 24,921,252 of OX454420.1, read as the reverse complement.
AATTTACGAAAAAATATGACGAAATCCATTTTTGCTCCAAAAGATTGTCACGAAGAGTAGAGGAAATTGCCAACTCATGGACGATTTCCTTATTCCAGAGCACGAGAGTGGAGAGGTCGTGTACAAAATTTTTAAAGTGCACTTCCAATCCCGGGATTGAATCCTGAATCCTGGCTGTGTTCTGTTTGTACGTAAATCGCTATTGCCATGATGTCCACGATATCCGATAGGAATGTCTTTGCATTGCAGTCGAGAGTCAGTTTCTGTGATGTGAATTAGCATGGACCACACGACGACGACGGGAGAAATCAAAGCCGATATTTGAACAGTACACTCGCGCGACAGAATGCCGCAACTTTGTCGAGTGGTTTTTGAGAGAAGGATGGATAGGAGGTCGGAAAGGATGATGGGTCGTTCATGCTTTTGGTATGCGGGTGGTGGCGAGTGGTTGAAGATTTTCGATTGCGATGACGACGGGGCCCGTCATAATCTCGGCAATTTCTGAAAGGATTTGCTGGTGCGACGCGGGAATGGTAAGGAATGTGGATTTTGTGCGATAATGATAAGGAAGCGTGCGGGGAGGTTAAGTATTGTGGGTGATCAAATCCAATTACCATTCTTGCTTTGGAAGAGAAAAGCGAGTTAAATCAATTATTATAAGCTAAATGGCTTTATGGCTATAAAAGGCGTTTGGGGAATTCCGCGGCAAGTGACTGGATTGCGGTCGGTAAGAGGTTTAAATTAGGCAGATGCCTGAGGCCGTTTTATTTGTTTGAGTAGTACTAAATTGTGAATAAGTAAAAAGGACAAAACTTTATTGCCATCATGAAAAACTTTTTTTTTTTTGAGACTTTTTTTTAATTTAGTATGTATGGCGATAAAACCCACTGCGTGTCGCAGTGTATACATTAAATTCATCGCTACGGCCTACGGCTTTTATTTCGACTAGTGCTCATCAGTGGCGTAGGCAAGAGGGGCAGGGGATCAGGGGGATTAATCCGCCTTATGGTCAACCACTTTTTTGTAATTTTTATTCAACTTCTTTGCAAGTGTATGTTTGCCAAAATGTCGCCGTTTTCTGGTGAACTTTGAAATTTACCCTTTTAGAGTAAGTAACTTTGACACAAATTTTACTCTGCCAATATCTTACTTATTGCAAAAGCTTCTTCTTTGGGAATCCCAGCGAAATAAGCAGATTCAAAACAATTTACAACATTTGAGAATACATGTTACTAACTTGCCAGTTTAAAGTATATCTCTAGGGTGAATTTGGGAAACCATTGGCATGGTAATATTCTATGTACCAAATGGTCCCCTTTAAAATGATCACCATTTAAGGGTGTAATTCGGGTTTCGTCACCCAATGGACCTACTCATCAGGAGCTACCATATTGAAGCTATTAGCTATCCACGCTTGAACTTTATCCGGCCACATTAGTTCATTTGCGGTGTGGTGAGTTTAAGATTCTATGGAATTTGATAGCTCAAATTATTTAATTTGCACAGTGTGAAAACCTCTTAAGCCATTTTTATGTCACTTCATTTTAGCTCTTTTGTCAGTAGATCTCAAGCGACTAAAGTATTTTTTCATTCGTCGGAAAACCAGAAGCAAAGAGCGTCCATCCCTTAATGGATTTTAAAAGGTTATCAACCAGCTTAATAAAGGCCAAAAGATCCTTCAGAGAGGAGCTCCTAATCATTCTGGAGTAAATCACGTCCAAGGAGTGATCTCCTGGACCTGGCTATGGCGGGGCATTCACATATAAATGAATGGGGGTTTCGTCTTTTTCCAGTCAAAGGTTATATAGGGTCTTCCTTACTAAACCAATTTTATGGAGATAGTAGCAGAGCCTAAAATGGTCCGTAAGAAAGCCCATTAATAGTCTTAGCTCTGTTCTGCGCAGACATTTAATATTGGAGTAGCTGAAGGGGCACACTAGCTTTTTTGTAACTCTTAGGCCAGGGTGCGTCGTCCAGTAGTTCAACCTGAGGCCTGATGACCAGTTACCAATCACGCATTTAGCATCTCTACAGTAAATTCCACAGAACGGCGGAGGACCGATGAGTAGAGAGGATAAACCCCCTCTTGCTAGTTCGTCCGCGTATTCATTTGCCTCAACGCCTCTGTGACCCGGAACCTAATAGATTGAGACAGAGTTACTGAACTTCGGCTTGGAAGACGCTGGGTTATTTAACCATTGCAACCGAGATCCTGGTATTGGGTCCAAAGACTCCAGCACCTACACCGTGATCGGTCTTAGAGCCATCCGTGAACCAAATGATGCTTATAAGATCAATGCAGGGGTTGTCATTAGCCCATTCCGCCCGATCTGGGATGTGAAAGGCGAACTTCCTGCCGAAGCGCAGTTCCGTTATCTTATATTCTGATAGGCCAGGAAAGGCGAAAGGTCTTCAGTCTGATGGACCTGTAGGACATTGGTAGGTCCTCCGATAAGGAGGACACTGAATTGCTTCACACGGCTTCCTCCAACACTTCCTTTCAGATGCGCCTGTATGACTCTCACTGACCACAGTGCATGGCTGAGTTGAATAATCTCCGTTTCCGAACGAGTTCGTCATTCCACCAGGGGACCTTACGGGTAGACCTGTCATTTGGAATGAAAGAGCTCTCCTATAGTAGGCGAAGATGGGTGCACTATTTAGTTGATCCGCTGCAAGGTTTCAGAGTGGCAGAGAGTGGACACTGGAAAGGACCAAATCTTTGAACCATTTCCAATTTATTTTTTTAGGACACGTGAATGCAGCCTAGAGCATTGAGCTTCCTCCAATATTGAATCTGATGTGCCTGTGATCTGACAACAATTTCTCGCTTGATACATGCCAATCAGAGATCAACTCCGAGATTAGTCCACTGGCCAGAGTGAGTTCAAGAACCTCCTCTCGTGCTGCGGTGATGAAGGTGGCTTTCCTGCATCCTTCGTTGAGGATGAACACGTTTTTTTGACATAAAAAAGTCAAGAAGTTTCTTACCTCGCATGTAACGTCCCCACACAGTGTAGTGTAGTGTAGTAGCGATAAAAAATGTTCGGTTCTTAGTCCTGCAGTAGTCAATCAAGCTACAGACTCTCTCAGTTGGAATAGAGTCATTGTCAGCTGGAAAGTAAGCAGATGCAATGACTACTTCATGAATACCTACTTTGTCGTTGGATCCTAGTCCACGAGTAATGAGCTCCCCTTGTTGCCTCTGAGGTGACGGAGAATCGCTTTCGCTGTGGTATTTTTGCTCTGCCCTTGAGCTAGTGTCTCGGCTTATCGACCTTGAGCCCCTGAAAGGCGGCGGAGCAGGGACTCTTGGATCATGATCGATAGGCGGTGCATGACTTCCGTTGGAAGCCGTTTGTAGGCACTCCTTGTGCCGTTTAGCAAAGGCAGAAGCAGCGGATCGCTCCTCCGAGCGTTCTCTGCTACGTAGGGGCTTAGAAGGCTCGCCAGCCAAGGCAGACTTTACAGCCTGTTCCTTGGTAGCACCTTTGACAATGGCCATTCTATATCTGCGATTTTACCCAGAAGATAAACGCAGGAAGCACGGATCTTTGTGAAAGTCCATGCGACCAACAGCCGCACGGACTGAAAAGACCCTGGAATTGTCAGAGCCACCTCAATAAACGTCCGAGTCAGAACAGTTAGTAACTGTGCCAGCGTCGTCATGGCTGCTGCAGTCATACGACGAAACAGATGGGGACTGTCAACGACTGTTCGGTAGAATGGCTGTGCCCTACTGCACGCCACTAATATCCACAACCGTTGGCGGAGAGGATGTATTCGCATCCAGGGCTGGCTCTACATTCTTCCCTGAAGAGTCTTGTAACATAGAAGTTACGGAGGAGGATGTGCTGGGTGCAACATCCGAAAGTTTAGTTTTTTTTTTTGGTTGATATTCATAGCTTTCCCACGAGTGCCCGGGAAAAACGGTCACCGACGACTTCACCCAGTTGCCACCGGAAAACTAGATTAAAATTGAAGGTCGACTGATACTCAGAGTCCACATACTAGCGACCTAGCACCCTCCTGGCCAAACATCCCTCGGCGTATGCTGTTCCACCTTGGAGTTAGGGTACGTTTATAAAGAGATACCGCTCTCGCCCGACCAAATTTAGTCAGCACTTATGACATTATTTACTTTACCATTAACACGTACATTCGCAAAGTACGCCTCAACTCTAAACGCGCCCTCTAAATGTACAACTAAAAGGTCCTCAAATGTAATAAGCCTGCTTCCGCTCGCCACCATGTGCGGGTAAAGGTCGCACTGCCAAGGGCAGGACAGTTACGGAAAGATGAGCATCAGTTCATCTGTTGGTCCCCTTGTCATACCTCTCGGCCGATGAGTTAACTGAATTTTAACAGGGTTAACAGGTCATTGACACGTCCACAGTGTATGAGTCACATGTGTCAAATAGCGTTCCTCCCCGTTCACTTCATAGACGTGAACGTGAACATGTGACTCATGAAACAAAGGTAGAATGAACGATTTTTTGGAAGGAGGCGAGGTAGTAATGTCGACGAAAAAGGGTCTTCTTTGTTTAACTGCAGCAGTTAACAATATATAACTATTGTTAGGACTTCTTTCGCGTATGGAAACGATTTTGTGAAATCCAGATTCTTCTCTATCTGTACTGCACAATCGCTTGTTAGTCGCATTACCTTCGAAACAGCCGAACTTCCTTCGATCGACCACTGGGCGAAAACGTAGTATCAAAAGAGACTTAGCCGATGGCGTCTCCGGGGTACAAACTGTAGGATTTCCATGGATGAGGCGGCTCCTATGCCCTGTTGTAAGGCAGAGAGAGAGAAAGCGGAAATGCGATTCTCTGCCTCGTCACTGCCAAGAAGCAAACGCAACGTATGGAGGCACCAAGTGCTTATTACAAATTACAAGGTCAGACTGCCTTCTTCTTGCAAGGACTTCCTCACCGTTGATTTGCCTCAATCACACCAATAGAACCAATCACACATCTGGGCCAAATGTACACGTCTGATATTATTTTGTTATCATCATCATCAATGTGACCCGATAGCCATACGTCGGTGTTTGGCAGCCGGAATCGTACACTCCATAGTTATTGCGTTCGCGCGAACTTGTCCTACAGTTTCGGAACTTTCACCTCTCACCTACTGAGCACTCTCAACGAGCTCTCGGTCGTCCACGCAATCTGAATCTGTCAACTCGTTGTGCATTCATGACTTTCATCGGTATGCGATTATCTTCGCTTTTGTTGTACACTCACAATTTATGAAATTTGCTTTGCTATAGCGGAAAGTAACTTTCCTCGGAGGTAGACGATTCAAGAGTACTTTTCCAGAAACAGTGAGCCGATGTTCCGAAGAAATTATTGGCCCAATGCTCACAACCTGATGTTGAAGGGGAACATGAACTTGTCTCGTTATTGGAATAATTTAGTCCAATTCGTTGGACATCAGAGGAGAGAGAATTCCGCCCTGAGGGCACCCTCTGGTACATCCTGCTTCGATGGTCTTTGGTCCAACTGTTTTATAAGAATATTCCTTGAAATGAGCATGTTACCCATCTACCCTATCAGCAAAGGGTCGATTTCATGCTCGTTTGCCCCATCGATGCTGGTAAATGAGGCGTTACCTAACGCCACTTGGATGTCGATGGATGCACCCAGTGCAAACTCTTTCTGAGACACACTCTTCTCGAGCTCACTGGTGAGTTCATGAAGGGCAGTTTCTGTCGATTTACCTTCTTGGTAAGCATGTTTCCTGCTGTTCAGTGGCCGCCTGGAAAGGTATACATCCCTTAAACGCAAACGTTCCGTCAGTTAGCCTTAGATTGCCCAGCATTTGGCTACTATCTTTAACGAGGATTCGCCTAAGTTTGGCCGTGACCTGTGTGCAGTTGTTTCCTTCACAGAAGCGTCTCCACGATGATCTTTTTGGGGATCTTATGTCCTTTTTGAGGATTTTTTGGGCCTATTGGTAATAAGTCGAATCCGCGGACAAATTTGTCTTCAAATCCCCATTAAGGAGTTTCCTTGTAGCCCTTCTCTTCTGTGCCAAGTCCGGATTCCACCAAGGTGTGCTTTCTTTCTTTGCCAGGCGCATTGGGCAGCTGTGCTCGTAGGCGTCTACTATCCGATTGGTTAGTAAAAGTGTCGCCTCCTCAGCCGCCTCAACAGATTTTATTTGGCAGCTCGGTGACGGCAAGGTGGTCTGAAAAATTTCCTTATATTGCCTCCAGTTGGTTCTGCGGAGATTTCGAAAATGTGCCCTAGGTGTGTGACCCAGGTTTAGTTCGAAGTCAATGCGACGATGGTCTGATAGGGTGATGTCCCTGGAGACCCTGGATTTGTCAGGCCATTAGAAGCTAATGTGATATCAATCAATTCTCTCGTTGCAGTTGTGACAAATGTAGGCTCATTGCCCTGCTCAAAATCAGCCGTAGCTAGATACTCGGCGAGTTCGGATCCTCTTGAATTGATGTCGTTGATTCCTCCTCAACCTACATGATGCGCGTTGGTAACGCATCCGGCGATTGTGCCTATGCCCTTCTTTGGCGTAGTCTACCGCTTTGATGAAGCTCGCTGTTTGAACTTCGGTGCTGTCATATGGAAAGTATGCCGAAGTGAAAAGGATTTATTTCATAGTTCCCTGGCCAGGTACGAATACTTTATATTCACAGTGGTGTCACCATCACTTAGATCGTTGATCAGTGTTGCCTGTGTAGGTTGAGCACAATGCAAGAGCGAGGTTTATCGTCCCCTGGGTCATAGCATAACTCCGCATGCCGGAAATTTAGACTTCTATTTTTTTGCCAGTAGCATCAAGCCAAGGTTCTTGGATTAGGCAAAGTAATGTCTTGCAAGCATTGATCGGATGACTGATTCAGTTGATTCAGGGATGCCGATTGTCAGGAACATACCTGGCAAGTCGGCCGGCGCGTTGTCCTAGTTTGCTGTCATACAGCAACCACGACTCAGTCCGGAGTTCATGTTGGACTCTCAACTGTTGAAGTACTTCAGGTGCCCTTCTCTCTTCCTCTGGAAGAGTTCATGTTGGACTCTCAACTGTTGAAGTATTTCAGGTGCCCTTCTTCCTCTGGACGCCAGATAAAGCACTTCTTGACTACCGGCAAGTCACTAATCTTTTGAAGGATTAGATTTGCGCCTTCCCAGTTAATTGTTCCTTAGCCAAGTTTACCATCTACGGGTATACCGTCAGGTGAGCACCTAGGCTTTACGCCCTTATCTCCCCGTCCTTCGGGCGGTTTGGACCTTTAGCGTTTTATTGACATGGTCTTATTGTCAAATCTGTGGCAAAAAGGCATAACCACATAAGTCCATTTTTCGTATTTTTCAGGAGAGCAATTTAAAGTTTCAAATATTTTTGTGTAAAAGGTTTTATGGGTTCTAAGATAATTTTCTTTCAAAATGAGTGAGGTAATTAACGCGGAATAAGATGTTATTTTTTATTTTGACATAATTATAATAAAACCGAAGTAATAGCAGAATATGCAACTTATGTGATTATTCCTTTTAGACATAAGTTTTTCATAACCAAATAACTCAACTTATGTTGTTATGCCAATTAAAAATCGCCGGTTTGCATAGCAATATCTTGAGTTATGCTGTTTGTCCATATCTTCTTAATGTGATTTGCATAGAATATCTAGAAATATGTTGTTTTTCTATTTATAATTATCTACTGATATCTGAGTTACATTGTTGATAGATGCTGAATTAGTAATTGGAAGCAAAGTGTAAAAACGGAGATTTATTATTTATAGTAAAACAAAATAACATATTACTACGGTTTTATTGGAATAAAAAAGATGGTAAATTATTGAAAATATATTTTTTCGTGTGAAACAAAAAAGTCTTCAACCAATGAATTCTATAATAAACAACTTTAAATTAAAGAAAAAACAACACAAACATCCAAATTCATCAGTTTTACAAGACATATTAATAAAAAACGAAAAATACTCATTGATTTTCCACTTTACTCATCCGAAATTTCTTCGACGATTAAGTCTGAATCTGTGTATAAAATTTAATAAACTCAGAAGATCCTTATTCTTCTCGGAGGATATGATAGGTTTTTTTTTAATTTGATTGAGGTCATCGATTGATAAATTGTTAGTACCTAGTTTTTTTTTTTAAATTAGTATATTGAACGGTTCATTTTCTTCCAATGACGTTTTATATTCGATGATACCAAATTTCTCCCGGATACATTTTAGCCACTTAACATCATGCCATAAAAAAATTGTTTCCATTTTCGTCAATCTTCCTCCAAAAAATGTATATTTGGATAATGCGGTAACATTTTTTTTCTCTCGATGGCAGCATGATCTACGTCACACTCCATGTGAGTGTGACCAGGGACTAAAAACTTGTGTTCAATACCCTGCACACGAGTCACTATAAAATATAAATAATTCCCACATTTCTTTATTTGGGATCTTTCAAAAATTTTAACAAGCAAGAGGCAATCTCATTCGCCCCTCTTTTGGCTAAGCCTTCATGTCACATGAAACAATATGTCACATTCGCACTATAGCACAAGAGGCCCACTGGCTTCAGTGCTGCGAATCCCTTCAGGTTCTACAATATGGCACATTGGTTTTGCAATCGTGCACCCTTAGATTAAACGTCCACAACAGACGTTTATAGAAACTGAAGCCTGAGCTGCAGCGTCGGAAGGCATTGCTGCAGGTCGAAGTTATATGTCACTGTATTTTAATTGTTTCGAGCCAAATCCTTACCACGTTTCTGCATTCCGTACGCGGTCTCAGCTTCATTATGATGGATAATTTGCTGCTCATTGGCTTTCTTGAACTCGTCACCTGGAATTTACTAAGGAAACTTAACATTATATCAAAACTCAGCATGGTGAGATAATCTAGTGATACACTAGGGTGCTAGCGGCATTACGACACGTGTTCATGTTGTACTAACTTGCGAAAACAATACTGCATCATGCTACCAGGCATGCAGTTATCTAAGATTTTTAACGAATAAAACACAACCATCTCGTTCACTTATCCGCCAGACCATCTTTCGGTATTACTTCACAGGGGCGGTCTCAATGTCTCTACGTCCTGCTTCCACGTTCTGCAGAACATTATTGTATGCTACAGACAAACCACTCACTGAGGCCTATTTTGTCCGCATCCATCTCCAGTGTGGGAACGATTCTTAACATTTGCACTCGGTATTGCAGACGAACCTTTAATTTTAATTTCACCCTCAACCTGCCAGGATCGAACTTTCAAGGTATAGAACGTATTCTGCGTACTGATAATTTCAGGCGATGCTATACACTTCTCAGTTCTTCCTAGGATGCTTTGTCGCCTGACGGGATTAAGCTTCTGCGTATCATTCAGGACTCTCAAGTCCAACTTCAATTAAGTAGGTATACCAACATTAAGGTGGGGATTATGCTACGTTGTTCGACGTACAATATTTACTTCACAATGCCAAACCTATTCTTTCCGAATTTCAGCTTAACAAGCAAAATTGAAACAATTTCAAAACCTACAAGCCCCAGCCCATTTTCGATCTCGTCAGTAGACCTCAAACGACCAAAGGAAATTTTTATTCGGTAAAAAATATTGAAACAATATGGTGGTGATTATACCTTAAATTCCTTATTTAGAACTCCTCAATTTAATGTTTATCTCCTGTGCCGAAAAAAAAAATATACTGATCATCTACGCCACTCCTTGACAAAAAATAATCTGAATTTGAAGCACAAACGTATTTTTTAAGGCGAAAAACTTAACAGGGAAGAGTACTCGAAATAAGATTATACACATAAAATGGTAGCTACGGAGTGGAGTCTAAGAAGAACCTCCAGGGCGGTGGAAGGTTGGATTATCCTGGTTGCAATATTTTTGAGGAGAGTATGCAATTCTTCATTGTTACATTAGTGATGCTACGCCGGTTCCCTAGGCTCGCCAATTTAACTGATTCGAAGCACATATTGGGGGAAAAAACCTTTATCTAAAAACCTCTGGCAGAGTCCTTTCTTTAGTATGCTTTTACCTATAAAGGTTGATAGGGAAATTCAAAGTTATGGACAATTTTCGAAAATTTTTGAAAGCTCAAAATGCGATTTGGGCTGCCGTGACTTCGGAACGCGGATAGACCGTGTCATTTGTAGCAAATGTGAGCGCCAACGCTCTACAAGTTTGCCGGATCTTAGAAAGACAGAGAAGGCTTCCGAGATATGGAAAATGAACGATTGCCAAACACATAAAATTGCGATTATTTCACTAACATCGATCGTACATGCTACCTACAGGAGTCAAATTTTACACCTTAAAAGCAGACAAGACTGAATACCGGTTACTCGTACATTAAGCTTAAAGCATTCTATAGCCAGTGTGAACGACCATGCTATAAGTATGCTTAAAGTTTAAATTATGGATAAATATGTACGAGTAACCGACACTGAGTGAGTTATTGTGTGGGATGGCGAATGCTGTACACTTTGCTGTACATTTCCCAATGCTGTACGACAGGTGAAAATGCTGTACTGTACAGCAAAATGCTGTACGTATGGTCAGCTTAACCTAGAACCTATCACGTAGACCCGCTACAAAAAAGCGAAATGACCCATTGTAATGGTTTATCTCATATCAAATTCGTAAGAAGCAACTGCAAAATACTAGTTATTCATCAAATGACTTGAACTTATTACTAAATGAATGAGACTTTTCACTTTTAGACAAGGAGGTTAATTTTCTCATTCACGCAAATAGTCGAAAATCTTTGCCAAAATGTTATATTATACTATTGCTTTCATGTCGCACTCTTGCTTCTGTTATGTCCCTCTGTTTGGCGTATGCAAGAAATTTGGTTAAAAGGCATATTAAAACTTTAAACTATTTTATTCACTGCAATATAACAGCAAATATTATAGTATTTAAATACGAAAAGAAGAAAAACATACAAAGTAATATAAAATGTAGTCTAGCTGGTCTAGCGGTTAGTGCGCGCAACTTCGGTGCACAGGGTCATGAGTTCGAATCTCACCGTGGATCATGGTGTTTTCCGAACTCACGAGCTTGTGACGGACTATGATCTCACTCAGATGTTAAACGAGTACCCATTTATGGGGATAAATAACACTGCTGAACGTGATGCTGATCTCATTACCTCAACAAAAAGCAGATAGATCTGGGAAATAGGATGTCACTAACACATCCTGCGGCCTTAGTCCAATTTTGGATTGTCGCGCCTGTTATTTATTTTTTAATATAAAAGATACAATTTGCTATTTAGATATTTTCATTGATATTATGTATATTTTAATTTATAGAGTCTTGATTTGCTCTATTACCCGTATATTCCTTCAACGCCAGTAGTACATTTTTTCTTGTTCTCGCGAGCATATCTTAACAGCTTGGATATGCTTTGTCTTGGGAAAAACGACATAACACAAGTTATGGAAGACGAATCGCTGTTTTAAACATTGGAATAATACTATAAGTTGAAATATGTTAAAGAAATTTGCTCATGACAACTTGGAAAAATAACATAAATAAAATTATAATAAGCTGTAATGTTCTTTTCCAAATTGGAATAATCACACAAGTCTAAATACTTTGAGTCCTATGCGATTTTGCGAAATGGAATAACAACATAAGTGTACACAAGAAATCGGAAAAACAACATATCTCAACTATGTTATTTTTACTCACCTTGTGCAACGTTCTGTATTGACGAGAGTTCGACAAGGAATAACATGGTAATTCGAAATTATGTTGTTATTCCCATTGTTAACACGGTTCATCATGAGATATGTTGTTTGGTTTTCTTACGATAACTTCTGACTTACTGCACCGATTAACGCCATCTTTTGACACAATATAGAACAAAAAATACCGAATGCGACGAATTACTCAACTCAATTTTGACATAAGTCGAGTTATGTGCTTATGCCTTTTTGCCACAGAAATAAGAGTTCGAATTTCACCGTGGATCATGGTGTTTTTCGAACTCACGAGCTTGTGACGGACTACGATCTCACTCAGATGTTGAACGAGTACCCATTTATGGGGATAAATAGCACTGCTGAGCGTGATGCTGATCTCATTACCTCAACAAAAAGCAGAAAGGATCTTGGAAATAGGATGTCACTAACACATCCTGCGGCCTTAGTCCAATGCTGGATTGTCGCGCCTGTTATTTATTTTTATTGTCAAATGGGGATTTCTTCATCCAGTGAATGCACTCACCTTCAGACACCCAACAACCTCCAGCCACCTCGAGGCCAACTCCTTGATGGGCAAAGACCATGGTCCCCTTAGGGATACCCATCCCCGAGTTACACTATTCGCTAAAGACTTCTCTTTAGCAGGTGTGATCATGTTTCGGCCACTATTGGTTAAGCCTCACGTGGAATTCAGATGTGCACATCCCAGGCTCGTTGGACCTGTGACTACTCGTTTGCTTAAAGCAGACTCGTAGCGCTGCTAGTCAGCAATGCGATTCGGACCTAGTAGTTAGATATAGGCGCGTAGGCATTTTCCACCAAGGCCGTTCTCCCTAACTAGCCCCTTCGAGGCTCTGGTTATGCGAAGCCGCCAGCTCCGAAGCTCACGCGATTAACCGTATGGTTATCCCCCCCCCCAAGGAACCACTTTTATCGTGCTCGGCCTATATATCACTTCTCTCCCGTAAATTATGGGAGGAAGTCAGTCATGCCAAGAGCTAGCCGTACATAACTAGAGAGCCCGGATGGTCTTTGTACAGATCTACACCATGGCGTATCAACCATACCAGGGTCCTCCCTGCCCTGCTCAGGTACGTGGTGACGCAACTCACCAAAGATCTGTGTCACACTACAAAACCGCGCTGCGTCACAGGGACCTAGACCTCTTTGCGCGGTGTTCCTTAGCCAGGTAGCCGTGGGTTCGTCGGCAAAGTTTAACCTACCGACTGGAAGCAGAGGTTGACACAGCTGCCAAAAGGCCCTTCCGAAGCTGCTTAGTCCGTTCACTTCCGTAGCCTGCAGGGCGGGCGTTGTCATATAAGACATACCCCTCGGCTTCGAGAGCTGTGACCGCAATGGAAACGCGCTTCATCGTCCTGCGCTTCTTATTGGCTATGTCCACACATGTGCGCTTTCGTCTTCACTATCGTCTTCAAGCTTCGTATCCACTTTCAATATTGAACGTGTCGTTGATTGCGTCAAGTGAACAGAAGAGATCAATGCCTCATTCTATCCACACCTGTTGATTATTTATCGGGAAATATGTGTCGCGGCTTTGATCAGGACGGGTAAATGATAAATTCTTTCATGAATAGTATGAATAGATGATGAGTTGTTTATATTTAACATTAGCAATCGCGTTCAAGAATGAATGCGTTTCTTCAATAGCGCAGGCATCTCAAGTTTCAATTGTCAAGATGATGAAGACGAACGAAAATTGAAACTGTCTAGCCAGGCACATTGGCCGTTTTTTCGGATTCGTTAAGTCTACCGCGCGAAATTGGTATGTATCGGTAAAAAAAAGAATTTTACTGTTTTTTGTCTGTTTAATTGTTTAAATTTCGAATTTCGTAGCATTTTACAATCGTGTACTTTAATTTCGCAATGTGAAAAGTATTGAAACTCTTCAATCTCGGTCTTTGTCGTTTAAATATTAATTTGCACTGTTTTCTATAATTATGTATGTTTGCAACGTTGTATTTTAATTACCTTTCCTATGTCTGTGACTGCATTAAAAAATTAAGTTCAAACACGGAATGGATCAATCTCAAAAATGGTCAATTACTTATCGCATTAATTAATCGCCTCACTGTAGTCATCCAGAGAACAGAAAATAAATTTCCAATCGCCTAACGATAAATCTTCTTCGCATAACCCGCAACTGGTAACAAAGGACTAATTGGTTTGTTTGTCAAAGCAAAAAGCCATTCGAAATCATCCTCTTCACGTTTTACCTCTTTCTACCCGTAGACCAGATAGTCCTCCCGTTTCCAGTCCAGCCATCAGCAGCAGCCAGTGCCAGTCTCCTCGACCTTGCCCTGCCGTCTCGTCTCTGTGTGTCTTCCCGGTCCACTCTGTCATACTTAAAATCGCAACGGACACAAACGTACTCGGACCGCCACCAATGTTTACATAATTATCTCCCAAATGGACGTAAACTGCAAACATTTCGTCTAAACTTTTTGAAACCATCACAAAATGGTCTCTAGGCCTTTCAGAGTGGATATCTGGGGGCACTCAGTCAGGGCCCTTGGTTGGCCCCACATTGTGGGGAGGAAAAAGGGTGCACTCGCTTGTGGACAGTGCGGTGGATGGGCAACGAAACGAACATCCAAAGACGTTCTGAGCGTGTCCGCGCTATATGTCCAGTCCACAATAGCAGCGCGAGCGAGTACGTTGCTAACGTCGTCCAACGCACCCGAACGAGATGCTGTCAGAATCCATCATGGCCGCCGACACTTTTCTCATTTCCATATCGTTCTTCACTTCGCCGTCGTCTTCTTCGTTCATATCGTTCCGTTCAGCCACTACTTTTCTCACAAATTCCCATTCAACTACGTTCCACTCAGCACTCACTTCCATTCGGTCCCGTCTAATGCACCCATTCTGACAGTTTGAGAAGCACCCACCATTCATTCTCCCGTGTCCGTTTTATTTACCCATCGCCGCGACATGTTTGTATGCGTGCACGATCCACTCGCACCGTCTCCCTCCTGCGCATGCAATCAAATTGGAACGCACGAACTGGCCGGAACGTGTACCATTGCGGTCCACGGCGAAAACGGACCATTGAAACGTTTCGTGTTCGCGTCACTTTGTGTCGACAAGGGAGGACTTTGCCGAAAATTTTCTCTGTGTCCACCCGCCGAGCGCTCGTTTTTAGTGAAAAACTGTGGAAAACCCATGAAAACTTGGTGAAAAGTGTGAAATTGAACGTGTCTGGGAGTTTTGTGCAACAATTTCAAGTGTTTTGCAGCTCGGCTGAACGGTGGAAGTGAATTTTTGTGTGTCCGCGCGCCGTGTGTGTTGAAAAACGCGAGAAAACGAGCTCCGCCGTTGTCGTCGTCGTCTTCGTTGCCGTAAATTCACATTGGTCCGGGGAGCTCGCGCGAGGAATCGAATTGAATTGTCGTCGCGGTTGCGGTTGTCTCGAGAAAAAGATTTGTGTGTCCCCCGCGAGTGAAGAAGAAAAGTGTTTCGTGTAAAAATTCGTACGAGCAGAAAATTTTGGGAATATCCTGTCGCCCCCCTGTGAAATTGTGCAGCGAAATGTCCCAGGAAGGATCGTTGTCTTCGTCGTAGGGCGACCAGCCGAACGCCCTGAAAAGTGCGCGTCGCGGCTGCCCGTGTCGTTCCCGTTTCAGTGAGCGGTGGGTGCCCCTCGAGGCGCGGGCCCCATCACGGTCTTCGTCGCCGCGGTCTGTGCGGAAAATTCCACCACGAGTGCCCGAGACAAGGATTTCGTGTCCTCCGCGGGTGGAGTGCGGTATCGTCGCGAGTGTCGTGAGTGATCCCCTCGTCTTCGGTGCGTGCTGGTGCTGGGACCCCGTTGTCGGTCCCTTTGTCCCCCAGTTGTTGTCCCCGTGCATCCAGCGTTGCTGTTTGGATTTTGTTCGAGATTTTCACGTTGCCCGTGTGTTCTCCGTATGTGAAATTTCCAATTTCAAGGTAAATTGTCTCAGTCGTCCCATGGAAGGCCCGACCGGGCGGTCGGGCTGAATGTGTTTTTCTTGGTGACCCGACCCGACCCGACGCACGCTGCTGACGACGGATACGGCGCCGCACCCTCGCTAGTGCCTGGGTGCGAGATTGGTGGCGGCGACCCAAGTGTATGTGGAGCCTTTAGGATCGCCCCCCGAACGCAACCCTCCCGACATGATGATGAGACACGGAAACGACGACCGACAGCAACGATAAATTTCAAAAGATTCACCGAAAAACTATCGCACCCCGTCGCACTGTGGATATATGCGACAGCGACGACCTACGACGAAATCCGCAACAGTGGCGCGCCTGTGTGGAGTCCTCTCGAAAATGGGAGCCACCGCATGGCGACGCAACTTTGAATTTTTGTGACGACGGACATGACGACACACGACAAA
Source organism: Microchrysa polita (assembly GCA_949715475.1). Lineage (NCBI taxonomy): Eukaryota > Metazoa > Arthropoda > Insecta > Diptera > Stratiomyidae > Microchrysa > Microchrysa polita. The sequence goes on along the minus strand of OX454420.1, from coordinate 24,905,164 downwards.
ATCCATTCAGCGCACAATACCGGGCGGCCGCGCCGTATCCGTCATCGCATCGCGGATTGATTGGAATCTCTTTCAATCGGTCGGTCGCGCGGCGGGTCAATTTGAATTCAAATTGCCTGTCAATCAAAAAATCATCCAATTGGTGTCCACCGTGACATTAACCCTTTCTCGTGGCGATTTGCTCTATATCTCTGCTGCGTGTCCTCTGTCTTTTCCTTTTCTGGTCGCGACAGTTCACCCAGCCATCCATCATTCGTGTCTTTGTGCTTTGTTTTTCTTGTTTTGTGGGGTAATTGGTCTTGGGTCGTCGCGCTCCGCGCGGTCTCTTTTTGATTGTCGCACAATGTGTCGGGTGCAAGGGAGATAGCGCGAGACGATGGGAGCCATTGATTAACGATATGACTGTAAAGTGACACGTAAAAGTGTTTGGACAAATCGGGAAGAAAATTAATTTGATAAATCGGTTAGTGAGGAGATGAAGGACTATACGATTTTTACGCAAGAGATTCCTTAATGGGGAGATTTCAATATCATCTGTGGCGCCAAATTGTGATGATGCTATTTGATTTATATTAGCCTGAAACGATCGTATCTGCAATCCTTTTCCGCGAAATCGTAACGGTTCTCCAGATATTCAATGTTAAAATTTGACATTTCTCTGGGGTAGTTCAATCAGTCTTCAATTGGAAATTGGGAGTATTCTTGCCTCAGTTTGATGGGAATCAATAGCAGCAATATCCTATTCACTAGAAGTTTTCCCAATATCATGAAAAGTGGCTCAAATCCAGCCTATCAAATGGCGAGATGTTTATAGAGTTTTGTAACTCTCGTCAGTTCGTCATTGGTGGGACTCTGTTTAAACACAAAGATTGCCACTTATCAACCTGGACTTCTCCAAATGGCAGAACTGAGAACCAGATAGACCATATTGCTGTTTCCAAAACGTGGAGAAACTGTGTCCTGGACGTTAGGGCGGCACGTGGTGCTGATATTGGCAGTGACCACCATCTTGTCATCGCAAAAATGCGCTTACGAACGGCAGCAATCCAGCGTCCTAACCGTGCAAATATTTGCCCTAGGTATAATGTGCAGAAGCTCAAAATTCCATCAACCAAGCGTGCGTTCTCCACCGCTTTGCACGAAAAAGCTAATGCACCACCACCAAATGAGAATCCGACAATTGAAGATAGATGGAAAGTCGCTAAGGATTCATTTATTTCATGTGGCGAAGAAATTTTAGGACGATTGGGACCATTTATTAGCGACTCTACTTGGTCTCTTATCTCAGCACGCAAGAGAGTTAAGGAGCAGATTAACTCAGCTGCTGACGATTCAGCTAAAGAACGATACAGAGCTGAATACCGTTCGCTCCAAAAAAGCGTTCAGAGGAGTGTAAGACGTGATAAGCGTAACAATATCAACGCACTTGCGAAGGAGGCAGAGGATGCGGCTCTCCGCGGTGACAGTGGAACACTCTTCAAACTTATAAAGCCATTAACTGGCAGATCTTTATTAACGGAACATCCTGTGAAAGATAAGGAAGGTGTTCTGCTCGTTACCGAAGAACAACAGCTACAAAGATGGAGAGAACACTTTTTAGAGGTCCTGAATAACACTTTCGGGCCTGCAAGTGTATCTTCGTTGCCAGCAGAAGACGTCCCTCAAATAGACGGCATTAGTTCCGGTCCACCATCCAAAAAGGAACTAACAGACGCTATCAAATCAATGGACGCCGGTAAAGCCCCGGGGATTGATGGAATTCCGACAGAATTTTTAAAAGCGGATATTAACGCTACAGCGGATATTCTTCTTCCCTTCCCTTCTTCTACATCATAACAAAGGTATCAGATGGAAATTGTTTGATCACCTTCAACATCTTGACTACGCTGACGACATTTGTCTTCTCTCAACTAATACGGATGATGTCGCTCAAATGACAGAAGCTCTAAATTGCGCAAGTCGTAATGTGGGGCTGAAAACCAATGCTGCCAAGACCAAGTTTTTGAGCACATATCCAGGTGGGCAAAGCGGAATTTGTATTTCGGGACAGGCAGTCGAAAAAGTTGATGAATTTTGCTATCTCGGAAGCGTAGTTACAGCAGATGGTGGAGCGGATGCTGATGTAAAATCACGGATAAACAAGGTTAGGGCGGCTTTCTTCAATTTGACTCCTTTCTGGCTAAACAACAATATTTCCAGACGCACCAAACTTCGAGTCTTCAATTCCAATGTGAAATCTGTGCTGCTATATGGCTGTTCAACCTGGAAGGTGACTAAAGAGATTACTGATAAGTTGCAAATTTTTGTAAATCAGTGTCTACGGCGCATCCTACATATTCGTTGGCCGGAGATCATTTCGAACGAGGATCTCCTCACTATAACTGGCCAAGAAAGGATAGGCACTTCGATCAAAAGACTTAAATGGCAATGGATAGGTCACACCTTCCGAAGAGGGCCCAATAACATCGCAAAAAAGGCCCTGAACTGGAATCTACAGGATTCCGGAGCAAGACGCCGTGTTGGACGGCCAAGGAACACATGGAGAAGATCGCAGCTAGCGCCGTTGGCGCAAAACAGAACGAGGTGGAGAGTAGGCGTAGTTAATGCCCTATGCCCCACAAGGGGTTGACAGGAACTAGAGAGAGAGAGAGTTCAGTCTTCAATTGGAAATTGGGAGTATTCTTGCCTCAGTTTAATGTGAATCAATAGCAGCAATATCCTATTCACTAGAAGTTTTCCCAGTATCATGAAAAGTGGCTCAAATCCAGCCTATTCTAAAACAAGGAGACTCATGTGATCCTACGAATAGGTCGATTGTACTTACCTCAATTCGTCGAATGCTTTTGAAATTCTTATTAACTGCCAATTAATGTCTAAACTCGCATAATCTCATCAGTGACAGTCTATACAGTATTCGTGCGCTCGTTCAACCGGTGACCCGATGACATATCTCACAGGGCGATGGAATCGTTGTCTCCATAATTTTGGTGAAGCTAACATGGTTGCTTTGGATATCCCAAAGGCTTTCGACCGTGTTCGGCATCCAGTTCTACTATCAAAACTATTTGCTTTTGGTATCCATCCCTCATTAGTAAGTTGGATTGGAAGTTTCCTATCTGACCGGTCAACTGCTGTTAATGCAATTAGCACTTGAGTGCCACAGGGCTCTGTCGTCTCTCCAACTCTTTTTCTAATCTACATCAATGACCTTTTAGCCTTAACATCCAAACCTATGCATAGACGATAAAACTCTCGATTTTGAATATTCCTTTGATTCTGTAGTCGATTCCCGGAGAACACTTCATCAATCCAAAGACAATCAATGTTCACATCGTTGAATCAGGATATTTAAAAAAAATATTCTTCTTGTAGCGAAATTACAATTGAAATTGAATTGAATTGGATGGCAAAATACCCCCATATCATAGTTCTGAATTGGCCTCATAGAATTCTCAAATTTTGACCATTACGACAATTTCGCAAAAAGGATTGCAGATTCGATTGTTTCAGGCCAATATTAATGTAATAGCATCATCAAACTTTGGCGCCAGGGTTATGAAATCTCCCCCGAAACATGTTTCAAAACAATTCGTTCAGATATTAAACTTGTTGTTTCACTTTAAACTGTTCGCAAAGCTCAAAATTCCTGTATGCACGCAGTTTCACTATTATCAAATAATTCCGTTATCTGATTAGAAATCTACTCACATATCGATTCTACTCGCATATCGTAAAATCTCCTGACATGATGTAGTATGAAAGTAAATTCCAAGAACTCATCGGAAGACTTAAGCGAGTAATCTTGATTTTGATACTAATTCAAAATTTACCGTTATTTCTTATGCTGACATTTTTATTTGCAGCAAACTGATTAGATAATCACAACAATAACTTTTATAGCGCATTTCAAGACTGAACTGACACCTTGACCGATAATTACAAGACAAATTAAAAAAGTTCATCATGTTTTTGTTGGCATACGTTATCAATTTCCGCCGTTAATTTTCTACCTTTTAGGTTTATATCATAGATCGTCTTATCACTGAAACCAATGCGATGTTATGACTTTTTATCCCGCAGCCACGCGGTTTCTGATTCACTCTACCTGCCGGTAGTCATATCGAATCTATAGGGCTACAAGCAGGGCTTATGAGATTATGATATTAATTTCTTGTACAAATTGTGTAAAGCAGAGCTGTCCAAATTGCGGGTCGCATGCGGTCCTCTAACGTTGTCCGTGTGACCCGGCAAGATATGTCATTATACATTGGTACGAACGACATTTATGTCTCCATGAAATGGAGAAGGAATTTTTTCAAATATAAATGGACCCACATAAGAACAGTATAAGTGCAAATTTCTCGCGATCAAAATTGTTATTCGCATAAACAGTGGCGGTAACCAGCAATTGTACCTGAAGGAGGGCTGAGGTTGTTGTTGTAGTAGCGGCACAAATGGGGAAACATTCAGTAAAGTTGCACATTTATCATTCGAAGATGGTGGGCATTCCATCCTCGAGGTCAAGATTTAGGAAAAAAACTGCTTCGATGGGTTGTGTCCATAACGCAAGTGGTGTGAGGTGCGTGGGAGCAGCTGAACAATCGAAAATATGGTCCACGTCATGTGGACTGGTTCCGCAGGCTGGGCAGGTGTTAGCGACTTCATTGTTTATTCGTGACAAATAGGAGTTTAGTCGCGGGCACCAGCCGGATCGAAGTTGAGCTAGGGTGGTACGAGTTGCTCTTGGTAGTGATTCTTCGTCTGGAGATATGGCAGGAGGTTTGATGCCAAGTACACGGTTGTTCGTGAGACTTTGAGTAGCTTTATGAACTTCAGATGTGTGTAAGTCTGCAATGGCCGTCTTGTAGTCGGAGCTCGGAGTCATCGAAAGGAACTTTTTTGTACACTGAGAAAAAAAATCCTGTAAATTCAAAAAATACGCATATGATTCAAAGAGATTCAAATATGATTTTGCTTCATATTTGTTTCCCTTTGAATCATTGTATAATCCCTTTATTTCATAGACTTTTTAATTCAAACAGATTTCCCTTCGAACTAATAAGGTATTCCTTTTGAAAGTCTATCTATAATCACTTTAAATTAAAGTGATACAGTGTCAATTTAATCAGGCCTCAACCATAAATTGAAAAGATTTCCTTTTAATTTAAAAGGATGGACTCTTTGTTTTAAATGCATGAACTCAAAATAATACTTTAAATTACACCAAAAGGAGTAATTTTCACATGGTGTTCTTTCCCTGTGAAAATTACTCAGTTTTGTATAACTGACCTCGCTATAGGTGTTGGCGACATTCCATTTACCTCTTTACGCTCTAAAATGCATAATAAATTACCTGCCTACAGTGGGATTCGATCCCGCGATCTTATGATTTATGACTAACGCCCCTACCTACTACACCACACAGACTATACGGGACGACGTTTATAATTTACACCATACATTGTGACATCGCTCTACCACACTGCCGACCAACTGCGAGTGTAAACAAAAAAAAAATCCTATTGAAAATTTGGATTTAAAGGATTTCCCATTAATTTAAAAAGGTTTCCTCTTGAAAATTTGGATTTAAAGGATTTCCCATTAATTTAAAATGATTTCCTATTGAAAATTTGGATTTAAAGGATTTCCCATTAATTTAAAAAGAATGAATTTGAATTAAGGCGATATATATTTAAAAGGAAAGGATTATATTTAATAGGAATGTAACTCGATTTCAAAAGTATATCGAGTTAATTTTAAGGTTCAGTACTTTACCACTGTTATTTGAATCCCCCTGCGATGTAGAGCTTGCCGCAGATCAGATAAATAGTGTACTCATCTCCGCATATCAAGAGAGCTCTTTCATTCCAAATTACAGGTCTACCCGCAAGGTCCCCTGGTGGAATGATGAACTCGATCGAAAACGGTCTCATGTTAGGAGATTATTCAACTCAGCTAAGCGCTGTGGTCAGTGGGAGGCATACAGGCGCTCCTTAACCGAATATAACACGATGATTAGACAATCCAAAAGGAGGTGCTGGAGGAAGCAATGTGAAGCAATACAGTCTTTACCTGAGGCTGCACGGCTACACAAAGCCCTCCATAGAGGTACCTCAAACGGAGTTGGGTTACTCAAATGCCCGGATGGGTCTTTCACGACTGGTCCCAAGGAGACCCTCCAACTTCTCCTCGATACGCACTTTCCTGGATCTGTCTCCTCAGACAGTCGTCCAGAACACATACAAGGTTACACAGGACAACCGGCTAGATGGCTGGTGAGTCTTTCTGGTGTAATCTTTGACAGTGACAAAGTGAAATGGGCTATTCTATCCTTTGATCCATTTAAGGCTGCGGGGATCGATGGAGTTTTTCCTGCTATCCTTCAAAACTGCCTGGATATCATCCTGCCATACCTTACAGCTCTGTTCAGAGCTAGCTATTATTTTTGTCACATACCACTTGCTTGGAGGAAAGTCAATGTAACTTTCATTCCTAAGCAAGGCAACAAACCTGAGGACTTACCAAAGTCTTACAGGCCCATCAGTCTATCTTCCTTTCTCCTAAAAACTATGGAGCGTTTAGTTGACCAACACATCAGGAATCTGATGTTCATAAATAACCCTCTACATCATTCTCAATTCGCCTATGTAAAGGGCAAGTCGACGGTGACGGCACTTCACAAGCTCGTCAGTACTATTGAAAAATCTATAGATGAAAAGGAGATCGCCTTGTGTGCTTTCCTGGACATCGAGGGTGCTTTCGACAATACTGGTTACGATGCGATTACCAGAGCCCTCGTTATGAGAGGGGTGCCACAGCCTACCATTAGGTGGATTGACGCCATGCTAAAAGGAAGGGAGATTTATTCCTCCCTCGGCGGTCACACTCTCAACATTAACGCTATCAAGGGATGCCCTCAAGGGGGTGTACTCTCACCCCTATTGTGGTCCTTGGTAGTAGATGAATTACTCTCGCTACTTGAGGTGCAGGGTTTTTTCGCCATCGGCTACGCGGACGATATCACTATCGTTATCAGGGGCAAATTCGAGTCCGTTATCACGGATTTGATGACCACAGCCCTAACTACAGTTAACAGATGGTGCACAGCAACTGGGCTAAATATCAATCCACAAAAAACAGTCCTAGTACCATTCACGAGGAAAATTTCTCCTCCTCTTGACCCAATCTACCTAAGAGGTGTGCTCATTAACTACTCCAAAGAGGTTAAATGTCTTGGCATTACACTCGATAGTAGATTAAACTGGAATAGCCACTTGGAAAACGTTCTTAGTAAGGCTACGCGTGTCATGTGGACTTGCCGAAACTACTACGGTAAGACTTGGGGTCTTTCACCCAAAATGACAGAGTGGTTATACTGTACTCTAGTACGACCTGTAATCACTTACGCTTCTCTAGTGTGGTGGCCTAAAACACTACAACGCAACGCAATTAAGAGCTGTAATAAGCTGCAACGACTTGCCTGTCTTGGCATCACTGGTGCTTTTAGCACTACATCTACCCTAGCCATGGAAGCAATATGGGGAATGACGCCACTGCATATTTTCATACAGGAAACTGCAGCATTGTGTGCTTTGAAAATCAACCTATCAACTGATACTCGTATCAGTGATCGGGGACACATGCGTATCCTGCAACAAGTTCCTGGCCTATCAATCTGCCGGGTTTCAGATTACATGATCACGGAACTGCGCTTTGGCAGGAAATTCGCCCTTCACATCCCAGATCGGGCGGAATGGGCTAATGGCAACACGTGTTTGGATCCTAGAAGCATCACTTGGTTTACCGATGGCTCTAAGACCGATCATGGTGTAGGTGCTGGAGTCTTTGGACCCAATACCAGGATCTCGGTTGCAATGGGCAAATGGCCTAGTGTTTTCCAAGCCGAAATTCATGCCATCGAAAACTGTGCCAGGGAGATCTTGGGACGTGGCCTCCGTGGCGCACACATCGCCATCTGCACTGACAGCCAGGCAGCAATTAAGGCGCTAACTTCACACAAGTTTACCTCGAAGATGGTCAGCGAGTGCTTTGACATCCTTCAGAGCCTCTCCAGCCGTAACTCGGTTTCCATCTATTGGGTTCCGGGGCACAGAGGCGTGGAGGGAAATGAATACGCGGACGAATTAGCAAGAGAGGGCTCATCTTCCACACTCATCGGTCCTGAGCCCTTCTGTGGAATTAGCTGGAAAGCTGCTAAAGGCGTAATTGGTAACTGGTCCTCGGTCCTGATGCAGAACTACTGGACATCGCACCCTGGTTTAAGAGTTACAAAGGAGTTAGTGCGCCCCTTCAGCTTCTCCGATATTAAATGTCTGCGCAGGACCGAGCTCAGATTACTAATAGGCTTTCTTACGGGGCACTTTGGGCTCCGCTACCACCTTCATAAAATAGGTCTATCAAGGGAGACCCAATGTCGCCTTTGCCTGGAGGAAGACGAAACCTCCATTCATTTACTACTGGAATGCCCGGCGATCGCCAGGTCCAGGAGATCACTCCTTGGACGTGATTTACTCAGCACTAGTATGATTAGGTGCTCCTCTCTGAAGGATCTTCTTGCGTTTATCAAACGGGTTGATGACCTTCTAGATTAAGGGACTATGGCACAATATACCTTTTAGGTAGCAGTGCCCACCTCTATGGTTAAGTCCAAATTGCTTATTATTATTATTATTATTAATTTTAAGGGACGTTATTTTTCTCGGTGTATCGCTGGACTTCACGCTCTTTGTCCCTGATTGAACGTCTGATACGACGTGGCGGTGGTGTTTTGTCCATGAGTGGGTTATTCGGGTGGTTTGTTCGATAACATCCGACTAAATATTGCTTAGTGAGAAGTTCATTATGGCTCCTTAAAGTCATTAATTTTGTCTCCTGGTGTAGATGATCTTGTGAAGACATCTTAACACAGCCGGTGATGGTGCGTAGTGCTGTGTTTTGGCAGGTTTGAATGTGGCTCCAGTTTGTGTTGCAGAGACCATTTGTCCACGTTGGTGCTGCGTAATTGACCAGGGGGCGACCAATCGCTTTATACGTAGCCAAGAGGGTTTCTTTGTCTGAGGGCTGAGGTCATCCGTATTGCGGGGAAGGGGCGATAAGAGTAATTACATTTTGTCATGTCCCTTATTCTAACGTTCAGGATTTTGTAAATGTTAAAAGAAATATACCATTGACTTTGCACCAAGAGAGATTCCTTTATCGTCGCTACGTAGAATACCGTTAGGTGGGATTGGTTTCTATATTTTCGGCTTAAATTTTCATGGTACATTTAATCTTCTTCCTATGTCGCCGGCACAGAAAGAGTAACATCGCCCATGGATCTATCATGTCGTTTTATCCAAGGATCGTTGTCGCTTTCACTCGATCAGGGCTCGAAATAGAGGGTTATCCGCATAACGCTTTATACGAGCAAGATCAAGGGTAGCATACTTGAAGAAGAAAAATATGAAATTAGGCATTCTCCACAAAGACATTAGGAATAATGAAAATCCCGATTGAAATTGAGCTAATGTTTCCAGGGAGCTTTATCTTCTCAAGTAAAATAGACAGTGGGAGCGCTGGCAGGACTCTTATAACGCATAGAAACCATAATTGATTTTGGAAGAAATTTCTCCTTTTTTGCGAAAAAAAAAATTTTAAAAATGGCAAGGATGTTGCAACTTGTACAGACCATCGGAGCTGATGGCTCTTGATTCAAGAACAAGAATTCATATTTTCATAAAATTTGCAACAAATTGCATTGCTCCATATATTTTGCAATTTTTCCTTTCTCGAATTCTCGCTCTGGGAGGGTCGTTACCTCCCTTAGACCAACCCGTGGTTTTGTCACTGCCTATAAGTATAAACAGGAATCCACCTCGGTATTATCAGGATTGTTACAAAGGAGCGTAATTAATAACTTATCGCTTCGGAAAATATAAAGCCCACTGCCAGATTGAAATGCAACAAATTACTCAATCAAACGGTAATTTTGGAGGTTTGATATTAATCGGAATTTTTTATATAAATAGCCAGGATGAGGATGTTAATACGACTTCAACAATTCTTATACGTACAAATCTGTGTATTCAGAAATTTGATCCCTGTTTCAGACTATCTTATCAATATATGTGTGTACGTAAATATTATTTAGGGACATATTACTGAATTCTGCGTAAGTGTTAAATCCGAGTTATAGATTTTTCAGACTCCAAAATTTCACAATATAAATTGACAGACTATCCAATAAATGATCCGTAGCACTGTTAAGTTTTATGAGATTCTTGAAATGGATGGAAGCTCTTTAGAATTCTAATAACATTTTCAGATCCTTGTGATTATTTGAAAAGGAACTTTTAATGTCGTTTGATAAATGAACCAATTAATTCTATGTTAAGAGGACTGTGACAAGACTTGCTCAGCGTTGCCTGATTGCACTGAGTAAACTGGGCTTCCTCGTTCTATTGACATTGCAGGCAACCAGCTGATGAGCTGACGCGTGTAGCTGCAGCGTCCCTTTTTTCTGGGAGACAATATCGGAGACAGCTCAAGCTGTTTATTATGTAAGGAGAACGACCAGGCATCCATTGGTGAGTGATATGCTCTAAAGCTGGCTACCGTCAGCTGACTTAATAATTTTTTTTCGTTTAGGTCATAGTTGACGCAAGGAAAGTACAAGGTGGGGCACACGATGTGTTTTTGCTGTATATTTTTTTTAATAAAAAACCAGACCGAGGCTAATTTCGGGCGCGGCCGAAATTTGGATACGCTTCGCTCCCCTCGGGCTAAAAGTATTTTCGGGCGTACCTACGACTTGTATTTAATCCCCCTCCCTCCCATACTTTTCCTTCTGTCTTCACAAAAGTTCCGTTGCGTCGCCAAAACAATATTTGTGTCGGGTTTGGTTGGAATAAGTGGGCAAATAAAAATATTTATTCAGAAAATTTTATTGGGGGATGCGGGAGCATGGCCCCATAGTACGATTCCATTTATTTTTACCTTTTCAGTTGCTTTGATAAAGACACATTAATTCAAGGTTTTGTAAAATTGGTGTACAAAATCTTTCTTAGATGAACCTAATTTGGGGAGTTGGGTTTGTATGGCAGCCCCATGATCCCATTGTCCGATTTTACCGATTCAAACATACAAACTGCCTGCAGAAAAAAGAAGCATTTGTACAAAATTTCAGGTTCATAGCTTTTAAATTGGCCGAGTAAAACGCGTCGCAACAGACAGACAGACGGACATCGCCCAATCGACTCCCCAAGTCATGCTGATCATATATGCATACTTTTTATATGGTCGGAGATGCTTCCTTCAATGCATTACAAACTTCATGACAAAGTTAATATACCCTTCGTTGACTCTACGAGCGAAGGGTATAAAAACTTTGGTTTTGCTTGTGAAATATGTTTATTTAATCCATTAGAATTTATTCTATCGAGTCTAGAAAATGATATCGGCCAAGTGGTGGCCGCCAGAGTTGATGATCATATTTGCCAGAATATCGGGCAACAGTTCTCGCATTCCTGGCGAAGCCCTTAAGGTCTTCAAGAGTCTGAGGCTTGTTAACGTAATTCCGCGACTTCAAAAAACCCTATAAAAAGAAGTCTGGAACGCTTAAATCTGATCTGACCGGCCAGTGCAAATCACATAAACGAGAGATTAAGCGACTCGGAAATGCTTCCTTCAGAATATCGGTAGTGGCTCGAGCAGTGTTCGCCGTTGCACCGTGCTGTTGGAATCACATTTTCTCCAGTTCCAATTCATCCAATTGAGGAAGAAAAAATTCATCAATCATAGCTCTGTAGCGCGCGCTGTCCAGAGTCGTCGTTTGGTCCGCGAAAAACGGCCCGATGACTCCTCCAGCGTAAACAGCACAACACGCAGTTACTTTGAGCGGGTGTAATGACTCTTCGTGGGTGATGAATTTTGGGTGCCCCAGAAACGATAAATCTGTTTTTTTCACATAACCGCTAATATAGAAATGAACCTCATCGCTCATGATTATTTTTTAAGAAAAATCGTTCTCCTCTTTGTTGAGATTCAGGATGGCTTGAGCGTACGTTAGACGCATTTGTCGGTTAACAGCTGATGATTGTAAGGAAACTTCTTTAAATCATTCACCAAAATTCTGCGTAGGGACCGCCGGCTAACGCCCAATTGTGTGGCTCGTTGTCTGATCGATATTCTCAGCTGAACGGCTGCTCCGGGGCCGGCCAACCATGGGAATATCTCGTGTTGTCCCAGTGTCTTCAAGGCGAGTTGCCGCAGTGTTTGTCCATTTGGTGTCGGTTGTCTGCGACGAAATTCACGCTGCGCCAACACAACCGACGAATTGTTGCACAAAAAAATGGAAACAATTATTCCGCCTTCTTGAGGAGTAAACTGATTCATGGCTTGTCGATTTGTATTCTGCGTTTGTTTACTTCAAAAACTAGAAAACCTGTGAAAGGGTGATTACTTTTGCCCCACCTTGTAGTACCATTAAAAAAATATGCAAATATAGCTCGGAATTGGATGCAAAACCACGATCGCTGAGCGATCATCACATGAGTCGTTAAAGGAACGTTGTCCTCGACGCGGCCGCACGACAGCAACTCGCTAATTCCATATAAAAACTTGTTTCTCTCTCATTTAAAAAACGAGTTTTTATATGGAATGAGCGAGTCGCTGTCGTGCAGTTGTGTCGAGGAAAATGTACCTTAAAGGTACGTTGTGCTCGACACGACTGCATCGGCTCTAGCGACAGCGACTCGCTCATTTCATATAAAAACTCGTTTTTAGAATGGTCGGTCGGTTTTTTTAACTCGATACCAAAAAAACCGGGATATCGGTACTTTAGAATATCGGGTCCGGTACCAAGTGAACACCGGTTTTGTACCGGGATCCCGGTTTTTGGAACAGGCCTAGTTGGGGTTTTTTTCGGGAAGTTATAAAGTGCGCTTCAAATAGTATCGTTGTTGTTTTTCTACTTCATCGTACCCAATCCCACCCCATACTTGCGCACCATATAAATGCACTGACTTCGATACTGCTTTGTACATATTTTACTTCACCGTATGACACAAGTCAGGATTATAGAAACAGTTTTTTCAAATCGAGTCCATTGCCCATTTAGCCTCGTTAAGTTTCTTCTCAAGATGATAATTAAAGTTCAGATTGCTGATAATGTGAACACCGAGATACTTATAGCTCTTAACAATTTTTATCTATGTCCCGTCCGTCGAAAGTCCATGCCCCATTTCGTGCCAGAATATGACTCTTCTTAAACGCCATCACTTTTGATTGTTTACCGTCAGCTTCCATTGATTGCAATACACCTCTATATGGTCAATCATGCTTTGCAAGTCTCCCGCTGATTTTGCGAAAAACACCATGTCATCAGCGTTTATCCTTTGAACGTTGTTCAAAAAGTATCTACACCGCCAGGCTTACCGTCCAATATGTCGTCCACATACGCCGCAAATACATCCGGCACACACCTCTGACGTTCTTCTCCATTTGTACCGAAAGGGGATGACATTCCAAATCCGTTCCTTATTTGGTATCCTCATATAATTGCTCCAAGATATATCCAATTTTGTACGACATTCCATAGTTGTACAACTTATAAAAAGCGACGGACGATCGATAGTGTCGAAAGCAGACTAAAAATCCGCAAAGAAAGCGTATTGTCTGCGTCCTTGATTCAAGTACACCTCCAAATTATAGAAAACAAAGACATAATCATTCGTGGAGTATCCTGTATGAAATCCCGCTGGATTCTCTGATATCATTTCACCTCCGCTTAACCACCTAGCAAATCTTACTTGTAAAATTGTGGTAAAAACCTTTCCCGACGCATTCAGGAAATAGATACCTCGATATGATGCAAGGTCATCGATATTTGCGGCTTTAAACAGAGGAAAAATCACTGCCACCTGAAATTCCTCTAAGATATCTCCGTGGTCGAAAATACGATTACACTTCGCACATAAAATATCCAGAAGCTATCCTGCCCGGTACTTGTAAAATTCAACGAGAATTCTGTCGGTTCCTGGAGCTTTCTTATCGTTTCGATGGGGAGCGTGTTGTTTTGCTTCATTTCAATGGTCGGGTTGCGTTTTATGCTCCACATCCGAGAGTTAGCCCTCCGTACTAAGTAAATACGATTTGTTTGCGAGTTGTTTCCCTTCATATGGACAGATCGGGTGTTTCAGCATTGTATTTGGATCTATGGAAGAAGCACATTTATTGCAGACCAATTTCCCGCATATGTTACCGTTATTAAGATATTCACGAAATCAACAAAATACGGCGTTATGGTTTGAACCCTCATCGCGCCCTTAGGACTGTAGATATCGATCTGAAATCTTCGAATTTATACGTTGTACAAGCTACAAATTCGTCATTTAACACTTTTTGGGGAACATAACATTTCATCTGCAAGAAGCTTACAAAGGATAATATTCCTAATAGGATTGTTTCATCATTTAAGCTTACATTGCCGAATGATCTTTCATCGCCTTGTGAATCCTCCTTCTGGCCTGCTGGTATTTTCATAAAAGGATTTAATAGGCGAAATTTTCCGAAACGTCACTCAACAAGAACTCCCAAATGAACATAAATACTTTTTCTAATTACAGTTTTTACTACCAAAATGTACGAGGGTTACGTACCAAACTCCAATCTCTTAATCTATCCTCTTTAACTCACAACCATGATATAATTTGTTTGACGGAGACTTGGATTAACTCATCTATAAATAGTGGTGAAATTCTGGAGGGGTGTGTTACCTTTCGTTGTGACAGAAACCTTGATCTTCTAGGTCTATCTACAGGTGGCGGATTTCTAATTGCTGTTCGTGATCATATTCAATGCATGCCTGTCTCTGCTTCTCAACCTTATGATTGTGTAATCGTAAAAATTCATTCTAATTCTACACCGCTATTAGTTACCTGTGTGTATGTTCCTTGTAACTCTTCTTTAGATGTTTATGAGAGTATCTTCCATCATTTATCTGATACCTTTAACGTTTGCTTCCCTAATTCCTATGTAATAGTTTGCGGGGACTTTAATCTTCCTAGCTTAAAATGGCCTACTAGTCCTGGTCTCCCTTTAGCATCTACTTCCTTGGCTCTTTCTAGGTCTGTGACAGCCTCTATGCAATCTTGTGACCTTCTCCAATTCAATGTGTTTCCGAACTTCATGGGTCGTATCCTCGACCTTGAGTTTAGTAACATTCCTTTGGGTGGATTTTCGTCATCCATGCATACACCAGGATATGTTCCTTGTGATCCTTATCATCCGGCTATCGTCAATGAAATTAGCATCAGCCTATCATCTTATCGTACTAAGATTATGCGTCGTAGGTTTAATTTCAGAAAAGCAAATTATTTATCCATTAATGAAAAATTGAATCTAATTAATTGGTATGTTATTTTAAAAGACCTTGATTGCGAAACTGCTGTAGCTACTTTTTATACCGTTCTACATAACATCATATATGAGTGCGTCCCAATCTCCAATTTAAAGCTTCGTAAAGGTCCTATTTGGTTTACACCCCAAATTCGAAACTTGCTTCTCAAGAAAAAGCGACTTCACACTCGATTAAGACGTTATGGACGCGAATCCGACCGCATAACGTTCCGTTGCCTTAGATCCAGGATCAAAAGGCTAATCTCACTTGCACGGTCTGTCTATATTAAGACTGTTGAGGACAGTCTGAGGAACAATGAGAGTAAAATCTTTTGGTCATATGTAAAAAACTTGAGGTCCTCTTCAAATCAGCCTTCCATACTTTCGTTCAACAATATAAGTGCAGAGAATCCTTCCGAAATGTGTGAGCTGTTTGCTACATTTTTCGCTAGTACTTTTAAAACGTCATCTTTAAGTTGTCCTCCTGTTACACCTCAAGTAATGTAAAATTTACATTTACCACCCTTCATTTTACCTTTATATGTTGAATTGCTTATATCCTCAATAAAAACAAATTCTTCTTCTGGACCAGATGGAATCCCAAATTCGTTTTTAAAGGAAACACAATTTTCCATATCTAAACCTCTTGCCATTTTATTCAATAAGAGCCTACATGAGAGTGTTTTCCCAACTCAGTGGAAATCGTCGTATGTAGTTCCCATACCGAAAACTTCTTGAAAAGATTGTTTATAACTTCATTCCTGAACATTTTAGTTATCTTATTAAGGGTGACCAACATGGATTCTCCAAAAACAAATCTGTTGTCACCAACTTAGTTGAACTTGTTAATGTTGTGTCTAAATCCTTCAATAAGCACTTTGACGTACATATAATCTATACTGACTTCGCAAAAGCATTTGACACCGTCAACCACAAAATTCTTCTTAATAAATTAATTGCATTGGGATTCCCATCTTACCTTATTGTATGGCTCTTCTCTTATCTAAATGATCGCTCATCTAGAGTTATTTTCCAAAATTTTCCATCTTGTGAATTTTGTCCATCATCTGGTGTGCCACAAGGCTCCATTTTAGGTCCCCTTCTTTTTTTACTTTTCTTAAACGATCTTCCATCATGTCTTAAATGCCACTCTCTCTTTTACGCCGATGATAGCAAACTATTTTCAGCTGTCTCATCTAGTTCTGATTGTATAGCTTTGCAATCCGATTTGGATAGCTTTACGTCCTGGTGTATCTCAAACGAGCTGGATCTTAATATTTTTAAGTGCTCTGTTATGGTATATTCATTGAAATCTACTCCTTTCATTTTTCAATACCAAATAAACTCCATTCCCCTCCAATGTGTTTCTACGGTTACAGATCTAGGGGTTGTTTTTGATTGTAAATTACGTTTTACTGATCACTACACGTCGATTATTAGCAAATCGTCGAAACTAGCTGGGTTTGTTTTACGGTGCTCCTCTAGCTTTCAATCTATTAATACTTGTGTGAACTTATTTGTAACGCTAGTACGCAGCATATTAGAATTCGCCTCGGTAGTTTGGTCTCGTTATTCTTCTGTTTCTCGTGATGCATTAGAAAAAGTTCAGAGAAAATTTTCTAGAACATTAATGTTTAAATATAACTTTGCTTATAGGCCTTATCAAAATCGGCTAAATTTCTTAAATCTACCATCACTAAACAAAAGAAGAGACTGTCTTGACCAGTGTTTCCTCTACAGGATATGTAAGGGTCTTACTACTTCATCTCTCATAGAAGATATAAAATATCGGTTTCCATCGTACAACACTCGATCGGTCGCAAATTTTCAATCCTCCGCAATCTTCACTTTCTATTTATAAAAACTCTCGGTTACTTAGAGCTATGAGAAACTACGACCGATTGGAGATTGGACCGTTACCTTCTTCTTTTTACACTTTAAAAAAAAAACGTACTACAAAAACTTTAATGGTTTTCATTTAACTTTTTGAATTTTAATTGTTTTTAATTTAACCTTTTGAATCTTAGCTTAAACTTATTTTTTTTTTTTTTATATAATTTTTTTTCCTTTTCTTTGAGTCTTTTATCATTATCTTTCTAAGTTTGTTATTCCTTTATACTTATTTTCCTTACTTTGAATTCTTTACATTGCATGTTGTGGGAAATTATTCCTGTTACCGTTATAGAGATAGATTTTCCCTAAAAACGGTAAATTTTGATGTTTTGCCCTTCCTTACTCCCACCCATCGATGGGGACTTTTGGCATTTTGTTTACAGCTACAGGAGCTACAAATTTGTCACTGCCAAAAAATCCCGTTTTTGCTAAGGTTTGAGCACCTCGCAGGGGTGTACGTAGGCCTGTTCCAAAAACCGGGATCCCGGTACAAAACCGGTGTTCACTTGGTACCGGACCCGATATTCTAAAGTACCGATATCCCGGTTTTTTGGTACCGAGTTAAAAAAAAACCGACCGACGAGTCGGTTTTTTGGTACCGAGTTAAAAAGAACGATTCATTTCAACCATGAGCCGGTTTTTTTCAGGTTTTTTGGTACCGGTACTCAAAAAAACCGGCTTATGGTTAAAAAAACCGTCGGTACTGAAAAAAACCTGAGTCGGTTTTTAACCCGGTACTCAAAAAAACCGGCTTATGGTTAGAAAAACCGTCGGTACTGAAAAAAAAACCTGAGTCAGGGAAACCGCTTGTGGTACCGGGTATTGAAAAAAACCGAAACCCGGTACTGAAATCTCGGTACCGAACAGGCCTAACGTATTGATGAGAAATTTAGCCACTTTCTTCAAAACCGTACGGGCTGCGAATTCGCCAAACAAAATTGATCAACCAGTGTTACCGTTATAAAGATTTTCTTGAAACCTTTGTTGAAAAATAACGGCCGCGCCCGAAATTTGCTTCGTTTCGTTTTTTGTTAGTAAAGTAAATAAGAACTGAGATATTTTTTAGAAGTTTCATTCGTAATGACTATAACGTTAACGCATAATTTTTAAAGGGCTGCAGATTTTACATAAAATAATATCAAAATCATATTCTCAATTCGATTGTAAATTATCCAATTCCTTAAAAATTGTTTTTTTTTTAAAATAATGTAATTTTTGCTGTATTTATAGTTTTTGATGGAACCAAACCGTCATTTTACCTTGATTTATATCGATACACGCATAAACTCGCTAATCATAAGCAAAAAAAAACGCAAATCAACTATACACCCATAATTTTAATCCATTCATAGGTATTTCCGATTTGCCATAATAATAAATCGAATTTAATTAATAATAACAGCAACACGAAACACGCAAACAATAAACACTTCATTCGCAGAAATCCATCTGACCATCAAAGCAAAAGCAAAAAAAACTGTTTCGTGTTTACAAAACAGCTCAAGGTGGTAATTGATGAATTGTTACAATTTAATTTGAATATATTTTGTATACACATTTAATATGCATAATTAATGGCATATTAAGAGCGTCATTTCAATTGATCGGATAAAGCGGGCGGGCTCTGTCGGGGCGGTGTAAAAATTCCTAGAGTCGCGAAAAAAATATTTGTGATTTGATTTTATTGTTGTTTCGTATCGCTCGTGTGTGTCAGCTTTTCAAGTGTGGTTGTGGCCAAACTGCCAATCAACCGAATTCACTTGATGAATTTCTGATTGATTTCATTCAACCGCACATACTAAACCACACATCACCGCCGCCGATCCAAGCGAATACAAAATAGCGCGGATTAGCTAGGCACAGGCATATGTCGTGAGACAAATTGATTGTGTGATTTGAACATGGCTCTCTAATTTGAATATTTCACATATGAATTTGAATAATAAAATTTGAAAAGCCATTTATCAGTTTGGCATAATTTTGGGTCTCCAACCAAACGCACGCAACCATACAACAACGTTGTTGTCGAGGTCATTGATAAATGTTTTCTTTTTTTTTGTACATGTTTTGTGTAGATATCGAAACGAATAATGCGTGCGCGGTCGCGACTATGTGGTCAATGTTTGCGGGAATGCGAAACGCAAATATTATGTTGTTTGGTTTGTGCCCATACCTACATAGAATAAACATAATAGCAAACAAATCTGGTTTATTTGTCTACTGCAAAATGAAGAAAAATAAATTAAGACGACAACAACAACCGCTTGACTTCAGTCCGAGTCAGACAAATACGTACGACTTAATGAGTGACTTTCAGAGCAATTAGCATTTGAAATAAGATACTTTTCGCTTTAAGCCGGATTAAAATTTCAATCTTTATCAGTTGATTGCAATCGTAGACCGGGGACTGGTGTCTGACCGTCATGCAATTGTGACCAGTAGCTTTGAAGGAAAAACGGCAGTAGTGACAGTAGAGTGTTTGAGTCACGCAATGAGATTTTGTTGCAAATTGTTTTTAATTTGTATATTGAGTACAAAAATGTATTTCTATGATATTCTACTTCAGACCAGTCGAAACATAAATTACGTGTAAAGAACTAGGACTTATAACGTGAAAATTGTACTATTCCAATTGAAATGATTAAAATCCACCCTGTCGAAATCCATTTTTATAATTTCTAAAGCGGTAATGTTGTAGTAGCGATTCAAGAGCTTTTTTTCTCTTGAACCGAGGGAGGTTGGCAGCTCTTGGCCGTTGTAGGAAGAACCAGCTGTCATAGGAACATTTTTAAAGAAAACACAAACATCCATGCGATCACAGTGGGATTCGAACCCACGCTCCAGTAACTCATGGTTAGAGTGTCATCTCTGCCACTGAGCCACCGAATGCGGTAATCGTCTTTCTTATTTTCAAAGTCCATTTCTGTTTTAGTTATTACGCTAGAAGTTTGGCTTTTACGCGGGTGAATCTTGATCGGATGGATTTGTTGCACTGGATTTTTAATTGGGTGGATTTTTTAACATTCTTGCTTTAGTTTAGCCAACAATAAAATCAATTGATTAGCTAAAACAGCATGACACAAAATACGGGTATTCCCTTAAAATCGACAAACTCATCGATTCGACCTCCTCAGTCAAGATCCCTCCCTTAATAATTATGCTTATTCGCGCATATATATTAATCGCATCGTATCTTATACTGATATGGAATATCTGCAAAAAAAAACTCCAAAAAAAATACATCCAGATAATAAAAAACCACCGAAAAAAATCAGCTTAACACAACGAGATAATACACATCAAACTTCACTCTTTGTTGGGGGGAAATAAAAACCCGAAACACAAAACAAGCTACAGAAAAAATATCGTATCTCTTAAAAATTCAACAATTTTTTTTTGCCTCTACACACACGGTTCATTAATTGGCTTTAGTAGTGTAGTCGCGTCGATAAGCATCAATTCTGTACGTATTTGATTTAGCAATTAATTGTGCCATATTACAAGAAGTATAGTAGTCAATCAACAGGCATGGGATCTTTTTTCTTTTCTTTCTTTTTTATTGATTCGATTTTTGGGGCATTTTATTTCTTTGCTTTTCCATGGCGCGTCTTATTGATTCGTTTGATTGTTGTTGTTGTTAAGTGATTTCCGCATTATGTGGATGTGCTCGTATTGATTACACACAGATTACATTTGTCGCTAACTTGTCTAGAGTGTGTTAAAAATGTTGCCAGATAATGTTGTACAATTTATGATGACAAAATTTGATTTGATTGACATAATGGGAGTACGAAAATGTAAAATTTGTGTACAAGATTTTTTTGAAAATCACGCTATCAGCTCTCGAAAGAAGAATTTTCTTTGTCTTTTAATCGACACTGTACTGTACCATCTGCCATATTGCGAAAAATATAGAAAACACAAAAGTACTCCCTATGAGAACGGATAGCAGAACAAGCAAAATAAAATAAAAATATGTAATATATAACAGACAATCCAACATTGGACTAAGGCCGCAGAATGTGTTAGTGACATCCTTTTTCCAAGATCTTATCTGCTTTTTGTTGAGGCAATGAGATCAGCATCACGCTCAGCAGTGTTATTTATCCCCATAAATGGGTACTCGTTTAACATCTGAGTGAGATCATAGTCCGTCACCAGCTCGTGAGTTCGAAAAACACCATGGAACACGGTGAGATTCGAACTCATGACCCTGTGCACCGAAGGTGCGCGCACTAACCGCTAGACCAGCCAGACTAGACCAGAACAAGCAAAAGGGGAATCGAAATGAACTAAGCGCTGAAGCAATCATGGTGAAATAAAATATACTTCTCAAGTGTTTGTCAGCCTCTATATCAAAGGTTTTCAACTCGCAAATGACTGCCGACCACTTGAACATATTCTAAAATTTAAAGGAAGGGAATTTTTCCTTTCAGCTTTATTTTTACAAGATCTTACGCATTTTCAAAACACCGCAAGCACTTATTCAATATTGTTTTTTTACGACGACAAAGTGGAAAGCCTATGCCAAAAATGATTGAAGATGTAAAGACGGCCCCATATGTAACCTCTATTCCTGCCTGGTATTTAAACAATTTTAAGCCAACTCAACACGCTTTGTCGAAAGAGTTCAGTCTTCAGTCGAATCCCACTCAAAAGATGATCAATGAACGGTGCAGCGGTAGTTGTTAGATGCAGACATATTCCTTATGTCATTTCCCAAAAATCCTCATATTTGCAGACCTAAGGGGAGCTACACACGCTCAAACTGTAATTTGACAAATTTTGTGTTACGTAGGTTACTACAAAAGTTTTTATATTAGTTATGTTCTAGTACGTTTTCGTCAAATATGTTATTTCCATCAGAAAGTTTAACCTTTTTTAGCGTATGCTTGCTCAGAACACTTTGATGCCAAGTGATACTCGCGTAAGTTACAGTTAGTTAAAAAAGTAAATTTAGCAAAAAAAATGGAATTAACACGTGAAAATGTTCGTGCAATGGTTTTCTACGATTTTAAAGTTGAATTATCACAACAACAGTGTTTTGATCGGCTTAATTTTGCATTTGGGAATGAAGTACCATCTTGTCCGACAATTTATAACTAGTTTAACGAGTTCATACGTGGACGTGATCCACTTAAGGACGAGTTTCGTGAAGGTCGTCCAAAAGGTTTATTCCCGTTGGATCCCACATAATTTGACAATAGCTCAAAAGAAGGCGTGAATAAAATCGTCACCGGCGTCGAATCATGGATCTGCACTATGCCTATGAGCCGGAAACTAAACAGCAGTCAACCGTGTGGGTGTTCCAAGACGAGCCCAATCCAACAAAAGTTTTTCGCGCACGAAGAACTGCGAGACAAATGGTGTCCTGTTTCTTCGGCCAAATGGGTCCTGTAGTCATTGTTCCACTTTAGGACAATTTCGAGTGGTACACGACCATTTGCTTGCCCGAGTAAATTCGCAAAACGAACAAGAGAAGACGAATCATTCTTCATCATGATAATGCGAGCTCTCTCACATCAGTTCAAACTAGCGCCTACTTAACGGGTCAAAACATTGAATTGACGGGTCATTCCCCTTACAGCCCTGACTTGTCACCGAATGATTTTATTTTTGTCCCCATTTATTAAAAATCAATTGCGGGGTTAACGGTTTTCTTCGTCCGAAGCAGCTTCTGAAGCGTTCAAAAGCCATGTTTTTGTGTCTTCATCGGAGTGGGAAAAATACTTCGAAAATTGATTTGAGCGTATGCAAAAGTGTATAGATGCTCATGGCAAAAAAAAACATTTTTGAAAAAAATCGTCTTCATTTGTTTTCTAGAAACTTTTGTAGTAACCCTCGTATTACCCAACCCGTTACTAAATTCTCGCCGACCGGAAGACTAGGCCACCTTTTTCCAAAATAAAGCATCTGGCCCTTGGGTCTCCGAGGCTTGAGTATATCCATGTGAGTAGACCTATTATTTTAACGATGTCATAAAAGGTAATTATTCTTTCAAAAATCGCGATTTTTGATTTTGATTTTTCGGGGGGTGTTTTTGATTAGACGGGATTTTATTTGAGTATGACTTTTAACTGGCGTGATATTGAAATGGCAGGAGAATAAACGCCAGGATTTTAAAAAAGCGGGAATATGATGGGCAGGATATCGAAAAGAGGTTATTTTTTCAATGTTGAAAGATTTAAGCGAGTAAATCTATTAATGAAACACTTGACATATGGCCATGCACGCGGTCGAATTTCAACGATATTGGAACAGTTATTTCCTGTGCAGCTAAAACAAGTCAATCGACGTTCTTGTTGATCCTGTCTAAACTTTATGTGCAAATAGCAGGATTTAACATTGGAAATCAATCAATCAAAATCAAAGCGAGTATATTGTCAAACTGAGATTCCTTCGTTGTGCATGGACGTTCTTCGGGCCTTGCAACTTATCAGAAAAATCCCTACAAAAAAAAATCATATCAAAAGGCTGCAATATTGATTCTTCAGTTTGCAGGATGCAGTGAGGGCTTACCGGTCAGGTGTTCAACAGTCAATATGGATTTCGTGTTAGCAGATGCTCCGATGATGCGTGGCGTTTCATCCAGGTTGGTTCTCACACCTGCCTGAAATATGATTTTGGAATCCTTCTTCTTGATTTGAAAGTGACATTCGACAACCTGCTGTGGAATGCAGTCCTGCACAAACCCGGGCAGTCGACTGTCTGGAGTTGTTCCTCTTCGGAAGAGCTACTTCTTCGACAGAGATTCCTTTGTCTTTGGGCGTATGACGTGATCCGCAAGTTTGCATCTTGTGGCTGTCAGTTCACCGATATTTAAAAGTGATGGGAATTCAAATTAATTTACTCGTGTCATTATTAGGAACGATTGGGGTCTTATATGTTCAATCTCAAAGATATACGAGTCCTTGTTTGTTGCCTGTTTGACGTGTCTACGTGTCCCCATGTCTATATATCCTCCTGCAAAGAAAAAACGTAGATCCACGGAACACCTAGCATATCACCACATTTTTTCGCGGAACGTCTCAACACAAGGATGTGTTGGACAGCTAGCTATCAGCGTTCAGAACTTAGAGCCGCCCAAAGACCTCAAAAAATGTGTGAAGTTTGACCCCTATACAAGAAATAGAAAAATGGAAATAATCGCAATTTCAACATTTGTGGGCAGACTTCAGCGAGGCAGGAGACCATTTATCAGCGACAATACTCGTACATGGTCTCTGATAACTGCACGGAAGAGAATTAAAGATCAATTAAACTCGGATACTGGCAGTACAGTCAAGCAACAACTGAGGACTGAGTACAGTTCTCTTAAAAAAAGAGTGCAGAGAAGCGTGATAAATGCAACAACGCGTTAGCGTTGGAGGCGGAAGATGCGGCTTACCGTGGTAACAGTGGGACCCTTTACAAACTCATAAAGCCATTGACTGGCAAATATTTTACCCATGAACATCCTTTAGAAGATAAAGACGGGTCTCTGCTTGTCACGGACGAACAACAACTGCCCCGTTGGAGAGAGCATTTCATTGAGGTCCTTAACAACAACTTTAACCTTTCAAGTCCACCTCCACCGTAGGCAGTAAGTCTTCCGCAAATGGCCAGAATTAATACCGGTGTACCATCCAAGCTGGAAATAATTAAGGCCCTTAAATCATTGGAAGCTGGTAAACCCCCAGGGGCAGACGGTATTCCCATGGAACTTTTGAAAGCAGTTATCAACACTACAGGGGATATTCTCCTTCCCCTGATCCAAGAGTGTTGGACAACCGACACTCTCCCTCAAGAATGGAAGAAGGGCGTCATTATTAAAATCCCTAAGAAAGGAAATCTCAAGGAGCAATAATTGGCGTGGAATCTGTGTCCTCCTTGCAGTCTCTAAACTGTTGGCCAAAATAATCTTGGACTGGATAAAAAAACATCGACCGCACTCTGAACAATGAACAAGCTGGTTTTCGTGAGGGTTTTTCATGTAGCGATCACATCAACACCCTTCGAATTATAATAATTGAGCAATCCGCCGAATGGAGATCTCCGTTACAGCTTATGTTCATTGACTTCGAGAAGGCGGTTGACAGCGTTGACCGGACAGCCTTACGTAGGAGAGGCATACCAGAAAAACTTATTTCCATAATAAAGGAGTCCTATCGCGGAGCCCAATGTCACGTTTTGCACAAGAGCGAATTGTCTAGTCCTTTTGAGGTGAATGATGGAGTTAGACAAGGCTGTATTCTATCACCAATACTGTTCCTTATTGCCCCTTATTGCCATCAATGACGTAATCTGCGATGCTCTAGGGGACTATAAAAGTAAGGGTATCAGGTGGAAATTATTTGAGCTTGATATCTGAAGGCCAAAGCACAATTTCTATCTCCGGACAACCGATAGAAAAAGTCGAGAACTTTTCTTACCTTGGAAGCGTAGTGACTGCGGATGGTGGGGCTGATGCCTATGTAGAGTCGCGCATAAATAAAGCCCAAGCAGTATTTTTCAGTTTGACTCCACTCTGGCAAAACCAAAACATATCCAGAAATACCATACACCGGATCTTCGAAAGCAATGTAAAATCTGAGCTTTTATATGGGTGTTCTAAGTGGAAGGTTACCACCAAACTGCAAACTTTCGTGAATCAGTGCCTACGACGTATCCTACGAAATCGCTGGCCTGAGGTAATATCTAACGACGACCTCCTCAAAATTACTCGCTAAAATAGGATAGGCATCGACATCAAATGGCGAAAGTGGCAGTGGATAGGTCACACTGCCAAGGCAGAGGTGGAAAAGAGGCGTAGTCAATGCCCTATGCCCCACTAGGGGTTAAAAGGAACCAGAGAGAGAGAGTACTGTATGGCAAATTTATTTCTTCTTGTGGTTCAAGAAGAAAATGTTAAAAGTCGATTTTGATTCGAGCATTCCTAACGGTGCCAGGAGGTCAAACGGTATTTTTAACATGGTTTCAGGAAAATCTTTATGACGGTAACTCTGGCTAAAAGATGTTGTATGGCTAATTCGTAGCTAATAGGGTTCTAAAAATGGGGCCACATTTCTCATCAATATATACACTCTTAGGGGCTCAAACCTTAGAAAAACGGAAATTTTTGGGTTTTCGTGAATATCTCTGTAACGGGGATGTATGCTGGCTAATACAAGTTTGTAGCTTCTGTGGCTGCAAACTAAATGCCAAAAATCCCCATCGATGGGGTCAAGGGGTCAAACGTCGAAATCTACCGTTTTTGGGGAATATCTCTATAACGGTAATGTTCACTAAAAAGTGAACGAATGACGAATTTGTCCCTTGTACAACGCCTAAATTAATACCATAAATTTCAGATCGATATGTATAATTCTAAGGGCGCTATGAGGACTCAAACCATACAAAAAGCAATTTTTTGTTTATTACATGAATATCTTTATAACGGTAACTTATGAGGGAAAGTGGTCTGCAATGAATATGTTTCTTCAATAGATCCAAATACAATGTCAAAACACCCGATCTGCCTTCAATGGGAGGTACGTAGGGTAAAAAGAAAAACGATTTCCCGGGAATTGTTCTATGTATAAGGGTAGCATATACTCATAGTGTCCGGAAATTACCGCATCAAGGCACCGGGAAATTATTTCTCATGCGATTTCTGACAAAAAATGTGTACCGGACCTACCATCAATTTTGAACCCTTTAGATGCCACAAGCATTTGAAGATTTTTGAAAAATTCATTTTCTTACATGACTTAAACCTTAATATCTCCAAAATCGCTGTGAAGGCACCTAACCATATGCAACTGCCTTCACAGCCACCACTATCGAAACTTAAGGGTAAATGAGTGGACGAATTTCATCGAAATTGAATGCGATCAAAACGTTTGTGAAATCGAAAAAAAATGCAAACTCATTTTAACTTGCTTTTAATCAGTAATCAATACGTATAAGTGCTACTTACTAAAAAAAAAAAGTGTAAAATCTCAGATTCCACTAACAGCACTCCTAACTTGGTTGAAAATGATACTTCATGCTTAAGCTCATTCAATAATTCAAGTGGTTAACCCCACTCCCTTCTCCTCGTGTTTGCTTCTTTTTCCATTTATTATCAAGTATGTGTAGAGTGTAGTCATCAATCAGTGATACCGATTAGTATACTCGTCATTTAACCGTTTTGCGCCGATAATCATTTTCACACAGAAAAATGAATCGACACAAACTGTGCTCACAATCGCATCGTATCTGTATCATATCACACCAATCATCTTCTTCATCACAATTCACAACACACATCTGTTCTCCGTGTTTTGATGATCATATCATCATCATCATCGTCGACATGATGTAATTTTTAATTGCAACAGCACAGCAGTAGAAAAAAACAACAAACTTCCCTCGTATTTTTCTATCTAATGATAATTCGATTTGCACGCCTCGCGTACTTGCGGTGCGATTTGAACAGTAGATAAAACCGCGAACAAGTTTTGCACTCTTGTTTCATTGTGCGCGCGGTGTGCATTTTATTTTTCATGTTTTTTCTTTGATTAATAAAATGATAGAACCGAGACCGCGAGGGGTGGCAAAAATAGCCGGAGAGCTACTCAAGAGTCGGCGGCTGCCGCGAGTGGTTTTTAGTAGCAAATGGTGTAATACGTTTGTCTTGTACTCGTATACAATCTGTCGAGTTATAGAAATGCTTTTGGCCTATGCAGAACGTCATCATACCACAGCATGATGGCGTTTAGTTGGAAAAATGTGATGCAGCCGCGGCTCGTAATGGCATAGTAAAGATGCGAATATTTCTTGATGTTGAGTTATCTGCACGGATGCTGACTGTGTGTTGAATAGTGCGTTAACGCGCCAACAACAAACGACATGGTAATTTGCAGCATATGCAGAAGTTTTCTTCTTGCAGGCATTTTACTAATGATGCATCATCGTCCGGCCGGCATGGCATAGATTGGCGTAAATGTTTGTATGGTTGCTTGTCTATTTAAAAGGCATCTCATTTCTCGCACTATTCTCCCTAACGCCTATATTAATGATGGCTGAGATGGTGCTTTAGCATGTTAGATGGCTGAAATTCTTAAAGATTCTTGTCATTTTTAAAGTTAGTCCAAAATCGTTTCGGTTTGCTAGTAGTTGGGTGATGAGGGTGATTCATATGTCGTGATGAAACCTTTTTGGCATTGTATGCAACACAACCCTCCGTTCCCAAGTGAATCGCGGTTGTACCCAAGAAGTGCTGCTATGTCCCTACTGTGCTACTAAGTAGTTGAGGAATTGATGTCAGCGAGGCTCTAACTCAATGTTACACGGATGACTTAAAAATCACGGTTATAGGTATATGTATTTGAATGTGTTATACCTACCCGCCTTATGTGGTAGGCTTTTTTGGCAGTAGGATTTTCTTCCGAAGCCTCACTGCTGCCCTGGAAGTTCAGCTTGATCTTCCGCCACTTCACCTACACATTAAGACAGTGGGGATGGTGATAATAGCCGTCATTATGCTCAAAGCCTGTAATACAGCATGTTCACTCTAAATTCAGAACAATTAGGATGGATGCGTAGTAGCAACCTGCTTAGTATGTATAGCCATCCGAATACTTGGTAATTTGATTTGAACCAAAATTTTCTCTATTACAATCCGGGAACCAACGATAGAAACTGGGGTAATTGGCAAAACGTCGAAATGGTTGGCAAATGTACAGTTGCAGTAAAAGTGGGTTAGATGCCGAAGTTAATTTTTCGAATCGGGTGAATTTTCCAGTCTGTGTATTTTGACCGCCCGAAACATTTTTCGTTCCCACCCATATTCTTAAGGTTGTGAAGTGAGCTTTACACTCCCGGGTAGGTTTTAAAATTTTTTAAATCTGGTTAAAAAAAAAGATGATGGGCATCTCTCCTAGGAAAGGATAGATAGATAGATATGTATTTTTTATAGAAATGCCTCGAAAGTACATTAGAAAGATAGGAGGTACTAGTCGCGGCAACTGGTCAGAGGAATCACTTGTGGCCGCATTTAACGTGCTTGAAAAAGGCGGAGGAATAAATGAAATATTTCGTCATTTCGGGATTCCCGCTTTCAAGGAGATTTAAAACAAAAAAATACCCAAAAATTTACCTTGGGTAGAGACATATTTTGGTTTATACCTTTATTATAAAATTTGTAAAATATATGACTTTTCAGTGAAACATCCAACTCTGGGGTTTGATAATGAGAAACTGCTCCTTGTTCATATCCATAAACTGGAAAGAGCTGGATTTCCTCCAACACGGCAAATGATACGTAGACTGGCGTGCGAATTCGCTGAAAAATTACACATTAGCACCAATTTCAAAGAGGAAACTCGGATGGCTGGGCCCCACTGGCTCAAGTCCTTTTTTGAAAGACAATGGATTGTCCATTCGTCAAAGTGAAGGTTTATCAATTGCGA
The DNA here is from genome assembly GCA_949715475.1 of Microchrysa polita. Lineage (NCBI taxonomy): Eukaryota > Metazoa > Arthropoda > Insecta > Diptera > Stratiomyidae > Microchrysa > Microchrysa polita. Next base: position 24,875,462 of record OX454420.1, on the reverse strand, counting down.
AAGCACAAGGACCAAATCGAGATGAGGTCAGCAAAATCTTTGACCTTTTACTAAGGGTCCTGAGTAATAACAATCTTACGGATAAGCCGGAAAGAATTTATAATATTGACGAAACAGGTGTTCAATTGAATAATACGGCGGGAAAAGTTATTGCTACAAGAAAGGCTAGAGTAGTTAACTGCATTACCTCCGGGGAAAAAGGTTGTTTCGCTTCTTGACGGCCATTCTTCACATACCAATGCTATTGATTTGCTTCAAACCGCTGATGAAAACGAGACCGAGTTCTAATCGTGCGAATAGCACGATGAGTGTATACCCTATACCCATGTACAGACCTAGAAGGCACGCAAAACCTTAAAATTCAATTTCATCATTTTTGTAAGGGAGGGAGGGGTAGATGGTTCGGACCTGGCACATATTTAATATTATATGAAGGCATCCAATAGCTACCGTTTGATACTTAATAGAAGTTTTTCCCGACATTCTTGCAAAAGATATGGCTGAATATAACTTTGTAAAGGAGGTAGGGGTAGGGGTAGATGGACGTTCTCCACTTTCCACCAACTTCAAGCATATGTCACAATTAGGCATTCTTGAAAATTTCAGGTCGCTAGCGATATTCTGTTGGAAAAAATGGGCGAATTGGACTATCACGGAGGGGTAATTTGTATGGGAGGTAGGGGAACCCTTGGTCCGATTTGGCCCATTTTCAATACCATCCAAGCTTTTATCAAAGCAATCATCTGACCTAAATTTCAAAACGCTAGCTTCATTATTTCGGGAGTTATCGTGCGAACTGACAGACACACGGACGGACAGACAGACAGACAGACAGACAGACGGACATGGCTTATTCGAATCAGGGACCGACCCTGATCATTTATATATATACTTTGCCATACCTCCGGTGGCTCCTTCGAGGTGTTACATAAATCGTCGTAACAAAAACAATATACCCTATACCATCTTATGGGTATAGGGTATAATTACATTATTTGGCCTACCTAGCCACATCAGTCAAAAACCTTATATATGTGATTTGGGGATTACCCGAAGCAGATCACTACTATTTGGGTCCATTTTCGTCCCCTTACAGTCATCAGTGATTTCCAGAAGTCGACTGATAATTATCGACTTCTTCCTTCATCACCGAGTCCCGTGTGATGAGTAGCATATCTTTGAAGCTAAGTTCCCTATTGGATTCCACACCGATTGTGGATTTGCCTAGTATCCTTAGCCTCCTACTACCTAGTGCTGGGCATTCACATACAATGTGTGCTGCCGTCTCAGCCTCTTCCAGACATACATCATCTTCCACGATTTTCATCTTAGATAGATGAGCTTTAAAATTACAATGCCCTGTTACTAAGGCAGTTATCCAACTTAAGCCGCTCCGTGTGTAACTGAGTACTTGTATGGCTTTCCTCCCTAGTGGACTGGTAATTGCGTTACGAGCCTGTCCACAAGTGGATAAGGTTCGCCATCGTTGCCGATGTATGGAATCAATCCAGCCATGTATCCTGGCTTCAATCATGCCGTTTCCCAAAGCAATTTTGGGTTCCGGTCCTTGGAACTTTTCTGCTGATCCCTCTTTTGCTAAGGTATCGGCAAGTTCATTCCCCAATGTACCTACGTGTCCTTTAACCCACATTAGCGTAACTTCGTTGATTGAAGCACACTTATTGAGCTTCTGGACACCCTCCAGTACCAATTTTGAATTGATATTGGATTGCTGCATGCGCTTGATCACCGATTGGTTGCCGAGTGCTATCAGAATTTTCTTCCCTAGTATCCCGCCTTCCAGAATATGATCCAGCGCGTGCTGCAGTCCAAGCATCTCCGCCTGATATACCGATACATACTCTCCTAGGCGAAGTGAGCATGCAAGGTTTAGCTCCTCGGAGTATATTCCAGCCCCCGCTCTTCCGTCCATGAGAGACCCATCAGTAAAAATAGCAACATCACGTGGATACTCCTCGTGTATCCTACCATCCTCTATGAGAGTGATGTGATGTCTTTCGACTACCCTACATCTTCTCATACCATCCAAAGGCATATGAGTCTCCCTGACATTATCACGAACAATATCAAGGATCCTCTTATGACCTCCGTTGCTACCAAAGTGATGCCAAGTGCCATCTCTTACCATTCTTATTGCTGTGAGCGCCGCACTTTGTTTTATAAACAGATCCAGTGGCGGTAATCCCAGTATAACCTCCATGCCCAGTATAACCTCCTGGCGTAGTTCTCATTGCACCACATATGCTTATACATGCTATGCGTTGAATCCCATCCAGCCGTTGCCTAGTAGTTTTCTGGCTACCCTTGGGCCACCAGACCACTGCTGCATAGGATAGAACGGGCCTAACCATCATTGTATAGATCCAATGTGCCGCTTTTGGTGATATACCCCACCTACGTGCACACACTCTCTTACACTGATGCAAAATCCTCGCTGCTTTTTGTGTCTTTTCGTTAACATGAGAGTTCCAAGTAAGTTTGGGATCTAAGGTTACCCCTAGGTACTTCACCTCCTTGGACTCTTTTATCTCCGAACCAAAAAGCAGCATAGGAGTGGTTTCTACATGTTTCCTTTTCAGAGTTAAGACTATAGTGCTTGACTTGCTTGCGTTTATAGTTAGCTCTTGTTCATTACACCATTATTCAGTTGCTTTGAGAGCTTGCCTCATGCAACCTTTAATAGTGTCCATGAATTTGCCACTGACCATAATTGCTAAGTCATCAGCGTATCCTACTGTATGTACGCCCATCGAGTCCAGTTTCCAGAGAAGAGAGTCTACGGTGATGTTCCACAGTAGAGGCGAAAGTACCCCTCCTTGTGGGCAGCCCCTGACTACCCTTCCTCTTATTCTGGCACATCCATTACTGAGATTTACTGCCCTCCCACTAAGCATCGAATCGATCCATGTTATTATCAAGGACTCGATCTCCCGCTCAGCTAGGGCATTTCTTAGTTTGCTGTATGAGATCTTATCAAAAGCACCCTCTATATCCATAAAGGTTGACATAGCGATACCGCTGTTGTTAATCTCTCTTTCTGCTACCCGCACTACTTCATGCAGAGCGGACTCAGTAGATCTACCTGCTCTGTAAGCATGTTGACATCTACTCAAAGGTCTATACATCAGCGAGGTATTCTCTAGATGGTCCACCAATACTCGCTCCATTGTCTTCAATAGAAAAGAGGTTAGGCTAACCGGCCTGAATGACTTCGCTTCCGTATAATCCTTTTTTCCCGGTTTTGGTAGAAAGACAACTTTGGTCTCTCTCCAAGACATTGGGATACGGATATATCGATAAACAGGCAACGAATATGTTCCGGATCTTCTCCAGCAAAGCTGCTATGCCCCATTGTAGCAGTGCCGGAAATATTCCGTCCATTCCAGCCGTCTTATATGGCTCAAAAGTATTAATAGCACTCCTGACACCATTTGAAGTTATTATCCTCTCAGCTTCTTGTCGTCCGGTCGCCCCTACCAATTTAGAGGTTTGAGTCCACGGATTATTTGACTTGAAGCTTCCTGGAAAATGGACTTCCATAAGCGACTGCAATGTCTCCTCCATTCTTTCCGTCATAGTTGCATCCGCCTTTCGGATTAGTCCCATTTTGGAAACGCTGTCTTTCGAAATCATCTTCTGTAATCTGCATACATCGGATGTATTCCTCATATTCGAGCAAAATTCCCTCCACGAATTCCTTTTGTGTACGTAGAGTCTTCTTCAGCTCTCTCTTTTTATCCTTATATAGATCCCAAGAGCGAGGGGTCCTCTCTCTCATGTACCTATTAAACGCTTTCCTTGTCTCTTTCTTCATAGATTCCAATTCAGTGCACCACCAGGGTGTTGGATCCTTTTCATCTATGATTGTAGCGGGACAAGCCAGTTTGAAAGAGTGAGTTATCACAGAATTCATTTGTTCCACTGATCGCTCTATCTCAATCGTGTTATTATGTATTTCCCCTGAAATTTCCTCGATCTGTTCCAATAAACACATTTCATACTTAGTACGGTCCGTATTCCTTGGCACTCTAATACGTTTGTTTTCGCTACTCGGTTTCGTGCCATACAGAATTCCAAACTGAATAGCCCTGTGATCAGACATGGTTAGTCTGTCCACCACTCTCCAGTTCTGAATTCTGTGCAGCATATTGACAGAGCTCAGGGTAATGTCTATCACCTCAGCCCTTCGCGCATCAACGAAGGTGGGAGCCACCCCTGTATTAGCTATTAACAAGTTGTATCTTTCAACAAATTCCAGCAGCTGCTGTCCTCTGATGTTGTCATCTGTGCTGCCCCACACAGTATTATGTGCGTTGGCATCACAGGCTAATATCAGACCTATACCTCTTTCTTGACAGCATTTTACCAGGTTCTCTACTTCCATTGAAGGAGGTGTTTCTGGTGAGTCGTAAGGGAGGTACGCCAACGCGATTATAAATAATCCTGCCCCACTTCCAATCATTACTGTCGTAAGATCGGGCGAGCTTAGATGCGTCATTTGTACCGCATGTACACCATGCCGCACCAGGATACAAGTCCTTACCTTTCCACCCATCTGTACATAGTATAGATTGGCGGACTGTTGCGACAAACCCCTAATTTTGTTTTCCTTGGTAATCCAGGGTTCCTGTATCAATGCAATGTCGAGTTTTTCTTCCTCAAAGCATCTCATCATCATCGCTGATGCTGATATACAGTGATGAATATTCAACTGACACACATTCAGTGTTTGTTTTTGCGGGCCACATCAGTCAAACTCTTTGATGGATTTTTTTTTTGTTGAACCATTTAAAACTTTTTTGCGGCTGAAATTCAAAATTATATGATTTCGCATAAGGAAAGAAAAATTAATCGGTTGATTGCTGGAAGATTAATTGGAAATGCTTGCATTTGAGCTGCAACTACTGCCAATGCAATTTCAGGGTTTAGAGCTTGTATAATATCCATATAAACCTGCGATTATCCCCGAAAGTTTTTTTGCTATCGCCGATAGTTCGACGGCTGCCTCTCACTCAGCATGATTTAGTTTCGAAAGTGGAAGAGACAGAGAGGCAATTAAATAATACAAGCCCACTGAAAAATCCCATTTTTTTAAGGAAAAAGAAACACCAACTAAACTACTCCAGGAATGTTCTACTGTTCCCTCTATTCCTGCTGCTTCTTACAAGAGAAGAAAACAATCTCCTGCAGTTTTAAATTCAAAAGAGAATATTAGAGCAAGAAAAATAAAAGCTTCCCTTGGCACTAAAAAAAAAAAAGCATGGAGTAGAGGGGATACAGTGCATGATGTGCAGAAAATGCTCCTGCATCAAACTATAGACCAGTTGGGCTATTATCATCTCGCTCAAAACTGTTAGAACCTATTGTGTACAATTATATTGATGACAATTTTGGTTAATTGATATGCTCTTGTCAACATGGTTTCCGTAAGAAAAAATCCACGGCCACAAATCTGACAAAATTTGTCGATTTCGTCGCAAACACTTTTCACGAGCGTCTAGAGGTCCATTTTTCTAAAGCCTTTGATACGGTTAACCTTGTTCTGCTACTAAACAAACTTCGTGGACTCAGATTTCCTCCTTGGCTTATTTACTGGGTATCATCATACCTCGTCAACTAATGTTACTTCTTCTGAATTTTCAGCAGCATCGGGAGTACCTCAAGGGTCTATCTTGGGACCTCTCCTTTTTTCATTTTTTGTTATTAACCTACTGGCTGTTCTTAGAAACCGAGGTCTTTTGTACGCAGTTGACTGCAACATTTTCACCACTGTTTCACGCCTAGAGGACTGCCTTTCGTTGCAGGCCGATCTGGATTTATTATCTTCTTGGTGTACCTCCAATGATAAACATATTTCTTAAATGATCAAAGTGTTCGATATTGGTCTACTCATTGAAGATTTCTCCAACATCATTTTCATATTTAGTCAACAATCTTGCTTTAAAAAATGTTGACTTAATCACAGACTTAGGAATTGCCTTTGATTCTAAGCATCGTTTCAACGATCACTATGAAAATATAATAAAAAGGGGTCGAAGCTCTCAGGCTTTGTTCTTCGTTGTACTAGTGAGTTTCGTTCTGTTAACAGGGCTGTAAGATTATTTGTTTCCCTTGTTCGTAGCGTTTTAGAATACGCCTCAATTGTTTGGTCCCCGACTGCTGGTGGGTTCACTGACACCTTAGAGCGGGTTCAACGAAGATTTACAAAGTCATTATTTTTTAAGTTTAATCTTCCTTACCCAGAAAGACTTAATTAAAGATTTTTTCTCTAGAGGAGCGAAGAACTTTTCTTGAACAATGTTTTTTTTATAAAAGATTTGCCGCGGATATCTGAATTCTAGTTTAGCAGATTGACTTATTAGAATCCCATCATATCACACACGATTAAATGCCATTTTCAATCTTCCTTTTACCGATCTTGCCCTCTTTGCAAATTCACCTTAAATTAGAATGATGAGAGAGAACGTATGACTCTATGGAGACTGGACTTCTACCCTCTTCTATTTCAATCTTTAAAAATATTCTTTTGCAAAAAAAAACTTGATTTTCTTGGTTAATTTAAATTCTTAACGTAGTGTTTTTCGTTATGGAAAAAAAAAACAGAATTTCAATTTTATGGTAATGTCTAAATTTACTGATGTAATTGGATTGCTTAAGAGGAGTCATGCAATTATTTCATAACTATGTACCCTATTTATAATTATTATATTGCAATAAATTGAATTGAATATTTATCTATTCAGTATTAATAAAAAAGTTCTTAAAATGTGTTGAATGAGATTTGCTCCATATATGGTGACTATTGTAACAAATGTGGTGGCCACAAAAAGCGCTCCACTTTGCACAAACTAAAAAAATAAATAACAATAATGATACATGTAATACGTTTACATGGACGAAAGTTTGGTTATTTAATTGAATTTTATTTGGTTGGTATTTGCTTTAATAGATGACATAAAACTGTCAAATTTAGTCTTTTATTCTTTACACATATTGGAGTTGATTTTCTTTACAATTTTCAATTTCAAATGTTTATTACCTCGGGGCAAATATACAAATGAAGCTGTATTTTGCCGACTACAGATCCAAAACAAATGATTGGGGCAACTATACCACCTTTACCCTATTAGACGCACGTCAGAATGTGTTTTGCTGAAAAATTTTTATGACTTTTGGCATTTTCTTTGATCCAGTGCAGTTAAAATTTCATTTATCGCCACAGCTATATCCTCAAAGATTGGTACATTTTGTTTTACACCATTCATCAAATTCATAACATATTTCGTTAAATGTTCCCTTATTGAGAAATGCTCAGAAATCCTTCCCTAAAAGCATAGAGTTCACAAGTTTTACCGAGTGTACTCCGGATAATTAGTTGGGACATAATAGATATACAAATGTGGTATAGAAGTTTGAACATAACGGTAACCTTATGGAAGTTTTCACGAAAATCCCCAGGAATTTTGTTTTAGAACTCTACGGCCTATAAATTTCCCATATACTACTTTTACGTAAATTTTACCGTTATACTTATTGAAAGCGCTATTACTTGATGGGCCATTGACACCGTTAGGTGAGCACGAGCTTGCACCTCGTATAACTTCCTAAAATCGTGAGAGCTGCAAGTTGGACCACTTTTCAGTACATGTTGTCTAGATCCTCCGTTAGAGAATTTTGTTGCTAATCCACCGACACCTTGCTCGTGTTGATCGGCTCAAGGATTCCAAAGATATCGACGGATTTCGGAAGTAGTACCAAGCTGATTGTGAAATTGATGTGACTAATATCCAGGTTGACGGTTATCTCTGATCTGTTGACCACGTATTCTTTCGGAAATCCGTCCATATCTCTGTAATCCTTTGGCGTGGCGATCGATCGATCGAGGTGTCGCTGGACTCGCCACAAAATTGTCTAACAGGTCGACGAATCCTCTTTTCCGGTCAGTGCACAGGGGGATTAGAGATAACCGTCAACCTGGATATTAATCACAGCAATTTCACAATCAGCTTCCGAAATTCGTCGATATCTTTGGAATCCTTGAACCGATAAACACCATCAAGGTATTGGTGGACTCGCAACAAAAGGGAGGATCTTCTCCGCGTAGCTGACATGATTCTTCGCCCGAGCGATACGATTGGGGTGCCGCCTGTCTCGCAATTTCTTCAATACTATGTTTGCGACCAACGGTGAATATTAGTACTATCGCATTTGAGTAAGTTATTGTTTTTTATGTGTTTCTTTAAAAGCAACAATTACTAAGTAACGAATACAAAGTAACGATTACTCGAAATAAATGTAACGAATATAACCGATTACTGAAATGTAACTAAAGTCGCCATCACTGATATTCTATTCGTGGGAGAGTCGGATTACGTTTAAAAAATTGTCACCAAACTTGTGCCGAGGTGAATGGCGCATTCGGTACAACCTTGAGTTGTATCAGCTGTATAATGAGCTACAGGTGTCGAAAATCGAAAAATTGCAGCGACTGCAATAGGCGGGACATGTACAAAGGATGAACGACGATCGCATGCCCAAAAAGGTGATGAACGCGCAACGAGTGGACGGAGCCAGATTGCGTGGACGACCGAGAGCCCGATGGGAGCATTCTGTATGTGAGGACGCCCACCAGATGCTAGGCTTTCGGAACTGGAGGACAAGGTCGCGTGACCGCGACAATTGGAGGTCTTCAATCCAAGCGTGCCATAAAGAAAAAGAAAGAAGAAGAAACTTGTGCCGAATCTTTGAATTTTTGTTTCGCGACGAAATGTGAATCTTTATTTTTGAATTTCATAAGTACCAAATGAAATTGCTGGGCCATTTCTTTTAAACGTACACACAATTCCCTCAACATATTATAATCTTTAAAATTCACAGTAGCACATTAAAATTCTTCTGAATCTGTCTACATGACCCCATTAAATATTAAATTTTCGTCTCCCTGTATCTCCGACCGCATATTAAACTCAACACGGGTCCGTTCCGTACAGTGTGTACTTGAACACCAAAAAGCCATGATAATTCCTTTCGCCATGGCCTTCGGCAATGATATTCTTTTTATGCATGTATAGTTCTCACTTGGTTTTCTTTTTCTTATGAGCCAGTCGTCTCTGGCACCACCATTGCCCCCCTGTCACCATATAAGCATTTTCACACACAGCGATCCGCGAAGCAGAGAACCATCAATTTACAAAAGGCCCTGGTCCAGAAGAAGAAAAAAAGAAACTAAAATGAAAAGATTAAAATAAAAAAAGAAGACTGCTGCTTTTGGCTAAATGGTTGAAATGGGAATGGACCAGAAGAAGAAAAAAAGCCAACAAGAAGACAACGACGTCGACTAAAACCTTTATTGGCCACAAGACGTAATGTATAGCAAAAAGAGCAACAACATAAGAAATTCTGGAGGTTTTTTTCTTAATCGTATTGCTCTCTTCTTCGGAGCAGCTTTACTTGAGCGAGCCAGGCCGTGGCTCGGTGCGGTTAAGAAGATTGTGTAGATTGTAATTTGAGAATATTTGATTTGACAAAAAAAAATTAAAAGAGGAAAAATACGAAAAATATTATTGTACGGATGAAAACTGGCTGAAAAAAATAAAAATAGAGGAAGAACAGTCTTCGTAGTCCTCACCTCTATATCTACAAAAAGCAAAAACAAAAATTCTGGGATTTTGTTTTATTTATGGGATTTTGTGCTTTTCTTCCCAGTGCGTCTTCTTTGTGGTCGTTTTTCTTTGTTCGGCTGGATTTTTGGCTCACCGTGAGTTCACGGACAGAATTTAACACAAAATCGGTTCGGTTGGTTGAAACGTATAATATGTAGTGTGTGGTGAGATGCAAACCCATTGTTAAATGATCAATCTTTTTCTTTGTCTTTTTTTGTTTATTAATGATTTACAACTTTTGCCATTAGTCCGCGATATTTGCACTTGTTCGCGGTTTTTTTTCTTTTATCCATTCGTACTGAAAGATTTAATTAGAAAAATCTTAAGTGCGTTTGTATATTTCTCATGGATGTTTTTTTTGTGTTTTTCTTTACTGCTAAGTCAGCAAATTCGCAAATTCTGTGCGCATATTGAATGTCTTGTCGGTACGAGAAGATGCTATATGGATGAAATCTCTGCATCATCCAATCCATTGATCAAAATTGAAAATTAAAACAGTACCACCCAGCAAGCGGTTGTTATTCTGGATCCATGGATATTGCATCCGTACGCAAAGATTTAAACGTATCTGTACACAAAAGAGCCAAGCACAACGGAGCGTAAAGAATTAATAACAAATTAATGCTTTCTGTGAAAGTTATGCTTCAAATGTACGTGAGTTGGGTTCCAACCAAGTTGAATCTTGAGTCTGTCCCCGTACAAGGGAATGGCATAATGATGACCAGTTTCTGCTGCGGAAGCATCGTGTATGGACACAGGGCACAACATACCAAAGCACTCTTGGCATGAAAAGAGCTACTTTCTGCCCCTTGTAGCTGAACACGGAACGAATGGAAGCAAATGGAAACACAACACAACAAAATCATAAAAAAAATTGTCAGAAATCAGCAAAGAAATTATTTTAGCACTTTTCAAGTTGCCTGTAATGGTCTCGCGTCTTAATGATGTGACCACGGGTGATTTACACAATGTATACACAAAGTGAGCGGGTGCGGTGAGGCGTTGTGCTTCATGGACAAAGGGCTGCCATAAGTGCCATGCTATCGACATTGTATAATTTCCATGCAATGTAATGGCGACGTGGTCGGATATGTTGTTCTCGTTATTATTATTATTTATTTGTGCGGACAACTCATTCAGATAAATTTGTTTAATAGTAATTACGCGGATATTGTGGTCGGGGGAAACGTGTCGATAGTGCCCACAATGCCGCACTGTAGAGAACGATAAGGTATCATACAACAAGAGGAAGTGGTAGGCAATAAAAGCAACTTACGAAAGGGTGAGCTAATTATTGTAATTGGGTGATTTCTAATTGGGATATTAGTTTTTCGGCCTCGAACTATATTTCAGGTACATAATAATCAAAACGAGACCGAGTTCTAATCGTGCGAATAGCACGATGAGTGTATACCCTATACCCATGTACAGACCTAGAAGGCACGCAAAACCAAAATATTCAATTTCATATTTTTTGTGGGGGAGGGAGGGCTAGATGGGTCGGACCTGACACATCTTTATTACCTTGTCAAGGCATCCAACGGCTACCATTTGATACTAATTTGAAGTTTTTCGTGACATTCTATCAAAAGATATGGCTGAATATAACATTGTAGGGGAAGTAGGGGTAGGGGTAATCGGACCTACTCCACTTTCCAACTCAAAGTATATGCCAAGATAAGACATTGATCAAAATTTCAAGTCGATGGCGATATTCTACCGAAAGTTATGGCCGAATTAAAATATCAAGGAGGGGTAGTTTGTATGGGAGGTAGGGGAACCCCTGGTCCGATTTGGCCCATTTTCAATACCGTCCAAGATTTTAGCAAAACAAACATTTCACCAAAATTTCAAACCGCTAGCTTCATTATTTCGACAGACAGACAGACAGACTGGCTTATTCGATGCAGGGACCGACCCTGATCATTTATATATACATATATATACTTTGCCATACCTCCGGTGGCTCCTTTGAGGTGATACATAATATCGGCGTAACAAAAACAATATACCCTATTCTATTCCATCTTATGGGTATAGGGTATATAGAGTTATGTAGAATAGTCACATAAAAGTAAATTTTCATTTAAACTACAACTTGACAAAAGCGACGGTTTAGCAACACTGTTGTGCTGGTGTCTCATGTGATGACACAATCCATAATCGTTTCGCGGACGACCCTATGACTTGTGTTTCGATTCCGTCCGTTCCTATAAAAGTCCTGTAACCTGGTGAGGGGTGAGGCTTATATGACCATCCCAGTTCGATTTTAACCATTTGCTCATGTGTATTGTGATTCGGATAGGAACGCATTTATATGACGTTTGGTGAAGATTAGTCCACGAACAACAACAAATTCTTTGAAAAACCTTGATTTCTATGGCTTCTATGGCAGCCCCAGTCTTTTATCTTGGATAGCAACACATTTGCGTGTGGTTTGGTAAAAGATTGATCCATAAACAAAAATGTATTTTCTCAAAAGAACATATTTTTGGGGTGGGGCTTCTATGGCAGCCCCAATGTCAATGTGTAATTTAGCCCGTTCTTGCGTTATGTTTTGTGATGTCAATAGAGACGGTTCGGTGCAAAATTGGTCCAGAAATAAAAAGGTTTTTCGTAAAGTGTTAGTTTCTGTGTGTATAGCTTCTATGACATTCTCATGACCCCGTAGCTAAAGTTCTTATATGTTTTTTTTTTCTTTCTTTGGACAACAGCTGGCTGCATACACTGCTTTACGTCTACGTGAAACTGATATGTGGCGAGCGCTGGATTATGGCCATTACCCTGCCGGGATATTTAGGGTTGCAGCCCAAAGGAGAAGGAACGCTCGGGAAATACAGGCGCCAAAGTACGTGGAGGACGCGCAAGGAATGTTGCTGATTGACGATACGGCAATTTGTAGCAGGATGCGAGAGTATTTTGACGAACTTCTAAATGAAGAATTTCCTCGAGCAGCTTTTCGAGATGTTGAGCCGAATACCACAAATATTGAAGATATCTCAGAGGAAGAGGTGATGGAGGCAATGCATCAGATGAAACGCGGAAAGGCAGTCGGACCGGACAAAATCCCCGCGGAATTTTGGTTGAAAATGGAAAATGTCGGGCTTAGTTGGCTCACAGTTCTCTTCAACAAAATCAAAGGTGGGCAACCGATGCCTGATGCTTTCAGGGAAAGTTTTCTTCTTCCTTTCTATAAGAACAAGGGAGACTTACGCAAACTCAACAACTATAGGGCTATAAAGTTAACTAAGTATAAAGTTAACTGAAGATCTACCAGCGAGTTGTCTGCAACCGATTGAGAAAGATTGTGCGGTTGAATGACAATCAATGCGGCTTTGTTGAAGGTCGATCTACTGTCGATGCGATTCAGTGCATTCGTATTGCAATGGAAAAGTATAGAGCAGCACGAAAGGACTTGCACTTGTTCATCGATTTGGAAAAGGCATTCGATAGAGTACCTCGTGATCTGATATGGTTGGCCTTGAGAGCACTTAATGTCCCTGAGGCATATGTCAGGATGATACGAGACATGTATGATGGAGCTACGACTAAGGTTAGATGCACAGCCGGTGAATCAGAAGAATTTCCGGTGAATGTCGGAGTACACCAGGGCAGTGTATTGAGTCCGTTGCTCTTCAACATCATCATGTGCTACTTATTAACACGTATCTCCGACGGCCTAGAAATATCTCTTCTTTTTGCCGATGATATAGTCCTCAGTAGCCCAAACATCGTTGCCTTACAAGCTGCACTTACAAAATGGTGTGACATTCTGGCGGAGCATGGACTGAGGGTAAGTATAACAAAGACTGAGTTCTTATGCTGCCCATTCTCAGACCCAGATGCACCGATACCAGAAATGTACGTCAAAGGAGAGCAGCTTAAGTCTTGTACCAAGTTCAAGTACCTTGGCTCGATGGTGAACAACGGAGCTACATGCGACGATGACATCAAACATCGCACAAAGGTTGGGTGGTTGACGTGGCGAGAAAACTCTGGAGTTTTCTGGGATAAGAAAATGCCACTGAAGCTAAAGGGCAAGTTGTACAAAACGGTTGTACGTCCCGCACTCATGTATGGATCAGAATGCTGGACCATGTATGAAGGTTACGCGAAACAAATGACAGCGACTGAAATGAAAATGTTACGCATGTCAGTTGGTGTAACGAAAAGGGACCACATCAAGAGTAGCTACATCCGAGGCAGCTTGTCCATAGACCAACCAATCACCGAAAAGCTCGAAGACCGACAAATGGATTGGTATTGCCATGTTCAACGGCGTCCGCCTGAGAACCCCGCAAAGAAAGCGATATCAATGGAAGTTCCACTTAATGGACCCAAGGCCAGAGGCAGACCGAAGAACACCTGGATGTGTCAAATGAAAAAGCAACAACAACGCATTGGTCTCGGCGATGACACGATCCAAGGTAGAGCTGCCTGTAGAAATATGCTGAGATATTATCGCCAAAACGGGCGATGTGCCTACACTGCTGTCGAGCAACGCAAAACCATGGAGCGGTATAAAGAACGAGGCAAGGAAGAAGAAGACCCTGTCACCAGCGACGGACTATACACTGTCCCTAAATACTTTTTTGCTACGAACCAGCATAACTTGATTCCGTCAAGGGAAACTTGGAACAATACCACTCCCCTGGCCAGTGGATCGATTACAATCTACACTGATGGGTCCACTAAGGACGCAGGAGTTGGTATCGGTATTTACTCGGAGGAACTGATTATTCAGCGTTCATCACATCAAAACTTTTGAGAATTACCGCTCATTACTCAGAGTGATGGGTTGTCGCTTGTTCTGCGGGTTAATTGAAGTGCGGGACTAACGCCATGCCAATACCTACGACGAAGATGATCTGACCTAAACTTGACACGGTTCGCTTCACTATACCACGACTGGGCAGGCAACATATTTGTAGTGTCATGACAGCCCCTGTATGCTTTGTACTTTCGATAGAAACGTATTCAAACCTAATTTTATTGGAGGTGGGGTATCACATGGCATCCCATGTGACGTAATGCTTCAATTTCGGTTATTCAAACATACAAAGTGTCTGCGGCAGAGAAAGCATGTGTGCGAAATTTCAGCTCTCAATAGCTAAAGGTCGAGGAAAATGCGTTGCAACATACGGACGGACAGACATCGCCCCATCGATTCTCCTCGTCATACTGATCAATTATATTTGCCATATTTGATATGGTCAGAAATGCTTCCTTCAATGCGCTACGAACTTCATAACAAAGTTAATATTTTTTTCATTTATAAAATAAATAACAGACGCGACAGTCCAACATTGGACTAACGCCGTAGATGTGTTAGTGATATCTAATTTCCAAGATCATAACTGCTTTTTTGTTGAGGCGTTGTGATTAACAGCCAGTGAGTTCGAAAAGCACTACAAACAGAATTCGTTGACGGTGAGTCTCGAACCCATGACCCTGTGCACCGAAGGTGCGCGCACTAACCACAACACCAGCAAGACTTTATTTATAAGGAAAAGTGTCTAAAAACCTGTTTTATTATCTGATTTAAAAAAAAACCATACTAAAAAATGAGCTACGCTAGAAAAAAAACCAATGCGCAGTAGAAAAAAGCAATGTTGTGGTCAACAAACGTCTGGAAGCGACAGAGGCGATTGGAGAATACAACGAACAATTAACGGGAACTTTTGTACCGCATGGTTCGGCGAATGCTGATCAGTTTGGGGCCGGCAACAGAAACTGCAACGACCCATGAGAAATATGTACTAAATGACAACTTGTATACCTATCCAGTAAAACAGAACGCCTCACCCAGGATGGGGATGGAGTAAGGCAACCCACGCGACGCAAAACAGAGGAGTGGTGCGAAAACCAGGACTGATCGCTCTGATTAGTATGTCAGGATCAATTCGGACAATACACTATAAGAATAATCAGGGACTTTTAGAGTGTGACTTTAGTGTGAAGTTACATGCCTCTTATAACAAAGGTTGATGCAAAGCTCTCTGATAAGGTCCTTGATCATACCCTAGACAAAAAAGGGGGAGGCTTCACGTTTAATTGCTCAGAAACTGTCTTAGGATCGTCTGGTAAAACTGCAGTACCAGTTCTCCTCATAATTCTTCATCTAGTGCGTTATTCGCGATACAGGGTGAGCGGCCTAGGTTTTAGGTTTCTGAAGGGACAGCCTTGTCCCAACCGTCCAATCAATGATTAGGTTGTGCGAAAGTCGAAGGAGCCTCAAGATGCTTTCCAAGTCAAGTGTGTATTTGTTTGCATTAAGCCTCCCTGACACCGCACCGGCGTGCGTCAGTGAATTATCCGCAGCGTCAAAATTGTAGCACAATGCGTTGTGTGAAGGGTACATTAACTTTTTCATGAACTTTGTAACGCAGTAGGAAGTATTTTCGACCATACAAAATATGTTCATATATCAGTATTAGCATGACGAAGGGAGTCGATTGGGCGATTTTCGTCTATCTGTCTGTCCGTCTCTCTGTCTGTTGCTACGCGTTTGACTCGGCCTGTTTAAAAGCTATTGACATTTTGCACACGTGCTTCTTTTTATTGCAGGCAGTTTGTATGTTGGGTCATAGGGCTGCCATACAAACCCCCTCCCCATCTGTGTTTCCTTAGAAATTTTTTTTATTGGTGCACCGATTTCAACCAAACTTGACACAAATGGGTTTCTATTTACGCCACAAAACATATGTAAAAATCGATGTAATCGGATCATGGGGGTTACAAACTAACTACAACCCCCCCCCCCCTTTTTTGATTTCCTCTAAGAAAAACTTGCAATAATTCTTGTTGAACCTCATACAAATATATTTCCATTGATGCCACAAATCAATGTTAAAAATGATGGCATCGGATCATGGGGTCATCAGCTACCATACAGACCCAGCCCCCAATTTAGTTCTGCTATAAGAAAAACGTTTCTGTGCGTTAATTTCAACAAAATCTCATACAAATGTGTTTCTACACTGAAAAAAAAATCATCATAATATTAATGAACTAGGAGCATAGACTTTTTTCATTACCATGATGAATTAGTTCATAGTAAATAAACCTTCTCTTCCTTAAGATAATACAGAGTTCATCTATTTTAGGAAACACCGGTCGTTAGTATAACGAAAACAAAACTTCAACTTAATGTAAAGCCATCATGAACACAGTGAACTTCCAGTAGAATCTAATGCATTGTACATTCCGGCTATGAACCCATATATTAGCCGCAATGTAAGTAAATAAAACAAAATTTGATGTTATTGTTCATTAATTACATGACATCGTTCATAGAAATATGTACTACTATGAACGATGTCATAATCGCTTTAAGTGTAGTTTATAAACCTTCATCACGTATAGTCTGCGTGGTGTAGTAGGTAGGGCGTCTTCAAATCATAGGATCCCGGGATCGATTCCCACTGTAGGTAGCTAGGTAATTTTTATGGCTTTTCAGAGCAGAGGTGAAATGTAGAATGAATGTCGTCAACACTTATGAACCTGGATGCCGGCCTGCGCCAGTTTTTTTTTTTTTTTTTAATGGATGAACTCAGTAATTATATCAATGAACAAGTTGTTAATTTTATGAATTAGTTCATAATTTTAATGAACTTTTTGTTCGTTGTTTTGATAACAACAAATTCATAAGGCTGATGAAAGCCGTCTTCGGTGGGATATCGGTGTAAATATTCATTACTTTAATGAACAATTTCATTGTTTCATGGTACCTTTTTTTTCAGTGTATTGATGCCACAAAACATATTTATGTAAAAAAGGAAGGATAACTCTTTTCTTTCTGCACAAGTCCCAATCAAACCTTTCGTATAAATGTGTCTCTATCGAAACCACAAAATGTATGTAAAAACAAATAGAATCCTACATGCTGCGAACAAAAATTTTTTTTTAACTAGTATCCAATCCTAAGCGCTCACACAAATGTTGTTCTTTCGACGTCGCGTAACTTATGTAAAAACGGAAGGAAGCAGATGGGAGGTTTATGCATCTGCGGCAGAACTTGCCCAACCAAAATCAAGTTATAAGAATTATTTGAAAACGGGCGGAATAGGAGCACAAGTCATAGGGTCGCCGAAGAAACTATTATTATTATTCAGAAAGTGAAGAGTATCCAAATTTCGGCCACGCCCGAAATTAGCCTCGGTCTCGCTTTTTTTTTAGTATTGGCCTGAAATTTCGAATCAACTACTCAAAATTATTTTAGCGTTTCTATCACTCTGGAAAATCGGGGAACCATTCTGGGGCGGGCTACTCCAAAGCTTTACTTCTCTCTAGTTCTGGCCTTTTTACGCAGTGCAAGTATGAGGATGGTGAAGGAGTGTTTGATACTTTTCAAGGTCTCTCGAACATCTACCATGTTACTCTGGTCTGTATTGGCTATTGGGTGCCGGCCACAGGTGCATTGAGAGTTATGAAGCTGCGGATGAGCTTTCTACATATCGTTAACAGCCTTTTTTGGGACCTAATACTTACTGTGCTCTGAATTGGGCGAAAACTAAGTCGTTGGTTAGGGAATGGTAAGACCAAGAAAGACTACAGCCATGGAATACTAAAGATCTGATTGGTTCCTTTAACATAAAAGATGCAAGCCGCGTTACTAGAGGAGACTTAACGATACGAGGCTTATTACCTAACGGGACACCTTTGGGTCAAGTATCTTCTTAACAAAATGGACCTGTCCGCTGTTACGGCTTTGCCTGGAGGATGTGGAGCGTACCAAACATCTACTTTACGAATGTCCAGCGTTAGCTCCCTCGAGGCGCCTGCTTATTGGAGAAACTACCGTTAGCTCCGATGTCGTAAAGAGCATCCCTAAAAAAGATGTTTCTAGCCTTTGTTATGGATGGTAGGAAGTCTTTTGAATTATTCCTATTCCTTTGGGTTACGTAGCCTGATGATAAAAAAATAATTATAATTACATATCATTCCAAAGGGGATTTCTTGTAGTTTAATGTATCCTCTGACTTTTTTTTCCAAAATACGAGTTTTTGGCCCCACTGTTTGAAATGGAAAGCTGTTTTTCCATCATTTTCTCTCAACTTGTATTCAATTTTCTTTGACTCACTAACTCCCACAATAATTTTATAGTATTAAATTTTCTTTTTCTTTGTATTTACAGGTGAGCTCAATATTTCAATGCGTTTTACATTCGCCATCATTTTACAAGTAAGTTAAATTAATGTCTTTATCTGATTATCTCGGACGTCTCTTTGATCTCTTCTTATTAAATATAATTTCTCAAAAAAATACAACTTACATCCACCCCAATAAATTTTTCGCTTTTAATCAATTATCCTCCATAAGTTCCTCTGCTGCGTTCAAAAATCATAAAATTCATTTAATTCTTCATAAATATTCCTCGCGAATGAATATAAAGAGCCGCGCGAAAATATTTCTGTGTGTACATTCGAATAAATTTCCAAAAAGTCTCGGCACAAATATAAATGAATGAACGAACAGCAAGACAATTTCCATCTGTCATTCAACCATGTGATATTTCGAAGAATTATTATCATCATCATCGCAACGCTCGGAGTTTCTGATTTTAAGATATATACATACTGGAAAATGTATGTGTATAGGCATCAGAGCCAAAATTCTGTTCACGGTGAATTTTTTAACCGAAAAGAGGCGAGGAAAAAGGCGTCTATTTATAGAGCTGTACGTGGAGGCTATACATATAATCTGATTAAAATTCATCATAAAAAATTTCACCAACGCAAATCACGAGAGTGCAATAAAAATTCTGTGACGAATAAATAAATAAAAATTGTATCTCCTATTTAACAAACATCGTTCCACCCTTGTTTTCCGGTACGCGGGGGAGAAAATAGGAGTAACGACATGAAGTGTGGGTTGATCGATGTGAATCTTCTATTTTTTTTTCGGGGAATTTATAAATCCATCCGTCCAACGGTCTGTCTCGTTGTACGCGCGGATTTGGCGAATTGCCTCGCGTCCATACCGTCCCGGCGTGTAAGAATATTATTTATAGATGTTGAAATCTATTTGAACATTTTATGATGCGATTATTTGCGGTCGTATAAACATTTTGGCTATCCTTATTTTCTGCGAAGAACCGATTATTGCGGATCGGTGGCAGCCATCAGCTTGAGATTTTCATCGGAATCTCGTCAATTATATGGCAGTTCCCGGCTCTTAATTGCGCCTACTAGAATATATCAGTGCATTGCATAGTCGTTTGCTTGCCAAGTGCTAATTTGTTATACTAGAAAATTGAAAATTTTCAAAATAAATGGCGTGTTGGAGGAATTATTGATGTGTGATTATGAGAGTCTAGGAAGTATGGATTTTTGTTAGAAATTGATGAGATTTTTTTTGGGGAAAAATACGAGAGGCAAATCTACTAAAAGATTTACAAATTTGCTTTCAATTTGTTTTCGTCTTAACGCGATATAATGTGCAATGAAATAAACGAGGTTACTTCGTTGAACAAATAAAGAAATTTTAAGCATATTTTTGCTTAACCGTAGTTCTTTCAGCCAGAGACCAAGGTATTGCATGGGCATGGGCTTTCCAATACATGATTATGACATCAACGCACTTTCATGTACAATTGATTTTCGTAGAAAAACCTGAAAGTTTTTTTAAACGCAATAATCGTAATTTCGCAAAGTATGTTCAGCCGAAAATAAAATTTCAAGCGTTTCAACTCGTATTCAATTTGCATTCAATTTGTATTCAATTTTGGTTCAATTTGCTTACAAGTTTATACATTTCCACCCACTGCTTAATATACATTTACATTTTTAACCTGCAGGGATTCAGACGATCATTATTTTTAATATGTACATATACCTGTAGTGACCCTACTTGACGTCAAACAGTTGTTAGACGAATTGAACGTTGTCGCTAATTGCCTTTCCAGCAGTTCAGTTCTGCACACCTAATTTATTTGAAATTTGTAATTTGATACGCACTGCAAGTTCGAGAATAAAAGTGTACAGACGTGAAAAATCGAGCTCCAAGGTTCATTGACGAAGTAATCACAGGAATAGATTTTTGCGCAAGTTATTTGGACGACATTGTCGTTTTTTCGAGCAACCCGGAGGAGCATCACAACCAGCTGCGCATCTTATTTAAGCGTCTTTCCGACTACCAAATAGTAATAAATACAACAAAATGCATCTTTGATGTCGACGAAATTGAATACTTTGGACACACCATCTTGCTGTTGATGGTGTGTCCAAAGTATTCAATTTCGTCGACATCATTCTGCCTCCGAGACGTCTCGTATTCAAGCCTTTCGAGAGTACAAACTTCCTAAAACTGTCAAAGGTCTGCGAAGATTTCTCGGAGATGTACATTTCTACAGGCGTTTTTTTGCCAAATGCCGCGAAGACACAAGCTCCTTTGACAGAGTTTCTCCGAAACTCGCAGAAAAACGATAAGTCTCCCATCGAATGGTCCGCCTAAGCTCTTAAGGCGTTCGACGATTGCAAAGAGAGTCTAGCAACTTCGAGACTTCTCCACCATTTTCAAAGCAATCAATCCTTGGGTTTAATGACAGATGCATCTGACGTGGCCCTTGGATCCGTGCTCCAGCAAAAACAAAATGGTCAATGGATTCCCCTTGCATTCTATTCACGAAAACTGTCTTCGACCGAAAAGAAATACAGTGTTTACGATCGGGAGTTACTCGCAATTTACGTGAGACACTTTCGACATATTTTGGAAGGAGCAAACTTCGTCGTTTATACAGACCAAAAGCCACTGATCATTGCTTTTCACCAAAAATCAAACAAAGTAGGCGCTCGTCAAATCTGGCAATTATCCTTTATATCCGAGTTTATAACTGACATCATCCATGTCACTGGACATACCTGGATCTATTGATACAGCTGAAATTATCAACTCCAGAAAGACGAACAACGAACTCTACTCCGTGATACTACGACATCTCTGCAGCTTAGACTAGGCCTGTTCGGTACCGAAATTTCAGTACCGGGTTTCGGTTTTCTTTCAATACCCGGTACCACAAGCTGTTTTTCTGACTCACAGGTTTTTTTCAGTACCGATGGTTTTTCTAACCATAAGCGGGTTTTTTTCGAGTACCGAGTTAAAACCGACTCACGAGTCGGTTTTTCAGTACCGGGCTAAAACCGACCGACGAGTCGGTTTTTTTGGTACCGAGTTAAAAAAAAACGACCGAGGAGTCGGTTTTTTGGTACCGATTCACTTCAACCATGAGCCAGTTTTTTTTAGGTTTTTTGGTACCGTGTTAAAACCGACGAGAGTTGGTTTTTTTGGTACCGGGTTAAGAAGAACCGACGAATCGGTTTTTTGGTACCGAGGTAAAAATAACCGACGAGTCGCTTTTTGGTACCGAGTTAAAAAGAACTGACGAGACGGTTGAAGTTGGGTGAAATAGGTAATTTATGGAACCATGCAGTGCAATGAAACCTGGTTTGAAGCGTAGGCTGCCGTCCCCAAAATCACATCCCTGTTTTTTCGTGGAAATACGCGTCCGATCGACATTGCAGAAACACTTACGTAAATTTAGGTCGCTGATTTCAAATTTAAGAGAAAAAACAAGAACTATTTTTTTGGGGCTGCCCGCCCCGAAATGGTACCCCTGTTTTCTCGGAGAAATACTCGTCCAATCGTCGTGGTAGAAACACTAAGGTCAATTTGGGTCGCTGATTCCGAGTTTGATGTCAAAAACAAGAGAAAAATTTTTGGGGTTGCCCGCCCCAGGTTTGAACACTTGTTTTCTCGGGGAAATACTCGTCCAATCGGCGTGGTAGAAACACTAAGGTCAATTTGGGTCGCTGATTCCAAATCTTAGGTCAAAAACAGGAGAAAATGTTCGTGGTTGGCCGTGCGAGAATGGTAATCCTGTTTTCTCTTCACCGTATGTTTCTACAACTGACGTGTCTACCTCTACCTTCAATAATTTATTGCAAAAACTTGCTTTGTCGAAATCATGCCTCTCATATCGATATCTCAATCTCCCTATCAGCATCAAACTGCGTCAAACAGCACGAAACCAAGCTCTCCATTTATATGATCATACATACAATACACCATGCCACTTCGAAGCCGATCCAAAGAAAAATCATATCCGCCCATGTAGACGATTTCATTGACGGCAATGCACATTACAGCTGCTGAAAAAGTACGCTTATTCGACATGGACTCGTCGGTTCTTTTTAACTCGGTACCAAAAAACCGAATCGTCGGTTTTTTTTAACTCGGTACCAAAAAACCGACTCGTACTGTTACCGAAAAACCGACTCGGTATTGAACAGGTACAAAAAAACCGGGATATCGGTACTTTAGAATATCGGGTCGGTACTGATTGAACGCCGGTTTTGTACCGGGACCCCGGTTTTTGGAACATGCCTAGCTTAGACCACTAGCAATGGGCGAACAAGGTGATCTAATTTGCGATGCATCAACAGACCAACTACGCATATAATGTCCCACCTTCGTTGCGGAAGCGTATTTTCAACACTTTTCATAACTGTTCACATCCTAGAATGCGGCCAACATTACGAGCAGTTTCGAAAATTTGTATGGCCTAATTTACGTAAGGATATCATCGCGTGGACTCGATCATGCATTCCGTGTCAGAAATCGAAAATCAGTCGACACACCAAAAATGAATGCCAGCCATTTTCTGTTCCAGATCATCGACTTCACCATGTTCACCTGGACATTGTGGGACCACTGTCTTCATCTAACGGTTTTCGATATTGTCTGACGATGATCAAACGCTTCTCACGTTGACCGGAAGCAATCGCTATTCCCGACCAAACATTGCATTTTATGCCAATTGGGTTTCCCGCTTGGAGTTCCGAGAACAATTTCGACAGACCAAGGATTGCCCATATCTCCGTAATTATTGATCCTAGAGCAGTCAAATTTTGCCTAAAAATGTTGCTGAACTTTAAACGGCTGTAACTCGGAAACTGTGATAGCTAGGACCCTGGCCTCACTTCGAGTCATCGCTTTTCTATGAACTGTCTTGTTGTGTTTTTCAAATCGAAAAAATAGAGGTCGCGGATCGCGGCAATACTTCCTCCTGTCAAACCAGATTTTATACACGTTTTTCGAAGACAAGAAAGAAGACAAGTTTGTAACAAAAGAGAAGCGAAAATAAAAGAAGGAACAAAAGAAGATCGTGTTTCTATTAAGGCATTTATTGGAAGATTTAACATTGGCGACGAGGAAAAAGCATCAATATTCGACGATATGGCGAATCAATCGTGATTTTATTGGAATATGCCGGACACAGTGAATCAACCAGACGGAGTCAGCGTGGCGGCAATCATGGAAGCGCCAGGTGTTGGAGTAGGCTCACTAAAGGAGTTTTGCCACTCAACAATGGAATGGAAAGTATATCTGAAGCGATTGCAACAATATTTTGCAGCAAACAACATTAGTGACAGCAACAGGCAAAGGGCCATTTTATTAACAATGTTATCAGAAGAGTCATACTTGCTGCTTAACAACTTGTGCTTCCCGGCCGAGCCCGATGTCAAAACGTTTAAAGATATAATTGAAATCATGAACAATCATTTTCAACCGGTGGTGTCCAAATTTGTTGAACGAGAACATTTTTATAGTGCGCACATGGAACCGGCCGAAAAGGTTCAAGACTGGGCTAGACGTGTGAAAAAACTTTCAACCACATGTGAATTCGGATCGGTGCTTTCTCAGGTCATACGAGACAAATTTGTGTTGGGAATATCGTCGAAACGCATAAAAGAAAAGTTGTTTTCTCAAGGCATAGAAATGACATTCGACAAAGCAGTGCAAGTAGCACAGGAAACAGAAGCATCGGTCGACGTTAACAATACGCAGTGGATAAAGAGCGAGCCAATCAACAAAATCGACAAACATCATCAGCGCGAGAGGTGGCCCAAATCGAATGAGAAGTGTTATTGTTGCGGAGCGCCGGGACATAAATCGCCTAATTGCAGGTATAAAAATTTAAAATGTAATTCTTGTGGAAAATTAGGTCATTTGAAAAAAGTATGTAAAGGCAATTCATTTTCGAAAATCAAAAATATTAATAATGTAAATCAAAATTATATAGATTTGGAAGACTTAACAGTGGAAGACAGAGAGGAAAAATTGTTCGCTTTTGACCATTCAAATAGTATTGATCCAATATTGTTGACGGTAAAAATTAACAATTTTCATCTTAAAGCGCAATTGGATAGCGGAGCTGCAATAAGCTGCATAAGCAAAAAAGAATATTATAAGTCGCTGTCTCATATTCGTTTGCACAAATCAAGTGTTAGGTTAGTGAACTACAACGGGTCAAAATTTTTTCCACTGGGTTTGATCAATGTCTCAATTGAATACAATGAAAAGTGTCATAGTTTGAATTTATACGTTGTCGATAATTCTGGTGATGCTCTTCTAGGCCGCGATTTTATGAAAAAATTTAATATTGAATTTTCAATAAAAAATATCGAAATGTGTGAAATACCACTAAAATGTCCGAAAGTGTTCAACAAAGTTCTAGGAAAATTTAATAGGGGTAAAATTACTTTAAAGTTGATAGATGGTGCATCTCCGCGTTACCTGTCCCCTCGACCTCTTCCGTTTAGCATTAAGGGAAAAGTCGAAGAGGAACTTAATAGACTTTTAGCAACAGGGATTATAGAGCCAGTAGATTTTTCTGATTGGGCAACACCTATAGTTCCAATTATGAAACCCGATGGCTCAGTTAGAATATGTGGTGATTACAAAATCACTCTTAACCCCTTCATTAAAATTGAACGGTTTGTTCTTCCCAGGGTTGAAGATTTATTGCAGAAGCTGTCAGGAGCTAAAGTTTTTGCCAAAATCGATTTAGCATCTGCTTATCAACAGATGGAGCTAGATGAAAAGAGTCAACTACTTACAACTATAAGTACACATAAAGGGTTGTTCAAGTATACTAGGTTGCCTTTTGGTATTAGTACATGTCCAACAATTTTTCAAAAAAGAATTGAACAGGTTTTGCTCGGAATTGAAGGAATTTCAATTTTTCAAGATGATATATTGATTTCAGGTAAATCGAAGGAAGAACTTCACCAAAGAACAAAATTAGTCTTGGAGAGGTTGCAAAGCACAGGGCTAACAGTCAAGGAATCAAAATGCGAATTTTTCAAAAGTTCGATAGATTATTTGGGTTTTACTATAGATGAGTGTGGCATCCGTCCTTCATCCGAGAAAATTAAAGCAATTTCACAGCTTTCGACACCAAAATGTGTCCAAGAGCTACAATCCTGTTTGGGCACGATCAATTACTATAGAAAATTCGTTCCTTTTATATCCGAGCGTTTAAGTCCGCTATACGCCTTGTTAAAGAAAGATTCAAAATGGGTTTGGACAAACGAATGTGAATTTGCGTTTAATGAAATTAAAAGATATTTTACAAATCCTAGGTTATTAATACATTACGATAGTAGCTTACCCTTGCAACTTACTACAGATGCTAGTAGCCACGGAGTAGGAGCAGTTTTGAGTCATACCTTAGCAGATGGACTATGTAGGCCTATTGCTTTCGCATCTCGTGTATTAAGTGATTCGGAACAGAGGTACAGCCAAATTGAAAAAGAGGCACTTGCGATATATTGGGCAGTGCGATATTTTCATCAATATTTATTTGGACGGGAATTTGTATTATGTACCGACTCAAAACCACTAACATCGATTTTTGGAGAAAAATATGGAATTCCACAAATGGCAGCAAATAAACTACAACGCTATGCACTGTTCCTATCGGGATATAAGTTTAAAATTAAATATGTTAAAAGTAATGAAAATAGATCTGATTTCCTTTCACGTCTGCCAGTTCATGAGGGGGAGGTGGACAATATTACTGAAGAAAATGTTTACTTGAACTACATTTCAAACGATTTAGAATTACCGATTGATGCAGATGAAATTAGTAAAGAGACGCTCAACGATGAAACATTAGTTAAGATTATGGATTATATTAAAAACGGTTGGCCTCTTGAGATTTCCGATGAATTAAAAGCATACTCTGTTAAAAGGAATGAATTATCAATAGAAGGTGGTTGTGTACTATGGGGTTACAGGGTCGTTGTACCTTTGTCTCTAAGAGAACGTATCCTTAAACTATTGCACAATTCGCATCAAGGAATTGTTAAGACAAA
Source organism: Microchrysa polita (assembly GCA_949715475.1). Taxonomy (NCBI): domain Eukaryota; kingdom Metazoa; phylum Arthropoda; class Insecta; order Diptera; family Stratiomyidae; genus Microchrysa; species Microchrysa polita. The sequence goes on along the minus strand of OX454420.1, from coordinate 24,848,620 downwards.
ATCACTTGCGAGGAGCTATGTATTTTGGCCGGGGTTAGATAAGGAAATCGAAAATATGATTAAATCTTCACCGAGAAAAATAACGTCCCTTAAAATTAACTCGATATCCTTTTGAAATCGAGTTACATTCCTATTAAATATAATCCTTTCCTTTTAAATATATATCGCTTCAATTCAAATTCATTCTTTTTAAATTAATGGGAAATCCTTTAAATCCAAATTTTCAATAGGAAATCATTTTAAATTAATGGGAAATCCTTTAAATTCAAATTTTCAATAGGAAACCTTTTTAAATTAATGGGAAATCCTTTAAATCCAAAATTTCAATAGGTTTTTTTTTTGTTTACACTCGCAGTTGGTCGGCAGTGTGGTAGAGCGATGTCACAATGTATGGTGTAAATTAGAAACGTCGTCCCGTATAGTCTGTGTGGTGTAGTAGGTATAGGCGTTAGTCTTCAAATCATAGGATCGCGGGATCGAGTCCCACTGTAGGCAGGTAATTTATTATGCATTTTAGAGCGTAAAGAGGTAAATGAAATGTCGCCAACACCTATAGCGAGGTCAGTTATACAAAACTCATTTATGAGTAATTTTCACAGGGAAAGAACACCCCGTGAAAATTACTCCTTTTGGTGTAATTAAACTCATTTATGAGTAATTTTCACAGGGAAAGAACACCCTGTGAAAATTACTCCTTTTGGTATAATTTAAAGTATTCTTTTGGGTTCATGCATTTAAAACAAAGAGTCCATCCTTTTAAATTAAAAGGAAATCTGTTTGATTTATGGTTGTGGCCTGATTAAATTGACACTGTATCACTCTAATTTAAAGTGATTATAGATAGACTTTCAAAAGGAATACCTTATTAGTTCGAAGGGAAATCTGTTTGAATTAAAAAGTCTATGAAATAAAGGGATTATACAATGATTCAAAGGGAAACAAATATGAAGCAAAATCATATTTGAATCTCTTTGAATCATATGCGTATTTTTTGAATTTACAGGATTTTTTTTCTCAGTGTTGTGAGGTTTGCGCATCACAACAAGTAGATCCGCCCCAAAACCAGTACAGTTTGTGGACACCGACAAGTGGTCCATGGGAACGTTTGCACCTAGATTTCCTTGGCCCATGTATGAACAAAATAATTTTGGTTTGTGTCGATAGTTTTTCAAAATGGGTAGAAGCATTAGAAGTAAAAAGAATGGATACTCGTAGTACGATCCACAAATTGAGGGAAGTATTTAGCCGATTTGGATTTCCAAAGGTGATTGTCACAGACAATGGTCCTGCTTTTATTTCTGAGGAATTCCAAAATTTTTGTAGATTAAATGGATTAAAACATATCACGTCACCGCCTTATCATCCTGCCTCTAATGGTCAGGCTGAAAATACTGTTAAATTTATTAAAACCTCTCTAAAGAAAATAGTATTTGAAGGTAGTGTAAATTTAGAAGTCTCACTTCTTAGATACTTGTTTGATTACAGAACTACTCCACATAGCACTACAGGAGTAACACCAGCTTCACTGATGTTTGGTAGGAAAATTAGAACCAAACTAGACCTGTTAAGCCCAACAAGTATTAACCATACGGAAAACAATAATGTTAGAAACGCTGTCTTGGATAAACGAAGAAAAATTACTGAAAATTCTTCAAAGCAAATAAGGTCTTTCGATATAAATAAGTTGGTATGGTTTAGGCAATATTATGGAAAGAAGAAGTCCTGGAGTCGAGGTAAAATAGTTAAAATCTTAGGTAGTAATACTTATTTAGTTAGACCAGAGAATTCAACGGAGAATTGCAAACGTCATTCTGATCAATTAAGACCTTGTTTGGATAATGTTTCAAAAAACCCAGTTGAAAAGGTAGACGATTGTTATATGGGAGATTGGGGTTTTCGCAAACAGCCAGCCAATTGTATTACTCAGAACTCTGACAACACTTCAGGTCAAACGAATATGAGCAATAACGACGATTCTGTATTTACCAAGCCCAATAATATGCAAGTTGCGGTTTTCGATGAAAATAATCAGTTTAACGTATGGTTTGGCCGATTGCGTAATCGCAGTCGCACCGACGAATAAACCCTTGTTTTGGGGGGAGAAGTTGTTGTGTTTTTCAAATCGAAAAAATAGAGGTCGCGGATCGCGGCAATACTTCCTCCTGTCAAACCAGATTTTATACACGTTTTTCGAAGACAAGAAAGAAGACAAGTTTGTAACAAAAGAGAAGCGAAAATAAAAGAAGGAACAAAAGAAGATCGTGTTTCTATTAAGGCATTTATTGGAAGATGATGATCAAACGCTTCTCACGTTGACCGGAAGCAATCGCTATTCCCGACCAAACATTGCATTTTATGCCAATTGGGTTTCCCGCTTGGAGTTCCGAGAACAATTTCGACAGACCAAGGATTGCCCATATCTCCGTAATTATTGATCCTAGAGCAGTCAAATTTTGCCTAAAAATGTTGCTGAACTTTAAACGGCTGTAACTCGGAAACTGTGATAGCTAGGACCCTGGCCTCACTTCGAGTCATCGCTTTTCTATGAACTGTCTAATAAACTATTTAATAAATTTTGAAGTTTTAGTGAGTAGGAGGGTACATTGAAGTGTTTGGCGTGAGCCTGCATGGAGCCGCCATTGGCACAGATCTCTTGGGTGCTAATCGTAGGCGGACCATACCGTATCAACCAGCCGCCAACGGTATAGTCGAAAGTTGGCATCGAACCCTTAAGGCATCAATAATGTGCCACGAAAATAACGTCAATTGGTCGGTTCTGCTACCAGCTGTTTTGCTGGGCTTGCGAAACATGTTTAAAGAGAACTTAGGTGCCAGCTCTGCTGAAGAGCTATACGGCACAACATTGTCCTTGCCAGGCGAATTTTTCGCCGATGACAACACGCCGAGTGACAGTAAAATCGAAACATTAAGCGCATTCACTAAATACCCTTTCAGCGGTAGAATGGTATGACTACATTACAGTAAATGTGCTGAAGATATAAAACAAATGTTCATCCTTGCCCCAAAAAACTACTATTCATTTCCTTGCCATTAGCATTTTTATTGCTGGCAATAAAATAATTTTTCTTTGAAAATAAATTATCCAAGAATTTTTCTTGTTAGCAGCACACTTAAATCAAAATCGTACTCGTGTACACATTGTCTGACGATATCTCTGTATATTTTTATTTGAAATAAAAATGATGTATTCTCCATAAGACTATATGGCGAGAATTCTTAATGAAGCCATAAATATCAAAATACAACAAACATCTTTGTTTTAATGTTGCTCCATCGTTTTTGTATTTGTTTCCAAAACAAAATCACGACTTATTCATCAAATTATAATGATCTAGCCAGACAGATGGAGGAGGAATCACACAAACACCATGTTGATGAGGATGGTGTATTTTTGTTCATTTTCTTATTTGCCATGTTCACACTTTTGTTTATACATAAATGTTCGTAGCCATTCAGAGGGACTAGGGGCAGGCTATGGCTCTTTTTGGGGTATTTTGTGGAAAGGCATACATTCAATAAACTCTATAAACACATAACACTTCTCTACATCTACCGGCTCACTCGGAAACTATAAAATGTTAATGAAATTATATGGGGGATAATTAAACAGCCCTCTTCGCCTCATTCCTGGCATTCAGCCGTGTGCGTAATAAAATGCTACAAGCTACACTTAGTTCAGCTCATGCATACAGCATTTAAGTAAAAGTAAACATTTGTTGACCCGGTACGAGTGCGGGCGATCCATTATATCCAATATATATAGCATGTGTAGAGTTTATGTCTTTTTTTTATCCTGCGGTTAATTTTATGATCGATTTATCTTTTTTTTTTCATACATATACACGAAGAAGAAGTATACGATGAATATAAATATAAAATTATGGTTGCGTGACGTAATTATAAAATGAACACGTATGATGATAAAGAGAAGAGGAAAGAAGGAGTTTAGACACACCCTTGACAAGTAAATTGCTTTTTCGGCACCGAGACCGGGGACTATTATCAAATTTAGCTTTTCTATCAACTCTAAATTATTATGGTTGTCGTTGGTCTAGTCACGCGATGATGTAAAGTGCTTTAGGTGATATGTTGGAAATTGAGATGACTAAAATTTCTTTAAAATGTCTGATAGTAAGTGGGAACAAGCTCATGTTTTTTTTTTAAAGAAGGAAATTTTTAGAGAGCCCATAAAATTTCAATCCAGTTTCTCTGTTTCCATCAAAAGAACACGAGCTTGTTCTCACTTTTTTTAAGGTTAGATAATAATCGATTGAATATTATTGTCTTTAAAATACATACCTCCGAGTCGTTAAATTGAGAGAGGATCTGTGCCGATCATAGACCTGGTCCTACACATTTTAGATGGCCTATGAAAACGAATCAAATGAAACTGGTAACAAAAATTCATCATTTCATTGAGAACTTGACTTCACGATTTTACGCGTTATCCGCCTGGCCATGAACAGGATGCTATAACCGGAGGTGTTATTGACGTGGAAGATACAAACCTGCAAGTCTGACAACAAACGGCCCAAGGGTGAGCCACAAGCAAGGAACTGCAGATTGAAGACTGCCCGCCACTAGCCCTAACTATATGTATATCGTTTCCGGTACGCTTTAACTATAAATATTCTAATTTCGAGCAATCTGGTCAGAGTCTCAACTTACTGTCTTTGTTTAAAAGTGAACTTGGATCGGTAAAACGTTTACCAAGATCTCAGTGGCCATACCAGTGGCGTGCACTCCCTAGATGCGGTGTCATGCGCAGTCATCAAGACTTTTACAACTTATTGAATTATTTTAAATTTGTGCGTTTAAAGTCAGCTGGTTAGCCAACACAATTCGTTCCGTATAATCATGTTCGTTATTTAAAACGTTCGGTAAGCGAAACCTTTAGAAATTTAACAAAAAATACCTTTGTGGTTGACAAGCAACACTTTAAAATGCTTATATTTTGTTTAAAGCGAGCTATACGTTAAAAAACAGATGTGCCAAGTTAATTTAAATTTTACGCTCAAATTTGAAATTTCACAAATTTGTTGTTCGTTATGCGAAATTTCGGTTGTTAAGTGAAACATCTTCAACCAGAAAATTCCGTTCGTTATACGAGGGGTAGGTACTTTAACACCGAGGGTCCATGGTATTTTTTTTTTGATATGAAAGATTTTCGTGGTTTGTTGAGATGTCGCATTTCGGCCTTACAGACCTTTCGGATTCTGTTATTTCTAAGGTATTACGAATGTATATCATAGACACCTCCTTCTGCCGCATTCCTATTGATAACTATCACGGCACGCCACCGCGGTCAAGCATCGTGCACCCACAAATGTGTAAGTGCCTCGAATAAGGAGCCAATTACTTCAAAATTGTGTTCAAAAGTTTTGCTCTATGACTAATGTACCAGACCTAGTGATTATAGTTCTTTCGGATTTAGGCGCATCCCAAATGAACAATTTCACCGAACGCCACTGGGTCATACAGGGCCGATTTATCATAGCCCCGGTGCCTCCACCACATGGGGGCACCCACCACTGATGAAGCAAATTTGAAAATATCTAGGTGTTTTTGAAACGACGACTTAATGCCTGACGAAATTATAATTCAAGCTTTAACAACATTCAATTTGTACATTTAAAACTTTTGAAATTTTTCCAAATTTATACTTATGCGCGATGCCTGTCCGCCAGAAGTAGCTCCATAAGAGACGATTTGGTGAAGGAAGAAAAATTACCGGATGATACGTAAGACCTTATCTATAATTTCATTCCGTCATGTCTTTGTCAGAATTTCGTTGATTTTCTGCAAAAGTTGTTTCTTTCACTGCGGATCTACTGCAACTCTTATTGATAAACTCTCCGAAGGAAATGCGAAAAGGTATCTCATTTCAAAAAGTGTCAGTACTACCCGATGGTCTTGTCGAAGTGATATTGTCCAAGCTCTTGCTCACGGTTACAACAAATTCATGGAAGCTTCACAAACGCTAGCTGATGTGGAACAAAAGAATATTGTGATAAACGAAGCTTGTGGCCTGTTTGAAAACAGCCATTTACACGCAATTTTGGTCCGATGTTTTGGAACGCTTCAACGCAACTATCCAATATCTGCAAAAATCAACGATGATTCTTAACACCGCCGTTAAATCTCTTAAGTCGCTAAAGATGTTCGCCGAATTCAAAAGAGATTTCTTCGGCTTTTATGAAACCGCAGGTAATAGCAGATATGAAAATGTTTGCATCAAACGGAAGTACAAGTTTACCATCTACGGGTATACCGTCAGGGGAGCTTCTAGGCTTTACGCCCTTATCTCCCAGTCCTTCGAGAGTTTTGGACCTTCGGTATTTTATTGACAAGGTTTTATTGTCAAATGAAAAATTCTTCATCCAGATGAAAAGGAGATTTCTTCATCCAGCGAATGCACTGACCTTCAGAAACCCAACTCCGGGTTTGCAACACTAGCTGGTTGACTTGGGTAAACAACCTCCAGCCAGCTCGAGTCCAACACCTTGATGGGCAAGGACCATGGTCCCCTAGGCACACCCATCCCCGAGGTACTATTCGCTAAAGACTTCTCTATAGCAGGTGTGATCCTCCTTCCGCCCCTAGGCTCATTGAACCTGTGACTAGTCGTCTGCTTATTCAACCACCAAGGATCACCGCAATCGTGCTGGGCCTGTTAATGACTAACCTCCCGTAATCTATGGGAGGAGGTCAGTCATGCCAAGAGCTACCCGTACATGACTCGGGTGCACGAGAGCGTCATCGCCCGAATGGTCTTTGTACAAATCCACGGCATGGCGTATCAACCATACAAGGGGCCTCTCTGCGCTGCTCGGGTACGTGGTGTCGCAACTCACCAAAAATCGGTGTCCCACTACACAGCCGTCGCTGCGTCATAATGACCCAGCCCAGACCCTCTTGCGGGGAACTGTAAGTACAGAGGGAACAGGAGCCGCTCGATTATAGACGAGAAGCTGCCGCTGAACTATCACCACCGGACAAATTTCGAGTCCGCCTGTGTTGGATCAATTAATTTCATCACTTAATCTCGGCTTATGATGTTGGGCGATTGGGAGTTTTGGGTAATTTTACATCCATGGAAACCGCTTGCATTCATCAAAAAGCGGAAAATCTAGTCGAACCTCTCCTGAAGATTTGCAAAATGCTTTGCTCAGCGAAATAGTTCAACTGGCAGCTCTCTCGCAACAATTTCCAATACTTAACGAAAAATTAGTTGAAAGGGTTTTATATTGCATCGTTGTAGATGCTGATCTGTACTGCACCTTGGTAATGCTAAAATTGCACTTCGCATATGTACATACTTGTCAATGATGGTCAGCAATTGCAGTGAAAAACGGTCAATTTCGAAAATGAAACTAACAAAGAACAGACTGCGAACGAACATTGGCCAGAACCGGCTGATCGTGTTAAATCCACCTCTTCTTCTTCCTTGCCTCGTTCTTTATACCGCTCCATGGCTTCGCGTTGCTCGACCTGCGGTGTAGGCACATTGCCCAGTTAGGCGGTAATGTCTCAGCATATTTCTACAGGCAGCTCTATCTTGGATCGTGACATCGCCGAGACCAATACGTTGTTGTTGCTTTACGCCCTTACACGTCTATGCGTGGAGAATAATGTCCTTCGAATCTATCATAACAATCTTTTCACAAATCCCGTGAAATTCCTATTTTTTAATATATGTATGTAATTATAGCTACATTTATACGTTAAAATTAAAAATGTTTTTCATTATTCTGTTATTGAAATCTACTTTAAGGGCCCTTACATCTCTGGCCCCTAGATATTGAATTGCTTAATCCGGCCCTGGGCTAATACTTTACCGGATCCCCAACAGGGAAGGAAGATATTAGTAGTACTTTGGCAAAACATGTTCGTCTGGTATCCGGAGTATGATAGCCAAACGTCCCTTGATTCATCTTCAAGTATAGTCAAGGCACGGACGACATTCCAACAGCCGACTTATAGTAGCTACAAAGTGCAGTCGACGTCGATCGTAATCCTGTTAACTTTGGCAAGGGACAAAGCACAATTACACACGCACAAACTGAAATTTCACAAATTTACTGTTATACTTATTTTTAGCAAATTTCAACAGGTTTAACGCATATATTAACCAATATTTGAATCCATTTCCGTTATTCGAAAGCCTTTTGATTTGAGTACCCACACGCTCATCTCCGGCAAAAATATCAAAGTTGTTGTTTTTTTTTTACTCCTTCGGGGATACCCTGTTATCTTTGCCCGACCAACTTCTAATGTACCAAAGACTGCTACTATTCTACATACATACATGTTTCTACCAAATGTGATGTTTATCGGTTGAGCCGTTTGCGAGTTATTTAGTGAACAGACTGACAGACGAACAGAGACAAATTGATTTTATAAGGGCTTTTAAAACAAATTCTAAAGTACTTGTCTTTTATCAAAAAACTTCTTCGGTTTGACAATTTTTTTGCTAACTATAAAAATTTACAACGAAAATTGCGTCTAATTTTGAAAATGTCAAATTTTGGTGAATTTCGGTATACATATTTGAAAATTTTTAAGGTAGATTGTCCAGTTATGGGAAAAAGTGGTAGATCTACCACAAAAGTTGTCAAGTCGAAACACAGGTATCGATGAATAGGTAAAATGATAACATTTGTGGAAACATGTAGTGCACAAAACGGTTTAAAGGGTACGCCACAATCTCATGAATTTCAATTTGTTCCATCAATATGTACAAAATTTCATTCAAATGCAAACCCCGCCGAAATTTCTTTTTGTTTTGATACGCTAGAAACCAAGTAGTCCTGCACTGCACACAAATATTATACCTCTTTCCCCAATCCATCATTACCTACGACAATCCATTACAAGTCCCAATGCTGGACGCAATTCTTTTTGGAGTATCCGCCAATTGAGTTTCATGTAACCATGTATTAGTCGCTTTTGCACATGCATTGATATAGCCGATCTAAAATCACAAATCGTGCTAGTAAATGTGCCTGTCAACATTATCAGCACCAATTAGCACCATAACATTCGTATAAAATCCTCTTCGAAAATAAGGTTTTTTGAATCGCCTCGCATCGCCCGGCCCATCATCATCGCATCATTCGGCTCGTTATCGCATTGCATACACTCAGAAAAAAAATCCTATTAATTCGAAAAATTCGCATATGATTCAAAGAGATTCAATTATGATTTTGCTTCATATTTGTTTTCCTTTGAATCATTGTATAATCCCTTTATTTCATAGACTTTTTAACGGATTTCCCTTTGAACTATGTAATAAGATATTCCTTTTGAAAGTCTATCTATAATCACTTTAAATTGAAGTGATGCAGTGTCAATTTAATCAGGTCACAACCATAAATCGAAAAGATTTCTTTTTAATTTAAAAGAATTGAATCTTTGTTTTATAGGGATATATTTATTATATGTTTTTGAAAATTGGACAGCCCTTCCAAATGACTGGGTGTTATCCATCATCAAAACTATTTTGCAATGGACGTGCCTATCATTGATCATGATCTCAACGGCAACTTTTCAAAGTATAGCAAAGTGTTCTTCGCTTCGTCCTTACATCCCAAAGAAAGATAATATTGTGATAGATTATATTGCGGCGAATTTTCGCAGAATTAATCTTTGTCGCCTATTATCCATAATCTATTCTATCATCATTACCTTCGTCCCAATATAAATAAATTAAAATATTAAAACAAACCCCTCAAAAAATGATCAGCATAAGCAAAATGACAACTTAATCGCCTTAAGACGATAGTCACGACACGACTATCGAAAACAATTTTTCACCCAAAACCCGAGATGGAGTCTTTTCAAATTAAAATCACCATAATCGCCCCCAGCTAAAACGTTCCTAAACGTTTCGACTATGCACATATGTACATTCCTGTGGTATCTATTTGCCTTTTTCGAGGCTGTTTAAACGCCCAACTCACTCAGTCCGAGCAACCGCTGACAAAAATCCATAAAAAGATAAATATTATTTTTTTGGTCACATATCCAACTCATGGACAGATTACCAAAGAGATGTGTCTTTTTCTTTTTAAATATAGTGAGAGTTTCATCACACACAGAAAGAACGCCGCCGCCTTTAAATTTGACTAAACACGAAAGAAAAAAGATGAAGACGACAAGACGTATATTATTCCGAAAAACCCGACCTTGAAATCTTCCAAGCAATGACACAACAATCCACACACAAGCGGATACAAGTCACATATTAACTCGCTCTGAGGTCTGAGCTATGCCATCGCAGAGTGCCACCCAATTCGAATGAAAATGATATACAGAAAAGATAGATACGAGTAGATGGTAGATCTACAGAAAAAGTATCCAAACGGAGAAGCTAGCTATAGCAGGCCCGAAGAAATATAGTCGAAGGAAAGAAATCCCATGGTGGCGGTATTTTTCTTCAAATGTCCATATAAAATTTTATTGTTATGCTAATTAGTGTGTGTGTGATGAACAGAATTTGATAAAGTAACAAACGAGTTGACTACTGACCGCAAAGTATGTAGATATGGGCAGGATAAATGTGAGCCCCCAAAGACCGAAATGCGTAGTCTCTGATTCAAATTCATGCAATTTATTTGCATTAAATCGTTGCTGACGGGAATAGCACGGGAGCTCTTCCATCGATTAATCTATTTGGGGGAAGCCATTTTGAATTAATTAGTGTCTAAGAAATTCACTGAGCTGAAAAACGCACATCGCACAACACACACCTCAAAGAACACCACGAGGCTCGAAGGCTCCACTATCTGTGGCGCGCGATAAATTGCCGAAGCGTAACATGAATAGTTTACACGCGTGTTACCTAATTGTCTTTGTCGGCGAGCGGTGGTGTGTGGCGTTTTACCATTTTGTCGGCTCGCTCTGTTGGCAGAGAGGCCTATATAGCAGGCAAACTAGCACTGTGCTAACTCTGGGGCTGCTGGTGCGCTGTGGTGTTCATGTTTCAATTCAATTTAGATATATGTACATACTCGTTGTTTGACACCGTTTACATTAATAATGCAGTTGGTACGATTAGATTTGGTCTTTGTGATAATAAAATGTATTTAGGGGTCTTTTCAATTTTTTTCGGGTGAATGGAAATACTAACTCATGGTAATTAAATTAGAAGAACGAGTGGGTATTTTTCGTTGACGTATTTTCTATTCTTTTCTATGCAAAAATGTGCCTCGTCTGTAAGAGATGGCATCGAGCATCATGGTTTTTCGATCCTATTGTGGAGCAATAGTTTGGTTACAAAAACAAAATTTTCGTAAATGATTAAGAAAGATACAAGATTCCCAATTCAAGATAAATATTCAAAAACAAAATCTCTATAGACGACATGGAATCTCCCAATCACAGAATCCCTAAATAAAGAAAAATCTTCATAAATAATATCCAAAAATTAAAAAAAAAACGAAAACCAAGTCTCTTTAATTGATGGAATCAAAATAATGAATAACCAAATCTCCAATAAAAGGGACGAAATCTCCAATCATAATGTTCCTAATCACAAAAACAAGATAAATGGCGTACAAAAATCTCAATAGACGTAGAAAGCTCCAATCACAGAATCCCCGAATCTAAAAAGAAATACCCAGAAACAAAATCCCTAAAAAAAATCTCCCAACTGAAATCTCTATAAATGATTGAAAGTGGAATCCCTAATTTAAGATGAAATCTCTATAAAAAATACGAATTCCCAAATCGCGCATAATCTCCAAACGGAGAAAAATCACCAATCACAAAATCTCTAAATCAAGATAAATACCCAAATCTTCATTAAGGGTTGAAAGCGGAGTCGTTAATTCAAGATAAATAAACGGTACATCGCAGAATCCTCAAACGAACAAAAACCCCAATCACAAATTCCCCAAAACGAAAAAAAATCCCAAAAAAAAATACTGACTGAAAGCAGAATCATGAAATCAACATGAGTACTCAACAACAAATTCTCCCTTTTTTTATATACCCTGTCTGTCCGTCTGTTGCAGCGCGTTTTCCTCGGCCGCTATAAAAGCTACGGAGCACACATGCTTATTTATATTGCAGGCTGTTTGAATCGCCAAAATCAGACAATGGGTGAATTCACATTGTAAGACGAAACCGGACGGGTAAACTTGCAAGACAAGAACCATCGTATGATCATTTCACACTATCCGATCAAAACACGGACCGGCGAACAATAATCACACAGCAAGTATGTATAAATGTTGCCATGCACGCTCCAAAGTTAGTGTACAATGAAGTGACGAGTCGACAAGATTAAAATGCAAGTAAAACACGCGCTAATTGTCGTCGCAGAACGCCTGAACTATCGGTAGATGCAATCGTCTTATCGATCGTGCGATTCTTACGAAAGAAAAACAATCGTGTCACGATTTTTTTCTTTCGTAAGACGTGTTCTTACAATGTGAAATGGACAATGCTTGTCTGCTGGCCACTACAAAAGCTCTCTTGTCTTGCAAGTTTACCCGTCCGGTTTCGTCTTACAATCTGAAATCAGCCAATGGGTTCATAGGGCTGCCATAAAAATTCAATCCCCCTAAATTGGGATCTTCTAATGCCCGCGCCACACTGTCCGCGGTTCGCCAAACCGTGAAGAAAAAGATTTAAGTAGTGGACAACACTCGCTTGGAAAATTCAAAGACGATATGGGGGAACTCAACAAACAATAACGTTTGTTGAATACCCCATCACCTCTGTTTCTGCGGTGTCTAAAACGTTCATCTTTCTTTTGCACCGCGCGTTTCGACAAACCCCGGACAGTGTGGTTGTGGTCTAAGGAAAACGTTTTTATTTGTGTACCAATTTCAATCAAACCTCACACAAATGTATTTCTAGTGATGCCACAAACCATATGTAAAAATGGATAGAATCGGACCGTGCGGTCACGGGGCTGTCATACAAACTCATCCCCCCAAATCAGGTTCTTCTAAGAAAATTTAAACCAAATCAATTTCAATCAAACTTCACTCAAATGTGTTTCTATTCATGCCTCAAACCATATAAAAAAGTGGATAGATTTGCAAAGTGGGGTAATGGGGCTGCCGACCAAAAACTTCAGTCCTTGCAAATGGAATAGAGAAAAGAAGACAAAGAATAGAAACTCGGAATCTCTTTAGACAAATTTAAAGCAAGGATCCCTTGAGAAATGCTGAAGAGGCAACACTCATCCAAATACACTCTGCGTAGTTCGAGAGAGTGAATATTAAGTTAGCCAAATCGTTGAAAATGACTGTTGTCAAATAGATTACGCGTAAACTTCTGTTGGATGGACTCTATTAAGGATTTGAGATAAACGTAGGGTGGCGACCACGAAAAGGGTGCAGTCAAACTAGCTGCGTACAAGCCTGTTGAAAAGGGTGAGGTCAATCGAGGAGTCGGTAAACGATTTAGAACAACGCAGAACAAAACCAGTCGGACGGGATGCTCTCGCAGATACATACAGTCAAACCTGTCTAATCGGACCACTGATGGGACCGATCAAATTTGGTTCGATTAGCAGGTGGTCCGATTACTAAGGGATGCCAGAAAAGTACAACAAAATTAAGGAAATAATTTTTAAACGTTATTCATGAACATTGAACTTGTAAAATGGTCACCTATGCCCTATGTAATTAATGTTTTGAAACCGCTAACACCGTAACTGCTTTGTGATTTTTTTAACCAGCTTCCTTATTATAAATTCTCCCCACACTCAGTTCCACCGAAATTTTGAATATTATTCAATATTTTACAAAGCATTTCTATAATCAAAGTCATGGTTAATGGCTCAATCAATCCTCCCTTTAACTTCACTTGCATCTTCTTGTCGCAGAAACTCCAGAATTGTCTCACCACTTTATCCACCCAACACTGATGCAATGGTTGATGCTGTCTACGAAATTTCCCGTGGTCATAGGCAATAATATGTATAACTCATTGTAATCGGAACTGAAGTGAATGTAGTAACGAAATTTCTAAGATTTTTTTTTAGTCAACAAAATGTCTTGCCACATTAAAATTTCCTCGTACTCCTCAAGTAAGTAATCAATTTGAAGCTTTGGTCCGATTTTGGAGATTTATACAGTGGTTGGTCCGATTGTGGAGGTACGTCTAATATTGATCTATCCAATTGGAGTCACCGATCGTGGTCCATGGTCCGATTAAGAGGTGGTCCGTTTATAAAGGTTATTTTGTATGAAAAACCAAATAAAATTGACCAAGGGTGGTCCAATTAGAAGGTGGTCCGATTAACAGGTTTGACTGTATATCAAAAATGCATTTGTCAAATTTTAATTTATTATCAAACATAACACGACGAGGGGAATGTTGTCCAAGGAAAGGGAAAGAAAGAGACAACATTGTTAAAAATAAAAACGACATTTATGTTAGGATAGGTAGGAGTAAAACGATGACAGCAAGGAACCGGAGTTTCCATTTGCATGAAATATACGGAAATAATCGGATGCTGCGGCAGATACCAAGTATAACGTATCCACGAAGACTTCGTAATTTACCTCTGAAGCGCATGAGGAACCGTCGAAAAGATCCTCGCAAAAGGGTCGCAAACCTGTTGGAAGCCTTTGCGATAGGCACACTTTTTTGGATGAGATAGCGGATGACTTAACAAAGCGGGCATAAGGCCAAAAGGGCTCCGTTTGATTATTTAAAAGGAAGCGTTCAATTAAAGCGCCTTGTGGCCAAAAGTCATAATTTAATAAAAATTCAAAATATGGGACACTTATTTAGAATGAAGCTATCACGCTTTCAGGAGTTAATTTTTTGTTTTGCATAGTTACGCTATATTTTGCTTAGTTACTCTATATTAGGAAATTGCGTAATGCACTGAATCAAATCGCCTGTTAAAGTAAAGAAAATATGGCTAAAATCAAGAAAAAAAAACAACAAAAACATGATAAGGCACCTGATGAGACGCTCCATACACTGTCGGTCGAAACCGGTTGACGCACATTTTTGCACTCCCCGAAAGGGGACATACATTCCCAAACACAATTTTTGTAGGTACAAACAAAAAACAGCCAAGAAATATTTCTCTTCATTTGAGAATCAGTCACACTCATCTCAGTGAAATGCCAATAGCCAGGGCCGGATTTACCCTCTGTAGCGCCCCTGGGCAGTAGTCGAGTTGCCGCCCGTCACTAGTTTAAGCTGAAAATAAGCCAGTCGCATTCATGAGAGGTGTACAATTTTTTCAACGTACGTTGTTTTCCGGCGTTTTCGGGCTTAAATTCTAATCAAAGTTAATGTTCAGAAGTATAGGTATAGGTACTCCATTGAAGGTGAAATTAGATGCTCATGGAGGAGCGGATACTCCTTAGAGCTCAAAAGAATATTCGAAAAAAATATGATTCATTTACGCATTGGATGCATAAACAACCCTTAAGACTGTGACATGATGGAAATAATTCGATTCCTTAGAGCTGGCAATATAAAACCAAGCACATATAGTCGGTGCCAAAAATGGGCACTTTTTTATTCGATATTTATTATTTTACTATCGCAAAAAGTCTTGACGCCCTAGGAGTGGATCTGAAATCTTTTTCCCCGGGGCGACCCCCGTTCTCCCGCTACTCCGCTAAATTGATTGTTTTCTGTACGGGATGAGTTTCCGTATAAAGTTTAGTGAAATTAAAGTCAATCGAAAGGTCTCGACTCCCAAACAATGGATATTAAGTCCTTTTTCTCTTAGTAACAACCGTTCTCCAGCTGAAGCCCCAAGAAATTGTCGTTTTCAATACTTAATGAAACCAACATGAAATTGCAGTTTCCGGGAGGAGGAGGTCGGGTGTGCTATACCAGAAGAAAGTGGATCCTAGGAGCAGATCCGTTCATTGGTGGTCAAGATCTTTCGGTATAATAGGATAGAAGTAAAAAAATTTAAAGTGACCGGTTTTCTTAGTTCCGAGTGTAACATACACTCGGAACTCCCGCCCGCGATTCCCAAAGCTATGGTGTCAGGCCTACGGCGGCATTTTTAACGCCCCGTGCACAGATAAAACAAATAATAGTTCAGTGGTCAGACTTTATTCCAATTTTAGAAGTGTTCGCTTAATTCGTTAGCCAGCCATATTCAAACAATTTGGGAGTCTAGGATCAATCGATTAGTCGTTAGATTGTAAAAAAAAAGGAGCAAAGTCGGTAGAGCGGCAAAAGTCGTTCCTTTGGTCAGTAGGCGTTTCCTTTATTTAAACTGCCTTCTTAAATATCGAAATGTGTATATTTTACAGAACGTTAATTCAATGGAAGGAAAAAGTTTCAGAAATATGCCGCCCTTCAAATTTTGCCGCCCCGGGCAGTTGCCCAGGTTGCCCATATGGGAAATCCGGTCCTGCCAATAGCAGCGCTTTAAGGAAAAGTAACCTTGAATCAAGCCAAGATTTCCCATGAAAAGAATCTAAACAAAAATTAAAAAAGAAGCTTGCAGCCAACCAGCATCGAACTCATAATCTCATTCTTCCAAGTCAAACGCGCTACCCACTACACCAGAGACACTGCTGACTAATGTAATCCACTACAAGGCTTCTTCTTCTTCCTTGGCTCGTTCTTTATACCGCTCCATGGTTTCGCGTTGCTCGACATGCGGTGTAAGCACATCGCCCGTGTTGGCGGTAATATCTCAGCATATTTCTAAAGGCAGCTCTATCTTGGATCGTGTCAACGCCGAGACTAATGCGTTGTTGTTGCTTTTTCAATTGACATATCCAGGTGTTCTTCCGTCTGCCTCTGGCCTATCAAGTGGAACTTCCATTGATATCGCTTTCTTTGCGGGGTTCTCAGGCGGACGCAGTTGAATATGGCAAAACCAATTCATTTGTCGGTCTTCGAGCTTTTCGGTGGACAAGCTGCCTCGGATGTAGCTACTCTTGATGTGGTCCCTTTTGGTTACACCAACTGACATGCGTAACATTTTCATTTCAGTCGCTGTCATTTCTTTCGCGTAGCTGGCTTTCTAATATCGGCACTGAATCATCACACCCACCAACCGCGGGACTCAATTGATTTTTTGTTTAAAAAAGTAGAATAATCAACTGAAACGTAAATATCTTGGCGTTCGGATTGAAAGGAAGATATTTTGTACCAAACGGGGGACAAAATGTGAAATGGGGACGTCTGGTCATCCTATAGAATATTCTACCGATAACAGCGCTCCCAGTACATCTGAGGTGGCATTCTGTAAGGCGATAGGCGACAAGCGGCAGTCACTTTCTAATCACCTTCACCTTCTAATAATACATATAATGAACTTGCAATTGCTACAAATCGCCTATGACCAACTAAATTGGACGATCCGGAACTTTTCCAGGTTTATTTTCTTGCCAGATTTAGTTTTAGACAATACCCCGAGAAGTAGTCCAGTCAAAATATCCCAATTCTGGCCTCCAAATAGAAAAAAAGAGAGTAAGGCTAATTTTTTTTTAATCAGTGGACTTCCAGGAATCTAAAACTCATTTTGCTAAAACATATTTTGATTGGAAAGGACAAAAAGGATACTCTTTAATCCTTGACCAGAGGTCGGCATGCGGGGTATCATATCAAAGCGGACGTCGAGTACATTACATATCCGTTATTTGTTTCCTGTTTCAAGAACCCTCAACGGAATAAATCTAGCTTAAATGGAAAATTTTCGTGTTGCCCGTGTATCTTTCCAAAGCCATAACTACGAGAATAATTCAGGTTGTCACTACTCTTATCACTTTTCAAAATCTATAATAGCTGAAGATTCGACCATTAAATTTGCTAAGAAAAAAGTTGATCGGAAAGCTCTGAAAAAGGACATAAAAGGACACTAATTACACACTTGATCGAACGTGGGCATGTGGTGTGTCACATCAAAGAGGGCGTCGAGTGTATTGCATATCCGGTGCTTGTTTCCTGTTTCAAGGACACTAAATGGAATAATTCGGGCTTAAATGGAAAATTACGGCTATAGAAAGATACAGATACGGGAAACACGAACATTTTTCATTTGAACCTAACTTTCTCGTTTGAGGGTCCTTGGAACAAGTAACAAACGCCGGATATGGAATATACTTGACGTCCTCTTTGATATGACACACCGCATGCCCACGCTCGATTAAGGTGTGCAGTTAGTGTCTTTTTATGTCCTTTTCCAGAGCTTTCCGATCAATTTTTTTCTTAGCAAATTAAATGGTAGAATCGCCACCTATACAGGGTGTCCCGCAACTGGTTAGCCATAGACCAATGGTAGACTCTACAGGATGTTTTAGGAAAAATGTCGCCAAAATTATTTCTCTAGCTTTTACCGTTAAGCAGTAATCGCCTTTTTTGTGATTCTTGTCAAAAAACACGGTTTTTTTTCGAAAAACTCCTATTTTATAGCTTCCACTTTAGCCAAATAAATGCTTTTCATATTCTTCTGAAATTACTTAAAATTTCCAATAAAAGGACATATCGAACGTTTCGAACGGTTTGGTATCTTCCGAGATACGACGATTTGCCACTATAATGTACCGTTACGAAATTCGGGTTTAATTTTGACATTAAAAATTGAAATTGACATTTTTGCAAAATTCAAAACGTCGTATCTGGGAAGATACGAAACCGTTCGAAACGTTCGATATGTCCTTTTATTGGAAATTTTGTGTACTTTCAGAAGAATATGAAAAACATTGATTTGGCTAAAGTGGAAGAAAATTTGAGTTTTTCGAAGAAAGTCGTGTTTTTGACAAGAATCACAAAAAAGGCGATTACTCCTTAACGGTAAAAGCCAGAGAAATAATTTTGGCGACATTTTTCCTAATACATCCTGTAGAGTCTACCATTGGTCTATGGCTAACCATTTGCGGGACACCCTTTATAATATGAAAAGTGATAAATGTAGTGACAACTTGAATTATTCGCGTAGTTATGGCTTTGGAAAGATACACGGGCAATACGAAAATTTTCCATTTAAGCTCGATTTATTCCGTTGTACTCGACGTCCCCTTTGATATGATACCCCGCATGCCGACCTCCGGTCAAGGATTAAAGAGTATCCTTTTTGTCCTTTATGGGATCTTTCCGATCAATTTTTTTTATTTAGCAAAATGAGTCTTAGATTCCTTGGAAGCCCCCGTGGTTCAAAAACAACAAAAATTAGTCTTACTGTATTTTTTTCTATTTGATGCTAATATGACTGGACTAAAGCTCCAATGAGAATATATCTAATAAACGGACGCGAAGCTTCTATAAATTGAAAATTCTGCTTCGCACGGGGAGAGATATATGTATGTATGTATTAAGAATTATATTTCATTTCAATAATCGGACATCTCTCATAACAAAAATGTTGAAACCGTGGCTGTCCACTTATGAAAGCTTTCACTGAATATACTTTTTGAGTTTAGATTTACAGTCGAACCTCGATAACTCGAATCCCAAGGGACCGATAAATTCCTTCGAGTTATGTATACTTCGAGTTATCAAAATTCGAGATATCGAAGCTTGTAAAAAGTAAACTTCGACTTATCGAGTTTTTCCCTGAAATATCAATAAACGTTAAATAAAATGTCAAAATTAAGTGATATCAATTTAATTCACAAAATTAAGAACGCAATTAGATTGCAAGTACAAATACGATTTAGTCAAGTTACATATATGTAATACATCATCATCAATGTGGCACGATAGCCCGACGTCGGGCCTTGGCCGCCTGAATCGTTGACCTCCAATTGTCGCGGTTACGTGACCTCGTCCTCCAGTTTCGGAAGCCCAGCAGCTGGTGGGCGTCTTCACCTACGGAGTTCTCCCAGCGAGCTCTCGGTCGTCCACGCAACCTCGCTCCGTCAATTCGTTGTGCGTTCATCACTTTCTTTGGCATGCGATTATCGTCCATCCGTTGTACATGCCCCGCCCATTGCAAACGTTGAAGCTTCACGATTTTCGATACTTCCAGCTCATCGTACAATTGATACAACTCATGGTTGTACCGGATACGCCATTGGTCTCGCTCGCGAACGGCCCCGAAAATTCGCCGAAGGACCTTTCGTTCGAATCGGTCTAGCAAAATTTCGGAGGCTTGGGTGAGGGTCCATGTTTCGCAGCCATAACATAGCACGGGTCGGATGATCGTTTTGTACACGCGGAGCTTCGTGTTCCTGTGCGCAAGTTTCGAATTAATTATAGGGAGGACCGAGAAATATGTCTTATTGGCTAGTTGTATCCGTCGCTTAATTTCGTCAGTTTCGTTGGCGTCCTTTGATAAGTTACAACCCAGATAGTTGAAGTTGTCTACATACTCGATATTAAGGTCCCCCACTGTGATGCTTGAATTTGCTGGCGTCCTTGTTTTCGATTGCATCATGGCCTTTGTTTTGCTTTCGTTGATATGTAGTCCAACTTCCTTTGCGGCGTTATTGAGGTTATGCAGAAGGCTTTCTGCATCACCCAACCTTCGAGACATGATGTTGATATCGTCGGCGTACGCTACTAATTGAGTCGACTTGATGAGTAGCGTTCCGCTGCTGTCCATATTCATGGCTCGAATTACATACTCCAAAGCAAGGTTGAAGAGCGTCGGCGCCAGCCCGTCGCCCTGCTTGAGTCCAGTACGAGTTTCAAATAGGTCAGTGAGTTGATTCTGCACTCTGACCTGCGAGACGGTATTAGTCATCGTCATCCTTGTGAGTCGCACTAACTTTGCCGGTATACCAAAATTCAGCATAATGTTGTACAGTACACTTCGATCGATACTGTCGTATGCCTGCTTGAAGTCGACAAAGATTTGGTATACGTCGATGTTATATTCCCAGCACTTTTGGAGTAGTAGCTTCACTGTGAAAAGCTGATCGGTCGTTGATCGACCAGGTCTGAAGCCGCCTTGATACTCGCCAATGATTCGTTCTGCGTACGGATTAATTCTCTTTTCAAGAATTTTAGATAATATCTTATAGGCCGTACAAACTAATGATATGCCCCTGTAATTCTCACACTTCAGCTTGTCACCCTTTTTGTGGATTGGGCAGATTATGCTTTTGCGCCAATCTTCGGGGATTTCCTCGTCGTTCCATATTTTCAGCAGTAGCACATGTATAGCGTTGGTCAGGCACGTTCCACCATGCTTCAGCAGTTCTGCTGGGATCTCGTCAGCGCCGGGCGCTTTATTATTTTGAAGCGACTGTATGGCAAGAATCACCTCCTCTACTGTTGGGGGTAGAACGGGAGGGCCTGGTTCGGCTAACTGCTCAAGAGCTGGCTCCGCGGGGGATGTTGATGGTGCATTGAGGAGCTCTTCAAAATGCGAGGCCCATCGTTTGTTGACGCTTTCGATGTCGCTGATGATGTTACCATCCTTGTCCTTACATAGGCTTGTCCTGGGTTGATATCCGTTCTTAACATTATTTATAAGTTTGTACGCCTGTCTAATGTTCTTACTGGCTAATCTTTGGTTTATTTGCTGTAACTGCTCGTCAAAATGTTTGCGTTTCTTACGTCTAATTAACTTATTAGATACTCGCCGAAGCTCGTTATATCGTTCTTTTTTGGCTCGGGATGCGCGTTGTGTGTATTGGCGATAGGCTTCATTTTTCGCCTCAATCGAGGCCCTGCATTCGTCGTCGAACCAGTCTGCTCGTCTGCGCCGGCCTTTATAGCCCACGACCTCTTCTGCGACCCCCTTGATGCTGTCTTTGAGCTCCTCCCAGAACTCATGGATGCCTAAATTGTTGATGTCATCAAGCATGGGCGACAGTTTTTCCTCTAGTGCTGTTGTATACGCAGCCGCCGTGGCATCATCAATCAAATTGTCAACCTCGAAGATCTTGGCAGGGTTGATTCTCGATAGGTGTACCGAAGAGATTCTGCACCTGTAGGTCGTCTTCACCAAATAGTGATCGGTGTCGCAGTTGGCTCCTCGATAGGATCGAACATCTAGGACATTAGAAGCCCATCTCTTGCTGATCAGTACATGGTCGATCTGGTTCACAGTGTATTCATCTGGAGACTTCCAGGTCTGCTTGTGGATTCGTCGATGAGGGAAGCATGTAGAGCTTATTACCAGGTTTCTGCCGCTCGCGAAGTCGATAAGTCGCTGACCGTTGTTGTTGTTTTCGTCGTGGAGGCTATGACCTCCAGTAGTTCCCCTATGCCAGCTTTCATTTCCGACTTTGGCGTTAAAGTCTCCTAGCAGCAGCTTAACGTCGTTTGATGGAAGTGAGTCGAAGAGTGTTTCTAGGTCGTTGTAGAACTCGTCCTTAATCGCGTCTTCTTTTACTTCTGTAGGGGCATGCGCATTAATGAGCCAGAGATTAGCGAAACGGGTCTTAATGCGGATCGCACATAGCCGCTCGTTGATGGGTTTGAAGCCGATAACGTGGTCCTTGAGCTGCTTATTCACGATGAAAGCTACTCCAAACTCCTTGTTGCCCTCCTCTTTACCACTCGTAAAAATAGTGTGCGAATTGAGGTCGTTAATCTCGCTTTTGAGCCATTTAGTTTCCTGGATTGCAACTATGCTCAGCCTGTATTGTTCTACCTGATCCAGGAGGGCCCTTAAGGCCCCCGGTCTATTCAGGGAGCGTACATTCCAGGATCCGAAAGAGTAATCAGTTGTTCGTTTGCGGGGTCGTCGTTGTTTTGTATCCGTCCAATCCGAGGCTTTTGTTTCAGGTTTCTTGACTTGAAGTTTTTCTTAGGATGAGTTGTCGGCACATCGCTAAACCATGATAGGGTTTAATCGTTGAGTAAAGGCCATCATGGGCAAGCCTCGAAGATGCTGCTTTAGTGGTTGACTTAAATGTTTTCTGTCACCTATCACGTTAAGTAACCTGAGACGCTGCAGATGTTAATGCAGCACTCAGGCGCAGCGGTTACTCGGATAATGCGGGAAAGTAACGCCCCGTAGAGAGACATAGGAATTGGCCGAAGTCCTTTTCCTATGAAACTCCTCCTGCATAGCTAAGGGTCCGCAGTTATGCCACAACTGAAGAAGATATAGGAATCAGCCGAAGCCTTTCAACCTTTATCTTCCCCCTTACGGTTATGTAATACATAACAAAGTAAATATAACGAGTAAATTTAGGAGATATTAAAAGAAATATACATAGTTCTCAGTTACATTAATGAAAACTAAAAAAACATTATTCAAAACATATAATAACAATAAAAACAAAACAAAAATATAGAAGAGTCGTAAACGGACTTACAAGTTTTTTACGCAGAACTTTTCCATGGTTTCCTGACGTAAGTTTTGATGTGATTTTCTCTCTATAAAGTCTTTTACTTCGCCAAAACGTTTGAACATTTCGTCTTTCACGCCATCAGAACATTCTAAATAAGCACGAATTACGAGTGCGGCTGCTCGAGCTTCCTTAAGGTTTGTGTTCGTAGAGACGACTCATGGGATGATCGCTCAGCGATCGCACTTAAACTATCGGTTCCTAGCATTTTATGCGTATATTTGCTATACCGATATGTTCCTTTAGGCCATAGTTGATACAAGGAATGTCGCCACATTAAAAAAAATATGTAAATAGGGCTCGGAATTGGATGTTAAACTACGATCGCTGAGCGATCATTCCATGAGTCGTCTCTACGAACACAAACCTTTAGAGGTCGGTACTGAAACTACTTCCTAGTCTTCTTCTTCAACGTTATCCTCCGATCTCGCCATAGCTGCTGTTACATCTTCAATTATGTTTTCCTCGGTTTGAAAATCGTCTGTGGCTAAGCATTCGTTTACTGCAACGAATTCTTCGAAGGAAGTCGTTCCAATATCTATGGCTCGAGATAAAGTTGTCAATGCTTCATTCATTATTGGAACTTATTTCAACAGGCTCTTCATTGCTAGAGATAAATTCACAAGCCCTGAAGCAATGCTTTGATGTAGCTTCTGTTACATTGATAGGTTTCAACTTTATATTTCCGTCTAGTTCTCTTATCATTATGATTCTCTTATGAATTCCTGCCTGTAAAATACCTTAAATTTTTTTATGACTCCCTAGTCTAGGGATTGTAATATTATTTTCGGAGGCCGAACTGGAACGAACGAACGTTGTAATCCGTCAGGAATAATGTGCGAGGGGCAGTTGTCAATAAACAAAACAATAATGCTCGCTTATTTTTGTTTTGTGGCTCCATATCCTAGTCTTTCAGCCATTTTGAAAAAATTAAAGACGACATCCAAGCCTTCTGATTAGCTTCATAAAGGACTAGAAGGGACTTAACGTTCTTTATGCATAGCGGGTTCTTATATTTGCCGATTACCAAAGGCTTTCTTTTTTCTGTTCCAGTTGAATTGACAGCAACACATATTAATAACTAGTAGTTTCTTATCTATGCAGCAAGTAGAATCGTTAGCCTCTCCTTGCTCTGTTTTCCACCTAAGCAGGGATTGTCTCGAAAAGTCAGGGTTTTGTTTGGTGTACAACGAAAAAACAGTCCTGTTTCATCGGCATTGTAAATTTCCTCTGGTAAATAATCTTGGATTAAATGAACCAATTGTTGTTTCCAGTCGTTGCATACAGTCATATCAACTGTTGCACTTTCGCCAGAAACCGTCATGAATACTATCGAATTCCTCTTTTTGAAGTTGTTCAAGCAGCCATTACTGGCCCTGAATTCTGGATGATTCAATTTCTGGGCCAAATAAAGAGCTTTTTCTTTCATCAGTGGCTAACGTTCTTTCTTGCACATTGTTGAAACCGCTGGACTGAACATTTATCAATGTCCGGAAATTCAGCTTTTTTAAACCGAAACCAATCGTTTCGAACCGTTTGATTTGCTTTGGCTCTTAACAGAACTTTGTCATTGTTTTTTAAAACCGTTGACAATGTATTCGATCGAATTTTGAACTCGGCTGCGATTTTAGCTTTCGAACGCGATCCTCGGTTTCAACAGCTTCAATTAAGCGAACTTTATCCGAAAGAGTAAGGCCCATTCTCTCGTAGATCTTATAGAATGGTTAGTCTTATCGCCTAGAGAAGACACACACAATATTCAAAAAGCTTCTCCATTATATTGAATTGATTTTTTGTTAATTTTGCAAAGTTATGTTATCTTTTGCTTATTTACGCTGTTGGATGAAAGTGCGCAATGATTTTCTCAATCTAAGATGATGGCTTAACCAAGCAAAATACGGCGTAGCTATGCAAAATAAACAAAAATTCCATTCAATAAAATGGAAAAGCTTTCTGAATATGGTTTGTGTCTTCTCTACGCGATAAGACTAATCAGCCGACAGGTACTGAATAAGAGCTATCAGAAACCCGGCCATAGTGTATTACATTTTCTTGCAGTCACTATAGCTTATAGCAAAGTAGACAAGTTCACAGGACGATTTTTAAGCAACAAGACAAATTGTCAAGTTTTGACACAAGCAATGGATGCCAAACAAACTGAATGATGACAAATTCCTTACGTGAACCGCTTGCATTTTGCACGGAACTTCTAACGGTGAATTTCCTCGAGTAGTAGACTCTAAAAACATTAAAATTCGTGTTGTTTTTTTCGTTTGTAAGTTGACATTCTCTTTCTTGTTCTTAAATGCATTCAATGTTAAACTGGAAAATCCTTCGAGTAGTAAGGTCTTTAAAACAATTAAAATTCGAGTTGTGTTTTTCCTTGTTTTTATGTTGAATTGGATTTGTACTTCGAGTTATAGAGGCTTCCAAACCATTTTCTTCGAGTAACAGCGGCTTATGCCTATTGATTTGCCCGAATTTGTATTCGAGTTATGTATACATTCAATCGAATTATCGAGTTTGGAATCCCAAAATTTACATAGAAAATTCGTGGGACCGGAAGACTTCTTCGAGATATTGAGGTATTCGAGTTATTGAGGTTCGAGTTATCGAGTCTCGACTGTATATTGTGTTTTTCCACAAAAAAAAACCACAAAGGTTTCAATAAACTTATCAACACCACATAAAGTGCCATAATCGTCGGCTCTTCTATTAGCCAATCGACTTTAACCCCATATGGTCAACAAATTCAAATGCTGTTACATATACAAAAGCCAAACTCAACCATTGAAATCGATTTCACTATAATCGCTTCCTACTGCGACAATAAAGTGCGCTCGCCACCTCGTTTATTCATGTTACACTTAAGTATCGATTAATGGCACATTAAAACTAATCCCATAAAATTGAATCTAAAGATCTTTTAATGGGATTCACAAACTCAAACCCCATATACATTCCGAGAGAGTCGTGGAGCACAATTGCGACAAATATATGCTGTGCCCCATTATCGTCGCCATACCTCCGCTCCTTCGGTTCCTTCTCATCCACTATTTATATACATAGTTTGTGAGTGTGTGCGCTTCTTTTGAATTTTCAGAACAGAACTTTGGGTCCCATATTAAATACGGCAAATCGAAAGTGGGTGGATGAGAAGGGAAGGAAGGACGTGGGGGCCAAAATCGGGAGGCACAAGGAATGAACAATCCGCGGCGATGTTTGCGGTACGGAAACATTTTTGTATCCATTCCATACAGACCAACATGTATAGCGAGATACCAATAAATTGCAGTTTTATTAATGAATGTAAAGCACGCGAATGAATTCAGAGCGCCGCATGAATATACGACAAGAAGGCAAAGAACTAGGAAGTGAAACGAGATGTAGAGACGGCAAAGTTATACATATTTCGTGTCTTTACTGTGAATGTGAAGTCATGCTCCTCTGGTCGTGTATATGCGGTGGCACCAACAATAATTTCCAACATGGTCCCGGGCCTGGGCACAATATTGTGTATTAAGAAGTTGAATTATAATTTGCTTCTTCTTGCTATACTCGTATGTATATGGCTCCGCGTCAACAAGCTTCTTTTCAGTAAATAATTCTTGCGGGCTTCTTGACAAGTAGTAGGGAAGGAGTTTTATCGTTTTATGAGGTGCAGATATTTCTATGATATTATTCGTGACTGTTGTTTCGTTTGACTTAGGGTTTTCTTGCCTTTTTTTCGGGGCGGTTGGTTGTATAGTTCAGTCATGTAGTCAATCTATTCTATATGGATGTTAGCCCGGGACGGAAGGAAATTCAAACACACTGTGTTTCTTGTGATTTATAAATAGGCCTTATGAATACAAATATTCTATGAAATTTGAGTTGCTAAGTGTTATGGGAAGATATAAAAGTATTTTGTGTCGACAACTTGAACTATGGAAGTCATATGTACATAGTTCCGAGGAAGGAAACTATAGTAGTTGGCCGGTGCATCATAGTGTTAAGGGGCGAACAATTTTCGTCCTCAATGAAGTTCTGAAGAGGTCCGAATCTATGCGGAGAATGTTGAGAAAATACTGTCGAAAATGAAGTTGAGCACAAGTTGAATGCAAATTTTGCAGTCAGATGCGGTCATTTCTTATAGAAGTCCTTATCTTCTGAATATTGATGGAAGATTGTGGATTTCAGACTGACATTTCTGTGAATTGCCGATCTACTGAACTTCAGTAGATTCAGCTTCAGTAATTCTCAAAATTAAGATTGCCTTGTACGAAATCCTCAAAAGTTTGAATTCCAAAACACACAAAAGCTGAATAAAATTTGTGAGTTGCTGATTTTTTTTCGTTTGAGGATCTTGCGATTAGTGATTACCGTTTATGAAGATTTTATTATTTTTAAATGTATCTTGATTTCTGGATTCCGCTTTTAATCTTTTATGCAGATTTTGTGATTTGGGGTTTTTCTTCGTTTTAGGATTGTGTGATTGGTGATTTTGTACTGTTATATACATTTTGTTTTTGAAGATTTATCTTGATTGAGGTATTCCGCTTTCACTCATTATGTAAAAGAGAGACAACATTTTTAACAATAGAAGAAGACCTACAAACTTGGCCATATTTTTTTTTATTGGCCAGGACAGTCGGTGGCGCGCGGTGCTTACGGCATTGTGATATCCAGTCCAGGATTTCAAAATATTTAAAAGGTGACACATAAGTACACATGCACATGAACGAGGATGACCAAGACCAAAACAATAACAAAAACACGTAAACAGATAGGAGGAGTTCTCGATACGAGAATGACTTTTTGAAAAATATTTTCGGGGAAGTTAGTCGCATTCTTGATGGGAGCGGCCCAATTTTCAGTTTTAGCCAAATTCAATTTATTGGAAATATTTTCACGAAATACCATGATTCCAGTTGCAATGTGTTGTGTTAAGAGTTATGGCGCCAAATGTAAATATCAAAAGCAAAACCTAAAAAAACTCTTAAATATTTTTTTACCAACCAAAATTTCGCCCCTTCTAACATCCCTCCCGTCTTAACCATGGCGCAATTTCGTGTAACTTTTTACCACTTAATGAAGGAAGTCCAACAAACAATTTGGCATCATATCTGTACTATACTAAATATGTATAAATCGATAGTAGTGTAGTATCCAGGTGACAAACCTGAGATTGCAAAATGTGGTGGAGAAATTTATATTTTTTGTTTCTTATTATTTTTTTTTTGAGCTGAGCACGAAGCCGGAGCTTTCTACCAAAATTACGTTGCGAAACAGGATTAAAACCGCGGAAAAACCCCAAAATTTTCGTTTCGCTGTTTTCCGTTTTTTGGTTCCTAACTCTGAAACTTTTCATGCGAAAAACTCTTCATGAATATGTTAGAGAGAACATGATTACGCTTCCAAAGAGACAATAAATCCGCTGAGCGGTATTACTACAAGCTAACCATCTACAGGTATACCGTCAGGGGAGCACCTAGCCTTTCGGCCTTTATCTCCCGGTCCCGCAAAAATGTTTGGACCTTCGGCTTTTTACTGACAAGGTGTTGTTGTCAGACGGAGATTTCTCCATCAGGCGCATGCACACACCATCTGGAATCCAACCCCGGGATTGCATCACTAGCTGGATGACTTGGGTAACAACCTCCAGCCACTACGAGTCCAACACCTTGATGGGCAAGGACCATGGTCCCCTGGGCACACCCATCCCCGTAGTACACTATTCGCTATGGACTTCTCCATAGCAGGTGTGATCCTCCTTCGGCCCCCTATTGGTTAAGCCTTACGTCGAATTCGGGCATGCACACCCCAGGCTCGTTGGACCTGTGACTACGCGCTTGTGCAGGCAACGTAGCGCTGCTTTTCACATCCAGGCGGCCCCTTCAGTTTACTAGTCAGCAATGCGACTCAAGCAGTGTGGTCATCAATCCACAAACTAGCTAGATATAGGCGCGTAGGCATTTTCCACCAAGGCCGTTCTCCCTAGCTAGCCCCTTCTGGACTCGGGTCATGCGGAGCCGTCACCTCCAAAGCTCACACGACTTCCGTATGATGCACCCCCCCACCAGAGAACATCAAAATCGTGCTAGGCCTTTAGTGCTTCCCTCCCGCAATCTATGGTGGGAGGTAGGCACGCCAAAAGCCACCCGTGCATAACTCAGGAGCACGGGACCGTTAGCGCCCGAATGGTCTTTGTACAGATCCTCGCCATGGCGCGGCGTATCAACTGTACCAGGGGCCCCCTTGCGCTGTTAGGTCCGTGGTGTCACAACTCACCAAAGATCTCTGTCCGCCTACAAACAGCCTTCCAAGCTGAGTGTCACACGGACACAGCCCCCCCTGCGGGGCGGTATTACTACAATTGATAATAATTTAAGTTTGCCATTTTTAGCATAGTTCCATATTATGAATTTAATTAAAACGCAAAAAAAATACTGTCAATTGTAGCGATACCGTTTAAAGCATTTTAAAGATTAATATCGCGTTGGACCCGCAATCATGTTTTCTCTAACATGTTCATGGACAGGTTTTCGGTGAAATGTACAGTTTCGAAGTTATAAGCCAAAAATCGGAAAAACTCCTAAAATTTTCGTTTTTTTTTTTTTGCTGTTTTATCCCTGTTCCGCAACGAAATTTTGGTAAGAAGCTTCGGATTCAAGCTCAGTAGCCCAAAAAATATAAGAAACAACAAAAATCCTCCATCACATTTTGCAATCGGAAATTACCTAGTAACTATAGCAACACATTCTTGTATTTGGGCATTTTTTCTACGTGTAAATTAAAATCCTAAGGAACAGAGTAGAACATAATTAGATAATCAGTTTAAAAATAAAGATAAGTTCGCAAATTTTATTTAATTTTGTTAAAAGAATAATTAATTTTTAATTCCAGGTGAGCATCATTCATTCACAACTCAGTTTAGTTTTTACTTTTCACGTAAGTTGCTAATATTTCTTATTTAACTGTTTATTTAAGTGTATATATAGATGGCACTTAATTCGGTTGAAGCACGTGTATCTCATGTCTTTGTTGATTAACGATTACATTTATGCAAATCATATTTTTATTGGGAAATTCTGATTTTACACTAAATGAGAAAAAATCCATTATTCTGCTTTCATCTTGGTCCTCTGATGTAGGTGGTCCGATAAGTACTTAGCCTACAAAAGAAAAACAAAAATTTTGGAAAAGTGGCGATTTATTTTTCAACAATGCTCCAACTTCTTTAACCCATCTGAAAAAAAAATACTTTTTCTCGAGGTCTGCAAAGTAGGCCTCCATGGCGGCGATGACCTCCTCATTCGACTGAATTTTCTGCCCGGCGAGTGACTTTTTCAAGTTTGGAAACAAAAAGAAGTCGCACGGGCCAAATCAGGAGAATACGGCGCAGCAGCAGTTCGTAGCCCAATTCAACCAATTTGGCGTTGGCGAGGGCGGAGGTGTGAGCCGGTGCGTTATCATGGTGGAAGAGCACTTTTTTGTTTGCCAAGTGGGGTCGTTTTTTCTTCAATTCGGCGTCGAATCGGCCCATATAATTCGGCATAGTACAGCCCTGTGACCGTTGTGCCCTTCTGCAGGTAGTCGATGTGGATCACACCTTGTGAATACCAGAAAACGCTGGCCATCGTCTTTCCGGTCGATTGTACAGCCTTCGCCTTCTTCGGAGCACGTTCGCCGGGTGAAGTCCACTGTTTCGACTGTTCCTTGGTCTCTGGCGTGTACCAGTGTATTCAAGTTTCGTCAAACGTCACGAAACGACGCAGAAACTCATTCGGAGTGGACCTTTCGAAACTCCAAGTGCCTTTTACGCCTCACCTACTGACGTTTCACCGAAATTTTTCCACATTTGTGTTGGACAGTGCTCGGTGCAGTTGGTGTTGTTTTGAAACCACTCCGTCATTTTATCAATGAATGGAGTTACTACAGGTTCAAAGTTGTTGTTTGTGAGATTGTGCCACTTGATTTTTTCGACAGGCTTGGGAGTTCTTCTATTTCTTGATCCTCCTCCTAAATAAATTCTGACAGGAGCAAACGATGTTACTTTATTTTTTTTTATTCAACTGTAAAGAATATATGTAATTTCAAAAACGCCAATAAGTGAAATTTAAATCAGTGCGATGGTTGAGCCTGCTTCTGTGAGCACATCTTATCAAACCTGGGCTAAAGTTTCGAAATTGCTACTCTTAGTTCTTATTAGAAATTAAGTTTTGACCTGTACTTTGATTTAATTTCCGCAAAAGCAGAAAACCCAGTTTCACACGAATATGATGTTGCGAATGTCAAAAGAATCTTCAAAGTAGTAGAGCTGAGTCCAGCGTATTCTTGCGATACGTTGGCCCAAAATTCAATTAGCCTGTGTTTGTGGAACCGTAACTTTAAGATTGTATCACATGATAGCTCTAACAGTTGCTCTTCTTCGGCAGTTGGAAGTGAAGATGGAGGTGGAGTCGATTGAAATGGATCTCTAATCCAATTGTATTCTTAAAACTTATCAGGAAAATACTGTTCAAACAAAATGCCTTTCTAAAGTCACCAAATGTTGGATAAATGTAGACTTTAAATTTGGACTTAAATTACTGGAAGATTTTTCCTGCAGTAAGCCTTGCAAAACTGGGAAACAATTTGCCTGTCCCTCCTCCAGTTTTCTTTTCCAAAAAAGCAGCTGCTTTTGAAATGCTGAAACTTTATTTGAAAGTTGAAGAATATGTAATTCGTTTCCTTGCAATGACTGATTAAGAGCATTTAATTTCTCACACAGATATACGAGTTTTATTAAGAAGTCCGTGTCTTGAAGCTTTTCAGCATTATTATGCGATTCCATCAGTAAAAACTCATATAATTCATTTTTTAATGCGTATACCCGTGATAGAACATTTCCTCTTGACAGCCTCAGCTCTGAAGTCCTGACAAAGCTGATGAAAGAACCTTGCCTTCACGGGTCTTGTTTTAATGAAGTTTACAACTCTAATAGTAATGTCTATCACTAGGCTTAATTCTGGTGATATGGTTTTTGGCAGCTAGGGCATATCTTCCGGACATCGCACGAGCTCCATCCGTACACACACCAACACAATTTTTCCATGGGATGTTATTTTCATTCATATACGAATCTATAATTGTAAATAAATCGCAAGCCCTCCCAGTACGAGTATTAGTGATTGTTTTATCGATATACCGGACGTAACATATTAGTTGGACATCATTGTTACTGTCCGTTGCTTCATCTAGCTGAATCGCCAAAACCCCGTTATTTTTTTTCAACAATTTGCTCATTTATGTATTCAGCAATGTCATGTATACGACGACTTATGGTTTTATTTGACAGGGGAATAGTTTGTATTTATTTAGCAGCTGATTCCCCAATCATTACCGATACCATATCGATCGCTGCTGGCAAAATAAGGTCTTCAGCAAACGTATGAGGCTTTTTACATTGCGCAATGCGATGAGCCACTTTGTACGAAGCAAGCAGTGCTTTGCTTGGATTAGATGCCCTTGCAAACAAAGACGTCGATTGCTGCTTCAACTCACGCAATTCTTCTTCTTCTCTCTTGCGAAAAATTTTCGCGGTTTCCCCTTCAAATGACCGTGAGACGTTTCTAAGTGCAGTTTAAGTTTATTGGGGAGCATATTTTCGGAAGCCAGCCCTTTATGACACACAACACACTGAGGGCACTCCACATTTTCCTTAGTTAGGAATGTAAAGCCAAAATCCAAATACTGTTGGTCATATTTCCGGTCCTTTTTTATTTTATCGGAACCTTTTGTAACACTCTCTCCCACACTATCAGAATATTTTCGTTTGTTCACTTTATCCATCGCGTAAATTTACACACTCACTAATTAAAAAAAAAACACCTCTGTTAACTAACTAACGGACACAACGCCAGACAACATTTTTTGTAATTAAGAACAGAAAAAGGGTTCCGGTTTAATGCCATGCAGATGCAGTCATCAAACTGAATGGAACAGAAAGAAGCGAAATTATAATATAATTGCTGTTGGGGAAATTGAATTTGACATTTTCACTTGTTAGTACAAGAGGGCGGGGGTGCTTGGAATATTTAGTAACAGAATGAGTGTGTCTCTGTCTTTACTTTGTACCGGTGAATACAAGTGGTTTCAAATTCTGAGAATATGGGGTCTCGTTCCTGTTTCTAGCTTTTTTCACACCAAATAAACGACAAAGTTTTCACTGGAAACTCGTCACAAATTTTGTTATAGCGGTGTGAACAACCTAATTAGAATACAGTGTCTTTTTTTTTATCGCGAATGGATTTTAGTAAATATAATTTGTATTTGGGTACGATACTCAGGAATATGGTGCGTGAGGGCGACAGGTGTGGGGCGCGTCCTCCGACGCGCCTAAGACATCCTCGAGACGCCCCGGGGAATCGCGACGCACAGGTTGGGAACTCCTGTACTACACGATAGTAAATTGCTCTTGACGCCATCAGGCGGTGAGGCTAAGTACTTATCGGACTACCTCCGTTTGTATGTATGCAGATGTCATATTTTGTGACTATAATTTTCATTTACCGAGCTAGCTTAATATGGTCACATATCATAGACCTATGTTAATTCATTTGTCTGCAAAATGACATACAAACCGTAAACTTTACATTTAAAGGTTCGTGTTAGTAGAGACGACTCATGTGATGATCGCTCAGCGATCGCTGTTAAACCACCAGTACTGAGCACTATATGCGGATATTTTCTATACAGACTAGTTCCTTTTGGTTATAGTCTACACAAGGAAAGTACCACCATTCAAAAAATACTCAAATACGGCTAATAACTGGATGCAAAACTACGATCGCTGAGCGATCCTCACGTTAGTCGTCTCTACGAACACGTACCTTAAACGAGGCCAACCGCAGCCGCCGCACCAGTAACAAAAAAACAACAACCCGCGACTACAGTCGATGATGTTTGCTCATACACTTTCTTAATAGACCCCTCCATATACAAACGATATGCAGACAATTCGAAAAATCGTTCAACAAAACGCCACAATCCAATTAGACTTGATTCTGTCTCTCTGCGCGTTCATACATACATTTCACGTTGCAAAACATTATTCTGTCCAAATCAATTTGCTGTTGTGTCATAATTCACAAGCATACATTTAGAGCCGATTACATGCAGGCATAGACCTAGGCTCTACTGTAGTAGCGCTAGCGGATCGGGGCTGCCACATCATCGTCACAATATGTTCATACTACACACGAGCAGCGAAAACAGAATATTATGTTATGGATGCAGTGCAGTGCGTTCAGTGCAACAATACTACTATGAATAGAGCGCCTACAGCTAGCTGGTTTAGCGCAACAGAGAAAACAGCTTGTGCACTGCTCGTTGTCTACATGTACCGAGTTGTACCAAACGATTACAGAAAATTGCCTGGGAAATTGAGACAAACTGCTTGTTTTGACTATTCAAAATCGTCGCGTCGTCATTTGATATCCCAGCTCCCAGCTCTGCGTCTACATGTACATTTATGATCTCCTCAACTCAAGTTGATTCGTAGACTTTTCCAAGTCGATTGTTGCATGCAGTAAGTTGTCCTTACTTTGATTGACAGCCTCAGTCAGCCGATGCGGGGAAAATTGAATTGATTTGATACGAATTAGTTACAAATGCAAGACAAGTGTATAAATCAATCATGGAATCATGAAATGGGCAAATTATGGAGATTTTTGTTCCAATATGTGTACACGCACTGTGCTGTGCAGGTTGTGCCCATTTAACAGACGAAGCTCGAAACAGAAGGCCTTTATTTTAATGAATATTCTATATGTTCCGACATAAACCGCGAAACCTAAACCGGCATACACATACCAAGTCTGTTTCTATATGACTATATGAACTCGTAATAAATCCATAACTTGATCTAATCGAGGGAAAAATAGGCTGTGAGCATACAGTAAACGTTTGCGTTTACGACTTTTTTTTTTGCAATCACGTAGCGACTTAATTTCATGCTTGCATGCTATAGGCCTGCTTTGGGATCAACATATCTATTCGTCTGTATAGCTAGCTGTAGCTAGTCAATATCACGTTTATATTTTTATTTCAAATCGTTTTATGCGGCCCGCCATGCATACCCTTCTCTGTATGCCTAGGCCTACTAGAGCCCCTACATAGGTTTTTTTTCTGTCTTTTCTGATTATCTGCCAATAATCTCCCGAGTTCATATATGAAGTGACGAAGAGTCGGCAGTTAGCCATAGTGTGATGGCATATCAAATTACATTCGTAATGTTGTGAGTTGTGTAACGACGTATGCTCATACTATTCGTCCCTTGCCACATCCATACGACCAGAAACCAACGCACGATACGTGATAGCTGGCACTGGTACCGCACCAGCTGGGGCCAAAGAGCTATAGTAGACCGCGAAATTACACATTTTACCATTCACGTGAATTGTTAAACATCACCACCAGACTAGCATACTAGCAGCAGCTCATAGCTACAACAGCTAAAAAGAAAGAACATGGGAACGTTGCGGCTGACAAATTGTGAAATGGTCCGATACAGAAAAAGAGAGTTGGGTACGCCATAGAATCGAATTGATGGAGGACGATGACAGGGGGTATTTTTCGCATAAATGGATTGAATAGTGCGGAGAATGTTCAGTTCAGAGTACCAAAATGAATAAGACTGTATGAAGCATGACAACATGATAACTATGATCTCTAGAATGGATAGTCTGGTCAATTGGTTCAAGACCTTTTGCTGATGGGA
Organism: Microchrysa polita; assembly: GCA_949715475.1. Classification (NCBI taxonomy): domain Eukaryota; kingdom Metazoa; phylum Arthropoda; class Insecta; order Diptera; family Stratiomyidae; genus Microchrysa; species Microchrysa polita. The sequence continues at coordinate 24,812,653 of OX454420.1, read as the reverse complement.
CAGCACTTGATGGATGCTTGAAGAAATGAGGGAAATTCTGGAGGATTGGCAGATTGAATGCCGATGATCCATTAGGAGGATCCATAAATCCAGGCCTGTAGAGAGGGGGGGAGGAACGGGGTGATTCCCCCCGGGCCCGGGATTTCATAGGGGGGCCGGATTTTGACACAAAAGTTGTGCTTTAGTGTTTTTTTTACATACAAATTGCTATTTTGAGGTCTTTAACTAAGAACCCTTATACATATGTACTGCTTTTAGCGTTTTAACAACAATTCATAACATACTGTGCACTAGGCTTGGGGCCCCTAATCTATTTTTGAATTTTGAGAACTAGGGCCCGAATCAGCATATTCAATCAACATGATAGTTTCGTTACTAAATTTCAATTAAGAAATTTCGACTTCTTCATCCAGTAGCGTACAGTTTTTCGAAATATTTGTGTTTAAAGTAAAAATAGGAGTACAGCGTCATTTTTTTTCAAGGAGGACTTTTCCGAGCGATTTTTATTTTGTGTACATACTGCTGCTGCTTATAAAATTGTTTTCAAGATACCAGCACACAGATGTTGATCACTTAAATTGTTGAATCTTAATTTAAATCTATCTATCTACCATAGTACCTACTCGCCAACTCGGTAACAAAAAATTTAAGGTTTTTTGAAATAGGTAAAATAGGAAGAAATAAAAATCCTTTATAAATTCGTAGCGTTGCGCATTTCGAAAGTCAATTTTATAGAGTAAAGACCAACATTCTGGGCCACTGCGAGTGTGCTAATAAATTACAGATTTGAGCTCCCCAAGCATTTGTTATTATACACTTACTATTTTGCGTGCAGTACAGCCTTTATATTCTTCTGTAAAATGAACACTTGAGCCAATTTCACCCGTATAGTCTTCAAATCGAATTAAAAAATAATATTTATGAATGATCCTATCCTATCGAGAATGACTGTCGAAAATTTCAAGGCTTTCTTCATATCAAAGTTCGAATATAGGTTGGAATCTTACTTCACCAATAGAATAGTAATTTTGTTGGGACAAGGGAATCAATAATCTTTCAATATTTTTTCTTGGGAGAACTAAATGATAGATAAAGATTACCAGGCTACCAGTTTCGCCTTATGCGTATCTTGTGTAAGGGGCACGACCATTAAACAATGAACTTATTTTCATCACGGGCAGATTTTAGTAAAGAAACTTCATACTAGAAAGTTAACCCTTTAAGCAGTAGCTTTTTATAAAGATTCGTTACCCAAAAATGCACGTAAAACGAAGAAACCATATTCTAGAATGAGTTTGGCTTCTGTATTTCCTTAAAATTCGCCACTCAACTCTCGAATCGTCTTCAAAATATACTTGAAACGGAACCGAGGCTAATTTCGGGCGCAGCGGAAATTGAAATGAAACTTAAGCTTCTTTCGCGTTAACAATTTCTACCACAGTGAGTCTTTACTATTACTAGGAACATATTTGGGTGAAGTTTGGTTTAGATTGGTTCATAAAGAAAAAAGTTTTTCTTAGAAGAACCTTATTTTCAGGGGCAGCCCCCATGGCCCGATTTCATTCTTTATACACAGCGTACACTAAAAAAATCTCGTCACACTGATCAATAATATACATATATACTTTATATAGTAGGAAGTGCCTCCTTCTGTGCGTTGCAAACTTCATGACAAAGTTAATATACCCTTTCATATAGTGACGGATATGAAAAAAAACACACACACAAACTGTTAAACTATTCAGTCAACCCCGTTTTTTTGTGAGTTTAGTATGTAAAAATGCATCACGAATGAATTCAGTTGCTGTCAGTTTTTTGGCAAGTGGTTTATCCTGTATCGTTATTTTTTATTATTTTTATTTTTCTATAATTCGTATTTTTCTGAAAACCCATAATTTTACCTCAGAACTTAAATATCAAAATGCACCTGAATGCGCAGAAGGCCACTTTAAAACATTCTTCAAATATCTATCGTACTGATGCCGGATGCCGGACTATATTAGATTAGAAAACATCCGGATTACTGAGACTGAGCCGATTCAGTGTGGACGCCGGATTATGAGGTGTTCCGGATTAAATGGAGGCTGGATTATAGAGATAATAGTACAATTTATTTGAGGACCGATATGTCAGAAAAAAATTTTCTTCGATTCATAATTTTTTATCGTATGGAAGAGGTGGGCCCGGGATCATTGGCCCCCCGGGCCCGGATTTTCTCTCCACGGCCCTGCATAAATCATAGGTCTCGCAAAAGCACGATTAAATAATTTCCGGTTTGGATACAGTTATTCGAATAAAAATTCGTGGACATATACACTATGCAGTTTTCTAAAAAACCCCCCCAATAGGAAAAAGAGCGCCTCAGAAGGGCAAAAGGAGCGCATCTCGGGAAGCAGAGAAGCGCTTCCCATCTACATTCCTCTTCATGTACTTTTTAACATTGCATGTCCGCGGAGGCAAGCAGTTCCTTAACATGCGCTCCAGAAGCGCTTCTAGAGAAGGGAGTGGTAAGCGCTTCTAGAGAAGTGAATGGTAAACAGTTCTGGAGCAGTGTGCTATAAGCGCTCCGAAAGAATTTCACATTTCACTCATTTAAGTGAATGAAATGCGGTTTTAGAGGATTAAATGCGAAAACCAAACATGATGCATTATGAAATTTTCAATTTTATTAGAAAACGAGACCGAGTTCTAATCGTGCGAATAGCACGATGAGTGTATACCCTATACCCATGTACAGACCTAGAAGGCACGCAAAACCTAAAATATTCAATTTCATATTTTTTGTGGGGGAGGGAGGATCTGACACATCTTTATAACCTTGTCAAGGCATCCAACGGCTACCATTTGATACTAATTTGAAGTTTTTCGTGACATTCTATCAAAAGATATGGGTGAATATAACTTTGTAGGGGAAGTAGGGGTAGGGGTAGTCGAACATACTCCACTTTCCATCAACTCAAAGTATATGTCAGAATGAGACATTGATCAAAATTTCAAGTCGATAGATTCTACTGAAAGTTATGGCCGAATTAAAATATCAAGGAGGGGTAGTTTATATGGGAGGTAGGGGAACCCGTGGTCCGATTTGGCCCATTTTCAATACCGTCCAAGATTTTAGCAAAACAAACATTTGACCAAAATTTCAAACCGCTAGCTTCATTATTTCGGAAGTTATCGTGCTAAAAGACAGACAGACAGACATGGCTTATTCGATTCAGGGACCGACCCTGATCATTTACATATATATATACTTTGCCATACCTCCGGTGGCTCCTTTGAGGTGTTACATGATATCGGCGTAACAAAAACAATATACCCTATACCATCTTATGGGTATAGGATATAAATATGTTCATCCGTTTCTTTTTTCAAATTATAAGTTTGGTGCAAAAAATCACGACTTGAACACTTTAAATTCAACAAGACCAATGACGTACACTTTCCACGTTATGAAAATATCTAGAACTTAGAAAAAGCATAGTAACCCATGTCATGCGTTAGTCCAGAATGGCTATGTGATCACACAACCCATATGTGTTTGACTCCAAATTTATTACACTACACTCCACGAAATTATTCAAACGTCAAAATATTTTCGATGCAATTATTAACCCTTCTGTCGTCGCCCACGAGCTATTATGCCTATAAGGTGATCAATCTTAATTTTTGAAGAGGTTTAATTTTGGATCTTGAAACAGTTTACATACTATGCCTTACGATGATGCGCCGTTTTTCGTTTCTTTAGACATAGTTTGGCCGTCGGTTCCTTTGAAATATATATGGAAAGGGGTGGAAAATATTGTTGAACGATATTTTTTATCAAGATATAGTACCAATGGTCTGTCTGTATCTATGCGCCAACAGAAGGGTTAAATATCACGTTGGCATTTTAAGAGAGTAATAAATATTACGCAGATTTCATATTCTCAATTGTAAACAAAAAATTGATGTTTGAATAAAATTTTCACGCAGACTATGAACTGCAATAGTGTGAAAACGGTGCCATTTTTATTTTCTGATGGCCATTCTGGACTAACGCATGGCATGGGTTACTATGCTTTTTCTAAGATCTAGAACAACGGTGTATATTCGACGTGTGCTGCAATCGTCGCAAATATAGTCGATGCTTTTCTACTACGATCTTAAAGTGCTTTCTCACCATTCGTAAATACGCTTCTGTGGAGCGCTTCCTCCGAAGTACATTTGGAAATGTTGAGGAAGCGCTTCTACGTCGCTTCTACCGGAAGCGCTTCTATTTTTCCTATTGGGGTCTTAGCAGAATCTTTATATGTATTTGGAAACCTAAGAGGGGGCTACACACGAACAAATTGAAATTTTACAAATTTACTGTTATTTACTTTTCCTTAGCAAAAGTCAACAGTCTTAATATTTAACGTAAATAAGGCCATACTGACCAATATTTGTGCAAAGTTTCATATCGATCCCTATAATGGTTTAGAAAAACGGAGGTCGAAAAGGAAGTTTTTCTTTAAACGCCAATAACTTTTTTACCGTTACTCGAAACTGGAAAAGTTTAAATGATATGAAATGTACTCGTTTAGATCTTTGATTTAAATACTCATACGTCAATCTCCGATAAAAACTAAAAAAGTCGACTTTTTGTAAACGTCCAGGACACCCTGTTATCTTCTTCCTACCAGCTTCTAAAGTATTTGTGCCAAAGACTGTAACCATTCCACACATTCCTACCAAATTTCATGACAATCGGTTGAGCCGTTCGCGAGTTGTTTAGTGAACAGACGGACGGACGGACAAAATCGATTTCATAAGGGTTTTTTTTTAATAATTTCTGAAAACCCTAAAAACGGATGGGTATAAATGTGGTATCAATTGAAAGGGAATAATTGCTATATTAATTTTTTGGAATTGAACTAACGAAAAACGCGACAATTCATTAGTAATTAACGGTAAAACATTCGGTTCGAGTCCTGACTATGATGGCCAAGCGGACGTTTTCGTAGACTCGAATCAGAGTGTGTTATAACTTGTATTGGAACACACCCAGCCCCAGCGGCGCTGGCTCAGAACAAGGCACTCACCTCACACAGAACGTGGAAAGAGGTCTCCTCTTCTTCTTCGCAGAATCGACAGCTCACGTCTTACACAAGCCTTATTGTGCGTAAGTGTGATCTCAGGCAGGAGTGGCCTGTGAGAATGCCACAGATGGTTCGTACTTTAGCTCTGTTTAGCTGTAGTTTAAGGCTGTTATTTTCTCTTAGTTTGTCCAACTAATTAACCTGTGAAGTTAACGAAACGAGTCCTTACAATTGTGTCCCGCAGCTCTTCCGGTCCGCCGATTTTAAATTAGATGTAAGATTTTGCTGTCATCTTGGGAAGGCAGTAGATAATAACAAAGAAATATTGAAATATACATCATAAGTCGAAATAAGATGACGTTTCTACATTTGTATGGCATGAACCAGGATAGTATATTCCTACCGTATTTATGTGGCAAAAATATGCCAAATGTCATAATTCCCTGTAAACATAGTGTTTTCCGAGGAAAAATCATTTTCGATCAAGTTTTAATTATCAATTAAGTTTCCATTTATGTATGTAGACGTATCGTTATAGTCGTTTATGTACATATTTAATATTCGACCATTAAAAATGAAAACGTCCGGCGCCAAAGAGACAAATCGCTTTTTATCGTGTCCAATATCTTTTATCGATTTTAAATTAAACGAAAAAAGAAAAACAAGTTTCTCTCTCACCATTATCGTCATCTATTATTCCAAATTAATCATAAATCCCCCCATTGGCTTTGGATTTCATGACACGATACTTAAAGATGCATTCATCTTCCGACACTGTCTAATGACACCTAATAAATGAATTTTAATTCTTTTTAATTAGACATCCGTCTTTTGACTGCCAATTTATGTATACTGCTCGTAGAGATAGTGCTGCTTCTGCTGGCTGCCATGTCGGTCGTGGCTATGGCAATCTAATGAATAATTCAGAGGTCTCGCGAAAAACGTGAACATGGAGTTGGCGAGATAAGTGGTTTGTTGGTGGGTTACACGCTATAACACAAGTTTAGTAACTTCCCATTACGCCCGCTTTCAGCACCAGAGCTATGGCATTCTAGCAGCGCTAATATGCGAACGAACAAACAGCGGCGAGCTAGCAAGCAAGAGGAGACACATGCTGATTTATATTAGTATAATAGCAGTAGGTACGCGAGTTCATTGGTGAACCGGTTACTGTGCTTACTATGGTACACAGAAAAGCAACACGAGGAACAACCATATATGTACATCACATCATATTTGCATGTGTAAATTCCACTTATGGCAAATGACGGCTATCCCGAACCGAAATATTTGCAAATTCCATTAAAAATTAACAACAAGCTGTTATCGGATTTGGTAATAAACAGCAGCAAAGTATCAAAACACAAATCATATTTGTGTCTTGTCTTTGGTGTAATGGCCATTATAGTTGAGTGTGTTCAATTTTGACCCCGCTCTGTGGCTGACTTGGTTGAGTCGCACTCTACGATCGTCGTCCGGAGATCGAATCTCGGCGTGGTCCAGGAAATATATAGTGCTTGCAACATGATATACACTCCGAAACTCTATATGCAATGTAACGTTGACTCGAAGTAGCCTATAAACGGCTGAGTGAACGCACCATGCCCCATACAAGGGGTTACGGTACAGAGAAGAAAGTATTCAATTTATTCAACACAATCGTAAATCGCATTGAAAAATTGCATCACGATTCAAATAACAGAACAGTCCTTAGCGTCCAGTGATTTACCGGGTGAACATGCAAAAATCGATTCCTCACATGCACATGCCAAAGTGCGTTCAGTGAATACATACATTTATTACTAAATATATAATAAACTAGGTACAGTCAAAGCTCTTTTACTCGAATTACGACTTGTCAAGATAAAATGCTCGCGTAAGGGAGAGTTCGAGTTATGGAATTAAACGGTGAGACGAAGATTTTCATTTTCGTCTACTGCCAGACATTTCCCGAAAGCAGCGAAACAACCACTTTGCGGATCTGCAGCGGGAGAACGAGGGTGACTATGGAGAAATGACTTCGGAATCGTCAATAGGGAGTCGAGACCTTTCATTTGCCACCAATTTCGTTCGGTGATATGAAATTGTCATTTCTGTCTACTGCCAGACATTTCCCGCAAGCAGCGAAACAACCGCTTTGTGGAGCTGCAGCGGGAGAACGGGAGTGACTAGCGAAAAATTACTTCGGGATCGTCGATAGAGACTCGAGACCATTCATTTGCCACCAATTTCGTTCGGTGATATGCAAATTGTAATTTTCGTCTACTGCCAGACGTCACCCGCCAAGCAGCGAAACAACCACTTTGTGGAGCGGGAGAAGGGGGTGACGTGAGTTTTAATTTCGGTCTGCTACCAGGCAGACATCTTCCGCCAATCGGCGAAAATCGTGTTTTTCTAATAATTGTATTTTCGATTAATCGTATTTTCGATTATTTCTCGATTATTTTAATAATCGATTAATCGTATAATCGAATCAAAAATAATCGATTAATCGATTATTGAAAATAATCGATTACAGTTCGATTAATCGATTAAAAGTACGTTTTCTTTCGCTCCAGCGTTTCTTGATAAATATGGGGCCGTTGAAATTACGATCACAGCTCCTTACACTAAGAGAAAAAATCACATAAAATTATTGGAATTGGTAATTTTCTCCTATTAATTTTAGTCAATAACCCGATTTTCGATTATTTGACTAATGGGATCGTTATTAAACCAATGGGATACAGCATCATTAAATTAATACGATCAAAATATTAAGTTAATGTGGTATCAATGGTATGGAATAGTCATTTTACATTGCTAGAAATCGTTACTTTCTCGATAAATATCCGTTTGTTTAGTCCCATATTATTATACCATTCACGCTTCTTCACTGTGGATTTTTTTTTAAGAATCACGATATTTGGCCAGACCGAGTATTGAACATTCGAATCACTAGTATTCAGTGGCGCAACCAAAACCTTGTCCTGGAGGGGGCTAAAGCCATCCATTACCGGACAATTGAGTTTGCCTCCAGAAGGTTGAGTGATGGTGCTATTTTCTAGTAATGGAGCTATACGGTGGTGTTCTAAGCTTTCATTGCATTCGTGCTGATTTTCTATAAAACTGAAAAGCCACGTTTCACCAGTAAGTTTCAGGGGGCAGCTGGGTATTGTGAAACAAATGTAGCACCGTAATTAGGAAATAAATTGTGAATACCCGTCACTACATGTGAAAAATAGGAATTCGAAAACAAACAGAATCCCGGTCGAAGTTCAATTAATGTCTTTCTAATGATCAAATGGTTCCAGATATCCTTATCTTCTCAGGTGGAGTATACAGTGGAAGCATTGACAAGAGTCTATCTCGCAAAGAACCAATTGATTTTGAATGAAAATTGCTGCGTTCAGTTCAATTTTTTACTTTTTTTACTCAACAACTCGTCTCAAAATATTTTTACGAAATGTTATGCAGAAATATGTTTTATCGATGGCTCCTTTTTAATTAAATATTCATTTGCATTTTCAATTGCAATGAGGAATTCAAATTTTGACATTTTTATGTCTTGACTCTGGCACATAAATTCGAAAAGCGTCACGAAAATCATAACGAAAAAGCGTTACGTTTTTGGCATTACAGGTAAGTACCCTGTGAGTTTTGGGTGCCATTCAACGTTCAACGGAAGTTGGGCTAGGTGGTACCCTGTGAGTGTTGGGTGCCATTCAAGGTTCAACAGAGGTTAGGCTTGGGTTCAATTTACGTTCAACTTGAGTTCAGCTTGGGTTCAACTTGAATTCAACTCGAATTCAACTTGATTTCAACTTTCAACTTAGGTTCAACTTTCGTTACTTTTGTTGAACGACCCGAAAAGTGTTACTTTCAACTTAGGTTCAACTCACGTTCAACTTTCGTTCAACTTTGGTCGAACGACCCAAAAAGTGTTACTTTCAACTTAGGTTCAACTTTTGTTGAACGACCCAAAAAGTGTAACTTTCAACTTAGGTTTAACTCACGTTCAACTTTTGTTGAACGATCCAAAAAGAGTCAAATTCGAAAAGTAAATCGTCACGAAATAATGTATCTGACCAAAAACAACAAAGTTGTAAAAGTTACCCCGCCAAAGAAAAATTTATCTGCCGAAAAAAGAATACATATCACTCCCATCCGCCGCTCATATTTAATTCTGTTTTAGGTGTAAATGCTGGAGAAGTTTAAATGAACAGGACTACTTCCTAAACTAATTTGGTGGGAGCCGTCAAAGTGGCACTGAGTAAAATGTTAATGCTCCCACCAAATTACTTTAAGAAGTAGTCCTGTACATTTAAACTTCTCCAGCATTTACACCTAAAACAAAATTACATATGATCGGCGGATTGGAGTGATATGTATTCTTTTTTCGGCAGATCAATTTTTCTTTGGCGGGGTAACTTTTACAACTTTGTTGTTTTTGGTCAGATATAATATATTTTTGCATACTTAAATAGCCACCTAATATGTTTTTTTGGGATCCTGATGTCCCAGTGTTCCAATTTCCTAATGTATGTCCGAATGTGCAAATATCACAGTGTCCCAATTCCGAATGTCCCACTATCCTAGTGTCCCAATATCCCAGTATCGAAATATCCCAATGTCCCAGTCTGCCACCTAATGTCCTAATATCCCAATGTCCAATTGCCCTACTGTCCCAAGGCCCTAATGTCCCAATTTCCTAATATCCCAGTTCCCAATGTCCCAAATGTCCCAGTATACTAATGTGATAATATCCCAATGGCCCAATGTCCTAATGTACCAGTGTCCCAATGTACAGATGTCCCAATATGCCAATGTCCCAGTGGTCAGTGTCCCAATGTCGCAGTACACCAAGTGTCCCAAGGTCCCAATAGGCAAATATCCGAATGTAACACTGTCCCAATGTCCCCATATCCCAATTTCCCCAGTGTACCTAATGTCCCAGCGTCACAATGTCCTAATGTCCCAATGTCTCAATATCCTAATGTCCCAATTTCCCTATGTACCAATATTCCTATATCCCAATATTCCAATGTTTCAATGTCCTAATATCGCAGTGCCCAAATGTCTAAATGACCCAATATCCCGATGTCCCAATGTCCCAATAGCCCGATATCTCAGTGGGCCAATGTCCCTATGTACCAGTGTCCCAATGTCCGATTGTCTCAAGGTCCAATGTTCTAGTATCCCAATGCCCCAACGTCGCAGTCTCCCAGTGTCCTAATGTCCCAATATCCAAATGTTCCCGTGTCCCAATATCCCAATGTTACAATGTTCCAATATCCCAATGTCCCACTGTCCTAATATCCCGATGTCCCAATATCGCGATGTTCCAGTGGCCCAATGTCCCCACGTCGCAGTTTCCCCAGTGTACCTAATGTCCCAATATACGAAAGTCCTAATGTGCTAATGTTCCAGTGTCCTAATGACCCTAATGTCCCAATGTCCTAATATCCCAGTGCCCCAATATCATGATGTCCCAATGTCACAATATCGCGATGTCTCAGTGGCCCAATGTTCCTATGTACCAGTTTCCCAATGTCCCAATGTTCGATTGTCCTATTGTCCCAAAGTCATCATAATATCCCAATATCCGAATATCCCAGTGCCCCAATGTCGCAGTCTCCCAGTGTTCAAATGTCCCAATATCCCAATATCCGAATGTTCCAATGTCCCATTGTCCCAATATCCCGATGTCAATGCGATGAGCCGAAAGACGCAATTGTTGGAAATCTTTTGTTAACCTTACCTATTATTTTACCGTTATTCCATCCACTTATCTAAATGGAAGACATTGATTCTTTATAAGGACCACCAGAGGATCATTCATCCCAAATTTCATAAAAATCCCATCACGGGGAGAGACAATAGAAGTAAGTCATTCTGCAACTGTAGACTCCAGTCTGAAATTGGGTTACTCGCTTAAGTCTGTGAGGGTGAAAATTTCACCGTTTATTGCATATATCTTACCCGTTATTGTGCCGATCGAAGATTTTTTTTAGAAAGGCACTAGAACAGGATATGTGGAATATTTTGGTAAAAAAATTTTTTTGGGGGTTGTTGCCTGGAAGGCTGTAGCCCTGTCAAACAAAAAAGCAAGTTGTCTCCGGTAATCATAGACTTGTTCGCTTTCGTTTTTTTTCCTTTGGCGGGCGATACGCTCTCGCGTCTCTTGATAAATCATTTCGAGGTTGCATCAGTACTGTACATTAGCATTTGTTGAAAACATGAAAATGTCCCACTGAGTTGCGGACTTGTACGCAAGCTGTTTTTTCTAAAGGCCTGTCAAACATGACGTCACTGAAACACCCATAGCTCCACTCCTGGGCCACGTAGGCTGACCGTTGTGGTGTTGTTGGAAAGCCTAGATCTTGGGCTTTGTTGGTGCCAAGTTTCATCGAGAAAGAATCAAAGGGAGAGGCTCCATTTAGTCGAAATGTCTCATGTTTCATCTGTAAAATATTTAGAGCTCGACAAATAATAGGTGTGTTTTTTTGGTTATCCCGTGCAGGTTTGGGTAACGAAACTCCATATAAAAAAAATAACAGCTGACGCACCTGTCATTTTTTTTATATGAAGTTTCGTTACCCAAACCTGCACGGGATAACCAAAAAAACACACCTATTGTATTATCGAAGCAGGCGGATTCTTTGCGGAGCATTTATCTATATGTATGTATTTCGAAAGACATGTTTTTTTTTTGCAAAAATCACTTATCAGAACTCTGTCTTTTTTTTTGAACAAAAATGTTTCAAAAATTCTGTTAAGGATGTTTCATCTTGTTCAGACCATTGAAGGTGATGAATAACCTATGCTCCAAGAACAATTCATATTTTTATCAAATTTGTACCGAAATGCATTGCTTCATATTTCGGTTTGCAGTTTTTTCTTTCCCTATTTCTATGTCTGGGAGGGGCTTTTGCCCCCTTAGCCCCTCCCGTGGTTGCGCCACTGCTAGTACTATTTGAACTTACCGAGTCACGGGAAGGCAACCGAACGATCTCGGCTACGGAGCATGTTGTTGATTATCTTGCGAGATACGTATATGTGCTTGAAATTCAATTAAAAGGCTTATCCTATTAATGCAATAGGCGGTCCAATAAAATAATGCGCCTGTTCTGTACCGGTTTTGTTTAGTTGTGTAATCTAATTAGATTATCCTGTGAATATAAAATGTATGTCCTATTATAAATTCAACAGTTTCTGATCTTTTTAAATTAATGGTATTAAACTGTTTGAAATTTAGTTAATAGGGAGTCCTATTGAGAGATTATGCGATATTTTTTTCTGAGTGTATGTAAAGAGCTGCTATAGAACTTCTTAAAGAGCATTACCAACTCCCAATGGGAAAAAATATATTAGTTTTGAGGATTATTCGTATTCAAAGCAAATGTACTCTCAAAATGTATATGCTGCGGGAATAGTCGCGTCAAAAACCGAAATTTATTTCTACCATTTGAAAATCTTTGCCACGCAGGCCATTCATCTCGAATCGATCAAATTAATCAAATCAACAAATATATTATGTAAATTGCCACCCAATATATTATGTCGCCAGAAATCCACCCCGCACATAAATCCATACAACTTTGCTCGATCGCGACCGATTGAAATCAGCATGTCAAGTTAATTTCACAAATTATACACACATTAAACATGTTCAACATTCAATTAGTGCCAACCGCCCACCCACCCCCAATCATCTCTCCGTGTTAAGGAAAAGCCAGTTCTCTTTCTCGAATTATTGCTACTTTTAAATTGTTTGCTTGTCAAGCAAGTATGGCGGCTCCTAACTATTTGGACTATACGGACGGATTCAGTGCCAATTTGTATAGATTGCTGCCAACGTATTTTGAATTCTTTCAGAGAAACAATCACGGGGTGGTCCGACATCAGAACATCAGATGATTCTTGAAGACACAATTATAAATTAAGAACAGCACAAATGAGGGGTATAGAATCAAAACCGGCAATCTCCACTTTTTTGATAAAATGACCTAATGATGTAGTTTAATTAATTAATATTATTGCTATACAGAAATGTTATCAGTTTATTGGAAATAAGCGTAAATCCATGTTAATTTTACTATTGAAAAATATGTTCAGTTTCAAAAGCGGCTATCTCCACTTGCATGTTAGAATCAAAAACGGCTATCTCCAAATCATAGGTAAATTATACAGGAACACGTAAATTGGGTACGATTTTTTTTTGGAAATAGAATTGGCAAAACAGGTATTCGCAATCAGTTCTATACTGTGGTTTGCTTTTCGAGTTGTATTCTTTACCTCCTACCTTGAAAAATGGTGAGATTAAGTATTCAAATTATTTTGTATTTTGACTTTATTGCAGCTGCTACCCATAGATTCGCAAAAGGATACTGTTTTAGTGCATGATGACAGCGTATTTAGCTGTATCTAAATTAATAAGAGTATCGATTTAGCCGAATTTTGTTGTCAGCGTTGGTTTAGATTTAAATAGAACTGAAAATTAATATCAAATCAAAGTTTCAATAAATGAAAGGGATTCAAACCCAGATCAAGTGACGAAAGACTATTTGCTCCAGATGTTTAATATTTTGGATAACACAACACATTAAGAGAAAATCCGGTTCCGTTGAATTGTAAACAAAAAATTTAAATTTTAGTTTTACAAATTTGAAAAATAAAACAATGAAGTTGACCTAAATGAACTTAAGTCAATCGAAGGGATACAAATTTTGTTTCAGGTTATGATTAAATTCTAAGCATGAGTTTAAATAAAATTAAATGACGCCAATCCAAAGCTTCATATACAGAGTCTGTCATGAAACTATTGAGCATATTCTGCGTGATTAGTCCTATCGGCACAAATGCTTAAAATTTTTCAAAATACTCTCCTCCATCACTGGCAAAGAGATGCCTTCCCTGCACTCTGAAGTTCCTCGAAGAGAATGCCCCTAAAAAAGTAGTAAACTGCTTTGTATATATTTTCTTGCGACTGCCAATGTTTTTTTTTAATTTTCAATCTTTAAGCCTAGTACTGACATCGAGAGTGAAATTTTTGTCCGCTGCGATTTTTTCAATGAAAATGTATTCTTAATGTCGTGGAATATGTGGGGAATTCCATAAGCTACAATCCGTAAACAGTTCCATCATTTTCTCGGCCATTTTATGTATTTTTTCCGATTTCCCGGTAAAATAAATAAATAAATAAATTTCGTCGTGAAATGTCAAATGACCGGGGAATCGAAAAATAATACCGGTCTCGGATTGTAGCTTATGGAATTCCCCACCGTTTGTGGCATATTCCACGACAGTAAGTATGCATTTTTATTGATAAAATCGCAGCGGGAAGAATTTCACTCTCGATCCTAATTCAGCCCTTTAATTGGAAAACCAAAAAAATCGCATGGTGCCGAATCGGGACTATAATAAGGAACTGTGTAAACTCCAACGTTATGCTTCGGGCACGGAATTAATCACGACAAACGTCGTGTGACTGTAAACCGAAAATGTGGATAAGCTTGTGTCAAGACTGGATATTCACCGCAGGTTGGGAGAGAATATAAGTAGAAATCGCTCTAAAATTCGGCAATGCTTATTTCGACGTAAATGCACTCAATGTCTACATTTCGCATCATCGAGAAAAATTGGTCCTATTCGACGTTTTTTTTTTTATTGACTGAAAATTTGTAGCCTAGGGAGCCCTCATATAAAACATAATAACAAATTCGCACAATCGGTATTCCTATCACAAAACACCTTATACTAGATTATTTGATTTTGTGCTATTTGGTATCAAAAGCGGCTATCTCCTGTTATATTAGTAGCAAAACCGGCAATCTCCATGTGTTAGAATCAAAACCGGCAATCTCCAATTTTACTTATACTAAAACTTCTTTTATGTTTTACTATTAGGCAATTTTTTTATATTTGCCGAATAGTGGAGACATAGACTTTACATTAGAATTAAAACTTTGAGGAAATACTGTATATTTTAAACGTAGTAGAAAATCGCTCGTACTGAAAAATTGGGTAGAGTGGAGATAGCCGGTTTTGATACTATACCCCTCAAATAAAATCGTGAAATATCTTGCAAATAGGAGATATACAGAGAGAACAAAAAATAAAATGGCGACACAAAACACCTGGTCTAACATTTCGCATACTCACTATGCAAATAAATTTATTTCGAGCAGGATTTCCTCCCAGAATGATACCGCACCGCTTTTGCCTTCAACCCGTGTCAAGCGTTGCAAAGTGTGCTAGTGCTATGTGGTTCTTCTTTCTTTCTATTTGATTGATTTCACCTAAATATCTTTTCAAGTCGATTAATTCAAATTAATTGTGTGTGATAAATTTTCGAGAAAACTAGATATGCACATAGCAAGATTCGCAGCGGGGCCATAGTCGGGTGACCAAAAATAGTTGGACCACACCATCATGAGACTGTCAAGTAAATTTATTTATTCGAAAGAATTCACAACACTACATTTCTTTTTATTTATTTAGTTTTTATTCTATTCTAACGACAACACTTTGTGTGCCAATATAGAGATGATGAAAGCATGAAAAAAACATCAATTTGTACATTTTTTATGTGACTTAGCTAACTTAGCTCTAGTCCAGGGGTGTCCAACTTAATTTCTACGCGGGCCACTTTGTTGGGTTTTAGAAGCGATGGCGGGCGTTTAAAGTTACACACAAGTTACACAAATTATTGATATTTGTAAAAGTCCCACCGTAATTTAAAAAATGCGGTTGGAACATTTTGTTTTTTTATAGAGACATCGCAAGTATAAATGATCTCACAAAAACAACTGTGTTGTAAAAGGTGTTCGCCAAAGAAAAAGTCATCAGCCGCAAAAAGGATTGATATAAATACAATCCCGCCAAAATACTCGCATCTTGTCTCAATGATGGTGGTGGAGCAACATTTTTTCAACGCTTATTGTCGGGGAGCTGAACGAGGGTACTATTTGCTGCTATATTCTTTTCTTGATCAGATTTAATTTTGAAGCTTCCAGTCTTATAGAAAATAAAAATTCGTTTTAGAATCTTATTTTGCTTTCCTTCGTATGGAACTCGTTTTTTTTCTATACGATAAAAGATCTTTCATAAATTTCTTAACATTGATTTTATTCTGTTATTAACCTTATTCAAGCTCCCCGCCAAATAGCGTTGAAAAAATTTTGCTCCACCACCATCATTGAGACAAGATGCGAGTATTTTGGCGGGATTGTATTTATATCAATCCTTTTTGCGGCTGATGACTTTTTCTTTGGCGAACACCTTTTACAACACAGTTGTTTTTGTGAGATATCATATCTTTTTGCAGTTTTCGATTTACAAAATTCGTAAATAAATTATTAAGACGATATTCATTGCCCTATTGTCACGAATTTGTTTGAGAACAATAATTATAAGAATGATAAACCCCTTGCTAACCTTTGTCTCCCTGGTCCCCTTGGTAACCTTGCTCGCCTTGATAATCTTAGTAACCATAGTACACTTGACAACTTTGGTGATCTTGCAAACCCTTAGTAACCTTGGTAACCCCGATGGCCTTGGTACCCACAGTAACCTCGCTAACCTTGGTATCTTTATACATCACATTAAACTCAATGATAACCCTAATTGACCATAACCCTGGCCTATACCTAAACCTCAAACTCAGACTCAACCTTAACCCTATCCTCACATTTAACCCTAATAATAACGTTAACTGCGACGTAACAATAAATTTAACCCTATCCTTTACCCTAAACTTGATTTTGACTTTAACCTTAGCCATAAATTGAGTCTAAATCTTTACTTCATCTCTATCACATTCATCCTAATCTTAAATCTTAATTTTTAATGTAACCATTAAGCCTCACTGTGTCCTCAATATGTGATTCAAATTACATACATATTTCCCAAGTTCCACATTGCGCCTATTAACGCCAAACGGTTAAGATACAAGTCCCGTTACTACAGACCCAAGACTGTCCTTATATCCAGGTTCCATCATTCATTAGGATCATCGGGATGTCATTTGTTCATCTAATATTATAGTACCTAATATGCACGCACTCGTATAAGAAACGAACCAAAACAGGAACTTTGACCCCTTGCCGCCGCTCTTGCAGACGCTCTACAACTGAAAACTTTGGAGAGCATATACAAGGGATTGTTTGAAACAGTCCTGCTAAAGTACAAAACTATACGATTCTTTTCTAGGCATTTTTCAGGCCTATCCCCGACTTTTGCAAAATGCTTCCTTTAAAACATATAAAAAGATTTAAGCGAGAAACTATATGCACTTTTTCACATTTTCCGCTGTATCTTTTTTTCTACTCCACGGATCGGAGCAAACGATAGCCTATGCACACCTTCACGCCAGACTCTATCAATGGGAAAAGAGACCAAATCCCGAGATGCCCTCTGCAAGGCTGTAGCCCTGTCAATGAACAACAAGAACAACAAGAACAACGAGAACAACGAAAACAAGATTTTTGAAAAAATGCGATTTTCAATCTCTTATATCTCCGGTGTTTTTCATCGTATCTTCATGAAAATTTCTACACTTCGTAAGACGGCGCGAACGACAACCCTTACCGAATTTGAACACTCAGGACCAACCAGGGTCCGAGCTACAGAGGTCCGAAAACCCGTACTTGTTCCGTCGTGTAAACATAGTCTTAGTCGCTTCTCACTTTTGATTTGTTCAAATTTCTTCGTTTTTCTTTGGCGTGCGGGACGCTCCCGCGTCCCTAGATCACAGTGGGATTCGAACCCCCGCTCCGCTAATTCAGAGGTGTAAAGTGGCTCTAACTACCTAGCTACCGAATGCCAATTATAGGTCATTTTGGGAGCCATTGTTGCTGACTGGCGTTTTTGGAGGGAGTCAGCTGTCGACGATGTCAAGGAAAAGCAAAAAGCTGATTAGGCAGTTTCTGTTCAGTAATTGTCTTGTCTTGTCGTCCAAGTTGATTGATGGCTAAGTTTATTTTAGGACGAATCAAGGAAAAAATCGATGACACATTGAAGGATGAACAGGCTGGCTTTCGCAAAGGGTTTTCCCCTAGCGACAACATTAACACCCTCCGTATTATCATCGAGCAATCCGCAGAGTGGAGATCCCCATTACCTCTCATATTCATCGACTTTGAAAAAGCCTTCCATATCGTTTATTTGGCAGACGACTTTTCTTGAGAAGAGCATGCTACTTATCCATCCAACAGTCGTATTGTCTACCATCCTTTATCTTAGCGCTCTTTGAATAGTATAGTATAGTATTTTTAGCTTCCAATGCTTTTTCAATTTCTCCTGCAAGGCTATGAAGCGCCGATTCTGTTGATTTACCTGGTTGGTAAGCAAACTGTCTCTTGTGAAGCGGGTTTCTGATCAGTGTGGTATTTCTTATGTGCTTATCAATGATTTTTTCCATTGATTTGAGCATGAATGAGGTAAGACTGATTGGTCTGTATGCTTTGGGATCCTCTTGATGCCGGTTTCCCACTTTAGGAATAAATACAACTCGCGCAAATCTCCATGTCTGCGTAATGTAGCCTTGCGCAAAGCTGCTTCTGAAGATACTTACGATGTATGGAGTAAGGGGCTCCAGACCCTTTTTTAATAAAGCTGGAAAAATCCCGTCAGTACTGTCGGATTTAAATGGCTCAAATGAGCCCATTGCCCATTTTATTTTATCGTGAGTGAAGATTGATTTTGCTATTCTCCAGTCTGAAGAATTAGTTCTATGCAGACTGTTATCGTTTGAGGAGACCCCGTTCCTCAGTATTTGGCATCCCGGAAAGTGGGTGCTGAGGAGTAGTTCGCCCGTCGTTAGGGCGTCAATTGTGTGACGCCCATCAGGATGCTTTATGGTAATTAGGTACTCGGTGTCATTTTTAGCCAGAACTTTGTGGAGTCTGGCAGCTGTGTTGGTGCATTCAACACCTTCGCAGAACTTGAACCACGAGTTAATTTTGGCAGACCTGATCTTTTTGTTGTACTCATAAAGTTTGGAGCAGTACGTTTCTCACTCTCATGTCCTTTTGCCTCTATTAAAGAGTCTTCTTGTTGACCTCCTTAGTCTCGATAGCTCCGGAGTCCACCAGGGTACTCCTTTGTTGTCGTTCGTTCTTCTGAGGGGGCAGTTTTCCGCAAATGAGGCCACTACAGCCCTGGTCACGTTGGAGACCAAGCTGTCCAGACTCAGCCAGCTGGAGCTGTCTATGGTGGATAGCCTCTCTCGAAGTGAGATACAGTAGTCGCCCCACTCAGTTAGCTGAGGAATTCGCCTTTCCCGGAATCTGAGTATGGGCGCTGTTACTTCGAACCTGATGTGCATGTGGTCTGACAGTGAGGTTTCATCAGATACATGCCAGCTCCTGATCCAGTTTTTTGTCCTGGTTACCAAAGGTTAGGTCGAGTACTTCCCGCCTAGACCTAGTTACGAAAGTAGGTTTACTACCTCTGTTGAAGATGCTGAAATTCAAGGAGGAAAAAGTTTCTAATATGTATACTAACCTCTTGAGTTTATGTTAGTGCTTCCCCAGACCGTGTGGTGTGCATTGGCATCACAGCCGAGCAGGAGAAGTGCCTTGGTCTTACCACAAAAGTCCGCTAGGCCTTTAAGTCGTGTTGCTGGAACTTGCTCGTCGCCTGGGAAGTAAGCTGACACCACCATGAGCTTCGTGTTGGTGTCGTCATTGAGAGTAACGCAGATAGCGGTTAGATCTCCGTCGCTGAATTCTGTAAGATAAATGAACTTAATGCTATTTCTGATTAGTATACATGCTCGAGGCGAGCTTGTATCATATATGACTGAGGACCCGCTCACCTTGAGTCCTTTAATTTATCCGCGTAATTGCCAGGGTTCCTGAATGAGCGCCATTCCCAGGCTTTCCCTGGTGAACCTGGCCACTACCGTATCCGAGGCTGCAATGGCGTGATCCAGGTTGGCCTGCATCACGCCCAGGGATACGCTAGTCGTCGGGTCCATCGGAGCCGTCCACGTGATCAAGATCCTCTGGTGCTGGATCCCTTTCCTCAGTCTCCATGTGTATCACGGTTTCTGAGAGAGGGGATTGAACGTCGTCATCCTCAACGCAGCCCAGCTCGTCAACCGCTGGTGCTGCAGCAATCTCCTGCTCACTGGGAGTAGTCCGTAGGCTACTTGATGTAGCTGAGCTCTTCGTTACGACTGGAGGTTTTGCAGTTGTTTTGTTGCTTGTCTTGACCCGGTTCCAAGGTTTGGGGTGGAGGGTGACCCTCTGCTAAATTTATAATTCAGGCTGAATTCAGCCTTTATTATTGCCGCGATGGATACCGGGTCAATCGACAGCGTAGCTGATATGCCTTCGCCCTCCCGTGCTTCACGAAGTACTCTCCAGTCTGCGAAAACACTTGGTGAGCCACTCCACTGTGGCTCCGTTTTCACACTCGATCAGGATGTGGCCTGGCCTGAATCGTATTCCGGCGAACTTCGGCTTTACCTGTTTGGCGCTCTTGGTAAGGATTTCCGCCAGTAGCACGTTTTGAATGGACATCTTTTGTTCTGCCGTTAGTGTTTCCGCTGGGTCGGTGGGTATTATGGCCACATTGGTATTTGAGGCCACCTTCGCGTATGAAGCTTTCGCTTTTCCTTTGCCTCCAGAGGGGGAACACGTCATAGAGCTGCGTCAAAAATTGTTAAAACAAAAGAAGCTCAAGTTTCATTCAAATATGACGGGTATTCAAATTTCGGCCGCTTCCGAAATTAGCCTCGGTCTCGTTTTTCGTTTTTTTTTTCATTCTTAGGCATCGTCTGCGCAACATCTTACTGAACACTTACTTTCCGAACAGTGGCTATACACGTGGACGAGACATGTATGTTCACCAACTACTCGCGAACAACTGGTGAGCACTGAAACACCATGTTTGCATACAGTTGCGGCACAATTGGCGAGGCTTTACATAGAGATGTAACGGATCTTGTTTAGCAGATGAGGATGCGGATGCGGATGCAAAATAGTATAAGAGTGAGGATGCGGTTGCGGATGCGGATGCGGTTGCGGATGCGGATATTAATGGAGAAATTTTTGAGGATGCGGATGAGGCTGCGGATGAGGATATGATCGAATATGTAGACAAAAATATTTAGGTTTCACACTTTTCATGAAGATGAAAAAAAGTTGAAATTCCTCTAAAAATTAAAAAGTTGCATACTTCCTTACTTCGCTTCACCTTAAAAAAACACACTTCACCCGCCTCAGTTCAATTCATTTAAAACAAAACCACTCAAACACTAGTCACAAAAATGCGAACCGGAGTGCGTTCCTTAATTCACTCGTAGTCGTAGCTGTAGTTATCGCTGACTACTCAGATCATATAAATGGAACGCGCTCCTGCTGTGCTGACCGACAAACTGAAGCTCAGTTGTGTATACGATACAGAATACAATTTGTCTCAACGCATTTCTTTATACAGTAGACGCTCGAAAATTAGAAAAAAAAAGTTTTGCTAATTATAATTTCTAAGATTTTCTAATTTCCGAGCGTTTTCAAATAGTGTCGAAAAGTGTCCATGAGTTAATGTAAACACATTCTGAAGGTTTTATATAAATTTGTTTAATAACAGTTAGTTAATAGGGTATAAATGAAATGTGTATCAACATTTATTTGGTGAAAAATTCACTTATTTTCATTTGCCTTTTGCCAATATTCGCCGATAAATTTACGGCTTTATCCCGGATGTTTTGTATTGCAAAAATGCCCGAGGCCCTTTGATGATTTTCCTTAGCCGCGCTAAGTAATCGATTTGAACAGTTGATTGCCTCTGCATGGGAGAAAAGAGCATCTCCGATCAATTCCTCGTCGTGAGAGTCGCAGCTACTAGATAAATTCGAGTTTTCGTCAATAATGATGTCCTCATTCCACTCCTCCAATTCAGTTGGCGTAACTTCCTACATAATTAAAGAGCATTGATGTTGTCTATTGTGTAATTTATTTGTCATCACCTATGCCTGTCCTAGACGTTGAAATAGCTCTATTGTGTCCTGCCGAAGCCTTAGGTTAGCGAGGGGGAATATCGTCCTTTTCTTCAAAATCGATTTCGTCATTAATTTATCGCACCAATTGAATCAATTGATTAGACAAAAGCTTGTTCCAACTGGGCCTGTCTGAGGAACGGAGTCCCAAACTGATTTCATATATATGGGCTCTTTTATAAACACCAGCACTTTACTTGAACTGTACTCAGTGGCGATCCTACATAGGGGTTTTGGGGGTTCCTTCATGTGTCGAGGATGTTTCGGAAAATTTAGCGGGTTAAGACATGGAATATTTCAAACGCAGAATCAGCTGCCCTAGGAGGTTACCGATTTCAGGACTTTTCGTTAAGCTAGAGCTGACTAGATTATAAATTAAAAATTCGAATCGAAACCCCCTCCCGAAATATATTTTTGCGTTCGCCCCTGCTGCACTCAATATGTACTAATTAATTTTTCTCAAAAGTTACCTTTCCGGTATATATTTCCGATTACATTATGTATACTTACACAACAAGAATGTAATGAAATGTATTTAACTGTTTAAAAAGGGAATAAAACATAGAATTGACAAGACCAGCTTCTGACGCTTGAAAATTAGAACAGTTTGTTCTAATTTTAGAGGGACACATGCATTTAATTCACTTGTTCTAATTTCCAATCTATTCTAATTTCCGCGCATTCTAATTTCCGAGCGGCTACTGTAGTTACAAAGTAGCACGTGGGTCGCATATATCCGCTAATTGTCTGCAAACAAAAATGAGGATTGCGGATGAGGATGCGGATGTAAATATTTATAAGATGAGAATGAGAATGCGGATGCGGAGTTTAATTTTTATGTGGATAATCCGCGATTGCGGATGCGGATGCGGACATCCGTTACATCTCTAGCTTTACATACAAATTTGTGAACATTTTTGCTAAAGTCAAACGGCTATGATCGTATTTCTTTCGAAGTCCGTCGCGGGTCGAATTAAAAACGGTCACAGGCCGAATTGTGGTTCGCAGGCCGCATGTTAGATAAGCCTGCTCTAGTCTATATAGTATAGATTTCAAAAACATATATTACAAAAGAATGGGATAGTAAAATGTTCTAATAAGTAGTTGTGCGGATTAAAAGTGAACAAATTGTATGTGTTTTTATAATACAAAAATTTGTTCGTGTCAACAACATACATTTACATGCATATTTTAAACATTTCTTTTTCGCTTTTAAAATTTGATAAATCTATTGTGTTGACAATCGTATAACAACTTGTGTATAATATGATTTAATTGTTGTCCGTTTCAACAGCCATTTGTCATGTGAATGTGCTCCACATAAGCGGGGTGAAGTGGATTGGAGTGTATCGAATACATACACATATGAGAGCTGTGACAAAACAATTGGTCGTAAAAACCGCGACATTTTCAAGTTGATTTAAAATGAAACAATATGTCCAACTTAAAATAGAAATTAAGATGAGTTAATTTTAGAGGCAAAAATTTATTGGCATATTTGTGCCAATGGCATTTTGTGTTAACATTTTATTCTATGAATTACATACATGTCAGTTGTGCCGATTGATTGTAAACGGATGCCAGAAAATGTTTAGGAAATTGTGCAAATTGAACGAATTGGTTCGTTGAAGAAGTTAATTATGTTCTTTGCAGAGTGTTATGAAATGAATAGGTAAATAAATAAATAATTGTAGTGAGCGACTGTAGGGGTGTTGAGATCAAATATCACACTCTGAGAAGTTATTTATGTTCATATTTAACATATGACTGGGATCATTCTTCCATACATGCCTTCCGAATTCAAACAGGTTTCAAGCACATGAACCTAGGCATTTAGTAAGGCGAACGGCGACAGGCGACAGTCGCTTTTTGTATCGTCGCGGGCAAATTTTGGCATTATAATGAACGGGAAATTACTAAAATGTCGCCTAATATGAATTTACTTTGGCGATAGGCAATATGCCAGATTCATTGGTAACTTTCTATAGATTTAGCGACATACGGTACCAACAAAAATTAAGGTACGTTGTCCTCGACGCGGCCGCAGCGACTCCAGCGGCTCTACAGCAAGTTCCCGACCCCAAGCAGCCGTCGCCCGAAGCCCACAAATAAGCAAGCACCACGTTCACCATTCGTGCATGCATTATGTATAACAAGTGCCGCGCGACTGCTTTCTATACACAGACATATTCATGTATCAGCCGAATCAGTACGACTATTGTGCGAAACAATTACCCTACCCCAAGCAGCCGTCGCCCGAAGCCTACAAACAAGCGAGTGCACCACGTTCACCACGCAGTCGCTAGAGCCGCTGGGGCCGTGCCGAGGAAAACGTACCTTTAAGGTAAGTTATCCTCCACGCGGCCGCACGACAGCAACTCGCTCATTCCATATAAAAACTCGTTTCTCTCTCATTTTAAGAGTTAAGAGTTTTTATATGGAATGAGCGAGTCGCTGTCGTGCAGTCGTGTCGAGGAAAATGTACCTTTAAGGTGCGTGTTCGTAGAGACAATTCGTATGATGATCGCTCAGCGATCGTAATTTTGCATCCAATTTCGAGCCGTATTTAAATATTTTTTGAATAGTTCTACTTTCCTAGAATCGACTATGGACTAAAGGAACATGTCTGTATAGAAAGTATACCCATATAGTGCTCAAAACCGGTGGTTTAACTTCGATCGCTGAGCGATGATCCCATGAGTCGTCTCTACGAATACAAACCTTTAAAGTGACAGTCGCCTATCGCGTATCGCCTTACACAATACTAGCTCAGTTCTTCGAAGGAGAGCGCGGTTACCACCACCCTAACCACACTACTAATCAGAGATGGTTATAAAATGAGAAATATGTACTCGTACATTACAATCTCTTTCGCTGGAATTAAACTTTCTTACAAACATGAAATTACCTGTCTGTTCTCTGCCATAAACGCAATATTGTCTAACAATATTTTCCTAAATTAATTTTCCTCAAAAAATCCACCTATTTTTGTCAAAAGTCAATATTTGCCACCCACTATTACGCCATATTAATATATTCACAAGAAACCCAGTATATAAATAGCTGTATAAATATCACATATCGTCGTCGTCATTCGTTCAAACTATATTTAAACAATTGTCTTGACATTTTTATTTTTATTTCATTCTATATCTGACTGCAATCATCTATATTACTCGTATATTGTATTTATTGATCTAAGATCTAATTAATTTTTATAATGTCATTTGCGACACAAGCACAAGATATAAAGATGTATGTAAAAATAGAAACATTTCATCGAAACAAAAAAAAAAAACAAATGTTTCTAAAATAAATATATACAGCTACAGATATAAACATTCTACATATATAAATTTTTAATTTTTACTTTGTTTAACAAACTTCACACAATGAGTGAAGAGTGTTCACGCCTCAAGCTTAATTTTATCTGTATATGATCAAAAGAAAATTCTCACCTTATCTTGAGAATTCATAAGTGTATGTTGTTGTTTTTTTATTGTTTTATTGTATTTGTCATGATTTAAACGCGGTTGTAAAAAGCAACACACATTTTACATTTTTATAGAAAAGATTTATAAGAGAATGTTTATTTATTTATTAGTCATCCAAACCGCAGCATGTTGTTAATCGTTTTGTAAATAATGGACAATCATTTTTTATGGAGAATGTATAGAAAATTAAATGCATATTGAATAAAAGAAAAAAAAAAACGAAAGAAAGGCGGAATAAACCTTTAGTTCAGCACAGACCAAAAGTCAAAGGTTAAACTTCACATTTGTAGTCTAGTACCTACAGATAGCTCAAAACCCAAACATCCAAAAGAAAAAGGAATTTTTGATGCCAAATTGTTGAATACACTGCCTAATATACGCAGTAAAAAGTTACAATAATTTGCGCCATGGGTTAAGGGGGGAGGGGGTAGCAAAGGGTTGAAAATTCAGTTTCTTGAAAATATCTGGAAAACTAAGAGTCTGACCTTAAAATGTCCTAAGGACGAAACAAACTACATAAAATTACCTTTGTAATGAAATATAACAGTCTAGAGATTTTCTCAGAAAATTATACCTTAGACCCAAAAGTATTATGGTGAATTTACATTTTTTTACTTTTACATTTCGCACTGTAACTCTTGATGGAATATACCTACCGTCATAAGATCTTGTCCATATATTGATAACAAAATGTATTTGATTTGTACCAAAAATAGGAGTGCTCCGATCATTAACGCCCCCCTCACTCCTCCTAAAATTTTTCAAAAAGGCATGCCTGTAGCTTCTTTGTAAATTGAGCCAGGCTGATCAAATTTGGTGGGATGCCTATTCTAAGCTCCATTATCCTCCCCACCAAAAATTAATACCATCGGATCAAAACTAAGGGTACCCCCCATACAAAGTGAACGAAAATTCTAAGAAATTTCACGTTTTTTCACTTCTAAATTCTATGTAAAATACAAGAAAAAAATTTATCTCTTAGAACGTCATTATAACAGTTAATTGTAGTCTTGTGAATGTATATTCAAAAGGTTGTACCAAGGCGTATGCTACAAGTATCAAAAAATTGGGTTTGAAGGTCAGTGATACCAGTTCTCAGACTATTTGCGAATATTTCGAGTAACGTGTACTAGCAACCTTCAAACTCGATTTTTCGTACTTCTAGGGCACGCTCTTTTACAAACTTTCGGATATACATTCAGAAGACTACAATTAACTGTTATAAGGACGTTCTAAGAGATAAAATTTTTTTTTTCTATTTTAGGTAGAATTTAGAAGTGAAAAAATGTAAAATTTGTTAGAAATTTGGGTCACTTTGTATGGGGGGTACCCTTAGTTTTGATCGGATGCTAATAATTTTTAGTAGAGAGCATAATGGGGCTTAGACTAGGCACCCCATCAAATTTGATCTGCCTAGCTTAATTTTAAATGGAGCTACAGGCATGCCTTTTTGAAAAATGCTAGGAGGAGTGAGGGGGGCGTCAATGGGCGGAGCACTTCAATTTTTGGTACAAATCAAACAAGTTTTGTTAACAATATATGGACAAGATCTTATGATCCTAAATCTTTTTTATCAAGAGTTAAAATGCAAAATGTAAAACTAAAAAAATGTAAATTCACTATAATACTTTTGGGTCTAGAGTATAATTTTCTGAGAAAATCTCTAGACTGTTATATATCATTGCCAAGGTAATTTTATGTAGTTTGTTTCGTCCTCAGGACATTTTAAGGTCAGACTCATAGTTTTCCAGATATTTGCAAGAAACTGAATTTTCACCCCTTTGGCACCCCCTCCCCCCTTAACCCATGACGCAAATTAGTGTAACTTTTTACTGCGTATATGAGGCAGTGTATTCAACAATTTGGAATCAAAAATTTCTTTTCTTTTTGGATGTTTAGGTTTGGGGCTATTTTGAACCAATTGTACTGGACTATTGAACGAGGTTTTAACTTTTTTGGAGCCCCGAAGTGTAGTTTCTATGGCAGGCTTACAATGTAGCGTTCCAATTCCATCCATTCCTACTAATGTTTTGTGCCAGGAAAATATTTGTTTTCTTATAAATACCTTATTATGGGTCAGAGCTTCCTGACGGGCTACTGACCATATTTATTATAACACAGTTTATATATACCCGGCGACAAAAAGGAGGACATGGGGTCGAAATTACATTCTCCGTAACCCCAAGTGAAGTTTGGTCAATATAAAAATGGTAGAATCAAAGTGGTCATTCGAATTCAAATGAATTGAAGGTTCATTGTTTACCCAACAATGTTGAGTCTACAATGAACCTATCAAAAATTTATCACCATTTATGGCAAAGGCGTTTCCTCCTATTTCAATTTCAATTCATTCTAAAAGAGTACATGTACGATAAGTACAAGCATTAATATGTGAAAAACACAATACCTTTTTTACTTTTATTCAAAAACTTTCGATTCACATTACATTCACTTGCTGATACTGAAATTTAAATGTCGGTCTGGTCTTACCAGTACTGAATGAAACGGTTTAATTGGGGGGCTGAAGCGGGGAAAAGTACTTTAGATACATATTCTATCTATGGAAGTGAAAAAATTTTTATTGACCCAACTTTCACGTGGCGATACGGTCACTGTAATTTCGGTTTGGGGGTTGTAGTGGGAGAACCGGATGACTTCAAATCTTTTATTGGGGGCTGAAACTTTTCGTAATAATTAAGTATTAGGGTAGATAACAAATAGTGCTGTTTTTTTTTGCGAAAAGGAAAAAATTAGCTATAAAATTGTTTAAATATTGTATATTTGGTAGAAATCGTATAAAATCGTCCTTTGTTTGGCTGACTTAACCGGAAAGTATAACCTTAAAGTACACTGAGAAAAAAAATCCCATTAAACCAATAGGAATTGGCCATTTTATCCCATTAGATTTAGTCAATGGGAAATCCCATTATTGGGTTAATAGGATACATTTAATTCAATGGGATGGAACATCATTAAAATAATTAGATCGAACTATTAAATTAATGTGATATTATACTATTAATGTTATACGATATCCTATTAATGCAATCATGTTATCCTATTGCCTCAATAAAAGGACATCCCATTAAATTAATATGATTTTCCCATTGAAATTATAGTTTATCCTATATTAATAATGGGGCATCCTATTAAAACAATAATTTTTTCTTATTGGGGCAATAGTTATTTCCTATAAATTTTATAGAATGTCCCTTTGAAAATACCGTTACCTCAATAACAGGACATATTTTTTTCCATCACTGTCCATATAAAATTGTATATAAATACACGGGAGTATGAATATGAAAATCATAATTAAGTCCCGAATTCGTATCTATTTCAAATTTACTAAATAGTTGTGAATTTCAGCGAAAATTGCTGTTTTAAAAAATAAATGCGAAATCCACCCATTTGTACTTTTTCCACGAAAAAGTTAATTTTCTTTCAAAAATCAGTTAAGACTGATAAGAGAAAATAAATTCCATCTCAGATTGATTTTTGCATTTGAATTGAATTTTTGCAAAATTTCCAATATTCAGAAATTTTTTATGAGAAATTTCATTTTTTTGCGAATTATCCGTACCTCTAATCATAATGCATAAGCATACGTTTTAAAATATTGGCAACTAACAATGTAAATCTGAATCAATCTTATTAGATAATCCCATTAGTCTAAAATGTACGTCCTATTAGAAATTCAATGGTTTATAATCTCATTAAACTAATAGGATAAAACTATTAACTTGTTTAAAATAGCCGAGGCGAAAAGTTAATAGGAGTCCCATTAACAGGTTATGGGATGTTTTTCTCTGGGTGTACAAAATAACCAACAAAAAATGAAAACCATTAACATTAACCATTAGCATTAACTTAAAACGAGACCGAGTTCTAATCGTGCGAATAGCACAATAAGTGTATATCCTATACCCATGTACAGACCTAGAAGGCACGCAAAACCCAAAATACTCAATGTCATATTTTTTGTAGGGAGGGAGGGTAGATGGGTCGGACCTGGCGCATCTTTATTATCTTATCAAGGCATCCAACAGCTACCATTTGATACTAATTTGAAGTTTTTTCGCGACGTTCTATCGAAAGATATGGCTGAATATAACTTTGTAGGGGAGATAAGGGTAGGGGTAGTCGGACCTACTCCCCTATTCATCAACCCAAAGTATACGTCAGAATGAGAAATTGATCAAAATTTCAAGTCGATAGCGATATTCTATCGAAAGTTATGGCCGAATTAAAATATCAAGGAGGGGTAGTTTGTATGGGAGGTAGGGGAACCCGTGGTCCGATTTGGCCCATTTTCAAGATTTTAGCAAAATAAACATTTGACCAAAATTTCAAACCGCTAGCTTAATTATTTCGGGAGTTATCGTGCTAACAGACAGACACACGGACAGACAGACATGGCTTATTCGAATCACGGACCGACCATGATCATTTACATATATACTTTGCCATACCTTCGGAGGCCGCTCTGTGGCTCACTTGGTTGAGTCGCACTCTACGATGCTAGTAATCTAGAGGTCCGGAGATCGAAGCTCGGCGTGGTCCAAAATTTCCGTACATGTGCGGATAGGAAACACATAATGCTTGCAACATTATATACACTCCGAAATGATATGCAAAGTAACGTTGACTGAAATTGAAATTGCCTATAAACGGCTGAGTTAACGCACCATGGCCCCACAGGGGGCTATACGGTACTGAGAAGAAGATACCTCCGGAGGCTCCTTTGAGGTATTACATAATATTGGCGTAACAAAAACAATATACCCTATACCATCTTATGGGTATAGGGTATAAATATGTATGCTTCTTCCAACACTGTATCTTCAGTATACCTTGGGGAGAAATCAATAAATCTAATTTGTTTGATCGATTTGAAGCTCTGTCAAAGCGCAATTTCAAGCAAAACCATCGAAACGGTGCCAATACGCTACGCAGTCATTATACACTTCGCTCGTAGAATCAACGAAGGGCATATTAACTTTGTCATGAAGTTTGTAACGCATTGAAGGAAGCATCTCCGACCATATAATAAGTATACATATATGATCAGCATAACATGGGGAGTCGATTGGGCGATGTCCGTCTGTCTGTCTGTCCGTCTGTTGCTATGCGTTTTACTCGGCCAATCTAAAAGCTAAGAAGCTGAAATTTTGCACAAAAGCCTCTTTTTGCTGCAGGCAGTTTGTATGTTTGAATCGGTACGAGACCGAGTTCTAATCGTGCGAATAGCACGATGAGTATATACCCTATACCCATGTACAGACCTAGAAGGCGCGCAAAACCCAAAATATTCAATTTCATATTTTTTGTAGGGGAGGGAGGGGTAGATGGGCCAGACCTGACACATCTTTATTATCTTATCAAGGCATCCAAGGGCTACCATTTGATACTAGTTTGAAGTTTTCCGCGGCATTCTATCAAAAGATATGGCGGAATATTGCTTTGTAGGGGATGTAGGGGTAGGGGTAGTCAGACCTTCCCCACTTTCCACCAACTTCAAGTATATGTCACAATTAGGCATTGATGAAAATTTCAGGTCGCAAGCGATATTCTGTCGAAAAATATGACCGAATTAAACTATCACGGAGGGGTCATTTGTATGGGAGGTAGGGGAACCCTTGGTCGGATTTGGCCCATTTTCAATACCATCCAAGCTTTTATCAAAACAATCATCCGACCAAAATTTTAAAACGCTAGCTTCATTATTTCGGGAGTTATCGTGCGAACTGACAGACACACGGACGGACAGACAGACAGACAGACGGACATGGCTTATTCGAATCAGGGACCGACCCTGATCATTTATATATATACTTTGCCATACCTCCGGTGGCTCCTTTGAGGTGTTACATAAATCGTCGTAACAAAAACAATATACCCTATACCATCTTGTGGGTATAGGGTATAAAAATCGGACCATGGGGTCATGGGACTGCCATACAAACCTAACCCTCCAAATTAGGTTCTTCTAAGAAAAACCTTTTTATCTGTGCACCGATTTCAACCAAATTCTCCACAAATGTATTTCTATGCATGACACACAAGATACATATGTGAGAATGGATTAAATCAGACCATGGGGTCATGGGACTGCCATACAAACCCAACATTCCAAATTGGGTTCTTCTGAGAAAAACTTTTTTTTTCAATTTCAACCAAATTTCACACACATATGTATTTCAATTGATGACACATAACATATGTGAGAATGGATCAAATCGGACCATGGGGTCAGGTTGCTGCCATACAAACCCAACCCCCCAAATTAGGTTCTTTTGAAAAAACATTTTTATTTGTGCACTAATTTCGACCAAATTTCACACAGACGTGTTTCTATTGATGACACAAAACATATGTAAGAATGGATCAAATCGGACCTTGGGGTCATGAGGCTGCCATACAAACCCAACCCCCCCACACTTTTAGTTCTTCTAAGAAACATTTTTTACACCAATTTCACAAAACCTTGAATTAATGGGTTTTAATCAAAGCAACAAAAAAGGTCAAAACAAATGGGATCGGACTATGGGGCCATTCTCCCGTATCCCCCAATAAAATTTCTCATTAAATATTTTTATTAGGCCACTTATTCCAACTAAACCCCACACAAATATTGTTTTGTCGACGCAACGGAACTTTTGTGAAGACGGAAGGAAAAGAATGGGGGGGGGGGTTAAATACAAGTCGTAGGTACGCCAAAAAAAAATTTTAGCCCGGAGAAGAGCGAAGGTTATCCAAATGTCGGCCGCGCCCGAAATTAGCCTCGGTCTTTTTTTACGATCTTTTTAAAGTGTTTTCTAAACGGATGCATTTTTGCAGTAAAAAGGCTCTGCACATTTTACGACACACTACTACATATTTCCTTCGACAAAATTTAAAAAATGGGCTTTTAAATTTGCGTTTTCTTCGGTTTAATTCTGCATTTTGGCCTGCTCAGCCCTTTTGCGTAGGGAAAAGGGCTGAGCAGGCCACTGGTTCTACCCATATCATTAATATACAATGTATAGTGCCCACCCTGTATTACCAAAATTATAGTTAGAATATGCCCAAACAAATAATCATCATCATCAATGTGGCACGATAGCCCGACGTCGGGCCTTGGCCGCCTGAATCGTTGACCTCCATTTGTCGCGGTTACGTGACCTTGTCCTCCAGTTTCGGAAGCCCAGCAGCTGGTGGGCGTCTTCACCTACGGAGTTCTCCCAGCGAGCTCTCGGTCGTCCACGCAACCTCGCTCCGTCAATTCGTTGTGCGTTCATAACTTTCTTTGGCATGCGATTGTCGTCCATCCGTTGTACATGCCGCGCCCATTGCAGACGTTGAAGCTTCACGATTCTCGATACTTCCACCTCATCGTAAAATTGATACAACTCATGGTTGTATCGGATACGCCATTGGTCTCGCTCGCGAACGGCCCCGAAAATTCGCCGAAGGACCTTTCGTTCGAATCGGTCTAGCAAAATTTCGGAGGCTTGGGTAAGGGTCCATGTTTCGCAGCCATAACATAGCACGGGTCGGATGATCGTTTTGTACACGCGGAGCTTATTGTTCCTGTGCGCAAGTTTCGAATTAATTATAGGGAGGACCGAGAAATATGTCTTATTGGCTAGTTGTATCCATCTGGAATGGAAATCTGATATGTCCAATCGTCTGTTACTTAACGATACAGAAATCATTTACCATCCGAAAAACTTCCAACATAACGTACATAATTACAAGTCTATAATCATTTTTTTGAATTGACAACGATTCATATACATAATTTGAAAGCTACGTTTGGTCAATCATTTTTGGGACTGTGGCTTTTTGTGCCGGTTCCTGAATCTTGTCTGCAAAGGGATTTCCGAAAAAAAATTTAATTCGATTAAAAATTCTCCAATTAAGAATGGTTCAAATTTTACCAAATACTCCTCGAGCCGCACTTTGATGACCACTGGCCCTCTAGTCAAACATGTTCTTATGATCTTCACATGGACTTCGAACCAGACCCCAATCACTCTGCCGTTTTCCAATGAAACATACTTAAAAAAAATAATTTTCAATATCGATTGAAAGCAGTTTAGGTAGGGTATGAAGAGATCAGATTCGCAGTGTGTATGTATGTACACTCGTCGGTATATGTAATTTGACATATCGTACTTTTGAGGCTCGACACTAGAGCGAATGACGGAAATTTCTTATAATTAAATCAAAGTACATCTCAACATTAATAAATATGCTTAATATTTTTTTGTCCTTTTACGGATTCTCTTGTTATAAAGAAGGGAACAGATAGGGGCGTAATTCTGTTGCAACAATATTAAAATCTCTTATTGTACAGAAGTTTTTTTTGGAAAAAAAATCTATAAAATATATTTTTGTTAATTTTTGAGTTAATATTTTGAATTCCAAGTAGAAAATATAACTAGTGACTTGAAACTAAGAAAAAATTCAGAAATTAGAGGTATGGTTTGAGCCTCGGTAGAGGGAAATTTCAATTCTGGACTAACAGTTGGAAACGCTGCGATTGAATTTAATTTCATATGACAAACTGTTCATTGTTAAACACCAAAATTGAATAATAGAAAAGAAATAGAAAACTATTCACTGCATCCAAGTAAGAGTATGTGAATATCGAATAATGACCGAAAAATCTTTTAAAAAAATATGGAAACAAAATCAATGACGGAGTTCAAAAGTACGAAATGTCAAAATACATATGCGGATGAGTGTATATATTAATGTATTTATTTAGACAAAAAAAAAACATGTGAAACGTTATTTGGAATGGAATGTATTTGTTTTAATTATGTATTTGTTTTTGCTCTTGAACTTGAGTGAAACAATTGGTAAACAAGTGAGAAACATTGCAACATTACAAGTAAGGTCCGCGTTATTTGCATTGACTGTCTAAATTAATTTAATTAAAATATTATCGAGTAACATAAATATGTACATACATATACAGGGTTATTGGTTAAGTCGACCTATTCCCTGCAACACGTTATAATAGGGTCAAAATGCAACAAAATGAGGCCATAAATGTTAGGCCGATTTTCAATGGTCACTGAGATATATGCATTTTAAGGTTTTTTTGAAATAACCTAGAATTTTGCCATTTAAAGTAAGAATTAAAAAAAACTACTAAGGTAATAGGCTTAAACTTATTTTTGGATTTTAGTCAACACTATAGCAGACATTTCTTAATCATTTAAAATTTCAAAAACCCATCACAATTCGAAATTTTTAATTTTAAATAAAAAAAAAAAATCTTAATTTTTTTTTAAAGATATTTTTTAATGTAGTATTACTAAAAAAAATTATATGACATGAAGTCTTCAGACCGCTGGAAAAACTTACGCGTGTTGTCAGCTTTCCAAAAAGGTGTCAATGTCAATACAAATATTTGAAATAATTGAAACAGCTAGCTGCAAGTTGTTCGGGGACCATCATTTCGTTCGATAAAAAATGAAATAAAGCAGTACATTATACGTACTCGTACGATGCATTTTGAATTTAATAACATTTATTTCATTTTTTATCAAACAAAATGATGGTCCCCGAACAACTTGCAGCTAGCTGTTTCAATTATTTCAAATATTTGTATTGACATTGACACCTTTTTGGAAAGCTGACAACACGCGTAAGTTTTTCCAGCGGTCTGCAGACTTCATGTCATATAATTTTTTTTAGTAATACATACTACATTAAAAAATATCTTTAAAAAAAATTAAGAAATTTTTTTTTATTTAAAATTAAGAATTTCGAATTGTGATGGGTTTTTGAAATTTTAAATGATTAAGAAATGTCTGCTATAGTGTTGACTAAAATCCAAAAATAAGTTTAAGCCTATTACCTTAGTAGTTTTTTTAAATTCTTACTTTAAATGGCAAAATTCTAGGTTATTTCAAAAAAACCTTAAAATGCATATATCTCAGTGACCATTGAAAATCGGCCTAACATTTATGGCCTCATTTTGTTGCATTTTGACCCTATTATAACGTGTTGCAGGGAATAGGTCGACTTAACCAATAACCCTGTATACATAATTGCAATACATTTCTTTACAATGTGTGTGTATGACACTTATCAAATGTTTTTTTAATTAGGTTCACATGTAAAAGAAACACACTGAATGCTTTTATGGAAAAACAGTGTCCTTACAGACAATATTAACAAAAAATAAACTCAAATTTTTAATATATGTACCAAATTACATATTATGTTGTATCTTTAATCAATATCTGACCTCTATATGTGTAAAATACATAAAACTCCTCCATTGTGTTTAAAAATTCAACAAAAAACTGTTTATAAAAAAAAATTAATTACTCAATGCGTAAAAATTTACAATTAACCCATTGAACCTTTTGAAAATACATAATAATGAATCGAAACGTTAATTTATAATCCCCCATATAAGCAAAACATCAGACAAGCACAAAAACATGCCTCACGAAAATAATAAAAATACAACGAACGACTAACCATAGATATACAAAATTGAAGAAAAAAAATTTTGCTGCGGATACATTAAGTTAATAAATCATCAAAATAATGTTCCTCACTTCGTTTCGCGATTGGGAGTTTTTGTGCTAGCTAACCATAGGTTTTTGCTGCCTTGTCGTCATTGAAATTGAAAAAAAAATAACTTAACGAAATAAACTGAACATAAGATACAAATAAAACGAAAAAGTATTGATTTAGTAGGTATACGAAATATTTTAATCAGCTATTCAGTAATAATCGTTTTATTACCTCTCTGATTAAGTTTTCTTTTTATAAACCATTTTGGCATTATCTATTTATCAGACATTAATTTATTATCACTATGATACACACGACACGCTCCTTATCATAAATAATCCACTGTGAAATTATTTATTTAAAATTTATTTTTCTCTTTATTTTTCAGGTAAGCAAAAACAGTTGTGTGGAAGAAGAAGCAGAAGAAGACATTGTTTTGCATCATGCCTTGTTAATCGAAATAATGTACAACGGATGAAAAAAAAAACACTCGCACACATGCTGCTGCCAAAGCCACTTTGCATCATACCGAAACTGAAGCATTTCTTGTTGCTCATAAAAAATTTAATCAACAAAATTCCTGTAAGTAGCTCACTCACCGCCATTTCTATACCCAACTCAGCTTCAGGGCACAATGACACAGATAAATCTTTCTTTTTGCATTCCAATCCATAAAACGGAGTGCAAGCAAGATGCCACGACATAGAGGATGAAAGATGAAAATTTATTTTTCTGCGATTAGTTTTATATGCAAAGTGCTTTATTTTTAAAACATTCATTCATATTGTAAAATGAAACAGATATGGCTGATCTTTATACATATTTCGTGTATCTCTATTCTGTTGAATAGATGCCAAATCGACATTTCATAGATCTTGTTTTAAAAAAGATGTTTTTCGTTCGCATTTATAGAGAATGATAAATTGAAAGCGATTTTCTTGTTATAAATATTTTTAAAATGTTTATTGTGTAAATTTGTCTTCATTTGAATGTTATTGTTTTCCTTTCTTAATCGGCTTCGTCTATTTTTGGATAATTTATTGATTGGAAAAAATATCAATCAACTCCATAATAAATGCATATTACACGGTTAATATCTAATCAGTTGTTGCTAATCGATTAGGTAAATATAATTAGTAGTCTTAGCCCGCATTCAGACAATACCTACCATTCGATTTTGCGTTCAAATGTGTAGTCTCGTTTGCGCTTGGTCCCCTATTGGCATTTTTTTGTCCTTGGGCCGCATTTTTGAATGGCTGTAATTTTTGAACGCAGACAGCTAGGGCTCTGATATTTTCAGCAAAATGTGCGCCTAAATATATTCTACATCGGCCTCCCTCCCAATAGATAGAGGGGATCTATCAATAATAACGTTTATTTTTAGCTGTATATAATAATAATGGACTTAACCAAAGTGGTGGGCATTGCTACCTAGAAGGTATATTGTGCCATAGTCCTTTAATTCAGAAGGTCGTCAACCAATTTAATAAAGGCTAGAAAATCCTTCAGAGAGGAACACCTAATCATCCTAATGCTTAGTAAATTGCGTCCATGGATTGAACTCCTGGACCTGGCGATCGCCGGACATTCCAATAATGAATGATTGGAGGTTTCGTCTTCCTCCAGACAAAGGCGACATTGAGTCTCCCTTGATAGACCAATTTTATGGAGATGGTACAGAGCCCCAAGTGACCCGTAAGAAAGCCTATCAATAGTCTAAGCTCGGTTCTACGCAGACATTTAATATCGGAGTAGCTGAAGGGCGGCTCTGCTTGCAACTCTTAGGCCAGGGGGCGATGTCCTGTAATTAAGCCTCAGGCCCGAAGATCAGTTACCAATTACACCTCTAGCAGCTCTGTGACTCGGTACCCAAAAGATTGAAACAGAGTTACGGATGGAGAGGTTCTGAAGGCGGTCAAAGCACTCGCTGACCATCTTCGAGGTACACTTGTGTGAATCTAGCGCCTTAATTGCTGCCTGGCTATCAGTGGAAATGGCGGAATGTGCACCACGGAGACCCCGTCCCAGGATCTCCCTGGCACAGATACCATGAAAATCGGTTGAGAAGATGCTCGGCCATTTGCACATTGCATCCGTAATCCTGGTATTGGGTCCAAATACTCCAGCACCTACACCGTGATCGGTTTTATAGCCATCAGTAAACCAAGTGATGCTTCTAGGATCCATACACGTGTTGCTAATTAGCCCATTCCTCCCGATCTGGTATGTGAAGGGCGAACTTCCTGCCGAAGCGCGTTCCGTGATCATATAATCTAATACCTGGCAGATTGATAGGCCAAGAACATGTTGCAGGATACGCATGTGCTCCCGATCACTGATGCGAGTATCAGATTATAGGTTGATTTTCAAAGCTCTTAATGCTGCAGTTGCCCCATATAGCTTCCATGGCTATGGTAGATGTAGTGCTAAAAGCACCAGTGATGCCAAGACAGGCAAGTGGTTGGAGCTTATTACAGCTCTTGATGGTGTTGCGTTGAAGTGTTTTAGGCCACCACACTAGAGAGGCATAAGTGATTACAGGTCGTACTAGCGTACAGTATAACCACTCCGTCATTCTGGGCGAAATACCCCAAGTCTTGCCATAAAAGATCCGGCAAGTCCACATAACACGCGTAGCTTTGCTAAGAACATTTTCCAAGTGGCTATTCCAGTTTAACCTACTATCGAGTGTAATGTCAAGACATTTGACCTCTTTGGAATAGGTGTGCTTATCACCCCTTAAGCAGATTGGGTCAAGTGGAGAAGCAAGTTTCCTTGTAAATGGTACTAGTACTGTTTTTTGTGGGTTCATACTGAGCCCAGTTGTTGTGCACCATCTGTTGATTGTCATTAGGGCTGTAGTCCCGCATTGATTTCTGAAAAGGTTGGTCGCCTTAGTGTCGATACTGTTGTGTTGATGCTATACCTATTTCATGCTGCATAGTGACATCTGAACCCAGCCTTAAAGCATTTTTTTTATTTGATGTAAAAGCTCTGTGGTTGTTTTTTATGGCCAAATTGCGTGACTATACACAAAGTGTAAGGTAGAGTAGCCTGAAATTGGATCATCCCTCTTATCCCTGGAAATTTAGCATTTCCCTTCGGAAAAATTAGGGGATAGCTGGATTTTTGCATGAGCCTTCCTTTCGAAGTCTTAAATAAGACCCCAAAAGTCCCCGTCTGTACGAGTGCCGCTAGCGGTGCTACAGAGGGTCAAAACCTTCTAAAATAGGGTTTTTTTTAATATCTCCATAACGGTAATATCTGCTGAAAAGTAATGTATGGCAAATTTGTAGCTCTTGAGGTTCCAGAATAAAATGTCAAAAATAGCTTTTGATTCGAGCATCCCTAACGGTGCCAGGAGGTCAAACGATATTTTTAACAAGGTTTTAGGAAAATCGCTATAACGGTAACTCTGGCTAAAAGATGTTTTATTGTTACTTTGTAGCAACTACGGTTTTGAATAAAGTGGTCAAATTTCTCATTAATATGTACATCCTTAAGGGTGCTACCTACTTAGAAAAACGAGAATTTTTGAGTTGTTCGTGAATAGCCCTGTAACGGGAGTGTATGCTGTAAGGTCGTCTATGTCAAATTTGCAGCTTCTGTGGCTGCAAATAAAATGCCAAAAGACCCCATCGATAGGTGGGCACCCAAGGAAGTTTTGAGGGGCCAAACGTCAATATTTACCGTTTTTGGGTATATCTCTATAACGGTCATGTTCATTAAAGTGTTATACGTCAAATTTGTCGCTTGTACAACGCCTAAATTAATACCAAAAATTTCAGTTCGATATGTACAATCGCTATGACGGACGGTTCAATCCAAACAAAAATGCCAACAACGTTTTTCCGGGAATTGTTCTATGTATAAGGGCTGCATATACTCGTAGTGTCCGGAAACTACCGCATAAACGCACCCGAAAATTATCTCTCATGTTACGCGAAAACCCGAAAATGCTCGGTTTTCTAAGGTTTGAGCCCCCGTAGCACCCTTAAGGGTATATATATTAATGAGAAATTTGGCCGCATTATTCAGAACCGTATTTTCCACGAATTAGCCAAACAACATCTTTTAGCTTTTTACCGTTATATTCCTGAAACCTTGTTAAAAATACCGTTTTACCTCCTGACACCGTTAGGAATGCTCGAATCGAAATCGACTTTTGACATTTTAGTCTGGAACGAACCGCAAGAGCTACAAATTTGCCATACACCACTTTTCAGGACATATTACCGTTATCGAGATGTTCAAAAAACCCGTTTTAGAGGGCCTTTGACCCTCTGTAGCACCACTAGCGGCACTCGTACAGACGGGAACTTTCGGGGTCTTCTGTACGACCTTAAAAGGAAGGCTCATGCAAAAATTCAGCTTTCCCCTTTTTCCAAAGTTAGCCCAAATATATGTTCAAATTTCCTGGGGTATCTCTACTATCTAACAATCTACTCGTATGACAGTTATCTATCAACTCGTATGACAGTTTACAGAAGCAGTTCTAATGCTTTTAATATTCATGTTATTTGATCGTTGCGGCAGTTTTTATTTTTACTTAGTCAAAGGCACGGATGAAGCATATAAGGATAACGTCATGTAGAACGTTTTGGTAACCATTTCCTCATGTGGTCGTCTTCACTAACACATTGACATCAACCAGTGGATTAGAGGCATTATTTGAATGTGGGGGCTGCCACCTGAACGAATGAACCTTTTGCGCTACTCCCTTGTATACTCTTGTCAATCGAAGTGCGTTCAAATTTTTCGAAAAGTTGCAAACTGTTTTAAACTTTACGATGAGTTTTATGTTTCACCTCCTGTATGTAATGTTTTTCAACTGTTAAATATCAAAGGATTATTTCAGTTTCTTTTCCCCTGTAAAATATGGGATACCTACATAATCCCGAAAAACAAAATCCCGCCCGTTCATAATGCCGCTTTTTCCAAAAAAAAATCCCGCCATTCCAAAATCCCGCCATTTCAAACTCCCGCCGCCTCAAAATCCCGCCATTTCAATATTCCGCTATTAAATAATAAAAAAATCCCGTCAAAATACCGCCACTTTTTTTTATTGTTAACAAAAAAATATAGATATGCGTTCGGCTCATCAATTACATATTTACATTATTTTGTGCGCCAAGTTTCTCAAAAAATCCGTTTTTCATAGTCCTCTTTAGTTTAAAGTAACTGCTGGCTGCGTCTAAAGACCTTAGTTTGCTTTTGGATGCGACCTTCGAATCGGGACTGCTCCCATCGGTTTTTAACTAGGTGCAATTCTTTACCTAGTAATTCCACCAGCCGGTACATACCGATATGGCTTTTCCTTGTGAAAAAGTTTAATCGTCTGTGCCAAGCCTCAACATTATTTTGACTTCTTGGAAAATTTGCTGTAATTGCGTCAACTTTCTTCTTCTTCTTCCTTGCCTCGTTCTTTATACCGCTCCATGGTTCCGCGTTGCTCGACCTGCGGTGTAGGCACATCGCCCGTTTTGGCGATAATTTCTCAGCATATTTCTACAGGCAGCTCTATCTTGGATCGTGTCATCGCCGAGACCAATGCGTTGTTGTTGCTTTTTCATTTGACACATCCAGGTGTTCTTTGGTCTGCCTCTGGCCTTGGGTCCATCAAGTGGAACTTCCATTGATATCGCTCTCTTTGCGGGGTTCTCAGGCGGACGCCTTTGAACATGGCAATACCAATCCATTCGTCGGTCTTCGAGCTTTTCGGTGATTGGTTGGTCTATGGACAAGCTGCCTCGGATGTAGCTACTCTTGATGTGGTCCCTTTTGGTTACACCAACTGACATGCGTAACATTTTCATTTCAGTCGCTGTCATTTCTTTCGCGTAACCTTCATACATGGTCCAGCATTCTGATCCATACATGAGTGCGGGACGTACAACCGTTTTGTACAACTTGCCCTTTAGCTTCAGTGGCATTTTCTTATCGCAGAAAACTCCAGAGTTTTCTCGCCACCTCATCCACCCAACCTTTGTGCGATGTTTGATGTCATCATCGCATGTAGCTCCGCTGTTCACCATCGAGCCAAGGTACTTGAACTTGGTACAAGACTTAAGCTGCTCTCCTTTGACGTACATTTCTGGTATCGGTGCATTTGGGTCTGAGAATTGGCAGCATAAGAACTCAGTCTTTGTTATACTTACCCTCAGTCCATGCTCCTCCAGAATGTCACACCATTTTGTAAGCGCAGCTTGCAAGGCAACGATGTTTGGGCTACTGAGGACTATATCATCAGCAAAAAGAAGAGATATTTCTAGGCCGTCGGAGACACGTGTTAATAAGTAGCACATGATGATGTTGAAGAGCAACGGACTCAATACACTGCCCTGGTGTACTCCGACATTCACCGGAAATTCTTCTGATTCACCGGCTGTGCATCTAACCTTAGTCGTAGCTCCATCATACATGTCTCGTATCATCCTGACGTATGCCTCGGGGACATTAAGTGCTCTCAAGGCCAACCATATCAGATCACGAGGTACTCTATCGAATGCCTTCTCCAAATCGATGAACACAAAATACAAGTCCTTTCGTGCTGCTCTATACTTTTCCATCGCAATACGAATGCACTGAATCGCATCGACTGTAGATCGACCTTCAACAAAGCCGCATTGATTGTCATTCAACCGCACAATCTTTCTCAATCGGTTGCAGACAACTCGCTCGTAGATCTTCAGTGTATGAGGTGTTAACTTTATAGCCCTATAATTGTTGAGTTTGCGTGAGTCTCCCTTGTTCTTATAGAAAGGAAGAAGAAAACTTTCCCTGAAAGCATCAGGCATCGGTTGCCCACCTTTGATTTTGTTGAAGAGAACTGTGAGCCAACTAAGCCCGACATTTTCCATTTTCAACCAAAATTCCGCGGGGATTTTGTCCGGGCCGACTGCCTTTCCGCGTTTCATCTGATGCATTGCCTCCATCACCTCTTCCTCTGAGATATCTTCAATATTTGTGGTATTTGGCTCAACATCTTTAAAAGCTGCCCGAGGAAATTCTTCATTTAGAAGTTCGTCAAAATGCTCTCGCATCCTGCTACAAATTGCCGTATCGTCAATCAGCAACATTCCTTGCGAGTCCTCCACGTACTTTGGCGCCTGTATTTCCCGAGCGTTCCTTCTCCTTGGGGCTGCGACCCTAAATATCCTGGCGTCGTGCTTAGGTCTCTCGCGCAAAGACGGTCCTTCGGTCGCAGTCTGAGTTTCTAATTCTTGGTAGAATTTCTCAGCTGCCTTCGCCTTTGCTTGAGCTACCAAGCGCTTTACGTTTTTCCGGCATTGCATATAATTTTCGCGAAGTTGAACCCGTTTGGTTTCACTGCTTGACTCACATTTCGTCCATGCCTTAAATGCGTTCGATTTGGCTTGCACTGCTTCCATAGTTTCGGTGTTCCACCACCATGTTTCTTTCTTCGTGTGGAGTGGACCTTTCGAAACTCCAAGTGCCTTTTCCGCCTCACCTACTGACATTTCAGCGAAACTATTCCACATTTGTGTTGGACTGTGCTCGGTGCAGTTTATGTTGTTTTGAAACCACTCCGTCATTTTATCAATGAATGGAGTTACTACAGGTTCAAAGTTGTCGTTTGTGAGATTGTGCCACTTGATTTTTTCGACAGGCTTGGGAGTTCTTCTATTTCTTGCTCCTCCTGCTTTCAAAATAAATTCTGACAGGAGCAAACGATGTTGGCTGACGACAGATTCACCCAAGATCACCTTGCAGTCTCTTACCCACCTTCTCATAAAATCGAAACAGAGGTGGTAATCGATCTGCGTTTCGTGTTTCCTATCTCCGTGTCCACTACTGTAGGTGATTAGGTGTCTCTCGTTTTTCACAAACCATGTATTTAGGATGACCAAACCATGCGATCTGCACATGGTCAGAATAGCTTCACCTTCGTCATTTCTGACCATTGAAGGGCTACCCTTTCCACCATGGCAATCCTCGTAATCATAATTTGATTCACCCACATGGCCATTTAAATCTCCTCCTAAGAACACCAATTCGGTATCTGGAATGGTCTGAATTAGGGTGTCAACGTCGTTCCAAAATGCCTCTTTTCCTTCTGGTGGCAATCCCACTTGGGGAGCGTAGGCACTTATTACGTTCCACACCCTTCCGCAGATAACCAATTTGATGCTGATCAAGCGGTCACTTCTCTTCGCGACACTTATTATACTGCCAAGTAAAGACGACGCCAGAATAATGCCAACTCCGTTTCTTTGGTTTGTAATTCCATAGTAGTACAATTTGTACTTCATGGAATTCGTAAGAAACCGGGCTCTGTCGACATGGGTATTTCGCCACTTTGTCTCTTGCACGCACATAATGTCTATCCCTCTCCGCTTCATGATATCCTCAATCTCCTCGCTCTTTGACGTCATGGAACCGACATTCCAGCTTGCAACCCTCAGCTTCTCCACAATGTAATTGGACTGCCTTATATTGCTCGCCCCCGGAAACCGTCGAGCTCTGGCGCGAACTAGGTTCGCCCCGGGATCACTCAACCGCATAGCAGAAGTAGTGCCCGGCGGGGTAGTGCTTGTATTTGCGTGAATTTCCATAAGGCCTTCCATTCTTTTACACCTTTTGGAGAAAGGTTGTGTTTTTGGCACTAGTGTGGGGAAATAAGTAAATTTATGGACTTTCCTTTTACGTCCGCCGGCTATCTCCAGACGCGGCAACCCATACACACACACACTAACCTATGGGAGGTCTTGTTGATGTTAAAACGTGCCTCAGGCTTCAGATGTCATGGTTGCCTGCGACCTTCGCATACTAGCGGCCAAGCACCCTCTTGACCATGCATCCCTTGGCGCATGCTGATCCACCTTGGATTAGGTCCCTTTTTAGTCGCCTTCTACA
The DNA here is from genome assembly GCA_949715475.1 of Microchrysa polita. NCBI lineage: Eukaryota > Metazoa > Arthropoda > Insecta > Diptera > Stratiomyidae > Microchrysa > Microchrysa polita. The sequence continues at coordinate 24,767,711 of OX454420.1, read as the reverse complement.
ACACGCCGGGAAAGGCGGTGGCATTATTCGCGACCCATGCCACAGGGCATCTGTAATTGCGTCAACAATACTCCAGAACTTAGGCGGGAACCTTGGTTTTCCTGGCTTTCCCGACTTGGTATTTTTCCCATGGATATAATTAATTCCAAACCAATCTGCTAGAGGTTATGGACTTATTCGGGTGTTTTTTGGCATCTGCATCCTCCGAACTTCGTGTCAATTCGGAAAAATACACAGGTATTTTCACTAATATTGAAATTTAATATCACCGCCTCACTGATAAGAGAATACTAACTAGGTTTCTTTTTCCAATCTGTATAGCAGTATCAATATTTTAACGGCAAATGTGATGTAGTAAGAAGGTAAGTATTCTTTTCTGCCCCGCTTTTCAATATCCCGTCACAAAAGGTAAGTATTCTTTCATAAATCGCGCGCGCGATTTTTGAAAGAATATGTGCATTGTGCATACCTTTTGTGACGGGATATTGAAAAGCGGGATTTTGAATAAGCGGGTTATTGAAATGGCGGGATTTTGGATTGGCGGGATTTTGATTAGACGGGATTCTGATTGAGCGGGATTTTTAATTCGCGGGATTTTGATTGAATGTCGGGATTTAAAAAAACGGGAATATGATGGACGGGATATCGTACCCAACCCGTAAAATATAATTGAAACACGTTTCAAAACTATTCGTTCAGGCGTTGAAACCTTTAATTTGCTGGCTCATTTTAAATTGTTTGCAACATTTCGAATTCGTTGAACGTTAGAAATGATGAAAATGCCAACGGAAACAACAGTTTGGTTACCCTCACTGACGCAACTTATGACTCTGTTCTTTTCTAATTCGTCCATGGTCAAAGGTAACAGTTCTACAATTTTACCAGTCGCTTCATACTCCCCAATTACTTTGAACTATCTCCTCAATAAAGTCTCCATATAAAACCCAAACGACCTTTACCAAAAATAAAACAATTTCCGCCAAATATTTAACCTAATCAATTGTGCATATGCCTGGTGCCTGGTTGCATATCCAAAAATATCTTCACATCCGCCTTATGCCGCGCCATCAAATCAAGATCCTATATATAAATCTGCATTTAAAACCAACAAACAACCAAAAACAACATTCTTTAATCCACTAAAAGATTTCCAACGAAAAAAAAAAACAAAGTCAAATAAAACATTCTAAAAACTAACTTGGCCAGGACGTAGCCAAGCGGGCATGCCGATGATACACCGAGGCGAGGCAGCGGCAGTCAAATCAACTCACAGTCGCGGACACGGTTCTTCCATCATTTCAAATTACCCCCGGATTGCCGCATTTTATATTGTGTGGCATGGGCATGAATACTTTTGGCCATTAACTTAATCTTTTCCCACATCATCGTCATTTTTACGATCAAGAAGCTTATTTTACAAAAGTATCTTTAATGTTTGACTCTGGCTGCTGTTTTTTACATTTTTTAAATAAGATTGTTTTGTTGTTGTTGGATTTTCTGTTTGCATGCCTGCCTGTGGGTTTTATTTTGAGATACATACTCGATACTCGTACTCGCTACCTCTATATCTCTGCTGGCTCGTTTTGAAATCACTGACAAGACACAGAAGTCTTGTCTTCCTATATTTTGCTGAAGCATTGTGCAGCTACTATGTACATACAACAGCTTGATTTGTTGTTTTATACAACATGCGAGTAGCATACACATTTTAAGATTTCTTAGATTTTCTGAGATAATTTAGCCATTTTCCATTAAAAGACAACTGTGACATTAGGCATTAGGAGAAAATAGGATGATGACAACGACTTTGTCTGATTATTGTCGAGTTACGCGAAGACGATTAGCTCTGGAATGTTTAGAAATGGGCGTGTAGGCGGTAGTGCGGCGCACAGTGGATTGTATATGAAATGTTGATGGGATTCTTTCAATTAGATTTGTTTTGAAGTATATTGCTGAATGTCTCAGTATTTAGTATGAGGTAAATTGTCAGTTGTTGTGGAAGTTGACAGATTTTTTTTTAAAGGACACTGTAAAAGTATTATGTATTTGTTATAATGCCGTAGTAGCACAATCGGTCCATTGGCTTCAGTGCTGCCAACTCTTTAAGAATCTTTATAGTATAAGCATAGTATAGTATTTTTAGGATACTCTAGAAAATTTAGAGATTTAAGGTTGTACCTCTCCGCAAGTTCAACGTTAAATGGAATGAAGTTCCACAGGGAAACCGATTGGGGTCTATACAAATAGTACAAGGTTCTTTCAAGTGCTGACTAGTATCGTTTACTAAGCGAATACCCAGGGTGAAATCAAGGCACAGATTTCAACGAAATGGCTTTACGAATATACGAATCTAGGACTAAGAATCTAATCTACAGGTCCTTTGGCATTTTGCGAACTAAGCCACTAAGTTTGAGCTACTAGAAGGACAATGGTTTTAGGAGAAGCTATATGTATAGAGGTGGTGTGCCTCTTTCGTGGCTTTCAGAAACTTTCGGAAATCAATCCTTTCGTTGGAGCAGATATATACCATATTGAAAACTAATTCACCTTTTTCTCAACACAAATTATAACTATGCATCAAATGAAATTAATGATTTCGAAAATGAAATTAACGATTTAAAAAGTTAAATCAACGATTTCACTAATGAAATTAACCTTCCAACAAGTCCAACTAACGATTTGACAATGAGAAGAGATTTGCTGAATGATTAGTTTGGGTTATTTCATTTGCAAATTCGTTAATCTGACTTTGTTGATTATAGCCTATACATATATGTATGATCAGCATGACTTGGTGATTCGATTGGGCGATGTCCGTCTGTCTGTCCGACTGTCCGTCTGTTGCAGCGCGTTTTTCTCGACCGCTAAATTGGATCACTGGGTCATGGGGCTGTCATGTAAACCTAACCTAGCCCCGCCCTATTCAAGTTCTTCTAAGAAAAACTTTTTTATTTGGGCATTAATTTCCACCAAACCGCATGGAAATAATATTCGTATTGATGCCACAAAACATATTTAAAAGTGGTCATGGGGTCATGGGGCTGCCATAAAAACCCGATTCTCCAAATTGGGCTCTTCTAAAAAAAACTTTTTTATTCGGGCACAAAATTACCCCAAACCTCATGAAAATGTATTTCTATTTATGTCACAAAACATATGCAAAAATGAATGAAATCGGACCATGGAGTAATGGGGCTGCCATACAAAACCATTCCCCCAAATTTGGTTCTTCAAAGAAAAACTTTTTTATTTGCCCACCAATTTCAACCAAACCTTATACAAATGTGTTTCTATTGATACCAAAAATTTTACGTAAAAATGGATGAAAAGAAGCCATGGGGTCATGGGGCTGTCGTACAAACCCTCCTTCCCCCATTGTGGTTCTTCTGAGAAAAATTTTTTGCTACACCAATCTCACCAAACCTTTTATTAATGTGTCTTTATCCAAACAACAAAAAATGTAAAAACAAATGGAATTGTACTATGTCAGCGGGGTACCTTCCACCCAATAAATTTTTCTAAGAGATTTTTTTTATTTGCCCAATTATTCCAGGCAATCCTCACTCGAATATTGTTTATCGGCGCCACAAAACTTTTGTGAAAACGGAAGGAAAAGAATGGAGAAGGGGAGGAGTAAACACAAGTCATAATTACGCCCGAAAAGGCTTTTAAGAGCGAGGGGAGTGAAGGGTATCCAAAATTCGGCCGGGCCCGAAATTAGTTTCGGTCTCGTTTTTGTATTCAGTAGCGGTTACTTACGACGAAGTAACGATTAGTTACTTTTTTGACATCTCCCGAATCTATATCCTTGTGTCTCTTTGTGTTTAGTGCTAATATTGCTACGTTGTTGGCACTTTTAACTAACACTATTTAAGCAAAAAATACAAAATCGGAAGGTCGATCTTCAAAGTTTCTTCACCAGCATGATTACAAGACAGTATGATTCATCAACGCGTTAGCTTTGGAGGCAGAAGATGCGGCTTACCGTGGTGACAGTGGAACCCTTTACAAACTCATAAAGCCACTGACTGGCAAATCTTTCACCAATGAGCATCCTGTAAAGGATAGAGACGGGTCTCTGCTGGTCACAGTTGAACAACAACTGCGCCGATGGAGAGAGCACTTCATGGAGGTTCTTAATAACAACTTTAACCCTTCAAGCCCATCTCCACCGGAGGCAGTAAGTCTTCCGCAAGTGGCCAGAATTAACACCGGCGTACCATCCAAGCTGGAAATAACTAAGGCTCTTCAATCACTGGAAGCGGGTAAGGCTCCGGGGGCAGACGGTATCCCGATGGAATTTTTAAGGCGGACATCAACGCTACAGCGGATATTCTTCTTCCCCTGATCCAAGAGTGTTGGACAACCGAGACTCTCCCTCAGGAATGGATAAAGGGCGTAATTATTAAAATCCCCAAAAAAGGAAGTCTCAAGGAATGTAATAATTGGCGTGGAATCTGTCTCCTCCCTGCAGTCTCTAAACTGATGGCCACAATAATCTTAGACCGGATCAAGAAAATGATCGATCGCACTTTGAGCAATGAACAGGCTGGTTTTCGTGAGGGTTTTTCATGTAGCAACCATATCAACACCCTCCGAATCATAATTGAACAATCCGCTGAATGGAGATGCCCGTTACATCTATTGTTCATTGACTTCGAGAAGGCGTTTGACAGCGTTGACCGGGCTTATATTGCCATCATAAAGGAGTCCTATAACGGAGCCCAATGTCACGTCTTGCACAAGGGCGAATTGTCTAGTCCTTTTGAGGTGAATAATGGAGTTAGACAAGGCTGTATTTTATCACCAATACTGTTCCTTATTACCATCAACGACGTAATCTGCGACGCTCTAGGCGACCATAAAAGTAAGGTTATCAGGTGGAAATTATTTGATCACCTTCAGCACCTGGACTATGCCGACGACATTTGCCTTCTTTCAAACACAGCAGATCATCTGTCTCAAATGACGGATGCTTTGCATCGTGAGAGTCGTAGTGCTGCTTTAAAAATTAATGCCGCTAAGACTAAATATTTGAGCTTGACATCAGAAAGGCAAAGAAACATTTCTATCTCCGAACAGCCGATAGAAAAAGTCGAGAACTTTACTTACCTTGGGAGCGTAGTAGCAGCGGATGGTGGGGCTGATGCTGATGTAGAGTCGCGCCCGAGCAGTATTTTTCAGTTTGACTCCTCTCTGGCAAAACAAAAACATCTCCAGAAATACCAAACTCCGGATCTTCGAAAGCAATGTTAAATCCGTGCTTTTATATGGGTGTTCCACTTGGAATGTGACCAGTGATATTACAACCAAACTACAAACTTTCGTGAATCAGTGCCTTCGACGCATCCTACAAATTCGCTGGCCTGAGGTAATCTCTAACGAGGACCTCCTCCAAATTACTGGCCAAAATAGGATAGGCATCGACATCAAAAGGCGGAAGTGGCAGTGGATAGGTCACACACTCCGAAAAGAGCCAAAAAACATTGCAAAACAGGCTCTAGATTGGAATCCTCAAGGAACCGATGGAAGGCGTCGTGTGGGAAGACCCAAAAATACATGGAGAAGATCTGTAGAGGCAGAGGGAAAATCTATAGGCAAATCGTGGGACCAGCTAAAGGCGATGGCTGCAAATAGGCAGAGGTGGAAAAGAGGCGTAGTCAATGCCCTATGCCCCACTAGGGGTTAAAAGGAACCAGAGGGAGAGAGAGAGAGAGAGAGATGATTCATGTTGGGTCATTTCATTATTAATACCCCTATTCCACGGGAAAATTTAGATGATTTAAAGGGGGCGCCCACAGTTTTGGATTCGTCTACGAAACATCAGGCAGGAGATTAGTGTATAGGTATTAGACCTAGAGCTAGCGCCACTTCAGTTGCAATTATTTACTCGCAATTCTGATACACATTATCGAAAATTGCTTGATTGGAGATTTGTTAATAGTTGCAACTATTTCCTTGCGTTGAACTCATATGTCATTTCATAGAGGACGGATCCTCGCGTATATATTCCAAAAGGCAGACAAAAATTGGGGGGCTAACATAGTGGCATTGAAGATCTCCAATATTTGAAATTTGTATGAAAAATGGGTAAGTGCGTCTACAAAAATAACGCGAGCTCCATTTTGCTAAATCATATAGGTGCAGCAAGAATTTAATTATTTTCCAGACACTTCCCTGAATACTTAAGCCACATTTCATTTTAAAATACCAATTACAATCCGTTTAATTTATCAACTATAAAATTTGAACTATTTTTCAAGTAAATGCACAGGCAATATAGTATAGCAAGCGTGTCAATATACATGGTAGCATTTTTCCCTATTATCACACGGATGGCCCTCAGCACCGATTCCTTCTGAATGGGATATCATTCAGAACACCATGCTAAGTACATATTTCCAAAGGCAGACGAAAATCTTTAAAAGGACGACCAGCAGACGAGCCTATAGTAGCGCAAAAAAGTGCAAAAGTGATATTATTATTGATATTGATATTACATTGATCTACCGTGGCAGCATTTTACGCTTATTAAACACATTGAAGGCCCTGAACAGCGTTCCTTTTTGCACGGTATATCGTTCAGAACACCATGCTGAGTATATATTTCAAAGGCATCTATTCTAAAAGGACGATCAGCAGATGAGGTGAGCCTAAAGTGGAGCAAAAAGTGAGATTTTGCGAGAAACACAAAGAACTCTCGAGGCAGCATTTTACCCTAATAGCACACTGAAGACACTGAGCAGCGTTTCATTTTTAAAGGGATATCACGCAGACAAAATGCTTTGAAAGAACGGTATCCATGCAATCGATAGTATGACAAGCGGTCATTTTCTTTGCTTGCATTATTATTATCGATTTTGAGGTCTTCTGTGACCCCTTTAGCCCCACTATCCAGGAGGCAGACTAACGTTTTGGGGCATCTACAGTCAAGCAATTTTCGGTAATGTGTGTCAGAATTTCGAGGAAATAGTTGCAAATAATGTGTATGTGGGCTCTTAGACTATATAAAGGGTGGTCCAACGTAAATACACGAAGTTAATTGTTAATAAAACAAAAAGTTTTTAGAGAATTATCTAAATTACTTTTTATTGTGATAGAAGGATCTATGGCGATTATGTGTGAAAAAAAATATCGGCCAAATGCTCGCCATGGCTACCGTGGCATACTTCTATCCGATGGTCCATATTTTCATTGACTCTAAGACATAATTCTGGTTGAATATCGTTAATGTGCTGAATTATCTCATCCTTTAGCTTTTGAATTATTTTTGGCTTATTGACGTACACTTTTTCTATTAAATATATAAAAAAGCATTTTGATTTGAACGTCCATTTTCGTAAAAGGCTTCAACGACCTTAACTCGCTGCTCAATTGTGTACTTCTCCATGGTTGAATTTGCCAAACACTGAAGCAAAAAAATGTCTAATAAAGTTGGGCGAGAAACTTACCGTTAAGGTGTGACACTCAATTAACATCGTGCATTCTAGTTAGACTACTCGTTAGTGTGGTGGTGGTTCCCAACTCGCAAATGGCTGCGGACCACTTTGCTTGAACATGAATCACTAGGGACCACCATATTTTTTAATAAAGGGAATTTCGCGATTTTTTCGCAAGATTTTAGACTTTTTTATTATTTTTTTTTTTACGACAACAAAGTGGACACCTTATGAAAAAAATGGTTGGAAACATCAGAAGAAAACACCAGATTCCTCCTCAATGACCGCCCCGTATTGAAATAATTTTAAGCAGACTCTACTTAGGCTTTGTCGAAACATACACGAAAAAGTTCGTCCGAACCACGCGCAACAGTTCAGTCGAACCACGCTTAAAAGATCAACGAACCGTCAGAGGGTTGAATTCACTGAACCACGCAAATAACGATAAAGTTCGATTCCTCTGTTTTTCTTTTGTGTGGTACAGCGAACACGGCGCTAGGTTGGGCCGGCTTTAGAAAAACTGAAAACCGGCAATGTAAGATTTCATCGAGTAACTTAGTACCGACTTTTATCCAGTTTTTATGAGCACTCTTATACCTTCGACAAAATGAATATGGGTAACTACCAAAATTAAAGTATAGGCACAGGCAGTAACATCGACAGTTCTTTAGGTTCTTCAGAACAGGACAGACACACCTAACTTTGAGAGTTAAACGCATCTAACTTTGTCCGATAATAATTCATTGGATGCGGTTTTACCGAATTAATTTTAACTTTTTTAACGAAGGATTGAGGTGGTTGATTACTCTAACATGGTTTGTCTTCAAATGATACTGGCAAAATTTGGACACTGTGCTGCCACTGTGCCAATTGATCTAAAAAGTAAAAACAATTAGGTACAGACAATAGTGTTACATTATGCGAGGAAAAATCCACTGCTTCCCGAAAAGCACCGGTACAATGTAGACTGATACTACCGAGCTTTTTGCAACTTATCTTAAGGTCTGTACATCGCATTTTCAGATCGACCTAGAGCACATCTGGGCGGACTTTTTACTGCAGATTTCAGAGTCCTAGCTGTCTTCGTTCCAAGGTTGCTTCCGTTCAAAGACCTGACCCAAGGCGACTGATCCTAGCGATTGGTGTCGAAAATTCGAAATTTTTTTTTTTTGCCGAAAATGAAATTTTTGAATGCGGGGACCTAGAGCACATCTGGGCGGACTTTTTACTGCAGATTTCAGAGTCCTAGCTGTCTTCGTTCGAAAGTTGCGGCCGTTCAAAGGCGTTGCCCGAGGCGAGTGTTGATCCATGTGGGGGAGTATTGACGATTGGGGTCGAAAATTCGAAATTTTTTTTTGCCTAAAATGAAAACGTTTGAATGCGGCGACCTAGAGCACATCTGGGCGGACTTTTTACTGCAGATTTCAGAGTCCTAGCTGTCTTCGTTCCAAGGTTGCTTCCGTTCAAATACCTGACACAAGGCGACTGATCCATGACGATTGGTGTCGAAAATTCGAAATTTTTTTTTTTGCCGAAAATGAAAATGTTTGAATGCGGGGACCTAGAGCACATCTGGGCGGACTTTTTACTGCAGATTTCAGAGTCCTAGCTGTCTTCGATCGAAAGTTGCGGCCGTTCAAAGGCGTGGCCCGAGGCGAGTGTTGATTCATGTGGGGGAGTATTGACGATTGGGGTCGAAAATTCGAAATTTTTTTTTTTGCCGAAAATGAAAATTATTGAATGCGGCGACCTAGAGCACATCTGGGCGGACTTTTTACTGCAGATTTCAGAGTCCTAGCTGTCTTCGTTCCAAAGTTGCTTCCGTTCAAAGACCTGATCCAAGGCGACTGATCCCTGGCGATTGGTGTCGAAAAATCGAAATTTTTTTTTCTACCGAAAATGAAAATGTTTGAATGCGGGGACCTAGAGCACATCTGGGCGGACTTTTTACTGCAGATTTCAGAGTCCTAGCTGTCTTCGTTCGAAAGTTGCGGCCGTTCAAAGGCGTGGCCCGAGGCGAGTGTTGATCCATGTGCGGGAGTATTGACGATTGGGGTCGAAAATTCGAATTTTTTTTTTGCCTAAAATGAAAACGTTTGAATGCGGCGACCTAGAGCACATCTGGCCGGACTTTTTACTGCAGATTTCAGAGTCCTAGCTGTCTTCGTTCCAAGGTTGCTTCCGTTCAAAGACCTGACCCAAGGCGATTGATTCATGACGATTGGTGTCGAAAATTCGAAATTTTTTTTGCCGAAAATGAAAATGGTTGAATGCGGGGACCTAGAGCACATCTGGGCGGACTTTTTACTGCAGATTTCAGAGTCCTAGCTGTCTTCGTTCCAAAGTTGCTTCCGTTCAAAGACCTGACCCAAGGCGACTGATCCATGACGATTGGTGTCGAAAATTCGAATTTTTTTTTTTTTGCCGAAAATGAAAATGTTTGAATGACCTAGAGCACATCTAGGCGGACTTTTTACTGCAGATTTCAGAGTCCTAGCTGTCTTCGTTCGAAAGTTGCGGCCGTTCAAAGGCGTGGCCCGAGGCGAGTGTTGATCCATGTGGGGGAGTATTGACGATTGGGGTCGAAAATTCGAAATTACCTATACCTATAGTAGCGAAAGTATTCAGTTCTTTATTTATACTATAACATTTTTCAAAGCTCATGCCTGTTATTTCAATTAATCACGATTAAAACGACTTTTTGAGAAGTATGTAGTCCCCGTAGTATCTCGCGGACCACTTATGGGTCTCTCACGGACCACCTTCGGTCCGCGGACCACCTGTTGGGAAACAGTGCGTTAGATAGACCAGGACTCGACGCCATCCGGATTCAAGTCAGCACCTGTGCTGGCAACGGTTTCCACATTTTACATTTTACGCTTCATTCCCAACCAACCCTGCCCCTTGCTAGAAGAAGAAACAGCTCCTTCCCCTAGGGAATACTGTGTGTCTACAATCCTTTCAATAGAAACATTGTCAAACAGGGGCATATGGGGCTATCCAAACATACATGAAGAAAAATCAAGAAAATCTGATTTTGAGAATACTCCTGACTTTGGATATATTGAAGAATTAAGAAAATGAAAGTGTGGATGAAACACCAGCATCGTTTCGAAAGTTAACATATAGGCCAGTCAATAAACCGAAAAATAAGGCGTTAGGTCGCAAAAAAATGCTCGGCTCTGGTTTTTTGGGATATTGTTAGGATAGATACCAGAAGTGTACCACCAAGTTTGCAACTTCGAAAAACCTGTGCTAACCCCATGACCCTCAAAAAACCTCAAAATTTTCGGACTTTTTTCATATTTTTGTTTGTAATTTCTAAAAGGTGCTTCCTACAAGTAAGTTGTCTACTGCACTGTTAAAGCTAAGAAAATCTTCTTTAATTTGAGTGTAACCCCAGCCCAGCCCCCAAAGGATCCCAAGATACAGCACTTTAAACATTGTTTTTTGAAAAAAAGTTCGAAATTGTAATTTCAGTCATGTTCCGCGCTGAATATCGGCTTAAATGCGCATTTTACAGAGAGAGTCATGTGATATGAAGTTATAAACCAGTTCCTTAGCTCTATATATGTCGGAACGAATGGAATAAGACCATGGGGTCATAGGTCTGCCCCTGAAAATTAGGTTCTTCTAAGAAAAACTTTTTTCTTTATGTACCAATATTAACCAAACTTCACCCAAGTATGTTGCTGGTTAAGCCTAAAAAAATATCTAGGAACGGATGAAATCGGAACACTACGTTATAGGGCTGTCATCCAAACCAACCTCTGGAAATTAGGTTCTTCTAAGAAAAACTTGTTTCTTTATGGACCAATCTTAACCACCCTTCCCCCAATGTGTTTTTAGTAAAGGTTCAAACATATCGAGAAACGGATGAAATCGGAACACTAGGTCATAGGGCTGTCATACAAACCAACCCCTGATAATCAGGTTCTTCTAAGAAAAACTTTTTTCTTTATGAACCAATCTTAACCAAACCTCACCCAAATGTGTTACTAGTAAAGCCTCAAAACATATCTAGGAATGGATGGAATAGGAACATTACGTCATAGGGCTGTCATACAAACCTCCTGAAATACAATTTCGGACTTTTTTACAAAAACAACACATTTTTTAAAGAGCTCTATATTGGGATCCTTTGCATCTACAAAGCTGGGGTTACACTCAAATTAAAGAAGATTTTCTTAGCTTTAAAAGTGCAGTGGACGACTTACTTGTAGGAAGCACCTTTTAGAAATTACAAACAAAAATATGAAAAAAGTCCGAAAATTTTGAGGTTTTTTGAGGGTCACGGGGTTAGCACAGGTTTTTCGAAGTTGCAAACTTAGTGGTACACTTCTGGTATCTATCCTAACAATATCCCAGAAAAACAGAGCCGAGCAATTTTTTGCGACCTAAAATCGGTAATTGACTGGCCTAATAATAGATCGTATAAACAAAACGATGGTGTAGTCCTTTGGCTTAACATCGACCTATTTAGCATAGTATTGTTTTATTTTTACAACCCTACGAAGTCCCTACCGAAATCTTCCATTTCAACATTTATTGTACTTTGCCATCCCCGCAGGGGGGTCTGTGTCCGTGTGACACTCAGCTTGGAAGGCTGTTTGTAGTCGGACAGGGATCTTTGGTGACTTACGACACCACGGACCTAGTAGCGCAAGGGGGCCCCTGGTACAGTTGATACGCCATGGCGAGGATCTGTACAAAGACCATTCGGGCGTTAACGGTCCCGTGCTCCTGAGTTATGCACGGGTGGCTCTTGGCGTGCCTACCTCCCCCCATAGTTTGCGGGAGGGAAGCACTAAAGGCCTAGCACGATTTTGATGTCCCCTGGTGGGGGGGTGCATCATACGGAAGTCGTGTGAGCTTCGGAGGTGACGGCTCCGCATGACCCGAGTCAAGAAGGGGCTAGCTAGGGAGAACGGCCTTGGTGGAAAATGCCTACGCGCCTATATCTAGCTAGTTTGTGGATTGATGACCACACTGCCTGAGTCGCATTGCTGACTAGTAAACTGAAGGAGCCGCCTGGATGTGAAAAGCAGCGCTTCGTTGTCTGCACAGACGCGGAGTCACAGGTCCAACGAGCCTGGGGTGTGCATGCCCAAATTCGACGTAAGGCTTAACCAATAGGGGGCCGAAGGAGGATCACACCTGCTATGGAGAAGTCCATAGCGAATAGTGTACTACGGGGATGGGTGTGCCCAGGGGATGGGTGTTGGACTCGTAGTGGCTGGAGGTTGTTACCCAAGTCATCCAGCTAGTGATGCAATCCCGGGGTTGGATTCCGGATGGTGTGTGCATGCGCCTGATGGAGAAATCTCCGTCTGACAACAACACCTTGTCAGTAAAAAGCCGAAGGTCCAAACTTTTTAGCGGGACCGGGAGATAAAGGCCGAAAGGCTAGGTGCTCCCCTGACGGTATACCTGTAGATGGTTAGCTTGTACTTTGCCATCAATGCTGATTGAAATTCTCCCAAAAAATTAGTTCCACTGACCTTTCCAATTTCTTTCAACGACCCCAATTAAGAACAACCGACAAAAAATCGCTACCATTCACCGTCACCTTGGTGTCTTCATAAAGTCAACTGTTGTTGATGATTTGGAGCACCAGGAGACACCAAAGAACAACAACACTGAGCAAACATATCATTTTAATTAAACTGAATTCACCAACATTCTATTTCGCATGTCATCCGTGCAACAGCCCGCGCCCGCACTTTTCAGATCCACCATCAATCTCCCACACATTGTATTCTGTATACAAGCAGAATATATATTGCTCCAAAAAATGGAACCATTTCGTATCCAATCGCGCGGGGTAATAGCTGATTAATCAGCGGTAAGAAGCAGAAAATCATCTCACCAGCAATTTGGTTTGGTCGCGGTCACCATTGCAGAAACAGCAAAAGGCGAAGAAGAGGTGCTATAAATTATGCCGAATCATGGTCAGTTCAGAACGACACAACGAATCCATGGTTCCATTCCATTATGGAATGGAAAAGCAAGCAAAAGCAATGTTGTTCTTCGTGAAGTTGCGGATGGTCCATCGTGGCGCAAATGTTTTTCTTAACTAAGTAAGAAGAGCTCGGGGAATGCAATAAGCAAAACTACTGACTGAATACTTTATGGGACGTCATCCATCATAGTCACCATCACTAAGAGCAACCAAACATGCCATTAAAAAGCTGCTGTTTCTGTGGCTTGTCCGTAGAGTTGGTGCCTGTCAACAGAATATACACAGAACTCACTCTTGACGACCAGTTCAGACTTCAGAGTAATTTTTAATGTTGTTCATAATTTACAAGGAAATCAACTGAGAAAACAAAAAAAGAATTTAAAAAATAAACGAAATGCCAACGGTACCGGTACACAAGGTGTTGGAAATGAATAAATCAAGAACACAACGGACGGGAGACGTAGGGGAGAATGGAACGTACTATAGCATGCCTCACAATAAATGGTTGAAGCCCTCTGGGCAAGAAAGCACTTAAATGTAAGAATAGGCCCGCGAATATAGTCGTCACCTATTGGATCCCAGTATGTGGCCATTTTCGTGTTAAGTTTACTCGAACCATATTGTCTAAATTAGGTTCGCTGACATCAGCTTAAATTCTCTACTCGTTAGTTTCTACTTTTATCCATCTTCTAACCACAAGTGCCACACAAAGCTTGCTATACAAAAAGACCACAAGTGTGAACAATTCTCCATACAATTATTAAGTTGTAAATGTGGCTGTCGTAAAATCTTGTGAGTTTTTCTTTGTCTATAATACTCTGGTACTTACATCTTGCATACTCGGTATCTTCTTCCTCCGTTACTAAAACTCCATTTCTAAAGGTCGAAAACGAAGAAAGCCAAGAAGTGTGGGCCGCTATAGATTTTTTGCTAAGAGGATTTCTCAAGTTCTTTTTTCTTTCCATGTCTTATATTTGATCTGTGTGTGTTGTGCACACTAAGCAGAGTCAGTCGGTTTTGGAATATCTTTCTTCTTCTTCTTGTTCGCGATATTATGTATTTCGTCGAAAGATGAATGACCCAACAAGTGTTTGTTGTTATTACACGGCAACGAATCCATCCATTGGAGCTCTCGAAAAGTGATGGAATATTCATTTCAAGAAGATGTAATCACCGCAGTGACTTGTATACATAATTTGCTATGAGTTCGAGTATGGCTGTGCAGTGTGTACTCGGTATGTATCGACAGAATTAATCTTTTATTTTCAACAAAAGGATTGAAACGAGAGGGGCCAAAACCGCAACAACAGCAAACCATATACAACAAGTATATCGTTGGCATTCAATTTGTAATTTTGTTTGAAAGCATAAATTATTACCGAGACTGGATATAATTTTCGACGAGTGTATCTTTTCCATAGTCAAGAGACCATAGATCAAGATGAGTAGCTTTTTGCCAGGTGGAATGTATTTGAATTTGTACAGAGTGCTGTAATTATGGAGGGTAATGAATATTCGGTTGAGATTAATCAATTCCGCACGAATCTTGAAAAAGACTTTTCACGAGTGTTTTTGTAATATTCCGCTAATTAGGAAGATTACCT
Source organism: Microchrysa polita (assembly GCA_949715475.1). NCBI lineage: Eukaryota > Metazoa > Arthropoda > Insecta > Diptera > Stratiomyidae > Microchrysa > Microchrysa polita. The sequence continues at coordinate 24,752,706 of OX454420.1, read as the reverse complement.
TAATGTGTAATCGTATAATAGGTTCATGTCAGTATTAAAGATTGGGTGGGTAATTTCTTAATTAATTGGTTGAAACTAGAATTGAGTTATTTTGTTAAGGGTTTGGCTAGATCAAAATGTCAACTGCACCGGCTAACTATGGGGACAATAAGGAATCCTTAAGCCGAATATTTCCCAAAGCAGAAAACTTTCCAAAAGCATATAAAAGAATTGTAATTTTTCTTAATTTAATAGAACGCAACAATACAGTTATTCTCAGTTGTTAGGATATTGCTAGGGTTTTTGATTATTTTTAATTTAGTCAAACACGACAAGCCGGTTGTTTGGTTACACCAATTTTATTCAGAAGGTAGCGAAGACCAACATGCCCCTAAAGCCTAAAGCATTCCTTTGGTAAACTCAAGTTCTGTGCAGATAGTCAATATTGAAACAGTGGATTTTCATTTCCATCGACACCTGTGTGGCCAGGTACCCAATAGGTGGATACAGAGAGCAGTGATGTCCAGTTTAGTAACATTTAGTTACATCATAATATTTCAGTAATCGGTGAATAGGGTTACACATTTTGTTTTTGTTTTTTTTTTCTGTGGCTTTTGGTATGTTATGCCGCTCAGTGTATGACTTCAGACAATTTCAGTGATTCCCAAACTGGGAGGCGTGACTATCAAGGAAGGGGGCGCGGGCAGAAATCTAAAATTGATGCCATTAAAGAATTATGGTTTTCTTGCGAACTTCTTTCGAAATACACCAGGGTTAATCGGTTCTTGCAATTCGATTAATTCGCTGCCAAGGTCGAAAGTTCAAACATGTAGAGCTGCTAAGATCCAGAAGTCGAAAGCGGTGGAAAGATGTGATTTTAATTTTTCACAAAACGATCGAAAAATCACTGTACTCCATTCGATTCCCCTATCAACCATTTAGGAATATGTATAGGTATACTACAACAGGACTCTGCTAGGTTGTCCAGATAAAGTTTTTCCCACAATATGTCCATCAAATCCAATAAGAGCCCAGGGGACCGGCACACAGTGGGGCGAAAACCCGAATTTTGGAAACAATTATAAAAACAGGTCAATCTTAATGTATTTGGCCATTCTAAATCGAATGGAATTGGTTTCACGCAGATAGGATCAGCCGTTTTGAAGTTATTTCGATTTTAAGGGGGGAGAGGGGATAATTTTTCAGTTTTTTCTAATTATTTGAAAAACTATAAAAGTTACAGCAAAATGGTTCGAAGACACATTAAACTAATCAAAATTACCTTTGCAATGACATATAATACAATTGACTTATTTTGATAAATTATACCCTAGACCAAAAAATAAAATTGGATATTATCCTTTTTTGACATTTACATTTTTTACTGTAACTGTGCAAGAAATACTAGTTGAGCCAGCATAATTCAGGGAAATATTCTTAATAAAATGAAGTTGATGTTTGCCAAAAATTGAGTTGCTCCGACCAAGGACACGCCTGATTCGCCTACTAAAACTTGTTCAAGTCAAAACATCCATAGCTCCTCTCCAGGGGGAAGGGAGGTGGTAAATTTTGGCTGAACGTCAAGACAGAGTCCCTTTATACTCTCCACCAAAAACTAGTTCAATAGGATGAAAACTACGGTTATCTCCGGTTCAAAGGACCCAACATATTTTACAGTAGATATTCAAAAATCATGTCTAAAACAGCCAACATGACATAACACAATGAGTTATAAAAGTAGCCTGGGGTTCTGTGGGGTTATGCTTCTTACATATTAGTAATCTTGAGACTTTCTGGAATAATGTAGCATAGACAGACGCTTGGAGGCACGTGGAGGTAGTTGTTAAAACTCAATGTTAAAAATCCAGTTAGGGTCAATTTGACCTTCAATGATTAAAATTGAATACATTTTTTTTTGCAAATTTATACACCCCTCTTGTCGCTTATCACGGCATTTTTTTTTTACTTCTATCATCTACAAAAAATCCTGTGCTACGATATTAGAGAGAACGGCGAAAATGCTGGTTCGACTCCTAGCAACTACGAGAATACATGATTTCTGTCTCGGGGTCCCGGATAGTCAAAGACAGGAAAAGAGTTATCATCATCCGCACAAGGCTGCTGAAACTGCACTCAAAAAAAAAAAATATATCTGTAGCAGATATAAAAAGACGGAGATATAATATTTTCAGGTTTTATCCGCAGCAGATATATTAAATCACATGAGGCCATATTATATCTAATATTATATGTGCTAATATAGCTATGCCCGTAAGGGGGAAGATAAAGGTTGAAAGGCTTCGGCTAATTCCTATATCTTCTTCAGTTGTGGCATAACTGCGGACCCTTAGCTATGCAGGAGGAGTTTCATAGGAAAAGGACTTCGGCCAATTCCTATGTCTCTCTACGGGGCGTTACTTTCCCGCATTATCCGAGTAACCGCTGCGCCTGAGTGCTGCATTAACATCTGCAGCGTCTCAGGTTACTTAACGTGATAGGTGACAGAAAACATTTAAGCCAACCACTAAAGCAGCATCTTCGAGGCATGCCCATGATGGCCTTTACTCAACGATTAAACCCTATCATGGTTTAGCGATGGGCCGACAACTCATCCTAAGAAAAACTTCAAGTCAAGAAACCTGAAACAAAAGCCTCGGATTGGACGGATACAAAACAACGACGACCCCGCAAACGAACAACTGATTACTCTTTCGGATCCTGGAATGTACGCTCCCTGAATAGACCGGGGGCCTTAAGGGCCCTCCTGGATCAGGTAGAACAATACAAGCTGAGCATAGTTGCAATCCAGGAAACTAAATGGCTCAAAAGCGAGATTAACGACCTCAATTCGCACACTATTTTTACGAGTGGTAAAGAGGCGGGCAACAAGGAGTTTGGAGTCGCTTTCATCGTGAATAAGCAGCTCAAGGACCACGTTATCGGCTTCAAACCCATCAACGAGCGGCTATGTGCGATCCGCATTAAGACCCGTTTCGCTAATCTCTGGCTCATTAATGCGCATGCCCCTACAGAAGTAAAAGAAGACGCGATTAAGGACGAGTTCTACAACGACCTAGAAACACTCTTCGACTCACTTCCATCAAACGACGTCAAGCTGCTGCTAGGAGACTTTAACGCCAAAATCGGAAATGAAAGCTGGCATAGGGGAACTACTGGAGGTCATAGCCTCCACGACGAAAACAACAACAACGGTCAGCGACTTATCGACTTCGCGAGCGGCAGAAACCTGGTAATAAGCTCTACATGCTTCCCTCATCGACGAATCCACAAGCAGACCTGGAAGTCTCCAGATGAATACACCGTGAACCAGATCGACCACGTACTTATCAGCAAGAGATGGGCTTCTAATGTCCTAGATGTTCGATCCTATCGAGGAGCCAACTGCGACACCGATCACTATTTGGTGAAGACAACCTACAGGTGCAGAATCTCTTCGGTGCACCTAACGAGAATCAACCCTGCCAAGATCTTCGAGGTTGACAATTTGATTGATGATGCCACGGCGGCTGCGTATACAACAGCACTAGAGGAAAAACTGTCGCCCATGCTTGATGACATCAACAATTTAGGCATCCATGAGTTCTGGGAGGAGCTCAAAGACAGCATCAAGGGGGTCGCAGAAGAGGTCGTGGGCTATAAAGGCCGGCGCAGACGAGCAGACTGGTTCGACGACGAATGCAGGGCCTCGATTGAGGTAAAAAATGAAGCCTATCGCCAATACACACAACGCGCATCCCGAGCCAAGAAAGAAAGATATAACGAGCTTCGGCGAGTATCTAATAAGTTAATTAGACGTAAGAAACGCAAACATTTTGACGAGCAGTTACAGCAAATAAACCAAAGATTAGCCAGTAAGAACATTAGACAGGCGTACAAACTCATAAATAATGTTAAGAACGGATATCAACCCAGGACAAGCCTATGTAAGGACAAGGATGGTAACATCATCAGCGACATCGAAAGCGTCAACAAACGATGGGCCTCGCATTTTGAAGAGCTCCTCAATGCACCCTCAACATCCCCCGCGGAGCCAGCTCTTGAGCAGTTAGCCGAACCAGGCCCTCCCGTTCTACCCCCAACAGTAGAGGAGGTGAGTCTTGCCATACAGTCGCTTCAAAATAATAAAGCGCCCGGCGCTGACGAGATTCCAGCAGAACTGCTGAAGCATGGTGGAACGTGCCTGACCATCGCTATACATGTGCTACTGCTGAAAATATGGAACGACGAGGAAATCCCCGAAGATTGGCGCAAAAGCATAATCTGCCCAATCCACAAAAAGGGTGACAAGCTGAAGTGTGAGAATTACAGGGGCATATCATTAGTTTGTACGGCCTATAAGATATTATCTAAAATTCTTGAAAAGAGAATTAATCCGTACGCAGAACGAATCATTGGCGAGTATCAAGGCGGCTTCAGACCTGGTCGATCAACGACCGATCAGCTTTTCACAGTGAAGCTACTACTCCAAAAGTGCTGGGAATATAACATCGACGTATACCAAATCTTTGTCGACTTCAAGCAGGCATACGACAGTATCGATCGAAGTGTACTGTACAACATTATGCTGAATTTTGGTATACCGGCAAAGTTAGTGCGACTCACAAGGATGACGATGACTAATACCGTCTCGCAGGTCAGAGTGCAGAATCGACTCACTGACCTATTTGAAACTCGTACTGGACTCAAGCAGGGCGACGGGCTGGCGCCGACGCTCTTCAACCTTGCTTTGGAGTATGTAATTCGAGCCATGAATATGGACAGCAGCGGAACGCTTCTCATCAAGTCGACTCAATTAGTAGCGTACGCCGACGATATCAACATCATGTCTCGAAGGGTGGGTGATGCAGAAAGCCTTCTGCATAACCTCAATAACGCCGCAAAGGAAGTTGGACTACATATCAACGAAAGCAAAACAAAGGCCATGATGCAATCGAAAACAAGGACGCCAGCAAATTCAAGCATCACAGTGGGGGACCTTAATATCGAGTATGTAGACAACTTCAACTATCTGGGTTGTAACTTATCAAAGGACGCCAACGAAACCGACGAAATTAAGCGACGGATACAACTAGCCAATAAGACATATTTCTCGGTCCTCCCTATAATTAATTCGAAACTTGCGCACAGGAACACGAAGCTCCGCGTGTACAAAACGATCATCCGACCCGTGCTATGTTATGGCTGCGAAACATGGACCCTCACCCAAGCCTCCGAAATTTTGCTAGACCGATTCGAACGAAAGGTCCTTCGGCGAATTTTCGGGGCCGTTCGCGAGCGAGACCAATGGCGTATCCGGTACAACCATGAGTTGTATCAATTGTACGATGAGCTGGAAGTATCGAAAATCGTGAAGCTTCAACGTTTGCAATGGGCGGGGCATGTACAACGGATGGACGATAATCGCATGCCAAAGAAAGTGATGAACGCACAACGAATTGACGGAGCGAGGTTGCGTGGACGACCGAGAGCTCGCTGGGAGAACTCCGTAGGTGAAGACGCCCACCAGCTGCTGGGCTTCCGAAACTGGAGGACGAGGTCACGTAACCGCGACAATTGGAGGACAACGATTCAGGCGGCCAAGGCCCGACGTCGGGCTATCGTGCCACATTGATGATGAATATAGCTATGAGAATCAAAATTTAGCTCTACTGAAATAAGTTTATTTCTCTACGAGAGATATATTTATGCCTTTCACAGCTATATTGGAATATCCATAAGAGATATTGGTTATCCATGATAGATAAAATTATAATTATTGTTTCATTTATATTGAAAATGAGTATGCATGTATAATAGCTGTAGGTAGGGGATATAATATCGTTTTGGTCTTAAATTGTCCTTTTAAGCCACAAATAATACAAATTCATTTTTAAATTTAAATTTTTTGTTTATTTCTCATAAAATAATTTGTACTAAAAATGACAGTCTGGCTGGTCTAGCGGTTAGTGCGCGCACCTTCGGTGCACAGGGTCATGAGTTCGAATCTCACCATCATCCATGGTGTTTTTCGAACTCACGAGCTTGTGACGGACTATGATCTCACTCAGATGTTAAACGAGTACCCATTTATGGGGATAAATAACACTGCTGAGCGTGATGCTGATCTCATTACCTCAACAAAAAGCAGATAAGATCTTGGAAATAGGATGTCACTAACACATCCTGCGGTCTTAGTCCAATGTTGGATTGTCGCGCCTGTTATTTTTTTTTTAAATGACAGCTACGAGTATATTCACAAAATGTATTTTGGTGTGCTTTAAAAAAACTAGAATACTTGGTATGGATATCTTACAAATTGTACAGTTTAACATGTTCGATCTCTTTTGACAGTGTTTCGACTATAGTTGATAGACGGCGTACTGTGTCGTTATTTTAAATATTTCTTTTTGTACAAAATGCCATACGTGTTGACGTTCTAATGGATATTGCAATATGCTAAAAAGAATTTGAAGCATGTCTTAAATGCGGCCAGCGGATTGATAAACTATTGGTTTTCTCAATAATTTCAACATACGCGGTGGGGTTGTTTAAACCAACCAGATAGATTCACGGTTGTGCTGGATTATTTTTCAATTTAAACTTGCTTACTTCGATGTGATTCTAAAAAAAATGGAATTGTTAGAAAAAGAAGGAATAACTTCTTAGTTCTTACCTGGAAATGGGACATAAAACTGTTAGCCACTTCAAATTTGACGAAATGACAGTTTATGCATTAATTTATTTGACAGCTTACTTAGTTACCTGTACCTACATTATGCTCCAACAAAGATTCTAACCGATATAGATATAATATAACTAAGTTAGATAAATAAATAAAATAGTACCTATAGATATAATTTAGCCTGGCCACAGCAATTTATGTCTGTGAAGGATATTTTTTAGTTGTCTGGAAATAGTACTAGCTCCGGCAACAATAACTTTATTTTGTGAGCTACAATTCATTTCATACAGCCGTATGTGATATATTTTTGTTGCCTTAGAAATCATATCTCCGTAGCAGAATTAGTTGGCTGAAATAGCCACATTAGGTAGAAATGTAACTACTACAACTATTTTCGATTAATTATTTTTTTCGGTGTGCAGTCTCGAACAGTGATATTCAAAAGTTGAAAAAGCACTGAGTATCGACTATCTAAAAATCGTAGGCGAATTGGAAATAATCAAGAGGTGAAGGCTAAACACGTGCCATAAATTGGTATGCTACATTTAGGTGTGTTGCTGCTGCTCGGACTGCTCGCACAGCTGCTCGACCATCAATACTGGAAATTGTTTATGCACAGTTCAGCAGAAAAAATGTCATTTCTGAGTCAGGTTTTAGTGATTATGAGATAGTATTTTGAAAGGAATGTTGCACTTTTAGGTTTTTTGAACTTTTGATTACCGCAAAATCTGAGGATGTATCAGCTGATTAGAGAGAACATACATTTCGTGTAGCAGGTCTACTCAGCGAACACAAACTTAGCAGTTTTCCAATTTCTTGTGATGAGGATAAGTAGCACATTCCAAGATGTGCTCGCTGAATGCAGCCATTGAGAACTTCAGGGTTCCTTTGTGGGTCCTGTTTAGTATCAACACAACCTTGCTTTCTCAAGTTGCATCACCAGAATTAGTATAATTGAGCATTGAGGGATTGGCTGAAAACCAAATTTCGCAACGTGTACAGCATTGGGCTTTCGGGATTCTGGTCACCTTGCAGTAATACATATAAATATTAATTTTGCTGCTCCACTGAAGCCACGATGACGGCCGAACTCACGACGAAATTCAGGAAATTTAAATAACACTTCCTAAAAATTCCAGTAGTTCTAAAATATGGGCTTCACTAACAAACAATTGTTCAAACAACTTAAATTGCAAAAATGGATTCCGAACTTATGTCCAAAATCATTCCTTGCTCAAAAAATCTTGTTTGCCCCATCTATCGATACCAACAACACATCCAAATGTCAATTGCCGATCGCAATTCTTTCAGGTATTTATGTTTTGAATGTTTTCATACATCCACTAATACCTAGTTCATTCGAAACCCAAACGCCGAACGAAATTTATTTTTGAATACGCGTACGCCTCTAGCGGGTTGTACAGTAACATCAAAATTCAAACCGTTCTCACAGGATCTCCATGGCGCACATTTCAATTGCGTGAATCTCGGTATGACGATATCTTGGTATTAGGTAAACGGATTTAAGCTTAGGGCTACAGTTTCCGAGTTAGCCTCCAGGCCTGCGGTGGTACTAAAAACGCTAGTAATACCCAGACAAGCAAGTCGTTGGAGTTTATATCAGCTCATCATTGCGTTGCATTGCAATTACAGGCCGTACTAGCGTACAGCATAACTACTCCATCATTCTAAACTAGTCTCTCTTGTGTGGGATAATACTAAGCACCATCTAATGACTACGATTAGGGTCGAGGTCAGTAAATAGCGGTAATAAGGGACTCTAAATATGTCCCTGGCCACAATTGTGATGTCGTCAGCTCACTGCGCTATTTAAATAACGGGGGAAAACATTTGTTGAGTGCAGCCGTTTCCATGATCACAGAATAGCAGAATATCTATGCAACTCGAAAAATTGCACTGAGAGGAAAATTATTAATACAACTAAATTATTCCGTACTTCTGTCAATATATCTTTCGAACGGATCAGGGGATGTTTTAGCCAAAAAATTAATGAAACCTTCTAAGCTCTATGAAGCAGGGCCGACCTCGCCAAGTTCGGTGTACCGAACCATGCGCACATCTACACTAATCCCGGTTCGCCGAACGGCATGGTACGACTAATTAAAGCTGTGAACAAAACACGCCTGGAAGGGCGGGAGAATTCAACGGCATAATTCATTCCATCGCACCCCAAATAAATGAATTTCAATGCGGACAGCTATTTCATGTCCAAGAAACTGAATAGATATTAGCACAAATGCGTAACAATTCAAAAATTTTAAATCTTCATCCTAGGTCTAAGAACTTTACTTTTTTAAAAGGGAAATATTAACTTTCTTTGCAAAATTGTTTTAGTCCGAAATTCGGTTAAGAAAAAAGTTGTTGACTTTGCCTAGGCTTATAGCTTATAAATTTCTTTGATAAACATTTTCAAAGGATCGCATTTCTAAAGGATTTAATGCCGAGGTCGTTAGTTACTCTGATTTATTGTTATATTTTAATAGAAATATTCTATGATTAAAATTCGAAAAAAATATATTGTGGTTTTTGAAATTTTTATGATGGTTGTTGTTGTAGCGGTTTTCACATTTTTATCCTGCGGCTTAAGCCTGAAGACATTCATATTTGGCCCGGGTCATGTTTTGAGTTGGACACCCCTGACCTAAATGATTCTAAATATGCATTAGGAAAAAGAATTTTGCCTTAAGTGCGGGTCATGTAAAGATAGCCAAGGAAAAAAATGTTCATAGTTTGATCAGTTTGACGATCCTTTGCTTGTGATTGGATCGAATTTTTGCGCGGGATTCGGCGAACCTTGCTGCTGTAAGTAAGGCTGGACTTACATTTCTATAAAAAAAAATTAAAAAGTGGAAAGCTCATTTCATTTTGCGTAAGTTTGATAGTTTTTCCTTTCACAGGCGCAGACGGCTCTGTCAGCACTGTACGATGCTGAATTCTGGAGACCTGAAATCGATTATTGACTTGGTTGTATTCCATACACGCTTCAAAATATCAAACAAAAAAAACATCGAAACATAATTTACAATTTGAATTCATTCTCAACATCTTCCTTGGATAAGGCTTCCAAACGAGAATTCGGAGTGTGATACTTCTGTCAGCCATACCACTTCCTTTTTAGGGTTTTTTAGATTTTTCAAAAAAACCCTTATGAAATCGATTTTGTCCGTCCGTCTGTCCGTCTGTTCACTAAATAACTCGCGAACGGCTTAACCGATCGTAATGAAATTCGGTAGGAATGTATAGAATGGTAACAGTCTTTGGCACGAAATACTTAAAAGTTGGTATGGCAAAGATAACAGGGTGTCCCGGACATTTAAAAATTTGTTCACTAAATAACTCGCGAACAGCCTAACCGATCGTCATGTATTTTGGTATGAATGTGTAGAATAGTAAAAGTCTTTGGAACGAAATACTTAGAAGTTGGTAGGGGAAAGATAACAATGTGCCCCGGAGATTTAAAAATTTGTTCACTAAATGACTCGAGAACGGCTTAACCGATCGTAATGAAATTTGGTAGGAATGTGTAGAATAGTAACAGTCTTTAGCACGAAAAACCTAGACGTTGGTAGCACAAAGCTAACAGGGAGTCTCGGAGATTTAAAAAAGTCGACTTTTTTAGTTTTTATCGGACATGGTCGTATGGGTACTCAAATAAAAGAACTCGATGGGTACATTTCATATTTTCCAGTTTGGGAATGGTAACGGAATTACAGCTAATAAATTCAGTTAATATGTGTAGCCATGATACATAGTAAATCTATTTTTGGATTGGTCTAATTAAAAGTGTCATCTTTTTAGACCAATCCAAAAATAGATTTACAAGAAGCATTTCATTAATATTGTGCATAATTCTTATTTATTACATATAAAATATATGTGCAAAATTATTCACTATGTATGTATCCAAAATATAAAAAACCCCCGTATTGTGTGCGCAGCCCTCTGTACGCCGGTATTTTTTATTTATTATTCCATGATAAGAATATTTCTTATCTTCTTCTGAATATGAAACGTGCGACGGGCCATGCCGGGTATCGAAACTCGTTTCTCTATAAATCTCTATATCACAGAGTGGTGACCGGACGATCATGGCCATAGAGCACGGGAATCCGCTGGCGTATCGTACATCAATTAAATGATATGATAATGTTGATGATAAACGAAAATTTAACAAAAATTTCAAATTATAGCTCTTGCCGTTTTAATTCAGCGAAAATGTCCGTAAATCACTAGGTCAATAACTTCTATGTGTACTATCGTTTTCAATGATTTACATTCGTTTTTTTTAATCAAAACTAAACTCTTTGCTGCCTCCATAGAGAGCAAATAGAATCTTCATCCTCGTCCTTAACTGGTCGATTATACGTCCTACCCTATATAATTGCCTACATTTCCCGTATCCAAGTTTAAATCTTTAGGTTTCATAAGCTTCTTGCCTCGATATTCAACACAAGGTTGAAACGAGATCCTTCGTTGCATTTTCGTTATGGGGCAATTCGAAAACAAGAACAAAAATTTAACTTCCTGCTTCATCTTTGGGGGGAGTTATGGACATGCCGTTTTGCCAAATTCAAATGGAAGGATAATGGAGGTTCTAATTCGGAGCGTCTCAATTTTGGGCAAAAATAATCTTCGATTTAATATGAATACACACACACAAAATTTCATGGTCTAAAGTGCGTTCTTTCGAGAATTATGGAGCTTTTAAAAGGTCGAAAATGAAAATACTTTTAATTTATTTTTTAGTCTAGCGCCTAATTTTCCCAAAAATCATCAAATATCATTGCAGAGGATTTTTATGTAGTTTTCTTTTCTTTCTCAGACTATTTTTCTCTACCATTTGCCGTTTAGGAAATAATCGCGAAAAACTAAAAACAAAAACAACCCTTTCTCACCTTTTTCAAGGTTGCAGACCCCCATTCGGTCTGGACTCTTTTTCCCATATTCTGGGGCCATCCCCAACCATCATGCAAAAACATCAGCAATGTAGGATTTGTGCCGTTCGATGGCCATTTTTTGTCTTAATTTTCTTAGGCTATTAACTGTTACGTTACTACTCGTTGATAACGAGACGATTGTTCTGCTGAGTGATAAACAAAATACGGATAGTGTACCTGAATTGAAGAATTTGTCCTAACCGACAATTAGATGCGTTGCTCCAATAAGGGACAGGCATGGACATCCTTAAGAAGTCTGCCCATTACTGTTATATCCATGGCAAATGATCGTATCACAAACTTGATTGTAAACATTTGTTTCGAAACAATTTTTTAGCGTCCAGTTTATAAGAGTTTATAAACATGCACCACCTTTCATAGGCAATGGTCCTCTCGATGTTTATTAACCCAGATATGCCTACTGTCCTATATATATAGGACACCTAAAAAATTGGACACCCTGTAGCGAATTGGACATTAGGCATGATTTGGGCGTTACGGAATGATACTGGAGGAATTTTATTATTAATCTAAACTATTGGCGTAGCAATTTTTTGTCGTTTAATTAAAGAAAAAATATTCCGAAAGTTGGCAATTTCAGAAAATTGAAAATGTTAGGGTTCTTCTTGAAGGACATGCTTATATTTTCATAGATATACTATCTAAATTATTGAAATAAAGTGCGTTTGGAAGCTAACAGTTCACTGGATCGTAAGAAATTGCGCATGGAGGTTTCTATTGAGTTTTCATTACACAGGAGAACAATTTTAACACTTTTTTCTGTTTTTTTGAATCTTGCACCTAATTTATAGTAAAACGGCCTCGCTGATTCCAAAAATGCAGTCCGTTTTTCCCCTATACGTCAGGTTTTTGAGATAACGGGGTTTTTTCAATTTTACGGAAAATTACAATAGGCGCCCTTAAATAACAACTTTTTTTTAAAAGCTACGGGGTTGCATCCTTGTGCAGGACCTTCTAGTACTTGTATACAATAAAATTAAATAAACAAAAGAAAGTAATTTGTCGCGACCTGGATTTTTTGTTAAAAGTTGTGGAATTCTTCGGCCATTTTTAAGTCTTTTTTAATCAAAAAAGTGTATTTAAAAGCCTTCGTTCGAGTATATAACCATATTTTTGTTCTCTTAACTTGTGTAATGGAAGCCTCTACTATCCCTTGTCGAAAGTGTCTCAATACCCGGAGTCAGTTTGCTATATATGTGGCAGTTATACATTTCTAAGTCAAAGGGCAAAAAATAGGCCCCTTTGTCCACCAGGCATATCATATGTGTAGACCTCAAGATGGTTCTTCCTTCTCGGTTAGCAACGTGGATATACAAAATATCCGTGCGTTTTGTGTATGTGGGATAGCAGAACTCGCGATAAACATTGGATACAAAGGAATTGGCCCCCGAGATCTGATCTGAAGGCTGGTGATCAAAATATTGTTCATGAACCGCTTGTGGATCGACAAAAAACATTTTCCCGCTGTTGCATATAAAACTAGGCCTGGCGAAACAATTTGTAAAAGCCTTACCAACAGAAGGAAATTATTTTAAATATATGCTGTCGGCCCTTCCTGCGCTATCATACGAGAAAATAAAGGCTGGAGTATTTGACGGTCCACAAATTCGGCAGCTTCTCAGCGATACAAATTTTATGGAATCAATGAAAGAAAATGAAAAGACAGCATGGCTGGCATTAGAGAATATAGTCAACAACTTTCTAGGCAATATAAGTGCATCGAATTATGCGATAGTAGTCGAGCAACTATTGGACAGTTTTCAAAGGCTTAGCTGCAACATGAGCATCAAAGTTCACTTTTTACACAGTCATTTAGATGAATTTCCGGAAAATCTTGGAGCTGTGAGTAATGAGCAAGAAGAGCGATTTCATCAAGATTTCAAAATCAATAAATGTCAATATCAAGGCAGATGGGATGCGAATATGATGGCGGACTATTGATGGGGCTAAAAACGGGACTGTCCGGAAATTTAATACTCCAGAAAAAGCTACAAACGAAAATTTTTGCCATAATTTTTTTTTAATTCTTAGGTAATGTTGTTAAGATATAAAATCAATATTTACAAACCAAAAATTTTTAGCGAGTTTCGTTTGTTTTGATTTCAATGAAGGGAAGGTTTGTATGGGGGCCAAAATTTGAGCCCCCTGTATCTCAAAAACTGGACGTATAGGAGAAAAACGGTTAGCATTTCCGGATTTTACGACCAAAAATTAGCTAGAAATGAATATCAAATCTAAATAAACAAAATGCTGTTCCCCTGTGTTATCTAATGAGGCATTTGTTTTTAGGGTGTCCTATACAGGGTGTCCCGCAACCGGTGGTACATAGGATAATGGGAGATAGTACAGCTCATTTGAGGACAATAAATGTTCTACACGACCCCTCTATCTTTAACCGTTAGAAAGTTATAGCATTTTTTGATAAAAGTGTCAGAAACCCCGACTTGCCGAGCAAAATCACTATTTGCCACGCTCCCAAATATTGGATCCGAAATTTGACTTCACTTTCTGAAACTGCACAAAATTCTACATAAAATAACGGTTTTGCCAATTAAATTATTTAAAAACCTACCCAGATACAACCACTCAAACTTTAAAGAAATTTGGAAATTGATATTTTCTTGTAAATTCAAATTGCAAAATCGTAACGGTACTTTGAACTGACAAATGTGCAAAGTTTACAAAAGTTGCATCATTATGTCAGCTTTCGAACGACATATAAAAAATAGGGTCTTAAGGACTGAAAAATTGAAAATATTACGTGTTTAACAGAAAAAAACATGGTCTCAAGAGAAATTCAAAGTATACATTTTATTAAGTAAACAATATTTTTTTTATAAAAACTAAAAAGAAAGATTATTGAGAATAGGAACTTTTATATTATAAATGCTGTTCAAAGTGTCCTCCTCCATATCGGACACAAATTCGGCACCTTCTACCAACAGAAGAGACCGCCTTAAGCATCTCTTCCCTTTTTTCGCGCAAATTATTGCAAGCCATTTTAATTTTTTGCAAAAGATGTTCCCGGGACACTATTGGCTCATCGTAAACTTCATTTTTGAGTCTACCCCATACATGGAAATCAAGCGGCGTTAAGTCGGGACTTCTAGGAGGCCAAGCGACAGGCCCGTATCGTCCAATCCATTTTTCATGGAACTCACTATTCAAAAATTCCGTAACAATTCTTCCGCTGTGAGCCGGACATCCGTCCATTTGCCACCATATTTCTGATAATCTAGCTAATGGAATTTCATCTACGACCTTCGGCACGACTTCTGTTTCGAGAATCTGGTGGAACGCGGATGAATTGAGTCTTTGAGGAAGAATAATTTCAGGTAGTAGTTCATCTCCAAGAACACCGATCCAGATATTTGCACTAAACTCGTGCTGGTATCTCGAAGTACGAGTTTCGCGGGGGTTCTGATGAGACCAGAAATGGGTGTTGCGGGTATTGAATACACCACTCCGAGTAAAAGTAGCCTCATCTGTCCATATTATTTTTCTTTGGAAGTGCCGATCCGCTGCCAATCTTTGTATGAACCAACTACAGAAAGTCCTTCTTCTTTCAAAGTCGGAAGGCAGTAGATCTTGCACTTCCGTTAAATGATATGGATATTGACTATCCTCTTGTAGTGTTCGGTGAATTGTCATACGAGGCACACCCATTTGAATAGCCGCCCTTCTCGTGCTTGAATCCGAGTTCGTCCTGAAGTGACGAAGAATTTCTTCTTGCAGCCGTGCCGTAGTACGTTGACTTCGCTCTAACGTGTAATGGTTCGGTGTTCTACCAGTTTGTCGCAGTGTGTTAAACGCCCTAACAAACGTTCGGCTGTCCGGAACCTGTCTTTGGGGGAAGCGACGACCATACTCGCGAACTGCTTCGCGTCCGTTTCATCCAGCTATACCATACACCAACACCATATCAGCGTACTCGATATCCGAATAGCAACAGCAACAGATCAATTGTGTGATAATCAATGCTAATCAGTTGAATTAAACTGGTGGAATAACGAACTGAAGCAAATGACTTCAAAATAACAAGGATTAACCGTTAATATTACCGTTTTCTCAACAAGTACATTTTCACATTTTTCCAGAATGAAACATCTTCAAGGCAAAGTTCGTTGACACCTTAATTTCACTATTTTTTGAAAACCATTAATAATAATTGAAGTATGTATGTATTTTAATTAGATTTGTTCTGCTTTAGTTTCGCGTTTTTTTTTCTTTTACACGTAATATTTTCAATTTTTCAGTCCTTAAGACCCTATTTTTTATATGTCGTTCGAAAGCTGACATAATGATGCAACTTTTGTAAACTTTGCACATTTGTCAGTTCAAAGTACCGTTACGATTTTGCAATTTGAATTTACAAGAAAATATCAATTTCCAAATTTCTTTAAAGTTTGAGTGGTTGTATCTGGGTAGGTTTTTAAATAATTTAATTGGCAAAACCGTTATTTTATGTAGAATTTTGTGCAGTTTCAGAAAGTGAAGTCAAATTTCGGATCCAATATTTGGGAGCGTGGCAAATAGTGATTTTGCTCGGCAAGTCGGGGTTTCTGACACTTTTATCAAAAAACGCTATAACTTTCTAACGGTTAAAGATAGAGGGGTCGTGTAGAACATTTATTGTCCTCAAATGAGCTGTACTATCTCCCATTATCCTATGTACCACCGGTTGCGGGACACCCTGTATATAGGACAGTAGGCACATAGGCTACTATGAGATTGGGTCAACAAGTATTTTCGATTTGTTAATTTTTTAATTTTAATCAATTACGATATTAGAAAATAGCCAGAATATCACAAAATGCGTAATTACAATCTCCATATTGATTTTTCGGAACGAAAAATTTAGTTTAAGATTCTGAAATTGAGGCTTGGGTAGCTATTGATGGCCTACACACTCACTACTTTACTCTACTTTTTAATTGTTTTTGACGTCGATTGAATTTTTTGTGTAGTTATAATTACAAATAAATAATCTATGATTATTTCAACATGAAATAGCTGATTATTTTTATATTTTTTTTGTGGCATATATGACTCATAGACGATAGAGTTACTAACGCCATGAGTCATATGTGTCTCATAGGTAGCGAACATAATGAGTAAATCACTCACTAAACAAATTTCGTCCATAAAACATGGCCAAGATGCTGAAAACTGCTATTTTCGTTAAGTAATTTGTCGATAATTATACCAAAACAGTGTATCCGCATAGCTACCTATATGCCTACTGTCCTATACATAGGACGGCTCCGAAAACCTAGTTTTAAATAAAAAAAAATGTTTTTTTCGCACGTTTTGGAATAAGTGTCCCTAAATAAGCAAAAAACCCATAAAAATACTTTTGGAACTTTTCACACGGCTCCATAGGCATATCTGGGTTAATAACACATTTTTGCTTCCAGTCGGTTGCGAATTTCATTTTACTTTCTGTAAAATAGATCAATAAGTTTCGCAACGATTTATAATCATTTGTTTAAACAAAGTTAAATTTCTTTGCTCATAATTTAAAATTAACTCCAAATCGTAACTGTCTTGCTAGCTGGGAAATCTATACTGTCATCCTCCCAACATAATCCCACCGAAAAAATAATATTAATCAATCCCAATAATATCTCAATCGATATCTCAATTTCGATTTCATCAGCGCCAAATGAATAATTTATGACTTTGAAACTTGAATACAAATTGAAAATCAATTCCCTCGCCGCCGCCATACTCTCTGTGTGAAAAGTAATATTCATTCCATCGGCATCGCGGTGTTGTTGATGCTTCTGCCGCGGCTATCTTCCCATCTTTTAAAGTCTATGCGTCCATCGCCAACAACGCGATGCGCCATGATATCCACAAAAGAACTTGCGAAAAAAATTAAAACTCTGGGAAAAATCGATTTTTGTTTTTCAACCATTATCCATTAGCCTCTGTGGACGAGGGATTACGGCGTAGAGTGAATACCGCGACATTATCTCGTAATCCTTCTCTCGGTCCTCTGTCCTGATGCTTGGTTGAATGGGTCTTTCATTTTTTTTTTAAATATTTTTCAATCGACCGAACCACATCAAAAGAATCCATCACTGTCATCTGGCAAATAAATTAAATGCATTGTCTAACGACGTTCAATTTTAATTTGATTTGAATTAAATTGTTGTTGTTGTTTTGTCGCATACTATGGCATTCAAATTGCGTGTTGTGCAGGGCGGGTATGCTCAGGCTTACAGGTCTTTTGCGGTTGGATCGCGGATCATATCGTTGTTTTCTGATGTTTTACATGAGTGAGTTGGGGTGCACTCTGTGCAGTGTGTATACACGACCAGATCACATCATTATCGTCATGATCAGAAACACAATTGCGGCAGCAAAACGACCACAAAATATACAGAAGAATCCAGTTCTGCAAGTTCCAACCGCGAGGTCGGTATGCTAAGAGTGCTATAAGGTGAGGTGATGGCCCTCCCATAGGTCCACAGCGCTATAAAGCAACAAATAAGGAAAAAAATCCAAAGATACCGACAATACAACTGCGAGCTGCGACGACTTCCAACACAAATCGAATAAAATCAAAGCGCATGGTCCATGGTCTGCTGTTGTAGTGCTATCCAGTTCCAATAAGAAGAACAAGAAGAACGACCATTCACCATTCCCTTTTGTGTTCATGAGGCTAAAGCCAAGCCAATTATTAACCACCTTTTGTGGGGAATTAGATAGTACATCTTTTTCAATAGGATCTCCCTTTTGTGTTCATAGAAATGCTCTTTCTATTTTGGTCGGCATGCACCTATTGGCCTAGCGAGCTTAAGGTAATCTCTAATATGGCCCCTGACATGATGATGGAGGAAATGAATGTTTGGCGCATTTACACGAACCGTGTACCAATACGACAACGACATTGCTAGTGTCTTTAAATGCAAGCAACTACCAACAGCAGCCATGTGGAGCGAAGGGCATGCTAGTAAACCACGAAAGATTTGTGACGGAAGCATATTGGTCATGAACGGGTTGAAATGTTTTCTCAACTTGCAAAGACTTAAATTCAACCAGCTATGGCAAACATTGGTACTTAGTGACTTCTTGATTGCCTGGCTGCAAACTCATGATAAATTGCCGGCAACGATCACTTGAGGCACTTAGCCAAGATGCCGCAAATGCAGAGGCATAAAGGTAGAGTAAAAATGTGATTTGCCCGGCGTCAGGTAAAATGAAATGGTATATAAGGCGTAGGGATGAGCTGAAGTGACGAGAGTATCGTAGAAAATATTTACGGTCAGTTTCAATAGGAATGCGCTTACTGATAGGAACAGCCTCCGTTTTTTGCTTACCAGTTCAAGGTTCTGTAATCAGGAGCTACAACTCAAATAGTATCATGCAATACCGCAGTTACTGTATAGTTAATCATTCACTGGGCAATCTTCTTCTTTAACTTGCCTGAAAAATACGTTTTCTCGAAGTCTACAAAGTAAGCCTCCGAAGCAATTTGGCGTCGAATCGGTCTAATTATTTGCCGTAGAAGAGCCCTGCGAACAACCTTGGAGGAAGACACAGTGTCACCCTACTTTGGGTACCGGGACACAGAAACATAAAGGGTAATGAGGTTGCAAATGAGTTGACTGGGGGTAACCCTGGACAGCTCTCATGCGGAGCGCACTACGATAGCAACTGCCATAAGAAATTTTTCCTCTCATTATCTCACGATTGCTAGTCGTAATTGGCGAAACATCAGAACAAGGAAGCTATGGCCATCCTATGACCGGAAAATAACGTCTGAGATTCTGACCAGACCAGATATGGCCAGATTAACAGCAGTTATTACTGCACATTGGCCAATAGGGGACCATGCAGCCAGGCCAGGTATTGTCCACAACTCGTACTATCTCAGTTGCGATAATGCGAATGGAAACTCTAACTCATTTTCTCTGCGAGTGCCCAAGTCTCGCCAGATCCCGCTTCCGCGCGTTGTGATGTAAGTTTGTTAGCAGCCTAGAGCCGCGTCGGAGCCATAAATATGGGAGCTACTTCACTTCCTAAATCTCTCTGATTGCCTCTAGATGCGTCTCCACACTAAATTATATTTCCTGAACCTCCATTCTTTAAGTAGTTTAACGGAGGTTCGCCGAGTGTATATACACTTTTCTGATTGTTCCTTGATCTCTGGGTTGTACCAGTGTATCGAGGTTCCGTTGGGGGCCACGAAACAATATAGAAATTCCTTCGCATTGTGCTTTGACAACATCAAACACTGCTGCTGAAGTGGTCTCATGGTTGAGTAGGCCGACATCATCCCGGCAACAGCTTTCTCATGACCAAAATTTTATGCAGGCTATAAACCACGCGGTCTTTTGAGATGCCTGCTGCCTCAGCAGTTTTCAGTACCTTCATTCGGCGGCCTGACGTTGATTTTTGTTTAATGATGCTCTGTGGTAGCAGTTTTCGGGGCGTGGTTTATCAAACACCGACGTGCGTTGAAAGGCTTTCAACCAAGCCATCGAAGGAGAGGAGGCACACAGCACGAAAGCACTATTTGATATCGTTGCGCGATTTCGTTTCCAAGAACGTGTCGAAAATATTGCTCTTTTCGATTCGGCTGAAATTTTGTATGATAGTAAATTTCTCCGGAGATAGTAGCGCCATCGGGCGGTGAGATAAAGTTAAGCTGACCAGACGTACAGCATTTCGACCTCTCGTACAGCATTCCCAATGCCACACAATAAAACCTAATAAGCTCTTCGGTAAGGCATGTGATCAGTCCTACCTATTCACATTCGACAGTTACAGCTTCCCAAATGGCACTTTTGGCTTTTCTTGCCAATAAAAAATTTGTCCAAAAAAAATTAAATTTGACAAACTTTTGGAGCACCGCACTGCCCATGCCCATGTTTGGTGAAAATTTCAATGCTCTAGCTGTCAAGGTTCAAAAGTTACAACCGTCGAAAAATGCAATTTAAGGTGTGAACTTAGACTCCTGTACGATCGATATGTAGCAAGATAATCGCGCTTTTATGTTTGGCAATCGTTCATTTTCGATAAGTCGGGAATACTTTAATCGATCTTTCCAAATAGTCATTTTGTAGTTTGTAGAGCTATTTGGCGCTCACATTTCCTCCAAATTTCAAGGTCCTACCTATCCGCACTTTTGTGTTTTCTAATAGGAACTTGTCAATAACTAGGAGCCGAAAATTTTGAAATTAGGCAGATTTGCCTATATTAGGTAAAAATGTTAAGCCCCTATATCTGCCAAGGTTCGGAAGTTACAGCCGTGGAATAAAAAATTATAATTTTTCACAAAACGATGGAAAAATCACTGTACTCCATCCGACACTCTTCAAAGATTTCCAGATCAAGTTTTTTTCCCACAATATGTCCATAAAATCCAATAAAATGGCGCTAAGATCCCAGGGGACCTGCATGGCATCACTAATATAACCATGGAAGAATGCAGAGTCTCCAGAAACATCGCAAGCAGTTTTCATCACTCTGGAGGTTCTCCTCGGACTCCACTCCGTAGATGTGCCAGGAAAACCGCCAACCGCTTAAGAATTGTGTGCCCAACAAAGTATCAGTTTCATCATCATCAATGTGGCACGGTAGCCCGACGTCTCGCCTTGGCCGCCTGAATCGTTGACCTCTAATTGTCGCGGATACGTGACCTTGTCCTCCAGTTTCGGAAGCCCAGCAGCTGGTGGGCGTCTTCATCTACGGAGTTCTCCCAGCGAACTCTCGGTCGTCCACGCAACCTCGCTCCGTCAATTCGTTGTGCGTATCAGTTTACCGAATGCAATAAACGAAACAAAACGAAGCTGTTAAATAAATAGGCACCACCTTATTTATAAATGTGTCATTATTGGTAAAGCCAACTGATTTATATAAAATAGAAAGTTTATTGCAGAAGTTTCTATAAAGAATTGTTAAGTATTTCTACAGAAGCAACTAACAACGTAGGACGGGCAATACGATAGTCACGGGTTCGATGCTAAGTGCGAGTTGTTATTTTTTTCATTAGATATCAATGTCACTCTATAAGCCTCCTATAGTTGGCAACACTACTTATTCTTCTCACATTGGTTATCGGAGCAAACGCAAGAAAATTTATGATGTAAGATACACGATGTATGCCTTTTCCGGAGCATCATTTAGTGCTACAATAAGGTTCTATTGGATTAAAAAACGGCGCCAAATGCTATTATTGGAGTATTATTCAGTGTTTATGCCCTGTAAAGTGCTCCTATTACTATTGAAAGAGAATATTCTGTGAAGTATTATATGGTGAAAATTGTTCGTTGGTAAGGAAAGAGTTACATATCATAATCCATACAATGCTGCTGAGATTGCAGTCTCGAACACTGAAATTCAGAATTTTATAAAGCCCTAAATTGTATCATTTATCGTTAAAATGTAACAAAGGTCATTCTTAATTGTCCTTTCTTAAAATAAGGTTTTACAATTTTTAACATCATTTCTAACAAAATGGGGCAATTCTGGGCTCATGGTGTTTAACCGATTTTGGTCTTGTCCCTTTTAAACGAGATCCTAGCTACGCTACGCCCGCCCTTGCTTGAGTTATAGCTTTGAGTGTTAAAACATACATTTTTCTTCACAAGCTGATGATGTTTTATCAATGAAGACACTGAGAACTTTTGGGCTTCTTTTTCTTTATGGTTCCTGTTTAGTATCAACAGAAAGTGGTTTTCCCAAGGTAAATCAGATATTCTCAGAATATCGGCTACTATTCTTCCTCAATTCGTTTACGAAGATATCACTTATGAAAGAAAGGAGAATTTTTGGTCGATTTAAGACATGCATGAAATCGCATGAAAAGGGGGGCATATTCATATTTTCCGTCTCATAATATATGCGCGTAGACTTTAGATCTTCAGACCGCGAGTTGCGTCGGTCTTGCTCTCACTTTTAAATTTTTCTTTTTGCATTATTTTTGAGCAGATTTTATCGATAGGAAATACATATATGCAAGTAGTAGGCTCTTCGTCAAAGGCGGGATTATGAATTGTGATATCCTTTCTTGCTGTTGGGAAGCCTTAATTTTCGGAAACTGCTTTTCCGTTTTTCTGAATTTTTCGAGAGACAGTCTCCTCTTAGCCTCGCCTGCGTTTCAGCATGACCGCTGCCAGTACTTTGTCAGTTTTGAAAGAGGTTTGAGCTCCTTGCTTCTGCTTCTTTTGAATAAAGTTCTCCTTTAACAGCATCGTTTATATTTGGCTTAGTAGCTTCAGTGGGCTTAATCAACTGTTTCTCTACATGTACTCCAAAAAATTGTAAACAATTGTTCACAAACAGTTTCGAAACGCATTGAAATGGGCCATATAAACAGTTTGAATATGAATGTTAATTTTGCAGCTAAATAGAAACAAAAATTGATTTTTTAGAAAATCGAAAGCAGCATAGTTTATTATTAAAACTTTGAAACTTGGTATCCCCGGACTCTTAAACAATTTTTTCGAAACATTTGTTTACAATCGGTTTGCAAAACTATCGTTTCGTCGTCCTTTCGATACTCTACCCCGTACAGCACAACCCTACTCTGAATATCCAACAGAAATAATCACAAGCTCCATTGAATCTGGACCGTGCAGAGTACAGAAGTGTACACTGAACCAAAGAAAAAAGAAGAAAACGACAATACTAAACAACTCGCAACAGTGTCTTTACAGTCCATTCCATGCAGACTTGTTGTATGTATGTCTTTACAAAAAGGTTTCAAGGCATTTCTTAATTGAATTTAAACTTACACAGACGAATTGAATTTCAATCGAACACTAAATTCGATTCAATTTGACATCAAGATCGTTGGTTGGAGATCAAGATTTACGGATTTATGCTTTTCTGCTTCGTTTTTTGTTGTTGGGTTTTTTAAAGTTTTTTTTCTTTTCTTTTCTTTTATTCTGCAGTATTATGTGCTTTTATCGATGTCGAATTTTCTTATGTTGTTTTCCTTTTTTGCTTGCGCTATGTACGCTACGCAGGGTGCTGTGCGGTTGGCGTTTTTATTGAAACCTTAAAAAGAAGTCTCTCTCGACAATGATGCCGACGATGATGATGATGGGATGATATGACTGTGGGACTATGGGCAAAGACCAAACAAGACGTGATATGGACATTTTGGAGTCTCTTCTTTTCTTGGATGTTGTTTGACTTGACTTGACGATTTGTATTGGTTGGATGGTTGTAGCTGTTGTCTTACATATATGATTCGGCGATCGTTGATTTTTCACAACATTAAATGTGAATTTAGACGTTCAATTTGTATTTTATTTATCGATGAATAACTGTCGGAATGGGATATAAATTTATGAATTTAATGAATAATGAAAGCGGTTTTTGGTTGGAGGCCTTTTAGGGTATCGGCAGTTGGTAAAAGATGAGAGGAAATTCGTAAGCGTTGTAAATCATATTTTAATTATTATTATGGTGTAGCAGCTTTTAATGCGGAAGATTCATGTGTACTTCTCTTAATCAATGCAAATTAATCGTCGATTCACACAATACTGTCATCAGTCACAATTACCAGCATTTACTCATACGAATTTACAGACTGTCAGTTATAAAATTTGTATGGGAAAAAAGCCGGTGACTTTAAAGTGTAAATTTTTACAAATTACAAGCTTTCTAATACCAGATTTGCTCTCAATCATACCGTATATAGCTCAATTCTGCGTTAAATATAGATTGACCTCAACTGTGTTCCTTAATTCCTATAGACTCCGGCAGTATCTATTCCTTTCTTTTTGATCAAATTATTATCAAATTCTAATTTTGTAATTTACACGAAAAACTAACAATTTCTTTCTTTTTTTTTCTCTTTACAGTTTTAAAATGAACGGTTTGGCCCGAGGGCCGGGGCCCTGCGTCTCCCGCCTCTTTCACGATTCTATCCAGCAAATAACGCCTTCGTCTTCGTCCTTCTCTTCCGTGTCGTCGTTGTCTTCATCCTCGTCGTCGTCGTCATCTTTGTTGCCATTTTGTTGTGCACAAAATAAAAGAAACAAATCTTGTGTGAACGTGGATAGTGCATTAGTGCAACGAAAAATTGTTGTGTTGCATGAAAATAATTGTCCATACCCTATTGAACTGATTGAAGAACAGGACGACGAAGTGCTGCGTGTTGTGGGCCCGCTTGTAGCGGTTGCCCATTTCGTTTCGTCTGCATGGAGTCAATGAGACGCAGTGAGGCGAATAGTAGCCACCACCCGAATAAGGTAAATGTAAATTATATTCGTATTTGTTGAGCATGCATTATTCTAAAACATATAAAAAATGACGAGCGCGCTAACCGCTAACCTAGGCTAGGAAATTTGCGACATTTGATCGTTAAAAATCGTGTATCTCTGATTTTTTGCAAGATTATTGGTGATGGTCCCCGATTATTCCCTGACCGATCGGGAACCCGGAAAGCTAGGGAAAAGAAGGAGAAAGGCAATTTCCTTTGTATTAACATAAATTACTTCAAAATTTCTCTTGCAAAATTATACAATAGATAGAAAAAAATAATATACAGGGTGTCCCGCAACTGGTTAGCCATAGACAAATGGTAGACTCTACAGGATGTTTTAGGAAAAATGTCGCCAAAATTATTTCTCTAGCTTTTACCGTTAAGGAGTAATTGCCTTTTTTGTGATTCTTGTCAAAAAGCACGACTTTTTTGTAAAAACTCCTATTTTCTAGCTTCCACTTTAGCCAAATCAATATTTTTCATATTCTTCTGAAAGTACACAAAATTTCCAATAAAAGGACATATCGAACGTTTCGAACGGTTTCGTATCTTCCGAGATACGACGTTTTGAATTTTGCAGAAATGTCAATTTGAACTTTTAATATCAAAATTAAACCCGAATTTCGTAACGATACATTGAAGTGGCAAACCTGCAAAGTTCACAAAAGTTGGCCCAAATCCTAAGCTTTCGAACGGCATATAAGAATAAAGCACAGAATCATCCAGTTTGTGAATAATATGTGTAAAAGGGGAAAAAACATAGTCCGTAAGAGGAAGAAATCTTGCTTTTACGTGGAAATAGTTCAGTCATATAAGCATTTCCAATAGAAAAAAATACAGTAACGCTATTTTTTTCTTGGTCTTGAATCAGTGGGGTCCCATTTCATCCGAGATATGATTTCACTTTCTGAAACTACATAAAATTTCAAATAAAACGACACCTTGTCCGTGTATCTTCCGAGATACACCCTTTCAAACTTTAAAGAAATTTCAAAATCAAATGTTTGGTGGTGTGGCGTATTTTAATTTAATTCGGGCATTTAAAAAAAAAAATGTTATTCCATTTTAACGGCTAAAAACAGAGGGTCCCGTTGTACATTCATTTTTCCCAAACGAGCCACACTACCTACCATTAAGATATCCTCCACCATAACTGGGACACCCTGTATATAGTTATATTTTGCCTTATAAAATCTAAAAAATGCGAGGGTGGCAATTAAATTTTGCGCAAATATTGTCATCAATTTGATGATGACTTTTGCCGAATATTTAAATGCTCTGATCTGCATCACCTGCTCCTCCCTTTACTTTAAAAAAAAAACATGCCCCTAACTCCACCTAAATTTTGGTGATTGTCTAATCTCCATAATATACTCCCAACCAAAAATCTCCTTAATCGAATCGAAAATAAGGGCACCTACCGTTCAAAGTGACAATTCATGAGTTTGCTCCACGGCGGCTACACCATTCGACGATTATAAGTCGTTTGACAGACTCGTGCTAAGGAAATCTATTTGAAAATTTATAAAGAGAAATAAATACTTACTTTCCGTTTGCCATATCTCTGCCCTACAAACCAAGTTATGCGGAAAACCCATATCCGATGTGCTGAACACTCTCGATCCTTTGCGGACTCGGAACAAAATTCCCTAATTTGCTTCCAACAATTTCCAAATTTTCGCCTCGTATATGAAATAAGTGTGAGCGTCTAGCTTTGAGCTTTCCACTACAATATTCTGACTTAAGAAATAGTTTTCAATTTTTCACAGAGAATGAGTGAGGGAATTAATGAGGAATAATTCCGTTGGTCGGAGCTTTCGGCTATAAGGAATTTATAGACTTACATTCTATTGTCAATGGTGTGAATTGTGACACATACACATGAAAACTTGCGATTTTCGCGCCGACAGCCGTCATTCATCATGCGCGAAACGTGAGCATCGGTTGACAGACAAATATGCTGAGTGATGCGATTAATTCGAATTCAAAATCAAATTCAGATTCCAATGTGGAATAGTGCTTTTTGGTGGGGGCGAATGGTTTAAGGTAATTTTGAGTGGAAGAGGAAGGTACATACACTCAGAGAAATATTCACTAATATTGAACGAAATATATTTAATTCAAACGATTTCCGCTTTTGATTTGGCTCCACACGCAAATGCGTTTAATTCTAACGAGTGGCGTTTCTTTCAAAAGCATAATGAGTTGTAAAAAAGCGTTTGAATCAAAAGAATTTACGTTTACCTGGAAAGAAGGAGCCAGTCGATTTAAACGTATTTTTCATTGAAATAAACACTTATTCTTTTATTGTAAACGGGTAAAACATTTTAAATAAATGAAAGGCAATTGTATCAAACGTCTTCGTTTTTATATTGAACATTTTTGTTATTTTAACTAAACGAAGCATTCTTTTTAATGAAACGGTATGTATTTCGAAAGTAACGCATCCCGTTTTCATTTCATAGAAATTGCCCCATTCAAAATAATTGAGTTTTACATGGAATTAAAGGCAAACTCTGCTGAAATAAAATAATACATTCCGTTTGATTGTCCATTCTCCATTCGATTAGATACTTACTGTTACCTGTGTTGACAAATGAATAAAGAATAAAACTTATGAAAACTTCAGAAAAACACTTTATTTTTTATTTAGGTCTAATATTAATACGATTAATACAATACACTTTTATTTTAACACCCGCTAAACTTAAATTGCACGTGTGCAAGCGTCCATTCCTCCAGATGAATGCAAAAGTACATTCTCGAAAACACTCTTAACATCGACGAAGATTCTAATACGCGTGCGTTGTTAGACACTATACACATTTGTTTGGAACGAATATGAACACGTGAGACCCATCGGACCGGCCAGAAGTATTAACTACCTGTTGTGCTCTACGTTGAAACAAATGATATTTTGGCATCGCGTCCTTTAGGTATGCGTATTTGTTACGTAAAGGAATGTATCCACATTACTATGTAATGCGGAATCTTTTGATTTAAACGACCGTCGTTTGCGGTTTAGCTGCTCTTTCGTTTTAAAAGAAATTCTCTTAGCGTAAATGAGAACTCGTTCAAATCAAACGATATTTTTCAAACGAATACTGCGTTCAATTTAAATGTGGAGCTTTTAATATGAATGTGCGTTTTTTTCTCTGAGTGTAAGTACATGTCATTGGGTAATATGAGCTTGGTTAAGAGCGACTAATTGAAGCTTTGATTTTACGCACACATTATCCAAATTGTTACGAAACAATGTGAAGTAAATAAGAACCGGTGGATTTTATAGAGGTTTGCGTTTGGTTTGCAGGGTAGTAGTTTGACTAGAGACTCTCTCTCCCTCATAGTTCCTGTGCTTGCAATACATATCCCTTGGTCGATCTTCAAGCTTTTCGGCAATAGGTTGTAACTAACTTCTACTACTGAGTGCTCTACGGTAATAACCGTACAGAACAAGCACATCAACTATGAGGGAGAGAGAGTCTCTTGTCAAACTACTAGAGACATGGACATCGTCATGAGTATAAAATCAGCCGGTAATTGGCTTGTTCTGCTATACGTTCTCATAGGGGGAACTTTTGTGTTTCCGATATTTTCCGCTATATGGTGGACGGTAAGATAAGTGTCGCTAGTGTTGATAAGAAGAACACGAAAATTCTTCTTACGAGAGCTGATAGCGTAATGTTCCCATAAACGTAACAACAAACGGAACATTACGCTATCAACTCTTACAAGAAGAATTTTCTTGTTCTTCTTATCGAGACTAGCAACACTTATCTTACCATTCGCCATATAGCGGAAAATATCGGAAACACAAAAGTTCTCCCTATGAGAACGGATAGAAAAACAACCCAATTATTTTTTATTTATGAATCAAACTTCACCAAACCACACATAAATGTGTTTGTATTGAATATACAATATATACATGAGAGCAGATGAAGTCGGACTATGGGGCCATAGATCTGCCATAGAGCCACCGACCTTCAAAATCAAGTTCATCTCCAAACCTCACACAAATACGTTATAACACATACATAGGGCTGCCATAGAAACCTTTGTTGCCTTTTACGACACCCCGAGAAAGTCGGCGGCACTATTCTTGACCCATGTAACAGGGCAGTCGCGGTTATCAGATTGCATTAACTAAACACCACTATCAACCTGCCGCAGGGGCACCCTGTTCAAAGATTTGATATTTTATGTAACTGAATAGCTCTTGCTCTCTATTGAATGTCCATGTCGCTATAAGTCGTCAGGAGTTTGTTCTACGCACTACTCATTTTATAAACTATAGAACAAAATTGTCTTGAGTCCCTTTGTATGGGAGGTACTCTTAGTTTTTATCCGATTGAGCTGATTTTTTGGTGCGTGGGGTGATTATCCCCTCCAATCGCAATAAACCAAAATTTAGCTTTCTTCTCCAATTTCGGGGGGAGTTATGGATATGCCATAGTAAAACGAAGAGCTGTCTTGCAAAAGTGCCCTGGTCAGAAGATTATTTAACTCATCCAAGCACAGCGGTTAGAGGCGCACAGACATTACTTCACACAGAGTACAATATTATCTAGAACAGTGGTTCCCAACTTTTTTAAGTACATGCCCCCCTTGCAAAGTTAGCAGAATCTGGCGCCCCCCCTCCCCCCCCCCCCCCGACGAAAATTTCGCTCAAGAAAGGAAGAATGCATTTTTCAGCTCATTCTTTTTCTTTTGTTAAGAATTCGCCACGTTGACATATATTTAATAAGAGAAAATTTGCTACCATTGGAGCTTGGACTCTATTTTCGCAATTTGAATTTATGAGCAGTTCCAAAGCTTACATTTAGCTCATTTGAATATTGAATTGATTCCAGACTTAAACTATAAAACATGGCCTTAGTGAGCGGGCGATTCGTCGCACCATGGCAACGTTTGAATTTGACTGATACGAAGTAAAGAAAACGCAGCAGCCGTAGCGGCCCGTATACAGCTGATGGCTATTGCCGGAGAGCTAGACTTGGCCCTACATCCCCACTACATCAATAATTGAGGCCACATGATCATAAGACAGTTATTGCGCGCTGAAAATGTTGCCTGGAGATCCGGTTTTAGACCAAATACTCATTTTCTCTGGCGTGGTGATTTTTTTTGGCTCGCAGTGCGTCAGCAAGAAAAATTTAAATCATGTATTTTATGAAGCATCATTTCAATGTCATTCAAGTTGAACAGGTAGTGCACTCCTGGTTTTTCCCTCGGTCTCTATTGCTCAAACAATTTCAGCGATCATCATCAAATAGAGGCTCCTCGCTAATATATGCGGTTGCAGCGATTTAGAAATTTTGTTCATAATTTGAAGAATTTTACCAGCTCATGGCCGTTGTAATATAATCCATCATATCAACAGTCGAGTTGAGTCCACGCCCCCTTTGTCAACCCCCACGCCCCACTGGTTGGGAAGCACTGATCTAGAAGAATGTGCGGTAGGAAGCAGTATGAAGCAATCCAATCGCTTTCTTGATTTCATAAGACCCCCTTTAAAATGTAATTCAAACGAAGTCCCAAACTCCTAGACATCAGAATGGATCCTTCACTGATCATGCACCTCCTCGGATTACTTCCAACAGAAAACAATATACATATCATAATTTATCAGACCTCCTCCTAGACGGTAGTTCAGTTGTGATTTTCTATAAGGAACAATTACGGACAGCCAGTCTGCGATAAACCCCTTGAGTCCGTACCCTCAACAATGTTGATGCAGGGCACATCAGCTATCTAGGAAATTGTAAAACGTATAAACTAGCTAGACGGAGTATAACAGGAATCGTCTAGGAGCCCAAGATATTGGTATGCACATGTATTTATGTAAACAGGTAATCAAGCAGACCGCCATACCCAGAGAGTGCTTTGATGGACGTACAGCTTCCAGGACAGCGCTGATGTGGCCTAAGCTGGATTTTGACCGTTCGTCTAAATTTAACACAAAACAAAATCAAGTTATTGGAGCTGTCGTAACCGTTATCACGAGAAATTTCTCTATTGGTGCACGCCAGGAAGCTTCTTATCCTTCCGTAGAACGAGCTTAGCATAAGCTATGGAAATGAGGAGGTATCAAAGTAGCTTTCATTTGTTTTTATGGTTGTCCAGGTTTATCAGAAAGAAGAAAATGGATTATGATGTATACTTCTTTGCCGATTTGGGTGACTTAGAGAACGTTAATTTTGGTCAACACGAACGTTTTAATGCACGCTCAAGCTGGTTTCAGGCTTAATGTTGCCGGTATGATTTATACTGTGTGGTATATGTCTCACTACAGCCCTTTAACCTAACAAAACTTAGTGTGCGAATCTGATCCTCTGCTTCACCGGGAAATTCACCATTTACATTCAGGAAAGGATGCGATAGGTCCTTCAAGCTGAATTTTATTCCAAGGAAACCTGCAAAGAAATATCCTAAATACCAGTGTGTTGCATTGGAAACAAGAGAACATTATACTTGATGGGCAAATTATTTCCTTTTTTCTAACTGACCCTAAGTCTATTCGCAGATTGACTTGGACAGGCACTAGGTCTTTGATTGTGGACTGGGTTCCGAGCTTAATTCTGAGCTACTGTAGGGATTTGCGATTTGCGACAGCTAAACAAATTATCTGCTTTTTCAGTTATTCGACCTATTCAGATGATGTACTTGTGGGATTCCTGCCAGCTTCGTTCTGGCACTGGTATCATCTTAACCAAATGGGCCTGACAAGAGACAGTGTCTCACGAACTTTGCTGGAGAGACAAGAAATCTGGATACACTTCTATTCTTCAGGCTATATTTTCTCGTTTCAGTTGAGCATTCCCTCGTCTCGAGAGTCATGAGCAGCTCCCCTAGTTACTGAAGAATAAAGAGTAATTCTTCGTGAAAACTTGAATTTTATCTGACTTTTAATTGAAATTTAACGTTAGGCGTGCGCATCCTTGAATTTGAGCTGCCAATCATTCCGAAAATTGGGACGTCTAAAGAGTCCCAGCCTCAGCTAAAGAGGAAATTAATTTAAAACAAAAACGAGAGAAGTCAGCCAGCTCCGTCGCTCTGGCAAATTTTAATTGTTCCGGGAAAGAATGTCGAGCACAGAAATAGATCGGATGTTACAAATCACAAAATTAGTAGGTTTTCTTCTTAATTAATTCCGTCCACAAAAAATCACTTTCGATAACGCGACTTAATTCAAATATTATTCGTCAACTTTCACTGCTCTCTTGAGTAGTTTTTTTTTTTTTTTAGATTAATTGGGCGACATCAATTGCCTGGTTCGTAGTGTATTTATTATCGCGTAATGTTTCTTGTGTTAATATCTGTTGATACTCGTCGATGATGATAATAAATCAAGCAAATGTGAAATGACTCAGAATGCCTTCTTTTTTGTAAGCATTATCGCTCGGTAGTGATTTTGCAAATATTGCAAGGCTATAGCAACAATTCGGTTAATCGTACACTGATAAGGTTCATCTATCAGTGTACTTCATGCCCGAAATACAATTCTATTATCAAAGTAATTTAAATATCACAATCAGTTACGGGTTTATAGGTAATTAATTATTATTGTTTTCTCCCCATTTCAGGTGGCCGTCAACAGCTTACCAACGGAAAGCAATAAACAAAGCAGTGGTAGCAGTGGTTCATCATCACTGAATAATAATAAGTTAAGTTTTAATCAGCAGCAGCAGCAAACAGTGCAATCGCAGCAACTGAAATCGAATCAGCAGGAATCGCAACAAGTGCCGAAAACCTCATCGTCGTCAGAGTCGTCCTCATCGTCATCAACAACGTCTTCGTCATCGTCGTCGGGTGCGTCGACTTCGAGCGAGTCGAAAGACACGAATTTCGAGTACGACGATAACGAGTGGGACGTGGGCGGAATCGGTGATTTGATAATCGATCTAGACGCCGACATTGAAAAGTCTTCGTCAACCGCAGCAGCCGCAGCAGCAACAGTCGTGTCCACGAGTGTCAATCCACAGTCACAGCAAACGTCCAGCCATTTGTCGGCTAGCTTAACCGGCGTTACGGGTGGTAATAGTAATAATAGTGCAGGGGGTGGTGGCAGTGGTAGTACGTCAAATCAAATTTTAAATGCTCACGATAAATCTCCAAGCTCAGCTTCCTCATCGAGATCATCATCGTCGCCATCATCACCCACAACAGCGTCATCGTCCAAGTCATCGAATCTTTCATCCCTGTTTGCACCGATTCCTTTGCGTGTAGCCAGTGGAGGAGTGCAACAGACGCAACAGACACAACAGTCGTCGTCGACGACCTCCTCTAGCAATACACAAAAGCAGAGAACGAGCGGCAATCCTCCTGCCTCATTCCAATCGAACACATCAAACAAACTGAACTCAAAAGTGAGTTCGTCAAAAGCTTCCGCGAATCTTAAGCTGCAACAGCCAGCACTATTAGCGCAGCTGAATAGTAAGACTGCAGCTTCGGATCATACGCGCTTCTCATCTTCCTCCTCGTCATCCACAGCGGCTTCTTCGAATACAACCTCGTCGACCACCTCCGCGTCGCGAAACTACCAAAGTAGCAGCAACACCAGTAGCACAAGCAATCATTCCTTGCAGACGGACAGGCACGGAAAATCGCAATCAAACGCGCCGTCCGCTATGTCGTCACAGCAAAGTGGTGGTCAAGGAGCTGGAAAGACAGCTACCAAAATGTCAATTGATCATCAGGCGACACTCGATAAAGGTCTCAAGATGAAGATAAAGCGCACGAAACCAGGCACGAAGACTTCGGAAGCCAAACACGAGATAGTTAAGGCTGAACAAAACGGCACATCGGCGAGCGTGGAAGACAACAGTATTTCGTCAAATAACTCGTCATCGTCCTCGTCGTCGTCGAGCGGGAAGAACAAGCACAGTCAGAACAATTCTGCACCGGTGCAGCCGGTTCAACCCGCCCCGCAGCCTACAAAACGCGGAAGTAGTGGTCATCGCCGCGACAAGACGCGAGAAAAAACGCCACATTCACGCGACAAATCCGACCATGGAAGCAGCAGTGGCGGGGGTGGCGGTGGAAGTTCCAATAATGGCAGCAGTAATAGCAGCAACAGTTCCTCCAGTTCAAATAATGCAAATAACGCTTCGCAAAATGATCGAGCGTCCAACTCGTGCAATTGCACGCACGATATGCAAGTCAATGGCTCGCAAGCACCTTGCACAAATGTTTCTTGTGTCCGCAGCAGGACACCTACCGGACCAGTAGACTCGGCCAATAGCAACTCATTGTCTCAAAGAATCTCTGGACCGACTGCTGGCAATCAGCAGACTAGTGGCACCAGCGGGAACACGCCAGGCGCCAACTCGTCGTCGTCGTCGAATCCCAACTCGTCCAGCCACAGTGCGGTTGGGAACAATTCGTCGAATCACTTTTCGAATAACAACAGTTCGTCAAATGTTCAATCGTCAAGTAGTGGCACGCCCAATGCTCCGGGTCCGCCAAAGGATAAAATGTCGTCGTCTAATGCGAATAGTAGCGGAGGCGGTAGTGGCGGTCATCATCAACAATCGCAACCACAACAGTCTTCGACAGCACAGGTCTCAAATTCCGCATCGTCGTCATCATCATCCTCCACATCCTCCTCCATGTCGAACCACCAGCAGCAGTCGGGTCAAACCCACAACTCTTCGTCGGCAGTTCACAACAGCAACAGTCAAATAAGCTCGAGCGGCGGTTCTGGGATGCCGCAGCAGTCAATATCGGCCACGGTGCATCACACGATTTCGATGTCGTCGAATTGTGACGATCGAAGCTGTAGCCCGCCACCGAAAAAGGCAAAATGTGATCCCAAAGACATGATCGACATTTGTGTCGGCACGTCAGTTGGCACGATCACCGAGCCGGATTGTCTGGGACCCTGCGAACCCGGCACGTCCGTCACGCTCGAGGGGATTGTGTGGCACGAGACGGAGGGTGGCGTTCTTGTGGTAAATGTTACTTGGCGCGGTAAGACGTATGTGGGCACCCTGTTGGATTGCACGCGACATGACTGGGCACCGCCAAGGTAACATTTAGCTTCAACCGACTCATGCGGAACTGTAGTTATCATGTGTCCCCAATTTCAGATTCTGTGATTCTCCTACTGAGGAATTGGACTCGCGAACCCCCAAGGGTCGCGGAAAGCGCGGACGCGGTGCTGCACTGACGCCGGATTTGAGCAATTTCACGGAAACCCGAAGCTCTGTGAGTCATGAGTAACTTTTCACAAGACAATTGAAGACTGCGTTTAGCCCTGACGCTTGACAGAAACATTTCTAATCATTTCCCTCTTTCAGGTACATTCCAAATTGCGGAATGGCGCAAAAGGACGCGGTGGACGAACGGTCACAACAACTGGGACGGCCACGAGCACAACAACGACCAGTTCAACGACGACAACGGCCACATCGTCCACGACGAGTGTGTCGTCCAGCAATTCGAGTAGCACAAACAGCTCGAATACGCCCTCGACATCGCCCACAGCTTTTCTACCTCCACGTCCCGAAAAGCGTAAATCAAAAGACGAGAGCCCGTCGCCGGTGAAT
The DNA here is from genome assembly GCA_949715475.1 of Microchrysa polita. Classification (NCBI taxonomy): domain Eukaryota; kingdom Metazoa; phylum Arthropoda; class Insecta; order Diptera; family Stratiomyidae; genus Microchrysa; species Microchrysa polita. The sequence continues at coordinate 24,717,285 of OX454420.1, read as the reverse complement.
GGAGAATCGGCGGTAACAGCCGCTGCTCCATCGTCATCGTCGACTCAGTCAAGTTCCGGACAAACACAAAGTCTGGTGAATCCAGTGACCGGGCTGAATGTTCAAATCACCACGAAAAAGTGCAAGACTGCATCGCCATGTGCGATCTCTCCCGTGCTGTTGGAGTGTCCTGAACAGGATTGCAGCAAGAAGTACAAACATGCGAACGGGCTTCGATATCATCAGAGTCATGCCCACGGTTCGGGTTCAATGGATGAGGATTCGTTGCAGCTACCCGAATCGCCTCGTATTGCCCCGCCAACTACACCATCGCCCGCGCCGGCGACCACTCCTCAGCCACAAATTCCTACTTCGAATACAACTGTTGCACAAGTGGCTTCGCCAACGGTCGCCTCGCCCAGTTTTCTGACGACGCCAATTCCTTCCACACAGTCGCAGCCATCGACGGTGACGGGCGGCACGCCAGCGACCGGGGCAACGGGTGGATTGTTGACAGCAATACCACAATCGGTGGCATCGTCTTTGCCACCGACCAGTACAGGAACTAGCGTGGCAATTGCCGGTCAAATTCCCCAACATACAGTGGCGGGTGGAAGTATAACTTCGGGCATATCCGGCCAAGCGTTGTCGCAGCATCAGCAACAGCATCCAATGCACGTGAGTGGTGTGCCGGGAAGCGGAGGACTTTTGTCAAGCAATAATCAAAGCATTCCGGAAGCGGGTCAGCCCCTATTGACTCAGCAACAACAACAACAACAGCAGTCACAAGCTCAGCAGCAGCAGCAGCCGCCTCAAGTTATGGTAGCGAATGCTCCCCCGCGAGTTGATGGTCCACGTAAGTCACACTCATTGTTTGCCGTCTGTTATGCCCGCGGGCATCTAACGGTTTTATTATCTTTTGAACCTTAGTGAAACCCAGTGTACTTCGGTTCGGTTCGCCCTCGGACAATTTATCGAATAATCAAAATTTACTTCCTGGTCAAGGTCCGCCTCGTCCGACACCGACTGTCGCATCGATGCCCCCAAGTTCGGGTCCACCAAACGCCCAGGATGGTGTAGGTCATCAACCACCGTATAGTCAATCACCCGCCTCGATTCAACAAGGTACGCTACTCAAAACGCAAGTTTCAAGTTCTAGGACTGAATGTTTTGGTCCCCCTCCCCTTTTCAGGTTTATCAAACAATAAACCCCAAAGTTACGGCAAGCAGAAGAAGAATCGATCGAAATCACCCGTTCTCGGCGAATATGACAATTCAACGTCACGTGATAATGTGCAAAGTCCCGCCTACAGTGACATTTCGGACGATTCAACGCCAGTCGTTGATACCGAGATGACGGGTAAGCAATCACGAAATTTTATCGCATTCAATCGATTTTACGAATCTTTTCTCGAATTTCCAGACAAATCTCAACCTCCCAAACATCCGGACGTCAAGAAAGTTCCCGAAGGTGCACCGCCACCAATTGCCGGTCTCGGTGGCTATGGCATGTATCCGTTCTATCCGCAACAACAATATATGGTGCCGCCCGAACATCAAGGCCCCAAACAGCCTGTTTCACAATCCACCATGCCACCAGCATCGCCTGCCGACTATAACAAGTCCAAAGATCCACCGTTGGATTTAATGACGAAGCCTGCACAACCGCCGAATGAGCCCGCGTCAAAAGAATCAAATGTACCTCCACAAGGTCCGGCCGGTCCGGGACCACAAAATCCGAACAAACCCATACCGCAGTTCTATCCGTACAAGTATGATTCTGAAACGCAAACACGAGTTTTTACATATTGACGATTTGTGCTTTTCTTTTTACAGTTACATGACCTATCAATACAATTTGGAACCGAGCTACGGTCCCATCTCCATGGTGTCGGAAGACAATAAACTCAGTTCGATATCGAACGCGCCGCATTCCATTAAAGAAGAACGCAACAAGGAGAGTCCCAGTCCAAATGAACATGGCAAGATGCCGGGACAGGTAAGGAGACGAAACTGAATGGACGAAGACAAGAAGTGTCTCTGATTTGATTTTTTTTTTGTATATTTGTACAGATGATGCCGTCAAAGTTGATGAAAACCGAGCCATCGGTTAAGGAAATCAAAACGGAGCCGAGCGGTCATCCGATGCATCCAAAAGAGCCACCAGTTCAGTCAATTGGTCCGTATCCTGGCATGTACCAGAGGCATCCGGTTGGCGTGCCGCCACAACCGTCACATTTGTCGCGGGAAGAGGATATGAGGCGGTAAGTATTTTGATAATTTACTTTAGAAAGATTACGCCATACTCAAAGTTCCAGTACTTGGTAAAGTGCTGGGAGGGATGCTTGTCCGGAGGATGAAGGAAAGAGATGTGAGACAAGCAGTATGGATTTCGTGCTGGCAGATGTACTGATGATGCTCTTTATCAGGGAGTCAGTATCACGCAGCTCGTCTCAATACGTTCTTGGGCTTTTTATTGACTTCAAGGGGGCCTTTTATAATTTGCCGTGGGATGCGATCCCGCGCAAGCTCGAAGCAGTTGGCTGTCCGCAATCTTTGAAAGAGCTACTTCCCCTAAGAGAGTCCTTTGTTTTCGGGGCCTAGGACGTGGTGCGCAAAAGTGCATCGCGTGGCTGTCCACAGGGCTCCATCCTAGGCTCATTCGTTTAGTTGCTTAAGTCACTCGACCGACTGTGCAAGTGTTGCGCCTATGCCGATGATTTACTCATCTTTTTTGAAGGTAACTCGCGTGCTGTGCTAGAGCGTCTGGGATCGTCATACATGGACGTTGAGAATCAGGAATGGGAGTTGAAGGCTCGTCCTCTAAGACTGGGACGATGTTGCTCAGGGGCAGCTTCAACCACAGTCACCCTCAAGTGGTAAGAATGGGGAAAGTTAGACTCAAGTACGAGGCGGTCCAGGTTAAGTACTTGGACATAAACTATGGTGGTGAGGATGAACTTTATGTTCCACTTCACAGCTGTTACCGAAAAAACAGGCGTCGTTAGGAAGGATTGGGGTCTCGGTAGGGGCGCAATCCAGAGGTTCTACGAATCCTTGTTTGTTGGCTGTGCAGCATATGGATTACGGTCTTACCATGGGTAATAGGGAACGCTGTGAAACGTGTACCGCTGACTTAATGTCTCCGGGTATGTAAGACGGTATCTACCATGGCTCTGCAGGTCCTGATGGGTGCACTCCCTCTGGACTTGGAGTCATGACATGGAACGGCGTTTTACATACGAAGAGGTCTCGCGTTACCCCCTAGTAGCTTGTTATGCCCCGAGAGTGTCTATGAGAGATCCCGGCGAGAAATCACTGGACTCCTAGAGGAGCGTGTCCTATCTAGATGGCAATCTAGGTGGGAAACAGCGTCCCATGGGAGAACTGCCTACGAGTACATTAGGCAGGTTACTAACGTGAGAGGAAATGCTGACTTATACTTCAATCTAAGTCTAGGATTCCTCATCACTGGTCACGGATCGCTTAAAGCATGGCTTCATACGTGCAATTTAGCTGATGGTACCTTATGTCCCATCTGCATGTACTATGTCATTGTCCGGAATCTTGACACAATCGGCGCCACTATTCAGGATGGTTCTTAAATGTCTCTCGTTGTCCCTTCAGACGTGAATATGTCCTGGCTCTAAATGCCTTCGCTAAGGAGGCATTTAGTCGCTGCTACAGGCGGTTGCATCCGGTTGTTGTACAAAAGTCCAGCTCTGGTCTGTCTGGCATTGCCGCTGGCGATGTCATTGTTTAGGTTGGCTGATACTGTTTGGCTTTATTTCAAATAGTTAAGCCACCAGTCCTACGTGGGTGTGCAAGGTGCCCACACTGCAGCAGCAGATGGCACCCACGCCACAATCCATTTTTGCAGTTGATGTCCATTTAATTTTGAGAGCGAGAAAGGCGGTATGTATTTTGGCTTTTTTAGTAAACAGCATCAGTTTTGTCTTCCCCTGGGTTACGCACATGCTTGTGGCACATTTGCTGACCAAACCAAGGGCTCTTTCCATGATCTGACTGATCACGGAGACACATTTCTGATACTACGGTCGCTACATCATCCGCATATGCGACCACCTTAATCCTCTCCCTGTCAAGCCTCGTTAGGATTTTGTTAGTTACTACCAGCCACAGTAGTGGAGAGATGACACCACCCTGAGGTGTCCATTTGCACACAAATTTATTCAGATGACTGCTTCCTAAGTCACCATGGATTACTCTGGTCGTTAGTATTGTCACTATCCACGACCCAAGACCTGGTATTCAAGACTGTGTTCGGTGATACGGACCACCATGTGGAGAGCCGTTTCTGTGGACTTTCCTTTCACGTATGCGTGCTGTCACTTCGAAAGTGCTGAGTTTTCAAGACTTGGTCGGATGTGTAAGTCTATAAAGCGCTCTAAACTTTTGAGTACGAAGGAAACGGAAATCAGCCTAAAATCCTTCGCAATCTCATCGGTATGAAAACGACTCGAATCATCGCCACGACTTGGGGACGTGGTTGAGTAGCAGAAGACTTCTGAAAAGTATCACCGCCGTGGAACTACCAGATCCTGCGTTTTATGAAGTATAATCGGTAGTATGCCATCTGGTCCTGGAGATTTATAAGGGGAGAAGCTGTTGATTGCCCAGGTAGTCTTCTCCTCAGCAATAATGGAGAAAACGAAGTCATTCTGCCGTTCACCTCCATTACGCAATCGTGGGCTCTGCGTGCAAGTGCTCTTGCATCCAGGGAAATCGTATTCATTAGAAGATCAATAGATTTGCCAGTTGATACTGCCCAAGTGCAGAGGATCTTTTATTAAGGACGGATACGACCCTGCTTTGGACAAAATGTTACTGATTCTAGCTGAGACTTTGACGTTGTCCAATGATTGGTGGAGATCGTCCCAAGCTTGGACCTTTGCGGATCTAATAGATTTTTTGTAAATGTTCAGGCATACCTTGTATGCCTGCCAGGTCTTAGCTTGCTACAAATGTTTAATATACCCCGAGCTAGCTTCCGTAATTTAGAAAGGTCCATGTACCACCATAGGGAGAACTTTCTTACTCCTTTTCACTGGACAACGAACCCTTGAACGCTACTTCCAAGGATTTTTCCAATGACTTTACCTCCTTATCCAGCTCCTACACGGAGCTGACCTAGGGATTTGGCGCAGTATTTGCTTAAATTAAATTTGCTTATTTTATTTATTTCCAGATTCTACATGTACTCGGATCAGCGACGACAAAACCTTCCCAACGCACCTCCATCAAACGTTCCACCTGTCACCATCAAAGAAGAACCGCCATCTCCCTCTCAACCTCCCATGCAACACTCGGCCGCCAGCATCTCTCAAGGACAACCAATGTCGCAAATGTCACAGCCACCCCAAAACCCGTCATCGCAATCCTCCCAACAACAGAGCGCATCGCAACAGAAGAGTGTCAAGTCTAGTCTTTCCAGTTCGTCGTCATCCTCCTCCTCGTCGGGCCAGAAGGCCACAAATCTCGTGAAAGACACAAAAGACGACAAAGACGTGAAAATCAAACAGGAGGGTCAAAAACCAACAATGGAAACACAAGGACCACCACCGCCACCAACATCTCAGTATTTCCTTCCGCAATATTTGTCCAACTACACTTTCGACCCGGGCCACCCGATGTATCGAAACGTGCTAATGTCCACGTCGCCATACAATGCACCACCCTATCATCATTTGCCAATGGCGCGATTTCATGCACCCGAGGACCTATCGCGCAATACCGGACCCAAAGCTTTAGATGTTTTGCAGCAGGCTGCCAATATGCAGTATTATGGAAGTCATAAAATTCACGAGCTAAGCGAGCGCGCGCTAAAGAGTCCGAATAGTGCATCAAAAGTGAGCGTATCTAGTCCGAACGTTTCACAACAAAATGTATCAAATACTGTGAGCGGATCGAATATTGGCCCGGGCGGACCGGGTGGCATGATGCAACCGTCCGGTCCACCGGGTGGACCGTTAAATTTGCAACCGCCAACGGGTGCAATGCCACCCGGTATGGGACATGGCGGGGGTGTTGGTGGGATCGGTGGACCCAAAACGGTGGATGGTAAGCCCGGCACAGATCCGTCGAATAAAGCAGGAATAGGGGGCGGCGCGAATGATAGTCGTAGTCCGCCGCCCCAACGTCATGTACACACGCACCACCATACACATGTTGGACTTGGCTATCCAATGTATACAGCACCCTATGGAGGTAAGGTAAATTTGATCTAAATGTGTTTGCGGTTAATGTTAACTAATGGGATAATTTCAGCCGCTGTACTAGCCAGCCAACAAGCCGCCGCTGTAGCTGTGATAAATCCATTTCCTCCCGGACCGACTAAGTGAGAACAACTGAATGATAAGAATTCATACATGAAGTGACGATAAGCGTGATATTAAACAAAAGAAGAACGGAGAGAAAAAGCAGGAAGGAAACGAGAGAAATTCTATTTTAATAAGTGCGTTCTGCCAAGCAACATTTCTAGATTAAAGCACGTTTAATCTAAACCGAAGCTTAAGAAAACTTATCAAATTTATAGTATATGAATGTATCTAATATATATACGATATATATTCAAACAAGTAGAGCAGAAAACATGCTGACATGGAATGCCGAATGCCAGGCAAAAATGTCACGTGCTAACCAGAAAACAGTTGGCTCTCCGCGTGCTGTTTATACATTGATTGTCGTCACGATGTGTAGAGCAAAAGGAGTGCTCCTGAAACTACAATGCAAACATTTTATTTGTTTTTCCTGTTATTATACTTTTGCGAGAACAGAATGTTCACGAAGTGTCGTCATCGTGTTGGAGATGCGGCCAAGTAAAACGCTTCTTTTTCATAAATCGTAGACGATAGCCAGACGTATGCATAAATATAGAAAGGAACAAGATGAAGAGAGATGGAAAAAATATTTAGTAAGTAAAAGACTGAAAAATTTTCATAAAAAAAATTCACTGTCGACGCAGGGTTATGGAAGAATTTTCGAAATGAAGAAAGTGCTGAAATTGACAGCAACATGTTGAACGGATTAGAAGGGTAAACATGAATTTCACACATGTAGTAGAGAAATTATTTTCTTTTTAATTGGGCTATGCTATTGAGACAGACTTTATTTTATTTTTTTTACGTGATGGAAAGTTTTCTTCACTTTTATTGCAAAATAATTTATTTGAAAACAATTTTGTAACTTTCACGTAAATTCTTTTATTCTGCGATGAGAAAAGTAATAGTAGTACGACTGGTTGTAGTAGGCATGCAGTTTTCGTGTTGAAATGAAAGTTTTGTGGTTAGTTCTTAGTGGTCTGTTGGTTGTTTTGTTTGACTGACTGCGATGGGCTATTGAGTTCATACGATGTTGATAGTGTTTAGCACAGACAAATCAACCTTCCCTTCATGCATCGAATCTTCGAGGCTTTTGCTTGGGTTCTTGCCAGGAAGGTGAGCTCTTGGTCGTTGTTGTCGTGGAACCCTATGATTACTATGATCGTAATAGTATGATTCTCATTCTGTGGTTCCCTCGAATTCTTAGTTCCAAGTCTCACGGGGACTATAATGGAAACAATAAGATCGTGCAAGGCACAAAAAGCCGTGTGGTTGCGGTTGTGTATGTATAGGAATTCTTTTTTCACCTCACACCAGTAAATATCACATTATTCGCACTCGATTCTCTAGTGGCTCTGTATGTATCTGTCTCGCGAAAGACTCATCTGACATTGGATATAAATTCGGGTCATTTCTACTGTAGCTACCGGCCAGTGAATGGTCCGAGTCAAGACAGAATTACTTCGCAAGAGCGACTTCGGTTACTTTGTTCGATTTGCCTCGATGTAAGCGCGTATTTTAAACTCAGACGCTCTGGAAGAGATGTCCAGCGCTGAAGAGATGTCCAGCTTGAAACGATGCAAATTTTGCGGGTAATCGCAATAGAATATTGGATCACCTCATCCTGTTTCCGTTTGGCCCACATATATCAGGAATAAGGCAGTTTGTCCCAGTTAAGGTCTGGCGTCATCGCTTTTGTCCCTGTGTCGTCGTTTCCTGGCTGTCTCCTCCATGCCTCTCCGTTTTTCGAAAACCTAAGGTAATATGTCGTGACGGCCACAATCAACCAGAATTTCGATTCCAATCCTATATGTGACAATGTTGACAGCGAGAGGATGTGTATGAGAATTTGTTCGATACGAGAATGATTATAATGCGCATCTCCAGTAAACCCAAAACTTTTGCTGGATATGCTCAGGGGAATACACCAAATCAGTGAGTCATACAATAAGGTTGTTTTTGTTGTACAGCGATTTAATTTGAAGGGGATTTTGGCAGCTCTCAGCCGTTTAACGTTTAACAACGGGTAGCTCCGGGACGATTTACACCGAAGAACCGGCTGCCGTAGAAGCATTTTTTTTTATAAAGACATCCATGGTCACAGTGGGATTCGAACCAACTCTCCGGCAATTCAGAGGTAGAGTCTCTTCTCTACCCACTAAGCCACCGAATGCCTATAGCCTATACAATCACTGTGGCGAACTCCGAACTCTTCATTGCACACTATTTGCAGTCAATGGCGACGAGCTGCTTGGATTGGTGTTGCCAATTGTCGACGGTAATTTCTCAGCTTAAGGTAAACACTATATTCACCGAGCGAAAAACTTGCATCTATGTCTCCCATGAAAAATGATTGTCTGATTAATTGTCTATGACACCTTTTCCCTGTGAAATAAAGTGCACTTGCATTGTTTTCGCTGGCGAATGCAAAAAACCGGTGCAGAGACTGTCGTATGAAGTGAATACCACCATGCGAATTCGATTTCAAAAACATCATCATCATCACTTTTACAGTATTTGTATGTATTTCACGTGAAATGCCGATGTTAGTACCTACTCTTAAAGTATGTGTTCACCGGGCGAGACACTTGCATTTATGTCTCCGGGAAAATGTGGCGTGGAGACTTGCCTTTTATTCAACCAATTCAAGATAAACCTGCAATCCGCTGTCTGATTTATGATCAATTGCACCTTTCTCCAGCGAAATGAAATGTAACTGCATTGTTTTCGCGTACGAACTGGCACTGGGGAAAAACTTGTGTGAAATGACTACGACCATTCGAATTTAATTTCACGACCATCTATGAATTTCACGTGAAATGGCGATGTTCTTGTTCTTTTAGCGGCGTGCAGCAGCTGTGCATATTGGTGGATCTGTTTTATGATTCGACGTCGTCCTCGCCTCTATTATCAAGGGACAAGAATGCTGCAGCTGCGATAGGGCTTTCCCCACAGTGATAGAGGTGTAAGGTCAGCGGGCACAGTTGAGCATTGAAACAAATTGGCTACATCATGAGATTAACACTCTTCTGGGTCACTGGTCATATGGGCATCACAGGGAACGAACAGGCGGATGCATCCCAGTTCTGCGGACCAGAACCCTTTTGTAGCATCTCTACATGTATAGTGCAAGGACTAATCAAAGATTAGGAACAATTTAAGGCATCTGAGCACTGGGACAAACTACCTGGGCGCAGGCAATCCAAACAGTTCATAGCAGGATACTCCCATAAAAGAACGGATGAGCTGCTTCAGCTAAGCAGAAATAAAGTACGTATCATATGTGGGATTCTTACACGCCACTCATGCCTGTGATCACATCTGCGCACAATGAGGCTCTTAAAAGACGCGAGCTGTCGATTCTGTGGAGAAGATGACGAGACCTAAATCCACGTCCTATGCGAGTGTTGTGCTCTGGCCCAACGCTGCTGGATAAAATTTGGAGTGGCCTATCCGGACACGGACGACTTCGACGTCAATTAGCATCCTCAACTCCTTTCTTAGCACGATCAACCTTGATCGTCAGGCATAGTCCTGCCCAACTGCGACTAGGGCGATAGTACAAAAGACTGGATTGGATTCAGTGCTGCGAACCCCTTCGGGTTCACGCCCCCACAATCTAATCTAATCTACATCATGAGGCGCGCGAGCACAATTCGAACAGATGGTTTGAATGTCCGGATTTATTCGTGATAGGTATGAATATAGGAGCAAACAAAAGACCAAACGAAGTTGAGCTAATGTTGCCCTGGTGGCTGGCGGGAGCCCCATCTCTTCAGCCGGAATAGATGGTCGCAGCACTAAGAGGACTCTATTCACACCTAGACTCGAGATAGACCCATCCACTTCCACAGTGTAAATCGCTACGATGGTGACTCTGTATGTTTCATCGACATCATGGAATCAAGATGTACACGCCTAATATTTTTGGATTATGCACCCTAGGAACTTTGTTTTTTGCCAATAAACACATCAGCTTTCCACTTGTAGTCGCTCGACCAGGTGTTAAGAAAATTCGCAGAGGATTTAGTCGCAGAAAGAATCCGATTTTTACGGTCAAAAAATGCTTCAGTGGTTCACCTATTTTGATCTTCCTAAACTTTGAACCCTTGCTTCGAAATTCGGTGAAGGATTGTCGACCAGCTAGGTAGTTAGCAATGCAGTGTAACTATTGATCAGGAATGCAACCTGCGCCTGCCACGCTTGCCTTACGGAGCCAACGGTCAAAACCTTCCTCCCTTAAAGGGAACAGCAGTTTATCCGACTAATAGCTGGAAGGGTATTCTCCGCCGGGATGCCTCCCTTTGGAACCCCATCTTGGAATGAGGCTTTAGCTGGTCGACTTGTCTAGCACCACAGACCACCTCGAAGCCTACACCTTGATGAGGTTGTTGTAGATACATTTCCGAATGCAACTCAAGACAAAAATGCCTTGAACTTCAACAAACCCGTGCAGAGTTGAAGGCAATCATGTGCCTCGTACTGAACACGGGTTTGTAAATAGGGGCAGCATGCAGTAACGAGTATGTTGGACTTGTGCCGACTAAACCTGAACATCTTTTTCCTCACCGCTATATCCAGCGGGCTAATGACGTCTCTCAGTTGGATATCTGGAACACTTGAAAAGCATATGATTTGTATGATTTACGGCATCTCCCTTGCATCTGCAACCTTCTAACGGATTTTCCAACTTAAAGCTCTGGAAATATTGCCGGTATTCTCCGTGGCCCGTTAGGAACTAAGTCATAAAAGATATCATTTTCCCGTGTTTTAGGCTTAGCTACTAAGTTACCACCCTCGACATTAGTTGTATACATTCTACACAATTAATGCGACACACTATGTGTATGACAAGCCGCTTTCGAACAATAGTGTATGGCGCCCCGCATTTCTCATCAGATGTCTCAAACAAGTTGTTTGAACTTTGATATATCCACTGTACAAAAACAATGTTTTCTGGCAGTTGTATTGTTTGGCCTCCTGTGCTCCCGAGTCATGTACGGGTAGATCTTGGCATGACTGACCTCCTCCCATATATTACGGGAGGTTAGTTATTAATAGGCCGAGCACGATTGCGGTGATCCTTGGTGGGGAGGTTCACCATCAGCAAATCGTGTGAGCTTCGGAGCTGGTGGCTTCGCATAACCCGAGCCTCGAAGGGGCTAGTTAGGGAGAACGATCTTGGTGGAAAATGCCTACGCGCCTATATCTAACTACATAGTTTGTGGATTGAAGACCACACGCCCCAAATCGCATTGCTGACTAGTAAAGTGAAGGGGCCGGCCGGATGTGAAAAGCAGCACTACTTGACAGTTTCAACGATCCTGAGACACGCACGTCTGAATGTTAACGTGAGGCTTAACCAATAGGGGACCGAAGGGGGATCACACCTGCTATAGAGAAGTCTAGCGAATAGTGTACCTGGGGATGGGTGTGCCCAGATGACCATGGTCATTGCCCATCAAGGTGTTGGACTCGAGGTGGCTGGAGGTTGTTACCCAAGTCAACCAGCTAGTGTTGCAACCCCGGGGTTGGGTCTCTGAAGATGAGTGCATTCGCTGGATGAAGAAATCTCCATTTGACAATAAGACCTTGTCAATAAAATGCTGAAAGTCGTAAACTATCGAGGGACCGGGAGATAAGGGCATAAAGCCTAGGTGCTCCCCTGACGGTATACCCGTAGATGGTAAACTTGTATTGTTTGGCATCATTCTCGCTAGTTACGTGCCTGTGTAACTATTGTTGACAACCAAGTTGCATGGGGCATAAGTGCGCTAACAGGAGTTTAACGACCGAAGTGCGTTCCTTTATTCACTCGTAGTCGTAGCTGTACTGTGATAAATTGGGAGATCTGAGCTGAGGTGACTAGATAGGGGATGTGAGAATAGGCGTTGAATCAAATAATGAATAACACAAAGTGATGCAACAAACATACGAAACATTTGAAAAGGAAAAGATTACGTTTTGCTATACAACTTTGACGTTTTGCCTTCTCATCTGCCTTACCTTGCTATACCGCTCCATGTCATCGCGTTGCTAGGTCCGCGGTGTGGGCACTTTGCCGATTCTGGCGGTAATGTCTCAGTCAATTTCTACATGCAGATTTGTTTTGAATCGAGTCATTGCGCCGAGCCAAAGCGATGTTGACTGTTGCTGTTCTGTTTCATAAACCTCCCATTTATAGGGCTACAATTTCTAGTTTAAATTCTCATCTGTCTCTTACGTCGAATGATTATCCTAATAGTTTCTAATAAGATTTCACATCAAATCTAGATTTGTTCGAAAAATTTATTGTAAATTTCAATTTTGTTTTCACGAATACGTATCTGTCTCCTAGAGGTAGAGTTGTACAATTCATGTGAATCAAACTTAACACACTACGCATCTCTCTCTTAGTACCATTTTTACTATTGTATATGTATAATATGTTTTGTATTATTTGTTTTTAGAAGGATATGTTTTCTAATCAATTTTTATGTATTATGTTTTGTATGATACTACCTAATAGTACACACTGTGCGTAGAAATTTATGTGTATATTGGGATCGAAATGGTATATGATGATAATAAAACTAAAAATAAAATGTGTTTTAAGAAACACATGAGAATATTAATCAGTTCTTTTTCTTAACTAGATATGAATGTTCATATGTGTAAGTCAAAGCATAAATTATTACAAAATCCAAGAAAATATAATTAAAAACAAAATATAAAGAATATATTGAAAAAGAGAACAAAATGATTATACATATAAGAGAAAAACATAAAAAAAGTAAACACAGAAACACAACTGACTGTAATTACAATTTCATACTATATAAGGCTAAAACAAAATTATATTTAGAAATTTAGAAATAATTAAATGATAGCTACTTTAGTTAATAAGTATAAAAAAAAACCTAAAAACAAGCAAAAAATTAAAAAATACAAATAAAACCATTAAAAATTCTTCAAGATGTGGTAAATATTCTATAAAATAAATAAAAAAAGCAAAGTAAAATATTTAAGTCGGGAAAAAAATTATGATGATGATAATGTAATTAATGTAAGCAACTATTAAAATTAAATTGACATAATATTATAAATATGTAACTTACTATGTAGTTATATATATAGAGATACATTTTGAATCGTGCGATTATAATTATACTTATATAGAAATCATAAAAAGAAAAACAGAAATGCAAAATGAGTAAACCATATTCATAATAATATTATTGTATGTAGACATATTTAAATAAACAATTGAATAATGAATAATGATTCATGCAAGTGAGAATGAGGATGCCGAACAAGGAATATATAATGAGATCCCCCGCGTAGGTGTATTGTAACGAGTAAAATACACGATAAGAGTAAATATTATATTATATATATAAATATTCACAAGAAAAAAGGATGAAAAATAAAATAAATACAATTTTAACTCTTATATAAATATATATTATACTATACATATAAAAATGTAATGTAGTTTATTATTAATTATTATAATAATATAAATTTAATTTAGTTACATTTTTTTCGTCACTTTATTATTATAGTAATTATATTTTCTATATATAATTCATGTAAATATTTAAAATGGTAAAATTATAAAAAGATATATACATACATAAATGAAGAAAAAAAAAACAAAAGTAAATAAACACATAAAATAATAAATATATGATTAGTAAGATAAACGATTTTTTATTTAAATTTTTCAGCATCTTGGAATGTCGTTTTTCAGTGATTGAAAGGCTCTACACTCTACAGTACGTCTATATAGGTTAATTAGGCCAATACAACTCGGCATTAACCTCGAAATAAATGGATTACTACCGTTCTTTTTCTTATCTGTGTTAGATCAATTCTGGCTTGCAACCCTGAGGACCGATGCTGAGACTATAGCACTGTCGATTTCATTTTTATAGTGTGACATTCGTGTGATCATCCAATAAATTGTTCAGCGTAGTTTTATAGAAGGATGAACTTTGTGATTTTTTAAAGAATTGACACTTATCAAGTGCTCTGGAACACCACGTTTCTTGAATTGAATTCATTGAAATGTTGCATGAAACCAACATTTCCTCACTCATTCTTAACTTATGAATCAATTAAGATAATCTCAGCCCAGAAACTGGCTGCATTTTATTGATGAACGTGTGAATTTAATTAACTTCAACTGATTGACATATAAAGAAGAAGGTGCATTGCAGAGGAGTGTTGAGCATTTCGATAGAAGCAACCAGGCCTGTAGAGAGGGTGGGGGGAATGGGGTGATTCCCCCCGGGCCCGTGATTCCAAAGGGGGCCCGATTTTGGACACAAAAGTTGTGCTTTAGTGTTTTCTTACACACAAATTTCTATTTTGAGGTCCTTAACTAAGAAACCTTATTAGAACTGTATGTAGCATTTAGTATACACATTCTGCACTAGGCTTGTGGCCCCAAGTTTATTATTGAATTGTTAGGACTAGAGCCCGAATCATCATATTCAATCAACAATTCAACATGATCGTTTCTTTACTAAATGTCTAAATTCAATCTGGCCTCGCATTTTGAAAGTGCATGTATAACTTTTTAGAAAATTCGTCTTCTTCATCCACTAACGTTTTAAAAAAAAATTGTGTTCAAAGTAAAAATAGGAGTGACATTTTTTTCTAGGGCGATCATTTTGTGTACGTCTGCGCTGCACCGAAATTTTGGTCACTTAAATTCAGCGCCCGCTTTAAGAGGGGGCAAGCCGGGCGGTCGCCCAGGGCGCCACATACTAGGTGCTGCATTTAGAATGCTAAAAGGCTAAGTAAGAGCTGCGTAAATTTTAAGTCTGTGATGCTAGCACCCGCCCTACTTTCAAAAAAACAAAGTGCGACTATTCGCTCAGTTATGTGCTAATTTAGTTATTCTTTAAAAAAAACACTAATTTCAGAATTACTCGTATGTACTAATTTCGTCCTCCAATTGAAAATTTAGTTCCTCTTCCTTTTCACCAGAATGAAGGACCTTGCATGATTTCCAATTTTTGCCGAGTAGAAGGGCTACCTGATCTTCGAATATAGGACGAAATTATAGCACGTACAATTTTATTAGGCACGTTTTATTGTGTTTATCCTGTGCAGGTTTGGGTAGAACTTCATATAAAAAAAATAGGTGTGTTTTTTTGGTTATCCCGTGTAGGTTTGGGTAACGAAACTTCATATAAAAAAAATGACAGGTGGATCAGCTGGCATTTTTTTTATATGGAGTTTTGCTACCCAAACCTGCACGGGATAACCAAAAAAACACACCTAATGACACTTATCCAGGTAAAGTTCACGCGTGCTACCATACACGGGATAGAGCTCAAATGTAGATGGCGGACGCATAGGGAATTTGTTTTTTCAAACCAAATGTGAGAGTTTTTCTCACACGAGAAAAGATTTTGCAAAGAAATAATCATCTTTTGTGTTAAAATCCACCACATCTAAAAAATAAGCCGACGAAGGTGAGTCAAAGATGCGCAAAAACTGAAAAATGTCAGCTATTTGGTCTTAACCGGGATGTTACCCGCGATCGTTTTTTTCGAGTCAGCTTTACCCGCGATGCGAAAAAAACGTCGCTAGTGTTTCATTTTTAAATGCGATTTGATTTCCGGAAGATCAGATCTAAAGTTTCTGTTTAGTCTGTTGAGTTACATAACTCCCGAGGAAATTCGTTTGAAATAAGAAATAGGGAGTCGCGTAAACGCTGACCACATAAAGGCGTTTAAAACACACTCTTCTTTTAGAAATATGTGGAAACAAAGGCATTCATTTCATCATTAATTTTTTGGAGTCATTTTCCTTTATTTTTATAGACCTTTCGCGTGAATGGATGTCTTCAGTTCATTGATTCATAGCATTGGTTTCAGCAAGGTGAGGAATCAAACCACACATAACACAAATTTGTCAGAGCTCCTAATTTGTGTTCGGGCATGCTAATATCGGAGTTTGGCTACGTTTCCTCGATATAACTAGGTCTAACCTTATTGCATTTATGAAAATAAGCCATGCACGAGATCAGGCTAATTGAAGTTTTTTGGCTGTGTAGTTTCCAAGGAATTTATGGAAGGCAAATGCAGGAAATTGGTAATGAATGCGAGCACCATTTTTTGAAACGATAATGTTGAGAGCAGAGTTTTCTAAAAATGTGTTGAGTGTTTCAGTGGAAAACAAAATGTCCCATTTATTTTCGATTTCTTACATTAAGCTTTACAAGATTTAATTTTGAAATTCCAAACAAACTCTATAAGGCCTTGCTGAACTGTGGTGAATTGCGCTTCATAATATAAATGGTAGCTAGACGTTGGTTAGAACCCCACTGTGACCATGCATTTGTGTGTTGTCTCTATAAAAATGCTCCCACGTCAGCTGGTTTCACTATGTAAATCGTTTCGGAGCAACGACCATGATCTGCCATAAGCACTAGACAAGAGGAAACAATCCTTGGAATCGATTCTACAACAACGATGTCCGTCCATACTATCTATACTATCAATTTGCCTGGTACAACACCTAAGGGGCGGCAATTTGTCCTCTTGCCCGGGGCGGCGTAAGTGATTTTAGGACACCTGCATGGGATAACCGAAAAAACACACCTAATATTTCAATGAATTCAATTCAAGAAATGTGGTGTTCCAGAGCACTTCATAAGTGTCAATTCTTAAAAAAATCACAAAGTTCATCCTTCTATAAAACTACGCTGAACAATTTATTGGATGATCACACGAATGTCACACTATAAAAATGAAATCGACAGTGCTATAGAAGATTATATGCATGTGTGTGTGTGTTGATTTCAGTCATGTGTGTTTATGTCATTCAATAAAGACTACAAAGAAGTATTTAATGGAGCATTTTTTAGGTTAACGTTTAGAGAAGTGTTATCGAAGCCTTATTGGATGTAGTCGTGAATTGATTATATAAGATTTTTATAAACTTTTCGAAAAGTGTTTTAAGGAGTTTTTATCAAATCAAAAAAATTCTATAAGCGATGTCACACGATAAACGGATTTGGTGTTACTATATGATTGCTACAGGATGAATTGCTTCTTCAAAACATACGAATTGTTACTTGGGCTGAGCCGTTGGAGAGAGCATTTCATGGAGGTACTTAACAACAACTTCAACCCATCAAGCCCACCTCCACCGAAAGCAGCAAGTCTTCCGCAAATGGCCAGAATTAATACCGGTTTACCATCCAAGCTGGAAATAATTAAGGCCCTTAAATCATTGGAAGCTGGTAAAGCCCCGGGGGCAGACGGTATCCCCATGGAACTTTTGAAAGCGGATATCAACGCTACAGCGGATATTCTTCTACCCCTGATCCAAGAGTGTTGGACAACCGAGACTCTCCCTCAAGAATGGAAGAAGGGCGTCATTGTTAAAATCCCTAAGAAAGGAAATCTCAAGGATTGCAATAATTGGCGTGGAATCTGTCTCCTCCCTGCAGTCTCTAAACTGATGGCCAAAATAATCTTGGACCGGATAAACACAAACGTGTGTGCACGGGATAAACACAATAAAACGTACCTATTATGACAAACATTTTGACAATGACAGCTGAATGAGTGACATTAAACAACTCGCTAACTATTAACGTTTGAAAATCTGGTCTTCTTCTTCTTCTTTATGGCACGATAGCCCGACGTCGGGCCTTGGCCGCCTGGATTGAAAACCTCTAATTGTCGCGGTCACGCGACCTTGTCCTCCAGTTCCGAAAGCCTAGCATCTGGTGGGCGTCCTCACATACAGAATGCTCCCATCGTGCTCTCGGTCGTCCACGCAATCTGGCTCCGTCCACTCGTTGCGCGTTCATCACCTTTTTGGGCATGCGATCGTCGTTCATCCTTTGTGCATGTCCCGCCCATTGCAATCGCTGCAATTTCACGATATTCGACACCTGTAGCTCATCATACAGCTGATACAACTCAAGGTTGTACCGGATGCGCCATTCACCTCGTTCACGAACAGCCCCGAAGATTCTTCGGAAAACCTTTCTCTCGAATGTGTCCAACAGGTGTTCAGAGTTTTGGGTTAGGGTCCATGCCTCGCAGCCATAACATAGCACAGATCGGATGATGGTTTTATACACGTGGAGCTTCGTGTTCCTGTGCACCAGCTTCGAATTCATAATTTGGAGGACCGCAAAATAACACTTATTAGCTAGTTGTATCCGTCGCTTTATCTCATCTGTTTCGTTAGCGTCCTTTGACAAACTGCAACCCAGGTAAGTGAAGTTGTCTACATACTCTATATTGAGGTCCCACTGTGATGCTTGAATTTACTGGCGTTCTAGTTTTGGTTTGCATCATGACCTTGGTTTTAGATTCGTTGATATGTAGCCCAACTTCTTTGGCGGCGTTATTGAGATTATGCAGAAGGCTTTCTGCATCACCCAATCTTTGAGACATGATGTTGATGTCGTCGGCGTACGCTACTAGTTGAGTCGACTTAATGAGAAGCGTTCCACTGCTGTCCAAATTCATGGCTCGAATTACATGCCGCAGAGCCAGGTTGAAGAGCGTCGGCGCCAGCCCGTCGCCTCGCTTGAGTCCAGTACGAGTTTCAAATAGGTCAGTGAGTCTGTTCTGAACTCTGACCTGCGAGACGGTATTAGTCATCGTCATCCTTATGAGTCCCACTAGCTTAGCCGGTATACCAAAATGCAGCAGAATGTTGCACAGTACGCTTCGATCGATCCTGTCGTATGCCTGCTTGAAGTCGACAAATATTTGGTATACGTCGATGTTATATTCCCAGCACTTCTGGAGTAAAAGCTTCACTGTAAAAAGCCGATCTGTCGTCGAACGACCAGGTCTAAAGCCGCCTTGGTACTCGCCAATGATTTCTTCTGCGTACGGATTAATTCTATTTTCTAGAATCTTAGATAAAATCTTATAAGTCGTACAAACTAATGAGATGCCTCTGTAGTTCTCACATTTAAACTTATCCCCTTTTTTGTGGATTGGGCAAATGATACTTTTACGCCAATCTCCCGGGATTATTTCGTCGTTCCATACTTCAACGATAAGTGTGTGTATAGCCTTAACAAGGCTCTCCCCAACATGCTTCAGCAGTTCAGCTGGAATCTCGTCAGCGCCCGGGGCTTTATTATGTTTTAGTGCTTGCATGGCGAGATCAACTTCTTCTTCTGTTGGGGGTTGAACGGGAGGGCCTGTTTCAGCCATCAGCTCCGGTTGTTCGGTTGAATATTGAGGAGCTCTTCAAAATGTGGGGCCCAGCGTTTATCAACGCTATCGGTGTCGCTAATGATATTGCCATCCTTATCCTTACAGAGGCTGGTCCTGGGTTGGTATCCACTTTTAATTGAACTAATCAGCTTGTACGCTTGTCTACTGTTCCTACTACCTAGTCTTTGGTTTATTTGCATCAACTGCTCGTCAAGATGCTTACGTTTCTTACGCCTAATTAACCTATTCGAAAATCGTCGAAGCTCGTCATATTTTGTTTTATTTTGGCTCTAGTTGCGCGTTCAGTCCATTGGCGATATGCCTCGTTTTTAGCATCTAATGCATTTTGACATTCTTCATCAAACCAATCATTTCGGGCTCGCCGGGCTTTGTATTCCACAACCTCCTCTGCGACCCCTTTGATGGTGTCTTCGAGTGTATCCAAGATCTCAAGGGCGCCTTTGTTGCTGATGTTATTTAGCAAGGGCGTCAGCTTCTCCTCAAGGGCAGTCGTATAAGTGACCAACAATTTGTCAACCGCAAAAATTTTTGCCGGGTTGAACCTCGAATGATGCACTGAAGAAATTCTGCACCTATAAGTCGCCTTCACCATATAGTGGCCAGAGTCAATATTTGCTCCACGATAGGACCGAACATCCATTATGCTCGATGCCCATCTCTTGCAGACAAGGACGTGGTCAATTTGGTTGACGGTATGTTGATTTGGAGATCTCCAGGTCTGCCTGTGAATGCGACGCTGCGAAAAACAGGTAGAGCTAATAACCATATTTCTGCTGGTCGCGAAGTCTATTAGTCGGCCATTGTCGTTACAGTTTACAATGAACGCCACTCCAAACTCCCTGTGGCCCGACGGTTTTCCACTTGTGAAAATTGTGTACGAATTTCGGTCATCAATCTCGCTACTAAGCCATTTTGTTTCCTGGAGTGCAACATAATGCTCAGCTTATATTTTTCGACCTGATCCAAGAGGGCCCTTAAGGCCCCTGGCCTATTCAGGGAGCGTACATTCCAGGTTCCGAAAGAGTAATCCGTTGTTCGTTTGCGATATCGTTGTTGGGTTGTATCCGTCCAATCCGAGGCTTTCATTCCAGGTTTCTTGACGTAGAATTTTTTCCAAGGATGGGTTGTCGGCCCATCGCTTAACCATGATAGTATTCGTAAAACGAAAGAGGTCCATCATGGAGAAAATCTGGTCTAAATATTCGAAAAGTTTATCCAGATGTTGAAGCCACTTTTTGATTGCATTTTCATAGTGTATGTGCATTCCATGTTCGATAAATTCAATGTTTTGTGTATAGGGGTCTTTGGTTAAATAAAACAGTACACAAAAGGATAATTTGCAAACCATTTCTTGCAATGAACGTTAAAACACTACATCCATGTTTTTAGTCGTTAAAACTGGCCACGCTTACACGCTTGTCTTGTTGTTCCATCATTTCCATATACCACACTGTTTCGTTTCTGAGTTTCAATTTTCCATGTAGTCCGTGTCGATCCACAATTATAAATGTCATTGTTGACATTTAGTGCATTTCGTTTTTCATCTGTCAGGCAGTGTTTTTGATTAGCCACATTTTTAATTGGCACTCGATAAAATTTCTTCTGCAAAATGTGCAACGTTGAGAGCGTTCAAAAAATTGCCAACTATCTTGGCGTTCAGCCCGGCAAGTTGAGTTACAACAATGAGCAGGTAAGATAATTTAAATATTCCCTAAAGTCCATAACCTCTCTGCGTGTCCTTCGCTATTCACACGAATTGATTCCACCACCATCAGGTTGTATCCAGAACAGTGAAAAATCAAACCCAACAAGGATTTGCCACAATCGTCACGCAGCTGGCGAAAGAGAGCACTGGACTGGACACTGGTAAAAATGCATCGTTGGAAACACAATGCGAAATTCGTCAGTGGATTGACTATGCCATATTGTACGTGGCGCCCGGTACGAAAGACAAACACGTTCTGCGTGTATTGCTAAAGGACCTGAATCAGTATTTGCTGACACGATCGTATTTTGTGGGATATTCACTGACCGTGGCCGATTTGGCGATATTTTATGCGATTTATGATCTAATGGTAAGACATTTTTTTACGAACCAATTGTTCCATTTACATATTTTTAATTTCGTGTCATTTTCCCCAGAAATCGCTTTCACCTATCGAAAAGGAAAACTACCTCAATCTGTCCCGATGGTTCGATCATTTACAAAAGAATGAGAAAATCTTGCAAGGAGCCGATTTAGTAAATTTCACAACAATCTTCCTGCATGGTTGGGCAACCGGAACCCATTTATAAATTGTTTGCCTGACGATGATTAACAAAAACTAAAGAAAAAGTGTTTATAGCATTTTCGTTATTTTAAGTTTATACACATTGCTCTAAACTAAATTATTTTTTATTGATAAATTTGTGTTTGCTTCAACATGTATTTCTGCAAGCCAGACGCTTTGTTAGTTGAATTTCATTGAGCAGAGTTCTCTCTTTGTGTACAATATTGTATTGTTTTTATTTTAAGCATAATTTAAAGGTAATAATTGCTCGAAAACATTTTTGTTTTTTTTATCCTTCTTACAAAAATTACAGGAAGTATTGGTCGATTAAAGTGGCAAAACGAACACCAGACTTTACCCAATTAGCGATGTGAAATGGTGTGCTGACATTAGAGACCTCAGGAAGAAATATACAATTAGGCATCCAATAGTGCATACATCCGGAGAAGTTAAGGAAAAGCAAGAGTTTTACAGTTGTTTCATCCGGTACGAACTGTAGGCTTGGAAATATATTATCGAATGCTCGATTTGTGTTTTTTCCATAGAAAGAGAGAATTGAATTGAATCCTATGTAATCAAAGGACAATAATAACTGTTGTAGCGATTCAAGAGATTGTTTTCTCGTGAGTCGAAAGGGGTTTTTATAGCTCTTGGGCGTTGTAACATCGGGTAGCTTCGGGACAGCTTACATCGACGGACTACGGGCTGCCGCAAGAGCATTTCCTAAAGACACAAACGTCCATGGTCACAGTAGAATTCGAACGCACGCTCTGACTCCTCAGAGATAGAGTGTCATCTTGTAACGATCCACTCCAGCGAGTGGCATTTCTTTTGTTGGTGTGTCAACGGATTTGAATGTCTCGTCAACACACTAACGAAGAATTGATACGACCCGATCAAATACAAGTAGTGCATACGCTTGTATGCAAAACTTGCTTGATCGGTGTCGTCATCAAAGAACTCTCCCCAGTGGCCGATATGAATCCGTCGTGTCGTAGGAGGAGTGAAAGCGTGTCACGGTAAGCGGACAACGGGACAACTCGAGGAGTCGGGTCAAGTCAACGAGGGAAGGAGGTCATGCTCGCGCGCGGTGACTGACGTTTTTTTTTGTTGTGAGGTAATACCTCCGAATTTTGTATTTTGAGTTGTGCGAGTGCTTGAGTGCCGCCGTAATTGCGATCAGTACAGTGGTGGCAAAAAAAAAGAAAATTATATTATACGCCCCAAGAGTGGAATGTGAAGGGAGGCGGGCCACCACGCGCACCGGAAGCGGTTAAGGATCACACACACCCACAGCTAAATGGATAAGTACCCGATTTCTTTGTGTTAGTGATAATATAAACTTTTCTAGATTTCCCGGTCGCCGTTCCAGGGGCGTATTTGAAATTTTAAGGAAGCCCCTCCCATTCTTGAATTTTTCTTGGCCATGGGGGCCTCACGGTCGGGATTTTTTTATAATTATTTTTGTGGGTGCAGACGGCAGCTACTCTTGATGTGGTCCCTTTTGGTTACACCAACTGACAGCGCGTAACATTTTCATTTCAGTCGCTGTCATTTCTTTCGCGTAACCTTCATATATGGTCCAGCATTCTGATCCATACATGAGTGCTGGACGTACAACCGTTTTGTACAACTTACCATTTAGCATCAGTGGCATTTTCTTATCGCAGAAAACTCCAGAGTTTTCTCGCCACGTCATCCACCCAACCTTTGTGCGATGTTTGATGTCATCATCGCATGTAACTCCGTTGTTCACCATCGAGCCAAGGTACTTGAACTTGGTACAAGACTTAAGCTGCTCTCCTTTGACGTACATTTCTGGTATCGGTGCATCTGGGTCTGAGAATGGGTAGCATAAGAACTCAGTCTTTGTTATACTTACCCTCAGTCCATGCTCCTCCAGAATGTCACACCATTTTGTAAGTGCAGATTTCAAGGCAACGATGTTTGGGCTACTGAGGACTATATCATCGGCAAAAAGAAGAGATATTTCTAGGCCGTCGAATATACGTGCTAATAAGTAGCACATGATGATGTTGAAGAGCAACGGACTCAATACACTGCCCTGGTGTAGTCCGACATTCACCGGAAATTCTTCTGATTCACCGGAAATTCTTCTGATTCACCGGCTGTGCATCTAACCTTAGTCGTAGCTCCATCATACATGTCTCGTATCATCCTGACGTATGCCTCAGGGACATTAAGTGCTCTCAAGGCCAACCATATCAGACCACGAGGTACTCTATCGAATGCCTTTTCCAAGTCGATGAATATAAAGTGCAAGTCCTTTCGTGCTGCTCTATACTTTTCCAACGCAACAAAGCCGCATTGATTGTCATTCAACCGCACAATCTTTCTCAATCGGTTGCAGACAACTCGTTCGTAGATTTTCAGTCTATGAAGTTTTAGCTTTATAACCCTATAGTTGTTGAGTTTGCGTGAGTCTCCCTTGTTTTTATAGAAAGGAAGAAGAAAACTTTCCCTGAAAGCATCAGGCATCGGTTGCCCACCTTTGATTTTGTTGAAGAGAACTGTGAGCCAACTAAGCCCGACATTTTCCATTTTCAGCCATAATTCCGCGGGGATTTTGTCCGGTCCGACTGCCTTTCCGCGTTTCATCTGATGCATTGCCTCCATCACCACTTCCTCTGAGATATCTTCAATATTGGTGGTATTCGGCTCAACATCTTGAAAAGCTGCTCGAGGAAATTCTAGAATTTCTCAGCTGCCTTCGCCTTTGCTTGAGCTACCAAGCGACTGGCTTGGAAGCTCATCCTGCTTTCAAAATAAATTCTGACAGGAGCAAACGATGTTGGCTGACGACAGATTCACCCAAGATCACCTTGCAGTCTTTTACCCACCTTCTCATAAAATCGAAGCAGAGGTGGTAATCGATCTGCGTTTCGTGTTTCCTATCTCCGTGCCCACTACTGTAGGTGATCAGGTGTCTCTCGTTTTTCACAAACCATGTATTTAGGATGAGCAAACCATGCGATCTGCACATGGTCAGAATAGCTTCACCTTCGTCATTTCTGACCGTTGAAGGGCTACCCTTTCCACCATGGCAATCCTGGTAATCATAATTTGATTCATCCACATGGTCATTTGAATCTCCTCCCAAGAACACCAATTCGGTATCTGGAATGGTCTGAATCAGGGTGTCAACGTCGTTCCAAAATATTTTTTTCTTTTGGTGGCAGTCCCACTTGGGGAGCGTAGGCACTTATTACGTTCCACACCCTTCCGCATATAACCAATTTGATGCTGATCAAGCGATCACTTCTCTTCGCCACACTTATTATGCTGCCAAGTAAAGACGACGCCAGAATAATGCCAACTCCGTTTCTTTGGTTTGTAATTCCATAGTAGTACAATTTGTACTTCATGGAATTCGTAAGAAACCGGGCTCTGTCAAAATGGGTATTTCGCCACTTCGTCTCTTGCACGCACATAATGTCTATCCCTCTCCGCTTCATGATATCCTCAATCTCCTCGCTCTTTGACGTCATGGAACCGACATTCCAGCCTGCAAACCTCAGCTTCTCCACAATGTAATTGGACTGCCTTATATTGCTCGCCCCCTGAAACCGTCGAGCTCTGGCGCGAACTAGGTTCGCCCCGGGAACACCCAACTGACGTGCCGTATGATGGTGATTTTAGGATCCAGATATGGCATCCAATGGGAAACCATAAGGAGAAGAAATTATACTTTTTACGATTTCGAAATCGAGCTGAACTGGTTTATTGGCGCGATGAAGAGAGGAGTTCTGCCAAGCCTACTAATGTCCGGCAAGGTTCCGGTTACTCAAAACCAATAGAAGACTGATAGTAAGTCAGCCGTCTAGGCAATCCAAAATCACTACAACTCTTCTTCTTCTTTTAGCGGTGCAGCACTGCACTGTGGTCTGACGGCAACTGCCTCTACGGAGCGAACTGCACCCGTTTTTTCAACGTGGAAACGGCCAAAAGTTGCCAAAACGCCTCCCTGGCAAGAGCCTTGAAGGTTCGATGCAGGAAGGTTGTGTTGCCACTGTAACTCTTTGAATGTTTTACTTGTTCCGCTTCTTGCTTTAGTAATAATATACTCCCTCCCACACCAAATAGCAACACTGGGGAAAAAATGTGAATATAAAGATAAATCGGATGAAAATAGGAAAACACCTTGAATGCATTCTACGAGCATGCCTACCCCTGTTAAGCAATGATTTGCGTAATCTGTGGAAAACTGTGAAAACATTCTACTTTGTTACACTGAAAGGAAAGGTAGCCATCATGTTCCGCCATAAACCTTACAACACCGACGACAAATACGCACATAAATTTAACCAAAATTCATCGAATATCCCGATAAGGATGAACTTTTCATTGACATCATTTATTAAACCCGAGTTCTGGGAAAAAGTCAGCATTACTCCGATACCCAAAACAGGTTAATCCATGCTCTTCAAAAATCATGCCGTCCCATAACGCTTCTGTCTCCTGTGGCTAAATTACTCGAGGCCCTAGTACTATAGGATGGGGCAAAAGTAATCACTTTATTCGAAATCGCTGTAACTTTTTTCCTTCTTTTTTTCTTTCATTTCTCCTAGTTTCTGAAGTAAACAAACGTAGAATACGAACTGTCAAGCCATGAATCGGTTTACTCCTAAGGAACGCTGGCAAATTTGCTTCGAAGAAGAGGACGATTTTTCATCAAAAATCATCATGAGCGATGAGGCTCATTTCCATCTGAGCGGCTTCGTGAACAAACAGAATACTCGTTTCTGGGGAACCCAAAATCCACGTATCACCTACGAAGAGCCATTACACCCGCTCAAAGTTACTGCGTGTTGTGCTGTTCACGCTAAAGGAGTCATCGGGCCGTTTTTCTTTGAAAACGCCGCGGGTCAAACGACGACTGTGGATGGCGTGCGCTACAGAGCCATGCTTAACGAATTTTTTCTTCCTAAATTGGATGAAATAGGACTGGAGAACATGTGGTTCCAACATGACGGTGTAACCGCGCACACTGCTCGAGACACAATCAATATTCTGAAGGAAACATTTCCGGGTCGGTTAATCTCTCGTTTTGGTGATTTGCACTGGCCGGCCAGATCACCCGATTTAACTGTTCCAGACTTCTTCAACAAGCCTCAGACTCTTGAAGCCCCAAGGAAAATATTCGCGAAAACCTGTCGCCCGATATTCATGCGGACTTAGGAAACAGCCAGATGACAAAATTCGTCTGTAGAGGGACACCTCAAGGGTGGTGTCATCTCTCCGCTACTGTGGCTAGTAGTGATCAATAAAATCTTAACTAAACTCGACGAGGAAGGTATAAAAGTAGTGGCGTATGCGGATGATGTAGCGATCATAGTATCAGGAATGTGTCTCTCCGTGATCAGTCAGATCATGGGAAGAGCGCTCGGGTTAGCCAGCAAGTGGGCTACAAGCTGTGGCCTTGGTGTAAACCCAAGCAAGACAAAACTGATGCTGTTCACTACAAAAACCAAGATACCATCTTTTTCCTTTCCAAAACTTAACGGACAGCAACTCACACTATCGACTAGTTCGAAGTATTTGGGAGTCATTTTAGTCCCGAAGTTGAATATTGAAGAGCGTGTTAAGAAAGCCTGCGTAGTTTTCTACGCATGTAAGACAGCCCTCAATAAATGGTGGGGCGTTAAACCAAATGTAGTACTCTGGCTTTATACAGCAGTGGTACGTCCCATGCTGACGTATGGAGCACTTGTGTGGTGGCCAGCGCTTAGCAGAGAGTACAATATAACGAAACTGGGTAGGGTGCAAAAAACGGCATGTCTTGGCATCACAGGGGGTATGCGAACATGCCCGAGGGATGCGTTGAATGTAATCCTACATCTTCTACCAATCAACCTTTTTATTAATAAACTGGCGGCATGTAGCGCGGTAAGGCTTAAAGAGTCCGGTGGCTGGACCTCCAAGCCATATGGTCACGCTGATATCCTCAACCAGCTGCCACTAGATGAGATCAAGGCTACAACAGACTTTGCAGTGACTACACTGAGTCTTGGGAAAAACTTTGCTGTCAAAATTCCGACTAGGTGCGAATGGGGTACGGGTGAGGCAGTAGGGGATTACGAAATCTCTATTTTCACAGATGGATCTAAAATGAGCTGCGATGTAGGTTCAGGAGTCTTCTGCGATACACTTAACATCTCTGAATCCTACCGTCTTCCTGATCATGCTAGCATTTTACAGGCGGAATTGTTTGCAATCATGAAGGCCTGCCTCGCACTCGGAAATATTCAAGACAGCCAAAACATAGCCATCTGCCCAGATAGTCAGGCGGCTATTAATGCACTTAACTCTGCGAAGATATCCTCTAAGCTTGTCAAATGCTGTGAGGAGACGCTAATTTGGGTGCCTGGACATACGAATATAGATGGCAATGAGTTGGCCAGAAAAGGGGCCTCTATGGACACCTCCTATGAGGAGCGCGTACATGTTCCGATGTCAACTGTCAAGGGACAGATTTCCTTGCATTATCTTACGATTGCAGGCGGTTACTGGCGAAACATAAGAACCTGTGCCATATCACGGAAGTTATGGCCATCATATGACTGGAAAAGGACGTCCGAGATTCTAACAAGACCGCGGAAGGATATCGCCAGACTTACAGCAGTTATTACGGGTCATTGGCCAATAGGGGACCATGCGGCCAGGTTGGGTATACGTATACCTCACAACTCGCATTGTCGTATTTGCGATAACGCAAATGAGAGAGAAACTCTAACTCACTTTCTCTGCAAATGCCCAGGTCTCGCTAGATCCCGCTATCGAACGCTCGGTCGTGCGTTTTTTGATAGTCTAGAGGATGCGTCGGAGGTGAAAATAGGGGAGCTGCTTCAGTTCCTCAATTGTACTGCGTGGCTCTAGACGCCTCTCCACTCATGACATTTAACCTTCTGTAACCTCCTTCTTTATTAGTTTAACGGAATATGTGGTTTCAAAACGGCGCCTTCTGCGCTAATTGGGCTTCTGGTCTGCTTGACCTCAGCCACCACTTTTACCTACCTATTCTGGGAAGAGTGATGGAAAATGCCATAAAATGGGCCCGAATGGTAATCAACTGTGGTAATCAACTGTGGCGGCGGCCACTTGGCCCATATCATTTTTGCGACTTGATACAATAAATTCTAAGGGATTAAATAAACGTATTTCATAAGCAAAACCGAAGTTTTTTTTATTAAGAAAAATACAGCAAAAGAACATCGGATGATTACTTTTGCCCCACCCTATAGTAACACTTGCCAATCACAAACACGTTTTCCACAAGATACATAGTTCCACCACCGCTCTTGATGTTATCACGTCTAAAAAATTTCAACGAACATACCTAGCCGAAGCCCTGCAATTGCATCTCCCTCGTGCATCGCCCTCGTGGATGTGTTTGACACAGTCAACCATAAGTTACTACTGACAGATCTTCGTAACTCCACTGCCACTCCACCAGACTACAAATGGGTTGCTAATTAATTATCTGACCGGTCTTCCGTCCTGCACCGAATTTAGAAGCGGGAAATCTCAGGGTTACAAAATCACACAAGGCGTCCCCCAGGGAGGAGTGTTGTCTCCTACCTTTTTCAAACTCTTTTTTTGTCAGGACTTCCCACACCAACATTGGGACTTGAAATCATTTCATACGCTGACGACTGCGCCAACATGGCAACCGGCAATCACATTCCTTAAGTGTTGCACTGTATTAATAAGTATATACTTGGTTCAGCTTGACACTTACTTCTCTAACAAAAATTAATTGATATGTTATCAGCGTCTAGGTCCTCCGCTACTCTGTTCACCAGGGATACATCTGATGACTATCCAGTAGAATTGGCGAAATTGAGACACCAACAATACGTGACCCCAACATTCTTCGTGTTACCAGCGACGAAAATTTAACACCCATGAGGACAATATCTGCGATAAATATACGAGCAGACACTAAATCCTCAAAGCTCTAGCCGTAGCAGTACATGGGGCACGGACGTTGATAGTCCCTTAGCTTATTATACAGCAGCCGCATAGATGTTGTTGTTGTTGTAGCGGTGCAGAAGAGTGTGAGTCGCTGTGCATGTCTGTGGATGTATTCTAAGTTTCGTCGTCGTTCTCGCCTATTGTCTCAAGCGACAAGTACGTAGCAGCTGCAATAGGGTTGTCCCATAATGCCCTCGGAGTGAGGTTAGTGGGTGCAGTGGGGCATCGAAACAGGCGGTCCACATCGTGAACTAAATTATGACCTTGAGAAGCTATAATGAACTTCTTATGAAACACCCCACCTAGTCGAATGCTACCTACTAATCACCCAAACAACCATCTCATAGAGGAGACAACTTCTCCGCGAAGCATCAGAGGCTCAATTAGGGACAACGGGAAGCCCATTCGACTCTCACAAGGCTAACACTTAAATCCCGTTCAGTCTCTTATCAAAACCATTGCATAATTCAGCTAATCACGCCTGGAAACATTCCTGCCACCATTATCGCCCCACCACACGCCACTACTTAATTATCCTCCCTTCCTAGCTGTTTCGGGATTTTCGTCGATAAGAGAGAGCTAGGCTAGCAGACGACCGCTTAATGAGAAAATAGCTGCCTATTGTTCATTTATGCACATCTTCTGGATTCTGGTCCATGAGCCATGAACAATATTCATCTGTGATCTGAGAAAGATAGTAGGGAGGCATTGAGAACAAACATCTTTGCTTAACATAGCAAGGGATGAAACAAATTATCCGAACACAAAACAACAACCTTTTGTTTGTAAAAAATCAATTTTATTTCACTTAAATTACTCTCACACTTCATCGTTTCAAATTTTGTAAATTTTATTTTCATTTGGATCAATTAGCGTTGTTGGATTACAATTTCATAGACTTTGCTTTACAGATTTCCAATGATGTTCCAATAATTTTTAAGATGCTTTTTTAATGAATCGTTATTTTTTTAACATTATGTACGCATTCACAAGAATCATGATTTATTGTAAAGATTTGAAAAAAAGTTTTAAAGTAGTGTAATATTCGACCAATCAGTTAGACATTCTAATTCTAATTTGCATGTACTTCGCGTGGTGAATTTATGGAATTGTTAAGTTCACCGGGTTCCGTGCATTTCCACAGTCCGTATGTTTTGCCAACAGTTGTTTGCCATAGTCGCAGCGTACCATCTTCCGATCCGCTAGCATACAGTTCGCCGTCTGGGCTGAATTTGACTGAATGAACCGGACCGAAGTGGCCTTTGAATGATTCTAAATATGAAAGGAGAATGTTAGCAAATTATAGTATAAAAAAGGATTCAAACATTTTATGGACTTACCAATTTCGTTTCCGGTTATGTAATCGAATTTGTACATTTTAAAGTCTTCGCCGCCACATACGAAAACATGTTTGTCGGGATGGAGACTGGCCGACGCTACATTTGTCGGAACCTTAATCTCTTTTAGTTTCTTCAAAGTGTCAGCTTCCCAAAAACTAATACTAGATCCATGCGTCACCGTCAAAATATTATTATCGGCCGACAGTTCTAAACTGTTCGGATTGTTGGGGAATTCGAGTTTTTGTGCTTCCTGGAAAAAAGGAACAAATATGAATTATACTTGTTGCTTTTTCAGTATTTCTACTCACTTGTCCGGACGTTCGATCCCACAGCCTCACTGTCTTATCTTCGGCAGCGCTCACAATACATTTGCCATTACGACAAAATAGCGCTCGTTTCACCGTGCCTGCATGACCGCTATAAAGTTCCGGCTCGGCTGATGCATTTTCTAAGCTAAATACGCGTACAAGTTTTTCATTGCTACCGGTCACTAGATATTCGCTAGCATCATCAAACGCCACCGTCTTGACAATGTGCTTGTGTTGAAAACTATGAATTTCCGCGCCAGTTATTCCATTCCACACTTTGCCCGTAAAATCGGCTGCTCCCGACGCGGCGAGTGTGGCATTTCTGTTGAGTGCTACACCCCAAACGGCACCCTTGTGTCCTTCAAATGTGCCGACCCAATCGCCAGTATCACCTTGGCGTAGCATTGGACTGCCATCTGTAAGGGAGCAAAAAAAATTTTTTTAATTTGAATGAAAAAGTTATAAAATTGTGTTGGTGGAAAAGTAATGCCAAAGAAGTAAAGCAAAAATCAAGAATTTCTTGTCGTTATTCTATGCCGCATTCGACAGGCTATCATGTTTTCTCTAAGATATTCATAGACGGCTTTTCACAGAAATGTACAGTTTTGGAGTTAGAGTATCAACAAATGAAAAATTTTTGTTTGTTTTTCGTGATTTTGAACCTATTCCGCAACGAAATTTTGGTGGGAACCTCCGGATTCGTGCTCAGCCCCCCATAAACAGCGCCCGCTCTAAGGGGCGGCTTTTTGGCAATCACTCGAATAAAAAAAAAACGAGTGAAAAAAATTTAACATCAACATCAATTTAGTAGAAAGCAAAACGTAGAAACTACATAAAAATAAAATGAGTTAAAACAAAATGCCGCAAGGTAGGAAAGAAACTGGCACCGAAGCATTTTACAACCGATATACCCATTTTTTTCGAGACGGCAGATTAAGGTTTTTTTAGGTAACTATAAAAACCTGTTGAACATTTTTTTAATTTATCAAAAAAGTCAACAATCGATACGAGGTGCTTAGAGAAAGTTTCCTAAATGTTCCGCTTATGATGCTAGCATATAGAGACATATAAGCATTTTCGATTACAATAATTCAACTTCATTTCACCTGATCTTTGCGTGGATGATTTCCTTCAGTTTCAATAGCATTGATTTGGCTATTCCCTATTGTCTTCAAGTTACGTCTCCTCTTTCAACATTGAACTTGTGATTGATAGCATCAAGTGAACATAAGACATGAATTCCTCAATTTGCCCACATTTTTTCATCATTCGTTGTTAGGTATTTGTTGCGACTTGTGTCAAAACGCATAAATTATAGCTTCTTGCAGAAGAAGATTAGGCAATACTAGTGTTAATTATTCAATTTTCAAACTTAAATGCCAAAAAACATTTTACAACTTATTCAGTCGCTCAGAAATTAAAACATGCTTTTCTCAAGTCGTTGGAAGATAAACACCGATAAATTGTAATTCACAATCCTCCCACAAAGCAAATTAGAAAAATGTTGAAAGGGAAGACTCAGAAAACTCGATTTTAATGGGTTGCAATTTCTCATCCTTGCTCATCGAATTTGACATGTTCGACATTGGGATTGGGTTTGAGTAATATAAGTAGGTACGATGGAGCCACCGATAGTATTCCTCTCTAATATGTTTCCTGACATGCTAATATCGCGATTGGGATAGGTTCCCCGATTTAACAAGCTGTGATTTTATTCTCTAATAATAATTTTGAAGATGAGGCATTTCTGACGTCGGTTAAAACCGCTAAAGAAATCCTTTCGAGAAGAGATCCAGCTAATTTAAGTTTATCTGTTCTGTTTATTTGCGCAGGGTGTAAAGAAGTTATCGAATACTACTCCAAAAGGTTAGTGTAATGCGAATGAACATCAATCTTTGGCACAAAATTTTCCAGAGCGGATTTTTCTAAAATGTTTTGAGTGTTTTAGTGGAATATTGGTAAGCTTTTATATTGGAACTCCGAACAAACTCTTCACAAAGCCACCTGAACTGTGGTGAATTTTTGTTTCTACTATACATATGCTTACTCGGCTACTGAACTCAGTGTGGGTAGAGATTCTATTATCTGAAGTACTGCAGCGTTGGTTTGAATCCCATTGTGATTATGAATTTTGTGTTGTTTTTATAAAAATGTGCCTACGGGAGCCGGTTCCAAAATGTAAATCGTTTCGGAGCTACTCACTGTCATAGGCGACCAAAAGCTGCAAAAATCACAGATCAGTCGAGAAATAAATCTGGATTCAGGTCTACAACAACAACTATACAAGTAGTGAACCTCTACTATCAATTTGCCCGATATACTACCTAAGGGGCGCCAAATTTAGCTCTTGCCCGGGGCGCCGTAAGTGCTAGAGCGGGCGCTGCCCATAAAACATAGAAAAAAATCTCCACCACATCTTGCAATCTCAAATCACCTAATGACTAGACAAAAATGGCATAATCTTTTTATCTTTTGTGTTTTATTGTTAAATAAATACAAAGCGCGACAATCCAACATTTGACTAAGTCCGCAGGATGTGTTAGAGACAGTGGCGGCTCTTCAGGTGAAGTAGGTGAAGAGCCCCTTCACTACAAAATATAATTGAAAATTTCAATAAGCCTGGTTGCTATCATGGCGACAGCCGAACTTCCGACGCAAATCATGTTGCGTACTTTCGGCAAATGTCCAAAAGCTCCAAAACTTGGGCTCCACTAACAAACAATTGTGTTTTTTCCATGCATGATTGAGATATTATTGAACAATTTCTGGGCATTGAGCTTGGTCATAATTTATATTACAAAAAAAAAAATAATCTACACCTTCTTCCAAGATCAGTGTGTGTGTGATTTCTCAAGTTTATTGCGCGGGAACAAAAAGATTTGGAACCACTGACCTAGACTGAGATTCATGATAGTGGGACAGTAGAGTTGCATCGCTGCAGGAAAACTAACCTTGCTATGACCCCACGGTTGATTGACGGAATGGTGGCATGTCATCGCAAATCCAGCGTTTTGAGGTCGTTATATGGCCTTACCGCCATGGTATCTAGCATTTATAATTAGATCCAGTTGGAATACGACAACACGAGTATGTTTTTCCAGTGGTCTGCAGACTCCTTATCATATATTTTTTTTTAGTAATACTACAT
Organism: Microchrysa polita; assembly: GCA_949715475.1. Taxonomy (NCBI): domain Eukaryota; kingdom Metazoa; phylum Arthropoda; class Insecta; order Diptera; family Stratiomyidae; genus Microchrysa; species Microchrysa polita. The sequence continues at coordinate 24,682,690 of OX454420.1, read as the reverse complement.
TAAAAATCAACTTTAAACAGATTTAAGAAACATTTTTTTTTTATTAAAAATGGAGTCGTGTTCTGGCAGCCAGCCCGATCACATACTTTATACATAGCGAGCGCTGCCCATAGTGACTTTCCCTAAGCACTGCCTTTAGTGATTTTTTTTTTCACAAGTTATCCTCTATTTAGTGTGAAATCGTTCGACGTTTTTCCCTAATAACCAGAAATTTCCGCAAAACGTACACGCGCATTATCACCCGCTAGCGGTGATGTGGACGAGATTCCTTTCACGATGCCGAAACAGAAGAAACCTCATCGAGAGCCTAGCTCAAACAGGTTCGCTCCACTAAGCCAACTGTCAACGGATGATGTTCCACAGGACGTCCCCATTGCCGAAAAACGTAATATGCCATCGACCACAATAATTGATCTTTCAAAGGATCAAATTGAAGCAGAGCTAAAAGCTCTCAACATTAAGGAGTATTTACTTAAGTTTACAAGCGTCGGAATCAAGATTTACTCGCTAAACAATGAGGAATACAACAAATTCATCATCAAGAGGAACTAAAACTAAAGAATGTTGAAACCATGGACATCAAACTTTTGCCTATCAAAAATCCACGGTATCTAAATCAAGCGTCTTATGTCTTGACATTCAAGCGCGGACAAATTAAACTAACCGAACTACAAAATCGTGTAAAATATCTCTTTCATTCAGCGGTTAAATTCAGCCATCTACGGAAAAAGAAAAATAGTGGCCCAATTCGTTGCTTTAATTGTCAGACAATGGGACATGCTATAGGTGGATGTAACTTGAAGACTGTATGCAATCTATGTGCAGGGCCACATAAAACAAGTGCTTGTGCTGATAATGAGAACCCAAATGCTAAGCGCAAGTATGCGAATTGTTCGGGAGATCATGCGGCGAGTTTTCTGAATTGTCCAGCTAGACTCAAATACATTACTCTAATGCAGCGTCTAAGAGCAAAGCGGTCCAACGAAAATATCGCCAATATTCAATATAGTAGTGATTTGAATAATAGTGTAGTTACTAGGTGATAAACCTAGTACATCAGATTGCAAAATGTGGTGGAGACAAATTTTTTTTTTGTTTCTTATGTTTTTTGGGGTGCTGAGCACGAATCCGGAGCTTCCCACCAAAATTTCGTTGCGGAACAAGGTCAAAATCGTGAAAAACCCTAAAATTTTTGCTGTTTTTCCGTTATTCGCCCCCTAATTCTGCAACTATTTATTTCTGCGAAAAACTCTCCATGAATATTTTAAGGAGCACATAATTGCGCGTCCAAAGAGACATAAATATTAAAAATCTGTTGAGCGGTATTACTACAGTGCATAATTTAAATTTGCTATTTTTAACATAGTTCCATTTTATGAAAAAAATTTTGAGATTGAACAGTTTTTCATTTTTAGGCGTAAAAGTTGCATTTATTTTGTACATTGTGTATTTTGGAGTGCAGAACCTGTATCTGTAAGTTCCCACCAAAATTTCGGTGCAAAACAGGGTCAAAATTGCAAAAAACGCCAAAAAAATGACTATCAATTGTAGCAATACCGCTTAACACATTTTAATGATTAATGGCGCGTTGGACCCGCAGTTGTGTTTTCTCTAATATTTTTATAGACAGGTTTTCGAAGAAATGTACACTTTCGGAGTTATAAACAAAAAAACGTGAAAACTCCGAAAATTTTGGGTTTTTTCGCGGTTTTGATCCTGTTCCGCCACGAAATTTTGGTGGGAAGCTCCGGATTCGAGCTCAGCACCCCAAAAAACATAAGAAACAAAAAAAAAAATTTTCTCCACCACACTTTGCAATCTGAAATCACCTCGAAACTACACTATAATAGCAAAGCTTTTCCTTCACTTCGCCATACACAGGTGCCAACAACAAATACAAATAGAGCTTTTTCTGTTAGCTATGCTGATGTAGCGAGAAATACTGATTCTAAGCAAACATCGAATTCAAATTTATTTAATGCTGAGGAATTAATCAATCTATCTAATGAAATGTTCATTAAGCTTAGTAAATGTCAAAGTAAAGAAGATCAATTCCGAGCTATAACACAATTAGCTGCTAAATACTTAGGTATACGATGATAAGTAATTCACAAAATTTGAAAATTGTTTTATGGAATGCTCAAAGTATTGCTCCACTGTCTAAACGCATAGAATTTTTCGCTTTTCTAAAGAATAATCATATAGATATAGCCATTATAACAGAGACATGGCTTAAAGAAGTTAGCCAATTTTACGATACTAATTATGAAATTATGAAAAGTGGTCTGGCTGGTCGAGCGGTTAGTGCGCGCACCTTCGGTGCACAGGCTCATGAGTTCGAATCTCACCGTGTTCCATTGTGTTTTTCGAACTCACGAGCTTGTGACAGACTATGATCTCACTCAGATGTTAAACGAGTACCCATTTATGGGGATAAATAACACTGCTGAGCGTGATGCTGATCTCATTACCTCATCAAAAAGCAGATAAGATCTTGGAAATAGGATGTCACTAACACATCCTGCGGCCTTAGTCCAATGTTGGATTGTCGCGCCTGTAATTTTTATTTTAATTATGAAATTTGCAGAGTTGATCGACACAACGCGCGAGGCGGTGGTGTAGCTATTATTTAGTTGCGGGCGATTTCAACAGCAGACATCTTGATTGGAATTGTGCTAAAACAAACCACTGGGGTAAATTGTTGAAAAATAATATCATAACTAGTAGCTTTGTATTTCCTCCAACTCCGACTTTCTTTCCGAAGTCATTGAGGGGCTACCCGTCAACCCTAGACTTTATCCTTACAAATAGTCCTCAATTTGTTTCTTCCCCCATTACTGCCACTAATCTAGCATCTGATCATCTTCCAGTATTATGTATTTAATTTATATGACAATCCGCTTGAGAAAGAAACGCCTCCTATTTTCCTTTTTCGAAATGCAAATTGGCCTCGCTTTACACAAAGAACAGGTAGTCTCACGCTTCTCAACAATAGAAATAATAACATTTGTTCCATAGATGAAATAGACCAACATATAGATAATTTTAGCCAAATACTATGGAGCGCGGCAAGAGATTCTATTCCAGAAGTACGTCAAACCACATCTGCCCCCCAGATAATTATTCCGCCGAACGTAAAACGGCTGATAGCTGAACGTAACCTGGTTCGCAGACGCTGGCAACGTACTAGGTGGTTAGTCTACAAATTCGAATTTAACCGACTGAAAACGCAAATTGACGCAGAAATTGTCAAGCTCAGAAATTTGCACTGGAATAACCGTATCACATCACTGGAAAAAGGAAGCAGGAACTTCTGGAACATAACTAAAGCCCTTAAGAAGCGTGGTAGTACTATTCCGCCTTTAAAAGAGGCAAATGCCATTCTAATGACGAATTCTGAAAAAGCCCAGGCTTTCGGGACATATTTTCTAAATCAACATCTTGCTACTCACTCCTTTGGTGATCTAGAAACAGAAAACGTGGTCAATATATCTAACGACTATATTAATAATACAGCAAACTTTGGCGCACTATTTCTGTCTTTAACGTCTATCAAAAAAGCAATCAATCATTCGAAAGTGAACAAAGCCGCAGGTCTTGACTTGATACCAATGAAATCTTTAAAACACATGCACAGAAAAACGCTTGTATACTTATGTAAAATATTAAACGCGTGCATGAAATTCGCTTACTTCCCAAAAGCATGGAAAACAGCTTCTGTCCTTTGCATTCCCAAACCTAACAATCAAAAATCGTTAGTGAGTAGTTACCGCCCGATCAGTCTACTCAGTACTATAGGCAAATTATTCGAGCGCCTGTTAAAAGACAGAATTACAGATTTTCTAAATGAGAAAAATATTCTTCCAAGAGAACAATTTGGGTTCAGGAAACAACATAGTACCGTACACCAAATCGCACGCATTAAGAAAATTGTCCAGTCAAGTTTAGATGCCAAAATATCCATAGGAATGCTAACACTAGACATCGAGAAAGCCTTTGACAGTGTATGGCATAAAGGGCTTATTCACAAGATTTACAACTTTGGTTTCCCGCTGTATTTAGTTAAAATTATAGCTAATTTCCTTACAGATCGTTTCTTTCGCGTAAATGTTAATGGAACGTTTTCACCTTCATTTGCTCTTCCAGCTGGTGTTCCCCAAGGATCAGTCCTAAGTCCTATATTGTATAGTATTTATACTAGTGACATACCCATACCTGCACGCTGCCAAGTTTGTCTTTTCGCTGATGACACTGCTCTGTTATGCAGCTCACTTTGTCCTGATATTATTTCAAACGCACTAATAAACGGATTTAGATCTTTCGAAAACTCAAAAGATGGAAAATTAAAATTAACGCAAATAAAACCAAGGCCCTTTTCTTTACAAGAAAGCGTAAACCTGATTTACTTCCTGCTGGTCCATTGAATTTAAGAGTCTCAATCGTAAACTGGAATAGAGAACATATCAAATATTTAGGTGTGCTTCTCGATAAAACCCTAACATTCAAGGCGAACACGAGCGCTCTTTGTACAAAAGCTGATTCGTTGATTAAAGTTCTATACCCCCTCATTAATAGAAAATCTCCATTGTCAGTTGACAACAAAATGCTCATATTTAAGACCATCCTCCAGCCTTCACTAACATACGGTGCTGGTGCATGGGGCTCTTGCGCGCCATCTCACATCAAAGAACTACAAACCAAACAAAATAAATTCCTCAAGCTTATATTAGACAAGCCAAAATCGTTTTCTACTTCCTTGCTTCACAATATCGCCAACGTTCCCCTGATGCATTATAAAATCTGCCATATCGCTATCAATTTTCATTTATCATGCGCTCGCTCCACCAATCCTCTAATCGTTGACTTAATTAGCTAATTTCTATTTTGTACCATGTCTCTTTCTTTTTCAATCCCTAAAGCAACTTTCAAGAAATGAGTGCCACCACGCAAAATCTTTAGTCTATAAGTTAGTCTGTAAGTTAAAATTAGTTTAGTTTCTTAAGTTTTTTATATAAAAATTATAATCTGAATAAGAGGTTTTTTAAACCCTACTTTCCTCTTACCTAACTTTTTCTGTATCTTTCATCATCTTTCATTAGTTTAAATTCTACTGAATATTTTTTTTTAATAGTTGCAAGAGTTACTACTCGATCACTAACTTATAAGCTCTGTAAATCTAATGTTAATTATATTTTCTGAATTGGTTGAATAAATTGAAATAAATGAAATTGAAACAGTTGGAATACTAAAATACTTCATAAAATATTCACCAAAGCAGATGATAATAGTACAGAAGTTGTTCTATGAAATTATCCAAGCGTTTCGTGTGCAATCAGTTTTCATTGGGGTTAGAATCTCCTCGGGCTTAACGTTAGTTCCCTGTTTTCTGAAGAAGTACACCAGAGTAATATCCATCCGTTAGAAGTTACTGGTATGTGTGGTAGCGAGTAGGTTTCTTGTGACTGACCTAGATCGGCTGAAGCTGAACAGTCACTGATGTGTGCTATACGACCAGAACTTAGCCTTAAGGCAAAGCTTTTTGTTAACCTCCACCAAATGGTCCTTGGAGACAAGGTATTCATTCCGTTTAGTGGCGCAAACCCATAATACCCATGATCATACCGGCGACAGGTGACTCTAAGTAGCCACCTACACGAATAGGCGTCAAGGCAGACTCTACAAACTTCTTCCTATTTGGCTCTATGGCAGTTTTTCCTTAAAATCTGAGTTAATTGAAGAAAATAGAACCATATCCTCTCAAAATTTATGTTTTACCCTCAACTTGTTGTGTTAATCAAGCGAATATTTATACTTATATGGAGACAGTTTTTAAATAGCGAGAAACACGGCGAAACAATACTATAAATCAATCGCCCTGTCAATGCTAGACAGCGGAAGGTTTGGTGTGATTTTAAAGGCTTACTGAAGATTGAAACTGGATAATGAAAGAGTTTGACACGCTAAAGCTAAAATTTCATAGTTCTTAACTTGTATGATCAATTTGGAAAAGAGTGGGGGAGGGGGCGCCCTATCTAGCATTCGCCCCGGGTGCCATAATTCCTTCGCACGGCTCTGCATCTGACATCCCCAATGATATCATTAAAGGGAAGTGCTTACTCAAAGTCTGGGACTACTTTTGGCTGAAGGTTTTTTCGATGAGTTTTCTGCACGAGTACAGTGTTACATTAGCTTTTTCACTCGCTCTTCGCCGTTGGGCTTTCATATTAGTTTCTTGTCTAAGATAAGACCACGAAATTTGGCCTGGTTGGAAAACACATTTTTACAGCCCCATGGCATAGCGAGATTAATGGTAGGAACTGTGCGCGAATGTGTAGCCATGCTGAAAAATTAGATTTTAGCCGATTGCAAAATCGGTCAACTTGCCATAGCGACTTTTATCGAAAACCTTCAAACCTATTTGCCCAATTAGGTTTGTGGAGAATGTCGTGACTAAGCATTGCACAACGAATCTTAGGGCCGAATTTATAGTCACCACTTAATTAAGAAGTAATTCCATAAGGAATAAGGGTTATCTCTATATAAGTGAGTCCTTAAGAGAGCTTCGTATTCATAGACATCACTTATTAGGGCATTGCCCCATTTAATAAAACATTTTACTTACTGGGCATATCTACTGAAAGTGACAAATAAAATATAAAAAAAATATCAAGTAGTTAAAAATTCAAAATTTTTAAAAAATTCCAAAGTGTTTCAATAAGGATATGTCAACAAATATATGAATTCATCATCGCGCCAAAGAAAAACGAAGAAATTTGAACAAATCAAAAGTGGGAAGCGACTAAGACTATGTTTACACGACGGAACAAGTACAGGTTTTCGGACCTCTGTAGCTCGGACCCTGGTTGGTCCTGAGTGTTCAAATTTGATAGAGGTTGTCGCTCGCGCCGTATTACAAAGTGTAGCAAATTTCAAGAAGATACCATGGAAAACACCGGAGATATAAGAGTTTGAAAGTCGCATTTTTTCAAAAATCTTGTTCTCGTTGTTCTTGTTATTTATTGACAGTACTACAGCTTCGTAGAGAGCGTTTTGGGATTTGCTCTCTTTTCCCATTGATAGAGTCTGTCCTGAAGGTGTGCATAGGCTCATTTGCTCCGATCCGTGCAGTAACAAAAAAGATACAGCGAAAAATGTGAAAAAATGCATAGAGTTTCTCGCTTAAGTCTTTTTATATGTTTTAAAAATCGATTTTTCAAGGAATTCTGATGAGTTAATTGTAACGAAATTTGGCATGTAGATTTATCCTTGTAAGTCCACTCGGTTTGATCCTGTTGTGGTAGGTAAAAAAGGGCACTCTTAGTTATATAGTGACTGAAACAGAGACTGGTCCTGATACCTATAGCTATCTCTGATTCCTGGTCACTTTATTATTGTAAAAGCAATGCTTGGTAAACTAGTTTAGTCAGGACTGAGCAGGTTTTCGGGACCTTTGATAAAGGATTAAAGGATTTTTGATATGTATATGTCTTTCCTCTGGGGTCTGGTATACATTTTGTAACGTAACTAACGAGCGTAACGTAACGTAACGACGCGACGCAACGACGATGAAGATCAAAAGGCCAAAAGTAGTAGATAGGAGTATTTTAAAAGGGAGAATGATGGAACCGGGATATAAGGAAAGTCTTGGGTCTGTAGTAACGGGAATGGTGTCTTAACCGTTTGGTGTTGATAAGCCCAATTTGGAACTTAGGAAATATGGATGTAATTTGAATCACATATTGAGTACACAGTGAGGCTTAATGTTTACATTAAAAATTAGATTTAAGATTAGGATGTGTAATGATAGGGTTTGCGTTAAGGTTAAGTTTGACGTTTAGGCTTAGGCCAAGGTTATGGTCAAAGTTAGGGTTAGCATTAAGTTTAATGTGATGTACAAAGATACTAAGGTTTGCGAGGTTACAGGGACTGCCAAGGCCATCAGGGTTACCAATGTTACTAAGAACTTCCAAGACCACCAAAGTTATCAAGTGTACTATGGTTACTAAGGTTACCAAGGCGACCAAGGTTACCAAGGGGAGCAAGGTTACTAATGTTACTAAAGAGACAAAGGTTAACAAGGGGTTTATCATTATTATAATTATTATTGTTCTCAAACAAATTCGTGACAATAAGGCAATGAATATAGTCTTCATCATTTATTGATATGTTAAATCGATTTTGTAAATCGAAAACTGCAAAAAATATGATATCTCACAAAAACAACTGAGCTATGAAAGGTTTCCGCCAAAGAAAAAGTCGTCAGGCGCAAAAAGGATTGATATAAATAAAATTCCGCCATAATACTCGCATCTTGTCTCAATGATACGCATATTCAAAAGAGTTAGTTAATAGCTTCCATAAAATCAGCGCGGTGCGGTAGCGGTACGCGACAGCCTTGTAGAAAATAAAAATGCGTTTTAGAATCTTATTTTGCTTTCCTTCGTATAGAACGCGTTTTTCTTTTTTCTATAGAATAAATTCTTTCGTAATTTTCATACGATTGTTTTTGTTGTGTTATTAACCCTATTCAAGCGTTGAAAGAATTTGTTCCACCAAACCAGCGCGGGAGCGGTTCGCAAACATTATTTCTGTCGCGTACCGCTACCGCACCGCGCTGATTTGATGGAAGCTACATATTAACTAATTCAATCTCTTTTGAATATGCGTATCATTGAGACAAGATGCGAGTATTATGGCGGAAATGTATTTATATCAATCCTTTTTGCGGCTGACGACTTTTTCTTTGGCGGAAACCATTTACAACTCATTTGTTTTTGTGAGATATAAGGTTACTAGATATGTACCTTAACGAATAAGGGAACCCTTTAGGAAACCCTGAAGCATTTGCTTATTGAGTGACTATGAATAGCGTCAGTCCCTTAAGGGTTCCCTTAAGTATAAGTGGTCCCCACTTGTATTCCGCCCTTAATTACCTATTGCATCCATTTTTTGTTGGGAACATTGTAAATAGCCGGCATAAACTTATGTAAAGTACTCACTATTGACAAATTGTAAACATTACCATATGGACTTTTGAGAAATACAAAGTACAATCGACACTTTTACGCAATTTAATAGGGAACAGTAAAAATCGTTATGCATTTGCACAACCGCTCAGTACCGTAGTTGAGCAATTCATAATAAATAGACTATGTGTTGTAAATAAGCCGAGAGGATTAACATTTTCGCCACAGCATAAATACTTCTTATTTTCAAACAATTGCATCAGCTTATAGTGAAATTCAATAGTGTCCGGTGCTAGTTCATCATCATTGACCACTCTCATTCCCGACGTCATAATTGGACGTCAGAACATGTTGCGTCGTCATACTATTGAACTTCTTTACTTATGTGACGTTCTTTAACCGAAAACCCGAAACTCGTGCAAATTTTACGGATTATCCACTTCCGAAGGACATCACAATTGCCGGCAGTTTTTGTCTTTATTTTAAACGGAAGGCAATTGTATTGAAAGAAGTATAATTGACCGCTAAATCCGGTTTAATTAATCGAACTGCCTAAAGTACCTATTCTTCGTATTTCAAGCAAACTAAGCTCATGTCCCAAAGATTATGTATTGTTGGTTGGTTGATTGGTTGGTTGGTTTGTCGGTTGGTTACCTTCAAAAGTGGAACAATATTTCTTCCGTCATCTCTGCCATACAGTTGGGTCGACCCGAGTATTCGAGTAGGTTCTATATTGAGCGCAGGCATCGTTGTCAATGATGGGCGCGCTCCACTAAGATAGTGTGTAAATATGTAAGTCGCTGTACTTAGTGCTCGTTCTCTCCGAATATGGGGTGTATTCTGTATTGTTATGTGTCTTATCGGCGAACCTTGAGAATGAAAAGTGTAGGCACAAGTTTACTTGTTTATTAATCGCATAACTGATTATGCATTATAATGCCAGTGTCTGGGTCACGTTTTGCGGGACGACGTTTATTGCAGTACTGGTACTGTAGATTGTATAACATACAGAAAAAAGGTAAGCGAATGAAGTGTTTATAAGAGTGATTAAAAACAATTGTCCTTCCGGGATATGATAACTAAACTACACATAATCGTTGCTTGTTTGACGTAGTATGGAATATTTTCAATACAATTGCAAATTGGTAAGTTCGTACCTTGAACATTGCAAATGTAAAGGTACATTTTCCTCGACACGACTGCAGCGGCCCTAGCGACAGCGACTCGCTCATTCCATATAAAAACTGATTTTTCTCTCATTATACAAACGAGTTTTTATATGGAATGAGCGAGTGAGTCCCTGTCGCTAGAGCCGCTGGGGTCGTGCCGAGGAAAATGTACCTTAAAGGTACGTGTTCGTAGATACAATTCATGTGATGATCGCTCAGGGATCGTAGTATTGCATCCAATTTCGATCCGTATTTAAATATTTTTTGAATGGTTCTACTTTCATAAAGTGCTCAAAACCGGTGGTTTAACTTCGATCGCTGAGCGATGATCCCATGAGTGGTCTCTACGAACACAAACCTTATGTCATCAAATTATGACGACAAAGTGCACCTCAAATATCGAAAGAAAGCAAAGCCGCTTAGAAAAAAAAAAGTTTTAACCGCGTTTGCTGAAGTTGGGCGGTAGACATTCCGAATTAATTAATTTGGAAAGTGAAGTAAAGGAAAAAAGTAAAAGTAAACACAAAACATGGCGGGATGAATCACTGCCTTACTACTTACAAATACTAATGATTTAAACTAGACAATTCGCCCAAGTGCCCAGGTTCTATGAGCTTCACCACCCATAGAACCTGGGCACTTGGACAAATGCGATGCGAATCGCGTGGTTTTCAAATGTCCAAAGTTTGCAACGACTCGGAACCAACTCGAGTTGATCTGAGCAATAGCAAAAGCCTCACAACTCGGAAGGTGCTGCAATCCAATGAGAATTAGGAGATAGTGAGCAGTGAGTCTCTGGAGTTGCGTAAGGATACCAGACGTAAGTCCGAGATGGTGGTTGGTTATTATATGAGAAGATTCCGCTAACAACTCTTTAAAATTTACAGATGTAGCAGTATATCATAATCTGAGAATGAAGTGGTATTGCCATTTTCAAGGGCGTCCCATTGAGAATCCTGCCAAGAAGGCAATAGAAGCTCCATTTGATGCACCCAACGCAAGAGGTAGGCCAATGAACACCTGGACGTGTGTGAAATCGTTTCCAGATCGAAATCGTTTCCAAATTTATTGGAAATCCCATAAAAAATGATGTTCCTGGAGATGGATCCAGAGTATGACTTGGATAATCTGCCAAACTAATCCCCCAGATCTCTCTGCGAACAATTTCCCTGAAATTTCCCGTATGTCATTTTGCTATTCAGTATTTTTGGTTTGTAAACATTATTCAGAGTTAATAATTTTAATATTTCTTGAGACATTTCCTTTAATTGCACGGTGCATAATTACAAATGCAATTTATAATTTAGAATATCGCGTTAGGGACTGATGACACGATAGTCAGCTGTTACCGAATTGGGAAATTTTGATTCGATTTCATTCGACTTGGACAGGATCATTGTCCGTTTCAGTCGAAAGCAACGTATTCTCCTCGGTCCTCGGCGATGATACGATACAAGATAGAACTGCCTGTAGAAATAGGCTGAGATACACTGCTCGTCATCAGATTAGCACACCCTTTCGCTTGAATAGTTTCGGCTGAATTCCAACCAAACTAAAAGAGCTAAAATTTCAAAATTATAACCGTTGATAATCTATTCAATTCTAAATTAATTAAAACAAAAAGTATTGGGTTTTCATTTTTTAGTATTGTTTTATAATTGTTTTGCGAAAAAGAACACACAAAATAGCCATTTAAAATTTCTTATCAGGATAGCACATGCAAATTCTTTTTTGTCTATCTTCCACAATTAAAGACGTAGGACCCCTAATTTGTTGTGGTTGTTTGAGTAAGATATTAACTTTAATATGAATAAGGGAAAATCATTATCTGCATTATCCGGAAGAGGGATCAAAATTTAAGGCTTACAAGGAGTCAAGGTGGTCAAAAATGAAATTTCGAGAAAAAATTAATAAAAGTCGATAAGTTGAATCCGAATTCGTGTGTAATAAGTAGCGTTAAGATAAAAATAACAGAGGCGATAAAAATTTAGTATTTGTCAATCCCTATGAGAGAGTAATTTTGAGAGAAGCATCCAGTCCGCATGACTCGGTCGCAAGGATTAGGGTAAATTTTGACATTAAGGTGAGCCTATTTTTCAAATAGTGATACAAAAATGCTCCACATCTAAAGAAACTAAAAGAAAAACTAAAAGAAAGTGCGCTTAAATTAAACTCGAGAGCACTTGACATGTAATAAAGAATGGCGCTATGTTGTCTTTTCGAATAAAAACAAGTATCATGTCACAGTATCACTTGGCCCTTGAGACCATTACACAATCTGTCCGACAATGAATGCGATCCTAATGGTGTCCTTCCTAGCAAAGATCCTGGAAGTAGACATTATAACTGTGTTACTCTTCTAAAGTGAACTTCTTTTTATCCGAAAAGATAACATACCGCCATTCTTTGTTCCATGTCAAGTGTTCTCATGATTAATTTTAACGTATTTTCTTTCAGAGAAAGTTAAGTTGGAGTTTATTCTTTAGTTTTAGTTTCTTGAAATGTGGAGTTTTATTATCACTGTTTGAACAAAAGATAGGCTCGCCTTAATGTCAAAATTTACCCTAATCCTTGCGACCGAGTCATGAGGGCTAGATGTTTCTCTCAAAATTACTTCCTCATAAGGATTGACATGTACTCAATTCTTATCGCCTCTATTATTTTTACCTTAACGCTACTTTATTACACACGAATTCGGATTCAACTTATTAACTTTTATTAATTTTTTCTCGAAATTTCACTTTTTGACCGCCTTGACTCCTTGTATGCCTTAAATTTTGGTCCCTCTTCCGCAGATAATGATTTTTAATTATTCATATTAAAGTCAATATCTTACTCAAACAACCACAAAAAATTGGGGGTCCTACGTCTTTAATTTTGGAAGATAGACAAAAAAGAATTTGCATGTGCTATCCTGATAACAAATTTTAAATGGCTATTTTGTGTGTTCTTTTTCGAAAAACAATTATAAATCATTATTAAAAAATGTAAACACAATTCTTTTTGTGTTAATTAATTTAGAATTGAGTAGACTATTAACAGTTATAATTTTTAAATTTTAGCTCTTTAAGTTTGGTTGGAAATCAGCCGAAACTATTCATGCGAAGGGGTGTGCTAATCTGATGACAAGCACTGTATGTCCAGAAAAGGGACATTGTGAAGACGGGAGCTCGTTGGGAATGTGCATAAAGCAAAATCGAAATTTTCCGATAACTCAGAAATTCGTGAGTACCTATATATTTCTAAAATTTCCAAACTTTTAGGACACCGTAGTAGCTAGCTACACTCGAAAAAATTTTACTCCAATAATAGGAGGAAACTGTTTTCCTTTTATTATAGTAGTAAATTTACACCACGATATAAACGAGAGTAATTTTACGCTTTACAGTGTAAATATTTACTACAGAATTGGTGTAAATCTACAAACGGTAATAAGCAAATTTACACTGGAAAAAATATAAATTTATACCGGCAAATACGTAAATTTACATCCGGGTTTTTGTAATTAATTGATAATATTTGCGGCAGCCGGTTCTTCGATGTAAATCGTCCTGGAGCTGAGCTACCCGTTATTCCAACGGCCAAGAGCTGCCACAACTCTTTCGGTTCAAGAGCAAAAAAGCGCTTCAACAACAACAATAATATGATGCTCACAAGAACGCACTTCGGACGGAGCAGACAGAACAAGCCACTTGTGAGATACAGGAAAATGCAATAATGCACAAAAGTATTGTAACAATTGATAAATATACCTTGAAAATGTAAACTTACACAAAAATAAAGTAATGATACATCTTTACATCAAATGTGGTGAAAATTACACCGAAATAAAGTAATATTAAAAAATCTGTGTAATATTACACTATTTTGTGGGTTTACTAGAAATTTTGTTTAAAAATAAACGTTTACTGTAATTTTGCGAAAAAAAAGGTGTAAAATTCAACGAGATTTTGATGTAAAATTCAACCTTATTTTTACAGTGTATATTTGCTATAAATTTGGAGGTCATGCGTAAATTTTACATTATGTGATGTTAGCATTCGCCCTACTTTCGAAAAGTAAATGTGCTAATTGGGTTACTCTTTAAAAAAGATACTAATCGGAGAATTACTCCTCTCCACCTCTCCTTTCACCAGAAGGACATTGCATGATCCCTAATTTTTGCCAAAGGGAGCTACCTAATTTTCAGCGTTTTGTGAGAAATGTTATGTTCAAAGGCATTATTTTTTTAAGTCGTTTTCCATAATTTCCATGAAACTTCAATTCGTTAAATCTTTGCATGGATGGATTTCTTCAGTTGGCTCCGATTGCATTGATTCAACTAGTATTGGAGGGCAAACTACGAACAAGGTGGTTTGGATTTCAGCAAGATGAGGGATCGAACGACATAACACATTGCCAGAGCTCCATCCTTCGGAAAGCCTAATATTGGAATTTGGCTAGGTTCCGCCGATTAAACTAGATCTGACCTTATTCTCTATAAAAACTGTCGAGATGGTGCGTTTTGCGTTTATAAAAATAAGCCATGTACGTTGAAAACCCTGCAGAAATCCGGCTAATTTAAGTTTTGCGGCTGCCCAGTTTTTTATGAAAACAACTGCAGGAGGTTAGTAATGAAAGTCAGCACAATTTGTTGACTTAACATTTTTGAGCGAAGTGTTTTCTAAAATGTGTTGAGTGTTTTAGGGAATTTTACGCATTAATTTACGATTTCTTACATCAAGCTTTAAATTTGAAATTCCAAATAAACTCTATAAGGTCTTGCTGAATTGTATTGAATTGCGTTTAAGACTATGAATGATAGCTGAACGTTAGATTGAATCCCATTGTGAGCATGAATTTTTGTGTTGTCTCTACATCAGCTGGTTCCACTATTAGGCCAGTCAATAAACCGAAAAATAAGGCGTTAGGTCGCAAAAAATTGCTCGCCTCTGGTTTTTTGGGATATTGTTAGGATAGATACCAGAAGTGTACCACCAAGTTTGCAACTTCGAAAAACCTGTGCTAACCCCGTGACCCTCAAAAAACCTCAAAATTTTCGGACTTTTTTCATATTTTTGTTTGTAATTTCTAAAAGGTGCTTCCTACAAGTAAGTTGTCCACTGCACTGTAAAAGCTAAGAAAATCTTCTTTAATTTGAGTGTAACCCCAGCTTTGTAGGCGCAAAGGATCCCAAGATACAGCAGTTTAAACATTGTTTTTTGAAAAAAAGTTCGAAATTGTAATTTCAGTCATGTTCCGAGCTGAATATCGGCTTAAATGCGCATTTTACGGAGAAAGTCATGTGACATGAAGTTATAAATCAGTTCCTTAGCTGTATATATGTCGGAACGAATGGAATCAGACCATGGGGTCATAGGGCTGCCCCTGAAAATTAGGTTCTTCTAAGAAAAACTTTTTCCTTTATGTACCAATATTAGCAAAACTTCAGCCAAGTATGTTGCTGGTTAAGCCTAGAATAATATCCAGGAACGGATGAAATCGGAACACTACGTTATAGGGCTGTCATACAAACCAACCTCTGGAAATTAGGTTCTTCTAAGAAAAACTTTTTTCTTTATGGAAAAATCTTAACCACCCTTCCCCCAAATGTGTTTTTAGTAAAGCTTCAAAACATATCTAGAAACGGATGAAATCGGAACACTAGGTCATAGGGCTGTCATACAAACCAACCCCTGATAATCAGGTTCTTCCAAGAAAAACTTTTTTCTTTATGAACCAATCTTAACCAAACCTCACCCAAATGTGTTCCTAGTAAAGCCTCAAAACATATCTAGGAATGGATGGAATCGGAACATTACGTCATAGGGCTCCTAAAATACAATTTCGGACTTTTTTACAAAAAAGCACATGTTTTAAAGTGCTGTATCTTGGGATCCTTTGCACCTACAAAGCTGGAGTTACACTCAAATTAAAGAAGATTTTCTTAGTTTTAAAAGTGCAGTGGACGACTTACTTGTAGGCAGTGGCGTAGATAGCTTTTCGGAGAGGGGGGATAATTTTCCAAGATTACTTATACTTTTACGGTTATCAAATGTTGAATTTCAGAATACCAATTTCTGTATTTATCACACTTCAAATTAGCTGTTTTTGTTACCAAATTTTGGTGCAAAATAGATAGCAAAAGCAATATTGCCCTACGGGAAAAACAGAGTCCTGAAAATATTACATCGATAATTTTTTTTTTTTTTTTTTACTACGGTGAGTGAATACACAGTATTCCAATTTTCGTACAAATTTTCGCTACTGTGACTGGAGTATCAGAGCTTTATATGTAATGGGTTAGATCAACCATCGCGGCTTTTCTAGCCAGAACACCTCAAAACATGGATTAAGATAAATCATAGGTATATGTCCAGAAAAGGGAAATTGTGAAGATGAGAGCTCGTTGGGAATGCCGAGCATATGTGGATACAGGTTTTGTGTTTTTATATCGAAATTTTCCGATAACACAGAAATTCGTGAGTAGATATTTCTAAGGTTTTCAAACTTGTAGGACACCGCACCAGCTATATATATTTGCTATAAATTTCGAGGCCCTAGCTATCAGCCAATTGTTGGCAAAGGATACCAAAAATGTGAGTAGAACTTAGAATTTGGACTGTTAAACATTCGTTTAAAAAAACGTAGAAAAGTTTTGATTAACAGAAAAACCAAAAACCTTTGTGACGAGGACATGCTTTATTTTCTGGTACACACTACTTCCTTTTCCATTTCATACAGTAGAAAGTTGTAGAAAAAAATCGATCGAGTCTCTGATGCTGGTCAAATATTTCCGATAGAGTGTAGAATACAGTTGTCTGTTCAGATTTTCATTGCTTTTATTTGAGCTTCGGAATTTTAAAAATTACAAACATTTTACCGCAAAACTCCGTTTTTTGTTTGTTACTTTGTTTTTGAATTACTGCCTGCATAAGACTAAACATGGTGTCCGGGAACTACCGCATAAACGCACAGCAATATTATTCCTCATGCAAACAAATTGTACCGAACATACCCTTTTAGCTGCCACAGTCATTTGAAGTTTTTTGAACAAATCATTTTCTTGCGCAACTTAAACCTCAATATCTGCAAAGCTAGACTAGCTTGAATAGCGAAATAAAATGATTATTTCAGCAAACAAATTTTGCTAAATAATAAAACTAACCACACTAAAATTAGATAAAAGGTTTGGTTTTTAAAGAGCTTGGAAATTAAGTTTTTGTGATTTGACCCGAAAACAAATAAATTTTTTCATCTCAATTAACTCCAACCTCTGCTTGTTTGATTCTTTTAAAAATTGGCGCATATTCCTACGATCATATCAATTTTCTGCAGAAAACTAAGGTTAATTTTGTATAGATTTTGACATGATTTGAATAAATTTTACCAAATTGCAGCACTTTGGGGGCAGTTTGAATTAAATTGAATTCGAGCTAAAATGAACCTTATTTTTCACATTTAACGTACGACAATGTAAGAGATAATTTGGAGCTAGAATAATATGATGTAGGAAAGATATGATTGCATCGTACAGTTTCCGGACACCCTGCATATCTTTAAATTTTGGAAATTTATACAATTTAATTTATGGAAGATTTAGTTAAAAAAAAATAGTCCTGGTCATAGCTTTGAGAGTTTTTCTTATTAAATTCAATAAAATTGCAAACAACTAGAGAAATCAAGACTTGATTTGTCCTGCTAAATACGATAAAACCTTTCGTCAAATTTTTACTTAATAAAAATAATAAAAAATGTTAATGAATTCAAACAATAATGGATGCTCAAAAATTGAATTGAAAAATTGTGAAAAAGTAGATGAACGTAAAGCCCTGTGCCTGTGCTGTAGTATTTCTATTCTATCGATACGCTCCTATTATACAATTGAAATTTGCGGAAGTGATAAATTTTCTATCGCAGTTCTGAAAATGGTTTCACGTTTTTATAAAGCACTACACACGTTGAATAATTCCAGCAAAAACGTTACTTTTGCTTTGTTTTTTAATAATAAAAAATGTGTGATCGAAGGGGGGATTGATCCCCTTGACCCCCCCCCCTTATCTACGCCACTGCTTGTAGGAAGCACCTTTTAGAAATTACAAACAAAAATATGAAAAAAGTCCGAACATTTTGAGGTTTTTTGAGGGTTACGGGGTTAGCACAGGTTTTTCGAAGTTGCAAAACAACAGAGCCGAGCCATTTTTTTGCGACCTAAAATCGTTAAATGACTGGCCTATATGTAAATCGTTTCGGAGCAACGATTTAGGAGGTAAAAAATCTTTGAATCGATTCTACAACAAAGACGTCCATTGATAGTATCATACCATCAATCTGCCTGGTACAGTACCTAAGGGGCGGCAATTTGTTATCTAGAGTATTTAATATTTTCACTGGTGTTATGTAATTATTGGAGTAATATATTCACAATATCCAGCTAGTAAATTTCGTTTATTGGACCACGTTTCGCCTATATTGGCATCTTCAGGTCCCTATAATATGTTACAATATCATATACATATAAATAAATATGATTGGAAATGGATATTTGCTTACATTCACGATTTGTTTGTTAGTTCTTATTTAGTAAATTAACTTAAGAACTAATATCGCAGTTGAATTAATAAGTAAATAACTTAAATTAAAGTAATAAATATGTAGATCTGTAAAATATCACAGATGTTTTTGGTTTGTTATGACAGTTGGTGTAATATGATATGTCAATATTGGTATAATGGTGTGTTTACACGAGGAATTATTGATTTATAAGATTAATTATATTGTTGTATTTATTAAGTGTATTTTCATTTTCTGTTTTTAAATTAAGTGAGTTAGAGTAATTAGTATTTATGTATATTGCTTCTTTGATTCTTAATTTATGTGTATTGTTATCTTGGTTTATTATTTTAGTGTTGTCAAAATCCATTATGTGTTTACCAACAAGTTGATGTCTGACTATGACTGTGTCTTCATTTATAAGCATTTTGTTTTTACTTTTGTGTTCACTAAGACTACACACGTTTGCTTTGTTTTACGTACCTAAAGTAATAATAAAATGTGTGACCGAAGGGGGATTGATCCCCTTGACCGCCCCTTATCTACGCCACTGATGAGGGGAACCTCGCCATCAGTCACTCGATTTAAAACTGCAGCGAAGTGCTCTTTCCATCGCCTCAACTGATCGTCGGTATGGATAAGTATATCCTTCCATCACTATCTTTCACGGGGTGTTAATAGGAGCTACGACAACAACTCATAATTTCGTGCAGCTTCCTCTGTCGTAACAAGAAGAGAGTTGGTATACAGTCTTTTGTCACGGCGTACACTACGTCGGACTTCCCGAGCGAGTACAGGAGCTCAATGTCTGTCGTCTGTTGCTGACGCTAGACACACCCTAAACTCTTTCCGTTCGACAATCCGCTGCCATGCTGCGTCCGACATCCAAGGCTTTGGACGGGAGGCCGGATTTGGGCCAAGGACGGTCTCAGCGCTCTCCTGTTACGCATTTCTTATGACATCCCAGTGAGCATTTAAGTCATCAAACGGACGACCAATAATCACAGCTGTTTTTTGCGCGTTGTGATCGTTAAATTGTTGGGCTACAGCTGGATACTTTAATTTGGGGGTGCCGGGACGGAACATCTCACCACCATCGTCGTGCTCTGTGGCCGTGATCGTTCGGTCGCCACTCTGTGAAATAGACACTCATAGAGAAACGAGTTTCCAAACTCGGCACGACTCGTCGCAAGTTTATTATTCAGAAGAAGATGATAAGAAATATTCTTATCGTAGAATAATAAACTAACAATGCGACTAGGAAGTGGTATGGCTGACAACCGTATCACACTCCGAATTCAATTGTCTTTGTAACGTTGATGGACTACACACGGTAGTCATCAACGCACCATGCTCCACTAGGAGTTACGGTAATCGAGAGAGGGACGGAACATCTCACCAAGATAGCATGGAAGCAATCCGCAAACGAACACATTTGCCACCACCAGATGGTTGTCTCTTCCCATACCTGCGTCAGCACCTCGCTTATTACGAACATCCAGACATCCAGATGATCTTATGTCAATTCTTATGCTCCTCCGATGACGAGGCGGTGGAATCTAATTTCGCTCGGCCCATAAGAACCTAAGATGTTGAGTTTGTATCGTTTAAACTCACTTTCTATTTGAAGAAATCGTGCCTTTTGTGGGCCTCTAAACCATCCAAGAGAGTACACACAATCCAGGATCCAATCTTTGTCATGGTGCCATAGCTAAAAGTCGTAACCGGTAAGTCAGTCCTAATCCGACGCCTAGTAGACGTTTCGTTAGCATAATTAGATTTCAGATGCGCAAGTTGCTGGCATGGGAGCGTAGGTTCGAATCCTACCGGCTGCGCCATGTATTAGATAATTGATACTAGAGCTGTTACCTAGTTACTAGCTTTATTCTAACTGGCCGAGATTTACAGAGATTTGAATGTACTTACTTACTAAGAACAAGTTATCTGTTATCAGCAGGTTTGTGATGTACTAAAACTATAATTTATATTGTACTATATAATACACACATCCTATCCTTTTAGCCGCCTTATGCGACAAGCCAGGAACACTGAGGTTATTCTGTCCCCACACCACAGGGGCTTTACTCGGATATGATATTATTCAGCACTACTATATCCAATTATCTTTTCTCTTTCAATTAAATATCTCATAAGTTCTCAACAATTCTGAGCGTTACTTTCATATTGAACTTCGTACAAACATATAATTGTCTATGACCTCCGCAGTTCAATTTACTTGCCATACATCACTCACGCATGCGATGATAACAATAGACACTATTCCATCAAAACTTCCATCATAAACTTCATAAATAGCGTCAACGAAAAATTTCGGGCACGTACCGCCGCAACACAAGGTCCTTCATCGCTAAATTTTCCACGAAATTTCTGGTAAACAACAAAATCAATTCATTCAATTAATCAAAAGAAGTCAGGTGTAAATCATAACAATAGAAACGAGCCCCGAGCTGCCAAGTGTATTTCTGCGTCGAGTCGTTGAGTCAAGTCGGCTCAATGTAATATTCTTGCCACCGTGCGCCAAGACAAATAAAAAGTCCCAGTCGCCCTGCAAGGTAAACAAATATGCAAAAATATAAATTGTTAAGTGCATATACGGCACTAAAATAATTATTATCGACAAAGACGATTGCCTTGATTTTATTCCAATAAACAATCGCACTGAATCCACCTCATACTGTATGCTGTACAGAAGCAGCAGAAAGTCTAGAAGTCCAATCTATAGCCCGGCTCTGAGACAAGTTTTACCGGCAACAGCGTCATGGGAAAGGGTTTTTGCACACAACATCATGTTTGTCAAGTACCAAAAGACACGTATTTGCAGAGTGTCAAGAAGCCGGTAGCGCGTATAGCAACCGAGAAGCTTCAAGTTGCATGACCAAAACGGGCTACGAAGAAAGATATAGACTCAGCATTGGAAATCGGAAGTGCGATCGATGTCTACTTGTTGGTGAAACTATGTGTCTATGGCAGGTATCCAAGCCAACAACGATGTCTGGTTAGTGTCATACACACAAGTACGCAAGATAAGTGACGAAAATCACAAAAGCGAATTGGAAGCTTAAACAGAAATAATATATCAAGCGCAATTTCGCGATTATTATTACATACGAATGCAGCGAGTCGGTTGGCAGCGACATTGAGTCTGGTCGTCAAGGCCGCTTCCGGCATTCAAGTTTTCCTACGTGAAGATCATTATCGGGGCAACTGGTCACCTGGGCATGGTGTGTACATACTAAGCGCAATTACTGGTAATATTGCGATATTTATGCTAATGACTTATCCGAAGCGCTATGATCCATTATATTGGGTGAAGCATGTTGCCAATTGGCAGTTTAATAGAACCAATAAAGAGAGACACGTAGGAAGAATGTTTTTCACAATATTTTTCGTAGAAATCTGAAAGCTAGCTGCGCGTAAATATGTTTACAAACTAATGTCAGCTCTAGCTCTAGTCTTTAGTCAGTGGACAGGGAAGCAAATATTTAACGTGATTGCAATGACTATTATATGCGATAAACAATACTCGTTCAGGTTTTTGTTTGAACACATGTCACATACGTGGTTCTGGTCGGAAGTGAAAGATTTTGCAGGAGCATAATAAGTCGGTTAGTGTGGCATTGATCGGTGATCGCTAAGGCCAGTGCTAATGATTTTGATTAATGCTGATTGTTTTGAAGTAATTTTCTTGGAATATCTTCGCAATTAATGTTCTTTATTGTTGTTTACTTAGTTTATTTCAGAATTAATGCATCTCTAATTAAGAAGGATATACGTGTTGTAGGTCACGGAGCAGTCATAGAAACTCAGTCCAAAAGTTCTTCTTCTAAAAAAAAAAAAAAACAAAACATCCCCACAAAAGTTAGTTATCAAAAAAAAAAATGTGCCCAATTTCTCACCGCGCCATTTTGATTTTGTTTTTGTGATTTGAAGATTTTCGTATGAGGATTTAAAGCAAAGCAAGCATAATGAACGAGGGCGACCGAAGCGAGCTTTCACAGCTTGTACATTTTAACAATTTACATCAAAACTCAAACCTCGTACATTTTTCAATACCGTAGATATCGTTTATAACGACATTGGCTATAACGACGCATCGGCTATAACGACGGAAATTCCAGGACCCGAGATTTATGAGGCTCGTTCGGTACAATTTTTGATGGATATAGCGACCATCGCTATAACGACTGATCGGTTATAACGACTGAATTTTTCCGACTCGAGAGGCAAAATGATCGGATATAACAACGAACGCTCGTCACATGTAATTTTTGTTTTTATGCGAAATGATTGCTTTTTCGGCATGCAAAGATCAAGTTTGAGTTGAAAATTAAATTCAGTGTGAAAATTCACTTATCCGTATGTAAAGAAAAGTTCCAAAATTCTTGTTTTTGGAAGGCCGGAATGACACCACATCGCATCGCAAACACTACTGAAGGTTGTTAAAAAGAAACCATTTTGGAAAAATAAAGGAGTCAACCGAAGAAATTACGTTTATCTGCTGTGAAAAGTAGAGTGAAGTTGCCGTAAATTACTCCAAAAGTTTAATGATGAAAAAGTGCAAAATTCTTTGGCATTCTTAAAAAAAAAACATTCTGAAACTTGAATTTCTTTAATTTTTACAACATTTTAAGAAACGTCTGGTTCCCGTGTGCAACCCTGTAGAGACTACAACAAATACATGCATGCATGCCTGAAATAGACGATACACACAAGGGGGTTAAAATGGGGAAAACTTTCGCGAATTGTAGCCAGCACTGGTGCCATCTTTTGGATGCGCTGTAGACCCGGATGGCGTCGGATCTCGCACTAAACCTACACAATTGCAAAATTAAACCCGTCCTGAGACAACATTTTAAGAAACGTCTGGTTCCCGTGTGCAACCCTGTAGAGACTACAACAAATACAGGTCCTGCTTCAGGTTTTATTGACGAAAAAATCAAATTCTAATTGAGAATTTGTTGATTTGTTTAAAAGATTAACGATGATGTAAGGAAAGGACATTGCCAAGATGCCCATGGGGCGGAGCCAATACTTCTATAACCGGGCAGGTTAGGCAAAGACGAGCGAGCAGCGACATGCGCTTGCTGTAGCTCAGTAGCGGCAGAAATGCCGGGGTCTTTGTCGCTCGTTCCGCCTGTCCTTTTACAAAAAGGGATATCGCATGCCTGAAATAGACGATACACACAAGGGGGTTAAAATGGGGAAAACTTTCGCGAATTGTAGCCAGCACTGGTGCCATCTTTTGGATGCGCTGTAGACCCGGATGGCGTCGGATCTCGCACTAAACCTACACAATTGCAAAATTAAACCCGTCCTGAGACGCCCGGGGCCAATCAAAGAAATGTAGTGCGCCTCCCTTTTCGATCAAAATTCTCCCCTGGAATGGGGGGGGGGGGGTAGTTTATGTCGGGAGACTATTCATTTAAGGACATATTTTTTACACTCAATTGTAGGGCACAAATTACAAATTGGAGACGGGCAAATATCACGAAATATGAACATGCATATGCCAGACAAAACTTATCATAAAAAACTTAGCTGTGCGTCCTTGCTGCCGACTCAGGGAGTGTTTTTCCTCCCTTCAGGGCTCAAATATAATTTTTTTTTATTTTTTTTTCATCCGCCAACAGCCAAAATCCCGCGTTTCACCGTCGTGACATTTCGCACCCAACTCCCCGAAGTTGGTGGCTTGATCAGTCGGTCCAGCTGTTCCGAGGGATTCCGACACATAGATATCTGCTTTTGAATTTGGCGGGATTTTTACAAATATTAATCATTTGAAATAATTCAAATTATTGATATTTTCATTCATTTCATTTTGCTGTAATTCCTTCATTTTCCTGTATTTCTTATTTCCGAGAAATAATTTAAACAAAATTCAAAAGCACTTCCATTCATTTTCACAAGGACGTATACCCTTGTCGTATCCCACGTAAGTTCGTGGTCTAAAACGGGTTTTGACTTTACATTGCAATGACCGCTTATTACGACGACAGGACGCTATAAAAATATGATCGTATATAACGACAGTGGTCGTTATAAACGATATGAGCGGATATAACGACGATCGGCTATAAGTGGAACTTCGATATCAATGGAAGTTCCACTTGATGGACCCAAGGCCAGAGGCAGACCGAAGAACACCTGGATGTGTCAAATGAAAAAGCAACAACAACGCATTGGTCTCGGCGATGACACGATCCAAGATAGAGCTGCCTGTAGAAATATGCTGAGAAATTATCGCCAAAACGGGCGATGTGCCTACACCGCAGGTCGAGCAACGCGGAACCATGGAGCGGTATAAAGAACGAGGCAAGGAAGAAGAAAGAACGACGATCGGCTATAACGACGTAAAATAGTCGTCCCTTCGATGTCGTTATAAACGATATCTACTGTAAATATAAGTACACTGTCGGTCACCAAAAAAGGTTTATCATTTGTGCAGAACAGCCCCCTCTACTGCCACTCTGCACTCGCCGATTTCCTGCGTTTTTAGGTTACTATGATGGTCTTCTAAATTCGAGGCGATTCGCACTACAGTTCCCTGCGAATCCACTATGACTAGGTATCCAGCAGAGGGTAATATTGGAAAAACGACCCATCACTCTAAGAGCTGAGCGGCAGGATTCGACAGCTTTTGACATTGTCAAGACTGATTAGAGAGATCGAATTGCAGCCTGGCTGTCAGTGTAAATAGTGACATTGCCGAAATCTCCGCCTGGAGGACGATACAGTAGTTAGGGAGACGAAGTGTCAGGTTAATATCAAGTACATCCGAGTGGATGCCAATGCCCACTCCTCCATCTGACTTGGAGCCATCTGTGTAGATAGTCAATGACTCAATGTCCCGGGGCATGTTGTTATCCCAGCAATCCCTCGGCGGAATCAAGCCATAATGGTTGTTACTAAAAGCGTATTTAGGAGAAGTGTAATCAGTCTCCAAAGGGAGGTTAAAATTACTTAGTATACGCGAATGTCCGTAATCAAGTGTTCGCCACTGATTAGTTTCACGCAAACGTAAAGCGGTGTTAGCAGCAAGCGTTTGACCGAATAGATCCAGTGGAAGCAGGTCAAGCGTCGTGCAGGTCAGTCCGGTCGAGGGGGTGGTCCGAAAAGCTCCAGTTAGACAAGAGAACCCATTCTTTGTACCTTCGCAAGCAAGTTATAATAGGATGTTTTGTTGAGTGGTCCAACAAGAGACCAATGAATTTAGCTTTTTAAGGGAAAATTAATGGCCCGTAGTGTGGGAAGGTCAATGGAAGGAAGAGTATGTCTTCTAGTGAAGAGCACAAGCTCCGGTTTAGCTGGATTAAGTCCAACGCCACTGAGGTTATCCCAGTTGGTTAAAAGAGATAGTGCGTACTCAAGACGTCCACTAAGGACTTCCGGGAACTTACCTGTAACAGCGATGCCCACATCATCACTCCAGTGACATTGTATCCAGTCCTCTCAAGATCTAGAAGCATTTGATTGATTGCTATGTTCCAGAGTAGGGGAGATAAAATACCACCCTGTGGGGTGCCTCTACAAACAAACGTATTTACAGACGTTGAGCCCAGTGTTGTAAAAATGCGTCTAGATGTCAATAGCGCATCCACTAGTATGCAGATTGGCTCGTCAACGTGATGACTCCAAATTGTGTCGGTACTCCCCTAGGTTTTATATTATTGAAGGCGCCTTCAATGTCTAGGAACACAGCCATCGTGTATTCCTTCTGATGAATAAATTGTTCAATGTATCTGACTAGAGAGTGCAGAGCCGTATCCACTGACCTCCCTTTCCAGTAGGCGTGTTGTGCCGTTGAAAGGAGATGTCGCGGAATAGTAATTCGTAGATGTGTACCAACAACTCGTTCAAGTAGTTTGAGCATAGTTGAAGAGGGACTAATGGGTCGAAGGGCACTAGGTCGTGCGTGCGAGCTTATGCCGGTTTTTGGAATAAACGTAACCCACACCTCTCTCCATACGCGAGGAATATAAACTAAACGGGAGACATGCCCTTAGTATGCATTCTATCCATGGATAGGTAATATCTAAACATTGCTACAAGTCTACAGGAATTATGCCATAAGGTCCCGCAGATTTAAACGGCTTAAAGCTAGATATCGCCCATAATATCTTCCCCCGAGATAAAACCGATTCACTATCACACGGTGCTGTGTGACCCAAAGGGAAATCAGGTGGTTCCGGATTCCCGGGACATGTGCGTCAAGTAGACACTCAATCATCACAGTGCTCGAAGATGTCCACGATCCGTCTTCTTAATTTTCCTAAATCTTGAAGTTTCAGATGACCCTTCGATAATTTCGCAAAAGCGTTGCCACGCATTGCGTTTAAACCTCTTTTGGAAGGAGCTAAGATGCTTTTTGTAGGAGATCCAATCCGACTCCATCCTACAAGCTTCTCTTAGCAGAACATGAAATGGCGTGGCACGACTCAGATATCGCTGCCCGTAAAAATATTTACCATATCATCCAACTGTTGCTCGCTGTGTGGCACATTCGGTAATGTTGGTAGCCCTTCAGAAAGGGCATCACGAAATCTAGGCCAATCGGTCCTTTTGCGATTCACAATGTGCGCAATTGTATCAGGACGTTCAGCAACGAAACTTTATATAACGGTTATCAGAGAACGAGTGATCTGAAGACACCCTCCAGTCTTTGATAAAAAAATGACATTCTCTGATGCTAGAGGGATATCTAAGACTTCTTGCCTGTTTTTCGTTATGAAAATCGGCTCACTCCTCGAATATATTATTATGGGAACCAATCTTTTCGTGTGTAATGTAGGGTACACTACATTGATCAATGCCACTGTCACTGATAACACAACAAGAAACAGCTTACCGACTGTCGCCAACTCTATTGATACTACGAGTACTATTGGAACAACAAATACGAACTCAACTGGACCGGACACCGCATAGGAAAAATCTGCCGTCTGCGATGCGAATGAACAAAGAAAGCTAACTATTTTATCATATAATGTTGCTGGATTAAAAAATAAAGGTATTTATAGCGATTTTTATACCTATTTGAATTCGTTCCATGTAATAGTGCTCCTAGAAACATTTGTCACAGACCAATTTGATATTTATGAAAATAAGATTAAGAATTTTTAAATTACATGGATTCCTGCAAAGAAGAGAAGTGATAGAGGAAGGGCTAGTGGTGGATGTATGTTTGGAATGAAAAAGGAAATCAATTTTTATGATAGTTTGCGCACATTTGATACTCTCGACGAATGGGTCTACTTAACATTCCATATTAACAATAAGCGTTTACAAATGGTGCCTACTTATTTAAACTGCAACCAATGGCTTGAGGACTACAATAAGCTAGATATTCTGGCCAAATTAAATTCGACTGACGTCATGGTAGTAGGCGATATGAATGCCCGAGTTGGAAATGAGCAGTTGATGGCGAACATAATGAATAATACAGTACGAAGAACTAAAGATGGCACAATTAATACTTGCGGACGGAAAATGTTGGAGCTTATAGATTCCTTTGGTCTGAAGCTATTGAATGGAACCTCGAAAAGCGACAGGAATGGTGAATGCACATTTATTGGGTACAATGGTCACACCGTGATCGATTTATGCCTGGCCGGAGGGGACTGGCTGCCCCTCATTACGGGCTTCATGGTGGAACAAAAACAGTACTCCGATCATCTCCCAATCATCACGACGATTGGGTTAGATTGCATCGGCAGTACGATAAGTAGACCAATGAACCTTTTGCCCAAAATTGTGTGGAACGAAAGCTACAAAGCACAATATCAAGCGAAACTTAACAGATATATCCATCAGCGAACTCCAGATATCAATATGCATCATATTACGGAAGCAATCAAAAATTGTGCACAAGTACCGAGTCAACGACAGTCTAAACAATACAAAAACAAATGGTTTGATACTGAATGCCACAATGAAAGAAAACGGTCTTTTGCGTGGCTACAACTGTTCAGAGAACAAAACGATTCCTTCACAAGAAATATGTACGTGCGAGTAAATAAGAAATTTAAATCGTTATGCAGGGAAAAGAAGCGCGAATATTTCAAAAAACAGGCTGAACTATTAGGAAGTTTTGCGAGTTCGAGAGACTTCTGGAAAATATCGAAAGAAATCAACGGAGTGGATGCTTATTCGATTGGCAATGGTATACATGCGGAACAACTGGAGACCTACTTTAGTCAAATGCTTCAGAGCCATAGCACCGAGAATAGGATACAATTTGCTAGACCCAGTTGGAGCCATCCGGGACTCGACGCGACTATATCCAAGGATGAAGTAATTGCTGCGATTGCGATGTGCAAAGACCGAAAAGCGCCAGGAAGCGATAGAGTCCCCGTCGAATACTATAAATATGCTTCTGAAAATCTTGTCGATATCCTTTGTAATGAGTTTAACAGGATCTTTGACACCAGTGATGTTCCTGTTGAGTTCAGAGAATCGATTATTTTTCCTATGTTTAAAAAGGGCGACGTGAACGAACCATCATGCTACAGAGGAATTTCATTTCTAAATGCGTCTGGCAAAATTTTCTCATCTATCCTGCAGAGGAGATTCACCGAATGGTTAAACGAAACGCAACGGATAACTGAAAGTCAAGCTGGATTTCGAAAGGGTTACTCTACCCATGATCACATCTTCGTACTATACAACTGTGCGCGATTGTTTTTGAACCAGGGACGAAAATTATATATATTCTTTGTCGATTTTAGGGCTGCCTTCGATACAGTTGACCGTCTATAATTATTTTTCAAGCTATACAACAATGGCATGAGCAAAAAGTTTGGAAAAGTATTGGAGAAACTCTACGAAGATACACAAGCAATGGTCTGGAATGGAACACACCTTTCAAAATCATTTACAACGACGGTAGGCGTCCGCCAAGGATGCAAACTTAGTCCGGATATTTTTGCTATTTTTGTAAATGATATCTTGGACGATATGCCAGGAGGTGCAGAGGCTTTTGGAACGATGGTAAAAGGCCTGTTATATGCGGATGACATGGTCTTCTTCGCGGAGTCACCCAAAGAGCTCCAGGAAATGATGAGTACTCTACAACTTGGAAACGCCAAGTAAAACTCGACAAATCAAAAATCATGATTTTTAAGAAGCGTTTCCGGTTAGCTCGGGAAGAAACGTGGTCGTAGAAAATCAAATAGAAGTTGTCACAGAGTACAAGTACCTCGGCATTTGGTTTACAAGCAATTTGTCAATGGAGCGGCATCTTACTGAAAAGTTAAAAGAAGCTAAATGGGCCATGAACTCGGTATGGAAAAACTGCTTTAACAACGCTGATATATCCCACACGGGTAAGTACAATATTTATGAAGCGGTCGTCAGATCGATTATGCTATACGGGGCACAAGTGTGGGGAGGAAGAAGTTACGACGAGGTCGAGCGCATACAGAGATACTATTTAAATATTCGAGGAGTCAGAGCTACCCCAAATGATATGGTGCGCATTAGAGTCGCATTCCTTAAAGAGCATCGGCATTGGCTGAGAGGTGGCATCCAGAGCGGCCAAATACGAACAGAGCGATAAGCCGTCATCATCCGCGCTCGATCTGTCGACCTTGACTCTGCAACAGCCAGACAGTCAGCCACGACCGCCCCTTCATCCCTTGATTGTGTGATTAAGGATACAGGCTCGAGGGCCTTTTTGATGTCGCTTTTATACACGCGAAGTTTTAGTTTGATGAAGCCGAACCTAACAGCTCCACCTGACTTGCTTAACGGGACCAGTGATTATCGCGATTATCCACCGACTCCTCCAACTTGACGATTCGACAGTCGTTGGTTGGAATGTCTACATTACATGTACGGATCATCTGCAAAATTTGATTCTTTTCAGACACGAATAGTGGCAGCCATACACGAGCCCCCCTAGTTCGCGATGACATTTTGTACTTGGTCGCGACTTCCAGCTTAGCACCAGACCAAACCTCTCCCGCCTTGCGAATAGAATATTTAAACATGGAGGCTGATCTTTCATCGGCGAACTTCATCAGTTTATCGCCTTGAAATTAGCCTCCATCCTCTCACACCGGAGGCGGACCTGGAAAGGCCTCTATGACACTCTGACAGCTGACGGACAAAATTTCCTCGACAACCGCCAGCTCAATCCACCCCCTTACCGCTTCCGCGTATGATGAAGCTGAACCACTGAGGGGTGGAACGATCTGTCGTTTCTCTTCTACTGCCTGATATTCCATTGAGCGCTGCCGCTTAACGGCAGGTTTAAATTAAAGAGTGTTCCCTTGAATCGAAGGGGCAGCTCTTGGTCGTTGTAGAAACAACGGGTAGCTCCGGGACGATTTTATCATAGAACTCGGCTGCCACCCATGGTCAGAGTGGGATTCGAACCCACCCTCTGCAAACTCAGAGATAGAGTGTCATTTCTACCACTGAGCCACCGAATGACCGTTCAAAAGTTTTGATTGTCTTTGGCGAGCCACGCTCCCGCTTACATCAATTTATCAAAAAGGCATTTCAAATTCCAAAATACGTCCATGACGCGTGTATCTTTAAAATTAGAATCAAATTTAGCCAATGACTTCTGTTTTTTTCTGCAGTATTTTTAGCTCCAAAAACGCTACAAATAAAGGATTTGCTCGGAAGGTCAGTTCATGCTTGTATGCAGTCGCCACTACTACTGATGACTAACAACGAAGCTGCATCTGATAAACATCACACGAGACCAAGAAATTGCTTTCACTCGCTCGTCTGGCTGGCGAAACTTGAAAACAACAAAGCGACACAAGTTACCCGACATTGAGCGCCGTCCGACCGAACGCCAAAGTGAGAATTATTAGAAAATCTAACAAAAGTCTGTTCTACTCTTTATCTTGTCTGCAACTGCATTTCGTATGCAATTTTCACAACGGTCGTTCGTGGCGACGCACAAATCCAACCGATTCGTTTCTGTTCATTTTCAAAGTCACTCGTCGTCGTGTTGTGTGCGCACGGTGCACAAAGCGAGAAATGCAACAGTTTAGTCGTTCAGTGAGTAGCCTGACTAGCTGCATTGATCATCAACATCTACGCGCAACTCTAGATTACGGCTAAACTTGAATTCTGGGGCCGTGAACCAATAGCTCGTATTCAAGGTGCTTCCCAGAACACATGCATGCGATTGGCTATGTATGCGGCTCTAGCACGCAACGGGTGCATCTCGTCGTAAACAACAGGCACTCGTCATATAGAATCCGCTAGGCGCTAGCTGGTTCTCTATCTGATGCTGTTTGAATCAAATTCGAATTAAAATGTTTGCACCAGTAGGCACAACTTCTACAACGCTGCATCGACCATATTGGTGCGGCTTGCGGTGCTAGGGGGCAACATACACACTGCGACAGATCGAGAAGCCTTCTCGAGATTGAACTAGGTCAAGGCTTCGTGCGAAAAAAGTTGAGATACTTTCTGCTCCTCCGTCCGCACCGCTGTCATCGGCTCTAGATCATACTCTACTACTTGTAGAGGTCGGGCTTCTTAAGAATTGCGCGCACGTACGAAGTACACGCAGAGAGCACACATGGTTGACATTTTTCTGAATGAGAATTGCTATACGAAGCATGTGGATTGCAGTAGAATTAAAGTAGAGTGCAACACTTACCTTTACAGGCTGAAATCAGGAAATAACCGCACTCGGTGACATCACTAAAGTCCAAGTGGACTACAGGTCGCGTATGACCACTGCAGGTCAATGGAATTTGACGGAGATTGTTTGTTGACATGTTGGCTCTTCTCGGAGAGATCTGAAGACAGCAGCAGGCTTAAAATCCAATTGGGATGAATGGGTGTCCAATTGAAGGGTTCACAGGAATTTGCAGTGTTCTACGAATAATGCGCGCAGGCACTTTTACGATAATGTTTCACTTCAGAAATAAATTAGTCCGGTCACTATACGATCTCGACTTTGATAACAAAGACTTATTCCGTTCACGCTTCTCGCTAATATAATTTTGTTGTTCGCTTCAAGACGACCGCTTCCTTGGGCTGCGCCAGAGTTGCAATCGCCGATCCCGAATGATATAAAGGAAGAGAAATTACTTCGGAAAATACTTTTTCTTCGACCGCGGGACTTGTGGAGGTGGCTTGAAAGTAAACGCACGAATCGCGACGGTTCACTCGATTAATTTTAACGGGAGTCAATGAAGCGAGTGTACGATAAACTAAAGCTAAACTAAAAGTAAATTTGCTATTGAGCTCTACTTCCGACGAACTGCTGTCAAATATTACGAACGACTGAAACTAAATAGCGCATCGACGTGGATCGATATGTTGATATGGGACTTGGTGTGCAGGTTGTCGAGAATCCAAGTTCGTCCGGTTACGGAAAACAGAGGCTACCGAACAACACGAACGCGAGAATTTGAAGAAAAAGTGGGAAAGAATCGCGAAAAAAGCAAACGTCACACGCACCGGCCGAGCGAATGTCAGACGACAGCACAAAAAAGTCGCACAGATGGCAGATGAATGACAGTGGAACAACGGAACGACCAATTGGAATGGAACACGGGACTCGTGTGGATGATGTTTCAATATCGCGCCGCGGAAAATGAAACATCTACACTGTAAAACTATTTTGATTTTGTTACGGAAACTGAGTGGCAGTTATTGATACATATTTTGTAAATTCACGGATTTAATTGGATGGAAATGAAAATTCATCCTTGAATTGGTTCATTTGGCAGAATCATTAACCATTTTATGCGGGTTCTCCTTGAGAAGATTCAGGTAAATATTTAGGAAATTCCACACTGCTAAATTTAGTTGTTCTAAAAACACTACTATAGTTATTTCAACAATATTCTTACAATTTTGTTTTACTCTCCATTCAGTCGGGAAGGCTACCAGATCCATACCCGAAATACCTCAGAATTAGGGGAATTCTCAATCACAACAATTCAATTCGAAGATTGTCATCCCGGTTGTGGCCATGGAGTCGTATATACAGGGTATCCCGCATTGGGTGGTCAATACTGTAACGGTTAATAGCGCAACTTGTTTCAGCAAGAAAATTACCAATACAATCGTATTTTTTTTTACCGTTACCTTGTTATCGCTCTTTTTGTGAAAGTCATCGAAAATCGTGACTTGTCCTGCAAAATCATAAGTTGCAGCCCCCCTTATAACTTAATCTAAGATTTGATTTCAGTTTCAGAAACTACATAAAATTTCACAAAAACTGAAGCTTTTCCTGTTGCCAATATTATCGCCACTTTCAAAATACAGTTACTCAAACTTAATAGAAATTTTAAAATAGATTTTTTACCGAAAATTCAAACAGTAATTTCATAATGGTGCTTTATACGTACAACTGTGCAATGTTGATAAAAGATGCTTCAACATGAAGAAACTTTCCAACGGTATATCACTTTTCATATTTACATTGCAGAATTTTAGAGAAACACGCATTGAATGGTAAAAATCAAGGTATGTAATTATTTTCTTATCGGATTATTCAAACTGAAATTTTATTCATTTATTTTTTATATTTTAGTGTCGAAATTTTGAAAATTTGTTAAATAAAAATGGAAATAAAGTTTTCAAAATAAGAAAGACCCAATAAGCTAAAAATATTAACTAATGATTAAATGGGTCTGTTTGATGAATTGGAACAATGCTGCTGGAATTGGCCTCCTCCATTTTGTATGCAGACTCGACACCTTCGGCGCATGGAAGAAACGGTCCGAAGGATTTCAGGAGGGTTTTCCTTTATGTTGTCATAAGCATCATTAATTCGCTGCAGCTGCTGTTCCCGGGAGGTAAGATTTGTAAAATGTTATCCTCCTCTGACAGTCGCTCGGTTGTAATTCCTGAACTTGCGTAGGGTGGTACGGATACCGGTTGTCCGAGTGAAGAGTCCTTTGGATCGTCGTCCGAGGAATATCCAGCTGAAGTGCTGCTCTACGCGTGCTCAATTTTGGGTAAGTATCGAAGAGAATCTCTTGTTCTCGTCCAACGCTAGTACCGCGAACTCCTTCTCTAGCGGTGTGGTTTGGTGTTCCACCTGTCTCTCCAAGAAGGCGATACGTTCTTTGGAAGGTACGTCTATCTGGATTTCGTAACTGTGGGAATCGCCGACTATACTCTCGAACTGTTTCAAGTCCATTTCCTCCTGCTACACCATACACAAACACCATATCCGCATACTTTCTATGGGAGAATTGGTTTTCCACCATCGCGATTTTATTTAATTGGTCTAAAAATGAGGGCTATATTCGAAAAATAAATTGTATTATTAACAAAATTATACCTGAATTTTCTAACCGCCAAGAAGTAACAACACAATCACGCTTGCGAAGTGAAACATAAGAAAGAATAACAGCTCTTCGATTATAAATAGGAAATAATTAATTTTAACTGTTATAAGTACCGTTGCATTTGCCAAACAATGTACAATTTTCAAATATCTTACAGTTTTGGTCAAAATAATGTAGCGAGATTCTATCCCGAATTATAATAGCCTCGGTTGTCTTTTTTCGAGTAAATCCACTGAAGCCTTGATTAATTAATTACCATTAAATGCGTGTTTCTCTAAAACTCTGCAATGTAAATATGAAAAGTGATATACCGTTGGAAAGCCAACATGTTGAAGCAACTTTTATCAACTTTGCAGAGAGTACGTATAAAGCACCGTTATGAAATTATTGTTTGAATTTTGGATGAAAAATTTATTTTAAAATTTCTACTAAGTTTGAGTAACTGTATCTTGAAAGTGTTGATAATGTTGGCAACAGGAAAAACTTCAGTTTTTGTGAAATTTTATGTAGTTTCTGAAACTGAAATCAAATCTTGGATTAAGTCATCAGGAGGGCTGCAAATCATGATTTTGCATGACAAGTCACGATTTTCGATGACTTTCATAAAAAGAGCGATAACAAAGTAACGGTAAAAAAATTCCGATTGTATTGGTAATTTTCTTGCTGAAACAAGTTGCGCTATTAACCCTTACAGTATTGACTACCCAATGCGGGACACCCTGTATATGGAGCTTTCATCTTCTTCTACTGGGCGAAGTCGACAAACAAATCGCGCCTAGACATGCAAATCTGGCTGAGATGATAACGGAGTCACAAACGGACCCATAGGAATCCCAAGTAAGTAACATTATTGTCTGCTCTGCGCAGAAGCTTAGGGCTTGATCGCCTTTCAGTTCAGTCCGCAAAAATGTTCTGGTCTCAGGACGAATGATGATGGGTAAGTTAATCTATGTACACTCCCAGTCACTTGAATAGGGACAAACTTTTCGAGAGTTGTTTATCTCAAAATATCCTTTTCCTTGCAGCAGAGAGCATAACTTAGCATTTGTTTACAAAGGCTATTATGTTGCTCATAGTTTGCGAGAAAAAAAAAGAAACATTTAATAACAACAGTTATGTTTCATCAACATTATGCTGATGCACTAATAAATTCTATGTTCAAAATTGGGTCACTTGAATAGGGACAGTTGCGATTCGGTCGTGATTTCGGAAGTGCTAGTATCGTATCCTAACTGTTTTTGTTTTAATCCACTCAGATTGTGTTTTGACTTTAATTTTTGTAAGTTTCGGTAATCATGGGTAGAGGAAAAAGCATTAAATACCGCGCATGGCTCAAATCGATGTTTTGAGAAATGAACAACACAGATTACGCGAAATTTCGAAAATAGTGAAAACAAGTAAACCGGTTGTGTTTAACTATTTAAAAAATAAAAGTGGATATGGACGAAACATAAAAGGGCGTACGCGAGGTGCCCAAACCGCCAAAGAGAAAAGGGCCATTCTGCGAGCCGCCTCTAATTTTCACTATCAGCGGCTAGAATTGGAGCTAAAGTCGGTGTTACAGCTAGTTTATCAACAGGACAACGTGTAATAAGGAATTCCTCACACCTAAAACGAAAGAAAATTCAGAAAAAACACCGTTAGACACAAAGAGGAAAAGTCATCCTCTGGATTTTGCTCGCCAAAATATGTCATGGCGGCAGGGGTGGAACGGGGTAGTTTTTTCGGATGAAAAGAAAGTCAACCTGGATGGCCGAGATGGGTTCCATTTCTATTTCCACGATCTACGTAAAAACGAACGGTTTCTGTCAAGGCATCATAGCAGAGAAGGTAGTGTCATGGTTTGGGGAGCTGTCCCTTTCGTTTTAGGTGTGAGGAATTCCTTATTACACGTTTTACTGTTGAAAAACTAGCTGTAACGTCGACTTTAGCTCCAATTCTAGCCGCTGATAGTGCAAAATTAGAGGCGGATCGCAGAATGGCCCTTTCCTCTTTGGCGGTTTGGGCACCTCGCGTACGCCCTTTTATGTTTCGTCCATATCCACTTTTATTTTTTAAATAGTTAAACACAACCGATTTTTTTTTCTTCACTATTTTCGAAATTTCGCGTAATCTGTGTTGTTCATTTCTCAAAACATCGATTTGAGCCATTTGCGCGGTATTTAATGCTTTTTCCTCTACCCATGATTACCGAAACTTACAAAAATTAAAGTCAAAACTCAATCTGAGTGGATTAAAATGAAAACAGTTAGGATACGATACTAGCACTTTCGAAATTACGACCGAATCGCAACTGTCCCTATTCAAGTGACCCAATTTTGAACATAGAATTTATTAGTGCATCAGCATACTGTTGATGAAACATAACAGTTGTTATTAAATGTTTCATTTTTTTTCCTCGCAAACTATGAGCAACATAATAGCCTTTGTAAACAAATGCTGAGTTATGCTCTCTGCTGCAAGGAAAAGGATATTTTGAGATAAACAACTCTCGAAAAGTTTGTCCCTATTCAAGTGACTGGGAGTGTATGTTCTATGTTCTGTTCTTGGTATTGGGACCTCTGCCCTCTTTTAGTGACGAATGGAAGGATTTATGACAATAAATCAACTGCGGACTAAATTTACTCGAGCGGAGCGGTATCTCCTCTTAAAAAACGTACTCCAAGGTAATAGCATACGCCAAGGGATGCGTGGTTAAAAAATACAAAAGCTAAACATTAAACTCTGACGCTCGAACAGTCAGAGACAGTCTCTATTTTTTTTTTGTAGTATGCCTGCAGCAATCCTGACAGCGTTAGCACAGTTACATACTGCTCTGACTCGAACATATGTGGAGGGTACTCTGCCAGGAGCTCGACTGTGTCGGCAGCAGTTGGTCCTATAGACCACCACAAAGATCAGCTTCCTGCGATTTACTTTAGCGCAAAATTGTAGATGTAGAATGTTCATAATCGAAGGAGCCACTATGGAGCAGGCTGTAGAGTATGCCTTGGCCTGCAAGGCACTTCAACACTTAAGGTTGTATCATGTATCGCAAGATCAGGATGGTTAGTATTAAGGACTCTCCGACTGCTGAGTGGGTCAGAAGTAACAAACAACATATTCGTGGGAAATGTACGTTCGATTACTTTGGTCGATGAAAGTGATTTTCTCAAGTTGCACACTATTCAGGGATACTTCCCCAGAAGCGGTGTGTTAAAGACCGAATGCTTCGTGGCTTTTTCTAATGCGCAAACTTGGCTGCCGACGAAGAACTGGATAGCTCACAACTCGAAAATTTCTGCCCCCTGTGTGCACCTTGTTCTCATCATAGGCGAAGCTGAAACGACTGAATGGGTGTAGCGATTACGAGTTCACGCAGATAAATTGGACAATCGATGGCAAAAGCCGTAGAGCAGTCCCCACATCACAATTCAAGTTCAGCAGTGATTTCACGTAATTTTTCACAATACTTCGAATACCAACACGGTCAAAAGCAGCAACCAAGGCCAACCTCGATTCACCAGCCGGATCCCAGCTTTGCCTGCGACGGCACCAACTCTCGATCACGTTGCTTCGTAAACTCGCTAGAGTCTAGCACGCTTGAAACGTCATCATCATAGTGGCGGCGTATCGTGTTCCCCTCAGAGAAATTCTCTCATTTATTCGTTTTTGCACCACGCAAAGAATGCCAGGTGTTCGTTCATGCGTTGAATTCATGAGTACATCTTTCTCTGCCCATATTATGCAATACTGTGTGCAAAAACTGCATATAGAAAAAATGGGGAACCGTCGATATGAGGGGGGACATCCTTGTCCACCAAGCTATGGTCCGTGGTCGATCGACATAAACCAGGAATTTCAAATAACCCCATACAAAAATCCCATGGAGCCAGCTGACGAGCGAGCCGAACGCCAGGGAGAACGCAGAATTGATTCACTCCCAAATCCTAAAGCGAGCGCGGAAGGCACGTTGCGTAGCAACAAGTAAGCGACCGTTAGAAAAGTAGATCTCGACGGTGAAGCCCGCTGCTCTCTAGACCAGAGCATGATGGCAACTGACTAGAGTGAGAAACAAATTTGGGGACTTCCCCTCTAGATGCGCTGCCTCACACCCCTCTACCCGCCCAACTCACCGCTCGCGAATTTTTCCAAATAAGTAAGTATTTGGAGGAATAATTTTTTTCTAGACTAAGGAGAGTCGACAAACCGCCCCGCCTAGATGTTTAGGTCAAATGGGACCGATAGGAACCCCAAGTAATATAATTGTCTGCTTTGCGCAGAAGCTTGGCGTTTGGCGAAAGTGCAAGTTGTTTAGCTATTGTCCCAAGCCGAAATACTCCTTACAGTATCTAAATACTCCTTACAGTATCAGCTCAGACCATAACTAGGATCCGCAAATATGCTCCCTACATATCCTTGGGATAATACTTCCAGCATATCCTCACCCGTAACATTTATGTAACATTTATGAACACATCGAGAGTGCAAAAAAATCTCCACACTAGGGTTGCTCACACAAAGCTTTAATGCTGAAGCCTTTTCCTAGATGGGACGGCAGAGCACAGGATGTAAAAAGATTTGTTCAAATTAAAAGGAGAAACGTTGGTTCCTACTACAACTTTATTTTTTATAATGCATATACATTTCGGGAGCAACTTGCTCCCTTCTTCAGTGCTTACGTTTCTTTAAAAATAAAGTTGTAGTAGGATCCAATGTTTCTCCTTTTAATTTGAACAAAATTACGAATATTACAAAACAACGGCAAACCTCAAACCATAATATGTCAAAAATCGCTAGGGACATAACGGTAGCATGCGATGCCCCCATGGTAAGAAAAAAGTCCTCCAACCACCAGCGAGAGGAGAATTACTGATGGAATGGGGGAATCGCAACCCTGTGCCGAAATTGCCTGAAAGCGCGGCGTCTTTGCCAGCGATCTATATGGGCGTCACAATATGCGAAGCATACATAAGGGCCATTGAAAGAAGCAAAAGGAATTGCTTCAAGGAGCTCTGCGACG
Organism: Microchrysa polita; assembly: GCA_949715475.1. Taxonomy (NCBI): domain Eukaryota; kingdom Metazoa; phylum Arthropoda; class Insecta; order Diptera; family Stratiomyidae; genus Microchrysa; species Microchrysa polita. The sequence continues at coordinate 24,642,723 of OX454420.1, read as the reverse complement.
ACGCGGTCATAAACCCGTGGGGAATGGCCTATACGGTCGTGATGAAGTAGATGAAGGCTAAAAATCACCCCAGTTAAAGTGCCCAATTTTGTGGAATAGGATTGTCTCCGTCCTATTTCCTCAGCACACATCGAAAACCACAAGAGAAGATCCAGTGTCGTACGCCGAGGATATTCCGCCCATGACTGAGGATGAACTTTTGCGAGCTGCTTCCAGGTTTGAAGACAGAAAGGTACCGGGGCCGGACGGGGTTCCTAAGCACTAAAGCTGGCAATAAAAACGGCACCCTGGATGTTCATAGGCACATTCGGAGCTTGCCTTGCTCAAGGTACCTTTCCAGTCGCATGGAAAAGGCAAAAACTGGTGCTATTGCCCAAGTCAAATAAACCAGAGGGAGAACCAAACTCGTACAGACCGATTTGCCTGCTTGACACCAGGGGAAAAATATTCAAAAGGATTATTTTTAACCGACTGTCCGTGGTCGTGGATGCCAAGTTATCAGACAGACAATACGGTTTCAGACATGCACACGGTACAGTCGACGCCATCAAAATTGTTACCGACTTGGCAAACGATGCTCTACGCATGGGCAAATGCTGCGCCGTGATAACGCTCGACATTAAGAATGCGTTAAACTCAGCCAATTGGGGATGCATTAACGCAGCTCTGGAGAAGTTGGGAGTACCGGAGTATCTTGTGGGAATAATAAAGAGCTATCTTTCTCATCGGACACTCGAGTACGACACTAGCGATGGACCGAAGAAATACACTGTTACAGCAGGCGTCCATTCTTGGTCCTCTGATATGGAACATAATGTATGATGCAACCCTAAATCTGACAGTGCCTAAAAAGGTAACGATAGTCGGATTTGCAGATGATATTGCGGTTGTGGTGGTCGGAAACGATCCTGGAAAACATGGAAATGTATGCGAGCGAGGCAATCACAACAATCAAACTGTGGTTAGAAAATGTTGGGCTTGAGCTGGCTGAACAGCAAACGGAAGCTGTACTTATTAGTAACCGCAGAAAAAGAAACACTCTGAAAATCAGAGTTGGAAGCAGCGTTATAACCTTTAAGGTAGCCATTAGGTACTTAGGGGTTATGATTGACGCGAAGCTGAACTTTGGAGAGCATCTGGAGTATTTATGCGATAAGGCGCCAACCTCCGCAACTGTAGCCTTGGCGAGAATCATGCCAAACAACTTCTCACGAAGTGGTCTATGTAGTCGCCGGAATGACTCCGATCGACATTCTGGTAGATGAAACAGAGAAAGTATACCGTGGTCGGAATCTTGAGTCATCTGAGGCGCGCGCCGGAGGAATCAAGGAGCACCGAAAAGGATGAGTCCTTGCGACGCAGCGCTTGGATGAAGCCCCGACAGGACGGACGCACACTCAAATCCCGGTAATTAGAAAGTGGGTAGACCGGAAACACGGGGAGGTAAATCATTACCTGACCCAGTTTCTAACGGGTCATGGGGAATATAGCCAGTATCTCCACAGATTTAAATTTAAATTCGCCCGATTGCCCCAGATGCAAGGGTACTATTGAGGACGCAAACCATGTTGTTTTCGACTGTCCTAGGTTCGCAGAGATACGAAGCCAACTGACTAGGAATCTTAATAGCGATATAAGCCCAGTGAATCTTATGCTAAGATCACCAAGGGATTGGGATGCGATGAGCCGGGCGATTTGCAGCGTGCATAGGGAACTTTGGAAGGAAGAAGGTAGGCGTAAGTCAGCCAATAGTGACCGCGGTTGATTAGTCACAGCCATCCCTGCAAAGTAATACCTGAACGGTAGTCCCGCAGGGAGGGAGGGAGAAAGAGGTGTTTTTGGTTTAGTCGGTAAAAATCCGACATAACTGCGATATCTTTTGAAGATTCCTACATCACCTCTATAAAAAAAGACTACCACAAAGATCCAAGCTTCCTGTGATTTTCTTTAGCGCAAAATGGTAGATATAGAATTATCACTGCCGAAGGAGCCACCAAGGAACAGCCCTAAGCCCTTACGGTTCGGATGAGCGATCTGCTGCTTCGGCTATTGCTCAACGGCACAAGGAAGGCATAGGCGGGCACATTTAGTCAGACAGTTTCTTCAATCAAGATGCTTTCATGCACATGCATCGAAAGCCCCCTTTCGAAAGACCTGATCGCTTATAACCAGAAAGCCATCTTGTAGGTTATCATTTCTCCAGATGCAGTGTGCTGAAGATATCTTATCGCATCGTTGGTGAAGCTGAAACTACTGAATGGAAGTATCGTCTACGAGTTCACGCTGGTGGACTCTACACTCGATGGCAAAAGCCGTCGGGATATTACCGCAGTGCGAACTTGCAATTTGAGTTCAGCAGTGAAAGCAGTGTAAAGTAATTCAATTACAGCCGGAGTCCATTCGTCTTCACAAGGTCCTCCTAAAAAATTAACTTTAACTCCAAGTTGGTTGGCTTAACTACCCGGATGGTTCCTTTACAGTGGGTCCCATGAAGACCCTCCAACCCAAGGTTAAAAAAGTCATTGAGAATGCTAAAAACTCAAAGGCTCTCGGACCCGATGGCATTTCGATGGCCATGTTGAAACATCTCGACCTTCCAGCCATTGAGTATCTCACGGCAGCCTTTAACTTGTCGATCACTACACGCATTCGTGATGGGCAATAGACCTATCAAATGCATTCGATAAGGTCAATCATTCAATGCTCTTAGCAAACTTGTTGAATATGCATCTTCCTGCACAAGAGATTCGTTGGATTGCCAATTATCTAGCTGGTCGGCACTCCTTCACCGAGTTTCGAGGCAAACGTTCTAGGCTTAGGAAAAGGTGTTCCACAGGGAGGGGTACTCTCCTCGACTATGTTTAACATCTACATGTCCGCCCTTCCCACACCACCTGAAGGAATCGAGGTGATTTCCTATGCTGACGATTGCACCGTACTCTCCACAGGGAACGATAAGGATGAAATGGGCCTCCGAATTAATCGCTATCTAGGACGATTACAGGCATTTTTCCAAAGCCGAAACCTCACCATCTCTGCGTCCAAAGCCTCTGCGACTTTTCTAACCACTTGGTGGGAGGACATCAGATGGGAGATGGATATACGTATTGGCAACAATTCTGTTCCTACTGTTAAAAAAAACCAAAATTCTTGGGCTTCACCTAGAGAACATGATGACGTCTGCGAATCATGCAGCTTCAGTCTGTGAAAAAAATGCGCAGTTAGAACAACATCCTAAAAGCTCTAGCTGGTAGCACCTGGGGCAAAGATAAAGAAACCATGCTAGCGGTGGGTCGAGCGGCCGCTGATTATGCAGCCCCAGTTTGGTCACATAGTCTATGTGATTCAAACTGGTCCAAAATTCAGGTCTGCCAAAATGCCGCTCTACGCATCGCGACAGGTTGCCTTCTGATGTCTGCCCAGGATCACTTACATCAGGAGACAAAATTGATGCCAATACGTGATCACAATCTCCTACTCTCTAAACAGTATCTTGTTGGTTGCTACCGTGAGGATCATCCCAATAATCATCTCATGGACCGAATTCCTCCACCACGACATGTCAGGCGTGGTTTACGAGACCTTGAGAGAGAGGTTCAGGGATACAAACGGGACCCTTACGATGAAGTTACATACCGAGCCGCCATTGCAGCGATCCACACTGAAGAATTGAATCGGTCTATCGCGAGTTTAGGTGCGAATAGAGTCCTCTCAGAGCGCCCACCACCAATTTCGCCTGAGGAGATGAGGCTCCCGAGAGCCACTAGAGTAACACTAGCTCAACTTCGGTCGGGGTTTTGTTCACGCCTTTCTCGCATAAACCCGGACATCCAAAACATCTGTCCAAACTGCAATGGTACTACTCCGCTGCGCCCACTGATCTTACCCCTATATCGCTGTGGGAAAACCCTATCGCAGCAGCTATGTTTTTGTCCTTAGACCTCACGGACACAAACATTGACGAACCATAAATCGTACCCACATAGATGCACAGAGGTTTCACACCTTTCTGCATCGCTACAAGAAGAAGAAGAAAAGCCCTGACCTCAACCCAATTGAGAATCTATGGGGGATACTAATCAGAAGGGTTTATGCAAATGGGCGTCAGTTTTCTGATGTTTTATAATTGCAAAAGGCGATCTCATCCGAATGGCGAAAAATTGATGCAGATATAAAGAGAAATATAGTTCACTCGATGCCTAATTGAATTCACGAATTGATTTAGAAACGGGGTGATTCTATCAGTTACTAAAAGGAAGGATTCATTCTAATATAATTGATGAGCACATATATTTTATTTAGTGAACCTATTCTAGTTTCCACCCTAAAATTTACTTTTTTGTGAATCATTCAATAATTAAACTATTAATTGTAAGTTTAATAACGAATAACAATAAACTTATTTAATACTTGTGTTTCACACCAAATGACTTTGAAAAAATTCTAAAAAACCCTTATAAAATCGATTTTGTCCGTCCGTCCGTCCGTCTGTTCACTAAATAACTCGCGAACGGCTAAACCGATTGTCATGAAATTCCGTATGAATGTGTAGAATGGTTACAGTCTTTGGCACAAATACCTTAGAAGTTGGTAGGAAGAAGATAACAGGGTGTCCCGAACGTTTGAAAAAAGTCGACTTTTTTAGTTTTTATCGGAGATTAACGTATGGGTATTTAAATTAAAGATCTAGACGAGTACATCTCATATCAGTTAAATTTTTCCACTTTCGAGTAACGGTAAAAAAGTTATTGGCGTTTAAAGTTAAACTTCTTTTTCGAGCTCCGTTTTTCTAAGCCGTTATAGGGATCGATATGAAACTTTGCACAAAGATTGGTCAGTATGGCCTTATACACGTTAAATATTAAGACTGTCGACTTTTGGTAAGGAAAAGTAAATAACAGTAAATTTGTAAAATTTAAATTTGTTCGTGTGTAGCCCCTCTTAGGTTTCCAAATATGAAAATTCTGCTAAGGGTTTTTAGACAATTACACAGGGAATATGTCTACGAATTTTCATTCGAATAACTGTATCCAAACCAGAAATATAGCCAAGTAAGTATTTAGTAAGGACCTTTCACAATACAAGGGAAGCCTCTTAAGCAATGCATATCTTTTAACTTGATGAAACAATGTACATGAAATTTGGTGGAAATACATAGAATGGTAATAGTGTTTGCCACACATATTTTTGAAGTTTGTAGGACCAAGTTAACAGGGTGTCCCGGAAAAGCTGCAAAAGTATACTTGTTCAATACTCATAGGAAAGCTTGCGTGGGCTCTAATGTCAGGGGACACAATGGAATCATTTCATATAAGTTGGTTTTCCTTGATTTAAAAAAACAGTAACAGTAGATTTACAGCTAATAATTCAGTTAAGATATAATGCCAAGCCATCCTTATGTTTGCCTGAGTTTCGTTTTGCTCAAAGGCCATCAGAAATCTGAAATCGAAAAAATCCTGTAGATTTGCCTTGGAGTACTTTTATACAGACTGGGTAAATAGTAAATCTATTTTTGGATTGGTCTAATTAAAGGTGGAACAGAATGAAAGGCGCTAGCCTTTCATTCTGGAACGCGTTTATTTAGACCAATCCAAAAATAGATTTACAGGAAGCATTTCATTAATGTTGTGCACAATTCTTATCTATTGCTTATAAAATATATCTATAAAAAATATTCACTATGCATCAAAATTCTAAAAAACCCTCGTATTGCGGGCGCAGCCCTCTGTACGCCGGTATTTTTTATTAATGGTTTCAATCTCCGTAGAATAAACCTTTTTTGGGTGAACCTATTCCAATTTCCACCACTATCATTCATTCGTTGTACATGCCCAGCCCATTGCAATTGTTGAAGCTTCGTGATTTTCGATACTTCCAGCTCATCGTACAATTGATATAAAGTCCGTCGCTTAATTTCGTTGGCGTCCTTTGATAAAATACTATCTAGGTAGCTAAGTGTTCTACATTCCCGATATTGAGGTCCCCCAATGTGATACTTGAATCTACTGACATGTTTGTAGGTTTACCAGCGAATCCTACTGCATACTATTTCTGGTATTCAAAGGAAACATGAAACACGCAATTTCGATACATCTAATACTGTTTATTCCAATATTGTTTTGTGTCTTGATTACAAATCAGGGTAGAAAAATAATGGAAATAAACGCGCACATGGATAATACGAGTACATAATAATAAGCTAAAAAGAACATTGGTTTTCTTATATTTTTGTGTTCATATCCTGTAAAAAGTGTTTTTGTGATATGGGCATTATCTATTTACTCAACCACGTTAAAGTACATACATACATACAATCTTATTCATATTACTGGGTCCAGTATTTCTCTATAATGTCTATATATTTAGCGTCACCTTTGAGGTATTAACAACTTTTATTTTTATTATAACAAATTGCTTGTTGTCTTGTCTACATCTTCATTTCTTACTTTTTCTTTATGTACATGTTATACATACTTGGCTATAACTAAAATACACAAATTATTAATTTATGTGATTGTACATAATAATGTGAATACAAACATCTACATACATACATATTTAGAATTATACAGATAAACGAGCAAAATTTCACACGTTTCATACTCGTTAATAGGCTCATGGTACTTTAGTTGAATAAATTGTGTTAATTTTTACGTGCTAAGTTATATTTTAACTGACTTTCTAAACAATCAAAGGTCATGGGGGCGGAAGGATCAATTTGTACGCGAAATTTCTTCAGTTGAGTCACTATTCTGGCCGTTGTCCGCGCAACGTTTCGGTGTGGCAGCGTTCATTTGACGCATGCCCATGTCCGAGCCCTGGAATTGAAAAAAGTTGGTGGATAATTGCAAGCCAAACAATTTAAATGATTACATAATTAGTGTTAGTAGAATGTAAATGCTAGCTTCAGTATTTCTAAGGGAAGGGGCTAAACTGTATCAATACAAACCTGAAAAAATGTCCAACTAATTTTCTTTTGTATTTATGCCCAAATAACACGACATTTTTGGGGTAACACACACCCTTAAGAAGTTATGTGTGTGAGACAAGATCGTAAAGCCATTAACTAGGCAAATTAAGTAGGGGAATCCTGATTGCGACGTCCACGTAATCTGGCTCCGTCCACTCGCTGCGTGTTCATTATCTTCTTCGGCATGCGGACGTCGTCCATAGTTTGCACATGTCCCGCCCATTGCAGTCGCTGCAATTTCACAATTTTCGACACATCATCGTATAGCTGATACAACTCATAGTTGTACGTTCGCGAACAGCCCCGACGATTCTTCGGAGAACCTTTCGCTCGAATGCAGAGATCAGAGTTTTGGGTTAGGGTCCATGCTTCACAGCCATAGCATAGCACAGGTCGGATTATCCTTTTATACACGTTGAGCTTCGTGTTCCTGGGCACCAGCTTGGATTTCATTATTGGGAGGACCGAAAAATAACACTTATTGGCTAGTTGTATCCGTCGCTTTATCTCGTCTGTTTCGTTGGCGTCCTTTGACAAATTGCAACCCAGGCAAGTGAAACATACATACTCGATATTGAGGACCCCACTGCGAGACGGTAAGGGTAATCGTCATCCTTATGAGTCGCACTAACTTTGCCGGTATACCAAAACGTTGTACAGTGCACTTCGATGGATACTGTAGTATGCCTGCTTGAAGTCGACAAAGATTTGGTATACGTCAATGTTATATGCCCAGCAGTTCTGGAGTAATAGCTTCACAGTAAAAAGCTGATCGGTCGTCGAACGACCATGTCTGGAGCCGTCTTGGTATTCACCAATGATTAATTCTATTTTCTCGAATTTTAGATAAAATCTTATAAGTCATACAAACTAATGAGATGCCTCTGTAGCTCTCACATTTCAACATTCAACTTATCCCCCTTTTTGTGGGTTGGCAAATGATACTTTTGCGCCAATCTTCCGGGATTATCTCTCGTCGTTCCATACTTTCACGAGAAGTGTGTGTATACCATGCTTCAGCAGTTCAGCTGAGTGAGAAGGGAGTACCTAAATCAGCCATCTGCTCCAGAGCTACTTGCGTGGGGGTGTTCGATTCACCATTGAGGAGCTCTTCGAAATGTGAGGCCCAACGTTTATCAACGCTATGTTGTTGTTGTTGTAGCGGCGCAAGAGAGGGGGGGGGAAACTTGTATCATCATTCATAAATCGTAGGCATCCTCTCCTCAAGGTCAAGACCTAAGAAGATCGCAACTTCGATGGGGTTCTCCCATAGTGCGATAGGTGTTAGATGCGTAGGTGCGGCAGTGCAGTCAAATATATGATCCACGTCGTGTGGGCTGGCTCCACATGCTGGACAAATATTTCCAATGCTGTTGTCAATGCGTGACCAAAACGAATTTAGTCTGGAGCAAAATCCAGAACGAAGCTGAGCCAAGGTGGTACGTGTGGCTCTCGGTAGTTGTTGTTCGTCGGCTGAGATGTCGGGTGGTCGAGCGCGAATGACGCGGTTTACGGATAGCCTATTTGTGGCTTTGGTTACCTCGCTGGTGTGCAGTTGATTTAGGGCCGCCTTATATATGTTGGAGTTATCGAGAGGAACTCGTTTAAACCTTTGGACTTCCCTTTCCATGTCCCTTAACGAACGTCTTACATGACGTGGTGGTGGGGTTTTGTCCATGAGGTCATGATTTGGGTGTAAGCTTCGATGACAACCAACAAGATATTGCTTAGCCAGGAGATCATTGTGTGCCTTGAGGTCTAGCAGCTTGGTTTCTTGGTGCAGGTGGTCTTGCGATGACATGCGAACGCAACCAGTAATGGTACGCATGGCTGCATTTTGGCATGTTTGAATCCGTTTCCAGTTGGTTTTGCATAGGGTATTTGTCCATATCGGTGCTGCATAATTTACCACAGAACGACTGACGGCTTTGTAGGTGGTGAGTAAAGTCTCCTTATCAGTGCCCCATTTGCTGCCAGCAAGGGACTTCAGGATCTTGTTTCTGCCCTTCATTTTGTCACTAATGTTGTCGGCATGGGTGTTGAATAGGCCGTGATTATCAATTGTGACGCCAAGAATTTTGGGGTGACGGATAGTGGGAACTTCGGTGTCATTTACTCTGATGTTAAGCCGTTGGTTGAATTCTTTGTTGTATGTGGTAAAGAGGGTGGCCGAAGATTTGGGCGCTGATAGCATTAGGTTCTTGTTGTTGAAGAAAAGGTTGAGCTCTTCCAAGTAACCGTTGATGAGATCGCACATGTCGGGAATGTCGTTGCCAGATGTCATTATGGTGCAGTCGTCAGCATAGGATACAATGTCTATTCCTTCGGGTGGGATGGGAAGCCCTGACATGTATAGGTTGAACAAGGTGGGGGAAAGTACCCCACCTTGTGGTACGCCTTGTTTTATCCTTCTTAGTTTAGATTTCCCATTTCTAAACTCGGTGCTGGATTGACGTCCGGCAAGGTAGTTTGCGATCCATTTGACTATATGCGGCGGTGTGGATGAATTGCGGAGATCCGTCAGTAGGAGCGAGTGGTTCACCGTATCAAACGCTTTCGACAGATCTAAAGCCACAAGAATGGTACGCTTAAACGGCGGGGGCTGGTTGATCCCATTGAAGACCTTAGACATGATTCGGTCTAGTGCAGTGGTGGTGCTGTGCATTTTTCGGAAGCCGTGTTGGTGATTAGCGAGTTGTATGTGCGTCGCAAGAGTCTTGTGTATCAGCGATTCCAATATTTTCGCCACAGGGGATAAAAGCGTGATTGGTCGGTAGGATTCTCCTAAGGAGTGTTGTTTACCAGGTTTGGGTAACGGTATAATACGGCCTCTCTTCCAAATTTCTGGTATGATGAATGTTCGTAACGAAAGGTTCATCGTGGCAGTGATATACTCTATGGCCGGTGTGTCGAGGTGTTTGAGCATGATCATTGCTATACCGTCTGGACCAAGTGCTTTTGAGTTTTTGGCATTCTTTATGGCCATTGCAACTTCTGTAGAGATGATTTGGAGATGTTCATCAACTTTTGTGTTTCGGATGTCTCGTGTGATTTTGCGCTTGAGTTTATCCTTAGTTGGGTGTTCGACGAATTGTTTGTTGAATAGGTTTGCGCATTTATTATCGTCGCTCACGGTTGAGTTACCAAACTTGATAGAAACTCTCCCTTGAATTTTAGTGGGGTTGGATAGGTTTCTAACCGTGCTCCAGAGTTTGCTCACACCAGTGTTTAAATTTAGTTTTCTGAGATGTGATTGCCATATACCTCTCCTGTGGTCGTTGACCTGTTTGACTATGATGTCATTGAGGTCGTTTATCCGTGGGTCACTAGGGTCTGCACTTCTGAGTTGATCCCTAGTTTTTGCCAATTTAGCCGCAGATGTTGGGAAGTTGGGTTTTAGGCTGGGAATGCGGCCTGCTGGAATGTATCTCTTAGCTGCAGTGAGAATAATTCGTCTAATTTGTTTTTCAGCCATACGTACATCACTTGGGCCGGTGAGACTAGCAAAAGCCTCGTTGGTGAACCTTTTAAAGCTGTCCCAGTCAGCTTTGTTGAAGTTGGTGTACGTCTTCTTATCGGGATGGATGAATTTCGACGGCATGTCCAGAGTCAGAATAATTGGCAGGTGATCAGATGATGTTGTGAGGATTGGTTCCCATGAGATGTCATTAATAAGTCCAGGGCTGGCGATGGAAATGTCAGGTGAGCTTGTGCAGGATCCAGTGATACGGGTCGGTTTATCGTCATTTAGAGGGCAGAAATCTGAGTCATCCAGTTGGTCGGCGATGATGTTACCTCTGGTGTCGTTTTGGAGGTTGGAATGCCATAAATCGTGATGTGCGTTGAAATCACCAAGTAGGAGGCGATATTGTCCGTTTAATAGAGGGCTGATATTGACTTTGTAACCTGTGGGACAGCTGGAGACAGGTGGAATATATATGTTGTAGATTTCAAAGTCAATATTTCCTGATTTGACGATTATCGCTTGTTGTTCCAAGGTGTCATCGGTGGAAGTGACATCAACTACGCTGTATGGCAAATTATTGTGGATGAGGAAAGCCAAACCTCCTCCTGCGTTCCTATCTCGGTCTTGTCTGATGACATTGTAGCTCCCGTATGACCTGAGTGAGTGACTAGAGTTGAGTTTGGTTTCCTGTACTGCCGCTATTTGGATGTGGTGTCTGTCCATGAGTGCTGTTAGTTCAGCGATTTTGTGCTGGAGTCCATTACAGTTTAGTTGGACTATCCTCGTGCTGGTGTAATTTGCATCGATGATCCGTGGAGCTGGGGTCAAATTGGGTGGAGCGGGCCTCACAGCATTTGCAGGGGTGGAAGGTGATGATGGTTGGGAACTTTGGTTAGGCGGCTGGTGATTTGAGTTTTGCCTTCTGTTTCCACACCTGATCGCTCTGTAAGATGTTGACCATTGATTGGTGTTTGTGAGTCCCGAACAGTTCTTGAGGTGGACTCATTGTCCGCAGCATGTGCACTGAACTGACGATTGGACATTGGACCAAATTCTGTTGGCGCAAACCGAGCACATCCATGGACCAGGATTCGTCTCAATGCCGGCACGTATTAGCAGAATGAGGAGCAGCTGGGCCGGCCAGAACTGCTCCACATAATAAAAAACGGTGAATGAATGATGATACAAAGTATCCGACCCCTTCTTGCGTCGAAGGGGGTCTTTGCGACTCTTGGCCATGCCTGGGGCATGGGTCGTTCCGGGACGTAGACCCGGTCGCAGTAGGAACGTTTATCAACGCTATCAATGTCGCTGATGATATTGCCATCTTTATCCTTATAGAGGCTTGTCCTGGGTTGGTATCCACTTTTAATTGTATTAATTAGCTTGTTCGCTTATCTACTGTTCCTACTAGCTAGTCTTTGGTTAATTTGCATCAACTTCACGTCACGATGCTTACGTTTCTTACGTGTAATTAACCTATTCGAAATTCGTCGAAGCTCGTTAAAATTGGTCTTCTTGGCTAGTTGCTCGTTGGGTCCATTGTCGATATGCTTCATTTTTCGCATCTACTGAATTTTGGCATTCCTCGTCAAACTAATCATTTTGGGCTGGCCCGGGCTTTATAATCCACAACCTAATCTGCGACCCCTTAGATGGTGTCTTTGAGTTTATCCCAGATCTCAAGGGCGCCTTCGTTGCTGATGTTTTTTAGCAAGGGCGGTGCGGGCGGCACGTAGAACTAATGATCATATTTCTGTCGGTTGCGAAATCTATTAGTCGTTGGCCGTTATCATTACAGTCTTCATGGGGCTTCTGAAACTGGAGGACATGGTCACGTAACCGCGAGGTCAACGATTCAGGCGGCCAAAGCCCGACACGTCGGGCTATCGTGCCACATTGATGATGAATTATAGTGATAAAGATTTTGTTTTAGTCTGCCTGGAGCTATAATGTAAGGTGTACTGGGCTGCTTCGGTATATATGGCTTATGATGGTACTCTACCTTCTCCCAATTGAAAAGCAGCCATTGCGGTGGCAAAGGCTTCAGAAACTAGCGTAATCCTCGGGTGCAATTCTAATGCACATCATATAGTCTGGTTCAGCTCGGACACCAATGAGCGAGGTGAATTGCTTCTGGAGTACCTTTTGGGTACCGATCTTTTAATTTGCAATGTGGGCTGTGAGCCTACTTTTATTACAAAAACCGACAAGAGGTTTTTGACATCCTTTTAGCATCAGACGATATAATTCATTTAATCAAGGATTGGAGAATATCGTCAGAGCACTCTTTCTCGGATCATCGGTATCTACAATTCAGCTTAGTAGACCGTCCCGAAACGATTCCGCGCACAGTGAATCGCAGATGGAGCGATGGTTTTAGGTTTCGTACTGCCCTGGCTGAAGAGTTGCCATCCGTATCTAATCTGCCAGACAATGAACAACAGCTGGATGAGATGGTAAACACTTCTACGGCAGCTATGAGGGAAGCGGTTTCTGTTTCGTGTCTTGCCACTTCCATTCTTGGCAAGCGAAAACCATCATGGTGGAGTAGCAAGATCTCCGAGCTAAGCTAACATCTTAATTCTTTCAAAAAAGGGGACTTAAGATCAGCAAAAACGTAATGCATGGAATAGCTTCTATCAAAGTATCGAAGGGTCCTCCGAGACCTCTGGATTTAGGAAAATGATGGCATCTATGCCCAGCTTGCTTCAAAAGGAAGATGGATCGTGGACGTCCTCGAGCACTGGAACTATTGAGTGTCTGCTTGACGCGCATTTCCCGGGAAGTTCGGTAACCTGAAGCGAAGGTTCCACGAGTACCACAGTACCGTGTGACAGTGAATCTATTCTATCTCGTGAAAAGATATTCTGGTCTATTTCTAGTTTTGAGCTCTTTAAAACAGTTAGACCTGATGGAATTATTGACCTGCAGTTTATTCGAGCCAGCCGCGGTGGCAACTTGCCCGAAATCATTTCAAAAACATAATGGCAAACCCTTATCTTTATAATAAAGCTAAGTTCTTGGCCATATCATTAAATTATATGCGTTTTATTTCTTCTGGAAAACCACACCTCTATAAAAAAAAAACACCCTATATATACATATTCCTCGCATATGGAGGGAGGTGCGGGTTACGTTTATCCCGAACACATGCAAAAGCTCGCATGCACGACCTAACGATCTTAGGCCAATTAGTCTCACTTCAACAAGACTTAAGATACTGGAGCGACTTGTTGATATTCATGTACGAACTATCATCCCACCACATCTCCTTTCAACGGCCCAACATGCTTACTGGAAGGGAAAGTCAGTGCGGATACAGTTCTGCACTCGTTAGTCAGTTACATCGAAAAGTATCTTTATCAAAAGGAATACTCAATGGCTGTGTTCTTAGACATTGAAGGTGATTTTAATAATATCAGAATCAGACCCGGGGCGATTACCGACGCACTTCGGAGTCTTCACGTCGATGGGCCCATTTGCACACTCGTAAATACGTTGTTAAAATCTAGACGCAATCACACCTCACTGGGCTCGTCGTCTGTAAGTAGATATGTTTGTAGGGGTACACCAAAAGGAGGTATTCTATCTCCCCTACTCTGGAATATAGCTATCAATCAATTGCTTGTGGATCTCGAGAAGACTGTTTGCAAGGTCACTGCATATGCTGACGATGTCGTAATTGCTGTGACAGATAAGTTCTCGGAAGTGCTTAGTGGACTATTGGAGAACGCCTTGTCAATTTTAACAAACTGGGCAAATCTCAGTGGGGTTAGAATTAATCCAGCTAAAACGGAGTTGGCGCTCTTTACTAGAAGGCGCACTATTCCTTCTTTCGACCCCCCATACAACGGAATAGGCAATTTACTTTTGCAGAAAAGGCTGAATTCCTTGGAATGTTGCTCGATAGAAAGCTCAGCTGGAAACCTAACATTCAAGAGATGGTGAATAAAGCAACTATAGCACTCTATTCGTGCAGGAAAGCAATAGGGAAGAGCTGGGGCCTGCAACCAAAAGCACTGTATTGGATCTACACTACTCTCGTACGACCCGACGATGTATGCGTATGGTGGTCAGCTCTCAGTAAAACAACTTATTAAAACTTGCTGGTGAAAGTACAAATAATGGCTTCTATTGTCATAACTGGAGCCTTTCGTACTACACCTTCGGCTTGATTTGACGCTGTGCTCAATCTGCTACTTTTGTATATATTCGGCCAACAACTGGCTGCTAACACGGCACTACGCTTACATGAAAATATTCATTCGGAAATCCTGAAGTACGGTCAACGATACTACAAAATGTTAACCTCCCCTTAGAGACTGACTACACTAGTCCCAAGTATGCTTTTGGCAAAAACCACGACTGTTTGATTGCGTCGAGGGATCACTGGTATAACAATACACCCCTGGTTACGGCGTCTTTAGTCTTCTACACAGATGGTTCTAAGACGGACGAAAGAGTTGGTATTGGAGTTCACTCGGATGGACTAGACATTAACTTGGCATTCTGTCTACCTGACGACTGTAGTGTCCTTCAAGCGGAAATTTCTGCAATTATGAAAGCCCTAACCTGGTTGGAAAATCATACCGTCAATCCGATCTCTCGAATCTGTCCTGGCTACATCAAAAACTGTTGATAGTTGCCGCTCAGCTCTAAGAGTGATGGGTCAATTTTTCAACATCGTTCTCTGTTGGATACCTAGTCATAGTGGATTTGAAATGAACTGCAATGCGGACCGTCTCGCTCGTAATGCGACTTCTATCACCTTAGGGGCGGACCGCAATAATCTGAAAGTGCCATCGCTTATTGTAAAGAAGCAATAGAAACGAGACCGAGGCTAATTTCGGGGGGTTTGGTTGGAATAAGTGGGCAAATAAATATATTTACTCAGAAAATTTTTTTGGGGCATGTGGGAGCATGGCATCATAGTACGATCCCATTTGTTTTAACCTTTTTTCTTGCTTCGATTAAGACATATTAATTCGAGGTTTTGTAAAATTGGAAAAAAAAAAAAATTTTCTTATAACTAAAATGAGGGTTGGGTTTGTATGGCAGCCCCATGACCCCATGGTCCTATTTGATCCATTCTTACATATGTTTTGTGTCATCAATAGAAATACATTTGTGTAAAATTTGGTTGAAATTGGTGCATAAATAAAAAAGTTTTTCTTCTTCTTCTTCTTTACGCGTCGCAACAGACAGACAGACGGACAGACTGACATCGCCCAATCGACTCCCCAAGTCATGCTGATCATATATGTATAGTTTTTATATGGTCGGAGATGCTTCCATCAATGCGTTACAAACTTCATGACAAAGTTAATATACCCTTTCATTCTATGAGCGAAGGGTATAAAAACTGCAATGTACAGGGCTAGTGCAAGATGATCTAACGGTAGCACATGTTCTACAACAAAATTAATTTGGCCACGACTAGACGCACGCAGGTCAACTATTTTACTGTCAATAGACAGGAACCATAGGTAAGGTGGTCGGGACCATAACGGGACACTGTCCTATCGGGGAGCACGCCAAGAGGCTCTGAATTCCCCATAACGACTTCTGTCGTAGTTGCGATGACGAAGAAGAGGAAGAGAGTGTACATCATTTTCTCTGCGATTGTCCAGCCTTGGCCTAGAAACGGAGACGTTTTCTTGGCTCAATGTATTTTTACGATAGAGATGATCTACGTAACGTGAGCCCACTATCAATTAACAAATATATTGCCAGCACGGGCTGCGTATATCGAAAACCTTGTTCAGCTCGTCCCCACGTAGGTGACGAAATCGATTAGCTTTTCAAGTGCTGAAACCGTCTGAAACCCTTATTGATTTCGTCACCTGATAGTGGACGAACTCGCATAGGATTTCGAGTACATTTTTTTGTATAAAACGGCTTGAAACCCTTGTTCAGCTCGTCCCAACGCGATGTTACAACATCGATCAGCCATTCTTATGCATAAACTACTCAATCACAATCTTTTTATATTTTTTTTTCTGCTATACTGCTGGTGCTTGCTTTGTTTAATGTATACGTTGCGTTAATAATGTATACGCACAACAAATATTTCCCTCTCTTGTAACTGAAAATAAAAATCGTTACTTTCATGACTTTTGTTATTTTTAGCGCTAGTAAAGCGGATATCTCGTTACTTTACGTGGGGACGAGCTGAACAAGGGTTTCAAGCTGTTTTACACGAAAAATTTACTCGAAACCCCTATGCGAGTTCGTCCACTAACTTCGTCCCCTGATATCGATAAGGGTTTCTAAGTACTTTGCCAGTGGTCCTACTGGCAACCATTGCATATTGCATTTTTTTGCAGTTACAGACATTTTTACCAGGCCCCTCCCCACCACCAACGCCCCTTACTCCCCCCAATAATGTTGCCTTGAACGTAAGACACAGCTTAACTCCCGCCCCTCCGCAATTTTTACACCGGTGTCCATATTGCAGTTCAACTGTAATGGCATCCTAGGGAAATTTCCTGAAATCACAAGCTTCTTGAGAAAGAAGAATTCTGATTGCAGCCATCCAAGAGACGAAACTCCACGCGAATTCACCATTCAACGCTGAAGGTGAATATATCATCATACGCAAGGACAGAGAAGGCGCCACGAATGATTCTCACCCTGGAGGTGGACTTGCCTTCCTAATACACAGGTCCGTACATTACCGTGTATTAGATGTAGTTTCAGACGGTACGGCGGAATTGCAAGCCATCTCAGTTTCATCAGGGAGCACCAATATTGAAATTTTTAATATCTACATACCACCACATTCTAGCTGTACAAACTACCATTTCAATATTGGTCCTCTTCTTAATGGAGAGCACAGGATCATTCTTGGTGACTTCAATGCCCATCATGAACTCTGGCATTCCGCGCTTCACAACGATGCCAGGGGTCAAGCTATCGCCGAATCTCTGGACGCATCAGGTTTCTGTACCCTCAATGAAAACTCTCCAACCCGTGATGCAAACAATTGTATTAGCTCACCAGACATTACAATTGTCAGCGCTAGCCTAATTAGTGAGACCTCCTGGGAAACACTTACTGGTCTTCCCTCTGATCACCTCCCAATCATAGTCAGAATTGACAAACCAGCTGACCTGACCAAGTCAGAGAAGCGAACTTTTGTCAATCAATCAGGTTTCAAAACATTCACGTCATCGAAATTCTTCGCGCTTCCCCCTCCCACCAATATATAAGGCCGAACGGAACATTAGGAGCGTCATTGCCAAAGCTGCGGCACGGTTCATCCCTGCAGGGCGCATTCCAAAGGTTCGTCCAAACTTTCCAACAAGTGCCGCAAGGTTAGCCGATGAACGTGACAACATTAGGCGCGCTAACCCTGGTGACCCCAGAATTCGGGAGCTCAACATTCAAATACAGCGACAAGTTAAAGACTACAAGAAGGCCAAATGGAACGAGAACCTCAATGACTGTAACCTTAATGAAGGTGCCAGTAAGTTATGGTCCACTGTCCGTGCCCTTTCGAACCCCACAAAAGATAAGGGCAATATAGCCATAACCTTCGGCAAAAAAGAAACAAGCAATCCTCTTCAGTGTGCGAGCCAGTTCAATAAACAATTTATTGAACATCCCAAGTCTGATGGCCTCAAGCGCAAAATCAGAAGACGGATTCGCAGCCGAATTGTTGACTCCGTACCAATTTATACTCCGGACCAGGTTAAAACAGTCATTGAGAATGCAAAAAATTCTAAGGCCCTTGGACCAGATGGCATTTCAATGGCCATGCTCAAACATCTTGATCTTCCTGCCATTGAGTATCTCACGGCAGTCTTTAACTTGTCAATGTCTACGCTCGCCATCCCCGACATCTGGAAACAAGGTCGCATAGTCCCATGCCTTAAACCAGGGAAAAGTGCCAAACTAGGAACTTCCTACAGACCGATTACGATCCTGTCACCAGTAGCAAATACGCTGGAAGCCCCCATCCACCCCACTCTCGTTTCACATGCAAAGCTAGATCCCCATCAGCACGGATTCAGACGCATGCATAGTACAACCACCGCTCTGGACGCGATCACTACACGTGTAAGAGACGGACTAAACCACAGTACACCTTGCCATAGAACCATCATGGTGGCGATTGACCTATCAAATGCGTTTGATAAGGTTAATCACACCATGCTTCTGGCAAACCTCCTCAATATGCATGTTCCGACTCAAGAGATAAGATAACTATCTAGCTGGTAGGCAATCCTTCACCGAGTTTCGAGGCAGTCGTTCCAAACTTAGAAAGATAAAATTAGGTGTTCCTCAGGGTGGGGTTCTCTCTCCCACCTTGTTTAACATCTACATGGCCGGTCTCCCAACACCTCCGGAAGGCATTGAAGTTATTTCTTATGCCGATGACTGCACTGTACTCGCCACGAGAGCGGATAGGGATGTCATGCGCGAAGATATCAATAGATATTTAGCGCGACTAGAAGCCTTTTTCCATAGCAGAAACCTAACCATCTCAGCGTCGAAATCGTCTGCGACCTTCCTTACCACCTGGTCAGGTGATTGTCAGTGGCCGGTTGGGGTATGTATTGGCAACAAACCAGTTCCTGCTGTTGCAAATCCAAAAATTCTCGGGCTTCACTTTGAGAAAATGATGACTTCAGCTCATCACGCGGAAGCGGTATGTGAAAAGATGCGCAGTACGAACAAAATTCTTAAAGCACTGGCTGGTAGCACCTGGGGCAAAGATAAAGAGACTATGCTAGCCACTTACAAAGCGGTGGGTCGAGCAGCGGCTGATTTTGCGGCGCCAGTTTGGTCGCAAGGTCTCTGTAACACAAGCTGGAACAGAATCCAAGTCTCCCAAAATGCTGCTCTACGCACAGCTACAGGATGCCTTCTGATGTCTGCCCAGGACCACCTACATCAGGAGACACATTTGATGCCAATACGTGACCACAATCGACTACTTACAAAACAATATTTAGTAGGTTGTTATCGAGAGGATCATCCTAATCGTAACCTTATGGACAAAATTCCCCCTCCACGCAACATCAAACGTGGCCTTCGTGACCTTGAGAGAGAGGTCCAGGGTTACAAAAGGGATCCTTTCGATGAAGATTCATACCGGGCTGCCATTGCAATGATTCACACTGAGGAAGTGAGTAGGTCTATTGCGAGTTTAGGTACGAACAGAGTCCTCTCAGCGCTCCCACCACCTATTTCGCCTGAGGAGATTAGGCTCCCGAGAGCCACCAGAGTGACTTTAGCCCAACTTCGGTCAGGCTTCTGCTCACGCCTCAATTCGTATCTATCTCGCATAGACCCAAATATACAAAACGTATGCCCAAATTGCGCTGGCACGCCACACGATGTAGCCCATTTGTTTCAATGCCCAGCTGCACCCACTAATCTAACCCCCCCCCCCTCTCACTATGGGAACACCCCATTGCAGCTGCCACGTTTTTATCCCTGGAGATTGCGGACGAAAACGACGACGAACTAAAAAACGAGTCCATATAGATACACAGCGGTTCACACCTTTCTGTACCGCTAAAAGAAGAAGAAGAAGAAGTACTTTGCCACTTGAAAAGCTGATCGATTTCGTCACCTACGTGGGGACGAGCTGAACAAGCATTTCGTAATACGCGCACGGGCTGGCTTAGGTGTTAGCATTTAGGTACGCTTCACTCGGTGGTATCACAATGGACCAACTTTTGGTCTAAGTGCGCTTAGGTGCTTTACACCTGACGGCTCCTATACCTAACCTAACCATATACATAATAGGAAAGAAGAACTTTCACCACATGAGATGAAAATGATGGATTAATATAAATTTCAGATTCCTTGGCGAAATGAAAAATGAAGATAGAGAATGTAAAAAAACCGTACCGGAAACTATGTTCACAACCGAAGACATATTTTAGCTATTTTATATAACGGTGCAGTTACGTTATTTTTTCCCATAAATTTTCTATTTCGAAACTCAGCCCGGATCATGCATGTTGCAATGTCTATGGGTGGTCAGTCAATTTTAATCGTACGAATATAATCCTGACAATAAAGCCTCATAACCTTTGTGCTTATCACAAGTTAAATTCTTATTTTTTGGATTCAAAATTTCAATTATGTAAATGTTTTAATTTAGTCCTACGTGATTCTACCAACAAATACTTTACCAAATAAATTTTCGGAAAGAAATAAAACAAAATTTTAGAAATATAAATTATCATAATATTTATTCAAATAACCAACTATTTATATACAAAAAAAAAATATAATTTAGTCTTAACTTAAATGCACATGTAAATAGCATTCGTCTAATAATGATAAAAAAAACAATTCTCAATTCTTCTATAATTTTCAACAAAGAAAATCGAAAGTCGCAAAGTAAATTATAACAAAAAAGAGTAAAACATCTTTACAAAAATCTATTGTATGGAATAACAAATCACATTAATGTCGAACTTTTCAATAAATCTCAAATTACATTCAAAACAACAATGAATGCGTATAAATTAATTAAATTGCAAAAATCAATTCTCAAACTACACAAGTCATTTTTATCCATCTAAATTGTCTACAAAAAATAAGGCAGTTCAACTATAGTATTTTGGTTAACACATTGTGACCGTTTCCGTTTCAGTTATGCTAAAAACTAATAATTATAGGTTATATGGTGTTCATTTTTATATGTAAAATATGTGTAGCTATATTATTACTTATTATTCTAAAATAAGAACATAAAAAGAAAAACTTTGTATTCTTACGAACAAAAGTATAACTGTTACTTGTTATTGTTAAAAGGGCTAGCGATTGATTGCTGAAAAATATTTCTGAAAAAATTGAAAATAGACGAAAGAAAGAAAAAATGTGTGAAAGTTCAATTTTGTAAATATTAAATATCAATTGTTTATGATGTATAGAATGCGAAAACAAGATTTGTCATATATGCATATGAGTATACGCTATGAAGCGAAGGTGCATGCAACACTGAAACACTGTAGTCAGACTAAGTCAAACGCTTTGTGGTATCTTAAATCAACATTAAAAACTTTTGATTAACCATGTTTCCAATTTTTTTATAATGTTGCGCTGCGCCTTTCCGTCTGAATTCAGCATATAAAACACAAAACACAAAACAACAATATTTTATCAAGACATATATTCTGTGTTTCTGAAGGTTTAGGAAGACAAATAGGTTTGTTAGTAATTTTACATTTGAAGTAGGTTCAATATTCGTTGGGGAAAAAGAATAGGAAGTTGTTTGGAAATGTGTCATTATTCATGTATTCATGTATTGTATGTATTATTTGTATCGGACAAAAAGAAAAATCAAATTTATTACTGAATAAACATGAAAACAATCTTTTTTTTTCGTTTGATTAGGGGATCTACAAAACAAAACATTTTACTCAACATGTTGTCTAACTTATGGTTGGGCTTCCAATTTTTCAAAAAAACATGAATTTTATGTTTCCGTTAAACACTATTCAAGGATCTAGAGCTATCGGGATTGAAAACAAAACCTAGGGATGCTATGCTATCAAAAGCAATACATAGAGTTACCTTCAATTGTTGAATCAATTTAACATATTCATTTCGGATACGTAGAATCCATCGAGGCTTTGATGTAGCCATCAATAGGACACCGTCATTTTGACGAATGCTTGTTATAATTAGACGTTTACGATTCTGCGAATGAATTTTCGTTTTGTTTGAAATAAAAACTTAAAAAAGAAGAATAAAACTGCGCATGCAAGCAAAGAGCCACAATCGTCAAAAAATCATTTTTCGAGAAAATGTTTTTATTTCTTCCGGGACAACGGTGTTTTTAGATTTTTCTAAATTTAAATAACTCTTCAGTAAGAATGGAAAAAATCGGGATTTTGGTGGGGTGATAAGTTACATAATTCATAGCAATCAGGTTATGCATGCAAACAACTAAAATCATAATACCTAATAAACGTAACAATCAAAATAACATCCGAAAGCCTTCGTAAAAATGAATTTCCAATATTCCTCTGAGTCAGGTGGGCAAAGACCAACCTTCCCAAATTTGTAGTTGTATGAAGCACATTTGACTTGTAGATGAGACCCATGTGAGTCTTTAAAAACGAATCCCTTCGATATAGGAATTCACGGAATTCACCTTCCAAGTTTCCCCCAATTAACTACACATATCAAAGCAAAAAAAGCGTTCATGGTCAGGCTGTGAATACCACTATTATCAGAAGTGACCAACATAATTTTTACGCGGCCCACATAGTTTATTTGAAAAGGGGAAGGCGAACAATTTTTCATTGTTTCCAAAATAAAGAGGAAACATTACTGTCAATGCAAAAATTGACCGCTACTTAAATACATAACATATTGGTTCAATTTAGACGCATAAATCGGTTTCAATTTTGGAATTTGGTCAGCCTCACAAATATCTTTGATTTGATAAATTTCAATTTATTAATATTTGCTGGAGTCCCACCAAATTCAAAAATTGTCCTATCAAAATCAAATTGAAAGTTAACTGTCGGCCCGATAGTTGGGTTACGGTTGTCGACGAGGATGTAGGAAAAGCTTGCTAGGCGTATTTTTTTTTATCGAAATGAGTTTTGCAGGATAGAACATACTGCTGCTGCAATGGGCGAAATCACATCAGTTCCGAATGCAACAAATCCAAAAAAGATAAACCGTAGAAATCAGCAAACCGAGCATTCGCATGTTTCACGGCAATAACTAATTCTAGTGAGTTGTAGGTTAGGTATATCAACAGCGGGGCATCAAATCATATGACTCCGAGCGAGAGTTATTGTAAAATCGAAAACAGTCAGCTATTAATGAAACCACCGCGCAACAAACGATGCAAAAATGCAAGTGAAGTGCTCGAGAAACGCAAAATTGAAAATTGATCGCGACGAAGTGGATGTAAAAAACATTTTGCTTGTCCCAGAATTTTGCAGCCAATCTACTGTCGTTATTCAAAATGATGGAAATTCGATGACATTTGACAAAAAAGGTTGCACTATTCTGCCTGTGCCCTGTGGCATGGGTCAAGAATAATGCCTCCGCTTCCTCCGGCCGGCGTGTCGTAGAAGGGGCAGGGGAGAATAAAACTCTTCTGGGTTTCGTACAAATCACCACAATTGCGCGCGACGTTGTTTGCGCTAAATTGTGTGGATATGTACGAAGATTAATATAAATTGAACCCTGTTTGTGGTGTTGGGGTTAGAATTATGCCACAGCGCTCCTGGCTTGTCGTAGAAGGCGACTTGAGGGATAGGGTGTGTAGGCTTGTGACTTGCATACCTGAAACTAAACTACACTCGAAACATTGAACGAGCCTCGGATACCACGGACTGATTTACCGGCAACGACCTTTGGCTACAAACAACGGACTACGATTGGTTTTTGGAACGTTCGAACGATGTGGGGCGAGTGCAGTAGTACAAGACTCACGGAAGTCGAACGGGAAATGACCGCATATAGAATTTCGATATTAGAAGTGAGCGAAACAAGATGGACCGGATCGGGAACGACCTTATCACCTAGTTCCCAAACTGTGCTGCTTTACTCTGGTAGCGAGCTTGAGGCCCCACCCAGAATGGCTGGAAGGTACATTACGCTTTCAGGTCCCCAAGGGAAATTTTTGATGTTTCCGATATTTTTCGCTATGTGTCCGCTATATGGCGGACGGTAAGATAAGTGTCGCTAGTGTCGATAAGAAGAACAAGAAAAATTTCCCTTGGGGACCTGAAAGCGTAATATACCGGCTGGAGTCGGCATCCTTTTGAACAAGGAAGCTCGCCAATCTTTTATAGATTGGAGGCCTATTTCCGACCGAATAATAACTGCCAGATTCAAGTCCAGAATAAGGAACATTACTATAATTCAGTGCTACGCTCCGATTGAGTCAGCCGACCAGCATGCTAAGGACGCGTTTTACCACCTGCTTGGCGACACCTTTGACAAGGCTCCCAAAGGTGACATAAAAATTATTATGGGGATCTCGATTCTAAAATTGGGTTTGACAATGTTGGATTGGAACATCTAATGGGCAATCACGGTCTGGGTGTTAGGAACGACAATGGTGAGTTGTTCGTAGAGTTCTGTAATTCTCATCAGCTTGTCATTGGCGGCACCCTGTTCAAACACAAACCTTGCCATTTAGCAACCTGGATATCTCCAGATGACCGAACAGAGAACCAGATTGTCCATATAGCCATATCCAAAACATGGAGAAATTGTCTCATGGACGTCAGGGCTAAGCGTGGTGCTGATGTAGGCAGCGATCACCAACTTGTCATCGCAAAAATTCGCTGGCGGACCGCTACTATTAGTCGCACACAAAACGAGCGTGTATTACCACGATTCAATGTGCAAAAGCTTAAAGAACCGTCAACAATACGCGCAGTTTCTAGCGCATTGCGGGGGGTAGCTAATGCACAAACACCAGATTCTTCTATTGTTGATAGATGGACCATTGTGAAGGAAACTTTGATACATGGTATCTGCACGGAAGAGAATTAAAGAGCAAATAAGTTCGGCTACTGACAATTCAGTTAAGCAACAACTGAGGACCGAGTACAGTTCTCTTTAAAAAAGAGTGCAGACGAGCGTTAGACGTGATAAACGTAACAACATCAACGCGTTAGCTTTGGAAGCAGAAAATGCGGCTTACCGTGGTGACAGTGGAACCCTTTACAAGCTCATAAAGCCACTGACTGGCAAATCTTTTACCAAAATCCTGTAAAAGATAAAGACGGGTCTCTGCTAGTCACAGATGAACAACAACTGTGCCGATGGAGAGAGCATTTCATGGAGGTTCTTAATAACAACTTTAACCCTTCAAGCCCATCTCCACCGGAGACAGTAAGTCTTCCGCAAATGGCCAGAATTAACACCGGCGTACCATCCAAGCTGGAAATAATTAAGGCCCTTCAATCATTGGAAGCAGGTAAGGCCCCGGGGGCAGACGGTATCCCGATGGAATTTTCGAAAGTCGACATCAACGCTACATCGGATATTCTTCTTCGCCTGATCCAAGAGTGTTGGACAACCGAGACTCTCCCTCAGGAATGGAAGAAGGGCGTCATTATTAAAGTCCCCAAAAAAGGAAGTCTCAAGGATTGCAATAATTGCCGTGTAATCTGTCTCCTCCCTGCAGTCTCTAAACTGATGGCCAAAATAATCTTAGACCGGATCAAGAAAACGATCGACCGCACTTTGAACAATGAACGAGCTGGTTTTCGTGAGGGTTTTTCATGTAGCGATCATATCAATACCCTCTGAATTATAATTGAACAAACCGCTGAATGGAGATCCCCGTTACATCTATTGTTCATTGACTTAGAGAAGGCGTTTGACAGCGTTGACCGGGCTTATATCTGGACAGCCTTACGTAGGAGAGGCATACCAGAGAAACTTATTGCCATCATAAAGGAGTCCTATAACGGAGGCCAATGTCACGTTTTGCACAAGGGCGAATTGTCTAGTCCTTTTGAGGTGAACAATGGAGTTAGACAAGGCTGTATTTTATCACCAATACTGTTCCTTGTTACCATCAACGACGTAATCTGCGACGCTCTAGGCGTAAGGGTATCAGGTGGAAATTATTTGATTACCTTCAGCACCTGGACTATGCCGACGACATTTGCCTTCTTTCAAACACAGCAGATCATCTGTCTCAAATGACGGATGCTTTGCATCGTGAAAGTCAAAGTGCTGCTTTAAAAATTAATGCCGCTAAGACTAAATACTTGAGCTTGACATCAGAAAGGCAAAGAAACATTTCTATCTCCGGACAGCCGATACAAAAAGTCGAGAACTTTACTTAACTTGGGGACGTAGTAGCAGCGGATGGTGGGGCTGATGCTGATGTAGAGTCGCGCATAAATAAAGCCCGAGCAGTATTTTTCAGTTTGACTCCTCTCTGGCAAAACAAAAACATCTCCAGAAATACCAAACTCCGGATCTTCGAAAGCAATGTAAAATCCGTGCTTTTATATGGGTGTTCCACTTGGAAGGTGACCAGTGATATTACAACCAAACTACAAACTTTCGTAAATCAGTGCCTTCAACGCATCCTGCAAATTCGCTGGCCTTTAACGACGACCTCCTCCAAATTACTGGCCAAAATAGGATAGGCATCGATATCAAAAGGCGGAAGTAGCACTGGATAGGTCACACACTCCGAAAAGAGCCAAAAAACATTGCAAGACAGGCTCTAGATTGAAATCCTCTGGGAACCGATGCAAGGCGTCGTGTGGGAAGACCCAAAAATACATGGAGAAGATCTGTTGAGGTAGAGGGAAAATATATAGGCAAATCGTGGGACCAGCTAAAGGCCATGGCTGCTAATAGGCAAAGGTGGGAAAGAGGCGTAGTCAATGCCCTATGCACTAGAAGTTAAAAGGAACCAGAGAGAGAGATATACGGCGATAAAAATATACCATTTGCCAACCCACGAACCCGCTCTTTGGCTCACTTGGTTGATTAGCACTCTACGATGCTAGTAATCTAGAGGTCCGGAGATCGAATCTCGGCGTAGTCCAAAATTTCCGTACATGTGCGGATAGGAAATATATAGTGCTTGCAACATTATATACACTCCGAAATGATATGCAATGTAACGATGACTCGAAGTAAACGGCTGAGTTAACGCACCATGGCCCCACATGGGGCATACATAACTGAGAAGAACCCTCGAATGGTGTGTATAAATTTACGACGGATGATTTCTCTTTATTTTCTTAATTTCCAAAGCCTTCAACAAATAAAGAATGGAATAGTTTCAGGAATGGACTTTGACGACAAGTCAATCGGCAATTATTGCAGGGTATGCGTGAAAGGGAACCAATCCAGGCATCCATTCAGGTCAAGTGCAACCAAATCGACGGATTTGCTGGAAATTGTCGACTCCGATTTAGTTGGTCCAATGGAGACACAGTCAATTGGAGGTGCAAAATACTTCTTAACGTTTATCGACGACTTCAGCCGTCAAGTTTTTTTCTATATTTTCTTAAAGAAAAGTCGCAAGTTATGGAGTCGTTTTCCAATTTTAAGGCATTTGTCGAAAACCAAACGGAGCGTAAGCTGACAGTCTTACGAAGTGACAACGGATTGGAGTATTGTTCCAATGAATTTGAACGAAATCGATTCAATGCATTTACGCGGTTGACAGCGGCGAAATCGAGTAAAATAATATAAGCGATGAATCAAAATTCGGAACGACGGAACTACACAAGTCCAAGCGGTATCCTAAACGGCGTGTTATTGAAGGTACAGTTTCACATTTTACATTTTATTTGTACCCTAGGTGCGGATGTAGTCTGTCTGGTCTAGCGGTTAGTGCGCACCTTCGGTGCACAGGGTCATGAGTTCGAATCTCACCGTGGATCATGGTGTTTTTCGAATTCACGAGCCTGTGACGGACTATGATCTCACTTAGATGTTAAACGAGTACCCATTTATGAGTATGTATGATAATAATAGCTGAGCGTGATGCTGATCTCATTACCTCAACAAAAAGGAGATAAGATCTTGGAAATAGGATGTCACTAACACATCCTGCGGCCTTAGTCCAATGCTGGATTGTCGCGCCTGTCATTTATTTAGGTGCGGATCCTTTATATGTTCAGGACGCAATGGATCGGAATGATAGCCTTGAATGGTGAAAGGCGACGGAAGAGGAGCAAGCAACAAAACGACACATGGGCTTTGACGGATTTGGCAGTCAACTAGAAGGTACTCAAAGTAAAATGGATATTTCGAATAAAACTCAATGTTAACTCTGTTCGATACAAGGCTCGATTAGTAGCCAGAGGCTGTTCACAACGCTATGGCCTGGATTACAACAAGACATTTTCGCCAGTAGTCAGATACTCATCTATTCGCTATCCTATTCAACAGCAACAAAGAACTTATATTGACCAGATGGATGTCGTGACAGCATTGCTTCAAGATAATTTGAATGAAGACATGTACGTTCAGCAGCCATACACATACACAGACATACAAAACCTTCCTGCATCGAGACCTTCGAGGCTCTTGCCTGGTAGGCGGCTTGGCAACTCTTTGCCGCTTGTTGAGACTAACGGGTGTAGTCCGCCCCGTAGAGACTTGAAATTGCCGTGAAGCAATAGTTGCCAGCAGGACCAACGTGCGCTGGTATGCCTCACGACGTGGGCCATTTATTTCAATGCCCTGCTGCACTCACCGATCTCACCCCATGTCACTGTGGGAAAACCCCATTGCAGCTGCTACGTTTTTGTCCCTGGAGATCTCGGATGAAAACGACGACGAACTATAAGTCGAATGCATACAGATACACAGCGGTTCACACATTCCTGTACCGCTTAAAGAAGAAGAAGAGGACGTTCAGCAGCTAGAAATGTTTAATGATGGCACATAGAGAGTATGCAAGTTAAATCGAGCTATGTATGGCTTAAAACAAGCAGACAGAAGAACCAAAAGCTTGTAGCAGTTTTGAAGTCATTCGGTCTATGCAGTTCGAATTTAGATCCATGTATACTTTTCAACTCAAGCAACTCGACTTGATCGTGACTATCTACGTTGAAGATTTTTTACTGTTTTTGCGTGACTGCGACTTTGACGAAATTGAAGCAACATTTATGTTCCAACTTGAAGATGATAGACATGAGAAGCGCGAATGAATGTTTGGGCATTCGAATACATCGTGCTGAGGATTTCATCGAGTTGGGCCAATCATCATACATCAAGGATCTTTTGTAAGCCGATTGAAACGCCTGGCGATGTGAATGCAAAATTAACTGTCGATATGGCCAATGGAGATTCAAACATAAATGGTCAAGTTCCGTATCAAGAACTTTTGTTATTTGGAGTTTCGTTACATTTATCGAAAGCAACAAGGCCTAACATTGCATTTGCCGTGAGTGATGTCAGCCGTTTCAACTCGAGTCACGGGAGCGCCGACTGGAGAGCAGTCAAACGAATTATGAGGTACTTAAAGGGTACAATCAATCTTAAACTTCGTTATAAATCAGTTACAGGCTCCACGAATATTGGGTATTCAGATGCTGATTGGGCCTCCGAGATCGATAAACGCCGTTCAAGAACTGGATTTATTTTTACATTGGGAAATGCCGCAATTACTTGGAACAGCTACCAATTGTCGCTCTTTCCAGTACTGAAGCGGAATATCTAGCTTTATCATCTGCAGCCCGTGAAGCAATATGGTTGAACCAACGTTCAAGCGAGTTAGATACAACAGTGCTTCTATGTCTGTTCAATTTGGAAGGTGAAGGAGATAACAACTGAGCTGCAAACTTTCGTAAACCAGTGCCTTCGGCGCATCCTACCAATCTGTTGGCCGAAGAATATTAGAACTACTTACTGTCACAGGCCTTGTTGTTGTTGTTGTAGCGATTCAAGAGATTTTTTTTTCTCTTGAATCGAAGGGGGTCTTGGCAGCCCTTGGCCGTTTTTAGCAACGGGTAGCTCCGGGACGATTTAAATCGAAGAACCGGCTGCCGTAGGAGCATTTTATGGACAACACATCCATGGGTCACAGTGGGATTCGAACCCACGCACCGGCAACTCAGAGATCGACATCTCTGCCACTGAGCTACCGAATGCCCCAATGTCACAGGCCTTCGTTGGGAAGGCTTCTATCAAAAGGCGAAAGTGGTCATACCTAAAGGCGATAGCACAGGGGGAAAGCAACTAATGTCCTATGCTCCACAAGGGGTTAACAGGAAGCATAGAGTTATGTTGTGGTTTGTACATCATCCCTTTTTCGTGGTGCATCTGACAACTGTATCTTCTCAGTACCGTTTAGCCCCATGGTGAGCCATGGTGCGTTAGCTCAGCTGTTTATAGGTAATTTCGAGTCAACGTTCCATTGCATATCATCATGTTGCAAGCACTATATATTTCCTATCCGCACATGTACGGAAATTTTGGACCACGCCGAGATTCGATCTCCGGGCTTCTAGATTACTAGCATCGTGGAGTGCGACTGAACCAAGTGAGCCACAGAGCGGGAGTATCACACTCCCCAAATTCAGTTGTCGTCAAAAGGGCAATGTAACACATCGTAGATTCGGAAATGCTGTTTTTCTGTCAGAAGAGACGTGTGTCGAAGCTTTCACTTGAAAGTGTAGTTCTATGACAGTCCTATGTAGTAGTGTTTCGATTACAACTGCTCTAAGTTGTGTGACTTGACTAGGGACAGATTTGCGTAAAATTTGTTTAAAATTTTCTTTTGAAAACCTAGGAGATAATTATGTGCTGTTTCAAATTCATCCGTATAACAATGCAAAAGAGCAATTAGGAACGATGGAACACACGATAACCCCATGAGCCATGACGTAGTGATCCTATTCTGACCGTTCCTATGTATGTTTTTGCCTCTACTAGGGATGTTTTTGGAACAACACGTATCTATTACAAGAACGAAATCCGATAGAGTATGTCAGGAGACTATTATTTTAGGTGCAATTTTCCTGGTACGGTTTAGAAATAATTATGAACATTTCCCTTATTAAACATGCACATTTAAATCATGAAAATGATTCAATTTTCCATTATAATCGCCGATGAATTGATTGAAATTCACTAAAAACACATGCAAAAACATCACGCGCATTTCAAAATATACATAAAAACAGATACATATATGACACAAACATTTTTCTTTCATGAATATCAACAATGCAAAAATATATTTCAGCAATTCAACAAAAAAAAGGTGAAAATAAAAAATAAAAGAAGTGATTACCACACGATTGAATAAAAGACACTTAAAAAATATGTAATTGATAATAATTATTATATATATATTGGATAATATAAAATGATATTGCAAAAAAAATGTTCCAAATCCACAAAACGTCACGGGGTAATAAAGAAAACCGGAAACAAATGGTATATAGAAAAAAGTCAAACAAGCCCAAAAGCAAATGACACGGTATCACGCGGTACCACTGTAGAATGTTTTCCTTTTTATCATGTTCCACTTTACACACAGTTTCCGTTCATGGGAAACAACTTCAATCATTAGCAAGAGCACACACCCTCCAATCAAATGATTATGGGTTTCTTCTTCTTAGATTGCTTAATTACCTGACTAGACCAATCGCCCGTTGGTACTGATGTTTTGTAGAATTTTGTGCTTGTCTTATTGAAAATTGGCAACAATTCGTTTGCCTCGTCAGAAAGTGTCTGCAAAAAGGAAAGGAATGTTAGAATGTTGAGTGGTAGATGTTAAAAATTGTATTTTTCAATTCGTTCGGATCAGCATTCAATAAGGCATGAACTGTTTCATAGTATAAATGAAAATCCGATAGAATCAAAATGAAGAAGGAGTTAATTAAGTACAAATCTCACAATCAATATTTTTTCTTCATTCACTTCAATTTTGAGAGATATTTAAGCTCCAGGTTAATCGACTTCTTATTAAGAACTCTTTTCATTTTTTAAATTTGAAATAAGGTTTCTTCTTCATAATGCACTTCATTTCCAATTTGATTTTAAAATTAATTTGAATTCAGGCTTCAAATGGAGAATACATTACATTTGAAATGGTTGTTAACATATTATGAGTAGAATTTACCTTTAAATAAATCACTGCATCTGTACCGAAACCATCACATGACATCAATACCAAATCTCCGTGGAAATATCTCGCATACAAACGTGAAATTGGCAGACCGTAACCATATCCGGCCAAAGGAACTGTATGAATATCAGACTTTGAAGGTTGTGGCGCCGTACTGTACATGTACTTGAACAGATGATCCATCTGGGTGCGAGGAATACCGCCTCCTTGGTCAGAAATCTAAAAATAGATTGAAGAGAGAAATTTAAATTTCCGACTAAAAAGGCCTAATAACAAGACAACATCGGACGGACGACGATGAATGATAATGATAACCACAAATCTATAACACGAGAAAAGTGTTGCTTGTCGTACGATCACTTCGTACCGAGCTCCTTCATATTAGTGATGAGAGTGCTCCAAAATATGAGACAAAAATAAGTACAACAACTCAAATTGTCTCGTAGATGACACGCTTCAGGATACAGCTACTTGTAGAGATAGGCTAATAAGAACGGATGAAGTGGCTACACCGCAGCCCGAGCAATATTACGGTGGAACAAGGAGGAAGAAACATGTCCCCAAACTCACCTTAACACAAATATCCTCTTTTCCCTGGACAATTATCACTTGTATCGGTGGCAATTTATCGGAATGATCGTGATCATGATTTTCCATAACGGCTCTCATCGAATTCTTGAACAATTCAAAGAGCATATGATATAAATGCGATGGCACATAAATGGTACGAATCGGATATTTCTTCTCAAGCGGATTGTGCTCGCGCAATATCAATTCCGGACTCGCAAGATAGTATTGATCACAGAGAAAACGTGCATTTTCATATGCATCATGAACTACACTACTAATATCACAGGCTGGATCCAAGCAGCCAACATGTCGTCCTTGATTCTCCTTTGGAATTTCGCCAAAGAGTATTGCTGCAAAAGGATGGTGGTAAGATCAGAAGTGACGAGTGTGTTAATGCAAAATACTTACTGTGCTGATTTATAAGCATTCTTATGCTAATTCGTGACATGTACAATCTGTCCAGGAAATATTGTATTGATGATTCCGTGGCAAATTCAACATTATAGTTTTCCTTTAGCTCTATCACGCCCTGTGCCATTGTCTGAACTACATCCGAGTGTCTGTTTCGAATTTGAACTAGTGTGGAGCAGAATCTGTTGAAATGAAAAAAAAAAATATTTTAATATCTATTTAGATGAAAATTAAAGCATTGACAAGCTGAACAACAATTTTGTCACGCTCTGTAGTTTCCTCGAAATTCCAGAGGCTTTTTACATTTTTGAAAAATCTAAAACTATGGATTCAGGTTGTGCGAAACAAACGAGTCTCTAAATTTATTCCAAATGTAGCTGTGAGAAGGAAGTATGTATGTACATGACAATTATTGTATTAATTCTGGTTCCCAAATTTCGTGGGTGCGAGTATTAACTAGTTGTGGAAATCTTGAATTATCATTCCATTCTATACACCAACTGCGGTGCGTGTCTGTAGTATTTTTGGCATGGCAACTTACCAGCTCTATGGGAACTACGCGGAACTTTGTCTGTGGGAGAAGAAGAGCCACCTGCGGGAGAAATATCGAGGTATTCAATTTCGGAAATTTCACATTGGAATGTTTGTATTGTGACCTCTAAGCGTCTATAGCTCAGTAGGTTAAGTTGCTGACCTTGTGACTGTGTGGTCGGAGGTTCGAATCCCGATTGGGAAGAAACTTTTTTCCCCTAAATTTCCTAAATTTTTGGTATATTTTCCCAAGTTTTGTGGTTTCGTACACACTCATCAGGTCTTGTGTCTGTTGTCTATCTGTGCACAAGACGACCACTTGAATTTTAGCGGGAGAATTCTATGGAGACTTTGATTTGTAGTGCTCTGTGTCACAAGGATCCAGACTTCCCTGCGGAAGCCTTGTTATGTATAATGACACAGTTTTCTCTAGGCTACAGCAAATCGTTGATGTATGATGCATTTAAAAATGATTGTATTCTGCATCTTGGGCCACTATACTAAAATTTTGTATGGGAGTGGGAAATTGCGACTTGGGGGACTGGTATCGGTTTGGAGGGCAAAGTGAGGGCCATTCCAAACGGCACAAAGTCCTACTATTACATACCACATTTGCACGACACAGTTGTTGCTTTAGATGTTGAGAATCACACATTATTACTTGGAAAAAGTTGGTATCCCGTCTTCCAAGTCGACGTTAAGGAGAGAAGCTGGTTCAATAGGTTGTTGCCATAACGAAAGAGGCGTTCGCAGCAGCAGAGTAATCGAAAATATGAGCCACCTCGGGAGGGCTGGCGCCCCAAACAGGTCATTTGTTGCTAGGTCCATTATGTATTAGTGCCCCATATGAATTTAATTGCGAGCACCATCGAGAGCAGAGCTGAGCCAAAGCTGTATGGGAGACTCTGGGTAGCTGCTATTCATTCAAGACTGTAATTTAGTGCTAAGCTCGCGAGTCGCCTTTTGGACTTTTTGGTGTCTATACGAGCTATAGCCACCTTGTAGTCGGAGTTCTCGAAGGGGACTTTCTTCTACTCCTGGATTTCCCGTTCTTGGTCCCTGATTGAGCGTCTGATGTGACATTTAGAAGGTGTTTTGTCCATGAGATTGTGGCTCGAGTGGTCAGTTCGGTAGTATCCGACTAAGTGCTGTTTGGTAATTTAGTCTCCTGATGTAGATGGTCTTGAGAAGACATTTGAACGTAGCCGGTGACGGTGCGTAGTACTGTGTTTTGAAAGGTCTCCATTTTGTGTTGCAGAGACCATTCGAACTGGTAGATGCAGGGCAACAAATGGCTTTATAAGTACGCCCGGCCTGCGGTGTAGGCTTGCCTGTGAAGGACAAATTTGACCGCAACTGTTCTCATAATATTCCATACATTTCACAAAGTGGATCATCATTGGTTCAACGACGATCTTTGCGAACCCGAGCATGGATTATACCGGCAACGTCTTGATATTGGGGATCGTTTTGAACGAGTCTTCTTCTTTTGAAATTTCCAAATTTTTAACGTGAAAACCGCTCGTAGACTCAATTTTACTCACTTGTTTGCATCAAGCTAAACATTAAATTCTATTTGAGCAAGCTAGCAGCATATCGTAAATAAGGAGACGGGAGGAAGCCCTACAAACAATGTAAATTTCGGGTTGGCTACGATATTCCGCCCATTAGATTCCAGGTTTTTGAGATCCCGACGTTCATTATCCCGCCAGTTAATACCCCACCATTTCAATAACCCGCTAATTCAAAATACCGGTTTCAATATCCCGCTATAAAGCGCTACCACATTTACCGTCTATTTACATGGAGATACTTAAGTCCCGAAGACCCACCGGCCAGGAGACTTAATTTTAAAAATATGTAGGTGGTTAATTCTTGCGGTAGTCCAAACAGTCTTTTTCTGTATCTCAATTATCATCTTGGTTGAAAAAAAAAACAAATTGCTGGGAATCACATAACATAGCTATTGATTTTTTTATAGAAATAATTTTGTTACAAAGGTGTCTCTTATTCTATTAGGGAAAGTAAGGGGGTGATTAAAGAGCTACATTTATATTTCAATGAATGTTGAACAACGATTTTTAAAACGTTGCAAAAGATCGGAAAATCATGCCCCACAATTTTTATTTGCCACTAAAACACTCAGGAAAGTTGAGGAATTTAGTTGACACCTCTTTCAAAAAATGTATGCCAAGGATTGTTGCACATTTTCATTACTAGACTTTTGGAGTCGTATTCGGAAGTTGCCCTAAAATCTATCCAGCAGATCCACTTCAGTTTCCATTCGGTACCGACATCCAGGAAGGATAGCAGCACCAAAAGCATTCCAGGAAAGCCCTCATCTACGCACTCAAACCAATCAGTGGGATAGTTTGGATCTATGGAATCATTGAAGGTGGATACCCCCGAGGAATGGACGGATTACTTCGAGTGATTCGAGTTCTCCCTAGAGTTCAACTGCATCACCACGCCGGCCGGGGCAGAAAAAGGCGACGCTAGTCACGGTGGGCGTTCGTGCATTGTAAATTATGTGGATTCTTTGTTCCTAGAAAATCAATCTGTTTCGCCTTTCAACTTCTTCAAAAGAAATCAACTTCCAAATGAGGGGTTCAGCCAATTTATGGCGGACCTGAAAAATTGGCAATCAACTGACAATTCCAAACACTATTTGACTTGATGCTCATCACGATGCTTCACCTGCGGGTTGAAGTACGAAACTGTTCAACAACGATAGTTGCAGGAGAACGAAAAGAATTTGACAAAGCAAGTGGCGAATCGAACAACGCCACATAAAGGAGGACGGTGTCAAAAAGATACATCAACAACCATCGAAACCCAAACAAAATTCGTGTCCTCGCTGTGGATCGAGTCACTCAGGTTCATGCAAATACGAAGACGCAATCTGTCGTGCTTGCGGGAAGAAAGGGAGTGTGTTTCTCAGCTTAAAATCAATTGACAGCAAAGTCAAGCCAAAAGAAAAATCGTTCGAATAACGGTAAGTCAACAGTGTCGCATCAGATTTGGATTCCAATAGCTCACAGTTCGCTACTATAGTTTTTGACAGTCGTACAATTCGTTTCGAAGTCGATACACAATTATATCGAAGAGAACATTCAATGAATTCTTTCCTGACGTTGCTCTTACGAAAAAATCAAAACAAACATTACGGATGTGCAAGGAGGTCGCATCGTTGTTTTGGGAGAAACGAGTGTGACGGTGACAAACAATGAAAAGTTCATCGCCAAATTGCCATTATTGGTGGTAGACTGTAATGTATATTAGGAAGAAACTGGTTCCAGAAATTGGGCAATCGTATTGAAGGCGTTCATCATGTGTCTGAGTGTAAAGTCACT
This sequence comes from Microchrysa polita, assembly GCA_949715475.1. Classification (NCBI taxonomy): domain Eukaryota; kingdom Metazoa; phylum Arthropoda; class Insecta; order Diptera; family Stratiomyidae; genus Microchrysa; species Microchrysa polita. The sequence goes on along the minus strand of OX454420.1, from coordinate 24,605,851 downwards.
GTTAAGCAAGTCGTTGACGAATTCGCCGAAATATTCAACACGGAATTAGGAAAATACACCGGGTGACCTGTCAAGTTGGAACTTCACAAAAATGCGAGACCGACGTCGCGTCGGATGGATCGTTGCGAATTTGCGAAGAATAAGTCGATCGTTAATCCGCAATTGAGGAAACATATCCAGAAAGTACCATCTGTCAATGAGTTACTGGCACAAATAGGGGACGGTTAACTGTTTGCGAAATTGGACATGTCTCAGGCGTATCAAAAATTATCGGTAGGCGAAGACTCCGCGAAAATCCAAGCGATAGCAACGCACAAAGGAACGTATGTTGTGAATCCTCTGAAATTCGAGCTAGTCTTAGCGCATTACAGCCTTAGCCATCCAGTTAGTCTAGTCGCGGAGGCTTCTCCGTTCGGAGTCGGAGCAGTGCTATTCCACACAATGGAAGATGGTTCTGAGAAACCTATAGTATACTATTCCCGAACATTAACGGCAGCGAAGAGAAATTTAGCGCAAATTGACCGCGAGGCAGTAACAATTGTTTCTGCGGTGCGTAAATTTCATAATTTTCTGCATTGAAGATCATTTGTAGTGACGACGGCTCACAGACCGTTGTTAGGAATCCTGGGTCAGAAGAAAGCGTGTCCAGAACTAATATCGACAACGATGTTGAGACGACGAATTTTCCTGAGTGCGTACGACTTCGAGCTGCAATACCACGCTGGAAATAAAATGACTTTTCGCGGGAAATTATATCTGATCGTAACTGATACATACGGTGGATTGATGCATCTATTGTTTCATCTACGGGATCAGGACCGACGATTGCTCGTCTGAGCTCTTGCCAGGAAGGCCTCAAGCGCAAAATTAGAAGACGGATTCGCAGCCGGAATGTTGACACCATACCATCTTTTACAGCGGACCAGGTTAAAAAAGTCATCGAGAAAACTCCAAGGCCCTCGGACCAGATGGCATTTCGATGACCATGTTGAAACATCTCGACCTTCCAGCCATTGAGTATCTCACGGCCGCCTTTAACTTGTCGATGTCCACGCTTACCATCCCTAAAATCTGGAAAACAGGTCGAATTGTTCCCTGTCTCAAGCCAGGGAAGAGCGCAAATCTCGGGGAATCCTACCGCCCCATTACGATACTTTCTCCTGTCGCAAAGACGCTGGAGGCCCTTATTCACCCCACTCTTGTTGCACATGCGAAGCTAGAACCTCACCAGCATGGCTTCAGGAAGATGCATAGTACTACCACTGCCCTCGATGCGATCACTACACGCATTCGTGATGGGCTAAATCAACGCAGTCGTTTACACAGAACTATTCTGGTGGCAATAGACCTATCAAATGCATTCGATAAGGTCAATCATTCAATGCTCCTAGCAAACCTGCTGAATATGCATCTTCCTGCACAAGAGATCTGTTGGATTGCCAATTATCTAGCTGGTCGGCACTCCTTCACCGAGTTTCGAGGCAAACGTTCTAAGCTTAGGAAAATCAAATTAGGTGTTCCACAGGGAGGGGTACTCTCCCCCACTCTGTTCAACATCTACATGTCCGGCCTTCCCACACCACCTGAAGGAATCGAGGTGATTTCCTATGCTGACGATTGCACCGTACTCGCCACAGGGAATGATAAGGATGAAATGCGCCTCCGAATTAATCGCTATCTAGGACGATTACAGGCATTTTTCCAAAGCCGAAACCTCACCATCTCTGCGTCCAAATCCTCTGCGACTTTTCTCACCACTTGGTGGGAGGACATCAGATGGGAGATGGATATACGTATTGGCAACAATTCTGTTCCTACTGTTAAAAACCCCAAAATTCTCGGGCTTCACCTAGAGAACATGATGACGTCTGCGAATCATGCAGCTTCAGTCTGTGAAAAAATGCGCAGTAGGAACAGCATCCTAAAAGCTCTAGCTGGCAGCACCTGGGGCAAAGATAAAGAAACCATGCTAGCTACTTATAAAGCGGTGGGTCGAGCGGCCGCTGATTATGCAGCCCCAGTTTGGACACATAGTCTATGTGACACAAACTGGTCCAAAGTTCAGGTCTGCCAAAATGCCGCTCTACGCATCGCGACAGGTTGCCTTCTGATGTCTGCCCAGGATCACTTACATCAGGAGACAAAATTGATGCCAATACGTGATCACAATCTCCTATTCTCAAAACAGTATCTTGTTGGTTGCTACCGTGAGGATCATCCCAATAATCATCTCATGGACCGAATTCCTCCACCACGAGCCATACCGAGCCGCCATTGCAGCGATCCACACTGAAGAAGTGAATCGGTCTATCGCGAGTTTAGGTGCGAATAGAGTCCTCTCAGAGCGCCCACCACCAATTTCGCCTGAGGAGATTAGGCTCCCGAGAGCCACCAGAGTAACACTAGCTCAACTTCGGTCGGGCTTTTGTTCACGCTTTAATTCGTACCTTTCTCGCATAAACCCGGACATCCAAAACATCTGTCCAAACTGCAATGGTACTCCTCATGATGTGGGCCACTTGTTTCAATGCCCCGCTGCGCCCACTGATCTTACCCCTATATCACTGTGGGAAAACCCTATCGCAGCAGCTATGTTTTTGTCCTTAGACCTCATGGACACAAACATTGACGAACCATAAATCGTACCCACATAGATGCACAGAGGTTACAACATATGCGTTGCCGGATTCGATAGTCTCAGACAACGGACGAAAATTTACATCGTACGATGGTACGAGTATGAGCAATTTTGTAAACAAAATTAATTGAAGTGTCACAGAAACTGTCAGGTTATTTCTGCCACGACACACTTATAGACGGAATAGACACGACAGTGAGTTTCGTCGTCCCTTCAATATTCATCGGAATGCATCTGTTCCTCCACGTAAAACCATATTGCATTGACTGAAAAAACGGGTGGTTTCAGCAAAATGAGACCACAGTACACACTACGACAGCCTCAATACCAGTCATCCGCAAATAGCTTCTCCGATGGGTCATAACAAGATTCTTCGTCGGACCCTCGACTTAACCACATTTGACTATTTCCTTTGGGTTTCTGAAGTTATGCATTTATGAAAATAACCATACCACCAAACGCACACGTTGAAAAAACTTAATCCATCCGCGAAGATATGATATGAAATTGAAGGTGATTGATTGATGAAAATGGCCGAAAAAACTCTATTCTACTCTACTCTAAAAGTTTAATGTTGAAAACGGACACCATTTTATCAATTTATTTTTCTAAAGGGTGTCATCTTAATTTCGTAAATGTCCTGAGTATTTAGTGGCATTTTTTTGACGTTTTTAAAATCGTCAGGTTCCCATTCCATATCCTAGCCTTCGTATCGCTATACAGGGTGTCCCGCAACTGGTTAGCCATAGACCAATGGTAGACTCTACTAGGAAAAATGTCGCCAAAATTATTTCTCTAGCTTTTACCGTTAAGGAGTAATTGCCTTTTTTGTGATTCTTGTCAAAAAACACGACTTTTTTCGAAAAACTCCTATTTTCTAGCTCCCACTTTAGCCAAATCAATGTTTATCATATTCTTCTGAAAGCACATAAAATTTCCAATAAAAGGACATATCGAACGTTTCGAACGGTTTCGTATCTTCCGAAATACGACGTTTTGAACTTTGCAGAAATGTCAATTTCAATTTTTAATGTCAAAATTAAACCCGAATTTCGTAACAGGACATTGTAGTGGCAAATCTGCAAAGTTGACAAAAGTTGGCGTAGTATCTTAGCTTTCGAACGGCATATAAGAATAAAGCACAGAGTCATCCATTCTCTAAATAATATGTATAAATGAAAAAAAAACATAGTCTGCAAATGTACCAAACCGACTTCAATCTTGAAAAGGAAGTAAAATTTTTACATCAAGCATAGACTTGGTTGTTATGCATTATGGAAAAATACTTTTCGCTACTGTTGTAGATGCTAATTATAACGGTAAGTATAAACAAATTTGTTTTATGTGTTGAATTATTTGTACGAAGATTCGCTGTGTACACATTAATATTGTGAGAGTATTTTTCATCGTCTAAAAAAGGATAAACATTTTAATTTGTCAGGTATTAATTAGTGTCCTTTTATGTCCTTTTTCAGAGTTTTCCGATCCAATTTTTCCTTAGCAAATTTAATGATAGAATCTTAGATTCTAAAAAATGAAAAAGGAAGTGGCAACTTGAATTATTCGCGTAGTTATGGCTTTGGAAAGATACAGATGATTACGGGAAACACGAAAATTTTCCATTCAAACGCGATTTATTCCGTTTAGGGTCCTTGAAGTAGGAATCAAACACCGGATATGTAATGTACTCGGCGTCCCCTTTGATATGATACCCCGCATGCCCACCTCCAGTCAATGATTAAATAGTGTCTTTTTTTGTCCTTTTTGGGACGTTTCCGATCAAATTTATTTTAGTAAAATGAGTTTTATACTCCTTGGACCCCACTGATTCAAGACCAAAAAAAAACAGCCTTACTGTATTTTTTTCTATTGGAAATGCTTATATGACTGAACTATTTCCAAGTAAAAGCAAGATTTCTTCCACTTACGGACTATGTTTTTTTCCCTTTTACACATATTATTCACAAACTGGATGATTCTGTGATTTATTCTTATATGCCGTTCGAAAGCTAAGATACTACGCCAACTTTTGTCAACTTTGCAGATTTGCCACTACAATGTACCGTTACGAAATTCGGGTTTAATTTTGACATTAAAAATTGAAATTGACATTTCTGCAAAATTCAAAACGTCGTATCTCGGAAGATACGAAACCGTTCGAAACATTCGATATGTCCTTTTATTGGAAATTTTGTATACTTTCAGAAGAATATGAAAAACATTGATTTGGCTAAAGTAGAAGCTAGAAAAATGGAGTTTTTCGAAGAAAGTCGTGTTTTTTGACAAGAATCACAAAAAAGGCAATTACTCCTTAACGGTAAAAGCTAGAGAAATAATTTTGGCGACATTTTTCCTTGAACATCCTGTAGAGTCTACCATTCGTCTATGGCTAACCAGTTGCGGGACACCCTGTATAGTTTTTCAAAGATTTTCGGCATTATTGTTGCAGAGTTTACAAAAAGCTACGGGCTATCCACTGTAGCTTTTTATAAACTCTGCAACAAGAATGTCGTCCAAATTTGGAAAATCTTTGAAAAACTATACGGGCATACCTCAACTTAGGACGCTAATTGGATAGATAGATAGATAGATAGATAAATGGTTTATTTCATAATTCAATTGTTATATAAAAGTACAAAATATAAGTTTTTCAAAAAACCGATATAAGGCATGGCACTAGCCGTCTGCCTGATTTGATTGTGTTAAAACTTTACATTAACGTTTACATTACACTCGATTTCAACTTGTAATTCAGAGGAAAAAAATAAAAAATAAAAAATTCAGAGAAACAAAATAAAATAAGATTACGTGTTTTAGTTCAAATTCAAAAGGAAAGAGAAATTAAGAGAAACAAAATGTGATTACAATGTTTTAGTTCAGAACGTGGAGTTTCCAGTTAATTTATCAATTTAGTTTATGTGATTGATTATCTTATTCTTCGGAAATTATAATGGTTGATAGTTAGAGGCTTAGAGTAACACAGTTCAAGTTTTGCTATTAGGTTTTTTAATATTAGCGGGACGCACGGGATTTGGATGACGAAGTTCACACAACTCCGTGAGCTGCAGGTTCGTCGACCCAAATCCCTGGTCCGTGTTGTATTAAAGAGTTTTTTTTTTTTTTTTTATTAGAGTTCACCATCTATAATTCGTTTGCGATACTGCAAAGCGATGTTGCAATATTCGTAGAGCGCTTCCCAGTTCCTGCCATTCAGCATTTCATCCACTTCATGTTCGTTAAGATAATCCTTTCCAATACATGACCTTCTAGTCTCTTTCAGAATGGGACACACCCCTATAAAATGTCGGGTATCTTCCCTCGCTGCCATATTGCACAGATTGCACATAATCGGTAGATCTATCCGGTGAGGTATATAATTAAGTGGTAGTAACTCGCCTCTGGCTTTAAATAGTAAGGAAATTTTGCTGATACTGAAGCTATTTTGGAAGTACGTATTCGCATTTAGTTCATGATTTAGGGCTGCATAAATCAGACGATGCTGTGATGCCCTCGCTGCTTCTGCTGTGGTCTGTACTAGCATGTTCTTGACATCTTGTGCGATTTTATAAAGTTTGTAGCTGTTTTCGTTCGTCCCGTCCCAATCAAGTGTTGTCCCAGCTTCGCTCGCCAGCGTTTCCAAATCCACATAGAATAGCGTTCTCGATGCAGCGGCGTGCATAAGAATTTTCTTCGGCAGCCTGCCAGAGTTCATAGATGCCACCTTTGAGAGGTATTTTATATGTACCGATAGCGTATTTACAAAAAGCGTTGTCAGCCCCGTTTCTTGCAGAAGCATATAATTCGGCGTTGTTGTGGGTAGATGAAAGGTTCTTTTCAAGAAATAACGTTGAAGTTGTTCCACCACGTCATACCTTTTTCCACCCCATACCTGGGCACTATAAAGCATTATTGACTTTGCCACCGCCTGGTAGATGTTATATTTAGCGGTATGCGATATGTGCCTGTTGTTAAAACATTTCTTCCAGATCGAGTTGATGGCCCATTTTGCTGCTTTTAATTTTTCTTGATGATGCGGAATCATGCTTAAATTATACGCGACCACCACACCTAGATACTTATACTGCTTAACAACTTGCATCTCACTTCCTTTGAACGTCCATTTTTCGTCTTGAGCTAAACGGAATTGCTTTTTGAAAACCATAACTTTAGATTTCTCCAGGTTAACTGTGAGCTTCCAGTCCTCACAATACGATGCCAGATGGTCAATCATTTTTTGTAAATCTGTTGGTGATTCAGCCAGCAGCACTATATCGTCTGCATATAGTAATCCCTTTAGTAGCACTCCGAATGCATTCGCTCCGCCAGGGCAATCATCCAGAATGTCATTAATATATACTGCAAAAATGTCCGGACTCAGTTTGCATCCTTGACGCACACCCACATTCGTTTCAAACGATGATGACAATTGATTTCCGTTCCACACCATAGCCGTTGTGTCTTCATACAATTTTTCTAGCACGGTTCCAAATTTCGATGACATCCCCCTATTATATAGTTTGTAGAAAAGGCTTTTGCGATCAACTGTGTCAAAAGCGGCTTTGAAATCAATGAAACACGCAAATAGTTTACGTTCTTCATGCAAGTAGAATCTTGCCCAGTTTTGCAGTGCAAAAATGTGGTCGCTAGTGGAATATCCTTTTCTAAATCCAGCTTGGTTTTCTGATATTATACTCTCCGAACTTAGCCACGTTGAAAATCTCGCCTGAAGAATCGTCGAGAATATTTTTCCAGTTGAATTTAAGAAAGAGATACCCCGATAGCATGAGGGGTCGTTGATATCACCTTTCTTAAATATTGGGAATATCACAGCATCGCGAAACTCATCTGGTATACTTGCCGTGTCGAATATTCGATTGAATTCCCGGAAAAGGACGCTTATTACACCGTCATCTGCGTATTTGAAGAATTCGACGGGCAATCCGTTACTTCCCGGAGCTTTATTATCCTTACACTGGCTTAATGCATCACGAATCTCCTCAGTTGAGATAACTCCATCCAGTGCAGGTACACTCCAATTGGGTCGCGCATAGTTGATCATGTTATTTGTTTGCACACTTTGTAGGATTTGCGCAAAGTGTGATCGCAGTTGATTGACAGTTATGCCATTGCCCATTTTGAAGGTGTCACCATTATTTATAATGTTCGCAATACGCCAGAAGTCTTTAGAATTATTACATTCGCCGAGTTTTTTTGCTTGAAGCTGATAGAAGATACGTTTCTTTTCATTACATAATGTTTTAAATTGCCGGTTGGCTTGCAAATACGCATTCTTGGTGGTTTCATTCGTATGTCTTCTGAACAACCTCAGCCACGAAAATGAGCGTAGTCTGCTTCTCTCACAATCACTATCGTACCAAGCTTGCTTGAAAACCTTGCTTTGCTTATTTGCATGAGGCGCACTATCAATAATAATTTGGCTTAATTGGCTAATATTTACGCAACCGCTCTCCGTCAATTTTGTTCTCACATTCATATTGTATCTTGCTGCGAATTCTTTTCTCCATGTGATTTTGGGTAGTAGACTCATTCGTTCGTAAGTCGCAGTACTGCCGATACAATCTAACCCAATCGTAGCTATAATTGGGAGATGATCGGAGTACTGCTTCTGTGCTACCATGAAATCCGTAATGCGGGGCAACCAGTCCCCTCCGGCCAGGCATAGATCGATTACCGAGTATCCTTGATGGCCTATATAGGTGCATTCTCCGTTGATATCTGACTTAGTACAGCCATTGAATACTTTGAGCCCATATGAATCGACGAGTTCCAGCAGTTTTTTTCCACAATTATTCAGAACGGTATCTTTTGATTTCCTGGTGACATTATGCATTTGGTTCGCCATTGGCTGTTCGTTTCCGATTCTTGCGTTTGCATCCCCGATAATGCAAATATCGTTACTGTTTATATGAATGAGGAGATCGCTCAGTTTGTTATAATCGGTTAACCAATTATTGCAATTAATGTAAATAGGTACTAAGTATAAAGATTTATTACTAATATTAATCTTCAGGTACGCATAGCTGTTGTATTCTTCGATATGAATATATTCGAACTCTTTTTTATGGCCAATTAGTAGCCCTCCGCTTGGTCTTCCTCTTGTGCTTCTTCTTATCGCAGGTATCCATTTTAATTCATAGTCCTTAAATTTACGGTCAAATAATTCAAATCCGTCGACTATAAATGTTTCGCTCAATACAATTATATCGAACGTATTTACATACTCGTAAAAGTCATGATAAATATTCTTATTTCGTAATCCAAATATATTGTAACCTAATATCTTCAATTCTATTTGTTGCATTTCATCGCAGACGACTGCATCTCCCTATGCTTGCGATTGTGATGCATAAGTATCAGTTGAAATTGCTGATACTCTATCATTATTGAGATTTGAGCTACCTGTTGTCGTTTGTCTCAAGTCGTCTCTCAAAATGTCATTTAGCTGGTTTAGTGCATTTACATCTTCGCACACAAGTTTATTCTCGGCTAGATTCCATGTGACCTTCTTTCCTTCAAATAGCATAATCTCATCTCTGACATACAGTTTAAGATTCGGTTGGCGGTCACGAACTTGACTTTTGATACGTAAGAGCCAGTTACGCATCTGCCTTATCTCATACGGCAGGTCTTTTTGTACGGAAATATTCGTGTTTTTGAGCTGTTTCGCGTTTTTAAGTGCTGTGATTACTTGTTCGCGATTTTTCAGTGCTACACGAAAACTCTTTTTGCGTCCCGTGATGCTTTGGAGCTGTTGTACTTGGTCATTTGCCAAGGTGTCACAACAGCGCAAAGTTTTCGTGCAAATTTCCGTGATGGTGTTGACTTCGTTTTGTGTATCTGCTGGTAGTTTAACTATCAGGTTGTTTGCGATAGCGTTCTTCTGGAGAAGCTGAATTTGCGTGGCCTGCTTTTCGCATTGGTATTTCATACGCTGGAAGTCATTCGACAGCTGCTCGTTGGACTTTTCAAGGTATGCGATCTTATTGTTTAGTTCTTGCATATCACTTTTCCGCACCATATCTTTTAGTTTTTCGTCTAAAATCTCGGGAAGTTTTTGATCTAGTGCCTCGGACATCATAATCATAAGTTCCCTTTTGTCTGCCGGTGTCATTTCGAAATTATTCTTCTTGCAGACGGAGAATGTATCAGGGGAGGTTTCACCGAGATGACGTTTGGACATTTACCTGGATTGTGCTACAGACGGGAAACAATTACTCCGAATTCTCTGGATATTCGATGCTGATTGGATATTCTTCAACTTGTAGACACCCGGTAACTAAATTACACTCGTTTAAAACAACTTTTGGTAATGTAGATCAATTTTAGTGCACAAATTTAAGCGAAATTTAGGAGCGGTATGTAAACACAACAGGCTAATTTGACAGTTCCACAATCCATCACGCTAATTGGTTCCAGGAAAATGCGTCCTAAGTTGAAAACGTTGTAAGTCGAATAATCATATTGCACGTAGGCAAGAACACGGTCACAACTCGAAACTCGGCACTTTTTAGCTAATGATACAGTTTTTAAGAAAAAGGAGCATTCAAAATAAAGCTTGTACGGAAAATTGCATTGGCGATACGTTCCACACGTCAAATGAAAAATTGAATCTGATGGTCCCATACAACTTCCGATTTATCTCGCAATCAAAAAATCTGGCCGATCGATCGGAGGGTCTGTGGCGCTTCTTATTATTTGTTGAGGTGATCGTCTTATATTTGAAGAAAAAAGTCTCATTCTCATCATCATAACTTCAAATTGAAATTGAAAAAAAAACATATGACCGCCAAATTGTGCAATTAACAGTTTAGTTCGAGCCCCAGCCAGTGAGCAAAATGTAACCTCATATTATTCGACAGACACTTAATTTATGAAAAATGATTCTAATTTCTATACACATTGTAGAAAATTTGCAGAGGGAATTAAATTTCTTATACATTTACAGAAACCTGCTCTTTCCATAAGTTGGAAAATTCTGTGTACAAATTATATATTTTTTTAAAAATACACTCGGCTTCACAAAAATCGGGCTACTCGCCACTTCCGAACTCAAAATCAATTTTCTCAACAAGTATGAAACTTTCTACTATGAAAGTTATATCTACAAAAAGTGCATTTAATGGCAATTCAAATGACTATGATTTTTATCTGAGGTACCGTTAACTCACGCAACAAACACAATGCCTGTTTTGATTAGAGTTCGCGCTTACCGTGTGGCCCGGTTTCATTGAAGTGTATAATTCAAGGGAGTCTAATAAGTAAAAAATGTTATTTCGGAGTTACTACACATCAGCTAGACTTTTAGCAAGTCGTGCAAACGCTAAAAAGGTTAAATAAAAATTTAAATATTTATTTGCTGCTGTATCCTAGGATAGTGTGAATAGTGAGTTCGGCTTAATTTAAGGCCGAAAAATTAAGTCCAATAACAATTCATAATTTTATCGCTAACAATTTAAGGACGTAGACTGCCAAGTCGTACCACCACGGTTTTACGACTTGCTAAAACTCTCTATTGGGTGTGTGTTCCTTGGTACAAATAAAGGATTTAGCTGAATTCAAAAGGCTGAAGCCCCTTACGAGGTTGCCTAGCTAATATCTTTTTGGTTGTTATATGGGATATTGTTTACTTTAGATTGGAACCACACTGTCCGGGGTTTGCTAAAACGCGCGATACAAAAAGTCAACGTTGTAGACAACATACGCCTGGCAAAGACAGAGGCGATGGGGGAATTCAACATCGTCTCTGTCTCTTCCAAGCGTGTGTCCACAACTTTGATCTTTTATACCGCACGGTTGGGCAAAAACTGAACTGAAGTGTGGGGCCGGCATCAAATGTATGCTCCATTTTCTGGCATAAAGTGCTCTGCGTTTCAAAAATGTTTAATTAATGATTGATCAGGAACTATTTGCCGCCGCAGGTAAATATACTTATGCTGGCCTAATCCTTTACACTAGTGTTGAGATTTACTTCTTTAAAAGGTCCTTAACGAAGCAACTAATTGCTTTTACCAAAACAAAATTCCTTCTTTAAATATCAGCTCAACAAATAAAATAGAAGCTATATGCACCAGGAAAGAAACTGAGTAAAAACAGAAAAGAAAATTCTGTCTTAATACTTGAACGTCTGTTTTTATACGAATCTTTTTTCTTTTCAAATCGCATTGTAAGTCGAAACAAAAATTGTTGTAACTCGAGTCGTGGTCTAAATTATTCCCGCGTTGTAAGTCGAAATGTCCTAAGTCGAGGGATACCTGTATAGCGATACGAAAGCCGCTTTAAAGTCAATAAAGAAGCGTAGAGTCTCCGTCCTTCGTCTAAATGAATGGGCCCGATTGTGGAGTGTGAAAATATTTTCGTATTGACAACCTGCTTGTCATTCCGATCTGATGTGTTCATTTATAAGTGAAGATTTTCCCCAAATGCAATTAAAAACGATATTATCAACCTCTTTTGAAATTCATCCGGTATGAAAGATTATATTCCTCGTTAGGAGTACTAGTATTTCTGGACCACAATTTAAGAATCCTACCGGTATCCTATCATTTCCAGGAGCTTCGCCGTGTATGGAGTGGGTATTTCCCCAATGAAGGAAAGCCAGTCACTTTTCGGCCAGGCACAGGTCAATAACGGTATGACTATTGTAACCAATATAATAGGTACATTCGCCTCCACAATCGCCTTTCACAATTGTTAACCTTTGTATCTTAAATTTGTCTCGTCGCGCCTTCTACAATATTCGTCATAGGTAATTCGGCTCCAATTCTAGCTTATCAGTTTATTTTATGCGCTTTCCCAGGGAAAATATTGCAGCGCAAGTATGAACTTAATTTAATCTCTCGAATATTTATACAATCAAGGAAAGTTAAATACAATAAATAAAAGTATGTATAGAGTGTGTTTTGAATAAGATAACAAATGACAATAGCAGGATTTCCGCAAATCACTTATGAAATAAGCAAACGACCTAATCAGTTTTCCAATAAAATAAAACATGGAACGTGATACCTTGAGTCGAAGTAAATAATGCACATATATTTCAAAGCGCTCTTATCAATGGAATCAATGTAAATTTTTAATTTGCGGAATCAATGGAATTGTAATCATTTAATGCGTATGCCTACTGTAAATATTTTAGTAAAAACATTGTAAAATGAAATCCCTGGAATTAGCAGGAATTGACTTTGTAAGCCTTTATTAAAAATGCAGTCAGAAAACGTGTACATATCTACAAATTATGCAATAAATGTGCTGATACGTCTACTGTGGATGAAGTTGTATGGGCTAGTGTTATCTAATATTGCATAGATTTGTAGATGTCAGTTGATATGCAGATTTTCTTTATCAGGCAGTTGGCTTCTATTTTAAGTCTAATTGTGTGCAGAGTGGCTCATATAAAGGTTTGTGTTCGTAAAGACGACTCATGTGATGATCGCTCAGCGATCGCAGTTAAACCACTAATTCTGAGCACTATATGCGTACACTCTAAAAAGTGAATTTAAATTTCCGCTGAAAATGCGGTAATTTTATACTTTTTCCCGCTTATAATCACATACAGAGTGCATTTTTCAACAATTTCTGTGTAAAATAAAAGAATTACACCAAAATCGGTGTGAAATGTATTTTTACGCTACACTTCTGTATAATTGAGATTTTCTGGTGCATTTTTACAACGTTTATGTGTATAATTCGGATTTGTGGTGTATTTTTACAACGTGCAGTTGAAGTTTTACTCATTTTTTGTAGCGTGCTCTCCAGTTGTCATACTTCAATCGGCTGGACTTAGCACAGTGTACCACATTTTTCCAAAAATTCTCTGCATTTAGAACTCATGTGTACACGCTCTGTGGCTCACTTGCTTGAGTCGCACTCTACGATGCTAGTAATCTAGAGGTCCCGAGATCCAATCTCGGCGTGGTCCAAAATTTCCGTACATGTGCGGATAGGAAATCTTTAGTGCTTGCAACATTGCACTCCGAAATGATATGCAATGTAACGTTGACTCGAAATTGCCTATAAACGGCTGAGTTAAGGTACTGAGAAGAAGAACAAGTGTACAGATCGCAAAAAAAGAACAATTTGCAACCTCCCATGTATACGAAAAATTGATCAGCAAAACTCGACCGATACTTGTTTATATTTTATATATCCTTAAATAGTTTTATTGATAACTATATTATTTGTAAAGGTTCGCCACTTAAATCTTTACAACGAAAAAAGAGTGAAACCGCATTATATTCCTATTATTACGGAGTGTTTTTACACATAGCACGGTGTAAATTTGCTAATATATTAGAGTACTTTTTTACACATTTTTTATGTAAAATTACACTTGATTTGCAAATTTAGATTGCAGAGTAATTTCACTATTATAATAGAAGGAAACAAAGTTTCCTTCTATTATAAGAGTAAAAATTTAATAGAGTGTATATTTTCTATACAGACAAGTTCCCTTAGGCGAAAGTCGAGACAAGGAATGTAGCACTAGCAACTTTCAAAAAATATGCAAATAGGTCTTGAAAATCGATGCTACACTACGAGCGCCGGGCGATCATCACATGATTTGTCTCTACGAACACAAACCTTTATAAATCTTTTGCCTTGTGAATATTTTTAAAGCGACCCTTTTAGCTCTGCTCCTTTTATTAAAACAAAAACAATCAAAGCAAAATGTTAGTATTGAATGTAATTTTTAAGAATAATGATCGCGATAAAACCTTTTACCGAGTTTGTATCACGTTCTAATGACATAATTACGTACGTGCCTTATGATAAGGCAAGAATTGTACTACATAAATGCAAGTAAATTTCACTTTTATTTCGAGTACTTAACACTTCAAATTCATATCTATTGAGTTCAAGAAGACACAAAGTAACATGAAGATTAGACAAATCTCAGTGAACGGAAAATGTCGATTTATATAACAATTGAGCGTGATACTGACTAGTGATGACTGATGAGACATAAAAGTGATAATGATTCGTTAAATAAGCTGAACTAGAAACTATTCTACGTTTCGATCGATGTAATGTAACTAAACATCAGCCATCGCGTCGTGTGCATAATATGCCCATAACGTGTTAGAATATTTCTTATTTGTACTACGTAATTCCTACTAGTCATGTGGTTAGATTAATAATTCATGTAAAATTAATCTTATTCTACTAGTAGTAGTAGCGTTAAAAATAGATATAGGATTCATTCAACCCAACTAGGTCGTAACATCAATAAATCTGTTTCACAATTATTGTAATTGAATCTTACGTACTTTTCTAAATTTGTTTGTGTCGGTTCCGTCTTTTCAAACTGTATGACTTCCTCAAAACTTCTCGCATACCAGGCACTAACTTGACTCACTGACGTTGTCCTTAATAAATTCTCTGGCAATAGGGCAATCTCTTTCATAATATTCGCCAGTCGTACGGGCAATTCTTTTCGTAGAAAAATATAGGATTTTTGTTCGCATGCATTCAATCCTAAAATGAGAAAAAAAATCAAATTATAAAATTAATAAAAACATATTGCAACATACTACATACATATTAAGATTATTAAACATTTTAATTGTTTTCCATTTAAACAACATTATCTATACGAGTATAGTGTACATTTACCAGCTGCAGATTAGATTTTGATATCAGATTGGTTTTACAAGGATATTTGTCTGACGAGCGAGCAATATTGTTTGTAAACTTGTTGATGTTATTGTTCGTTTAAAGTTTATCGTAATTCCAATCAATTTATTGATTTATTATAGAGTCGCGTGATGTGCTGAGTGAGCTTGTCATAATTTTAATCTTCTCTAATTGTTTTATGACGCCTACGAGGGGATAATATAGGAAGGAGTTTTGTTTATAATAATATCGAAGTATGTATGATTAAAACGATAAATATGCTTGAATCTGTACAAATGAATATTGAATGATTGGCAAAGTTTAATTTGTTGCACATAATTGGATTGATTATGGATTTACGATGGCACGATAATCATAATATTTATTATGTTTTTAAAACGTTACTTTGTTTTCATGTTTCGCTTATCGATTGCAATTTGGATTGATGCTTTTTTTCACTACGAGCCATTATTGAGCTCCTTTCTGTCTAATATACATATACGCCATCGTGAGATGGCAGGACGAAGGTGCTATCATCACGGGAAGTGCTCGCAGTACCTCTACGCGATAACCACTAGTAACTGCACCTCGGTGAAGGCCAAACTGTGAGGGCCGGTTGTTCTGGGGTTCCTCATTCAGACAAGGCTCATTCCAGGGCCGGCAAATCTGTAACCTCAGAAATAATGCCATACATTCGTGCTAGTCATTGGCTACATCTATCAAATGTTTTTAGACTTGGCTCCAGAATGTTAGATTTGTCCTAAATCCCCAGGGTGATAAGCCACCCGTGCCCATCGGGGGAAGATGTCCAGGGACGCAAATGGACATCTCTAATGGAGCAGACGGATACCGGGCGACCTCCGGTAATATCTAGCCTTACCACATCAAGCGGGGCTCTGGTGTGGTCTCTCTTTTCCCTAGCTGCTCGTGGGAATCACATGAATCCAAACAAAAAACCCTACTCCGATCCGACTGATGCAGCCTTAGACTCGGATCAAGTGGCCCTCGCCTCAGATTTTGTTCCAGCGGAACTCTATTTGTCGGATGTGGACGAACCACACCGACCTACACGGAATACTTCCTGTACGGAAGCCGTAGCGGGCTCTAGCGAGCGTACCACAAATGAGGGGAAGCGGAAAGCTGGGCTTCCACCCAAATATTCTCCGGGAGGTCTTCGGGATCTTCGTAGAGGACAGCCTATAAAAGGTATGTACACTTCCTCGCACCAGGACATGCTCCCGAAAAAGCCAGGGCACTTGCGATTAACTCCAATCGTAATACCCCTCCTCCCAAACGACAACGATCGGAGGAAGACGGTGCTCCCACCAGTGTCCACCCCTACGACTACGGCGAACAGGAGCAAGAGTGACCGCAAGGGAGCTCCGGTAGCATCAAGTGTTATCCCTCAAGCTGTAGTCGCTAGGAGCAGGAGTACCCACCCACAAAATATCAACACGCGCGACCAAAATGTACACCCGGTGACATTCGTTTCGTTGTTTCAACGCATGCGTGGTTTATTTTCAAAAATGCGTAATTTCAGGAACCCAAAGAAAATAAAGTCTTGCCTATTTAGGTCGTGGGAGCGATTGGAAGGTCGAGGACCGGTGTTGAAGCTATCGCATTCTCTACTGTGGTCTAATTTTTTCGAATTGTTCGAAGTTTTTTCAGTCAATGAAATAAGGCTTTACGCAAAGGGACATACGCATTCCGATGAATATTGAAGGAACGGCGAAACTCTCCATTTAAGCAAGCTTATTATGCTTGAACGTATCATTATGCATAAACAAGGTGTTCCATCGTCCACTGATCTATCTTACAAGCTAAAACTCTGTGAACCAAGAAATTTAATGCTAAATGGAAATGGAAGTTGATTTTCTGGAAAAACTTTAGGACAATTTCTAAACACGACTTCTAAAGTTTTATGATGAAAATCAGCACCATTCCTCGGCATAACATTTTTAGGGTTTTTTATAATTTTTTTTTTAAAAAAACCCTTATGAAATCGATTTTGTCCGCCTGTCCGTCTGTTTACTAAGTAACTCGCGAACGGCTCAACCGATTGTCATGAAATTTAGTAGGAATGTGTAGAATGCTTACAGTCTTTGGCACAAATACCTTAGAAGTTGGTAGGAAGAAGATAACAGGGAGTCCCGAACGTTTGGAAAAAGTCGACTATTTTAGTTTTTATCGGAGGTTGACGTATGGGTATTTAAATAAAAGATCTAAACGAGTACATCTCATATCAGTTAAAATTTTCCAGTTTCGAGTAACGGTAAAAAAGTTATTGGCGTTTAAAGTTAAACTTCCTTTTTGACCTCCGTTTTTCTAAACCGTTATAGGGATCGATATGAAACTATGCACAAAGATTGGTTAGTATAGCCTTCTATATGTTAAATATTAAGACTGTTGACTTTTGCTAAGGGAAAGTAAATAACAGTAAATTTGTAAAATTTAAATTTGTTCGTGTGTAGCACCTCTTAGGTTTGCAAATATGAAAATTATGCTAAGGGTTTCTAGAAAATTACATAGGGAATATGTCTACGAATTTTCATTCGAATAACTCTATCCCAACCGGAAATATAGCCAAGTAAGTATTTAGTAAGGGCGTTTCACAATGCAAGGGATGCCTCTTAAGCATTTTCTTCAATGCATATCTTTTACTTAATTTCAAAAATCTTCTAAAAGAAAATAAATTTGAAATAAAAAAAACTCGGGAAGACCTACACCCGTGATTTCTTTAGTGCAAGTGCAAGTGACGGAAAATAATAATTCCGGCGTGAATTTAAAGCGGCAATTTAAGCGAAAAAAAAACAAGTAGATTTATGGGAATATGTGGAATCCATGGATTTCCGTTCTGTCCAATGAGCTTATTCACAGGCCGATTCGGATTTTGACAGAATGAAAATTTAATAAAATCCAGGGTTTCGCCATATGTGTGCGGCCTAGAAAACTCTTTGGTTTTCCCTGTTTGTTGTGCGGGAGTGAAAACGAACATTCCAGCTGACGAAAGTCGGAAATGGTATGCGGAAGAATAATATGTAATACAAAAACAATAATTTCTGTGGAATTTAAGGTTTTTTTTTCGTAGTTTTTTTTTTAATACAAACTATGAAGAATTTAATATTCATATTCTTCCCAAAGTTAATACATTTTTATATTTCCTTGTGAACCCCCGGTATTTTCCACCACGAGCCGCCACTGCCCATCGTTCAAACATACAAACATGTAAAGACTCCGATATAGAGATAGTGTTTTCCAAGACGAATTTTCACGAGCATGTGCTCAAATCCTGTATAAGAACGGATTACAATAAGCTCATTTGGGAAAGAATTGTGTGTAGCCCCACTCCCCCTTGAGCCACCGGATATATTAATCTTACCACCACGAACATAATTATTATAAATAGGACTTGTCTTTTGCTTCTTTGCGTCGCATAGTTCTATGTCAGTAGATTTTTAGACAGAATTTGTGTAAAAAAAATTTCTTTGCAGTAAAAAAATAAGAAAACTGACTCGCGAAAACATAAATTTTACATTAATTTTTTTTTAATAATAAGTCAGAATGCATAAATTGTATAGTAGCGCCGACGATGCACTAGCTAGCTATCTGACTAGAATCTGAATTTTATTCAGATAATCGAACAGAACAGGTTCTTTTCGTTTAACTGACGTGTTCCTTAACGACTTGCAGTAACATGATCGGCTAATTGCCAATTTCCTTTTAAGGCTTTTATTTTCCTCTTCATGTACAGTGACACGCAAAACTGTTCACGAAATTAAAGATATTTGCTTTTTTTACCACTGTGAAATTAGGAGAAAGAAATCAATGAAACTTTTAACTTAAATAAATATTTTAATTTATTCTAAAGAAACAAATCAAAGAAACATGAAAATTAAATTATAATATTTAATAAAAAAAATGGATTTGTTTATTTACTTTTGTGAACATTTTTGCGGGTCGCAGGCAATTTCGATTTTAATAGATCGTATCACCCCCTGTGGCCTTAATAATGGCCTCAATATGCTTGGACATGCTTCGGATAAGGTTGTCCAACAGTTGAGCATCAATTTTCTCCCATTCGCATTGAACTTTTTCCCAAAGCTCGTCCACAGGTTTCAGAATATCCTTATTTCCGAATAGCCGTTTTTTTTAAACAGACCACAAATTTTCCATAGGATTTGGGTCGAATGACTGAGCGTGCCATTTTATTGTCCTAATATTATTATTTTCCAGCCATTCTTTTGTTATTTTGGCCGTATGTTTGGGGTCATTATCATTCGTAAGGATTGCGTCTTCAGTTTCGCAACCAAAAACATTGATACTCGGAATCATAGAGACCTCCAGGATGTCTATACAGGGTGTCCCGTTCATGGTGGAGAATCTTTTAATGGTAGATAGTGTGGCTTATTTGGGGAAAATTAATGTTCTACGAGACACCTCTATTTTGAACCGTTACAATGTAAAAGCACTTTTTGTAAATTGTGTCAAAATACCTGACTTGCCGAACTAAATCAAAATTTGTCAAACCACCAAACATGTCTTCCGAGATATGACTTCACTTTCCGAAACTACATAAAATTTCCTATAAAACGACAC
The DNA here is from genome assembly GCA_949715475.1 of Microchrysa polita. NCBI lineage: Eukaryota > Metazoa > Arthropoda > Insecta > Diptera > Stratiomyidae > Microchrysa > Microchrysa polita. The sequence continues at coordinate 24,585,984 of OX454420.1, read as the reverse complement.
CTCGTCCGTTACGAAGTTGCTCGTATCTTCCGAGATACACCAGTTCAAACTTTGAAGAAATTTTAAAATCGGTTTTTCATGCAAAATTCAAATGATAAAATCGTAACGGTACTTTGAACTGACAAATCTGCAAAGTTGAAAAAAGTTGCCTCATTATGTTAGCTCTCGAACGACATATAAAAATTAAGGGCTCACGATTTAAAAATTTGCGAATTTAACGTTTCAAAGGTAAAAAAATGTGGTTTCAATGTAAAGTTTTTTCGCCCAACAAAATGAACTGTGTTGATCGTACAAATTTATCTTCATCATATCAGATGATTTGCATTACACGAAAACCACATTTTTTTACCTTTGAAACGTTAAATTTGCAAATTTTCAAATCGTGAGCCCTTAATTTTTATATGTCGTTCGAGAGCTAACATAATGAGGCAACTTTTTTCAGCTTTGCAGATTTGTCAGTTCAAAGTACCGTTACGATTTTATCATTTGAATTTTGCATGAAAAACCGATTTTAAAATTTCTTCAAAGTTTGAACTGGTGTATCTCGGAAGATACGAGCAACTTCGTAACGGACGAGGTGTCGTTTTATAGGAAATTTTATGTAGTTTCGGAAAGTGAAGTCATATCTCGGATGACATGTTTGGTGGTTTGGCAAATTTTGATTTAGTTCGGCAAGTCAGGTATTTTGACACAATTTACAAAAAGTGCTTTTACATTGTAACGGTTCAGAATAGAGGTGTCTCGTAGAACATTAATTTTCCCCAAATGAGCCACACTATCTACCATTAAAAGATTCTCCACCATGAACGGGACACCCTGTATAATCAATTGCATGCATTATTCCCTTTACTAGAAGCAATTTTCCACACTTGTTGCATTTAAAACAACTCCAAACCATTAAAGAGCCTCCACAGAATTTCAGACTTTTGATGATATTGTGTTCGCGGAGCCCTAATTTTTGGTCCACCTAAGTCCAAGTCCTCCCAACAGAGCCTAGACGATTATTTTTATTCTCATTATACCATATTGCAGACTTCCAATGAGCAATAGCCCAATTTCGGTGCTGCTTAGCAAAGGTCAAGCGGGCTTTCTTATGGTACTCTCGTAAGAATGGCTTCGAAGCCTTTGCTTTCGCTTTTAACCCTCCGGTTTTAAGACACCTACGGTCTGTGTCATTTGAAATACGGATCCCCCATATGCTCTGTATCTCTAGATTGCCTACCGCAACATTTTCAACGGCACCAGTAACAATTATCCGACGAAAATACCGCTCGGATTCGGGGGATAGCAATTTCCGGCGACTTCTTTTGAACCTCTCCCAGAAATTTTAACAAAATAATGGCTGGAAAATAATAATATTAGGACAATAAGATGGCACGCTCAGTCATCCGACCTAAATCCTATTGAAAATTTGTGGTCTGTTAAACTAAAAACGGCTGCTCGCAAATAAGGATATTTCGAAAACTGTGGACGAGCTTTGGGAAAAGCTCAATGCAAATGGGAGAAAATTTATGCTCAACTGTTGGATAACCTTATCCAAAGCATGTCCAAGCGTATTGAGGCCATTATTAAGGCCACAGGCGGTTATACGATGTATTAAAATCTAAATTGCCTGCGACCCGCAAAAGTGTTCACAAAAGTAAATAAACAAATCCATTTTTTTTATTAAATATTATAATTTAATTTTCATGTTTCTTTGATTTGTTTGCTCAGAATACAATAAAATATTTATTTAAGATAAAAGTTTCATTGGTTTCTTTCTCCTAATTTCACAGCGGCAAAAAATGCAAAAATCTTTAATTTCGTGAACAGTTTTGCGTGTCACTGTACATATTCTTCGAGATGTTTTTATAGTTGATAGAGGGTAGTCACAGACTCTGTAGCTCTAGCGCAATTTATATGCACCCTACGAAATTGTGTAAAATAACTCTAGAATTACAGACATCCATCTAGTCATATGATCTTGGACGAGAGTCTTCTCGCACATGATAGTGTTCTTAAGGAAACTACATAATGATTATAAGATAAGTAAAGAAGCAAATAAAAATATATATTACATATGTACATAAAAAACTTAATGACTTCTCCTGCATCTTCTATTTTTATTTGCGCGTGTTTGAAATCCATCAGTTTTTTGCTATTTTTGCTTCCAAGATATTTGTATCTATACAAACAAAAAATGAAAAAAAAAATAGGTGATAAAACACACGGTTGACAGAGTTTCAACAAGTTCAAAGTCTAAAGTCTAAAACTGAACAAGTTTCGGCCATCGGATAAAATTGTGGGCATTTTCGACAATAATTTTCGCTAAACAGCAAAAAAGAAAATTGCAAATGCAGATTTAGATTATAGTTAGCAAAAAGTCTTATCTTTTATATTCAATGCATAATTAATGAATAATGGTGAATCTAGTTTGAACTAGTAATAAAATTAGTTCACTTGATAGATGATACCATGTTCGATTAATAAATGCACATAACTTGAAAAAAAACTCGTTGGAAAAGGAGACTAAAAAACTATGTAAATATATTACGTATGCTAATTTATTGACGATTCAGCAGCTAGTGTTTATTTTGTTTGCGTTTTGCGGCCACAGCAAACCGATGAAGTCAGAGTCAGTTGATACGCGTTGATATGATGATTTGATTATGTATGTATGTCTGTGTCCATTGTAACCCAATAGGAAAAATAGAAGCGCTTCCGATAGAAGCGACGTAGAAGCGCTTCCTCACCATTCCCAAATGTGCTTCGGAGGAAGCGCTTCCACAGAATCATATTTACGAATGGTGAGGAAGCACTTTAAGATCGTAATAGAAACACGTCGAATATACACCGTTGTTCTAGATTATTTCATAACGTGAAAAGTGAACGTCATTCGTCTTGTTGAATTTGAAGTGTTGTGATTTTTTGCAGCATACTCATAATTTGAAAAAAGCAACGAATGAACATATTTTGATAATAAATTTGAAAATTTCACTTATATATGAAGTTATGTTTTTTATACAATGCATCACGTTCGGTATTCACCTTCAATCCTCTAAAAGCGCATTTCATTCACTTAAATGAGTGAAATGTGAAATTCTTTTGGAGCGCTTAAAGCACACTGCTCCAGAAGTGCTTACCACTCACTTCTCTAGAAGCGCTTACCACTCACTTCTCTAGAAGCGCTTCTAGAGCGCATCTTAAGGAACTGCTTGCCGCCGCGGACATGCAATGTTAAAAAGTACATGAAGAGGAATGGAGATGGGAGCGCTTCTCTGCTTCCCGAGAAGCGCTCTTTTTGCCCTTCTGAAGCGCTCTTTTTCCTATTGGGAAATAACACAATGAATTATGTATACGACGACGTGCCTTTTTCTACATTAATAAAATGAGTATTGTTATTCTGACGCGTTGAGGTAGGTTAAGGTGGGTTAAGGTCAAACAAGCATTGTGATTGTAGGCATACTCATTGTTGTGGTCAGACCACATACACTGACTGGGATCTGGATCTATTAGCTACAATTGTGCCACTTATTCTTGAAAGTATTTTATGGAACTGAACATGACGTTTTCCTCAATTGATTGTCGTCTTATGAGTTAATTAAAGTTTTGTTTTATTATCGTTTTTGTTGTTGTCATGAGATCATCCAGTATAATACAGGAAAACCTCTTTACAATGGACAACCACGGGACTACCACAGTTCCACAGTTGTCCGTTGTAGAGTGGTGTCCGCGATGGAGGAGTGACCGAATAAACTCAGTGAAAAGTAAAATACATATGCATACAAGATACATTTAGGGCTGCATGTTTTGTGTCTCTGTTGTTATTTATTGTATGGCGAACGTTTAGGTTTTTCTAACCAGATAAAAAAGGAAACCTTCAATTGCCGGACAAATTTCTTGGAGCCATTTTTTTGAACAAAATATTTTCTCATATCCGGGCAATCACACAGCCGGACATGGACACTATAGTCAATAATTTCATTGTACGCCTCTGGTGAGCGGACGCATGTGTATCATAGAGACTTTCACTAACAAAATTTTCAGAAATTTAGTGACAGGAATAACTACAAAGCAATTTTGCAGTTATTCCTAAATTATTTACGAGGGGTTTGTAGAAAAAACAAGGCCTTATGTTTCCTCTGTTAGCTTGCCTTGCCCTTCATCAATTCTATGACGAATATTAAAGCCTTCTATTGGATAAGTGATAATTTTCAAAGAATTTTACCAGTATGAATATGTAAAGTAAGTTTTCTCACATTGTCTAAGAAAAAGTGTCCGTTAAAAAAAGGTTAAGTCCAACGTAAAATTATTGTCTTCGGGGATAAAATTTGGTTGTCCGCGTCCGTAAGAGCGGTGTCCGTTATATAGGGGCTTCATTTGCACTGACGTAGTATAAATTAAAATCGGGACTTTTTAAAAATGTTCGTTTCGAGGGGTGTCCGTTAAGAGAGGTTTCACTGATGAAGATTGTACACTGCGTATATGAAATTCATATGAAGATTGCATTAAGTACCTTATGGTATGAATTCATCTTTTTACTCGAAACGACAATACATATATGTATGTACATATGTACTGATAATGTTAGCTCCAACCCAAATGGGGGATTTTGGTTCGTCAAAGAAACATTTTTTACACCGAATGACTAGAGTTGCATTTCTATTCACTGTTTATAAAATTTACCCAAAAAGTGGCCCCTGGGAGTGGGACCTTGAGTCCGTTCCATGAATCTTAATGGAAGAATCGATTGCATTTCCCTAGCAGTCATTCATCCATACAACGAAAGACAATCTCCTAAGTATTTCCTTTCATACAACTATGTAATTTCTTGGACATTCGCTGAGAAATATGTCCTTTTTTAATTCGAAACTCGTCTTAACCATTTAAAAATCCTCTGCTAAAAATGTCATTTTTGATGATTTAAAATATGCACTTCAATTAGCATTGTGGGCAACTTCTGTAATAATATCGCAAAGGAGATTTCGTTTTAATCGATTGATACCGTCCGTTTACGGACTGATCACATGTATTCTCCTAAACTTCCCTTTCCAAAGGATACCATTATGTCCATATTCTGTTTCCTTAAGAAGTGTACTTTTTGGTAGGATGTTTTTCCAAATATTCTTTTTTTGAGTCGAAGGAAAAGCCAGGAGAATAAATTGAAAGTACAGTCGAACTTCCCTAAACGGACACTTCTAATAGCCGGACATTTCTCATAAACGGACACTTTTATTTTCCCCAACGTTTTTCCACATATTTAACTAGGAAAATAACTTCTGATAGCCGGACACGGACAGTACTTTCTTACCCGTTCTGAACAAGCGACTCTCTAATAAACGGACAGTTCCATAAAAAAAATCTTACATTACAATTATATTTCGGGCAATGTACGGGAAATGTAATTATATCTCAACGACTGCAGTTCTTTTTTATCTCTCGGTTCGTTTTTTAGAAACTCTCGCGTAAATTGAACTTATGTTCGGGCGTTTTATCGTGAAATTTTCTATTCTTTTTAAATAAGCGTCAAACAATTTTGCGAATTAAGGAAAAACGAGACCGAGTTCTAATCGTGCGAATAGCACGATGAGTGTATTGTATACCCTATACCCATGTACAGACCTAGAAGGCACGCAAAACCCAAAATATTCAATTTCATATTTTTTGTGGGGGAGGGAGGGGTAGATGGGTCGGACCTGACACATCTTTATCCAACGACTACCGTTTGATACTAATTTGAAGTTTTTCGTGACATTCTATCAGAAGATATGGCTGAATATAACTTTGTAGGGGAAGTAGGGGTAGGGGTAGTCGGACCTACTCCACTTTCCATCAACTCAAAGTATATGTCAGAATGAGACATTGGTCAAAATTTCAAGTCGATGGCGATATTCTACCGAAAGTTATGGCCGAATTAAAATATCAAGGAGGGGTAGTTTGTATGGGAGGTAGGGGAACCCGTGGTCCGATTTGGCCCATTTTCAATACCGTCCAAGATTTTAACAAAACAAACATTTGACCAAAATTTCAAACCGCTAGTTTCATTATTTCGGGAGTTATCGTGCTAACAGACAGACACACGGACAGACAGACAGACAGACATGGCTTATTCGATTCAGGGACCGACCCTGATCATTTATATATATACTTTACCATACCTCCGGTGGCTCCTTTGACGTGTTACATAATATCGGCGTAACAAAAACAATATACCCTATACCATCTTATGGGTATAATGACAAGTCACATAAGAATTCAGGAAAAAAATAGTGTGCTCGCTTTCGGAAAAAAAAAAATATGTTGGAGAAGCATGTGGAAACGACGAAAATGTTTATTAAAGATGAAAGTTATTTTGCAAAAGGGAAAAGAACATGGGAATGAAATGACTAAAAAATTATTCGCGAATCCGGGTACATTACGCTTTCAGGTCCCCAAGGGAAATTTTTGATGTTTCCGATATTTTCCGCTATGTGTCCGCTATATGGCGGACGGTAAGATAAGTGTCGATAAGAAGAACAAGAAAAATTTCCCTTGGGGACCTGAAAGCGTAATATACCTAAAATGTTATACCTTGGTGTGCTATTCCCATAAGCGGACGCTTCCAATAAGCGGACAAAATCTCATTCCCCATTGGTGTCCGCTTATGGGAAGTTCGACTGTATTAATTTCGATCACTTTACAGGTGAATTTATTGACCGTCATTGCCAAGTCATTGATCAAAATTGCGGTATCCGATTTTTTGTCAGGATAATAAAATGATCATGCGTAACGCAAATTTCATAAAGAGCCTTCTTCTTCTCAGTACCGTATAGCCCCATGTGGGACCATGGTGCGTTAACTCAGCCGTTTATAGGTAATTTCGAGTCAACGTTAAGCCGCGTTTAGACGGCTTCAAACTTGTTTGCATCCAACTTTTCCCTCAAACTTATCCAAGTTGGAAGGCTGTTTACACGTACGATATTCTTTCAAACAAATCCTATTAAACTTGTTGGCCATGTAAATAGTAGTTGAAAGTTGGAGCGGTCGTAAAACGTTATCACTTTTTGCAATACGTATTAGTACAGGAAAAATATATTTGCTTGTTCTTTTATTTTTTCGTGAATATTTTAAACATTTTAGGAAACATGTCGGAATGAATATACAGCGTGCGGATCTCGCAAATGGAATATGCAGTCCAAAAGCCAAAAATAGCACTTAATATAGACGAGCTACGATCTGAAAAGCAGAATCGGAGGCCAGTTGAATGTAATCAAAATGACCAGTACTAAAAGTCTAAGCACGTTCAGGGGCCGTTTTTCGTTAAATGGTGCAGAAAATCATTCTCGTTGGACTAAGGCCGCAGATGTGTTAGTGACATCCAATTCCCAAGATCCTAGCCGCTTCTTTGTTGAGGTGTTGAGATCAACAGCACGCTCAGCAATGTTATAAATGAGTACTTGTTTAACACCTAAGTGAGATGATAGTGGGGCGTGAGTCCGAAAAACACCATAAACTGAATTCGTTCACGGTGAGTCTCGAACCAATAACCCTGTGCACCGAAGGTGCGCGCACTAGCCATTACTCCAGCCGGACTACTCTAAATTTTGCCTAACAATATTTTCGCGACCAATGATTTCAACTCCTAAGAAAATCTTGATGTTGAAAAATTTCGGGCTTTTTTTTTCAAAATCGAAACAATTAATTTTCGGGCTGGGCTGTAATTGACAAAGTATTTTGAGTTTTGCGTGCGTTTTGGCGTTTTGCTTTGTATACACTCATCGTGTTATTCACACGAGCGGTGTGAGCATGATAGTACGCACGTCGCGTCGTAAAGATAAAACAGGTTTTTTTTCTTTGGATATTCATCTTTTATTTGTCTTGGCGCATGTTAGTCAAAAATGGCAGTGTACCAGAAAATTTTCATTTCGTAGTACATACAAATAATTTTGGAAATTATGGTTCATATACATAATGTACATACATCGCTTTTGTGTGAAAGCCATTTAAACTCGCATCAATCAATTAACCCTTCGTTAGGCGCGGACCTATTTGTCACGTGGTTAGGCGCGCGGTCTACAATTGTAGCCCAAATAAAAAATAATATAAAAAATATGGTTCAATTTTAATTTTTTTTTCCTGCTCGGTCTGCGGTCTGGTGATTGTTGTACAGAATAAAAAATATAAAATCCTTAATTTTCCAATAAAATATATATAACAAAAGAGGGCAAAGTGCCAATTAATCCTATTTGTAGTGTTTTTTCATATTAACTTACTTAGGTGGACAAAATAGTTACTTTTTAAAATGAAAAGTACAAAAAAAGTTTATATTCGCAGAATTCAATAAAAAATCTTCGAAATGGAATATTGAACGAGAGAATGCAGTTAAAAATGCCCAGTTTGTGGAATTTCAAACTAAGCCTATTTTTGGGTACCCAATATTCACAGTTTTTTACACTGGGAGTACAGTTTCTTGCTAGAAAGCTAAATATATTGTAAGTCAAACTGATTGAATTTCTACTTACAATATTCAGATTAACTGTTCTCACAATATTTACGCTACAATTGATAAAAATTTCATCCAGAAACTAAGTTATGTTAGCAACATGTAACAGATGCACGCTGTAAGAAATTTTGACTTCGACTCCAGGTTTTTCGTGAAAATAGTAATCTATTTTTTGTACATTTATCTTGAAACCGTTTTTTTGTCAAACATTCTACTGTTGCTATTTTCTACAATGTTTTATAATAATATTTTTATTTTAATGGATATCTATGAGTACCAAAAAAGTTACTTGAATGGGCGCGCGGGCTACACTTGTAGCCCAGTGGACTTTGATCGCAAAATAATATTAGTTTCTAGGCTCAAAAAATATTAAAAATATTCTTATTCGATTAAGAAGCAGCATTTTAACAGCTATTGAGCAGTTTGAGTGAATTCGGTTAATATCCTGAAAATGGCTGCCATTTAAAAAAGTGTGGGCTACAATTGTAGCCCGCGCGCCCACTGAAGGGTTAATCTGGAGAATATTCTGTACACATATTCATTTCATATGTATATACGAGTATGTATAATTTTTATGGTCGGATGATTCCAGTTTGATTACCAGAACAATCTCTGTATCTCTTAAAATTTACAACAATAAAAAAACGCTAGGCGCATTAATTCTTTATTATTAGAAAGTAGAAAGTATATTTATATTTCGATTGGACTATAATCAATGCATCTCAAACAAGTTGTCCAACTTCTGTTTACACGATGGATTTGTTGTCCAACTTGTTTGAATGCTAAAAAGTTGGACGACAAATCCATCGTGAAAACAGTGCTTAAGCCCGTTCAATCTCATATATTATTTTATAATATGGAATAAGCTAAGAACCAATGAAAAAATAATAAGATACACATATTATTTACGAAACAAGCTAATGTAGAGACAATGCATTTACAAAATGTATTTCTGTTTCAAACAAATATTCTGGACTCTGCACTATGATATGCAAAAGTCCAGAAGTAGTCCAAAGTCTGCATTGTCTTTGCATGGCGATTGGCAAACCACAATTTTCCTGCCACAAAAAAAGGCACGTGTATATCAGTAAATAAAGAAAGCACAGAAATATTTTTTTTATAAACGCTTTCACATAGATAATAAATTTGTATAAATAGAATATAACACAAAAATTAACCAGCAGCCGGCCTGAACCGGCTAATTTAAAATTTTTCCAAATACATATACACGAGTGGATTTATAGATACGATAAATATGCATTTAGATTAAACGTAAAAAAGTTTGATTAATTTTTGTTGATATTATCTAGGAACGCGGGAGCGTCCCGCCCGCCAAAGAAAAACGAAAAAATTTTGAACAAATCCAAAGTGAGAAGCGACCAAGACTATATTTGCACGACGGAGCAAGTACGGGTTTTCAGACCTCTGTAGCTCGGGCCCTGGTTGAGTGTTCAAATTTGGTAGAGGTTGTTCGTCGCGCCGTCTTACGAAGTGTAGAAAACTTCCAAGAAAATATATGATGAAAAACACCGGAGATATAAAGGTTTGAAAATCGCATTTTTTTTTTTCGAAAATCTTTTTCTCGGTGTTTATAGGTACAGTAGAGCGTCGATTATCCGAACATTCGATTTACCGAACCAGGTTATAAATTTTTTTCATATGACAGACATCGAATTAAATGAAAAATTAAGTGTTCGAAGGAAGCAATCTCTCATCTGCATCGCTTAATTACCTCGAATTTTATATTTTTGTTCAGTTTTTGTCGTTTTAAATGTTTTCAGTTTGCCGCTTAATTTCATATTTGGGCTATTTTCTAATTTTTCTATGAAATTTCGACTATCCGAACTTTCGTTTATCCGAACCACCCTTGTCGATATTAGTTCGGATAATCGACGCTCTACTGTAAATAAATACGGAAGTATTTTGCAACATTCGGGGATATGCACGAAAAATGCCTAGAAAAGATTTTTGTGATTTGTCAGATTTTATGTGCTCCAAAGTTTTCAATTGTAGAGCGTCAGGAAGAGTAGGGGTAAGGGTCAAAATTCTTGTTTTGATTCGTGTCATATACGAGTGCGTACATATTAATACAATATCGGATGAGCATGTAGGGCGATGTGTCCCGATGATCGTAAAGCTTCCACCAAACCAGCGCGGTAGCGGTACACACAACACACCACACGAAGTTCGCCGTGGTACTTCAGCGGAATTTCATACATTCTGACACGTACTGCTACCGCACTGGTTTGGTGGAAGTTTAAATATGGCGCTGTGGCACCAAACCGGTTTTTACTAGACTAACGGTGTATTCGGTTATGTTCAAACCAGTGGTACATGATTAAGACATGTGGGAAATTGCTTTTTCAAGGAACTCTGATAAGTCAATTTTAACAATATTTGGCATGTAGGTTTCTTCTTCTTAGTACCACTCGGTTTGATCCTGCTGTGTAGTGGGTCGAGGCAAAAGTGCACTTTTAGTTATCTATAAAGTGAAGTGTCTTTGGTCAGGACTGGACAGGTTTTCGGGACCTTTGATAAAGGATAAAAGGATTTTTAACATGTATAAGTCTTTTCTCTGGGGGTCTGGTATATATTTTTGGTACGTAACTAACGAGCGTAACGTAACGTATCGATGACGCTCGAGAAGCCAAAGGTAAGGGTATTTTAAAAGAGGGAACAATGGAGCCTAGATGTAAAGACAGTCTTGGGTCTGCAGTAATGGGAGTCGTGCCTTACCCGTTTGCTGTTGGCATAGGCCCAATTTGGAACTTATGGATGTAATTGATATCACATATGTGAGGCTTATTGATTACAAAAAAAATAGGATTAAAGCTAGGGTGAATATTAGTGTTCGGGTAAAGGTTTAGGCTCAGGTAAATGCTAAGGTAGTAGTCTGCTAGTAGTCTGGCTGGTCTAGCGGTTAGTGCCCGCACCTTCGGTGCACAGGGTCATGAGTTCGATTCTCACCGTGGATAATAGTGTTTTTCGAACTCACGATTTTGTGACGGACTATGATCTCACTCAGATGTTAAACAAGTACCCATTTATGGGGATAAATAACACTGCTGAGCGTGATGCTGATCTCATTACGTCAACAAAAACCAGATAAGATCTTGGAAATAGGATGTCACTCGCACATCCTGCGGCCTTAGTCCAATGCTGGATTGTCGCGCCTTTTATTTATTTAAATGCTAAAGTTAAAATCAAAAGTTTAGGGTAACGGATACAGTTAAAGTTATTGTTAGATCGCAATATTATTAGGATCAAATTTAAGGATAGGGTTGTCTTTGAGGGTGAGTTTGAGGTTTAGGCTTAGGCCAAGGTCAAAGTTAGGGTTAAAATTCGGTTTAATGTGATCAATAAAGATTCCAAAGTTTCCGAGGTTACAAGGGCTACCAAGGTTACTAAGGGCTTCCAAGGTTATCCAGTGTACTATGGTTACTAAGGTTACCAAGGCGACCAAGAGAATCACGGTTACTGAGGTTACAGAGGTTACCAAGGGGGCCAAAGTTACAAAGGTTGGGCAGTCATTAATACTACATATTATTATTCTCAAACAAATTCGTGATAATACGGCACTGAATATCGTCTTCACTTCATGAAAATACCATACCATACCATGGAACCATCTATCCTAAAAAACTCGTGCCTGCTCTACGCTGATGATTGTAAGTTATTTTCGTCCGTCTCCTGTCTGGAAGACTGTATAGCCCTCCAATTTGATATCGATCGTCTATCTGATTGGTGCCGTTCTAACAAACTTGAACTTAACGTTAGTAAATGCAAAGTTATGGTATACTCTCTCGGTTTGGTCTCCTTCGTGTTCCTCTGCCTCTGATTCCTTAGAATTGGTTCAACGTCGATTTACTCGCTTTTTATTATATAAATTTAATTATCCCTACCTTCCCTATGTTGTGCGCCTTTCATTCCTTAACCTATTATCCCTGCGTAGAAGACGTGTATTGCTGGATGAGTGCTTCCTTTACAAATTGTGTCGTGGCTTATTTATATATCTCGCCAGCGCAAGAGAACTGAGGACATCATCTTCAGAGTTCCATCCTACAACACACGATCAAATTATATCTTCGATCCTCCTACTACTGAACTCTTGCTTTACATGAACTCGCCTCTCATTCGAATGATGCGTAAATATGATCGTCTGGAGCTCGGTCCTTTACCCCTGTCGTCCATTACCTGCTTCGAGCGGCGCGGCGCTCCCGCGTTTAAAGCTTTTCCGAATTTTACCGAGAGTGCATTCCAGCTCTCACAACTGGAATTTGCTTTACTTTGACTGCACGCACAACAGGAACAGCACATGCGCACAGCAAATTCGTGAGTCGAGCGAGACTCGAGAGTACATACGAACTCTCTTTACGAACTGCCTTCTAACAAAAACAAAACACAAGTCGTCATGTCAATAGTTTTTTCATGCTTCGCGCGACTCGTGCGATTGTTTCAATAACGCCTGCCATCCATTACCTGCTTCGAGCGGCGCGGCGCTCCCGCGTTTAAAGCTTTTCCGAATTTGAATGGCGTAACCAAGCAAAATATGGCGTAACTATGCAAAATAAACAAAAATTCCATTCAATACAATGGAAAAGCTTTCTGAATATTGTGTGTGCTTATACCTTTTACTAGTAAAAGCTTTTTTTCGCACATTTTGTGAAAGCTTTGCCGCTGGAGCGCCGCGCCGCTCAAGTTTACGCTTGCAGTGGAAGACAGCCCTTAGTTGCTTCGCTATTTACTTTTAAAAAACTGCTTCTTGGTAAAGTTTCACTGTCTGACCTAACGTAATGTTTTATTTGTATTTCAATGTTCTTTTACTTTGTTGCTATTATAGGCATATATATTAATTTATGATTTTTTTTATATCTTCTTTCAATTTTTATGTATTTTATTTCATATTATTTTTACTTAGTATATTTTTTTTCTCCGTTTATTATTTTACTGTCTCTTTGTTATGTACTCATATTGTAAATTTATGTTCAGCGTTTTCTTAAATAAATAAAAATTAACGCATTCAATATCATTTATTGATATGTTAAGCCGATTTTGTAAATTGAAAACTGAAAGAAATTATCTCACAAAAACAACTCTGCTGTAAACGCTTTTCGCCAAAGAAAAAGTCGTCAGCCGCAAAAAGGATTGATATAAATACAATCCCGCATCTTGTCTCGAGGATATGCAAATTCAAAAGGGATTGAATTAGTTAACAGATTCCACCAAACCAGCGCAGTGCAGTAGCAGTACGCGTCAGAATGTATGAAATAATTTTCGCTGCGGTAGATCACGCTGAATTTCCAAAAAGTAATTAGTATTCAGGTGAATTTGGACATTGACATCCGGGAAAATGCAGCATTTAAAAAAATTGCATATCTTAGTCGAAGCCACCCAGCACAACTTTGTATACGTACGAATCAGAGGGAATCATTTGTCCTCCAAGATCGTAGGCGCTAGACTGTTTTTTATGGGTTTATGTGAAGTCGCTTGTCTACGCAGATAAGCCTGAGTCCTGAGACGATTGACGCCTTGAAAGAGAATATTCGGCGCGATATTGCAGACATACGGCCCCAATAGCTGCAAAAAGTGGACGAAAATTAGGCCTTTCGGCTGGAATTTATTCGAGCCAGCCGCGGCGGCCACTTGCCCGAAATTATTTTTAAAACATAATGTCAAACCCTTATCTTTATAAGAAAGCTAAGTTCTTGGCCTAACATTAAATTATATGCGTTTTATTTCTTCTTGAGAACCACACGCCCTATAATAGAGTTGGAATAAAATGCAAGAAAGAATTTATTGTAAAATTATGCACCAGCTTTTTAAGAATAAAGCATTTTTCTGGGCGTTTATGCGATAGTTTTTCGTAAAGAGCTTTTTGTTATTGCAGTATTTTTGACGGGCTGTATCTCATTAGCTTTGGATACATGATTGAAAACCTGAAAAAAAGTTGGAAAATAAAGAGGTTTTTGGGGACCATCTCGTTAGCACAAGGTTTTCCATCGTAAGATAAACCTATGCATTACCATACACTGGTATACTTTTTCGAGGTTGACGATGACAGATTTTAAATTTGATATTGAAACCGAATAAATGTAATAAATCACACGGACAAAATTTATACATTCAAATCAAAATCCAGAAAAAGAAATGTGTGATGATTAGGGCTCGGAATTTTATGTAAAATAAAACATGAAATATGTACATATAATATGTGTTTATTTTGTCAAAATATGTAAAAAAAACTGAAATATTTAAAATAAAAATATGATTACGAACATCGAAATCCTAGTTATTCTTCAAAATTGTTACAAATTAGATATTTTTTTTTCAAATTTGAAACTCCAACTCCAACTGTCTGGTGCAAGGATATTTTTATACCGGTTGAATGACCTTTCAACATCGACTGATGTGATGGGCGCATATTTGAATTTTGCGATTTCCTTATCTATCGTTTTGATCATTGATGGTTTCGTAAGAATTTCTTGATAGCCACAGCGTTTTCGTCAAGTTTGGAGAACACAGCCTTGATCTCCTCGAAATTTTCGCAATAATACTTCACGGCTTCCAGCCAGGTTCCCCATCTGGTTACAACGGGCTCTGGTAGGGGCGAATCGAGGAAGCTCTCCTTAAGTATTCTCAAGCGACTTGGTGCTTTCAAAAACACTTTCTTTACCTTGGAAATCTCGACGAACTCGTTTCTAACGTACTCGGCAATGCGATGAAATGCATGGGCGAAACAAGTAACGTGAATTAATCTCGGATAAAATAGATAAAATACTTTGAGGGCTTTCCCAGCCTTTACCATGTATGGAACAGTATCAGTTACGAACAGCAACACATTACTGTGCTGCACTCCATTTGGCCCCAGTACGCTCATCGAATTGTTGAAAAATTGAGCAATAGATGCGTGGTTGCACTTTTTAAGACTTCGACATTAAACAAAATGGGCTTCGTTTTTTTCCGAAGATAATAGCCCAACAATAGCGTTGGCTATATATCTCCCTTCGACATCTGTAGTTTCGTCTATTGAGATCCATATGGGCCCATCACCAATTATATCGCGAATTCTATGAAGTGCTTCCGTGTAGACGTCGCATAAATCGGTCTTTCTCATGGTGCTTTCCTCGGGAACTCTTTGCCCACTATACATATTTCTCTAAGAACTCCTTAAAGTGGGGATTGTTGAGTTTATAAAATGGGATATCAGCCTTGACAAAAGCGCGACATAAATCCATTTTAAACGCCGACTTGCTGCTGCCTTCCGAAGGAGAAATAAACGTTTGTTTCGAGGTCCTTCTTTTCTCTTTGTGTTGTTTATGTAAAGCAGTAGAAATATGCTGTACAACTTGAGACCTTTGGGTGGTTACCACAGCTTTTCCGCAACAACGAATACCGATCACGAAATAAGTGAAAAATGTCCATCAAGAACCATTTTATAGACAGTATCCATTTATGTATTCGCACTTTATATAATTTCAGCGATATTACCCCTCTAAATAGCTAACCCAAATATGGAATGCAAATGTACTACCGAGTCTCCATTAATGCAGCGTAGTCCTTTACCTTTTGCATTTCGATTCTTTTATTGTGTTATTTCTCAGCCAAATTATTTTTTTAGCAAATTGAAATATTGTAAATATAAAACTAACGGCACTAAAATCGGATAGGAGGTTTGGTTTTTACAGAACTTCAAAGTCAAATTTTTGTGATTTGACCCGAAAAAAGGAGAGGTGCTTGTACGATTATTTTAAAAATTGGCGCATAGTCTAACCATCATTTCTTTCTTACATCATTTTATTCTAGCTTCGTTATTTCTAACAGTTTTAATGCCTTAAGTGCAGAAAACTAGGGTTAATTTTAGCTCGATTTCAATTCAATTCAAAGAAATGATCGTTAGACTATGCGCCAATTTTTAAAAGAATTGTACGAGCAACTCACCGTGGCAGAAGTTGGAGAAAATTGAGATGGAAAAACATATTGTTTTTGGGTCAAATCACCAAAATTTGACTTTGAAGTTCTGTAAAAACCAAACCTTTTATCCGATTTAAGTGCCGTTAGTTTTATTTTTTAGGTAAATTTGTTTGCTGTAATAATAATTTTATTTTGCTATTCTAGCTGGTTTAGCTTTTGATATATTGAGTTTTAGTCGTACAAGAAAATGTTTTTTTTTTTCAAAAACTTTTAAATGCCTGTGGCAGCTAAAGCGTTAAGCTAAGGGGGTATGTTCCGTACAACTTTTTTGCTGGAAATCATATGAGGATCCGGTGCGTTTATGCGGCAGTTTTCGGACACCCTGTATAAGTATCTATTTAATAATGCGTCTCCTTTCAAAAATGGGAGAATTTATACCTAATTCTAATGAAACTGTTGTATTCAATTCAATTCAATATTTTTTTTAATCATTTGTTCGTACCTACTTATGTACAAATTTTCTAAATATGGAAGAAAATATGTAAAAAAGAGTGAAATATTTAAAAATATGTAATATCACTTGAATATTTACAAATATGTAAAAACAAATACATGCCATTTTCTTTCAAATGTTCTGAAACGCAAAGAAAATACCCCAGAAATTGATTATCAGTCTGAAGAAAAAATATGTAAAAACATAAAAATCCGAGCCCTAGTGATGATTTTCGAAATGGTGCTCACTTTTCTCATTATTTTGAATATATGTACCACTAAGCGATTTCTTTAAACCAAAAATGATGCTCTTTAAAATTCAGAAGAATATGTACAATATTTCCTTTTTGACTTAACTAGAGCGTATTAAAATTAAATCAGAACAATTAGCATTTAGATATGAATTTAACACAAATGATAAAAGAACTATTCGGCATCGAGTGATTGCTAACCACATAAACCCGCACCTGTTAAATATCTAGGTATTTGTTGGATATTTACGATATTTATGATCGTAAAAATAATGCATCCACAGCCACTTAAGATTATAAACAAAAATTAAATCGTTCTTTGTATGATTGTACGTATTAAGATACAATGCAACGTATGGATTGAAATTTTTGTTTACAATACTAGTCGTAAACTGTATTGCATAGTTTGAGATGCATACTATATGTATACTTAGATATTTGCCTGCATGGTTATAAGTTTATGAAAGAGCTATAGTTTAGTTCTTGAGCTGAGCTTCGAGAAGAAAGAATAAAGTTTTGAGATTAACATAAAACAAAATAAAGTGTTTCATTTGAATTAAAGAAGTGTACTAAATTTCTAACAGGTTATGGGCCCAGATCCATTTCCTTAAACCAGTGCTGTGCAAGTTGTGTGCAAAATAAGTTTGATTGTGATTAAAAAAACAAGTGTGGAAAAATTATGTATAATAGACTTGCTAATGATTAGAACTCTAAATGACGTACGAAAAAGTTTTCAAAAAGAAACTAATATAAAAATAATAGTACTGGAATTTGTTGATGTTTGCATTTAAAATGTATAAAAAAAATTTGACATAAAGTGATTTAAAACAGTACTAAGAACATTGAAATTGAACCATGTATAATCGTACAAGAATACTAGTGTGGAGTGCAAAAAAAAAAAAAATAAAAAAAAAAATAAGTGTGAACGCCCGAGGAACGAACATTCGGACACAAAAGACGAACGCTGCATAAAGGAAGCGGGTGTAAGAATAAAAATCACTCCTACAGGTAAAAAAAAAAAAAAAACTAAGAAAAGTGATAGAAATGGGCTGAGAGTGACAGTACTGTAAGTATCATATTAATTGTTTTGAATTGATGGTATGAGTTAAAAAAAAAAATCGATGTATAATATTTTGATTGTGCTTAAATTAAATTTCAGGAATTACTGAAAAATTATTGAAGAATTAAAATTTTGATCATAATACATATATTATGCCTGTTTAAAACAAAAGCGAACATTCTGAAATCATAATGAATTCACTTCATGAAGGTGAAAATACTTTTTGTTATGTAATTTAGGATTCAGAATGCAATAACATTGGATTCACGTTCATAAAAAAAAAAGTACGCTGAAATGGAAACGTTAAGTACGTTCGAAATAAATTTAGTGGAAGTGAAACCCCAAGCTTGTTTCTGAATATAATAATTATTCATTGAATGATAACAAAATGAAACCACGGCTTTTGTTGGGTTTGGTGAAGCCTGGGTGAAATTAATATAGAAAATCGTAGTATCACAGTCGGCATACATTTAGCTCTCGAAGAAAAGTGAATATATTCATTAATTTTTCACTTGGTGAATATAAAATGAAACAGAAGTTCAGAAGGGCATTTCAGACTGAATACACCTAGTAAAAGTTCACTAAAATATTGACTGAGATATATGTTTGTCAACTTAAGTAGCTAATGAGCAAAGAGCATATTAAGTATGTAATGTACTAGGTAAGAAATCATACATGTAAGCTCTTAGTAATGCTTTGTTATTTAGAAAATAAACAAATTTGGGTTTGTACTAACTTTCAATATCTCACCATGAAAATTTAAAAGGTGTATCTAATTCCATTGATTCTTCACTCTATCAACTGAAGGATAAGAATATGGCAAGGATGCGAATGCTAACAGCTTAGACATCGACTGTTGCTTATCTAATGATAAAATTGATATACATACAAGTAGATTGCATTACTCCTTCAAGAATGGATTTTAAAATCTTTGTGAATGGATAATATTAAAAAAAAAAATATTTGTAAGGATAGAATATAACATAAATCAAAAGTTTTTATAACGCTTAAAGAAATGTTTATTGAAAATGAATTTTCACATTAAAATCATCAAATAGAAAAACGGCAAGTAAAATAAAGAAAACTGTGTAAAGAAAGGCATAGGATTCCACCAACTGTTCCACGAACCCTGCAGTAAAATTGTGTAAATATGGTAAAGTAAAACCATATAACAACCATGTTGTGAAAAATACCTCTGGAAAGGTATACTGGTTGGATTACATCCAAATGAGAAGAAAGCATGTGTTATGGAAATTTTAGTTTTGTTGTGGCCAGAAATATAGTACTGAATAAAGGAAATTTTGTAATTTCAAGAACGGAATTAAAAAAAAAATCTGATAAGAATAAATCAGAGAAAAGTGCGAAATGTAAAACTGGTGCATCTGATTTTCAATCAAAACCAGTGAGTAAAAAATAAAAAAATAAAGGCCAAGTTTAAAAGTGAACTGGTGCATCTGAACTCTGTTCAAAACCAGTCAGAATGAATCAAAAAAAAAATTGGGTTGAAAGGTAAACTGGTGCATCTGAATTGTCAAAACCAGTAAAAGAGACTTCAAGTCTCGGAGGGTGGATGGTTGGTGGATATATAAAAAAAAAAAAGTGATATGTGCTAAAGGTCTGCCGATAAAAATAAACTGCCGGATTAATTGTAATAAAGAGTGCCTGAGTTTTGAAAGAGTAATCGAATTATATATCTAACTGAATTTTGCATAGGTAGAATAACTAAATTTGAAAAAAATATTGAGTGGAAAATTAATAAGTGGTTTACTTCAATTTCTTGTTGAAGTAACAAGGAACTGAGTAATATACGGAAGAAGAAAGCAAGATGTAAATAAACAAATTGTCTTATTTAATTAAATTTGGTTTTAAGCCCCGAAAATGAAAAGTGTTATTGAAAATATCTTTGTTCGAAATAATAATACAAACTGATCTTTCTGAACAAGAGTTAAAATCAGTAGTTGTAGTATGACATTCTTAAATCAGATAAATAAAATCTGAAAGTACTGATTTGATAACATTGATGAATCAGATAAAATGACACGCAGGAAGCTTGTGAAAAGCAATAGGTGAAATTGCTAAAGGAAATACATAGTAATATGTATGTAATGTAATAAAAATGTGTAAAATCTGATACTGATGGAAAAGCTCAGGTATTAGAAAGTGTCTAAGAAGAATTTATTAAATGGATATAAGAAGGTCCTATTTCCTATAATGGGGATACAGTTTAACAATAATGAAAAAGTAAATTAATTGTGGAAATGCTCAATTCTTAAAAAAAAAAATAAACATTGCGAAAATAGATGGAAAGCTCTCAAAGATGAAATAAATTCATCTTTATGTAAAGCTAAAGTAAAACAATGTTTAATATTGTAATTTGATATTCACTATTCAAAGTGATCAATTAAGTAATACAGGTAATAAATTGTTTGCTATTGCAATCAAAACAGAATCAGATGTTTGTAAAGTTACAGTCAGTACAGGATTAGTATATTATCCCTATACAAAGAAGGGCAAGTTTCAGAATGGTGCCTGCTCTTATAATCCTTTAAGGAAACATTAAGAAAAGTAGACCAAATCGGAGTGAAGCAATTAAAAATAAATCTGTACATATGTGTAAATTTAAAGCAAATGATTTAAACATGTAGCGAATTGGTGATTTGAAAAATAAATGAAAGTAAAACATTTCAGAAATTTACCAAATGCATCAGTGTGCATTAATGTTTTTGAAATAACACAATAAACATAATATAGATAAATGTAGATAATGTTGTGGTTGGATATACTTATATACATTGACTGAATTGACCAACATTAACAGAACACATACAAATGAGAGTAATGAAGGGTTTCATCGTTTCAGGTAATTCTGGTAAAATTTAGTACTTGAAAACAAGCTATTTCAAACTTGAATTATGATGAATACTGGTGGTTGTTGACTGTAATGTTCTGCATTGAAAATGCTTTTAGCAAATTGAACTCTTATAAACGGAAGAACTTTGTATTGTCATAAAAGAGTTTTGAGATTTATTATTTATATGGTTCACATTCTTGAATGGTAATTTGAAATGCAGACTAGAAAATTCCAAATTGTAGTAAAAGTTTGCAGAAATTCGTTTTGGGGATATTCATCTTAGAAGTACTATTGGTTATTTGGAATTTTTGGCAAAATTGTATTTTAAGATGGAACTAAGAAATAGTCATCTGTTACACAGTCAGATTTTTAATTGAAGTATAAAGACATTACTTTTGTTGAAGTATGAGAAGTACGTTGTATGGATTATTAATGCTGAAAATAGAAATCAATTTATTTTTATTAAAAAGAAATTTTATTTTTAGATTTTCAGAGATCGCATTAATATTATCTAAAATTAATTTGAAGAGACCAAAGTAAATACACAATCCATAATGAATATTGAGTATATTCCCTACAGGCAAATAAAAATCAGATGTGTAAGCCGCTTATCAAAGCCACAATTTCGAGGATTCAACAGAAGCTAGTACACGAGGAAAGATCAGCGGATAACAAATAAAGATGTATAAGAATGAATTTAGTAATATGTCATTTATAACTGGTCTGGTTAGGTTTTTCTGGGTTTTCCTAATCCTCGCAACAAATGTTGGACCTTGTGAATGTTCCCCAGAAGTTGAAAAAAAAAAAAAATTAAGAAAGTAAAAAAAGTAAGGCTCAAGAACAAATAAATTTAAATTTAATTTGTTTATAGTTATTTTGAACTTAATTAGAACGATTCAATTTTTGAGAGGGCGTGTTGGATATTTACGATATTTATGATCGTAAAAATAATGCATCCACAGCCACTTAAGATTATAAACAAAAATTAAATCGTTCTTTGTATGATTGTACGTATTAAGATACAATGCAACGTATGGATTGAAATTTTTGTTTACAATACTAGTCGTAAACTGTATTGCATAGTTTGAGATGCATACTATATGTATACTTAGATATTTGCCTGCATGGTTATAAGTTTATGAAAGAGCTATAGTTTAGTTCTTGAGCTGAGCTTCGAGAAGAAAGAATAAAGTTTTGAGATTAACATAAAACAAAATAAAGTGTTTCATTTGAATTAAAGAAGTGTACTAAATTTCTAACAGTATTAGCGTTCAAACGATAAAAGTTTGAACATTGACGTGTATCGCACATATTGGACAGTCGATGTTTTGTAAACTTAAAAAGTAACAATCAATAGACCCGTATGTACTAAGATTGCCAAATATTTATTGTAAAATATATGTACAATAAAAGTTCAATAGAATGCAAAAGCTAACATTTAGCCATAATAAATATTAACAATAAATTCAAAATAGCAATAACAAATGTTAAGTTTATTAAACTTTACACAAATAGAATACGTCGAATACGTTAGTATGTGTTTGATAAAATAAAAGCCGATAGTAATGTTCCTTCTTTTGTGAGTTAAGCTCATTTAATAATCTTTTTATTTTAATCAAGACCATTAAAAATTAAGCATAATATTTATGCATATAACTGTATGTATATGTCTGTTGCCTAGACAAGACTCCTAAAGAATGTTTACTTATTTAAAACAGTCCTTGAATACCGAACCTAAAAATGAGATTAAAATAGCATTTCTTTAGAAACAATATTGTTCCAAATCTTGTCAACAAATTTTCAATTTTTTTCCATGACGTTCCCTTGAACATGAACTTCATCTCATCATATCATGCATTTTCAAATCGTTCACGTTCAAGACACTTACGATGGCGTAAATGAAACTTATCATTTTTAATTAATCAGTACTAATTAAAAAGGAAGAAAGAAAAAATGTACAAAAATTGTATGTTACCCACTAAATTCGCCAATCAGAAAAGCGATGTTGGGATCAAAAGTCGTCATGTCAATAAAACAAGCAATAAATATTTATATAGTCATACTGTAATAAAAATATACGCAAAGACGAAAATAATATTGACAATTATTTTGTTTGGTGTTATCGCCTAATAATCTTCACGATATGTGCATAAATATAAAGCGACTATTAGCTGATTGGGAAGAAGCTGACGTGTGTGAGTAGTTTTCATATCTGCAGGTTGGGAGGTCACAGATTTAACTAATAAAACGTCATTCATAACCCTTTTTTTATTTTTATTAGAAATTAATAAATGCGTATGTGCGGCGGCATGCCAAGTAACCCTCACAGATTCGGTCTGAGCCACTGAAACTACTAGTAAGTTGCTAGCGACCATATACGACTTGATCAATGATTTAGATTACTATATTAGGCCGCAACCACACTGTCCGGGGTTTGCCAAACCGCGCGGTACAAAAGATCAACCATGTAGTCAACATACGCCTGGTAGAGACAGATGCGATGGGGGAATTCAACAAAGGTAATTTGTTTGTTGAATTCCCCCATCTCTCTGTCTCTTTTAAGCGTGTGTTGTCCACAACTTTGATCTTTTGTACTGCATGGTTTGTCAACAGGATTAGCTCATCCGGTGGTACCTTTCCTCTGATGATCCGGAATGCTTGCAATTGCGCAGGAATCTTTAAGAGATACACATAAATACACAGAATTTTTTATAAACCGATGACTAATTTGCGTTTCATAGGCCATAGGGAAGCCTTAGTTATTAACATAGAATTCGCCTGCGATTTCGCTTGTTCAAAAGTTTGATAATGATTAATATATTTACGTAAAATAATAACAACAAATTGAAGAACAGTCTAGAAACTATTTATGCTAAGACCCGAAAAATTAAAATAACTTAACAAAGCAAAACAAATCTTTATAGTTACGTGACGTGACGATTAGATAATTCACACATAATACGCATACAAATCTCCACGATTAAAATTGTAAACAGAATACAAATGATTGTTAAAATGCCATCACGTTGAGAAAGCATTCTGTACGCGCGCTATCTCAAAATAAAGCGTATAAAATTGTTTATGTTTTTGTCAAATGCAGTATCACATTATACTCGTACCTTAGAAAAAGTATAGTAACCCATGACATGCGTTAGTCCAGAATGGCCATCAGAAAATAAAAATGGCACCGTTTTCCCACTATTGCAGTTCATAGTATGCGTGAAAACTTTATTCAAACGTCAATTTTTTGTTTACAATTGAGAATATAAAATCCGCGTAATATTTATTACTCTCTTAAAATGCCAACGTGATATTAAACCTCTTCAAAAATTAAGATTGATTTCACAGAAAATTCAGCTGCACGTTAGGCATAATAGCTCGTAGGCGACGACAGAAGGGTTAATAATTGCATCGACAATATTTTGACGTTTGAATTATTTCGTGGAGTGTAGTGTAATAAATTTGGAGTCAAACACATATGGGTTGTGTGATCACATAGCCATTCTGGACTAACGCATGGCATGGGTTACTATGCTTTTTCTAAGACTCGTACATACATAGTATGCGATTTACATAAATCTGAGCTCATCATAAATATTTTTTTAAAAGAAAGACTCTCGCGAGTCTAACTCCAACAAGCTGGCTAGAATGTATTAAATTCATTCTGTGCGATGTAAATATTTTCCTTTCAATATTTAGCTAGGCAGTGGTTGTCAAAGTGCCACTCGCGACCCGAATGCGGGTCTTTGGCTCATTAAGTGACTTAATGCTTGTTGAAATTTAAAATTTGTTCAAGAGTTAAGGTACATTTTCATCGACACGACTGCACGACAGCGACTCGCTCATTCCATATAAAAACTCGTTTTTAAAATGAGAGAGAAACGAGTTTTTATATGGAATGAGCGAGTCGCTGTCGTGCGGCCGCGTCGAGGACAACGTACCTTTAAAGTACGCTGTCCTAGACGCGGCCGCACGACAGCGACTCGCTCATTCCACATAAAAAAGGTTTTTTCAATCACTAGAAAGTTCAGTGGTGATTAAGGCAGATTTCTTCATCTTCATCTTTTTCGAAAAAATGACGTGCGTCTGGGTTTTTCTTAGAAATAACACTGAAACAATAATTTAAATTTTCATGCAAATCAGATCGGAATTAATAAATGAATCCCTATTATACTTGTTAGACCTTTTTAAAAGTACATAATTTTATTATTTTGCGTGAAATGGGTAAACTTGCCGTTTTCAGTTGAATAGAGGCTAGTTGAAAAACAACAAAATGTGCACGAAATCCCCCAGTTTGAAAACCGCCACATCAAAATCTATCCGCTTAAAGCAAGCGCGTTTCAATTATTGCAAATGTATCGTCATTCTTCATCATACTTGAACGAGAATGTTTCTCCCATTTCTTGTGCAATTTCTTTTGTCGGCATGAATGACAAAAAAAAAGGCAAAATTAAAAATAACAAATATTTAAAAAAAATTGTAATTAAATTGGACGATGTCTAATGTCCAGAATTTATTTGGCGATAACAACAAAAGCTGATATGAGTACACAACACGCTTTGTGTAATTTTTGTGCAGAATGCACAATAACCTTGAATTTTAAGCTCTAAAAACAATCTGATTCAGTATTTGATTGGCCAGAAAAATGGGCGTGAAAAATAATAAGCAATACGATTACATATAATGTCTTTCTGTATTTGTAGATTATTTCAATTAATACATAAATGCAAATTTGGCTTTTGGAACGAGCCGACATTGAGCTTAATTCTTGATCTATGTGCAAGACTTTAATTGCATTTCAACTCTGGGTCCCACAAATTTACGGGTAAAAATTTGACAAAACTCAGTTTCGTTTTATATTTCATCAATATGAACACTCTTTATTGAGTATGAGTATGTAGGTAGGTACTTCATTATGTTGTATTTTCAATTAAACCCGATTAGTTAGCTTTGTCCTTCAGTTTCCTATTGATAATTTTCGTAACAAATGATTATGAACACATTCTTATCAATTTTGGACGATAAAAAAGCAATCACCTACATATTTCCTATTTGACAAAGATGTGCGAGATCACATGGAAATGGAAACAATAATTCTTGACAAATTGCCTCATAAATAAACATGTACTCCACTCGACTCGTACATCAAAGATAAAATGTTAATAACAAACGACGACGGATCCGATGTAACGTTGTAAATTGTCACCACTTGCGCTCAATCTATTCTCATTCACTTTATCTAATCTCATTGCAACAAGCAACTGCCAATTTATTTCAAATTACACAACCCACTGACTTGAGTCTCTGACATAATTCCCACATAAAAGAGGAGATACAACGTATAATCCAAATCCATCTATTCGCAACGGCCGGCTGGTGCCAATATAGATTTTCTTTGCCCTTTAATTTTTTATTTCTTCCTAGAAAACACCCTTTCTCGACCTCTTTCTCTCCGCTTATCGGGAAAAGCACGAAACGCACAAATGAACGCACTCGTTATCAAATGGCACTTTGTTATTAAGTACTTTCACTTGAATGACGTCAGCTAAGCTTATGGCTCCACCACCTTTTGTTGATAGTCCAGTACAATTGGTTCAAAATAGCCCCAAACCTAAACATCCAAAAAGAAAAGAAATTTTTGATGCCAAATTGTTGAATACACTTCCTAATATACGCAGTAAAAAGTTACACTAATTTGCGCCATGGGTTAAGGGGGGAGGGGGTGGCAAAGGGGTGAAAATTCAGTTTCTTGCAAATATCTGGAAAACTATGAGTCTGACCTTAAAAACCTTTTGAACATACATTCAAAAGACTACAATTAACTGTTATAATGACGTTCTAAGAGATAAATTTTTTGTTTTCTATTTTAGATAGAATTTAGAAGTGAAAAAATGTGAAATTTGTTTGAATTTTTGTACACTTTGTATGGGGGGTACCCTTAGTTTTG
Organism: Microchrysa polita; assembly: GCA_949715475.1. NCBI lineage: Eukaryota > Metazoa > Arthropoda > Insecta > Diptera > Stratiomyidae > Microchrysa > Microchrysa polita. Next base: position 24,559,011 of record OX454420.1, on the reverse strand, counting down.
ATCAAATGGTAACAATTTTTGGTGGGGAGCATAATGGAGTTTAGACTAGGCAGCCCACCAAATTTGATCTGCCTGGCTCAATTTAAAAAGAAGCTACAGGCGTCAATGGTCGGAACACTCCAGTATTTGGTACAAATCAAAAAAATTCTGTTATCAATATATGGACAAGATCTTATGACGGTAGGGCTATTCTATCAAGAGTTACAGTGCGAAATGTAAAACTCAAAAAATGTTAATTCACTATAATACTTTTGGGTCTAGGGTATAATTTTGTGGGAAAATGTCTAAAGTGTTACATATCATTACAAGGGTAATTTTATGTAGTTTGTTTTGTCCTCAGGACATTTCAAGCTCGGACTCCAGATATTTGCAAGAAACTGAATTTTCACCCCTTTGCCACCCCCTCCCCCCTTAACCCATGGCGCAAATTGGTGTAACTTTTTACTCCGTATATTAGGCAGTGTATTCAACAATTTGGCATCAAAAATTCCTTTTATTTTTGGATGTTTGGGTTTTGAGCTATCTGTACTAGACTATGAGGCGTTGGGGATGCGGCGCGATACGACCACCGGTGGATGGCAAACAAGCTGGTTCTGCTATATTTACTCGTTCGTATATTGTATGTAATCTCTTGGTTGTTGGAGCACGCTGTTGCACAGTACAAAAGGCAATTTCGTGTGAATTAATTTATTCTGGCTTTATGGTGTCAGCTGACTTCTATTAATCACTTGGTCGTTCGTTGTCTTCGTTTCAGACTTCAGAGCAATTTCAATTAACTTAGACTGGAATTGAGATGCTAATGAAGTGTTTACGTTCTCCATTATTTGCACGGGGTTGCCTCATGCTGTTATTGTGATGTCTATTCTATACTCGGTACACTTCCATACATATTGATTTTTTCTATTGTGATATTTGCCAACTTTTTTTCTATTTTCATTTTTATGCGGCTTTTCTAATCGTGTCGGAAGGAAAAAGTTTTTTTTTCTTCCATTCAGCGATGAGATGAATACTGGGTGGGATCAATTTACTTTAGAGAATAAATACAAGTGTACGTGTGTGTATCTTACCTATAAGTTGGTGATGTATTCCAACTTCCGGCAAATGTTCTCATTGCCAAGATTGAAAGGTTATCAATAATTGTTGTGTAAGGTCATGGTTACGTCAATTGATCAGTAGCTGTATAATAGCAAATAAAGTGAGTTGAGTTGATGAATTGTTGGGATCTCGTTTCATCTGTACTTCACATAACTAGTCAAAATTTAGGCTTACAGGTTTCTACGTCAACAGATGCTCCATTCTGAGAGTTTGGATTTTCAGAAATGCTAAACTTATATTTTCTATGATATTCAGAGACGTCATTGATATTTAATGTATTCTTCACTTTCCGTGGTCGATGGAAATGAATTTAATTGTAATATGCAGATAAATCATTCGAATCAAATCATCGCAAGCTGCTTATTTCATTCGATCTCATTAAGGTGCTTAATTAAACAAAAATATGTATCGTCTAAAACACAGAAATGTCCATTCAACAAAGAAATTTCCAATTCAAAAACAAGAAATTCCCGATTTTGGCATTTGTCCAAAAAGTAGACAATTGCCAAAGCCTTTGGTAAAAAGTGCGTCAGCATATCTTTTTTTCTTCTGTTTATATTTTTATTTTATTTTTTGCAATTATGTGAAGGTCATTCTAGCGCATGCAGATCCTATACATTTCAAGAGAACTCTTTCTTGTACACCATGCGTGACTTTTAATTTAACCCTTCCCATCCTGCTGAATGCATCCTTGTCTCTACTTCCATATCCTTCTCTTCACTCGTAATAGGATGCGTATATATTCCATGTAACTCTTCGGCTAATGTATATGAGACTTTTTTCTCTGAGCTCTCAACCTTCATTTTGTCATTTTTTTCATCGTCTCGGATTCTTTTATGTGGCGATTTCAATCTTCCGGGTGTTGACTGGACGATGACACCATCCGGTTTATCAATTTCTACCATTAACCCCACATCTCTTGCTTTATCATCTTTTATTTCATTCTGCGACCTTCGTCAAGTAAATACTGTTCTTAACTGTAATGATCGACTACTGGATCTAGTTCTGTCTAACCCCTCAAAATATTGCACTCTCCGCTGCTCTTAGCGGTTATGTGCCTCTAGATCCACATCATCCTGCGTTATCCATGAATATTTCGCTTGTATTTCCAAAACAGAAACAAACCTCACCTAATAGATATAACTTCCGCAAGGCGAACTATAATCTTTTGTCAGTAGAGCTTGATTCTGTCCCGTGGTTAGAATTTTTTGCAGGCCTTGATTGTGACGAAGCCACAAACAAATTCTACTTGTTTCTTAATAAAATATTTCGTCTCATACTCCAACTTATCCTAAGAAAAAAAAGGATTGCCCTTGGATGACTAAAAGAGTCTCAGAAGCACTGTCGGCAAAGGCAAATGCTCGTGCGCTGTGGATCAGATCGCCTTCACCTTCTAATTACAACAATTATGCATCACTGCGGGCTGATGCTAAGAGACTCGTGCAGGCTGCCAGGAACAACTACCTACGGAGTATTGAATTATCGCTTTTGAACAATCAAACCAAGCCTTTTTGGTCATATGTTCGCTCTTTAAAGTCATCCTTTAACTCATTCTATGAAGTGTGCCTAAACGATACTATTGCAGAGACTCCCCAACAGGCATGCGATCTCTTCGCTAGATATTTTTCATCAATTTTCTCTTTTTTGACAGTTCCTCATGCGTCTGACTTTAATTTCAAGGCCCTCGATTCACTTAGCTTGATTTCTGCCTCTCCATCCGATGTTTATGAAATCACTGACGCTTTAGATGATAATGGTAGTTGTGGTCCGGATGGGCTTCCTAACTTTTTTGTCAAGTCCCTATCATCTGCCCTCAGTCTTCCTTTATATATCCTTTTTAATCTAAGCCTTGCCACTGGTTCCTTCCCTTCTGCGTGGAAAGTTACGAACGTTCTTCCTATTCCTAAATCCTCGTGTTCCTCTTCTGTCACGAATTATCGTCCTATAGCCTTATTGTCCTGTTTTTCAAAGATCCTTGAGCGCCTCGTTCACAAGTTTTTGTACCCTCCCTTATCCTCTCTGTTCTCCAATAGTTAGCATGGATTTGTCAAAGGTCGCTCTACAATGACAAACCTTGCTAAGGTTCAGCACACGGTCGCGAAAGCCTTGGATAACCATGAACAAGTTGACACGGTTTACACAGATTTCTCCAAGGCTTTTGACTCCGTCAACCATCATGTATTACTTCGAAAACTCCATGCAAATGGAGTCTCCGGTTCCTTGCTGTCATGGTTTTCCTCCTACTTATCCCAACGTGAATGTCGTGTTATTTTCAACAATTGTGTCTCGTCTGCTTTCTGCCCCACCTCCGGTGTTCCCCAGGGTTCTATTTTAGGTCCTCTCCTTTTCAATGTTTTTATAAACGACCTTCCCTGTAATTTTCCTCTTCTTCCCTCCTGTATGCTGATGATCTGAAGCTATTCAGAGTACTTCGTTCTCCTGATGACTGTGTTTGTCTTCAGGCTGACCTTGTTGCCCTGAATAGCTGGTGTTCCTCCAACTCCCTTCAACTTAATGTTAGCAAATGTTTTTCAATATCCTATTGCGAATATCCTCAACGACTTGCCCACCTTAAAATTCTCTCACTCGAACTACGCAGAGTGTACCTGGATGAGTGTCTTCTGTACAGCATTTGCCAAGGAATTCTTTCTACAGTTTTATCGGAAGAGTTTCCTCTAAGAGTACCCAACCGTGCAACCCGTTCCTTGTCACTTTTTTCCATTCCATTTGCTAGGACAGAACTATACTATCATTCTACCTTGCTTCGACTTCCGCGAAAACTTGACTTCCTTCAGCTCGGGCCTTTTCCGCAATCATTTCCAGTTTTCAAACACTCTGTCAAAAGTATTCTTTTTGAAACCGTTTAATAATCTGAATTCTTTTTATGTTATTATAATAATTACACTGCGTGACACCAAAAAACCGTCAAAAAAACTGAATGCTATTTTGGTTAGCTATTGGTTCCCATATGAAGAAAGTGCAATTATTTTTTTTCCTGACCCTCAGGTTTTCGAGTTACACGCCGAAATCTTTTTTAATGGTCCTCATATAGAATCTGCTCCTCAATTACTGCAATTTGCAATAAAATAAGTAAATTTCTTATCAGTATCCTAAAAAGGACTCTTGGTAATAGAAATTGCCGAAAAAAATATAATTTGCTCCGTTATTTTATTTTTCCCCTTTTATTGTGACTTAAAACCGTGAAAAAATATCTTTTTTTATCTTTTCACGGCTACATATCTTTACGTAACTCTTATATTTATTATATTTTAACCTGATATAGTCGTTTTTTATTATTCTTATATTATCCCTTTTGCTTTTACCTGTCATATTCCTTTTTTATTATCCTTATATTACCCCTTAAAGTGCGAAAACCGTCAGGTACAAAAATTTAAAAAAATACCTAAAAAAGATATTGTTATGGTATAAATAGCACGTGTTGTAATAGTTTTACTTTAATTGGTTTACAATATGGATTCTGAAAGAAGTATTCGCAACCTGTGCAAAAATTCACCAAATAAATGTTGCTACGTGTGTGGCAAATATATTTTTAAGTCGCTAGAGGGAAATTAAGGGATGCATATTTCGAATGTTTTGGCCGCGTTGTGTGTCAGGATAAGCCTTGGATACCCGATTTTTTTGCATATCGTGTTGTATGTCACTGCACTCTCAAAAAGCTGGAAAACGAGAAATGCCTTTCGCCAGCACTTTGGAGCGAGCATAGCAATCATCACGACGATTGCTATTTTTGTATGTTCGATTTGCGGGGTGCTACGAAAAAGCATAAATATAAAGTTGAGTACCCTATAGTGAGTTCTGTCACGAAACCTGTGCCTCACAGTGTAAATAGCACTGTTCGCCCTCCTCATCCTCACAGTGATGACCCTCAGGATACACAGTTTTTCCCCTCTCCTTCATCAAGCGATCAACGAAAGCCACACCTAATTCGCCAAGAGGAATTTAATGATTTAGTACGGGACTTGAATTTGTCCCTAAGGCAGGCGGAGCTGTTAGGATCAAGGTTACAGGAGTGGAATTTATTGAAGCCCGGAACGAAAGTGACAGTTCAGCGTAAAAACAAATATGTTAGACGCATATAAAGAGATGGGGTGCAGAATGTCTTCGAAAATGCATTTTCTTCACTCCCATTTCTCTTTCTTTCCTGAGAACCTTGGAGCCGGAGAACCAGGACATAAAAAGGCTTGAGGAACGTTTTCAAGGTCATTGGGATAAAGCGATGTTAGAAGATTATTGTTGGCGCTTACAGCGAGAAGACAATTCTAAATATAAGAGAAAAAGTTGATTTTTTTTATTTTTCCCTTAAAATAAATGTGTTTAACAATTAAGTTTATAATTTTAAGTATTTAAATATGTCTATTATATTGTTTTATGCCCGTTTTACAAAAAAAAAAATTAATAAATAATAACCGATTTGTTACTGGAACTTTATTTTGTATTATTTTCTGGGAATATCAATATCTTTCCATATCTCTGAAACTGGGGGGTCAAGGGAAAAAGTAAATATGAGGTTTTAGTAAGGATTAGATAAGAATTAAAACAAAAAAAAATTGGAGATGACGGTTATTTTTTTTTAAATTTGTCACGCAGTGTTATTATTCTATTTTTTTCTCCTCTTTTTAATTAACTTTGCTGTTTCTTGAATTAGATTTTAATTTTTTTTCCGTACTTTTAACTAATTTTTGTTTTGTAATTGGGACACTCGTTCTGTAAAACAAAATTTTAAATAAATAAATAAATAAATATGGTAACTGTCCCATTTTCTGTTTGAGTTTATTTTTGAGTCGTCCATATAATTTATGTCTTTTCGTTCATAAACATACATACGCAAATGTATCTATACATATACGTATATACTTTTGACTTTAATCAACCATAAATTACGTTAATTTTCTTGGACATTTCAATCGTACAGAAAAAACCATAAATGTGTGAGTTTTTAATATTAGAACGTTCAGTTGGGGATGCATTTATGGAATGTGGGATTAGCTTCCGCATAAAATGCTTGCGTATAGTGAAATATACGAGTAGTTACATGTACATTGATGCATTTCCGACTATCGACATTGAACGTTTTTCTAATTAACAAAAGTACCTATCTCAAAAGTGGGTAATTTTTTTTTTGTAAATATGACCACATGGCAAACATCTTTGTTCAAATATTGAAATGTCAAACAAATTTGTTTGTGATTAATATTTAGTTTCTAGTTGATTTCTCTATTGAAAATGTTTTCTTTTGCTTACAAGAATAAGAAACCGTCTTCTTTCCGTAACATAATAATAGACACACCTTAAAATTTCGCTTTTATTTCCAAATACAGTCTTGACTCGATAATCCGGATCAATTATTGCAAGGGGTAATCCGGATCATCGGAACATCCGGATTAGCGCAATCACATTTTTCTGACGAAAAACAATCCTAACAAATAAAACAGCGCAACAAAAGTCGATAAATGTTCTATTTCTTAGAAATTAGCCAGCATCATGTCATTTGCTAAACAGTTCCGTAAAAAAGTACGAGACCAAATCTACCATTTCACCCTGAAAATCTCAAAGATCCGGTCTATAGAGTCAAAATTGCTGCCGAAATCCGGACTATAGAATACATCGTGGATATATTTAGTGGTCCGAATTAGCGTGATATCCGGATTAAAGGAGATCCGGATTACCGAGTCAAGACTGTATTTCTTTTGAGCGATGATGATAAGCATACGAGCGACTCATGCGATGATCGCTGAGCGGTTATTGCTCCTTCTTACGTTCTGAGGTGCCCCCGCGGACCTTATTCATAATGTGCACCTACTGCGTAAGGAGCTGTGTTCCTCTAGTCTAGGCATATAACGCAATTTTACTAGAATGTCCCAGAACTTCGAAAAGAGCAATAAATGCACTGCGATCATCTCCTGGATTCTCTGAAAGAATATTGGCTTGTACTCAGTACTTTTTGGTTTTTGCGAAGCTGAAAATCAAAGCCGAACTTTAGACGATATCAACTACTTTTTAGATTTTATTTTTTCCTCTTTTTCCGATTTTTTTATTTTATTTTTGTCTCTCGGTGTAAATTTCAAACCAAGCCTGGAACATCAAATCGCGACCATCATAAAAACCAGCCGCCATTCTGTGTATTCAATCGTAACCGTAACACCGAAACTGACGAGTGAATTTTGTCCAATTCAGCGGAAGAGTTTCGCCCACCAAAGAAAAAAATAAGACGCGAACAAGTAAGTTTACCGGACGTAACATGGTTTCGCAATTCGATCGGTGTAATAACGGCATTTATTTCTATGACAGATTTAAGTGGATAACCTGATTTCGGAAACTTCGAAAGACTTGCTTCCCCTGCTTTTCCCTCCGGTTAAATTTTTATGAAATCTTGCACGCATGATGCTTTGATGGTCCTAACAAGGAATTACACTCCGACGTTCTATCAGTGATTGGAATAACAATAAATTACTGTGTTAAGCGAACGAAAAAAATATATTTTCATTTCATTATTATCCCCCCCCCCTCATTTGAATTTGGCAAAGGGCATGTCCAGTACTCCCTCACGGATTGAAGTGAGTTTGAATAGAAATGGGGATGAACAAGTATTTGGGGGAGGGGTGCTCCATAGTTCACCGTACAGCAACCAATAACTTTATAAGTGGTGAATACTGTTTCTTTCTGTTCAGTTCCCAACGTGTTCTGCGGTATTCCACTGTGTCTATGCAGAAACGAAATCACTGAGTGGGAAAAGACGACAGCCACCGTATGCTGGGAGGCCCTTCCAGGACTAAGGCAGTCGAAGCTTTTTGTAGCAACCTACTCTAAGAAACGCACTCTGGAGTTAGTTAAGCTCAGCAGGAACAGGGTCAGAATCATAAGTGGCCTCCTTACAGGCCACTCCCGTCTGAACGGGCATTTAAGAATCATGCGCTTAGTCGCAGACGCGACCTGCCGTTTCTGCGAGGCGGATGACGAAACATCCACTCACATACTTTGCGAGTGTGAAAGACTGGCGATGCGACGGGAGGAATGCTTCGGCATAACTTTCCCTCTCACAGAGGACATCGCCTCCCTTAGCATGGGACAAATTAATCATTTATCGACAGATGTCGGTTAGATAAATTTATCTAACCTGTAGAGTGGGCAATGGCACAATAGACCACCGGTCGCAGTGCTTATGGCAAATATGCCGATGCCCTCATGTAATCTAATCTAATGCTCCCATTAACACCCATTAAAAAGGCAAGCCAATTACCAACACATTTTCAACGATTTCAACCAAACCAAATCTATACAAAATCGTGGTAAAATGTGGTGAACTCCGTCTGAGTTTATGCCATACACATCTTTTAAAATGTCACGTTTACAGTAAAGTCCGTCGAGCCCACAATTGGCTCGGTTATGCGATCTGTCCACGTTATCAACCTGTACGTTCGATTCTTTCACTTTTTTTTATGTGGGGCCCCCATTTGGATCTCGAACACAAGATATTTTAGAAACGTTACGCCACTGGCCACAAGGAATATTCTATTAGGCCTTCTCAACCGGGCAAATATCCATCAAATCTTCACGTCAGAGAGCACTCCATAGAACCTTGACCGAACATTTTGTTTTCTACAGGAAATTGGCAACGACTCCATTCGTCGGACACGTGCATTTCAGGGTTAATTCCCCACTTGCATGATTGAACGTCACTCTCATTACAGTAAATTTTCTCAGTCTATGTAAACAAAAAACAAAGCCGCGGCGCTCTGTGTGCGATGCGGTGAGTTTTAATTTTCTTTTTGTGATTTGATTACACTTTGCCACTAGCTAACACATAGAGCCATCATAGAACGCACATCAAACGGGGTCAACGATTCGAATCATATGACGACGAGCCAGCAGTGTGTCTGGCTCTGGCTAGTTTCTAGACTAGAGAGTCTTGAGATTGAAAGTCTGTGCTAGCCACACTTTGGAGACGACTGAGACTGACTGCAGTCATGTTCGATTCAGATAAAAAAAATGTTTTGAAATGTTGACGCAATATAAAAATATAATTGGATCAGAATCACACCTGTATGGCAGTCTGATGGGGTTGCAACTTGCAGGCATGCCATTGTTGTGTCGAGACAAAACAATAGTGAATTCCACATGCATAGGAGACCGCTGGATTTTTCTATCTATGCGCCCTGACCAACCGCAACGCAAACACATTAAATTGACGACTTCCTGCTTCCTATCAGCAGTGGGTCATCATCATCAAACCACCTCGAAGAGCGCACTTTTTACGTGTGTCCTTAGTTGACCTCTACCAGCACAACAAGTCAAAGCTAGGCAAGAGGCAATCAGCCGGCGATTCCATATGTGGAAGCTGCTGGTGTTGGCTGACAGTGCATTGTCACTGTCCCACTTTTCGTAGAACACGCACGTTCGTCCTCAATTCAATTGAAGAACGTTGCCCGCACACCGTGGGGGTGGAATTTTCTTAATGAACTACAAACAAGACTGAAATTGCTGAGACTTACCGAAATCAATGAACTGTTTGATGGACAACGGCGACGGATTGAATTGCGAGTAGAAGTCCAGCATTTTCTGGATCTGATTGAAACGGACGGGAAAGAGCCGCATTTTGGCTGATTTGCACCACAGCACACACAAGAGTCACTGCACCAAAAAATTAATTTCAAATCACTTCGACTCGACGTCCTGCTTTTTAGGGAATCTTCAGCGAAAATCCTCAACAGAGGCAGCACACCGACGAACACTTTCTTTTCCACAGGAAGATTGTCCGGTAAGGTCCGGTGAATCGCGACAGCAATCAATCAAGGAAGAAGGAAAGGAACACACTAAAAAAAGTCAAAGTCAGTCACCGCCAGGGTTGCCAGATATTTTCAGAAGAAATCGCCAAATTTCAGTTTTTTTATAGCCCAAAGTAGCCCAAAAAATTTTATTGCCAAAATAAAACGTAAGAAGCTAATCTTTGTACATAAATAATTTCATTAAATGCAATAATACACTTGGGAGCGAAGAAATCGACCCACCCCAAACGCTTTAAAACATGATTTATGTCTGTAAAGTTAGCGCTACCACTTTTAAATTTCAATGATCCCTATAGTGCATTAAATGACGCGAATTTACCGTAATTCAATGGCAAAAGCAAAAAATATGCCGAGCACCTCCTTCCCTTAAAAACAACCCCTAAGTGTTTTTCAAGCCCCAAAGAGCGTATGAAGCCTTAAACCCCAAGTTCATCGCATCGCAATGAAACAGATTGTATGTTTTGCATGCTCCAGAGGTTACTTAATATATCTACACTCTTACAAAACTTTCCGCGCCCCTCAAAAACTACCCCAAAGTCCGCTTTAGTCGCCATACACAGTTTAAAAATTAAATGAAAGTTTTAACACAGTTTAATAATAAATAATGTTCTTTTTATTGATTTTACAGAGTTAAAAACAAAAACAGACTGTTTATTATTTATTGAGTAATCGTGTTTAGAACAGAAGCATTTGGGGTGGGTCGATTTTTTTGCTCCCAAGTATATAAATAAAGTCTCTTTCGAATGGTAAAAAGTAATTGGAAATGCCTTTTTCACGATCACCTTACAGAATGTGGCAGAAATGAAATAATAAAAGATAATTTACTTAAATGTGCAAATATTTTTTGAACGTCGGCTGTTTTAATTTAAAAAACTTTCAGCCAAGATGGGCCAGTGTCATTTGGAATTGCTTCTTCATGTGTCTGGACCATTTAGTGTTAATAATAAACTGAATCATTTTCAGAGAATGTTCCCCTTTTTTAAATTCTAATGGAACAGAACCCTTCAAAAAATTTACTTTGTCTTGGAAAAATAATATTTAAAACAAAAATAAGTACCTGGCGCGTATTTTATGTAGCCCAAAAAATCGCGCGACGACTTTTGAGAATTTTTGTCGCCAATTGAGAAAAAAGATAGCCCAATTGGCGAGAAGGAGCCCAATCTGGCAGCCCTGGTCACCGCACTTGACGTTTCCCGATTTTGGGAGGACCACACAAAGTCGACTGACAACGATGACAGAATTAAATTGGGGACAACGACAACGATGATGGTCCGCGACGAACAAAAACTTTCCACCGGTCGACCAAAATATTTATTCGTCCAATTCGTTGTCTTATCGCACGGAAACACAAGCACACGCAGACATGACACAAATAAAGATAAAACGGGCGAATCGCGAAGATTTCTGTTGGAGCAGCGCGATCACACGATGACGACGGCAGCGAAGACGGTCGGACAATGAATTGATAAACAACAAACAACTCGTGGAAAGCACTCGAACTGGCTACTGCTAAATAGAATCGAGACGAATTGAGCAAAGATGAGCGCACTGTGAACCGTGCTCGAGCGAATTGGTCGATGGCTGGTGAAGTGTCAAGATATTTTTAGTTCGAGAATCGAAATTGAGAGGAAATTTGTTCGAGATTTTTTTCGATACACGTGGGCGCGATGACAATTCTAATCAGATGTTTGATAAGAGCGTTGCCAGCTCTGCGGTATGTTGTGCTGTATCCAAAGCCACCTATATCAGAAAGCCGGGAAGCAGCAAAACATGCACACAAAGCGAGCCTATGAATATGTCGCATATACGTTGCACGATGCACTAACACAAGCACAGCGCATGTAAAAAAACCGTGTCTGCTCTGATAAAAACCGCGAAAACACGTGGAAAACTCACTTTTTATCGGGATTTTTTTCTTTCACTGCATTATAGACACTTCAATTCACGACACATTGCACTTTTCGCGACGAAAATCGACCGGGAACCAATACTTTTCGTGTAAAGTTTGCCGCGACCTAACCCGATTTGCCTTTACCGCAATGTAAATTTTCCAACTAATCGAGCCTATGATCTGCCGCAAAAGTATATGAGCGGGTTCTGGTTCCGGGCTTTGAAATATACAGGGTGTCCGGAAACTGCCGCATAAACGCACCGGATTGTGATTCCTCATGTGATTTGCAGCAAAAAGTTGTACGGAACATACCCCTCAGCTTAACCCTTTAGCTGCCACAGGCATTTAAAAATTTTTGAAAAAATCATTTTCTTGCACAACTTAAAGCCTAATATCTCCAAAGCTAGACCAGCTAGAATAGTGAAAGAAAATGATTATTACAGCCAACAAATTTACCTGTAAAATAAAACTAACCACACTAAAATCGGATCTCTTATCCGGTTTGGTTTTTACAGAGCTTCAAAGTCAAATTTGCGTGATTTGACCCAAAAACAACTTTTTTTTTCCATCTCAATTATCTCCAACTTCTGCCAAGGAGAGGTGCTTGTACGATTCTTTTAAAAATTGGCGCATAGTCTTAAAATTATATCTTTCTTACATCATTTTGATCTAGCTCCATTACTTCTAACAGTTTTTATACGTTAAGTGTAGAAAACTAGGGTTCATTTTAGCTCGAATTCAATAAAATTCAATTCACACTGCCCCTAAAGATCTGCAATTGGTAAAATCTATTCAAAGTATGTCGAAATCGAGCCAAAATTAACCCTAGTTTTCTGCACTTAAGGTACTAAAACTGTTAAAAATAATGGAGCTAGAATAAAATGATGCAAGTAAGATATGATCGTAAGACTATGCGCCAATTTTTAAAAGAATCGTACAAGCACCTCACCTTGGCAGAAGTTGGAGAAAACTGAGATGGAAAAAAAGATTGTTTTTTGGGTCAAATCACGCAAATTTAACTTTGAAGCTCTGTAAAAACCAAACGTCTTATTCGATTTTAGTGTGGTTAGTTTTATTTTATAGGTAAATTTATTGGCTATAATAATCATTTCATTTCACTATTCTAGCTGGTCTAGCTTTGGAGATATTAGTCTTTGCGTCATGCAAGAAAATGTATTTTTCAAAAATCTTTAAATGCCTGTGGCAGCTAAAGGGTTAAGCTGAGAGGGTATGTTCGTACAACTTTTTTGCTGCAAATTAACTGAGGAATCATAATCCGGTGCGTTTATGCGGCAGTTTTTCCGGACATCCTGTAGATGGCTTTGGCTGTACCACCCCCGTCTATATATTAAGGCCGTAATGTAGAAAAATCGTCTACTAAGTTTGCACTGTTTTGTTGTTCCTTTTAATTACGTCATATGCTTGTTGTTGTTGTTTGGTAGTGTAAATCCATAATTTAGTAGGCAAACTATGACGGAATGGTACAGCTGAGTTACGGCCTTGATGTATCTAGATGGCGTTGGCTGTACACACATGATTTAACTATTTCCAATTTCCAGCAAAAGTTTAAAATAAAAATGATTTTCTTGACTTAAGTTTGTAGTAAACTAAGCTGTCTCTTACTCTAGCTGCCAAGGTTGAAAAGCTTCAGCCATCGAAAGATAAGATTTTAATTTATTTGCCCTATCTCCAAACGATGGAAAAATCAGCCACTGTACTCCATCTGATTCTTTTATCTCTATATCTATAGGCAAATGCATTGCATACTAAAGGAAGGACTCGGCATATGGATTTTAGATAAAAAAATCCCACAACATGTCCTGAGAATCTATTTAAAACGTTAAGAGCTCAGGTGACCGACATGGCATCACCAACCACGAAGAAAGACATACTTTTCTCCAGAAATATTGCAACCAGGTTGCAAGTTAGCTAAGAATTAGAACTCTGGCTCGTCCTTCGGTTTACTTTAATCCTGCGGCTCGCCATTCCGCTCAGCACCTCGCGCCGGAAAAATGTTGGTGAATTCTAAATAGCGCGATAGAAAGAGCGAGATCCGAGCGGAGTGAAGGGCGAATCAAAACGTATGAAGGAGCCAGAGGTCTAAATCCTACGAATTGCCTTCCATTATCTCACCACTTGCTGAGCTTATCGTTTTTCCCAGCAGTGCTACGTATCACAATACATACAGTGAGATAGGCGGAACGAAGGGCGAAATTTAGGATTTGAGTAAACGTATGGACGAGCAAAATGTATAATTCTTCCCAATTACCTTCTAAATTAACAGCATCAGCGGGCATATTGCAGTTTCAAAGCGTATAACGTGCCATGTCGCTAAAACGAAGCAAAATTGGGTCCAGAACAAGATGGCGAAGCGGACCGTTGCCGCTTAATTAAGGGCGCCGCATAACAGCGCGTCACCATCGAGACGTACCCCAATGTAACGCACAACCATTCAGCCCATCTTGATGTGATGTGCCACCGCTACGACACAACATTCCACAAGAAGTGACACGCCCAAAGACGAAAAACGATAATACTCGGATAAGGTAGTAGCCGAACGAATGCATCAAACGCTAGCAAGCCACACACTAATATGAAAAGGCATATTACTGAACAAAGGCTACCAACTATTTAGCTGGTAGGCAATCCTTCACTGAGCTTCGATGCAGATGATCAGATGCTTACGAAAATCAAATTAGGAGTTCCACAGGTAAATGTACTCTCTCCCACTCTGTTCAACATATACATGGGCGGTTTTTCCACACTACCGGAAGGCGTTGAAGAGATTGTCGGAAGGCGGATGATGTATTTGCAACGAATCTGATCCTCCTGTAGCTAGTCCGAAAGTTTTCGGGCTTCACCTAGAGTCCTAGAGAATAAGATGACATCGGGCTCATCATAATGCCAACAATACATATTTTGAATAAAATATTTCATCTTGCTTGCGGTATATACACGGACACTGACATTTTTTTTATAATTTTAAATTAATTTACTTCAACGGCGGATGCAGTTTAACTTCCGGAATAATGCCTATTGGTGAAAGCCATCTTTTGCTTTTGACGTCTTTTGTAATGTCAATTAGCTGTCACAACATTAATTATTTGTTTGATACTATATAAACGTTTTTCTGAATGAAAACCCTCAACTTTCAGGGTGATCAGGAGACCTTATCCTTATTACGACACAACACGTGATTAATTTACCCTGATTCACCTTGTTATAGAAATGAATCCGTAAACACAATCACATAACCTACAAAGTGAGCTCTGCACGGCCAACTAGCCGTCGACCAGCTGTGATCATCAAAAAACTTCCGGCCGTTTTGAATCCTTGTCCTGAATCTATTCCCAATCATGGCTAGTCAAATGACACACACTCAACGAGTTCGGATTTTGTATAAAACCATTCTCCGACTTCATCGCGGTAAGTTCCAGTCGAGTGGAATTTTTCTTATGCAATCTCCGTAAGCTGACACATGCCTCCTATTTGTTGCTATTTTCAGGACTTCCCTCCGAGCTAAAGGAGCTCGGGGACTTATACACAAAAGAAGAATTTCGCAGGCACAAAACATGCAATGAAGCCGAAGGGAATCTTTTTATGGCAGAATGGACGGTAAGTCACGATTTCGATTGACAAAAAGTTTTCTCACGGTTTACATCCTTGCAGAAGTACACCCTGACGCTGGCCGAACAAATGGGACTTCGTGGCAAGCCGCAAAGCAAAATCGGCGAACCCGTCACCCTGGACGACATTCAAAACCTGCGGGACGAACAAGTCGCTCAACTTTACGAGCTACTGAAAGCCGCCCGAGCGGAGTCTGATCCACCCGAATCCTCGGAGAGTCCAAAACAATATCAATGAAAATTCCAAGGACAAATTTCATGTTATTATAGTCAATTTGCTGTTGTTTATTCAATACACACAAAACCTTTATTTATTCCGAACATTTTTCATAGATTTTGTATTGGTACTTGATACCATTCTCCTCTTGCACTTCCGCTGGAATGTCATCGTCCAGCGCGACTTCTTTGAAACTTTCGGGAATTGCCGGAAAGAATGTATCACACTCAAACTGGGCCTTAATCTCGGTGAAGTACAATCGATGACAATTGGGCGATTCCATCGCTTCCTTGTAAACTGAACTTCCACCGACAATCCAAATGTTTTCGATAACATCCCGCAAATCCGGCTCAGCGATTCGCTCCACTGCACTTTTGAGATCGCGACACAAAATCACGTCCTTGGGCAAATCCGTGGGTTGAAGCGTAGTGCTCAGGATGATATTCACTCGTTCCGGCAGTGGTCGTTTGGATTCCGGAATGCCAAAATAGGTTTTACGGCCCATTATTACGGCATTCTTCTTGGACGGGTCCTGGACTTTTTTCGTGGTACGTGAGAAGTATTTGAGTTCGTTTCTGCAAGATGGGAGAGGCAGGATCGGGAATTAATAAGAGAACACGGGGAAGGATGTGTGTGTGGGCAGTTGCACTTACTTGAGCATCCATGGAAGATCGCCTTTAATGCCAATTCCCATATTTTCGCAGACAGCGACAATGAGGCTTAATTTCAAATTTGCCATAGTTGGAGATAATGGAAGGCCAGTCAGGTGTGTAGTCAATTTATGAAGCGAACAGAATTGTGGCTGTCCTTGGCACAGTTTTTCGTGGATGTAAATCCAATTTGCGGAGTTTTGTTTATGTTTATGTGGAGCGTGGACAACAGACACCAAATACGATCAGACTGACAGTTCGCAATGCAAATACGAGTAAATGGCGGTAAATCATATGCAGACCATAGATCAGACGTGTCAAACTCGCGGCCCGCGGGCCACTTGCGGCCCGCCTTGCAGTTCTGTGCGGCCCGCGGCCATGTCGAAGCAGCACAATGTGTATCAATACAAAAATGTTGAAATTGGTAAGGTGAACAAATTAACCCGTTGAACTCAAGTCTAAAAAAATTACTAAAACTCGTCAATGGCTTATGCAAGATTATTTTAAGATTTTTTTCTCCAAATACTGCCAACAATTGAGGTCGGACAATACTAAGTCTCTTTATGAAACTGTTCTGTCCCGAAATGCAGTTAATAAAAAATTGGTTGGCTTTACCGAACATAAATTGAGATTTATTTGGAAAAATTGCAAAGCTTTAAAAACTACAGAAATCTTGGAATTGTTAACTAAATCACCTGGATGTGAAATTACAACATAATAATCACAGCCCAAATGCCTGATTTTTAGACCTATACTTATCAAGCTGTATTGGTCCATGAGTTTGTACCATATCACAAACAAATTATTGTCTCTTTAGGCCACCATTCTGCTTAATTTAATTTAATCTGACTATTTGGTTATTGTGGGTGACCTGGATGACTGGTGCTATTTTTTTTATCATCTGTCCCAAATCATGTTATTCAAAAAAAGTGGTTACGTGAAGGTCAATCATATTTTCACGTTTTCGCTTCCAGTCTTAATTGTTTAATGTTCTTGAAGTACATTTTCCAAAGGAGGAAGTTCTCACGGATAATCCCGAAGCCGCTAACAGTGATTCCCAAACGGGGGGCGCGCCCGCCTAGGGAGGCGTGGAGGCTAGGGAAGGGGGCGCGGGCACAACTCTAAAATTGATACCATTAATAAATTAGGGCTTGCTTGCCATAATTAATTATGGTTTTCTTGCGAACTTCTTTCGAAATATGTACACCAGGAGGTAATCGGTTGTTCCAAAGCTTTGCAAAATGGCAAAAATTGTATTTTCGTCGATTAATTCGCTGCTACAAAATCCATTTGATGAACACCGCTGAGAATATTTTAGGTCGAGAAAAAAATAAAAAATCTCGGGCAAGAACTGAATCACCACTGCGCTAAAGTGATCCAGACTTTCTGTCACATTTTAAATGTAATATTCTGTAATCACCTTTCGTAATACGATTATAGAAAAGTTTTTGAAATTTTCCTCCTGCGGCCCACCTAAACCTGACGAGAGTCTTATTTGGCCCGGGCCAGGTTTTGAGTTTGACACCCCTGCCATAGATGGTAAACGAAGCTGATTAGAGTGGCATGAGAGGTGTGGGCAGGGGTTATCATTTGTTTTTAAATTAGATTTAATTTGTGATATTATTTAAGACACGGTTTTGCTGATAAGGAGTTAAATTGTATATAATGAAGATAGATATGGAATTAATTGTTTTGGCAAATACTTATAACAAAAGTCCCCTCTCTTTACAGTCGGTAGAGTAACGACCGAACCAACATGGAGCCATGCAAAACTAAACTAAATATAAGAACGATATTGTTGAATGTTCATATGATTCTCGCCATGCCCATAACTTCTATGGTAGTGCCTATAATTCAGCCAGTGGCGATCCAACGTAGGGGTTTTTGGGTGTTCAAACCCCCTCCGAAATTTTATGATGGTTTTAAAAATGTTTGAATCATTGTAGTTATTACAAGTAACATGATGTTTGGTTGACAAATTCGAGTAATAGAAAAATAGATAATTTTTTACCACAGCAGTTTTAACCAACACACCAAGGGTCCAGCCAGTGGAGAGGTCTGAAGGATCCGAATGCCTCCCGAAATGATTAGTAATATGAAATAAATGGTGAACACTCATTCAATAGAGGATGCTTCTTTCTTCATCATGTGTGTATTCACCTCATCCAATATATTTCGGGCATATTTATTGGCCCATCTTCAGGGATTCTAGATTTGTTAAAGTGTTCTTTATTCCTTGTTTGGAATTTGACAAGTTTTTCACTTTTCACCGAATAAGGAAAACCACTCAAATTTTTCACCTCATCCAATATATTTCGGGCATATTTATTGGCCCATCTTCAGGGATTCTAGATTTGTTAAAGTGTTCTTTATTCCTTGTTTGGAATTTGACAAGTTTTTCACTTGTCAAATTCCAAACAAAGGAATAAAGAACACTTTAACAAACCTAGAATCCCTGAAGATGGGCCAATAAATATGCCCGAAATATATTGGATGAGGTGAAAAATTTGAGTGGTTTTCCTTATTCGGGTTTTTAGGGTTTTTTAGAAAATACTTTTTCAAAAAACCCTTATGAAATCGATTTTGTCCGTCCGTCCGTCCGTCCGTCTGTCCGTCTGTCCGTCTGTCCGTCTGTCCGTCTGACCGTCTGTCCGTCTGTTCACTAAATAACTCGTGAACGGCTCAACCGATTGTCATGAAATTTGGTAGGAATGTGTAGAATGGTTACAGTCTTTGGCACATATACCTTAGGAGTTGGTAGGAAGAAAACAACAGGGTGTCCCGAACGTTTGAAAAAAGTCGACTTTTTTAGTTTTTATCGGAGATTGACGTATGGGTATTTAAATCAAAGATCTAAACGAGTACACCTCATATCAGTTAAAATTTTACAGTTTCGAGTAATGGTAAAAAAGTTATTGGCGTTTAAAGTTAAACTTCCTTTTCGAGCTCCGTTTTTCTAAACCGTTATAGGGATCGATATGAAACTTTGCACAAAGATTGGTCGGTAGGGCCTTATATACGTTAAATATTAAGACTGTTGACTTTTGCTAAGGAAAAGTAAATAACAGTAAATTTGTAAAATTTCAATTTGTTCGTGTGTAGCCCCTCTTAGGTTTCCAAATATGAAAATTCTTCTAAGAGAATTTAGAAAATTACATAGGGAATATGTCTATGAATTTTCATTCGAATAACTGTATCCAAACCGGAAATATAGCCAAGTATTTACTAAGAGCCTTTCACAATGCAAGAGAAGCCTCTTAAGCATTTCTTCAATGTATATCTTTTAACTTGATTGAACAATGAACATGCAATTTGGTGGTAATACATAGAATGGTAATAGTGTTTGCCACAAATATTTTTGAAGTTTGTACAACCAAATTAACAGGGTGTCCCTGAATAGCTGCAAAAGTATACTTGTTCAATGCTTATAGGAAAGCTTGGGTGGTGTTCCCTGACATGGAATCATTTCATATACATAAGTTGCTTTTCCTTGATTTCAAAAACCGTAACAGTAGATTTACAGCTAATAATTCAGGTCATATATAAAGCCAAGTCATCCTTACGTTTGCCTGAGTTCCTTTTTGCTCAAAAGCCATCAGAAATCTTAAATCGAAAAATACCTGTAGATTTGCCTTGGAGTACTTTCATACAAACAATTCTTATTTATTGCATATAAAATATGTACAAAAAATATTCACTATGCATTAAAATTCTAAAAAACCCTCGTATTGCGGGCGCAGCCCTCTGTACGCCGGTATTTTTTAAAAAGGAGGCAATACAAAAAGTTGCATCATCCCTTACAACCCGGCAATACAAAATTGTTATACACACGGAATGATCGCGGTGGAAGGCGGCCACACTAATAGGATCCACAGGCGGTGTGAAACCGGCTCGAGGTGAGCTTGGCGGTGGCGGACGGACTCGAGTCGGAACAGTCGAGCTGGGCGGTTGTGTATCGAGGTTTATGTGACGTGTGTGCGATTTAAAGGCGAAACAATAAATGGTGTTCAATATCAAATGAAATCGGTGTTTTTCTTTTTGAACTTTAGTGTAACAAATCAGAAGTGGGATTACCCATCGCGTGTGTTGTGCTCGGTATCGGCGGTGACTTGTTCAATCGTGTCTGGCGGAGGACCGTTTTGTTTTGCATTTTTGGCGAGTGGTGCGCGTAATCGGCGACGAATCATTCAATCGTGTCTGGCGGCGGACCGTTTGTTTTGCATTTTTGGCGAGTGGTGTGCGTAATCGGCGACGAATCATTCAATCGTGTCTGGCGTGAGACCGGTTGCTTCATTTCTGGCGAGCGGTGTGTTTTTCAGGTGGCAACGCGTTCAATCGTGTCTGGCGTGAGACCGGTTGTTCTCTCATTTTTGGCGAGTGGCGTGTGTGATCGGCGACCAATTATTTAATCGTGTCTGGCGTGAGACCGGTTGTTTTATTTCTGGCGAGCGGTGTGTTTTTTTCAGGTGGCGACGCGTTCAATCGGGTTTTGGTGAGTGGTGAAATGGCTTGTTTAGGTGAGGATGAGCTGATGTACGAGAGTGATGGCGATATCACCCTCACGAACGAAACCGATGGCGAGGAGGAAACAACGAGTGCTGGCGCGAGTGCTCCCGTAAAAGGTGGCGCGGGTAAAGAGTTGACAACAGGTGATTGTGTCGACGATGTGGTGAAGCGCCTGATGGAGGGCGGATTGGCGGAACATATCCGCGATGCTGTCCAAAAGCAGGCGGCTTTGGTGTTAGGACAGATGGCGAGCGGGTCTGCAGGGCCAGTGGTGTCGGTCGGGCGAAAAACGGATGGCGGATCACGGTTCTTAACATGTGGTGACGTTATAGATCCGTTTGATCCGGACGATCCGGAAAATAACGTCAGCAAATGGTTGACAAAAATTGACCAGCTCGCGCGCGTCTACGGGTGGACGGAGGACGAACGAGCGATTTTGATGCAACAAAAGCTGGTGAAAAGTGCTAAAAAATGGTTTAATCGCCTAAACAATTATGAACTCAGCTGGGCGGAATGGAAGGCTGAGCTGAAAAAGGCGTTTCCGGTGCGCCACGAGTTCGCCGTAAGTCTGGAATCGCTGGTTGCACGGCGGAAGCAACCAGGCGAAACTATGACAAGTTATTATCGCGCTAAGTTGGAATTGTGTACTCGATGCGACATTGGCGGAGAAAAAGCGGTTTCATGTATCATTCAGGGGCTTCCGGAGGATTTAAAGGCAAATGCATACTCGGCAAAGTGTCGCTCTCCGGAGGAACTCTTTAATAGGGTGTTGGTAGGTATGGAGACGTATGCATACGCACGTGAACCTGCGGTACCACGCAATAATGGACCAGTTAGGCGAGACGAGCATCGGATGGTAGTTGGCGAACCCCGAGTAGCAAGATGCTACAATTGTCAAAAATATGAGGGCCATTTCAGTCGGGATTGTCCGTACTCGAGGCAAGATCGATGTATGAGATGCGGATTGACAGGACATCATGGCGCTGATTGTCCACAGAGACAGGCGGAAAGCAGAAGACATGCCGGCGGTAAAATTCAGGTGAGAATGATTAATTTTGATTCAATTTATATGATGCATGGACGATTGGCGGATGAGTTTGGGGTTAATGTTTACATTGATACGGGGAGCGTATGTAATGTTGTGTGTTTGGCTATCGCGAGGCGGATAAAATATAAAACACACGAAAGATCGGTAGTTCTTGAAGGATTCGCAGGGGGCATGAGTATGTCGTTGGGCGTAGCTACATTTGGCCTATCCATTAATGACATTACGTTACATATCCAAGCGGAAGTAAGTCAATGCGATATGGGAGCAATTGACATAATTCTTGGCCAAGCGGGAATAAATTCTCCAGGCGTTGCATTGGTGGTGCAAAATGATAAGGTGCAACTCATAGGAACTAATGAATTGATGTTGATAGATGTGGGCGACAAATCAAATAGAATGGAGGTTAAATTGTGCAATGATGTCTGTATACCGGCGGGTAAATCTTTGTTAACATCTGTTGATATTATAGGTGGGTGTGTGGGTGATCGTGTGACAATGGAGGCAAAGCTCATAGACCACAACAAGCAAATGGTGATAATACCAGCAGGGGTGTTTACGTGTGGTGAAACGAACAATCTTCTTGTGTCTAACTTGTCAAATGACAGCGTGTATTGGGCGAAAGGTCGACTTTTGGGACGGGCGGAATATCCTATCATCAAGTCGGTAAGAATGGTGACAGGGACACAACAAGAGAAGCTGGAAGTTGGCGAGCTGGGTACAATTGATAGGCGCAGACTAGATGAGATTTTGACTAAACGGGCGAATTGTTTTTCATCGGGTGATGAAGATTTAGGGTCGACAGACTTATGTCAAATGGAAATTAAATTGAATACAGATCGGGTGGTACACTATAGACCATATCGTCTATCACATGTAGAGAGGGCTTCGGTGCGAGAGCGGATTCAAAGTCTATTGGCGGGTGGAGTAATTAGGGAGTCTAACTCAGAATTCGCAAGTCCCATATTGTTGGTTCCGAAGAAAAACAATGAGGTGCGACTTTGCGTTGATTATAGGGCGCTGAACGCAATTACAGTGAAAGATCGGTATCCATTACCTCTGATCACGGACCAAATCGACAGGTTGGCTAATAAAAGGTGGTTCACTACTCTTGATCTGGCGCAAGGGTATCATCAAGTTCGTATGCATCCTGATTCGATACACAAGACGGCATTTATAACACCAGATGGGCAGTACGAGTATCTCCGGGTACCTTTTGGGTTGGCGAATTCTCCGGCAGTTTTCCAACGTATGATTAATCAAATGCTAGGCGACTTAAGGCATAAAGATGTTTTGGCGTATATGGATGACCTTTTAATTCCTTCGGAGGATGTTGCAAAAGGACTGGAGCTATTGGATCAGGTGTTGTCCTTAATAGAGAAGGCGGGATTAAAACTCAAATTGAGTAAGTGTTCATTTTTGAAGGAGCAAATCGAATACCTTGGATATGAGATTAGCACTGCTGGCGTGCGCCCAGGGACAATGAAAATAGCGGCGGTTTTGAAATTTCCAACTCCAACAGATGTCCATGGGGTGCGACAATTTATACATAAATTTTCAGTTCTGGCAAAGCCTATATGCGATTTGACAAAGAAAAAAGTAGAATGGCGATGGGGCGATACTCAACAAGAGGCGTTTGACAAACTGAAGAAGTTGCTATCAGAGCGACCGATCCTGGCGATTTATGATGGCGAGTTGAGTACTGAATTACATACAGATGCTAGTAAGTATGGAATAGGCGGAATCTTATTTCAGCAGCAGAAATCAGGCGAAATGAAACCGGTAGCGTATTTTAGTAGGACAACAAATGTGCATGAACAGAATTATCATAGTTATGACCTGGAAACATTGGCGGTGGTTGAATCGATAAAACATTATAGGGTGTATCTGATAGGCGTGCATTTTAACACTAGAAGGGTCAGAGCCGTCAATTTGACGGTTTTGTGATTAAAATCATCTATATCTTCTAAACTACGATGTTTTCAGCTTTCATGTTTATTGACTTTTCCTAAAATATGTATTTGATCATATATTTGAATAGAAATAAAAATAAAAAATTTTAGTTTGTGATATATTTCTTGTTATACCTATTAGGGTCAGAACCGTCAAATTGACGGTTAAGGCTTATCAGCCCAAAAAATCCATAAATCCGTCGTTATAAATTTTTGATTGTAGTAAGAGCGCTCGTAAGAGAAAATAATCGTTAATACAGGTTTCCTACTTGAAGTTTTTGTGATATTGTGCGCTTTTGCAGCGCTTGAGTTCACTAGCCTAGGCTACGGTCTTAGTCATTTTCATGGTCCTTGGCGTGCTTGTTTTCCCAGTTATGATCTGTTGTAATGCAATAAAGAGTACGTTGCGTCAGTACTGATACATTTCCCAAAATTAATGCACGCTAGGGATAAAGAGTAATGTCGAGATAGAACAGCAGTTTCTTGAAGCGTTCAAGACAACGATCTCACGGGCACCAGAAAAATTGATGGCACTTATGCTGAAATAACTGGCAGCCAGTGAGTAACCAAAGTAAAGTAAAATACTAAGATACTCTCAAATACATTTAGAGCTCCATGTCCAGAAATCCACTGCAAAGAAATAAGACTACTGAATGAAAGTAGTGCCACGATCAGCCCTGTATAATCCACTTAGTTCTGACTTTTTTCTGGGCATCGTAGACGCTTTTGGAAAGTGTCACATCCTTCCGTGGCATGTGTAGAGTTTCAATGCTAAATCCATGACGCTTGCAATCTCTTTTTGGTGATGAGACAGCTATATGACCATTGACCACAAATTGAACCTTTGTCAGTCCTACCGAACGAGTGGAATTCATATATTTAGTTGACATCCTGCCGAGCAACCCTTGTCAGGTTTGCAAAGCGATCCTAATTTAGCTGTCCGAAGTTGTCGCCCTCTTCATGATCGAATCACAGTTCCGTACAATCAAAACGTTTCGTACTTGAGTCGTTGACTGCGATTACTTTACAATCATCGGGTATGTCGCTAGGAGTCACACTGGCTCTTACCTTTCATACTTCAACCTACACAGTGGTCCGAAAAGTAGATGTCACATATTCAAATATAAATAGTTTTACCAAAAACAGAATAGGTTTCGGTCTGAGAAGCACTCGGGGTTACTGGGCGGTTTGCTTTTATTATTAAAGACCTACACCATGTATAACTGGATAGAGCTAAAGCAACAAGCGAAAAGGATCGCCGGAGGATATCAGTGTAAATATGCATTTCAGGACGACTGGAAAAGAATTCAACTATTACTTTTTTACCATTTGTAAAAGGCTGTTTGAGAAGAATGTGCTATTAGTCATACTTCAAAAAAATAAATAGTTCTACAAATTTCGCTAAAAAAAATATTCAGAAATACGTTAATTTCTAATTAAAAGTAAGATAACGTCTTATGTCTTTATTTGTATAAGCATTTTATATTTATATAATTACCATTTCAGCTGTAAACACCTTGCCGTCAAATTGACGGCTATGACTCTTTTAGGTATATAAAATTCCTGACCCTTCTAGTGTTAAGGTGGTAACTGATTGCTCGGCGGTAAGGGCGACTCTTCTAAAACGGGATTTAGTGCCCCGCGTAGCAAGGTGGTGGTTGGCGATACAAGAATATGATTTGGAGATAGAATATCGATCGGGCGATAGAATGAAACATGTGGATGCTTTAAGTAGGAACTCAGTAATGATGGTAGGATTAGGGAGTGCAGATTGGTTTTTGACTGTTCAGTTGCAAGATCCTGCTACGCAGGAAATTGTAGCCGCGTTAAATACAAATACTGCCGATTTAGATGTTAGGAAAACTTATCGTATGAAGAACAAGCGCTTGGTTAGGATCACTCCGAACGGCGATAGATTGTATGTACCCAAGATGGCGAGATTTAATTTGGTGAAAAAGCACCATGATGACATAGGTCATCCAGGATTTGACAGGTGTATCAAACTTATTGGCGAGACTTATTGGTTTCCAAGAATGAGGCGATTTGTGGCGAAATATGTGAAATCTTGTTTGCAGTGTGCTTTTGCCAAAGGCAATTATGGAAAAGGCGAAGGCGCTCTGCATCCCATTGAGAGGCGACCCATTCCAATGGACACTGTACACATTGATCATGTAGGGCCTTTTATGAAAAGTAGCTCAGGGCACGCTTATTTACTTATGCTTGTAGATGGTTTTACGAAGTTTGTATGGGCGAAACCCACTAAATCATTGCGATCGAATGAGGCGATTGATAAGCTTAGAGGTGTATTTGCGGAATTCGGGTATCCTCGACACATTGTAAGTGATCGTGGATTGGCGTTTACGAGTAAGGCGTTTAGTGAATTTCTGGCGGAGAAGGGGGTTAGACACTCACTCAATGCAATTGCTACTCCTCGGGCGAACGGCCAAGTTGAAAGGCAAAATAGGACCATAATTGAGGCGTTGGCGGTTAGTGCAGTTGATGAAAGTAAATGGGACAGGTGTTTGCCTGAGGTGATATGGGGCATTAATCACACTGTCAATGCGACTACACGGTTCTCTCCGGCCCAGTTGATGTTCTCTCATAAAACAGGCGTTATGAGTGCTTTAACTGAAGGCGGGGCCGATGCGGAGCTACCGATGGTGACGCAGGGGGAGGCGAGTTGTGATGGTCCAGGCGAGGTGAATTGTCATATCGAACAGGCGAATAGTGATCACTTAAATCAAATGGCGTTGGCGAAAGACAGTACTGCAAGGCGACAGGTGAGGCAAGGTGATACTAGTATCGTTGCAGCTGAATTGATGGGCGACGGTTCATGCAATTCTGGGCACTTGGCTAGTTCTAGTGTTGATGCAGCTGGATCTCAGGGTGACGATTCTGATGATCTTGGGCACATAGCTAGAGATATGCACTCTTATGAAGCAAGTAGATCGGCTGGTGGCGAACAGGCTGATGCTGACTTAATAGTGCAATTGGGCGAAAGGCGAAAGAGGGCGCATGCGAACATAGGTAAAACTGCACAGAAAATGAAGGCGAGATATGACAAAAGGCGAAAGGTTGCAACCGAATATAAGAAAGGCGATTTGGTGTTATGGCGACAGGCGGCTACGAACATTACTGACAGTGGGGTAAATAGGAAATTAGGTAATAGGTTTGATGGGCCCTATAGGATTAATAGGAACTTAGGAAATGATAGGTATCAGATTGAGTCGATAAAGGGCGTGAGAGGCTATAGGCGTTTTAAGGCGGTAGTAGCAGTAGATGCATTGAGGCGATACGTGAGTGCAAATCTAGGCGATGTGTCTGAATCTGGCGATGATGAGACTAATGATGAGGTGTCACGGCGGGACCTGCTTGACTTGTTGGAAAGTTGAGTAGAGTAGGCGTTTGGCGATGAATGCGTAGGCGTTATCAGTTTTGACAAATTTTTTAATGAGGACATTAATTTTTTCAGAATGGCCGAATGTTATACACACGGAATGATCGCGGTGGAAGGCGGCCACACTAATAGGATCCACAGGCGGTGTGGAACCGGCTCGAGGTGAGCTTGGCGGTGGCGGACGGACTCGAGTCGGAACAGTCGAGCTGGGCGGTTGTGTATCGAGGTTTATGTGACGTGTGTGCGATTTAAAGGCGAAACAATAAATGGTGTTCAATATCAAATGAAATCGGTGTTTTTCTTTTTGAACTTTAGTGTAACAAAATCATAAAATTAAGGAGCTCTTCAAAATGTGAGGCCCAGCGTTTATCAACGCTATCGGTGTCGCTAATTATATTGCCATCCTTATCCTTACAGAGGCCGGTCCTGGGTTGGTTGGTATCCACTTTTAATTGAATTAATTAGCCTGTACGCTTGTCTACTGTTCCTACTAGCTAGTCTTTCGTTTATTTGCATCAACTGCTCGTCAAGATGCTTACGTTTCTTGCGTCTAATTAACCTATTCGAAAATCGTCGAAGCTCGTCATAATTTGTTTTTTTTTTGGCTCTAGTTGCGCGTTCGGTCCATTGGCGATATGCCTCGTTTTTCGCATCTACCGCATTTTGACATTCCTCGTCAAACCAATCATTTCGGGCTCGCCGGGCTTTGTATCCCACAACCTCCTCTGCGACCCCTCTGATGGTGTCTTTGAGTGTATCCCAGATATCAAGGGCGCCTTTGTTGCTGATGTTATTTAGCAAGGGCGTCAGCTTCTCCTCAAGGGCAGTCGTATAAGTAACCACCGTGGCATCATCCAACAATTTGTCAACCGCAAAAATTTTTGCCGGGTTGAATCTCGAATGATGCACCGAAGAAATTCTGCACCTATAAGTCGCCTTCACCATATAGTGGTCAGAGTCAATATTTGCTCCACGATAGGACCGAACATCCATCATGCTCGATGCCCATCTCTTGCAGACAAGGACGTGGTCAATTTGGTTGACGGTATGTTGATCTGGAGACCTCCAGGTCTGTCTGTGAATACGACGATGCGGAAAACACGTTGAGCTAATGACCATGTTTCTGCTGGTCGTGAAGTCTATTAGTCGTTGGCCGTTGTCGTTACATTCTTCATGGAGGCTGTAACCTCCAGTAATCCCCCTATGCCAACTTTCGTTTCCGACTTTGGCATTGAAGTCCCCCAGCAGCAATTTGACATCGTTTGATTGAAGTGAATCGAAGAGGTTTTCTAGGCGGTGGTAGAACTCGCCTTTGGCCGCGTCTTCACTGACTTCGGTGGGGGCATGCGCGTTTATGAGCCAGAGATTTAAGAACCGAGTTTTAATGCGAATCGCACACAGCCGCTCGTTTATGGGTTTGAAGTCGATAACATGCGACTTAAGTTGATTATTTACAATAAACGCCACTCCAAACTCCCTGTGGCCCGAAGGTTTACCACTTGTGAAAATTGTGTACGAATTTTGGTCGTCAATCTCGCTACTAAGCCATTTTTTTTCCTGGAGTGCAACGCTCAGCTTGTATTTTTCAACCTGATCCAAGAGGGCCCTTAAGGGTCCTGCCCTATTCAGTGAGCGTACATTCCAGGTTCCGAAAGAGTAATCCATTGTTCGTTTGCGAGGTCGTCGTTGAGTTGTATCCGTCCAATCCGAGGCATTCGTTCCAGGTTTCTTGACGTCGAATTTTTTACAAGGATGAGTTGTCGGCCCATCGCTTAACCATGACAGTATTCGTAAACGAAAGAGGTCCATCATGGAGGGGTCTCGGAGGTGCTGCTTCGGTGATTGCCTATTCGGTTTTTGTCACCCTATTACGTTTAGTAACCTGAGACGCTGAAGTTGTTAATACAGCACTCAAGCGCAGCGGGTACTCGGATAATGCGGGAAAGTAACGCCCCGTAGAGTAACATAGGAATTGGCCGGAGCCGTTCACCCTATGAAACTCCTCCTGCATAGCTAAGGGTCCGCAGTTATGCCACAACTGAAAAGGATATAGGAATCGGCCGGAGCCTTTCAACCTTTATCCTCCCCCTTACGAGGCTTAGTGTATTGACTAGCTATAAACTTTCTTCTACATCGGTCCGGCACGTTCTTGAATTTTTGGGGAATGTGATGAAGAATTACTTAGGCAATCCGCCTTATACGTTGAATTATTGCTTAAAAGGGATTCGAATAATTTCATCATCATCAATGTGGCACGATAGCCCGACGTCGGGCCTTGGCCGCCTGAATCGTTGACCTCCAATTGTCGCGGTTACGTGACCTTGTCCTCCAGTTTCGGAAGCCCAGCAGCTGGTGGGCGTCTTCACCTACGGAGTTCTCCCAGCGAGCTCTCGTTCGTCCACGCAACCTTGCTCCGTCAATTGCGTTCATCACTTTCTTTGCCATGCGATTATCGTCCATCCGTTGTACATGCCCCGCCCATTGCAAACGTTGAAGCTTCACTATTTTCGATACTTCCAGCCAGTGGCGGCTCGTGACCTTCGGAACTGGGGGTTCACTACTCACATACAACAAACAAGAGCAACCAAATCTTAGATTTAATCTAATCTAACCAATTCTTAAAAAATATGTAAATAGGGGCTTAAGTGTTCAAGTGTTAGGTTCAAATTTCGTTTTCGGCTTTATCAGCCTTTCGCAGAGGCGTGACGTATGGTGTTTCATGTGTTCGGTAGAACTATTGTCACGAAAAAAAATCGGAAACAAAGCGAAAAAGCCTTCATTTATTAACCAAAAGAAGGCTTCACCCATTAAAAAAAACTAAAAACAAACATTAAAAAGAACAAATTCTCCCGGTAAATTCACAATTTCTAACAGGCCCTAAACACCTTTGAACGATTTACAATAGCCAATAAAATTGTGATACGTAATTAAGTTCCAAATTCATTCACACAAATTAAAAAAAAAATTAGTTCGCTCCGCCCGCCTTCAAGTTTTTACGAAAAAAGCCAATTCCCGAAACCAGGTTTCATCCTGTTTTTTGCATCTTATACATGCCAGCAAACAAAGATCTAGATTTTCTTTTACCATATACACACGACACACACTACGAATTCTCACCCTACATTCATCATCACTAAGTGGTGTGCACAGCCTATATGTGCACAAACTCCAGTATAAATTTTGCACTTTTCCCTTGCCCCGGGAACTCTTCACATATCTGATTTTGGAGCGAGTGCACCAGTTGATATGATATGACTCTGTGCACCACAGCGAGAGTGCTTTGTGGCTGGATGCTAGATGTTGGACACTGGTCGCGATCGCGACATATTCAATGCGTGGCTTGTGTTATAGGTACGTATGACACCCAGAATACGTATTTCGCGTGCGTGATGAGTAGCGTTCCGCTGCTGTCCATATTCATGGCTCGGATTACATACCCCAAAGCAAGGTTGAAGAGCGTCGGCGCCAGCCCATCGCCCTGCTTGAGTCCAGTACGAGTTTCAAATAGGTCGTTTCTGCACTGAAATCTCTTGCTGGCAGCAAATGAGGGACAGAAAAGGAAACGCTACTTACCACACATAAAGCCATCGGTCGTTCTGTGGTAAATTATGCAGCAGCTATATGGACGAATAATCTCTGCGACACCCAATGGAAGCGGATTCAAACGTGTGAGAATGCAGCGATGCGTACAATTACTGAATGTGTACGCATGACATCTCAAGATCACCTTCACCTCGCTAAGCAGTATCTTGTTGGTTGCTATTGTAATGAACACCCGAACCACGATCTTATGGAAAAAACCGGCAAACCGCCACGTTACGTAAGACATCACGGGCTCTAGGCAGCTGTTGATCATTCGTGGCTTTGACTACCTCGCTAGTATGCGATTGCTTTATAACCGCCTTGTAAGTGTTGGTGTTATCGATGGGAACTCTTTTGAATCTTTGGAATTCCCTTTCCTTGTCCCCTAGCAAACGTCGTCGATTTCCCCTCGATAAATCGTGTCCTACGCGTTCAACCACCTAACAGGATGGTGCTCCAGATAAACTCACGCATCGATAGCACTATTGCAGACATTTGCCCAGCGTGTGGAGCCAGCCGCACAACGTGGATCATCTTTTCGACTGTTCAGCTGCACTAACGCACGTAAGACCAATCACGCTCTGGGAAAATCCCATTGAAGTGGCAATTTCCCTAGGTGTCGAAATGGAAGAGAGGATGCCAACGATATACGAATAACGACGCTAGTTCTCCCCCCCCCCCTACTTGCGCCGCTACAACAACAAAAACAGAGGAGGTTGTAGGTACTAATGCCCGGCAAGCACGAAACGACTGTTTTGATGAAGAATACAAAATTCGATACATGCAAAAAATAAGGCCTACCGACAATGGAGACAAAAAGTTAAAATATGACGAGCTTCGACGAATGTCGAATAGCTAGACGCAAGACAGGTTAGGTAGAATCATGCCTCTACTAACGGCTTATGTAAGGAACCAGCCCGTGCTAACAACAAATTTATTTAGCACACAACTTCTGCAAAAGTCGTTGTGAGGAATTCGGAATCTTCTAGCGTGCTCCCTAATAGGACAGTGCCCCGTTATTACGCCCATCACATTGCGAATAGCATGGTAGAACGGATATTGTCTAGTTTTGGCCAGGTCATCCTCGTCGTTGCGCAAGTCCAGCCATGGGTCTATCTTGCGTTGGTTCTGTATTCTGCAGCGGCTTCTATTATTATCAATGCACAAGTGCGAATAGATGTTTTCAAGTTGGCGTGGCCGTCTTCAACGCTACCTACTGATGTATTCCGGGCCAATTCATTTCCGTAGCGATTGCATAAAAAGCCACTATAGCCCGGTAACCAGCATAGTGTAAGGTTGCAGAAGCGACCCATCTCTCTAAGTACTGAGCGGTACTTGATCTGGTCAGCACTGGTTTGTAGCCTGCCTATCAGTGAATAAAAAGACGTCCCTACCAGTGATGACGTGACAGCCCAACCAAGTTAGGGCTTCCAAAATCGCTGAGACTTTTGCTTGGAAGACGCTACAGAAATTAGGGAGGCGGAAAGGCAAATTAATACAGTCAAACCTGTCTAATCGGACCACTGACGGGACCGATCAAATTTGGTCCGATTAGCAGGTGGTCCGATTACTAAGGGATGCCAGAAAAGTACAAAAAATTAATGAAATAATTTTTAAACGTTATTCATGAACATTGGACTTATACAAAGGTCACCTATGCCCTATGCAATTAATTTTTTTAAACCGCTCAACAGCGTAACTCCTTTGTGATTTTTTTTTATTATAAATTCTCCCCACACTCAGTTCCACCGAAATTTTGAATATTCTTCAATATTTTATCAAGCGTCTCTATAATCAAAGTCATGGTTAATGGTTCAAGCAATCCTCCCATTAACTTCACTTGCATCTTCTTGTCTCAGAAACTCCAGAAATGTCTCACTACTTCATCTACCCAACACTGATTCAATGGTTGATGCTGTTTACGAAATTTCCCGTGGTCATGGGAAATAATATAGCTCATCATTGTAATCGGAACTGAAGTGAATGTAGTAACGAAATTTCTAAGATTTTTTTTTTAGTCAACAAAATGTCTTGTTACGTTGCCTGTCTGTTGGTCAAAAATTTCGCGTACTGCTAAAGTAAGAATCAATTTGAAGTTTTGGTCCGATTTTGGAGATTTATCCAGTGGTTGGTCCGATTGTGGAGGTACGTCTAGTACTGATCCATCTAATTGGAGTCACCGATCGTGGTCCATGGTCCGATTAAGAGGTGGTCCGTTTATAAAGGTTATTTTGTATGAAAAACCAAATAAAATTAACCAAGGGTGGTCCAATTAAAAGGTGGTCCGATTATAGAGTGGTCCGATTAACAGGTTTGACTGTATGTATTTAATTCAGACCAACCCTTGCATCCGTCTTGGAACCATCATTATATATTAAAATGGATCCACTGGCCAGGTGCCTGTTACTATCCCAAGATTCCCTTGACGGGATCAAGCTTCAAGCTACCAAAAAAGTAATTGGGAACAATGCAGTCAGTAACTGGGGGAGGGTTAAAGTTACGAAGTATCGCTGAGTGTCCATAGTCCAGCGCTCCCCATTGGCCAGTTTCACGTAGGCGTAAGGTCGTGTATATGCAGCCATCCGTTGACTGAAAACATCCAGTCCAGTCCCAGCACCATACCTAATCTGAATGAAGGTGTAGTGCGACAGACTTCTGTTATGAGAAGAGAAGCCAAACTTTGAACGTTGGCGAGCAAATTATAATACGTAGTGGTGCTGAGTGACGTTCACCCCACACTAACTCCACAAAGCAAAATAGGCTGCACAATAACGGTATACATCCAATATACAACTTTTGGCTGGAAACCCCAGTTCTTCCCCTAGGCTTTATTAAGCCTTTGCTGTCGCAACGGTTTCCTTTAAATTCGGAGAAGGTAGAGTGGCGTCATGGATCATGTAGGGAAACCAAAGTACCTTACGCTTTAGCTTCAGGCGCACTAAGACAAAGTCCTTGTCACTGTAATTAGGCAACAGAAAGCATTAATGATTCTCTTTACAAAATCGCGGTATCCCCTGCCCTGTTACATAAAAAAATAACATTATAGGATGAATTTACACTCTTAACGAAATTATCCGCCGTCCAAGGTTCCAACGATACGTGAGCATCAGTGGCGTAAGGCTCCTAAAATGTCTTGTGTTCGAGATCGAAAAGGGGGCCTCCACACAGTGTAATTTATCTTCTATCTCTCTATTCAGGGTGTCCCGCATTAGGTGGTCAATATTGAAATGGTTGATAGCACAACTTGTTTCAGCAAGAAAATTACCAATACAATCAGATTTTTTTTACCGTTAACTTGTTATCATTCTTTTTGTGAAAGTCATCAAAAATCGTGACTTGTCATGCAAAACCATAATATTCAGCCCTCCGGATGACCTAATCCAAGATTTGATTTCAGTTTCACAAACTACATAAAATTTCACAAAAACTGAAGTTTTTCTGTTGCCAACATTGTTGCCACTTTCAAGATACAGTTACTCAAACTTACTAGAAATTTTAAAATAGATTTTTCATCGAAAATTCAAACAGTAATTTCATAACGGTGCTTTATACGTAAAACTCTGCAAAGTTGATTAAAGTTGCTTCAACATGTTGGCTTTCCAACGGTATATTACTTTTCATATTTACATTGCGGGATTTTGGAATTACACATATTGGATGTAAAAAAATAATGTAATTATTTTCTTCACGGATTATTCAAACTGGAATTTTTTCCATTTATTTTTTATATTTTACTATCACAATTTTGTAAATTTGGTTAATAAAAATGAAAATAAAGTTTTGAATATGAGAAAGAACCATTAAACTAAAAATATTATCTAATGATTAAATGGGTCTGTTTGATGAATTGGAATAATGCTGCTGGAATTGACCTGCTCCATTTTGTATGCAAACTCGACATCTGCGTCGCATGGAAGAAACGTTGTCACAAACATCATTAATTCGCTGCAGCAGCTGTTCCCGGGAGGTAAAATTTGCAAAATGTTATCCTCCTCTGACAGTCGCTCGGTAGTAATTCCTGAACTTGCGTAAGGTGGTGCGGATACCGGTTGTCCAGCTGAAGAGTCCATTGGATCGTTATCCGAGGAATATCCAGCTGAAGTGCTGTTCTTCGCGCGCTCAATTTTGGGTTAGTATCGAGGAGATTAAGAATCTCTTCTTTCTTCCGACACTAGTACGGCGAGCTCCTTCTCTACCGGTGTGGTTTGGTGTTCGACCTGTCTCTCCAAGAAGCCGATACGTTCTTTCGAAGGTATGTGTGCCTGGAATTCGTCGCTGTGGGAATCGCCGACTATACTCTCGAACTGCTTCAAGTGTATTTCCTCCTTCATCCCCGTACACAAACACCATACTCTCTATCGAAGAATTGGTTTTCCACCATCGCGATTTTATTTAATTGGTTTAAAAATGAGGGCTATATTCGAAAAATAGATTGTATTGTTAACAAAATTATACCCGAATTTCCTAACTGCCAAAAAGTACCTACAAAACAATCACGCTTGCGAAGTGAAAACATAAGAAAGAATAACAGCTTTTCGATTATAAATAGCAAATATTAAATTTTAACTTTTATAAGTACCGTTGTATTTGCCAAACAATGTACAAAATTTCAAATATCAGTTCTGGTCAAAATAATGTAGCGAGACTATCTAGAATTACACCCAGAAGAATAACGTCCCTTAAAATTCAATCGATATCACTTTGAAATCGAGTTGCATTCCTATTAAATATAATCCTTTCCTTTTAAATAGATATCGCTTTAATTCAAATTCATTCTTTATAAATTAATGGAAAATCCCTTCAATCCAAATTTTCAATGGGAAATTTTTTTCAAATGAAATGAAAACGCTTTGTTTACATAGAAAATTGTATTTTTTTTTGTTTACACTCGCAGTCGGACGGCTCGGCAGTAAGTGGTAGAGCGATGTCACAATGTATGGTATAAATTAAAAACGTCGTCCCGTATAGTCTGTGTGGTGTAGTAGGTAGGGGCGTTAGTCTTCAAATCATAGGGTCGCGGGATCGAATCCCACTGTAGGTAGGCAATTTATTATGCATTTTAGAGCGTAAAGAGGTAAATGAAATGTCGCCAACACCTATAAGGTAAGAACACCCTGTGAAAATTACTCCTTTTGGTGTAATTTAAAGTATTTTTTGAGTTCATGCATTTGGATAAACAATAAGAAAAATCCTTTAATTTTAAATAAAATGATATCCCTTCAAAACAAAGAGTCCATTCTTTTAAATTAAAAGGAAATCCTTTTAATTTATGGTTGTGACCTGATTAAATTGACACTGCATCACTTTAATTTAAAGTGATTATAGATAGACTCTCAAAAGGAATATCTTATTAGTTCAAAGGGAAATCCGTTTGAAATAAAGGGATTATACAATGGTTCAAAGGGAAACAAATATGAAGCAAAATCATATTTAAATTTACAGGATATTTTTTCTCAGTGTATAAGGGCCTTTGTTTGTCTTTTTTCGAGTAAAGGGAAAATTTTTAGCGATTCCACGGAAGCCATGCTTTTTACCATTCAATGCGCGTTTTTCTAAAATTGTGCAATGTAAATTTGAAAAGTTGTATACCGTTGGAAAGCCAACATGTTGAAGCAACTTTTATCAACTTTGCAGTTGTACGTATAAAGCACCGTTATGAAATTACTGTTTGAATTTTCGATGAAAAATTTATTTTAAAATTTCTATTAAGTTTGAGTAACTGTATCTTGAAAGTGGCGATAATGTTGGCAACAGGAAAACTTCAGTTTTTGTGAAATTTTATGTAGTTTCTGAAACTAAAATCAAATCTTGGATTAGCTCATCAGAAGGGCTGCAAATTATGATTTTGCATGACAAGTCACGGTTTTCGATGACTTTCATAAAAAGAGCGATAACAAGGTAACAGTAAAAAAAAATCCGATTGTATTGGTAGCTTTCTTGCTAAAATAAGTTGTGCTATTGACCACCTACAGTATTGACCACCTAATGGGGGACACCCTGTATATATAAAAGAAAGTCGTGTTAGTTACACCATTTATAACTCAAGACCGAGTTATAAATGGTGGACCGATTTTCATGATTTTGGATCTGTTGGATTAGGCTCTGGCCAAATAGCATAATAACTATTGAAACATGCTAAGAATTCACAATGAGCTAAAATTCCCAATGGGTTCTTTTCCACATATTTCTGCGTGTATTTCCTTAACATATGAGCGGATTTCAGTAAATTTCTTCCACAGGATTGGTATCTACCCAAAGTAACAGGACAACTATCGAGATATATGAAAAATTCAAAATGGGGCACAATTATGAAGACAATTCTTTTCTTATACATACTTCTTTCTGTCTTTCTTGAACGATTTCAGCAAGTTGACCCCACCATATTGGTCTACACAAGGCTCCGACTGGAATGGCAGTATAACCATTGAAATAAGCAGAAAATTCAAAATGATTTCTTTTTTCGCATAATTTTGTTTCTACATATTTCTTGAAAGTCAGAAAATTCACAATGAGCAACAATTCACAATGAGTTTTTTTTCGCAGATTTTTGGAAAATTTTCCCGCCGAATTGGTCCTCTCCCTATCAGAATAACAGTGAAACACGCAAAAAAATTAAAATGAGCAAAATTATAAAGATTTGTTTTTCGTATTTCTTGAACGAATTGCCAGATTTCAGACAACTGATTCCAGTGGATTGGTGTACACCTCCTTCCTCTTTGAATATCGAATTTGGTATCTTTCATATTTACAACTCGTTTTGTAAATTTGCGAGCGAAGTGTTTATAATAAAACGAAATTGTTGAAGCCACTATTTTTGCCTGATTAGTACACGCTGTAGTTGGTATATTTGATGTATGTATTTTGAAATTAGAAGTAAATTCAGAACTTTGTTTATAGGGATTTATGATATCGACAGGATATACTAAAACCTCACTATTCAATCGAGTAAACGGGTCAAAATGTTTTTTTTTTGGTTCAAATCCAGACGGTAGACGGTTATTAAGGTCTGGTAAAATGCGATTCACACATAATTAAGGTTTATTTTGAAATCTCGAATCATGTTCACACTATCGTCCTAACTTTTTACGCAACTTGACAGTAGAGTAGAATCCGTCTAAATGTGCACTCTGATTATGTGTTTTTTTTTTAACATGCTAACGCTAAATTAACCACATTTTACCAAGCTTTCTTATAGATTTGGTCTGGGATTTAGTTTTAAATCGCGTTATAAACCCGGTGATTTTTTTCTGTTGATTGGATTTAACCTTTAGTATCAGCTGTTAATAGGCAAAGCCATTTCTTCATTTAATTTGAATAAAGTGAACAACTTTACTCAAGTTAAAAACACAATTTGCGAAATTATTTAATTTTGATTTACTTTGATTAAACTGTATTATATCAATATTTTGGGAGAATAGGGGTAGGCAGGGCAAGACACCACGCTCCAGATGACAACAACAAAAATAAAATTAATATTTTCATTTAACTCTATGGTATTGGGAATTTTATTTTGTAGAACTACTGACTGTTCTGCTCTGCCATACATTTTTCTTAAAATTATAAAATTAGATTTAAGTCCTTGCCATTCTTTAAATAAAAAAACCTATGTAGTTCAATTCGCTCCTCAACCAACATTTTAATGATAATATAAAATACAAAATAACAGTAATTTCGAGGCAGGCAGTTTTTATATTCATGGACTTTACTTACTTTAGAGTTAAATTACTAATTCGCGTAAAAAACCGTGCTTCTAATAGCTTCTAATCGTTTTTATTGCAGCGATTTAGAGGCTTCTGGCTAGTAGGCTGAGGTTGCCGTTTTATATGAAATATCGTCCTTTTGAAAGAGTTTTCAGTCTTTAATACAAAATACATTTTATACATTTGTTATTATATTTGTCCGTTTAGAAATAAATAAATAAAAAATAACAACTTAAAAATTAACGACAATAAAAAAAAAAAATAACAGGCGCGACAATCCAACATTGGACTAAGGCCGCAGGATGTGTTAGTAACATCCTATTTCCAAGATCTTATCTGCTTTTTGATGAGGTAATGAGATCAGCATCACGCTCAGCAGTGTTATTTATCCCCATAAATGGGTACTCGTTTAACATCTGAGTGAGATCATAGTCTGTCACAAGCTCGTGAGTTCGAAAAACACAATGGAACACGGTGAGATTCGAACTCATGAGCCTGTGCACCGAAGGTGCGCGCACTAACCGCTCGACCAGCCAGACCACAAATTAACGACAATAATTGGTTTAAATTTTTTTTTGGTATGCGCCTACCAAAAGCTAAGGTCATCCCTGGTACCGAAAATGCC
Source organism: Microchrysa polita (assembly GCA_949715475.1). NCBI lineage: Eukaryota > Metazoa > Arthropoda > Insecta > Diptera > Stratiomyidae > Microchrysa > Microchrysa polita. The sequence goes on along the minus strand of OX454420.1, from coordinate 24,519,921 downwards.
GATGTTCAGCGAAACAATAAGATGTTCCTTGAAGTTCTACCACAGAGGAGATATACATAGAGGAGGAACTCAGAATAAAAAAAAAAATTAGTTAGGGGAAAATTAGCGCACCACTACTAATAAACAGCATGAGACGGCTAGAGTTTACATTTAACTTGCCCCGATCATGACAAGGACAGCTATATCCTATCTCCTCTGTGGGTCTACTATCAAACTGCTTCGAAGCAAAGAAAAATGTATCATTTAAGGGCACTCGTAACTTGTTCCCCCGCTTAAATCTAGCTTCAATATTCCTATGAATGAGAAATCTAGCAATTTTTGTTTAAATCACAGCCCAAAATTGTCCACTTCTCTTCACTACGTTAGGGGGTCCCTGTTTGTTGGGGCCCGTGTTCTACCGAACACATGGAACACTGTACGTTACGCCACTGGTGAGCATATTGAGGAGCAGTTGATGCAAATTAATCAAAGACTAGCTAGTAAGAACTCTAGACAAGCGCATACACTGGAGGACAAAATCGCGTAACCGCGTCAATTGGGGGTCAAGACCCAAAATCGGCTATCGTGTCATTAAGAAGAAAAATTCAACTTCTATCTCTGGACAACTGATAAAAAAAGTTGACAAATTCATGCACCTTGGAATCGTAGTAACAGCAGATGGGCTGATGCCAATGTAGAGTCGCGTATAAATAAAGCTGGAGCAGTATTATTTAGTGTGACTCCTCTTTGGCAAAACCACAACACCTCCAGAAACACATAGCTCAGGATTCTATAAGGAAAATGTTTTAAGGATTTTTATAAGGATATAAACTGAATTTAGTTTTGCTATAGGATCGTGCATGGTGAAGTGCTTCTTTGAGGCATACGCATTGCTAGTTGGGCGATGCTGTTCTCTGTCTATTTTGAGATTAGATATTGGGTGCGGTTCTGAAACGCACCGGTCACATATGTTCCCACAACATGTTGTCCATTCTGATCCTATAACTGCGGTTTTGCGGATCAGCAATAAGTTTCGGTGTTTTCCGTATGTCTGCCTATGTGGAATATGTAAACGAAAAGTTCCGGAGAGCATTTCTTATTCGTAAAATCGCAGTTAGAGGATCTGAATGGACAACATGTTGTCGGAACATATGCGACCGGTGCGTTTTGGAACCGTACCCATTAACAGAGTCCTTATGAAATAAATAAAATAAATATGTCCGGGAACAAAAATATTCTGGATACGTGGCCCATTAGAAGTGCTTCTTACTATAATTAGACTATTACGAAAAAGCAGTGGCGTAACGTTTTCCGAATTTCTTGTGTCGGAAATTGGAGGGGGAGGGGCCCACGTATGACCGCAGGAAATATTGAAAGAAATCGCATTTACATCAGTCCACAAATGAGCAAGAGCAACGAAAATCTTCTGTTTAAGCAACATGCTCCAACATTTTATATTTTCAGACAAACATTTAAATTTGAATAAATTTACTGGAGAACTTGTAAAGATCATGTACATGTCCTATATTTGACTATTTATCACTAAGCTTAATAGAAGCTTATATCCCTGTTTCGTATACTGTCATTAATCCTAGACTAGAAGTTTTTACCCTAAATCTGAGCATTAAGTCAGCTAGCTCACAGCTCTGACGACCCTGGTTAAGTTAAGTCGTTAGCGAATTTCATCGATTGAAATGAAATTCATGGTAGAGTTCCTTCAAAGGAAAATTAGTCCTGTAGGAGAACCGACTGATCCGTTATCTGGACAGAAGGGTTCAGCGGCCTGCATATATTTCTCGATTTTATGCCTACTAGCTAAAAAAAACTTTTTACTTCTACTTCTTTAGACAAGTATAGATCCACAATATGTATTGGGAAAATATTTTTCATGATGGAGCAGTCCCTTTTCATTCAGTATTAAAAAAAAACTCCACGAACTGGATCACAATGGCTAAATTTTATGCAATAGCCTTTAAGAAAAGCATTCCTTTTTGCAAGTCGAATCTCTTCAATATTTTCGTGATCAAAACCCAGAAAAGCTAATATCCCACTCAATTAGCTTATGAAACACTTTCTTCATAATTGCCTAATTGCTCTGATTGTTTTATTTTTTTTATTGCTTTGGAGTTTAAGCCTTCGGAGTTTAAGCTTCCCTTACCCGTACACAAAATTAGTAGTTTCGGAATCAAAGGGCGTAACGCACGATGTTCCATGTGCTCATTGGAACACGGGCTCTCAACCCAAAAGGGCCCCAATGGCCGAAATTCATATTTGCTTCGAGTTGCTTCAAATGCTCATTAGTCAAGAGCACAAAAACGGTTAATCCGCAAGTAAAAGTGAACTATTTCCGCCTTAAGTTAAAGTTAATACTTATGCTTTAAGGCAAGAGTATTGACACAAACATGCTCCAAATTGACGAATTTCCATGATAAATTGGCGAATTTAAAAATGATTTTGACGAATTTCCATTACAAATTGACGATTTTCCATGTCCTGGTGACGAAGTTCCATGTTAAATTGACGAATTTCAAAATATTGCGAACGAATTTCCGATAAAAATTAATGAATTACGAGTACCATCACATATTGACGAATATCTTGATATATCAAGACTAATTTGAAATGTAAACCCGTAAATCTGGAAGTTCGTCAAAATGATTTGATAATTCGTAAAGTGGACATGGAAATTAGTCAATATGATTGTAAAATTCGCCAATTTGTAATGGAAATTCGTCAACATAATGTTGAAGTCCAACAATTTAAAATGAAAACTCGGCAATTTGATCTGGAAATTTATCCATTTGTAATTGAAGTTTGTTAACACAATTTTGAAATTCGTCAATTGAACATGGGAACTCGTAAACTTGATTTAGGAATTCGTCAATTCGCCGTCCGGATGCCGCAGGAGGGTTTTTTTTTATAAAGACTTTAAAAACATTCATAGTGACAGTGGGATTTCAAATGTGTAAATCGAAAATTTGACTGCACAAAGAAAGGGCCCTCGGCTTTAAGTTTGAACACAAAGATTTTCAAAAACCTTACGCCACTTTATATTTGTCGCCTAGGGGACCCCTGTGGCTTGGGGCTCCGTGTTCCACTGAACACGTACGTTACGCCACTGTTAAGAAGGATATACTTAAACACCGAAAACTTCTTTAAGAAAAAGATGACTTCCCAATTTCCGTCCAAAGAACGATTTCGTCTATTCAAACCTACGTCAACAACTATTCAAGCTGGCTCACTAGTGAAACCATTCTGAACCTAGCAATCAAGATAGCACTCTAGCATACATTTTCAGCCATCCTTTACATTTTTAATGATGTTTTTGTTATTTACGTCCGAAACGGTTGTAAATTGCATTGACCTTGCAATTTAACTCCTCACATGTCCTGATCAGATAAATTTGCATATGTCCTGCCTGACCGATAAGTATCAGACGAATCAATCTTTTATGGTAGTACGAGCATAGTACGAGTGTAAGATGGATACTGACCAACAGCAATCCGGAAGTATCTTCATTCATTCATCAAGCTTTTCAATAGGTGGTTGGTTGTAGGTAGCAAACTTTAGTTACTCGTAATCGTAAATGACCGACCTTGATGCATTCCGTCGTAGTCATACATATTTCGTGCCTATATCTTTCCCAAAATTACCTAGAGAATTATTGTTCGGTGAGCTTGGATACAACTTATCTAGCCTAGTCCCATTGTAAATGGGAATCTCTGTGACGCGTGTTTCGTGTTTGGACATATTTAAATCTAATTGCTTACAATTTACTTTGCGCGCATGAAATCTATCTAAAAATTAGTCTTTTCTGATATTTTTATTTTACGGGTATTTACTTACTTTTTTCTATACGAGGGAAAATATCGGTTAGTTGGCGGTTGCATTTGTTCGGGAACGGTTCGAGATTTTGCAAGTGAAGTGAAGAACGCGTTGTTGCGACCATGTCGTCGCGAAATTATATTGGCTCGATCAACGTTTCAGCCTCTCAGGCGACGGCTCTGAAAGGCGTTATACGGAATAGCAGTTATGTAATTCCGGGAGTGTATGATCTTAGTACGGAGGATACGAATTGGGTGCTGACATCGTCCTTTATTATATTTACTATGCAAACGGGTATGTGTTTTTCCTAGGTTTTCCTGATTTAAATTCTTCGGCACAGCTTATATACAGGCACAATCAGTCGCCTGGTGCTGGTTCTGGTGGGTACCTACTCTGGTTCCTGTTAACCCCTTGTGGGGCATAGGGCATCAACTACGTCTACTTTCCACCTCGTTCTGTTCTGTGCCATCGTCTTTAGGTCTGACCACTGTTTGTTTAATGAAGCAGCCTCGCTATTAACCGATCTTCTCCACGTGTTTCTTGGTCGTCCAACACGGCGTCTAGCATTGGCTCCCTGAGGGTTCCAATCTAGGGCCTGCTTTGCAATATTTGTTGGCCCTCTTCGGAGAGTATGACCTATCCATTGCCACTTTCGCCTTTTGACAGAAGTGCCTATCCAATCCAGGCCTGTGATACTCAGGAGATCATCATTGGAAATAATCTCCGGCCAGCGGATTTGTAGGATGCGCCGTAGGCACTGGTTTACGAAAGTTTGCAGCTTAGTTGTTATCTCGTTGGTCACCTTCCAAGTTGAACAGCCATAAAGAAGCACAGATATTACAATAGAATTGAAGATTCGGATTTTGGTGCGCCTGGAAATGTTGTTATTTTGCCAGAAAGGAGTCAAAGTGAAGAAGGCTGCCCTAGCCTTATTGATACGCGATTGTACATCAGCGTCCGCTCCGTCATCTGCTGTGACTATGCTTCCGAGGTAGCAGAATTCGTCAACTTTTTCGACTGCCTGGCCCGAAACACAAATTCCGCTTTGTCCCCCAGGATGGGAGCTCAAGTACTTGGTCTTGGCAGCGTTTATCTTGAGCCCGGCATTACGACTTTCGCAATGCAGAGCATCGGCCATTTGAGCTACATCCTCGTTTTTATTTGAAAGCAGACAAATATCGTCAGCATAGTCCAGGTGTTGCAGGTAATCAAACATTTTCCATCTGATACCTTTCCTCTGGTTTTGAAGCGCGCTCACTAGTACATCGTTAATGGCTATGAGGAAAAGAATATGTGATAAAATGCAACCTTGTCTCAGTCCACTGTGCACCTCAAAAGGATCTGAAAGCTTACCCTTGTGCAAAACGTGACATTGGGCTCCCTGATAAGATTCCTTGATGATGGAAATTATTTTATCTGGTATGCCCCTCCTACGAAGAGCTCTCCAAATATACTCCCGATCAACACTATCGAACGCCTTCTCGAAATCAATGAACATGAGGTGTAATGGGGATCTCCATTCGGCGGATTGCTCAATAATAATTCGGAGGGTGTTTATATGGTCGCTGCATGAAAAACCCTCACGAAAGCCAGCCTGTTCATTGCTTAAAGTGCGATCAACTTCATCCTTGATCCGGTTCAAAATAATTTTAGCCATCAGCTTGGATACAGCTGGAAGTACACTGTGTAAAATTTTGGAGTAAATCGAACTTAATTTTCGTATACATATAAGTCCATAAATATTTTGTATACAATCAATAAATCTCGTGGTTATAAACTTTTATTTGAATTTGTTTAAATCTTAAACCATTGACATATTAATTCAATTTTTCTGATAATAGAAATTATAATGCATCCATATAAAATTGTATTCTCTGGCTTATAAAATTTATAACGAATTTGTATTACGTATTTTTTATAATTTCATAGGTATTAATTTTATCTGAGTCCCGCAGTACAATGGGTTCGTTTGTACTAAATAATTTTTAATGTGTATTTAGTACGTTTTTGAATGAAAAACGTTTTCAAGTTCATACTAAGTTTATAAACCATAAACATCTGAAAGTATGTAATAAAACTTAGTAAATATAATTTGGTTAAAAATAATCTTTAATTTTCTTTTATAAGTTATCGACATTAACATACATACATGTGTTTTTTTTTTAATTTAAAAGTATTTTGGGGGAACGATGAACGCTTTTGGATCGGACTGTCCTGGATGATGATCGAAGACGTTCGTTTGTAACTAACAAAATAGAAAAAATATTTAGCCATCATTAAAATATTATTGCAAGATACAGGATTACCATTATGTCTCTTGGAGACTGATTACGAAATAGGGTTTCAAGTCACAGCCTGCTTGGACCACTATGATTTGATCACGGTCCCAAACTATAGATTGGTGAAAAAAAATCGATTTCAATAAATATCTGCAATCAAGAATATTTTATTTTGTTTCATCATTTAAAAGATATTTTTAAAGACATCCTGACTAGCAATTCTAGTTTAAGGATTATGTAGTCGTGTACTCACCTCTGAAACTGAAGTAGCTGATTACCACTTTCACCAAAAATTTTTGAAGTTAAGGCTGATGAAAATCACGGAAGTTATTACTAAAGTTTAACATTCACTTAACAAAGTATGGATATTGCACAACGCGATCAGAATATCAACTACTGAATGGCCCACTTCAAATTCCACAATTATGCTATTCTACAAAGAAATGGTTTCGACCAAACCTAGATGTATTCGCCTAAAATATACAATAAATACAGAAATGGTATAAACGACATCCGCAGTATCTACGATTTGATTCCGTCTTGGATCCTAATCTAGTTTTGGAATTGATTTAATTCGGCAGCATTTTAAAATTAATACATTAACATATTAAAATGAATAAACTTCGACGTTTAAAATTCTTTTTTAAACCTTGCCAGTATTCATTTTGCGATCATCGCCGTTTAAACTAGCCCATTCATTTAGAAAACGTATCTAATTTATTTGTGTTGTGGTTTAAAACACTTCTATTCTCTTATATTTATGGAATTTTATATGGAAATCTGTATAAACGAAATTTATACTCATTCAGGTATTACAAATTATCTGAAAATTTTGCACAGTGTAGGCAAATACCGCGCCAATTATTACAATCCTTAAGGTTACCCTTCTTGGGAATTTTAATAATTACGCCCTTTTTCCATTCTACTGGAAGAGTTTCGGTTTCCCAACACTCTCTGATGAGGGGAAGCAGAATATCCGCTGTAGCATTCGAATCCGCTTTAAATAGTTCGACCGGAATTCCATCTATCCCCGGGGCCTTACCGGCGTCCATAGATTCGATAACCCGCTTTAATTCCGTCTTAGATGGTGGTCTGGAATTAATACTGGCTACTGGAGGGACGTCTTCTTCTGCCGATGAAGATGCACTTGCAGGCCCAAAAGTGTTGTTAAGGACCTCAAAAAAGTGCTCTTTCCATCTCTGAAGTTGCTGTTCTTCGGTAACAAGCAGTAACCCTTCTTTATCTTTCACAGGATGGTCCGTTGTGAACGATTTGCCAATTAGTGGTTTAATTAGCTTAAATAGGGTACCGCTTTCACCACGGTAAGCCGCATCATTTGCCTCCTTCGCTAAAGCGTTGATGTAAGTACGCTTATCACGCCTCACACTTCTCTGCACGCCTTTTTGTAGTGAACGGTATTCAGCACGAAGTTGATTTTTAGCTGAATCATCAGCAGCAGAGTTGATCTGTTCCTTAACTCTTTTGCGTGCTGAGATAAGAGACCAAGTCACTGATAAATGGTCTCCTACCTCGATCCAATCTTCCCACAGTCGCTTCGCCACATGAAATAAAAGAATCCTTTGCAAAATTCCATCTATCTTCAATTGTAGGATTCTGAAGAGATGTTGCTGCACAAGCTTTTTCGTGCAAGGCGGTCGAATATGGACGTTTAGTTGAGGAATTTTTTAGCTTTTGCACATTAAATCGTGGCAAGATTCGCGTGTTGTGAGATCGTTGAATCGCTGCCGTTCGTAAGCGAAATTTCGCGATAACAAGATGGTGGTCGCTGCCAACATCAGCCCCACGCTTCGACCTGACGTCTAAGAGGCAGTTTCTCCATGTCTTAGAAACAGCAATATGGTCAATTTGGTTCTCTGTTCTGCCATCAGGAGAAATCCAAGTTGTTAGGTGGCAGGGTTTATGCTTGAACAACGTTCCGCCAATGACTAGTTGCCGAGAGTTACAGAACTCCACGAACATTTCGCCATTGTTGTTCCTGTCGCCAAGCCCGTGATTGCCCATAAGGTGTTCCAAGCCGAAATTATCAGTACCGACTTTGGCGTTGAGATCCCCCATTATGATTTTGATGTCACCCCTGGGAGCCTTATCAAAGGTGTCGCCTAGTCGCTGATAAAAAACGTCCTTTGCGGATTGGTCTGCAGGTTCAGTCGGTGCGTAGCACTAAATAATTATTGTGATGTTTCGTACTCTAGATTTGAACCTGGCTGTGATGATACGGTCGGAGATAGGTTTCCAGTCGATAAGGGATCGGCGTGCATTCCTAGTCAACAGGATTCCGACGCCCGCTTGCCGAGGTGAATTATCGTCTTCACTTTCAGAGTAGAGCAGTACAGTGCGAGAGCTTGGTGATAAAGTCGCCCCCGATCCGAGCCATCTTGTTTCGCTCATAGTCCTAGTATAGCGATGTTGTATGCGGTCATTTCCTGTTCGACTTCTGTGAGCCTTGTGTTATTACACTCACCCCACATCGTCCGAACGTTCCAAAAACCGATCGTAGTCCGTTGTTTATAGCCAAAAGTCGTTGCCGTTGAATCAGTCCGAGGTATCCGAGGCTCGTTTAATGTTTCGAGTGTAAAGTAAATTTCAGGTACGCAGGATACAAGCTTACATACCCTATCCCTCGAGGGGATAGGGGTCAATTTTTTGCTAAGTTTCGTACATATCTGAAACCTTGAGCGCAAAACAGAGTTGCTGCGCGCACAATTGTAGAGATATGTTCGAAACTCAGGAGAGTTTTATTCTCTCCTGCCCCTTTAGTCGCCTCTTACGACACGTCGGGAAAGACGGTAGCACTATTCTTAACCCGTGCCACAGGGCAGAATTCTCAGAATACTACTCAAACGACCCTCCTCGTTTTAATATGATTTTTTCTGATCTTGGAGCTTTAAATTTTCCGCTGCGCAGGTCCTAATCAATCTTACAAAAAAAAAAGCAAACATTTTTTTTTTTAATTTTCATAGGCTATAGCAACTTCTCGATGAAAATATATCTCCTTTGCGAATAAGGATACTTTTGTTGATTTTCTAACATTTTAATACCACAAACCTCAATGCCATAAGTAGGGTTTTCAAAGGTACAACAGCGCCCGCTCTAGCTCTTATGCCGCCCCGGGCAAGATTTCAAATTACCGCCCCTATTTTTTTGCTTTGAAAGGGATCATGGAATGCATTGACTTCATTTGCAGGATTTGCCACACTTTACATTTCATTAAGAAATATGTATTCCGTTCCTGAGAATCGATACGAAAACAGGAGAGATACTGAGACTGCAATCTCGAAGACTAGACATCCAGGTGTCATTATTGAATATCCTTCGATATCAGATCCTGAAATACTGCGTTTGACCTAATCTTTCGAATCGGAAATCTTTCTCTTAGTGAGACTCTAAGATGTTTTTTTCGCAAGGGGTTTTAAAAGCCAATAGTACTTACCTTTGGCTTTTAAAACCCCTTGCGAAAGCAACATCTTAGAGTCTCACAAGTATCCGAGTCGAATGCAATTGCCGTGCCGTTTCGTTATTATTTATCGTTAAAGGTCTGAGAATGACCTTTTTCACCGGCACGGCAATTGCATTCAACTCGGACACTTGTGAGACTCTAAGATGTTGTTGTCATTTCCTAAATTTGGCTTTAGAATTTTTTAAACTTTTTAGGTCGATATTTTCTGCGATCGGCAATTTAAACCCTAATTGGTTTCGTCGTGTTAAATAACATTCTCCAAACCCCCTAAAAAAATCTTAGCTAAGATAATGAGGTTGAAAGAATTTTGGGCTGCCTCCTCTAAACGAAATCCTGGCTACGCCCATGAGCAGAACTCCTAAGCTTTCCTAATCGTCTGCTGATTGGTACAAATTTATCAAGATAAATAAAGTTAAAAAATATATTTTTCCTATAAAAGAGCGATGTTTTCCACTTTCCAGCATGTCACAGACTCAGAACGTCAATTTATCTAGACTCAAATTGTGCGAATAATTTCTGAGGGGATTACGGCATAAAACATCATATCAACGATTAGAGAGGACGTGTTGGTGCTGGTGTCGTTAAGAACTCAAGAAACAGAGTAGCGCTATTTTCTGTACTTATTGTCAGATACTTTATGTACTTTTCGTCAGATAGCTACACAATTAGTTTACTATAGACGAAACTTGGTTGTTAAATCTTTCGGGTAGGTTTAACTCCGGCATGACCATAAGACCTTGGGGAACTATCCAGTAATTCATCATTTCGTCGGCAGAATATATTTTTTCAGTAACGATCAAAGTAATACGTCCTTATGGTCTAAGAAATGCAAGTCTGAGTAAAACTCACTCTGTCACCTTAGCATTTTAATTATAATTTTACGGGTTACTTCTGAGTGAAATGAAATTGAGAGATGACGAAATATGCCTCTACTTAGATGGACCCAGGCTATGCCAAGTATAGACTCTGAGTAAACCAAATACATGTTACATATTGCTAAATGATGGACGATTGCTCAGCTCAGACTGCGGTTTCTTGAAATTATTATCGCTGTGCTGAGGTAAATTAAGGCTGAAGGCCTTCGGGTGCTTTGTCTTACGAAAGACGAATTCTGAATATAAAAAAGCAAAATTTTCGGACTAAAAGTTGCCTTTAACCTGAACCGAATCAATGATGACTATCGGTAATGTAAATATCTGAAAACTGCAACGTTCGGGGTTCAATTTAAAAAATTACTCAACATATTACAACAATGAGTAGGTATAACATTGTTGTCAGTTATCTTCTTTGCTGTAATCCTGGAAATTATAAAGTTGCAGTCCCTTATCATTAGCAAAAGGTAAACTTCCACACACTGGTTTGTTTCCATTTTCCAAACATGAGTTTCATTTTTCACTTTTCTTATAGTTTTATTTCTATGAAGTGCTAATCAAAATGCCGCCCCAAAAATTTGGCGCCCCGGGCGACCGCCCGGCTTGCCCCCCCCCCCCCCTAAGAGCGGGCGCTGTGTACAAACAGTACAAGGATTTTGCAGATTTAAAACCTTTGCTGTAATTTGTGAAGTACGTATTTAGATAGAAGACCATTAAAAAAGAGACACGCGAGGGACAATGAGAATCAGTTGAGGACCTTGAATACCGTGGTCTGATTTATCAGGTTTTGGTGGTGAAGCTACTTTGTACTGTTGTGACTCTAGACGATGTATTCACGCCGCTCTGCAAAAGGCGGCGAATGTACCCGACTATCTAGCCACGATAATTAGAAGCTACCTCTCACATCTCATCATTAGTTCTGACACTTGCAATGAAGGACTCACAGAAGTGCTGTAGGGAAACGAAGCTAATTTGGCCGTATACAGGCCACTCAAAGTTAATAAAAGAGCTAAGCAGCGGCACATGTTGTAGCTCAGTGACGGAGGATTTGGGTGGGGTTTTTGCCGCTCACAGTCCCTGTCCTGCACATATTAGAGGAATTTCATGTGCCTTGGGGGTATAACAACGCAACACAAAGAAAAATTAAAAAAATAAGAAAGAATACCAGTGAGCTCAAGGGCCTAAAATGCTCGTGGGCTCAGATTTTATTAGGCCATGGCCGTCTTGACCCGCCAAATTCAAAATTCAAACAAATTGACCCTACCGTGAGCCTCCCATGGCCATGCAAAAATTCAATTCAAAATTTGGGGGCTCCCTAGATGATGTACCCTATACCCTGAAATACCCTGGAACGGACCGGGGAACTACATGTATCCTAATTAAAGGACATCACAAGACGACACAATTGGGTACTTATCCTGTATAAATAACAGGTACGACCAGTTCAGTCCAAGTCCAGTCCAGCATTGAACTAAGGCTGCAGATGTGTTAGTGACATCCAATTTCCAAGATATTAACTGCTTTTTTGTTGAGGTGTTGAGATCAACAGTACCCTCAGCAGTTTTATTTATCCCGATAAATGGGTACTCGTTTAAGATCTAAGTGAAATAATAGTCCGTCACATGGGTCGTGAGCTCGAAAAACACGATAAACTGAATTCGTTCACGGTGAGTCTTGAACCCATCACTGTTCACCGAAGGTGCTCGCACTAACCACTACACCAGCCAGACTACGAATTAAATAATTTGACACAGAAAAAAAAACGGTAGCGATGACGAAAACCAAAAAAATGCGGACTAGAACGCGCACGAGGTGTCCGCTATCACGATGGGTACCCGACTCCCCGATTTTCAAGTAGTGGCGTCCAGTGGCGTATTTACAGGGGGCAGAGGGGGCACGTGCCCCCCTGAGAGCACATCAAACTTTTTTCACACCATACTAAAAATTGCATTTCTATTACTAAACTTTGTAAATATTTTTCGAAACATTATCATCACATCATCTTCTCAATTTGCCAGATCTCCTCGTTGATGAACCCTTTCCGTTTTTAGAACGGGTTGAGTTTATTTTCATAGAAGCGTGATTTCAAGAACAAGAACTCTCAGAGAATAAGTACAAGCTATGATTATATCGAGGCAACGAGGTGGTCATGAAATGTTGCCCAATCTAGACATGAATCTGTTCGGAAACAAGGACTGCTATTGAAAGTCTCGTCATGTGTGAAGTTTCGATCGGGCTTGTGTATTTTAATTTGGCCGTAAATTCGTGTTGGGCTGCTGTAAAGGTTTTTAAGCCAGATGCTTCTCTTTCTGTTAAAATGCTAAAAATTGAAGTGTTTTGGTGGGAAAGCATTTTTAGCCTACATTTTCGAATTCCTACGGTTCGGTATCTGTGGTGCCCTGCCTGGGGTACTTTCTTCAATGCTTCAATTTTCACGAAGTAAACATCATCGTATACCCATTCCTTCTCATTTCTATTTTGCAATTGATTTGTTAAAGCATGTTGCTTCAGCTTACCATCTAGGACTCGTTTTAAAAGGTATTGCAGATACTATAGATTTGAAGCTAGTGTAGTACATATGGAAATAACAAACAATCATACCTTCCTGCTTACTTTTGTATCTTCATTTTAATTAATCGATTGATCACTTCCCGGCTCTATGCCACGGATAGTTCCTACACGGCTGAAAATTTTGGTGTAATTTTTATAAAAAATATATTCATTCATTTCCATATAAAAACTTTATTAAAAGTATAATTGAACTATATTAAAAGTACATATAAGTATTCTTGATAAAAATTTTACTCTTCAATAGTCTAAAATTGATTAGCAAATTTATACAAACCGCTCGAAAAAATAAAAATTGTAATACGAGTGCAGTCGGCTTCGAATCGAAAATTCTGTGATTTGTAGGCAAGCGCGCTGTTTACTGAACCAGACAGACTACAAATCAATAGACTTCTAGGTTGAATGGGTTTCTTGCATTGGTAGTGGAGATTTGATAACATAGTAGGATTGATTCTACCATTTTATGTTATAACAACATTCAATGCAATTTATTCTATCCCGAACGGTGTAAAATGTATAATATAAAAAAGGTATTTGGATAGTTTTATTCTGTAGCGGTTATAATTAATATAATATTTATGAGTAAACTAAAATTATAAGTTGAAAAGGGTCAAATGTGATCCAAGTTTTGGAATAGATAGGAGTTATACTATTTTATTTATAAAATTTACTCCCGGTTTACACCAAAATTTACAACCGTGTAGTATTCTGGATTGTACTTGTAAAATATTATTCGGCACTTGTTACGATTTTACGGAATATGTTACTAGATTTTTGACAAAACATACAAAAACCTCTTTTTCAGTAAATATTAATTTTGCATTCAAATTCGCTTAAACTTGCCATGGAATTCAAGACCACAATGTCAGCCAAAATTTGTTGTATCAGCTTTTCATCTGTGTTTCTTTCAAAAGTAAGCAGAACCACTTTTTGGCGGAATTTGGCCGAAATTTGGCAGAATTTCGGACGATGTATGAAATTTCTCATCTAAAGAAAAGTGTTCCGTCTGGAATCCGTTTTGTCATATGAAAATAGTCTCTTTGGTCATTGCATTAATTCCATAGCCAATTAAGTACATATTCGTAAAATTCCTTTTCGGCTTCAGGCTCCTTCGAACTAACCTACGCAAACTTTTTTAAGGCCCTCCGTATTTTGGTTCAGGAAAAGCCAAAAGCAGTTAATGAGTGTTATTCTAAGATCTGTCAGGAAAACTAAACTTTTGGTGTAATAAACCTGAAATGCAAAGGACTCTCAGGCCCGTATTTATAAACATACCTTAACTCAAGGAGACCTTGAGTCAAGGATGCCGAAATAAAAAAAAAAGTCATTTTCCATACTTTTTCATAGAAATCACTTATATTCACGAGTCAATACATCCTGGATTTAAGAAGAAACTCAAGGAGAAATTTGAAATTTTCTATAGTCAACCTCACTTGAAGCCAAGGTAGCTACCCACCTACCTTGAAATATTATATTTCAAGTCTATTGAAAACTTAAGGTCTCCTTGAGTTTCGCCTTAAATCAAGGATCAACGATCCCTCAGTCTTGCCAATGTTTTTCCTATGTAGCTGCTCTCGGGTATCCTCACACCAAAACTTCATGTAACAAATTAGCCCCGTACTCTGTGCCCCCCTTTGAGAATTTTCTAAATACGCCACTGGTGGCGTCACTTGCTATAATCTCGAACCGGTCATTTGCAACTGCATTTCCTTGATACTAAGGGTGCATTTATGCACGGCGGTGCGCGGGCCCGCGTGCATAAGATGATCACGCTCACGATGCTAGTAATCTAGAGGTCCGGAGATCGAATCTCGGCGTGGTCCAGGAAATATATAGTGCTTGCCACAGTATAGACACTCCTCTATATGCAATGTAACCAAATGTAACGTTGACTCGAAGTAGCCTATAAACGGCTGAGGGAACGCACCATGCCCCACAAGGGGTTACGGTACAGAGAAGAAGAAGAAGATGATCAAAGCAAGTTTTGCATATATGGGTAAGGTCCTGAAACACAACGTTCCCATACCGTACCGCTTTTCCGAACCGTTCCTATTTTGTTCTGTAAACGCATAGATCCGGATCAGACTTGGTGTTCCAATCGCCATCTCTCGGAAAGTGACAAATGTGACAATTGACACATCACAGCTGATACATTTGGTTCGAAAATTAAACTTTCCAGTTTCAAACGAGATGCAGATAAATTTTATTTTGAGTATAAATTGTTTAATAAATAAATTAGGGCGAAAATGCACGGTTCAACGGCACATTGTAGATTTCTTTCAATGAATCAAGGTATACTCCGCAAGGTGGCGCTTAGGGGATCTGTTGATAAAGATAAAATTGCAGATCCGTAACGGCCGGTTAATTTGAAATTAAAGGGAACGTTGCGCGAACCGGTAGGGGAACGGTGTGTTTCAGAACCTCACCCTATGTAATTGCATGCACTTGTCTTAATCATCAAAGCATTGAAGTTATCTTGTGTCGGTGTGTCAACGAGACACTTGGGCGACACAACAACAAAGCTCAAAACGATCGCAAGTGGATCATTACACACTAGCCAAAAAAACAAGGAATTATGGTCAGTGGAGGGGTACCGCAGACTGCAGAGAGATCTGTTCTTGGCCCACCTTTGTGGAATATAATTTGCAACGCTATCCTGGAGCTTGCTATGCCGAAAGGAGTGACAGTTATAGGTTTTGCTGACGACATAGCTGTAGCAAGGAATCCTGAGTTCATCGAACAAGCGAGCGATTACCACTATCAAGCTGTGGCTGAAAGCCGTTGGATTAGAGCTCGCTTATCAGAAAACTGAAGCACTCCTTATTAGCAAACGAAGAAGAAAGTGTTCTCTCAAAATCAGAGTCGGAGAGTGTATCAGAACCTCTGAGCAAACCATTACGTACTTGGGGATTATGATTGAGTCGAGACTATAAGCTTTGGAGAGCACTAAAAGTATGTGGGCGATAAGGCGGCGCGCGCTGCGACCGTCACTACCGCTCTAGCAAGAATGATGACAAATTTACGTCGCGTCGTCCGAGAACAAGTAGGAGGCTGGTTTTGTCGATAATATATGTGCCTCGCCAATTTGGGCCAGTGCAACACGGTTCGCCTGCCACGCAAAACTCTTAAATGCTGTCTATCGTAACTGTGACTGGAGAGTGTGCTGTGCGTCCCGAACTATATCACATGAAGCCGCAAATGTGGTCCTAGTGGACGGTCGCCAAAACGTAAGATGAGAGATGCATCCGGGACGAAGAAACAAGAAAGGCGAAGTCTATGAGAAGGTGGGATGGGGCCTTCACTGGACATATACCTTCATTCCAGACATAGTTAAGTTATGTATGTGGGTAGCGCGGAAACACGTGGATGTGACCTGGTTCTCAACGGGGCACGGAGTGTACCGACAATATTTACATATTGGTTTAAGCTGGGCGGTTAGCCAGAATGTCGCAAATGCAAGGGAGTTGCGGAGGATGCGAAACATGTTTTGTTCGATTGTGGCAGATTTTGAGATATCCGCTGCTCATTGGAGGCGAAACTGGCAGAAGAGATATGCCCCGAGAACTTAGTGACTCTAATACTGGTATTAAAAGATAACTGGGACCCTGTAAGCAGGGCAATGTGTGCAATTCCAACGCCATCTTTATAGACAGGCCGGACTGTCGAAAATTTGGTACCTTAGCGCCTGTGGTTGTTGCTATTGCTATTGTTGTAAATGCGGTTCCATAGCCACACGACAGCTCATTTTATCAGCCTGTCTACCTAGATGGCGTTTGCAAATCAAAAATCAGTTCCCAATATTGCGGAATGTGTCTGCCTGGTGTAGCGGTTAGTGCGCGCACCTTCGGTGCACAGGGTCATGAGTTCGAATCTCACCGTGGGTCATGGTGTTTTTCGAACTCACGAGCTTGTGACGGACTATGATCTCACTCAGATGTTAAACGAGTACCTATTTATGGGGATAAATAACACTGCTAAGCGTGATGCTGATCTCATTACCTCAACCAAAAGCAGATAAGATCTTGGAAATAGGATGTCACTAACACATCCTGCGGCCTTAGTTTAATGTTGGATTGTCGCGCCTGTTATTTATTTTTAATATTGCGGAATACTGAAACAATAAGGTCATAGAAGTTTCGTCTTTATCCAAACAAAGCCGACAGTTCCCCTCGAAAAGGCGAGCTTGTTGCGTTAAGATGATATAAATTACCCGATAAGAGTTTTACAAGTAAGGCCAGCGACAAAAGCCAGTCTTTGAATTTATCCCTCAGAATGGCACATGCTAGAGACGATGAATCCTTTCTGGCAAGTCCATCTGTCCTTTCATTAACATATATCCGCAGATAATTAAAAAAAGCTCATCCAGATGTTCGAAACAAACTTTTAATAACCCTGCTTCTTTTCCATAGGTTTCGGAATGCTCGAATCCGGATGTGTATCCATCAAGAACGAGGTGAACATCATGATGAAAAACGTCATCGATATAGTCCTGGGAGGTTTCACATATTGGCTCTTCGGCTACGGGATGTCCTTTGGACGTGGACCACTCTCGAACCCATTCATAGCAATTGGCGACTTTTTACTAGATCCACCGGTTGGCGATCCGCTTATGGGACAGATTTTCGCAGCATTTCTATTTCAATTGTCTTTCGCGACGA
The DNA here is from genome assembly GCA_949715475.1 of Microchrysa polita. Taxonomy (NCBI): domain Eukaryota; kingdom Metazoa; phylum Arthropoda; class Insecta; order Diptera; family Stratiomyidae; genus Microchrysa; species Microchrysa polita. The sequence continues at coordinate 24,502,262 of OX454420.1, read as the reverse complement.
CGGCCACGACAATTGTAAGCGGTGCCATGGCTGAAAGGTAATGATTCAAGTTAAATGGTGCAATTACGAAAATTAAGAAAATTGTTCATTGACTGACTACACGATTATTCTCTGTATCTTCTGGACACGCTATGCAGATGTAACTTTAAGGCGTACTGTTTATTTTCGTTTCTCAACACGGCCGTGTATTGCATACCAGCCGGTTGGGTATGGGGCGAGCATGGCTTCCTGAATAATTTGGGAGCTGTTGACATTGCAGGCAGTGGACCTGTGCACCTAATAGGTAAGAAACAATTTATTTTGAGTACATTTATCAAGGTTAAAGTGATTTTGGATTTTTTCAAGGTGGCGCATCGGCATTCGCTTCGGCTGCAATGCTGGGACCAAGGCTTGGTCGATACTCTGAAGGGATAAGTCCACTGCCGTTGGGTAATCCCGTGAATGCTTGTATGGGACTTTTTGTTTTGTGGTGGGGCTGGCTGGCCTTCAACTCGGGAAGTACCTATGGGGTGAGCGGAGCCAAGTGGCAATATGCAGCGCGGGCGGCAGTTATGACTATGATGGGGTCATTTGGAGGTGGCGTGAGCAGTGTTTTGTAAGTATAGAAAATTGAGTTACACTTACAACAATTAGCTATTTCTAACGTATGTCCTTGACTTGTTTCAGTTACTCGCTATTTCTGAACGACGGCCACTTGGACATAATCGATTTGATCAATGGAATTTTAGGTTCATTGGTTTCAATCACGGCCGGTTGCTTCTTGTACAATGCGTGGGAGGCGTTGTTAATTGGAATGCTAGGTGCACTATTAGCCTGCGTGACCATGCCCTTATTCGACCGAATGGCAGTGGACGATCCAGTCGGAGCGAGCAGTGTTCACGGCGTGTGTGGAATCTGGGGCGTGATAGCAGTCGGCCTTTTTGCAGACAATCCAATTCCTCTCGGAACAACAAATGGACGATCGGGACTCTTCAAAGGTGGCGGCTGGTATCTTCTCGGTGTACAATCGCTAGCTGCTCTATGCTTAGCCTGTTGGGGCGTTTGTTCAACCGTCCTCCTCTTGTGGTTCATCAACAAAATCATTCCCATACGAATGGACCCGAATGAAGAGTTACTCGGTGCTGATCTCATGGAACATCGAATTCGACACTCTCAAATTGGACTGTCGCGTGCCATATCGGCCCTAGCACCGCTAAAAGTCGACCTCAGTGAAGTGGCCGGAATTCAGCCGATCGGTTTGAATCCAGGACATGAACGAGGCTTGGATGAACTACGCGCGGCGGAGGATAAGCTAAGTCAATGGCATGCCTACGTGAATAGAATGACGCCGAAGAGGCATCCGCATAAGGCCAGCGGAGCTTCAGTGCTTATTAGGTCACCATTTTTAAAGAAGTCCGGGAATATTTTGACGAAGAAGTTTCGAAATAGGAAATTAAAAAAGTCTGAACATGCTGACAATTTTATTGGTGGTGGAATTTATAAGCATAATAGTAGTGAAGTGTTGACGATATCAAATGCAACAAATGACCCTAAGTTGGAGCCCACTTTTGCATGGGTGGATTGAAGCAAAATGTTTGTAGTTTAGTGGAATTTTCATGTTGAAAATTGTGTAGTAATTGGAATTTAATATAAGAATCTTAAATTGCTTATTCTTTTTGTGTAAATCACTTTAACTTAGACCATTCGAGTCGAGCTCGCACGGGGCCGGGGGTAATAAAATCCCTCGATGAGTCGGCCAGGCGTGCCAATGGACGAAACCAGCAAACAATGTGAATTGCCTTAAATGGATATGAAATGGGTTGATAAAACTGGTTAGTATGACAACATTATTTATCTTGCTGAAACCATTAAGCCTCGTCTCCATTGTAAACAATTGTGGCGCAACTGTATACGAACATGATGTTTCAGTGCTCCCCAATTGTTCGCGAACAGTTGCTGAACAATAGTGTCACGTCCACACTGTAAACAAATGTTCCTGAGTTGTTGCACATATTTTGGAGCAATTGTTTCACGTCCACATTGTAAACAGTTGTATCGCAACACTGCTCCTGAACAATGTTCGCGAACAGCTCAAGTTCGTTTCGAGCTTGTTGCTGAGCTGTTGCACTGATTTTTGTAAGTAATTTGTTGATGTTCGATGTTTTCCATTCAAATGGAAAACACGGGGAACATTACACGAATTGGGACAACTTTAAATACGAAATGAGGGGTGCAAGTCGTGGAATTTGAATGAATTTTATTTAAAATAAGATAATTTTAGTTTTTTAAAGCAAACCAAATAAGTTAAAGTATGGTATGTACTCACTTAAAGAGCTACTTGCATAGTTTTGAATTACAGAAGTATAAGAATATCGGAAAGGCGAGACAATTTTCATTTGACTGCTACTACTATTGTGCCCTAATCCCTTGTGGGGCATATCATATCGACTCTGTTTATCCAAAGGAGAAGGTATAGGTTGTCGAAAGATGTTCACCGGTTCCTATATTTTTTCCAGTTGTATGGTAAAACGTTGGACCCTTGTTATGCTGTATGAAACTTCTTATATAAAACATAAAAATTGCTTCCTTTATAAGTATAAGTTCATTTCTCTCTCTCTCTCTGTACCGTGGTCACTCAGCCGTTTGTAGGTTATTTTAAGTCAACATTAGGTATGCAGCAGTATGGAGTTCCGACGAATTTCTGGATTTTTCTTCGGGCCGTTACTATTCCCCATTATCCGCGCTTTTCGGGGAGATTCAACCATTCTACCCGGACTTTCGTGTAAGGCGACTAAGGGGATAGGATGTGTATCTACCTATAGGAGGGTCCTATAAACACGATTCTGAATAGGTACTTCTAATATAAATGCAATAAAATTCCTTTTTCATATGATTTGTATATTTATTATGGTTGTGACAAACAAATACACTAGATATCCCGGCTGCAGTGTCCTCTTGGCCTTCCCCCTCTTAATGTATCGGCAGCATCGATTTTGTCAACAAAAAATATATCAACAAGTAATCATCGATCATATGGATTCCTTCACGGATTGGTCTCTCTTCGATTCCATCCAGTTAACCACTTTCATTTCACTTAAAACCTTTTGGAAGACATGACAAACATCGATGCAATTAGTTTGAAACCTTCTCCAACAGTCTTTCGCTCAATTTCAAGTGGCACAGTTACGCCGAACTAACCACGTTAAATACGTGCAGCCTACGACCTTCAATGTCGAAATACTTAAGCGCCAACATTAAAACTCGCAAGCTTCTTTTGATGCGTTGGAACCGGACACAGCAATTGATTACAGTAAAGTTTGTTAGAGACGACAATAAACGCGTAAGGGCAATAAAATCAAAAATATTAGTTAATCGACAAATAAATCGCACAAGTTATATATTATACAATGAATTCACAAATATCACGAATAAATAGAACTGTCAAATAATAATTAATTAATTGACTTTGTTGCTGAGCAGTTTATAAACAGTATTCGAACATGTTGCGCAAATGTTCGCGAACAATATAAATGCTCGCTCCGCAACTGTTCAGAAAAAGTTCAATAAAATGTTGCGCAACTGTTCGCAGACAATATTTTGAACTTTTTTGCAACTGTTCATCAACAAATGTTTACAATGGAGACGAGGCTTAATAGTCAATGGAATTATTGCACTAAAATCGAGAGACGAGGTATGTTTTTGCGAGCTGACCCCTCCATGAATGATATTTACGTGTTTCCACGTGATTACGTAGCCTGTATCCACCATGTGTCTTGCTACCACCCAATTTAGCGAGCCGGGGTCATTGCTTTTCCTTTTGGCAACATCTGCTTCCCTTACGTGTTCGGTCCATCTTACTGCTACTAGTCGTTTTGTCTGTCCAACGTACGTTTTTTTCGCAATCCGGGCAAGAGATCATGTATATTCCGTTGTCTTCATGTTTCCCTTTTTTGTCCTTAGTCGAGCCAAGTTCATGTCGTTTGCTCGTCGAAACCATGTCCAGTTCTATGACCTTCATTGACTTCCTTAGCCGGGTATATGCGAATGCGTTATTTCATCCGTTCTTCCGGCCGGTTTCGATTATACATATGTACCTGCTCTATCTCAAATCGTTCTTTGCTCAGCGGGACGATGTATAGGCGGTGGATCATGGAGTGGAACGGCGCCATCTTCTGTGGAAAGGAATGTTTGGAATTAGAGGGGATAGTCCGCTGTATGCGTGTCGGTTTTCGATAAATGTCGAGCTCGATACCGCCGTCGCTCCTGATGATTTTGAGGTCCAGGAATGGAAGCTCACCATTGTCCTCTGATTGCATCGTGAATTGGATGTTCTTGTTCACCATGTTGAGGTTGGTTAGGATACTTTTCCGCTCCTCCTTGTCGATGAGCGCCAGCACGTCGTTCACGCATCTTACCCAGAATCTCGGCAATAAGTCCCTCTCCTCCAGTTGTCGCTCTATCCTGTTCATAAATATCTCACTTACGAAGGGAGAGAGTGGATTCCCCATAGCTAACCCTTTGGTGCCTTTGTAGAACGTGCCCCGGAAAGTGAGGTAGTTCTCTGTCATGCACACCTTAGCGATTCTCATGAGCAGATTGACTTCTCTCCTACAGGCAGGCGATGAAGGGTCCTTCGATAGGAGCCATTCTTCCAGGAGAGTGAGAGCGTCCATTACCGGGATGCTGGGAAAGAGCGCCTTGAAGTCAAGCGATACCAGCTGCTCTTCTGGCGAAATTGAGCCTACGCTGTTGAGTGTAGCGATGAGATCCTCCCTGTTCGACAGACTTCTAGTAGATCCACTTCGGCCTGGACTGTTGAACCTCTGGAGTAGCCATTTTGCGATGTTCTGCGTCGTGGAGTTAGTGGCTACGACGCGACGATTTCCCTGAACTTGTTACCGGGCTTGTGTACTTTGGGGTTGGCCTAACATCTATCAAGAGTTACAGTGAGAAATGTAAAACTCAAAAATTGTAAATGCCTCATACTTTTCGGTACAATTTTCGGAGAAAATGTTTGGACTCTTATGTTTCATTACAAAGGTAATTTTGTGAAGTTTGTTTCGTTCTTAGGACATTTTGCGGTAAAACTCATAATTTTCTAGATATTTCAATTTTCACCCTTTTGCTACCCCCTCCCCGCAAATTAGTGTAACTTTCTACTGCATATATTGGGCAGTGTTAACAATTTGACATCAAAACTTTGTTTTTTTTCTAATGTTTGAGTCTAAAGATATCTGTACTATACAAATTTTTAGTTTGAAAACAAACAACGAAATTTACTAAGCTGTAGTTGTAGTACCGAATGATGTTGGATGCTATAAAAGAGACAGCGAGCATATGCCTGAGGGCCCTCATAGACTCAGCGATTAATTGGACAATCAAAGCTCACTTCTGTGGAGAAAGCACATTTTTTAGGTTCCACTACCGAATTCGCAAGAGAAAATGAGCTTTTCCACAGAAAATTTACTTTCTCCACTGAAGTGAGCTTTGATTGTCCAATTAATCGCTGAGTCTATGGGCCCTCTTACTGTGGAGTTTTTTTCTGTTGACGGAAAATAGCTTCAAGTAGTTGTAGCAACAGTAAAATTTTCAATCGAATCACTCTTTTTGGAATAAGGTCATATTTATGGGACGTGCAGTCGACGCATGGTTTTAGGGTTTTTTAGAATTTTTTTTTTTTTAAACTTTTATGAAATAGATTTTGTTTGTCCGTCCGTCCGTCTGTTCACTAAATAACTCGCGAACGGCTCAACCGATTGTCATGAAATTTGGTAGGAATGTGTAGAATTGTTACAATCTTTGGCACAAATACCTTAGAAGTTGGTAGGAAGAAGAGAACAAAGTCGACTTTTTAATTTTTATCGGAGATTGACGTATGGGTACTTAAATCAAAGATCTAAATGAGTACATCTCATATCAGTTAAAATTTTCCAGTTTCGAGTAACGGTAAAACAGTTATTGGCGTTTAAAGTTAAACTTCCTTTTCGACCTCCGTTTTTATAAGCCGTTATAGGGATCGATATGAAACTTTGCACAAAGATTGGTCAGTATGGCCGTACATATACGTTAAATACATATTAATACTGTTGACTTTTGATAAGGAAAAGTAAATAACAGTAAATTTGTAAAATTTCAATTTGTTCGTGTGTAGCCCCTTTTAGGTCTCCAAATATGAAAAATTCTTCTAAGGGTTTTTAGAAAATTACATGAATATGAATATGTCTACGAATTTTTATTCGAATAACTGTATCCAAACCGGAAATATAGCCAAGTAAGTATGTATTTAGTAAGGGACTTTCACAATGCAAGGGAAGCCTCTTAAGCATTTCTTCAATGCATATCTTTTAACTTGATGAAACAATGAAAATGAAATTTGGTGGAAATGCATGGAATGGTAATAGTGTTTGCCACAAATATTTTTGAAGTTTGTAGGACCACGTTAACAGGGTGTCCCTGAATAGTTGCAAAAGTACACTTGTTCAAGACTCATAGGAAAGTTTGCGTGCGCTCTTATGGCAGGAGACATAATGGAATCATTTCATATAAGTTGCTTTTCCTTAATTAAAAAACAGTAACAGTAGATTTACAGCTAATAATTCAGTTCATATGTGTAAAGCCAAGCCATCCTTACGTTTCCCTGAGTTTCTTTTTGGTCGAAAAATGCTTGTAGATTTCCCTTGAAGTACTTTTATACAAACTGGGTAAATAGTAAATCTATTTTTGGATTGGTCTAATTATCTGGCGCTAGCCTTTCATTTTGGAACGCGTTTATTTAGACCAATCCAAAAATAGATTTACAGGAAGCATTTCATTAATGTTGTGCACAATTCTTATTTATTGCTTATAAAATATATGTACAAAAAAATGTTCACAATGCATTAAAATTCTAAAAAACCCTCGTATTGCGGGCGCAGCCCTCTGTACGCCGGTATTTTTTTATTCAAAAGGGAAGAAACGATGATGTACAATACTAAAGTGATTTGTTGGTTAAATTCGGTGCGGTATAAGCTTACAGCGGCAAGAAAATGCTCATCCATTCCGACAATGCTTCTGTCTATTCAATCCAAAGAATTATAGGTACACTTGGTTGAATGGTACAGAATCGTCGTACTCTGCAGCCCTCGTGCGTCGTGCGGCTGCTTTGTCCTCAACAGCCTAAAAGAGCTAGAGTACCGCTTGGAAAAGTGCACAAAAAATCGGAACACAAGTGAATGGGTAAGAAACCATTCAAACTTTTTAATCACTCCTCGAAACGGTGGTACGTAGCAATTCCCTTCGAGGCTAAGTGGTCCGCAGACGTCTGCGGGGTGAGAGTCGGTTGCATTATTTCATCTTAATAGTGTGAAATTCGTATTGTCATCAGATAAATTATTTATCGTAGTTTTATAGAAGGATGGACTTTGTGATTTTTGAAATAGTTGAAAGAAGAACTCTGGAATACCAAGTTTCTTCAATAGAATTCATTGAAATCTTGCATGAACGTTTCCTCACTCATTGTTAATTTCTGAACCAATTAAGATGATCTCTGCGCAGAAACTGACTTCATTTTATTGATGAATGTGTGGATTTAATCAACGTCAACTGATTGACTAGAACAGACGTGTCAAACTCGCGGCCCGCGGCCAAGTCGAAGCAGCGCAATCTGTGTCAACACAAAAAATGTGAAATTGGTAAGGTGAACAAATTTAGAAGTTGAACTCAGGTCTACAAAAATTACTAATAGTCATCAGTGGCTTATGCAGGATTATTTTATGATTTTTTCTCCAAATACTATCTCTCTCTCGATTACCGTAACTCCTAGTGCAGCATGGTGCGTTGATGACTACCGTGTGTAGTCCATCAACGTTACAAAGACAATTGAATTTGGAGTGCGATACGGTTGTCAGCCATACCACTTCCTAGTCGCCTTGTTAGTTTATTATTCTACGATAAGAATATTTTTTATGATCTTCTTCTGAATAATAAACTTGCGACGAGTCGTGCCGAGTTTGGAAACTCGTTTCTCTATGAGTGTCTATTTCACAGAGTGGCGACCGAACGATCACGGCCACAGAGCTGTAATGCTGCATGAGTTTGTTTAATTAAAACCATGTCACAAACAACTTTTTGTCTCTTTTAGGCACCTTTCTGCTGAAATTAATTTATTCTGACTATTTTGCCTCCCAATGTTATTTTGGGCGACCTCGGATGACTGGTGCTAAAAATTTTTTTATCATCTGTCCAAAATTCGCCGCAAATCATGTAATTGTGGTTACTTGAAGATCAATCATATTTTTGCGTTTTCGCTTCTTGTCCTAATTTTTTAATGTTCTTGAAGTACATTTTCGAAAGGAGGAAGCTCGCACGAATAATCCCGAAGCTGCTATAGTGATCCAGACTCTCTGCTATATTTTGAAAGTAATATTCCGTAATCAACTTTCGTAATACGATTACATAAAACTTTTTGAAATTTTCCTCCTGCGGCCCACCTAAACCTGAGGAGAGTCTTATTTGGCCCGCGCCAGGTTTTGAGTTTGACACCCCTGAACTAGAAGGTTCATTGCAGAAGATTTGGTGAAAAATTGTTAAGCATTTCTATAGAAGTACCTATGACCATTTCTTTGTAGTTTTTACGAGTAATTCTGACTATATGTGAGGTTGGCCGAGTGGTTAGTGCGTAGGACGAGCAATGCAATAGTCATGGGTTCGATGTTAGCTGCGGGAATTTTTGTTTTGCAAACTCGAGAAAATGACAGAAAATTATGATATAAGACAGAAATGGATAAAAAAATGGCGCCAAATGCTATTATTGGACTATTATTCTGTATTTATACCCTGTAAAGTGCCCCTATTATGATTAGAAGAGAATATTTTGCGAAGCCTTGTCACTCAGAAAATTTTCAATGGGAAATCCCATTAAACCGATCATTTTGTCCCATTATTTTTAGTCAATAGGAAAAATCAGATTACTTTAAAAATATAGGAACCATTACTTTCATTCGATAACTTTACTCATTTAAAAATAAACACAGGGTCTAGTTATTTTCTAATAGGATACATCTTATTGAATTTATAGGATTAATCCTATATAATAAAAAAAATCGTTTTACTCGTAATCTGATCGAACTATATCCCATATTATTGTACTATCCACACTACGTCATTTGTGAATTTTCTTTAAGAATCATATATTTGGCCAGGCCGGGTATTAAACATCCGATTTGCTAGTACTCTTTAAAACTTACCAAGTCACGAGGAGGCAACCGAACGATCTCGGCTACGGAGCATGATGTTGGTTATCTTACAAAATTCATCCATATGCTTGAAATTCAATTAAAAAGCCTATCCCATTAATGCAATGGGGCGTTATATAAACCAATGCAGCTAATGTTCGGATAAATCTTGTCTTTTGCCATTCTGTTAAATTTATAAGACCGAAATTATTAACTTTGCAGGGTGCATTTTTCTGAGTGATATGTAGTTGATTTTATTAAATTTGTTTTAATGGGATCCATATCCTATTATTATTAGTTAATCATATCAGATCTTGTTTATTGAATGGGACAAACTGATTAACATCTAACATGATGTCCCATTGGATTTACGGGACACATTTCATTCCATACAAAATATCTCAATAGGATTCGTCCAGTTATATTTAATTATTGCATCTGTTTACTTTTGTGAAGAAATCTGGTAAATTACCGTCCAATTAAAATAATGGCACAAAAACTTTTAAGTTTACCGGGTCCATTTTTATGAGTGTAGGCGTTGTAATTTTGGATACTTGGTGTATTTTGGTCAGTAAGATACAACATAAACTAAAAAGTTCTGATCACTCCTCTTACCGATTTAAAATTATCCAAAGTGAAAAATGTCCTGATTGAGGAATGAAAAGGAATCGAATGCTGGTCAAAGATCAAAGGAAATTGTGTCTCCTATGCTCCTATGCACTTCATCTTGCAATTCTACAAAGTCCAAGTCTTATAGCTTTCCCCAAATAATACGTACACTGAAAAAATCATTTCCTAAAAAACAAGAAAAAAATACAATAAAAATCAGCAAAGGAAATTTTTTTCCTGATTTAAGATGTATTTTCTTGTTCCAAGAAAATTCTTTGCTTAAAGTAAATAAATAAACATTATTTTAAGCAAAAACTTTTCTTGGGACAAGAAAATAAATCTTAAAACAGAAAAACTTTTCTTGGAACAAGAAAATACATCTTAAATCGGGAAAAATTATTCCTTGGCTGTTTTTATTGTATTTTTTCTTGTTTTTAGAAAATGATTTCTTTCAGTGTACTATTATGGAAAAAAACAAACTCTTTAAATGAATGATAAAGGATAACTTCTCGAATTTGGCTCTTCTGGCTAAAAAGTTTGCCATCCACAGCACTACATAATAAGCTGGTGAAGACTGTGATCAGTCTTGTTTGCTTTTAGCCTGTAAAGATTGATAAATAATTAGCTAGATAATAGCAGCTAAATGTTTGACATCCGGGCATTTTCGGTAACTCGGAAAAGGTTTGACCGATCTTTCTGAAATTTGGCACGCTTTTAGAGCTACTTGGCGCTCATCTTTTTTTTATAATTTCAAGGTCCTACGTATTAGCGTTCCTAAGTTACAGCAGCTTCTAATTGAAAATTTTCCATAATACGGAAATTACTGAGCGCAGACTTGCAGAGCATACCGTACTGTCCATATTTGGTGGAAATTTCAAGGGGAACATTGAGGACTTTAGGGCTCCCTTATGGTAGGCTGACCAGACGTACAGCATTTTGCTGTACAGTACGAGTACAGCATTTCGGCCAGTCGTACAGCACTGAGAAATATACAGCAAAATGTACAGCATTTCGAATATCACACAAGGAAACCTAATTCTCTACAAATACTCGTAAGCTCCTTGGTGACGCCTGTGCCCGCCTTTAAGGTGTTAAGTTTGACACCTGTACAAGGGGTACAGGAGTCGATCGATATTTAGATATTTAGATAATTGCACTTTTATGTTTGTCAACCGTTCATTTCCGATACATTTGGAACCTTTCCCGATCTCTGAGAAAATTTTGCACACTCTTGTAGTAGTGCAGTCAAAATATCCCATTTCAGGCCTCCAAATAGAAAAAAATAGAGTAAGACTATTTTTGGTGGTTTTTGAATCAGCAAGCTCCCAGGAATCTAAAAGTCATTTTGCTAAAAAAAATGTTGATCGGAAAGGTCCCAAAAAGGACAAAAAAGAATACTCTTTAATCCTTGACTGGAGGTCAGCATGTGGGGTATCAATTCAAAGGGGACGACGACTTAATTACATATCCGGTGTTTGTTTCCTGTTTCAAGGACCCTCAACGGAATAAATCGAGATTAAATGGAAAATTATTGTGTTTTCCGTGTATCTTTCCAAAGCCATAACTACGAGAATAATTCAAGTTGTCACTACGTTTGCTAAGAAAAAAATTATCGGAAAGCTCTGAAAAAGGACATTAAAAGGACACTAATTACAAACCTTGATCGAACGTGAGCATGCGGGGTGTCATATCAAAGAGGACGTCGAGTGCATTGCATATCCGGTGTTTGTTTCCTGTTTCGAGGACACTAAATGGAATAATTCGGGCTTGAACGAAAAATTACGGCTTTGGAAAGATACATATATACTAGAAACACGATAATTTTCCATTGGATCCCAATTTTCTCCTGTGAGGGTCCTTGAAACAAGTAATAAATGCCGGATATGGAATGTACTCGACGTCCTCTTTGATATGACACCCCGCATGCCCACGTTCGATCAAGGCTTCTAATTAGTGTCCTTTTTGGGAGCTTTGCGATCATTTTTTTCTTAGCAAATTTAATGGTAGAATCTTTAGCTATTATAGATTCGGAAAAGTGAGAAACGTAGTGACAATTTGAATTACTCTCGTAATTATGGCTTTAGAAAGATACACGGGAAACACAATAATTCTCCATTTAATCTCGATTTATTCCGTTGAGGGTCCTTGAAAAATGGAACATATGTAATGAACTTGATGTCCCCTTTGATTTTATACCCCACATGCCGACCTCCATTCAAGGATTAAAGAGTATCCTTTTTTGTCCTTTTTGGGACCTTTCCGATCAAAATTTTTTTTAACAAAATGAGTTTTAGATTCCCGGGAGCCCATTGATTCAAAAACCACAAGAATTAGCCTTACTCTATTTATTTCTATTTGAAATGCTAATATGACTGCACTATGGAATCCGAAAGTTGTCCCTAACTTGGCAATTCTTGAGCGGAATTTTGAAATTTGGCAAACAAGTTAGGCACTGTACTGTCCATATGTGGTGAACATTTTAAGGCTCTAGTTGCCAAGGTTCAGAAGTTACAGTCGCCGAAAGATGCGATTTTAACTGATTTCCTCTATCTCAAAATGATGAAAAACAGCCACTTTACTCCACCATCCGATTCCTTTATATATGTATATAATAATTATAAACCTATATAGGAAAATGCATACTAAAGAAAGAGCTCGGCATGAGTTTTCAATAAAGTTTTTTTCCCACAACATTGCCTTAGAATTTATTTAAAACCGTGTTAAGAGCCCTGGAGACCTGGATGGCATCATCAATGTAACGACGGAGAAATGCATACTCTCCTCGAGGAATACTGCAACCAGATTTAGGTAAGATTTAGACCTCTGGCTCCTCCCTAGTTTTACTATAATCCTGTAGCTCTTCTTCGCTCTTCGCTCCACTCAGGTGTCGCACTGTTTGTCGCGAGAATTCGCCAACATTTTTCACGCAGTGTTGTTGCGGAATAGGTGCGAGCGCAACGAGCAGTGAGCTTATGGAAGGCAATTCGTAAGATGTAAACCTCTGGTTAGTCCATACACTTATTCAGATCGTGTGGCTTGCCTTCAGCTCAGACCCCGCTCTGTATTTTGCGCTTTTCAACCGCGCCAACGCCTATTGCAATTGGTAAGATTTAGACCTCTGGCTCATGCTTAGGCTTATTTAAATCTTGCTCATATGTTTACTCAGATCCTGTGTATTGCCCTTCGCTACGCTGATATCTCGCTCTGTCTGTCACGCTTTTCATAATTCGCCAACATACTTGCGACCAGCACTGATGGGAACCGGATAAAACGAGGTGGGAGCGAAATGATCGGTGAGTTGATGAAATGCAATTCGTAAGATTTAGACTTCTGATTCGTTCATACGATTACTCCCGTGGTTCGCTCTTCGCTTCGTTCAGACATTGCCCTGTCTGTCGCGCTTTTAAGAATTTGCCAACATTTTTACGACACAGTGCTGCTGCAAAGAATGGTAGAGCGAGGTACGAGCGAAGCCAATGGAAGGCAATACGTGGAATTTAGACCTATGACTCGTCCGAATGGTTACTTAGATCCATGCCCTTCACTTAGCTTAGACTTTTCTATGTCTGTCGCACATTACACAGTTCGCCTATATTTTACCTTACGCAGAACTCGGAGCTGTAAGTATGGCTGACGATTTGCCTGAAAACCGAATTCCCTAAGTATGTGTACAGCATTATGGGCCTTCGGGGGTCTGGTCACCCTACTTATGGGACCAGTTTAGTACAATAAAACCTTGCACTCTCAAGTTTCACCACATATTTCGCAGAATATCGGCTCAAGTTTGTTTACAGAAATGAATGTAGGATAATATGAGACCCACGATTTTGTTTCGGGAAGGGCCTGATGAAATTTTGTCATTTTTAGAAATTAGAATGTTGTTAACTGTGGAAACTAGTGTCGGCTTTGCCTCATTGCAGGGGATAGTCTTCTTCTCTGTACCGTAACTCCTTGTGGGGCATGGTGCGTTCGCTCAGTCGTATATAGGCTATTTCGAGTCAACGTTACATTGCATATAATTTCGGAGTGTATATTAAAGAGCTCCTTAATGTTCAACCGAACAACCCCACACAAGAAGCGCTGGAGCTGACGGCTGAAACAGGCCCTCCCGTTTAACCCCCAACAATAGAAGAAGTTGATCTCGTCAGGCAATTACTGAAACATAATAAAGCCCCGGGCGCTGACGAGATTCCAGCTGAACTGCTGAAGCATGGTGGGGAGAGCCTTGTTAAGGCTATACACACACTTACCGTTAAAATATGGAACGACGAAATAATCCCGGAAGATTGGCGCAAAAGTATAGGGGATAAGTTAAAATGTGAGAACTACAGAGGCATCTCATTAGTTTGTACGACTTATAAGATTTTATCTAAAATTCTAGAAAATAGTATTAATCCGTACGCAGAAGAAATCATTGGCGAGTACCAAGGCGGCTTTAGACCTGGTCTTTCGACGACAGATCAGCTTTTTACAGCGAAGCTTTTACTCCAGAAGTGCTGGGAATATAACATCGACGTATACCAAATATTTGTCGACTTCAAGCAGGCATACGACAGTATCGATCGAAGTGTAGAACCGACTCACTGACCTATTTGAAACTCGTACTAGACTCAAGCAAGGCGACAACCTGGCTCTGGAGTATGTAATTCGAGCCATGAATTTGGACAGCAGCGGAACGCTACTCATTAAGTCGACTCAACTAGTAGCTTACGCCGACGACATCAACATCATGTCTCGAAGATTGGGTGATGCAGAAATCCTCCTGCATAATCTCAATAACGCCGCCAAAGAAGTTGGACTAAATATCAACGAATCTAAAACCAAGGTCATGATGCAATCAAAAACTAGAATGCCAGTAAATTCAAGCATCACAGTGGGGGACCTCAATATAGAATATGTAGACAACTTCACTTACCTGGGTTGCAATTTAACAAAGTACGCCAACGAAACAGAAGAGATAAAGCGACGGATACAACTAGCTAATAAGTGTTATTTTGCGGTCCTCCAAATTATGAATTCGAAGCTGGTGCACAGGAAGACGAAGCTCCACGTGTATAAAACCATAATCCGACCTGTGCTATGCTATGGCTGCGAGGCATGGACCCTAACCCAAAACTCTGAACACCTGTTGGATACATTCGAGCGAAAGGTTCTCCGAAGAATCTTCGGGGCCGTTCGTGAACGAGGTGAATGGCGCATCCGGTACAACCTTGAGTTATATCAGCTGTATGATGAGCTATAGGTGTTGAAGATCATGAAATTGCAGCGACTGCAATGGGCGGGACATGTACAAAGGATGAACGACGATCGCATGCCCAAAAAGGTGATGAACGCGCAACGAGTGGACGGAGCCAGATTGCGTGGACGACCGAGAGCCCAATGGGAGCATTCTGTATGTGTGGACGCCCACCAGATGCTAGGCTTTCGGAACTGGAGGACAAGGTCGCGTGACCGCGACAATTGGAGGTCTTCAATCCAGGCGGCCAAGGCCCGACGTCGGGCTATCGTGCCATAAAGAAGAAGATAGTATTGATGAGGATTAGTCTGAAAAGTGAATTCGGAACACTAGGCTATCAGCTCTCGTAAGAAGAATTATCTTGTTCTTCTTATCGACACTAGCGACACTTATCTTACCGTCCGTCATATAGCGGACACAAAGCGGAAAATATCGGAGACACATAACTTCCCCCTATGAGAACGGATAGCAGAACAAGCCAACATTCTATCCAATACCTTCAGTGTTCCTGAGGCCAGAAAAAACTCTTCGCACACAACAAATTTAACTGTCAGTTTACCCATTTCCCATTCGAATATCATTCTAACATCGCACCCACCACAAGAAAGTCTAGTGGCCATTCGAAGAACTATTAAGATTGTAAAAACCGGAAGCTGCAAAATTAACGGATGAAATCAAATCTATTCTTCAGATTCTCTTGGTTTTTTAAATTAAATGAAAAAAATTAATCCTTTTACAAAATTTTCAGGTAGCATTGCATGTTCTTTTGATATAACTTTTTTATTCGCCATAGTTACGCGCTCAGTTCTAATTTTACCGTCAAACAGTCGTTGCAGTTTTCCTCATTATTTTTCCCTGCAAAGCGCATGACCGAAACGCAGCCACACTCGTGAATGGCATTTTCCCGTATATTTTATTTTCCTCGCGGTTTTCCATCATCCATTATACGCGCTTCTCTCTACACAACTTGTATGTTCGGTTCGTTGTACACCCCTGCAGGCTGGGTGGCTGTGGTTAACATACGGTCCTAGGGCGCGGGAAACATTCGCCCGCTTCTTGAATGGGAGGAACGAGTATTTTGCGATTCGTACAGCGTAGAAGGCAACCTGAAGAACCAAATCCGAACAGTCGAGAAGTTGTTCGTGACCGCGTAGCGTGCAATTCATGCATTGCTCCTCGTCGTCGTATGGTTGTGGCTGAAAATCGATATACAAGTCCATACTCCCATAGTATCTTGAGTTCTTTATATCTCAAGTCGTTTGCCCGTTGCAAACAAAAAATCCAGTGAATATTCAACGTCCTATCTGTCCTGTACAATGTGAAAATCGTCGGGTCTTGATAATAATCTTGAGATCGCGCGGATAGAGTTCTTGCGCGGATAAAAGATACTCCGTAACCAAAATGCAAAAAATAAAAATCTTAAAGTGCAAACGGTGCTGCCTCTGTGTGATGCAATCAGTTTTGTAGTGTGTTCCAAGTGGTGAAGAGATTTACGTGTTTCGATAGGTTGACCGGATTTTTGGATATTCTCGTTGATTCGGGTGGAACATCGCACGGATACATACTAAAAAGGATTTTTCTTTTTTTCATGAAATCTCGCCTCAGGTTGGTCATCATTATATTGTTGCGTGTACATGCACACATTATCATTTTTTGTCTGTTTTTTTTTTTATATATGCATATACAGACATATCCTTGCACGCTTGTATTTGTGTAGACGCACTCGGCCTCGCATATATTACTATGCATATAGTGTGCTCCTTTTGTTGAAAAAAGAAAAGGATTCGTGTCGAAAGGTGACGTCGCAGAGTCTCTCCCTGCGCCAGAATGTACATTCTACTAGAAAACAAAAAGATAGGGGTCTATGCACGCTATGCATACTCTCAAGTCGCCGAGTATGGTAAAGCGGCCTCCTTAAGCGCTTCGCAGGCATATTTGCAAGAAGTAGCGGCTGCTTCTTTGCTCTTGGGTGCAACTAAAAATAGTTTGACCGTGGCTCTTTCCTCTCGCAATTGCATGCAATAATTCGCAGTTGGGTGCTCTGCACTTCTCTAGTGAAATTATTTGTATTGCGTTTTTCTTGTACACGTCACACACGTTTACAACACAACACACAGCGAGGAGAAGGCAGCGAAGCCACAGGTATGAAATCGTCACTCATCGATTGGTCCCTATTGTTTAGTGTTCATGGCCTGACCTGCTCAATATTGTTCCTTGTAATGTAAGATACTATCGTGCACTTGTCTTATTATTTTGAACGATATGCGGCGGGACCGGCTGAAGATTGATCTTGTTCCGCATGAGCGGGACGTGATCAAGGAAGCTGCATGCTATGGTTCTTGGAAAAAATGAATCAGGACTCGTCTAAAAATAGCGAAAATTGTTCACGGAATTGTGATTCCATCAGTCGCGTCACGTAGCTATGGTAATTCGTCGCGATGACTAATGTAGTGTGAAAGTGGATTTTGGCTTATCGCATATAGTCTAGTACAGATAGCTCAAAACCCAAACATCCAAAAGAAAAAGGAATTTTTGATGCCAAATTGTTGAATACACTGCCTAATATACGCAGTAAAAAGTTACAATAATTTGCGCCATGGGTTAACGGGGGAGGGGGTAGCAAAGGGGTGAAAATTCAGTTTTTTGAAAATATCTGGAAAACTATGAGTCTGACCTTAAAATGTTCTAAGGACGAAACAAACTACATAAAATTACCTTTGTAATGATATATAACAGTCTAGAGATTTTCTCAGAAAATTATACCTTAGACGCAAAAGTATTATAGTGAATTTACATTTTTTTAGTTTTACATTTCGCACTGTAACTCTTGATAGAATATACCTACCGTCATAAGATCTTGTCCATATATTGATAACAAAATGTGTTTGATTTGTACCAAAAATTGGAGTGCTCCGATCATTAACGCCCCCTCACTCCTCCTAACATTTTTCAAAAAGGCATGCCTGTAGCTTCTTTGTAAATTAAGCCAGGCTGATCAAATTTGGTGGGATGCCTATTCTAAGCTTCATTATCCTCCCCACCAAAAATTAATACCATAGGATCAAAACTAAGGGTACCCCCCATACAAAGTGAACGAAAATTCTAAGAAATTTCACGTTTTTTCACTTCTAAATTCTATGTAAAATACAAGAAAAAATTTATCTCTTAGAACGTCATTATAACAGTTAATTGTAGTCTTGTGAATGTATATGCAAAAGGTTGTACCAAGGCGTACGCTACAAGTATCAAAAAATTGGGTTTGAAGGTCAGTGATACCAGTTCTAAGACTATTTGCGAATATTTCGAGTAACGTGTACTAGCAACCTTCAAACTCGATTTTTCGTACTTCTAAGGCATGCTCTTTTACAAACTTTCGGATATACATTCATAAGACTACAATTAACTGTTATAAGGACGTTCTAAGAGATAAAATTTTTTTTTCTATTTTAGGTAGAATTTAGAAGTGAAAAAATATAAAATTTGTTAGAAATTTGGGTCACTTTGTATGGGGGGTACCCTTAGTTTTGATCGGATGCTAATAATTTTTAAGTAAGGAGCATAATGGGGCTTAGACTAGGCACCCCACCAAATTTGATCTGCCTAGCTTAATTGGAAATGGAGCTACAGGCATGCCTTTCTGAAAAATGCTAGGAGGAGTGAGGGGGGCGTCAATGGGCGGAGCACTTCAATTTTTGGTATAAATCAAACAAGTTTTGTTAGCAATATATGGACAAGATCTTATGATCCTAAATCTATTTTATCAAGAGTTGCAATGCAAAATGTAAAACTAAAAAAATGTAAATTCACTATAATACTTTTGGGTCTAGAGTATAATTTTCTGAGAAAATCTCTAGACTGTTATATATAATGGCAAAGGTAATTTTATGTAGTTTGTTTCGTCCTCAGGACATTTTAAGGTCAGACTCATAGTTTTCCAGATATTTGCAAGAAACTGAATTTTCACCCCTTTGCCACCCCCTCCCCCTTAACCCATGGCGCAAATTAGTGTAACTTTTTACTGCGTATATTAGCCAGTGCATTCAACATTTTGGCATCAAAAATTTCTTTTCTTTTTGGATGTTTAGGTTTGGGGCTATTTTGAACTAATTGTACTGGACTAATATTGGAATCGCGTGAAAACGATTCGATTTGAATTGGACGTGGGTTATGCATAGTTTAACCAATTTCGATCGATAAATTGACGAAAGAATGCATTCTCAATCTCATTTTGCTACATTCTGCATTTCTCAAGTACGGGCACTTGAAATGGAAATGGCATTGGAAAATTATTCAGTTCACTCGTGTGGAAGAAATGTAATTTTTCTTTAAGATACAATTAGTGGTTCATTGTCATTATGCTTATGGCCTTTAATTTTAGATTGAATGATGTGTTGTCCGTGTTAATTCCCCTAATTATGGACAGAACAGAGCATGCATACCAGCATACCCTATGTATGACCTATAGCACATACTAATAAATAGTTTTTCTTATCTGTGCCTATAGATAACTTTGCATTCGAATTCTATCTCGGATAAATTTATCCAGGACAACTCGAGTCAGCAGACTGCTTGAAAATCCATAAAGAGCATATGCCCATTTCTGCCAATCCTACTTAGGCCGTACACAAATGGTCAATGCATGGATTAGAATCCATGGATTCGAATCCATAAAATGGGTTTTCGTTTTGTCAAATGAGCCGATACACGGGCGAGTTTGGATTTTAATACAATGAAATCCATGGATAAAAGCGCCTGAATCAATTTTTTGGATTCTTCGTTCTGACAAATTCATACATTTTCTTCGATTTTGACAGAACACAAAAAAAATGGATTCGGATTGACCGTGTGTGTGCGGTGTTAGACACCGTGAAAGCTACATGGTACATGTTATGTACAATAAAGTCAGAAAGCAGATCTATGGTAAAAAATGACAAAAAGAAAATGGAAGTACAGACTTTTCCGGTGGCTCCAGTTCCTGACCGGTTGAAACGCAGGCGGGACGGGGAGGAGACTGTCTCTCCTCAAATTTCCAAGAGGAAGAAGGTGCAAAAAAAGAACGTTGGACAAGCAAGACAAGGTGATTCATAACAAAAAACCCCCAAGTCGTGGCGAATCCAAGCTCCTGGACTAAGGTCGAGCCAAAACGAGTCCTGAAAGAAGAGAAGAAGAACGTACGTTCCAAGAGGCAAAGAACAAGACCCGACGCGATGCTAATTGCCCAGTCTGAAGGGATGACCTACGCGGAAATTCTGAAATAAGTGAAGTCAGCTGTCAAAGCTGAAAGATATGGGCGATAATGTTTCCCGCATTCGCCGAACGAGTAATGGAGAGCTTCTGTTCCAGATGGAAAATCGTGGTGGTGGATCGGTTGACATATTTAAGTTGACAGTAACCAACTTTTTGGGACTTGATCCAGTCAACGTGAGATCCCCTTGTGACTCAAAACGAGGATAGAGGTATTCGATCTCCACGTGGTCACAACGAAGGAGGATGTCGGCGCTGCTTTCGGGGAACTTTTGGAGGTGAATCTCCAGCCAAGTGCTTTAAAGTCGCTGAGAAAGGCTTACGGTGGCACTCAAATAGCAACCATAGCAGATCGGCAAAATTAAGGTAGGATGGAGGATTTGTCGAATAAAGTTGCAATTTTCCCCGAAGAGGTGCTCGCATTTTGCGCAGCAGTAAGCCCACCTAACGGACCAGAGGAACAGAGGGCTTTTCAGCTTGCTGACAGCCTGCAATGCCTCAATGCCAAAAAAGAGCTCACTTAACAGAATGAGAGAGAACTACTGGTGTACTGAGGAGATCGCGAATAGGCGAAACGAGTGCCTTAAGGCTCGACGCCTCTTTCAACGTTCGGTATAATCGATGGCGTATGCTACTCTTCTTCAGGCCTACAAAGCAGCTCGCAGATCCTTGAAGCTTCCGATCAAAAGGAACAAACAATACTGCTTCAAACAGCTTCGCGAGGACACGAATATAAACCCGTGCGGAGTCGTCATGAAGAAGATTGAGCAGAGGGTTCCACAGCTTAAATGTCCTGTGCTGCTTAAAAACATCGTTTCTACGCCATTTCGCATGAATTGGAGCCTGCGAGACAAAGCCCGACACCGATTGGAGGCAGCCTGAAGCCTGAACTTCTGAAGGCTGCATCTAGATTGGAGAATGGCAAAGCCACCGGCCCGGACGGTGCTCCTAATAGGACGCTGGAAGTCGTAGCTCTAGCGATTTCCGGAAAGTTGATCGATATCTTTGAGACTTGCCTGCAAGAACGGACCTTTCCGCAATCATGGAAGAGGCTAAAACTAGGGCTCATTTTGAAGCCAAGTAAGCCGGCTGGGGAGCCTAATTCTTACCGCCCCATCTGCCTGCTCGACACTACGGGGAAAATGTTTGAGAGAATTATATTTAACCGTTTGTCGGAGGTCGTTGAAGAACAGAACTACTTATCAGTATGGTTTCAGACGGACACAATCAACGATAGACGCAGTTACGATGGTAACCGCATTAGCGACGGAGTCACTTCGTAAGAGTATGTGTTGCGCCGTGGTGTCCCTAGATGTTAGAAACGTTTTTAACTCTGCGAAATAGGAGGGCCTTCATGCTCCTTTAGAATCAATGAACGTGCAAGAATACTTAGCCGCGATAATTTAGAGTACCTCTCACGATATCTCTTCAACTATGATACTGGCTATGGACACCAGGAATACATGGTAACGGCTGGAATTTCGCATGGTTCCGTTCTCGGCCCGCTATGGCAAAGGAAGTGACAGTGGTCGGTTTTGCGGACAACATAAGTGTTGTAGTTGTCGCACGGGACTCGCAGTTGATCGAACTGTTTGCAGCTGGGGCGATTACAACTATTAAGCTACGGTTGGGAACAGTTTGAACATTGAAATTAGTGACCAGAAAACCGAAGTGGTCCAAATCAGTAAGTGCAGAAAAAAGTACTTCGCTTGCTTTCGCATTACAGGTGGCGTGCGAGCATGACTGAAACATGCGCCAAATGTGATTATTAATGTGATGTGATTATCGACCAACTGACGGCATGTAGTTCAGTCCCGCTCATAGAGTCGGATTGCAGGACTGCTAGGCCATATACAGTGAAGTCATTGAGGAGGGCATACGGAGGCACACAGTTCGCAGTCACCAACATTCCAACGGATAAGGACAACAATATGCTGTCGCTTAAGACCCTTATTGGATCCTAAGAGTGTTAAGAGTAAGTGTTTCGCTTTTGGACACTTTGCAAAAGACTGCAGCAGCAAGCACGATAGGTCAAGAATGTGTTTTGGAGCAGCGTCCTGCGACGAGTCTAATATCATTATTTACTATAAAGCCCTCCATTGATTAAAAAGGTATGGCGATCTTAATTTTAAATTATGTCAGGAAGATGAAAAAGAGAATTGGAACCATGAAACGGGAGGAGTCAAGTGTGCTCTGTATCGGGAAGCGCTAAAGTAAATCGGCATGAGGTTCTTGACGCTGAATTTGATCCATTGCCAATCGGTACAGGATATTCTGCTGCAAACGGTGAATGAGAAAGCTATCGATGTCGCAATTATATGTGATCAACTTAAGAACTTGAGTGGGAGCAATTTGGGTCGCAGATAAGGATGACCAAGCAGTCATCTAGACGTGCGGAGACTGCTCCTCACTTCGAACAATTTGTGTGCGAAGTGGTGCACGACGCGGGTCCGAAAGGCCTTGTGGTAATTGCTGGAGACTTCAGCGCATGGTCCACGGGGTAGCCGGGAGACAAATACTTATTGACGCGTTTTCACAGCTGGATGTTGTTCTAATGAAGTTAAGGGATAGGATACCTTTAAGAGGAGAAATGCGGGATCCATTATTTATCTCACATTTGTCAGCAGTTCGTTGGCGCCGTTGGTAACGGACCATAGCGACGACGAAGCAGCTTTGTTCACTAAGAAAACAGACAGGTGATGATAGCCTGCGACGCATCTATGCCTCGAAAGACGGCATCAAATCAAAGAAATGAGAACTACTGGTGGTCTGAGGAAAAAGCGGGGCTCAGGCTCAATTGCCTAAAAGCGTGACGCCTGTGTCAATGATGATCCTTATAGACATATAAAAATACTCGACTACTACTGCAGCTCACCATTAAAAAAACGCAAGAAAAATTGTTTAAGAAAACTCTCCGACGACGCAGACACGAAGATGAAGAAAATAGGGCGAAAAACACCACAAACAAAGTGACTGGCGCAGCTTCAAAATATTGTCTCAGTCATGTTACCTCGACATGAGCTGATGCGCCTAGCACAAGGTTCGATAGAGCAGATGATTCATATTCATGCTATAACAGACGAGATTATTGTTCCCATCTGGGGACCAGATGCTGTATCCCTAATAAGGCGTTGAAGGCTGCGATACATGGTGCCCCTCGGAAGTCTTTGAAACTTGCTTGGCAGAAACAACCTTTCCAATGTCATGGAAATGGTAGAAGTTGATACTCCTTCCCTAAAACCAAATAAACCGGCTGGAGAGCCAAGCAAATATCGCCCAATCTGCTCGACACCTTGGGAAAACTGACAGAATAATCTTTAACAGGCTGTTATTGGAGATGGAAGAAAAAGGATGCTTGTCAGACCGACAGTACGGTCTTAGACGGGCGAGGTCTACTCTGAATGCAATTGGCTATGTCCACACATGTGCGCTTTCATCTTCCCTATCGTCTTCAAGCTCCGTATCCACTTTCAACATTGAACATGTCATTGATTGCGTCAAGTGAACAGAAGAGATCAATGTCTCATTCTATCCAGATCTGTTCATTATTTATCGTTAAATATGTGTCACGGCTTTGGTCAGGACGGGTAAATGATAAATTCTTTCATGAATTGTATGAATAGATGATGTGTTGTTAATATTTAACATTGGCAATTGCGTTCAAGAATGAATGCGTTTCTTCAATAGCGCATACATCTCAAGTTTCAATTGTCAAAATGATGAAGACGAACGAAAATTGAAACTGTCTAGACAGGCACATTGAAATGGTTACCAATTTGGCAACAAAATCGCTTCAAAATGTGGTGACACTTGATGTCAAGAATGCTTTTATTTCCGCAAACTGGACCTCTATTCATGCCGCCTTACAAATGATGGATGTTCCAGACTATCTTGCAGCTACCTCTCAAATTGCTTCCTCCAATACGATACCAGCGGTGGACATACGGAGTATAGCGAGAGTTCCACAGGAGTTAGTGCTTGGCCCGCTGCTATTGATAAATGTATAACGGCATTCTGGAACTGGAACCTCCCATGCTGAGAGGAGTGACTGTGGTGCTGGTAACAAAGAAATTATTATCGAAGCGATTACAACTAGAAAGCTCTGCCTATTATTGGCCTCGAACTTGCTGAGCAAAAAAAGGTGGCTGTTTTAATCAGCAAGCGCAGAAAACGGTGCTCGCTAAAAGTCGAAAGTAGGAAGCAATATCATAACCTCCAAAAAAGCAATTAGGTTTTGAGGTTTTATGAATTATGATAGATCCGAGACTGAAGTTTGGAGAGCATTTGGCTTTAGCAAGGATTATGCCCAAAATAGGCGTCCCAAGATCAAGCAGGAGATTGTTGCTGGCTTTGTTACATACATACTAATGTATGCCTCACCGGTTTGGGCCATTTCCCTAGATTCCTCTTATGGTAGTAACCAGGTGATAAACCTAGTATCATAAGATTGCAAAATGTGGTAGTGATTTTTTTTTGTTTCTTATGATTTTGGGGTGTTGAGCTCGATTCCGGAGCTTCCCACCAAAATATCGTTGCGGGTAAAGTCGCAACAAAAACGCAAAAAAATTACTATCAATCGCATTTTTAGGGTTAATGTCGCATTAGACCCGCAATCATGTTTTCTCTAACATGTTCATGGACAGGTTTTCGCAGAAATGTACAATTTCGGAGTTAGAGGCCAAAAACGGAAATTTCGGGTTGTTTTTGCGGTTTTGGCCCTGTTCTGCTATGAAATGTTGATGGGAAGCTCCGGATTTAAGCTCAGCACCCCACAAAACATAAGAAACAAAAAAAAAATTCTGCAATTTTGCAATCTGAAATTACCTAATGACTACACTACAAACTATTCATAAAAAATACTCAACCAGGAATCATCACAAAGTAACTACATATGAGTGGAAGTCATTCGAAAAACCATTGTTCAGTGCAACTGACACAAACGGATATTCAATTTCCCATAAAATGTCCTGTCCTCAAATTCTATCGACAGAGAGAAAAAAAGTGACCATTGACAAAAGGATATTGAAAACGTATGACGCTTGACATAACTCTTACATCCTCGTGTAAAGGACATGTTATCAGAGCTGGTGCTATTTTTAGGCACACGAGACTCATCATCATACACGACAATCACTAGTCTATCCTATGGGGTGTTGCTGGGCGTTTAGGGGCCCCAAGTTCCACTGCCACTTGAATGAGTGGGTCTCGGTCTATTTTTTCTTTCAGCCTGTGTCATCATTTTAGTTTTCAGAAAGTTTCGAGACGTACGACCTACGTCATACAAGTGTGCTTACGACAACGATTTTCTTTAGCGTCATCGAAAACGAAAATCTGCAGATAATAATCAATTTTGATGGCGCCAGCTGAGCCCACGATTTAAGTGTCCTTGAAAAGTTTCATTCTATTGTTATGTAGGAATGTATTTATGTATTGCACAGATTGAAGTGAGATTTGCTTATAATAAATGGGATGACGAGGAATGGTAGACCATTCTTGAAATATATTTTCTTTAGCTAAACGATAGCAGTTATTTCTTTCTTTCTTACATCAAGTTTGTCTGTGGGAATGATATAATCAGACATGCAATAATTCTGGTGTGTCTGCGTCTGTTTTCGGGCCATGCTTTTCCAGTTCACGAGACACTCGTACCCTCGCTTAATGCCAAACACATTGCACAATGTGTTTGTTGATAGAAATGGAATCCATAAAAATGTTCAGCAACTTAATACTCTTGGATGCAATGTGATGATGACTCCTTCCCTTCTGCAGCATAGGGTATTGCACTTGCATTCATATCGTATGACATTCCAGCCGGAAAGCCTCCTACGACTATATTAAGCGTATGTTGAATCTTTACCATACATTTATGCAGAACATTCTATAAATATACAGATACACTGCACAGAGACAGACCGGCTCGTGTACAAGTCCATCCATTCCACCCACTATACTCATATTCAGAGTTCCACATTGTTTACATCGAGTCAATTAAAATGTTTTAACGAGTTGTTTAGGTTAATCCAGGGGTTAGTCATTCGACCTCTGCACTAACAGGCCGATGACAACGACAGTACACGAAAATGAACAGAGCATGGAAAGTACTCGACTGGGGCAGAAAACTACCTTCTGGCACTCTCCATGCTATATCATCGCCACACTGCACACTCACTTTCGAGTCTGTTGATTTTGGTCGTGTCAGAACCTCAGCACATCCGCATGGGGTGCATATTTTTATGAACTTGTCACGGAAGTCGCTCGCTACAGATACTAAAACCCTATAACATCTGCAATCGCCGACAATATCTATTTTTGTGGTCGCTGCATAAATGCGGCGGATGGGGTGATATTTAGCGGTTGATAGCGATGTACTTTGATGCCAATCATCGTTGTTGCGGACTATCATCAGGAAAAATTCCACTCACCAGCTCGTTTTTGTGGCTCTATATGCTATCCTGCTGCAAAAAGGCTGGGTATGGATGACTAGGACTACACCCATTTTGGCGGCCCTTATTGTTTTGTATGCAACAAAACGCCATGAGTACACACAGTAAAGTGTCATTGCATTCTCGTTGTGTTCGATGTTATTGTGTGGTCAATTATAGTGATTTTGAGTCGATTGTAAAATGGAAGTCCTAGAAAATTGTTCTTTAGGGAGTGTTTAGAATCAATATCGGTTGCATGTCAACAAGGGATTTAGTATGGATAATCCAATATACTTCGTTGCCCACATACATACTGAGTGAAACGCAAAGGGCACACTGACATGTTGGGTATGGATTAAACGTAAACGTTTAACCCTTTTTCATAAAATTATATAAATACATAATTATTCAATAGGGTAAATTAAATAGTCAGTTATTGAGTAGTTAATGGACACAAACGCAAAACTTCTAGAAAACCGTGAAACTCAGGAAATAAGAGATTCTAAGATTGCTGACTGTGAAGCAACTAACTAAATATGCTCGAGAAATTGACAATTATTTCTACATGGAGGGGTGAAAGGTAATTGAAAGGAACAATAGGCAGGGCCGGATTTAGCCTCTATGGTGCCCCTGGGCAGTAACGAAATTGCCGCCCTCTGCCACTAGATAAGCTTAATGGTAGTAGTTGTCACATACACAAAGGAAAGGTAGACAAAACGTTAGCGGGCGTATGTGAAAAATTGAAAATTTCATATTTTTTTGCCAGAAAGCGTATTTTGTTTGCTTGAATTTTTTTTTATGTTGCTTCCCAGGGAACGGATCCAGGTATTCCGTGCGCCTCCCAAAATTGTTTTAGGAATGATTGAAACTCCAATGACAATATAGAAAACTGTACAATTCTTATTGCATTCGGCTTTTCACTTTCTTTAGAAATGCGTTCTTCTAAATACCTTTTCAATTTCTGAATTTTTTTTTCATTGTGGATCGTTTTGGAAATAATTTGCGAATTACCCCAACAAATATCATTTTTAACCAGAAAATGTATACAAAAAAACCTAAAATTAAGAAAGCTTACGGTAAATTTTGAACACACCTTGACCTAATTTGTATTCGGTAAAAAAGATCACGAAAACGAATTTGGAAAGCACTTACTGATGTTATTCAGCAAAAATCATTCGGGGCCTAAAAAGTTCGATATTTTCCTGAGTTGAACTATGTTTTTTGTGGAATTTTCCATTTTGCTCTGAAAAATTTGATAGCCAATGCCGCAATTCTAATATCGAGGCTGATGCGATGGTCTATGCCTACGAGAGAACTACGTAAAGAAACGTATAGCCATCTTCTCAGACAGCCAAGCGGCTATTAAATCCCTTACTGAGTACACCGTCACATCAAGACTTGTTCAATGCTGCCTGAAGGCGCTGAATAAACTAGGCGAAAACAACAGACTAACACTCTTCTGGGTTCCAGGTCATATGGGCATCGCAGGGAACGAACAGGCTGATAAGCTAGCACGCACAGCTGCATCATCCCCTTTCTGCGGACCTGAACCCTTTTGCAACATCTCTTCATGCTTAGTAAAGAAAGCTTTCAGAGACCAGGAACGACTCAAGGCAATTGAGCACTGGGATAAACTACCAGGGCTCAGACAATCGAAAATGTTTATAGCAGGGTTTTCCCACAGAAGAACGGCTGAGCAGCTGCAGTTATGCAGAGCTAAAGTACGCATCATCTGTGGCATTCTCACAGGTCACTCCTGCCTGAGATCACATTTACGCACAATGAGAATTGTGCAAGATGCGAGCTGTCGATTCTGTGAAGAAGATGACGAAACCTCCTTCTATGTCTTATGCGAGTGCGATGCACTGGCCCAGCGTCGCTGGTCACACCTCGGAGTGGCCTTTCCAGATACGGACGACATAGCTTCGACATCTATAGCTTCGATAGCGTTGATCGTCTCTACATCTGGAATGCCTTACGGAGACGAAATATCCCAGATAAGATAATCTCCATCATCAAGGAATCCTACAATGGAGCCCAATGTCACGTCCTGCATAAGGGCAAGCTTTCAGATCCTTTTGAGGTGCACAGTGGAGTGAGGCAAGGCTGCATTTTGTCACCTATTCTCTTCCTTGTTGCCATTAGTGATGTACTCGGCTCCGCACTCCAATTACATCGTAACAAAGGTATTAGATGGAAATCGTTCGATCACCTTCAACATCTTGACTACGCTGACGACATTTGCCTTCTATCAACAAACACGGATGATGTCGCTCAAATGACAGAAGCTTTAAATTGCGCGAGTCGTAATGCGGGGCTGAAAATTAATGCTGCCAAGACTAAGTTCTTGAGCACATATCCAGGTGGGCAAAGCGAAATTTGTATTTCAGGACAGGCAGTCGAAAAAGTTGATGAATTTTGCTATCTCGGAAGTGTAGTTACAGCAGATGGTGGAGCGGATGCTGATGTAAAATCACGGGTAAGGGGCGGCTTTCTTCAATTTGACTCCTTTCTGGCTAAACAACAATATTTCCAGACGCACTAAAATACGTGTCTTCAATTCTAATGTGAAATCCATTCTGCTATATGGCTGTTCAACCTGGAAGGTGACTAAAGAGATCACTGATAAGTTGCAAACTTTTGTTAATCAGTGTCTACGGCGCATCCTAAATATTCGTTGGCCGGAGATCATTTCGAACGAGGATCTCCTTACTATAACTGGTCAGGAAAGGATAGGCACTTCGATCAAAAGACTTAAGTGGCAATGGATAGGTCACACCTTCCGAAGAGGGCCCAAAAACGTCGCAAAAAAGGCTCTAAACTGGAATCCACAGGACTCCGGAGCAAGACGCCGTGTTGGGCGGCCAAGGAACACATGGAGAAGATCGGTAACTAGCGAAGCGAAAACGCTAAATCTTACATGGTCGCAGCTAGCGCCGTTGGCGCAAAACAGAACGAGGTGGAGAGTACGCGTGGTTAATGCCCTATGCCCCACAAGGGGTTGACAGGAACTAGAGAGATAATGTGGCTTTCGGCATAATATTTAAAGTGAAGCCAATGCCTGAAACAAAGATTATTTATATTCCTACTCTAACCGAACTAAAGGCTGCCACGCCATTCAGAGTGAATTAATGCTTCTCCCAATTTTCGAAAGCGGAATCACATTAAAATTTGAGTTGAGGTTGCGATTGGGAGCTTTGGATTAATACGAATATGAAGACCAATGAAAACATTTAAGAATTTGCCGCCCCTCAAATGCTCCCGCCCCGGGCAGTAGCCCAGGTTGCCCATATGGGAAATCCGGCCCTGACAATAGGCTTCTAACCTAACCAATCCTAAGATACACTCCCAATCAATAGGATAGTGCCACTTGAAAAAAGGCTGTATCTCGGTAAGTGATAACGGTATTTTCTTCAAACTAGGTGACAATATTTTCAGTATCCTCTTGTTCTTTGCATAACAGAAGGTCTCAAATCCGGAGTCCCGTTATTATTTTCTTACGAGAATTCTTAAAAACAGTACAAACGGCAAAGTCAATAGAATAGTTCCAGTGGAAATAAAACATCAAATAACGGAACAAAAGGGTAATTTTACTTTAAAAATGTAACTGGTAATAGGGAGAACTTTATTTAAGTAATTTGAGCTCAAAAAGTTAATATGGGAAATGGGAATTGTATAGGTTTTAACGGTAAATTAAGTTGATTTCGCCCTAAGCTCCTCTAAACGTTCGCCAAAGAGCTTCAGTGTTCTTAAACTATCATCTAACGGTATAGATCTTCCTTGTCAATTATCCCCACACATTTTTGATGGTATTTAGATCTAGGAAGTATGGTGGTCTTTCCAAAACCTTGATTAGTTGGTCTTGAAATCAATCTTTATCAGCCTTGCTTCATAATTGGTGTCATTATCTTGTTACAATCTTATAGGAATAGCATGGAAAATGTCGGAAGTTATAGGCAATACATTAGGAAAATGTCTTTTAAAGCCTGGGTAAGTACTCTGAATACCACTAATTTAAAAAAGCTCAATAGTTCCATACCAAGAAATTCAACCCCAATGTAGAAACTGTATGGACTAGACAAACGCGTTATTTTTACTGACGACAAAGATTAAATTTCGTCGGTTCAGATGGACTTAGGTATTATTTCCACGATTAGAGCAAGAACGAATTAATTTTCAGACGCATCACTCAGAGTAAGAAACGTCGAAGTATGGGGTTGAATATCTCGGTATGGAAGTATTGAGCTTGTGGAAATTAGGGGTATTCACAACGTCCAGACTTAGAAAATATTCTGGGTAATATAATTTTTAAAATTACCGACATTTTCCACGCAACTTCTTTGAGATAATGGCGTCAATCATGGAGCAAGACTGATAAAAGATTGGTTTTAAGACCAACTAATCAAGATCTAAATACCATCAAAAATGTGTGGGGATGAATGTCAAGGAAGATCGATACCGTTAGATGATAGTTTAAGAACACTGAAGCTCTTCTGCGGACCATTAGAGGAGCTTGGGGTGAAATTAATATAATTTACCGTTAAAACCTATACAACTATATCCCAGATTAACTTTTTGAGCTCGAATTACTTAAATAAAGTTCTACTTATTACCAGGTACATTTTTCAAAGTAAAATTATCCTTTCGTACCGTTATTTGATGTTTTATTTCCGCTGGAACTATCCTATTGACTTCACCATTTGTACTGTTTGTAAGAATTATCGTAAGAAAATCCTAACGGGACTCCGGATTTGAGACCTTCTGTTATGCAAAGAACAAGCAGGCTACTGAAAATATTGTCACCAAGTTTGAAGAAAATATCGTTATCATCTATCGAGGTACAGCCATTTTACAAGTGGAACTATCCTATTGATTGGGAGTGTATGTATGTACTCAATGAGGCTACTTATATCGGCGTATCTTAGGCTAGTATTTATAAACGTACCTAAAGTAAGCCTTAACTCAAGGTAAGCTGACCAGACGTACAGCATTTTGCTGTACAGTACAGCATTTTGACCTGTGGTACAGCATTAGTAAATGTACAGGGAAATGTACAGCATTCCTAATGCCATACACAAAGAAACCTAATAAGCTCTTCGGAACGACGGTTTTAGCGAGATAATCGCACTTTCATTTGACAAACGTTCATTTTTTATGACTCGGGTGGTCGATCGTTCTGAAATTTAACGCACTTGTAGAACTACTTGCGCTCATCCCCCATATTTCAAAGTCCTACATATTCGCGTTCGACAGTTACAGCTGTCCAAATCGCACTTTTGTCTTTTCTAATCGTGAAATTTGGCAAACTTGTGGAGCACCGCACTGCCCATATTTGGTGGAACTTTCAATGCTCTAGTCGTGAAGGTTCAGAAGTTACAACCGTCGAAAGATGCATAATTTAAGGTGTAAACTTAGACTCTTGTACAATCAATATTTAGCAAGATAATTGCGTTTTTAGGGTTTTTTAGATTTCTCAAAAAACCCTTATGAAATCGATTTTGTCCGTCCGTCTGTCTGTCTGCCCATGACACCATGGTCCGATTTGATCCATTCTTACATATGGTTTGTGTCATCAATACAAATACATTTGTGTGAAATTTGGTTGAAATTGGTGCAAAAATAAAAAAGTTTTTTTTTAGAATAACCCGATTTGGGGGCTACCCCCATGGTCGGATTTGATCCATTCTTACATATGTTTTGTGTTATCGATAGAAACACATTTGTGGGAAATTTGGTTGAAATTGGTACACAAATAAAAAAGTTTTTCTTAGAAGAACCTAATTTGGGGAATTTCGTTGGCAGCCCCATGACCCCATTGTCCGATTTTACCGATTCAAACATACAAGCTGCCTGCAGCAAAAAGAAGCATTTGTTCAAAATTTCAGATTCATAGCTTTTAAATTGGCCGAGTAAAACGCGTCGCAACAGACAGACGGACAGACAGACAGACAAACGGACAGACTGACATCGCCCAATCGACTCCCCAAGTCATGCTGATCATAAATGTATACTTTCTATATGGTCGGAAATGCTTCCTTCAATGCGTTACAAACTTCATGACAAAGTTAATATACACTTTCACTCTATGAGCGAAGGGTATAAAAATGTGTAGTTTCTTCATAACATTTGCAGTAACTTTCCATGAACTGCTCCAACACAATAACGCTGAAAACATCTTGCAGCGGAAGATATCCAGCCGCATCATACGTACATATCTTATGACTTTTTCCCGGCAAAAGGATTTCGATGGCCTCTCGATTGTTATAAATGTATCAGTCGCTGAAGCTTAAACCACCGTCCTTACAAACCATAAAGTAGAATTTAACCATGTGTTGGAATGGCCGCCAGCGGTATAGCGATTTCTTGTAGTGTGAATGAAATTTGCCTTTCCCCTCAAAAATGCCCTATTTCCGTTACACTACAGTGAATCTCTATCTTGCTGGCGGCAAATTTTATTGACGTTTTTATTACTTCACGATCACAGCTTTTTATACAGATGGTTTTGCTGCAAACGAATCTTCAGCTCTTTCATTTCAACCATCTGCTGCCATGTAGCGTCGGACATTAAATATTCTTCCGATAAACCGGATTATGACTTAGGACGGTATCTACACCGTTAACTAACACATATTTTATGGCAGTGGTCAGGGACGTAGTCAGGATTTTGTTTCGGGAGGGGTCCAATAATCTCAGAAATTTCAGTGGAAATTAACAAAAAATTTAATTTTGTTGTGTATCATAGAGACTATAGTATAGCAGCTCATAACTACACTATACTTCTCCATATTGTAGAAAAGCTAGATCCGTGCTAAGATTTTGACGTCGAAAGCAGAACGCCATTTTCTTTCATATTTACATAATATGTATTTAATAATCAAGTGATGAGAAAAGTATTCGGATGTGTAGACATTACATATTCGTTTTGGGCCTCATGGGGTCAGACAGTTATGAAAAATATTTGTGTCGAAAAGTTCGTATCATCGTTAATATTGAAACACCAGCGACTTGGATACTGTGTAGTTTCGGACCCCAATTTAAATTTAGATAGCGACATACTGAATAAAGTTGACAGCGAGCATTTTCAGTCAAATTTATAAATCAAGGGATACCTCCTGAGTTTTAACGATGGTTTAAACCAGTGGCGTAGATAAGGGGGAGGGATCAAGGGGATCAATCCCCCCCTTCGGTCACACATTTTTTATTATTACTTTAGATACGTAAAACAAAGCAAAAGTAAACTATTAGCTGGTGTTTTGTTTCATAAAAAGGTGAAACCATTTTCAGAACTTCCTCAAATTTCAATTGTAAAATTAAAGCGTATCGATAGAATAGAAATCCTACAGCACAGCGCTTTATGTTAATTTACTTTTTCAGATTGGATCTAGAGTTTCGAACAGGCAAGCATTACTGGAGTAATCTACAAGTGCTGCTACAAAAATTATATGTAAGCACTGATTGAAAATTTGTTGCAGGAAAATCTTAATGTTCGGTTCAAAATTTTAAAAATAATGTGGAACACGGAGCGCCCTTCCACAGAAGCGGAATTTCCAATCGCGAAATATACAGTAGATAGGATTATAAAGATTTATTCAGGAGAATGGAATGCGAATGAAGAGAAAAAGCTTCAAACTGCTTCCAATTTTTGAACATCCTTTATTGTTTGAGTTTATCAACATTCTTTCTTCCCTTTTTAAGTTAAAATTTGACGAAAGGTTTTATCGTATATACTTAGCAGGACAAAGCAAGTCTTGACTTTCTCTAGTTGTTCGCAATTTTATTGAATTTAATACAAAGAACTCCCAAACAGGGTTGCCGTTTTCAGATTTCTAAGTGTAACATTTATCTGATAAAATTGTAACATTTTTAGGCTGAGTGTAACAAATTTGAAGATCTTGT
The DNA here is from genome assembly GCA_949715475.1 of Microchrysa polita. Classification (NCBI taxonomy): domain Eukaryota; kingdom Metazoa; phylum Arthropoda; class Insecta; order Diptera; family Stratiomyidae; genus Microchrysa; species Microchrysa polita. The sequence goes on along the minus strand of OX454420.1, from coordinate 24,467,664 downwards.
TGTTAATGAACAATTTTAGCAATAAATGTGCGCAATTCCGAATTGAATGATTGCTTCACAAATAGTAGAGAGTTATACTCGTAAATTAAAATAAAGCAGTTTGAAAATGTTTGACTGTTTCCGAAAATTTGATATGTTCTGCTCCATAAATATTTTTGACAAAGTTGGTTTATAGGAGAAACGATATGTCAAAATTTCCACAATTTGTTTTCAAAAACTATTGGTTACAATTCGCACAATTAATAATGACACTACTCGTCACAGAAGCTTAGTTTCCGAATGACTGAAGGGGCAGATCATTTCTTAATGTTCCCTTCAGTACATCAGTCAATGTTTAATATAATATAATCGAACTTAATTAATATTACATGATCAAAATAAAGGATATGATGAACAGAAATACATGCTGTAACAAAAAAATTGCACTCGCTAGTGTATTCGGTAAAATTTTTAAATTTAATAAATTTGAATTAAACCATCACGTTCCCTTTGAAATGCTACTTTAATATAAACTGAAATTTAGGGCCCTTACATTCCAAATTTTTGCCGAAAATTTTAGCTACCGTAAATTTGTTGTTTAAATTTGCGTCAAGGTAGAATTCAATTCTTTTACTGAACTAACTCGAAGGCTTGGTGCAGTTTGCTATAATTGAAGGATGAACACTGATTCTGAATCAACAAAACCGGGCGCTTAATCCAGGGGTCTTAAAATCAAAACCTGACCTGGGCCAAATGTCAGGGCCTTTTAGGATTAAGCGGGCCGCAGGATAAAAATTATAAAAATACCTAGAGAATTTGTTTTTCCAAATTTCAATCTGAGTCACTAACGACTTCGGGATTCTATCCTCTGGAAACAGAATATTCATAAAATGCTCTTCAAACAAATTTAGAAACTTTTGACAAGAAATTAAAACGCTGAAATTTTGTGGATCGATCAAGAGTCACAATCTGCAAATTAGTACTTAGAAATAAATACTCCAGAAATATCATTAGGAGTCAAAATTATTCGGCGGACAGTAATAAGTCTCGAACAAAAATGTCGAGTACCTGCAAAATGTGAACACGAGTTATAATCCAGCTATAGTAGAGAGAAAACAATTTCACGGTGTGCTTTATATTTTTCTGCACAAAAGCAGTTTAGACAACCGTCAGCTTCTTAGAACAAAAGGTAGGATTGTTAAAAACATAACTTTAAAGAAATTTCTTAGACTTTAGTTCAAATAATTGTTGATGTCACTTATAGTAGAAAATCTAGTTTATCCCTCCATTCTTGCCGATTGTAACAAAATTGTTCGGGGTGTAACATTGTAACAAGAAATCGAAAATTGTAACAAAATGTTACAATTGTAACACGAGTGGCAACGCTGCTCCCAAAGCTATAACCAGGTTGTTTTTAGGTAAATCTTTTATACATTTTTTTTAGAAATTTCCAAAATTGAAGGAGATATAGTTTTATAATACGTTCACAGTGAACGAAATCATGTAATGTGGGGCTATTTTCATGTTTTCGTATGAAAACAGCCCGAAAACATTTCAATTCCCATACAAATTGACGCATTGAAAATACGCTAATTTGCGTGTTTTCTATGAAACCTTGTTTTTTTTCAAATGAAAACGTGTAAGCACCCAGGTCTCAAACCTAAATTTCCCTATTCAGCACATTTCGGCTCACTGCAATATTTTAACTGACACCCGAAAAAATTGTTCAGTTTCGTGTGTTTGCCAATGTTCTTAATTTCTCTATGATAAGAGAATGGACGGTCAGTTTGAAGTGACGAAATATGTTGTAAATGACTATCCATGACTGCACCAGCACATTTTTAAACTTAGAACGATTTATAGGCAAAATATCATTGTCGGTTGTCACATGAAATTACAAACAGTGCACTGTGAACACTTTTCGGTGATTTCTGAAAACGTACGGCGAAATCAATCCGTTTTTGTCCACTCTGATTAGAATATAATGCAGGCAGTAACTCGAATACAAATTAACAAACAAACGGGGTCCTGCGGTACCCTAGGCTTTCATGAAGATATCTCAGGGGTTCCGCGAAGACATACAAAAATAGGAAAAATGTAGAAAGAGTTTTTGACAACAAAAAGCAAACAGTTCATACAAAAAAAAAATTGTTGTCAGTTTTAAAATTCCGAAGCTTAGTCTGCTACACTGTACCAGAAATCAACACTGTAAAATATTTGACCCGCATCAGAGACTCGAACGATTTTCTTCTACAACTTTCTACTTTATGGAATGGAAAAGGAAGTAGTATCAGAAAAAAGTATGTCCGCACTGTTTCTTTGAGGTTTTTGGGATCTAAATTAAGGCGCAAATAAATTAGACGATTAAACTTGTGTTAATCGAAACTTTTGTACGATTTTTTTTTAACAAATGTTTAACGGTCCAAATTTTAAGTTCTACTTACATTTTTGGTATCCATTTCAAACAATTGTCTGATAGCTGGAGCCTCGAAATTTATAGAAGATTGCTGCTACGGTGTTCTACAAGTTTGAAAATTTTAGAAATATCTATCCACGAATTTCTAAGTTATCGGAGAGTTTCGATTTAAAAACACAAAAGCTGTACTTTATTCACATATACTGGGCATTCCCAACGAGCTCTCATCTTCAAAATTTTCCTTTTCTGGAGATTTAATTATATAATTTATTTTAATCCCTGTTTTGAGATGTTCCTGGAAGAAAAACGGCGATGCTAGGTATTCCGTGACTCCAAAAAGTTTGAGAACCACTGATTTATCCCAATATAAAGCTCTAATAGTCCAATCACAATAGCGAAAATTTGTACGAAAATTGGAATACTGCGGATTCACTCACCGTAGTAAAAAAGCCAAATTAACGATGCAGTGTCACAATTTTCGCGGAGAATTCAATATTTTCAGGACGCTTTTTTAAGGTACGTTGTCCTCGACGCGGCCGCAGCGACTCCAGTGGCTCTAGAGCAAGTTCCCTACCCCAAGCAGCCGTCGCCCGAAGCCTACAAAGAAGCAAGTGCACCACGTTCACCATTCGTGCATGCATTATGTACAGCAAGAGCCGCGCGACTGCTTCCTATATACATGCTGATTCGTACATCGGCCGAACGAATACGACCGTTGGGCGAAACAGCTACCCTACCCCAAGCAGCCGTCGCCCGAAGCCTAAAACAAGCGCACCACGTTCACCATTCATGCGGGCAATATTATATACACCAAGAGCCGCGCGGTTCATTCGACGATAATTTTCATTGTGGAGCTATGCCATTATCAACTAAAAACTAGTTTTTATATGCAATGGGAGTCGCAGTCGCTAGAGCCGCTGGGGCCGTGCCGAGGAAAACGTACATTTATACGCCAAAATTACTCTCTATTTTGCAAATAAAAAAATTTGCTGTCATTCTAAAATTGAAAATTTGATAACCGTAAAAGTAAAAGCAATCTTGCCAATGATCCCCTCCCTCTCAGAAAAGCTATCTACGCCACTGGTTTAAACTGAAACACCTAGCGTGTATCAAGCTGAAACCTAGTGAATTACCTACAATCTCACCGTCTGAACATCATTTTGGGTAAGTGATGTAACATAGAGCTTACTGTGAAGGATTTGCAGCAAGATACACGATAGATTTAGGTTAAAATTTCGTTATACTTCATCAAGTGATATGATTTTGAAATTTGACCGGATGTAAACTTCAAATCCTGATCGTAGCAGACAGCATAGTGCAACAGTTCCCTGAGCAAGCAAATGCCGATGGTCGATATAGGATAGGTTATCGTTCAGGTGAATAAAGGGCATTTTATTAGAGAACAAGAAACATAAACACCAACTAACATTTATTTGTTTGAATTTCTTTTCTTCTTACAAAGGGACACTGCTTTAAATAGTAGCGAGCTAAAAACCGAAGAAATTACCCTTCATAGAAAATTAAAACCGACAGCGACATGAACAATGCTTGCATTGTTTGACTGTCCTAGCAATACTCAGTAAAAACATAATTTCGAATCAAAAATTAAATGCTACAGATACCTACCATCATTTCATCAAAGCACATTTGCGGAAACAGCCATTCATTCTGCCTAGCTGAATAAAATTAGTACATATATGCTACCGGACAGACTATCGCTTCGTTAGGGGATCTAAGGTAGTTCCTATACCTGTCATTATAGGATTTAGCTCGTTGGATCAGAATATTATCATTTCAGCTTTTTTTTTATTTTTGATCGAATACACTTAGTCGGCCGAAAGAAGATTTCCTCTTGCGAAAATATCAGTACTATCGCATATGAACTTTATTGCTTTATTAGGGTTACCATTTCTCTCTCGTCCGGCACCTGTCAGAATTAAAAGAAGGGGAGGACGATTGTGAAAAAATCCTTCAGAATACTTTATTTTTGAGGTGCATTATGACATTATGATTAGATTTCATTCATTTGTACATGAAACAAACCGGTGATTACCCCAATATTTTAGACATATACGTGCCAAAGAAACTTCTCTGCCTTGCTTTTCAGAAATATGTAGTTTGTAGCGATGAAGTGTGACAACGGGATTTTCTCTTCCATGGAATATGGTAAGACCGTTATACCTTGGGTGCAGCAGTAGAAAATAATGCTTTTTTGCGGGTTAACATTTAAGCTTTCAGTTTCCGCTCAATGTCTATGATGGCTCCTAAAGAGTAGAGTCCATTGGGCAACCAAGCCACACTCTCGGAAGTGTATGCCATAAGGGCAAATATTTTGAAGTAAGCTTTGGCTAAATATCTAAGCAACTCTCCCGACAAAATTTCAGTGTACGGTTCGGTAAAACACTGATGCAGCTATACGCCCTCGATTACAAGAAATGTATAATGATACCATACTTTGGTATAGGGCGGCCCGTCAAAATTTCCTGAGCCCCGCAGAACCTTCTAGGCCCGTCACTGCCGGGCGAGGTTCGAGCAAGTGGTAACCCTGAATATATTACTGAAATTTCAAAGCCTATCCAATTTATTTCGGGAAGGATCCGGACCCTGGACCCCTCCTCTGGCTACGTCCCTGGCCAGTGGTTCTCATAACATTTTTCAGTGCGTGTCCTCCTTTGCGAAGTCTGTCTAAAGAGTCTGACGCCTCCTGAAAAATCTTTGCCTCTCTCGAGATCCAGAGCAAACCGCTCAGGTTCATGATCTTATGTAAGAGTAAGAAAATGTCGTCTGCATAGTCCAAATCCAAATCTGTGAGTGATCGTGGAGTGACCTCACCTTCGTGACATCAAAAGAATCACCGACTCATCAAGGACTGGAGAGATTGTGGCTGTTAGGGTCTTTAGACCAAACGACAGGCTCTGAATGGCTATGAGCGTCTGGCCGAGGAGTTTCTATTATCTATTCCATTGTGAGCTCCTCTAACGGCCGCTCCAATTCAAAAGACCTACTGGCCTACAACATGCTATAGTAATAGTTGATGTGGGTCTCCTGGGATATCGTGCTTTAAATATGATGAGAAACGTGGTAACCAGTATACAGCAACCATATATGCATATAATTACGAGCTTGAGGATGAGGTATGTGTTATCAACACCTACTACACCCTCTTGATTACTGTAACTCCTAGTAGAGCATGGTGCGTTGATGACTACCGTGTGTATATGTGTAGTCATCAACGTTACAAAGACAACTGGATTCGGAGTGTGATACGGTTGTCAGCCATACACACCTACTACACAACTGGAGATAATTGTATTATCATCTCTTGTTTTCAATCAAGCTGGGTAATATTCGCACATATAGAGAATATACGGGTTCCGTGTTTGTGACTACCCAGCCAGCATCGGCGTCATATACCGTGAACATAGCCACAAATAAGCTTTACTTCATGAATCACGAATCGGCATTATGTATCGATAGGACGCATTCAAAGTTAGATACATGATGGTCAGCTGAAGGAATGTCGACGGATCATGCATATAGGAAATATAATGGTTTTCTCCTCAAGTGTGATTTTTGTTGCTGGGGTGATTAGATTCACGAATAAAACATAATCATTCATATAGTCTGGCTAGAGCAGTGGTTAGGGCGCGCACCTTCGGTGCATAGGGTTATGCTTATGAGTTCGAGACTCTCCGTCGCCCGTGCTCTTTTTTTTAATTATTCTTTGATGCATTAAATATATATGATACTTAACTATTACATAATGCTTACGAATAACGATTTTATAATGATTATCCGTAATAAGGTGCAAATGCGTATATACATGAAATAGGGGGACATCGTCATATACTGCTTGTATGAAAACGTGATGAATGAATAAGTAATATGTGCTTACGCGTGTTGCATGAAATAATGATTACAAATGTGTTAAATGCTGGCTGGATATATTGAGCCTCTTGTCAAATGATCCAAAGCAATTTTTTAATTTCGCATAATTAAAATGCCTGAATGCTGCATGCAAATTATACAAGCGCGACTCTGATACCGATTCCCCAATGAAATGTAACGCCAATTTATGACCGCAGGCTGTGTGCACAATCATCCGTATCTCACCGCATATCATTAACATAAGAAGTATCTAATTTGCAAAATTATGTAACACTAACTCGTATTATGTACAATACTAGTATATAGCCATATTCATATTTATTCTCATTTTGCTTCCGAATCACTAACATATCTTTTCTTTTATATCTTCTTTTCTTTCATTCTGTGTGTGCCGCGCATTATGTTCATTTCATCACAAACCACAGCCACAGATACTCGTACAACATTTTGAAAAATTTTGTTTGGACATAAAAGTGTTGCGTGTGTTTCTTTTTTTTTGTTTCAAAAATAAAACAGATTTTCGCGTTCGTTAAAAATGTAGACATTTTAAACATCCATCAAGCCGTGTGTTTAGAACTCATCCTTTTTCATTTCAATTAATTTACAGACGCTAACATCTAAAATACTCGCGCGAGTAGTCTAAACATTCATTAATACCGCCCCGGCACGACCATATTTTGCGGTGTTGTGCGCCTGTTCTCATTCTTCGTTAAGAAGCGTTTCTCATACATTAATTGATTAATTGTTGCTGTGATGTTCGTTTTTTATGTTTACACATTTTTTGTACAAAAAACCACACCTTGATGCACATTTACGACACATACTGTAGAATTTTGACCCTTAAATTGAAATTTATCGTTTACCATTGAACATTTTATCGTCAAGATGCCGTCCCTGTGCTCGTCGCGACAGTCTGTCACGCAAGAAGGCTTCACGACGTGTGTTGCATTGAAATCATCGTCGTTGTCCTGCGTTCGTCGCGGTGGTTTAGCTCGTAATGTCGGACGAATCGGAAGAAGCGTGTTTGGTTAACCCGCGATCACCGTCGCTTAGTGGTTTGCCGGCAGGACTAATGCCGTATACGGACGGTGTGCAATCAGTGGTCGCGCAATACGGTGCTCAGATGAATAGTGCCGGTTCGTTGGGCCGAGACAGTTCAACAGGAGGTGGTGCAGGTGCAGGCGGTGGTGGTGGCCGTAGTGGTAACGGTAGTGGTGGTGGTGCAACAGGAACCCAAAGCGGAATGAATCGCAACGATCGCAACAGTGCTACAGGCGTAAGTGATCCCCCCTTCCCCGTTTATAACGTTTCCTATAATCTATTCAATATGAATGAGCAAATGTATGAGAATAAAAGGAATAATTGTGATAATAATTGGAAATCTGCACAGACGGGATCATCGGGTCGCGGTTCGCAGAGTCACGAGTCGGAGTCCGGCGAGCTGATCGACTATAATAATGATCTTTTACTGAGTCAATTTCATGCGGATGCTATAAAACAGGTGAGTGGAAATTTCTTTTTAATTTAGTACTCTTATATTGTGTATGAGTTTGAAGCAAGGAAAAAAGATCGTAGTTTTAAGGCCAAGTAGAAACACCCTTTTCTCTGTTGTAGGAACGACATTCCCTGATCGTAAGATCCCCAAATGAAAAATCCAATCCAAACCGCAGAAAGAAAATCCTTAAGATAAAAATCGCCAAAAACAATTCCGAACTGAAAATCTCAAAACCTTTTCAACTACAAGCCGGGAAGTACCGAGAAAAACTGGGGAAATCAGCCCATGTTTGCCTTTGTAAGGACGTCAAAATGATGTACAAATTTACGGGAAAATTGTCACGGTCCGGGTTTCAAACACGCGAAAATTCACGCATTTTTTCGATTTCTATTTATGAAAATGGCTTTAATACTATCGGTTAGGCAGTCGATTACAATAATAGTCACAGGTGAATATGACTGATACCACCGTTAGTGACGAAATGGTTACGGCTCCTAGGGTCCAGCATGGTGCCTATATATATAAAAAAGCAGTTGAGATCTTGAAAATTGAATTTCACTAACATATCTCCGGCTTTAGTCCAATGTCCAATGTTGTACTGTCGCACCAGTTATTTATTTTATTTTACTTATAAATTTAATTCATAACGCCATAAGCGAAGCAATCCGAATATGATGAACTTAAAAATCTCTTTGGAAAAACATCCCTCCAAAAATGAAAACCGGTTGTATTTTACGCTGCCCAGAAATCACCAGCAATGGTCCATAAAGTGGCTCTCGTCTCTGACAGTATCGGGAAATGTCAATCTATCCCCGGAGCTCCAGAGTAGAACTACATGATGAACAGAGCAGCACGGAATAACCTTCGCGATCTACACCAAATCAATGAGATTTCAACGAAAGGACTATTGCCATCCAAAGACGCCTGATAGGGCTCCACAACGAGCGAGCAGCTTCATGCGCTTGCTGTCGCTCTGTATCGGGAGTTACGGGTGGGGTTAGTGCCACTCGTTGCATGCGGGATCAACACTACAAACAGGAGGATTAAAAACTGGGAATAAAATATCCCTTTCACTTGTAAAGGACAGGTTCACGAGTGGCACAAACCCCACCCGTTACTCCCGATACTGAGCTACGGCAAGCGCATGCCGCTGCTCGCTCGTTGAGGAGCCCAATCTTGCTGCCTAACCTGTACGGCTATAAACGCATTCGCTCCGTCTTCTAGACATCTTTGCATGTCCATAGTCCTTTCGTTACAATGAAATGAAATAATGAATGAAAGGACATCCGAAGATATCCCTGGGGACGGAGTCAAGGGCTCCCCAACGAGCAAAGAGCGGTATGCACTTGCTGTAGCTGAGTGCGGGAGTGACGAGTGGGGTCTGTGCAACTCGTTGCCCCTGACCTTCTACAAGTGAAAGGGATATCGCATGTCAAGGTGAGACATCACAAACATTGGGGTTAAAATTGGGGAAACTGTAAAAGATATAAGCGCCGCGCACAGGTGCCACTTTATTGCTGCTCCGTAGACCCCTGAGTGCGAAATCGAAGAGATGGCTCAAGTTGCAAATATGACCTCCTCGTGACAATCTTTTTTGAAACCTGTTGTACTTCTAAGAGTCGCCATACACTGTCCAATCGATTGTTCAATAAACGGTCATTTTCTTGCTTTACCGGCGTACGTTTGGACCGGATTTTGATCCGCGGGTCCTATGTTGTACAGTCCTGAAATGGTCATGTCAGTCATGTCAACAAATTCAGGTGTTTTTCGGTTTCGATGTGAATAACAACACACAGCCTGCAGCGGGGGAGTTCCGCTTTTTCTTCCTTAGCCTCCACCTCAGTACATAGTGGAACCTCGCTAATCCTACCCCATCGGGACCAGACGGTAGGTCGGAACGATATAAGAGTCGGATTTATCCTTAGACCACAAAAAATGCGTATCGTGTCGTGCTCGCTACACTCGCCAACCCCCGGGGGCGATACCCTTCGCTCTCCTTGGGCTAAAAGGTTTTTCGGGCGAACCTATGACTTGTATTTAATCCCCCTCCTTATTCTTTTTCTTCCGTCTTGACAAAAGTTAGTTTTGGGCTTGGTTGAAATAAGTGGGCAAATAAAAATATTTACTCAGATAATTTTATTGGGGTTGCGGAAGCATGACCCCACAGTACGATTCCATTCGTTTTGGACTTTTTTCTTGCTTTGGTAAAGACACATTAATTCAAGGTTTGGTGAAATTGCTGCAAAAAAATGTTCTTAGAAGAACCAAAATGGGGGTTGGGTTTTTTATGGCCACCCCATGAACCCATTGTCAGATTTGATCAGTTCTTAGATATGTTTTATGTCATCAAGAGAAACACATTTGTGTGAAGTTTAGTTGAAATTGGTGCACAAATGAAAAAGTTTTTCTTAGAAGAACCTAATTTGGGGGGTTAGGTTTGTATGGCAGCCCCATGACCCAGTGATCCAATTTCGGTAATTTAAACATACAAACAGCCTGCAACAATAATAAGCACGTGTGCAAAATTTCAGCTCCGTAGCTTTTATAGTGGCCGAGAAAAACGCGCTGCAACAGGCGGACAGACAGACAGACCAGTGGCGTAGATAAGGGGGGATCAAGGGGATAAATCCCCCTCCCCCCTCTCGGTTACACATTTGTTAGTATTTCCTTAGCAAAAGTAAACTTTTCGCAGGAATTATTTAACGTGTGAACTGTTTCATAAAAATGTGAAACCATTTTCAGAACTGCAATATAAAATTTAGCACTTCCTCAAATTTCAATTGTATAATAGAAGCGTATCGATAGAATAGAAACACTACAGCGCATGGCTTTACGTTAATTTACTTTTTTACATTGTGCATATCTGGAGTTTCGCACAGGCCCTACTGAAGTATGTAATCTGGAAGTGCTGCTAGAAAGATTAAATGTAAGCACTGATTGAAAATTTGTTGACGGAAAATCTTAATATTTGGTTCAACAATTTAAAAATAATGTGGAACACGGAGTGCTCTTCCACAGAAGTGCAATTTCTCATGAAGAAATATTCAGTACATAATATTAAAAAGATTTCTTCACGAGAGTGGAAAGCGTGAATGAAGAGAAAACGCTGGAAAACTGCTTCCAATTTTTTAGCAACCTTTATTGTTTAATTTTATCAACATTCTCTTTTCTTTTTTTAAGTTAAAATTCTACGAAAGGTTTTATCGTATATAGAAGGGCAAAGCAAGTCTTGATTTTCTCTAGTTGTTCGAAATTTTATTGAATTTAATACGAAGAACTCTCAAAACTATTTTTAACTTAATCTTAAAAATTTTTTTTTTAGAAATGTCCAAAATTGAATTAATAAGACTATATCCAGGCAGTGATTCGAAAATAAATTAACAAACAAACGGAGTCCCGCGGTACCCTAGGGTGAAGATCTCTCAGGGGTTTCGCGGCGAAGACATCCAAAAGTAAGAAAATGTAGAAAGAGCTTTTGACAACAAAAAGCAAACAATCTATACGAAAAACTGTTTGTAAGTTTTAAAACTCCGAAGCTTAGTCTGACACTGTGCTGGAAAACAACTTGACTGTAAAATATTTGACCAGCATCAGAGACTCGACCGATTTTCTTTTACAACTTTCTATTATATGAAATGGAAAAGGGAGTAGTGTGTACTAGAAAATAAAGCATGTCCATAGTGTTTGTGACGAGGTTTTTGGGATTACAATTAAGGCGCAAATAAATTTAGAGGATTAAATTTGTGTTAATCAAAACTTTTCTCCTATTTGCTTTAACAAATCTTTAACAGTCCAAATTTTGAGTTCCACTCACATTTTTGGTATCCTCTCAAAATGCCATGGCTGATAGAGGGCCTTGAAATTTATAGCAAATATATATGTATAGCTGCTACGGTGTCCTACAAGTTTGTGAAAATTTCAGAAATATCTACTCACGAATTTCTGAGTTGAGTACTTTATCCACAAATACTGGGATTCCCAACGAGCTCTCGACTTCACAATTTCCATTTTCTGGACATATAACTGAATAATTTATTTGTATCTCTGTTTGAGGTGTGCTGGCCAGAAAAGCAGTGATGCTAGGTGTTCCGTAACACCGAAAAGTTTGGGAACCACTGATTTAACCCAATATAAAGCTTTGATACTCCAATCACAGTAGCGAAAATTTGTACGATAATAATTGGAATACTTGTGAATTCACTCACCGTAGTAAAAAAGCCAAAATAATCGATGCAATATTTTCAGGACTCAGTTTTTTTCGTCTGGCAAAACTGCTAATTTGAAGTGTAATAAATACGGAAATTGTAGTTTTGAAATGCAACATTTGATACTCGTAAATGTATAAGTAATATAGCAAAATGATCCCCCTCCTCTACGAAAAGCTATCTACGCCACTGAGACAGACAGACAGACAGACATACGGACATCGTCCAATCGACTCATATCGTCATCCTGATCATATATGTATACTTTTTATATGGTCGGAGATGCTTCCTTCAATGCGTTACAAACTTCATGACAAAGTTAATATACCCTTTCACTCTATGAGTGAAGGGTATAATAAACATACATATTCAATATTCTATACCCAGAGATTTGGCAAGCAATGAGCAATGAGCCCTTTGAATGCCAGCTTCGCCATGAACGCCATGACGAAGCTTTTTACATTGTGACTGTATTTTGACTGATGCGCTTCTCTCCAAGGGTACGACAACGTTTAGGCTAGAAGGCCCCATTTTGTTTTTGTTTCTACATACTCGTATTTCTAAAACTCTTCTCTTCATTACCGTAACTCCTAGTGGAGTATGGTGCGTTGATGACTACCGCGTGACGTGTGTAGTCATCAACGTTACAAAGACAACTGAATTCGGAGTGTGATACGGTTGTCAGCCATACCACTTCCTAGTCGCATTGTTAGTTTATTAGTCTACGATAAGAATATTTCTTATCATCTTCTTCTGAATAATAAGCTTGCGACGAGTCGTGCCGAGTTTGGAAACTCGTTTCTCTATGAGTGTCTATTTCACAGAGTGGCGACCGAACGATCACGGCCACAGAGCACGACATTTCTAAACTAATCCAACACGACATTTCTAAAACTAATCCAAAGCTATTCACAAACTACGTAAGAAATACAATATGAAGAAGAATTCAATTTATTTTGCATAGAAACATTCGTCTTTATAGAAGTGTACCTAATATATGTACGAGGGTGGTCTGAAAAGTTTCCGACCTCAACTCAAAGATGGCGCCACTCGTCAATTAAAGCTAGTGAATGTAGTTGTGCATTTTTAACAGTTACTCACCAATGTTTCGGCCATTTTGGACGCGCAGTTTTTAGTTGACAGTCGTTTGAGTGAGGCCTGCAAAGTGGGCCTCCGTGGCGGCGATGACCTCCTCATTCGACTGAAATTTCTGAATCCCAGAAAACGCTGGCCATCACCTTTCCGGCGATGGAGCAGTTTTTGCCTTCTTCGGAGCACGTTCGCCGGCTGAAGTCCACTGTTTCGACTGTTCCATGGTTTCGTCGACTGTCACGAAACGACGCAGAGACTCCTTCGGATTGCGCTTAAAAAGCGTCAAACACTGCTTCGAAGTTGTCTCACCGTTGCGCTTGTTGTCCGGAGTAAGCAAACGCGGCACACATCGCGCCGACAGCTTTCTCATGCCCAAAATTTCATGCAGGATATGATCCACGCGATGTTTTGAAATGCCTACTGTCTCAGCTATCTCCCGCACCTTCAATCGGCGGTCAGCCGATACGAGATCGTGGATTTTTGTCACGTTATCCTGCGTGCTAATCGTTTTCGGGGCACCTGGGCGTGGCTCATCAAAAACCGACGTGCCACCACGTTGAAACTCGTTAAACCAATTTTTGACGGTCGCCATCGAAGGAGAAGAGTCACCGTACACAGCATCCAAACGCTCTTTGATTTCGCTGCGCGATTTCTCTTTAAAAACAAGAATCGAATCACCGGCCGATATTGCTCTTTTTCCATTTTTCTAAAATCGGCGGACACTCCAGCTTTCACACGTGGCCAAAGCAAAACTACGAGTCTGATCCGGCTGAATTTTGGACAGTTGCCGTCTAGAAGAATGTACTACACGATAGTAAATTGCTCTTGCGATACTGACACCATCAGGCGGGGAGGCTGGGTACTTATCAGACTACCCTCGTAAATTTCATTTCAACAGAGAAAGGATTGGCAGTTATGAAAATTCCAGAGGCTGCTAAATCAAAGGAAACCCTAAAAATACCAGACAAATTTCTGCCTTCACGTTAAAGTGAATATGTATTCAAAAATTTATACATTCTATATTGTAAAAGGTTTCGTGTGTCCTTTCAATTCCGCTCCCTATCGAAAAAATCTGAAATTGCCATTGACATACTTTGAAAATAAATTTCCATCCCATGCTGGTCTACTTAGAAAAAAATGTGTATAATCCCAACCAATTTGCCGTGACAGCTAACTACCGTCTATAATGCAACAAGACGTGTGTGCGTCAATTTTTCTTTTAAGAAAGATAAATAATTGCTCGTGACTAGTTCATTGTCACTCTTTTAACTTATTAGACAGCGCAAAACATTTTATAAAAAATGCAAACATCTTTTTCCACCTACAAAATAAACAAAACAGATTAAAAAATATTGTAGAACGACCACTTGGAAAAAACGCTAGAATATGCTATAAATAATAATACGTAAAATAAGAATAAACCATCATGCTTGATACTAGATACAAAATATTTATTTATTTATTTAATTCTTTCATCTTGCGATGTTTACAAAATGTGGATTAAGAATTTAAAATGTGAGTGAAAGTTGGAATCAAATTCATCATAAAATTAAGATTCTGAAATATTGCAATGTAAACAGAATTTTTTTTAAAAAGTATCTGCATACTTGCGTGGTTTTTTATTATGCGCGCAGGTGAAGGGTGTGTTTCTGTGATAGTAACAACTCATCAACAGCAAAAATATAAAAATTTAAAACAGATTGCGGATAAATTAATTTGTGAATGTTTGTTATTTATAGACTTTTGTTAGGATTTTATTTAGATTGCTAGTACACTGAGCAACTCATCATAAAAATTGATAAATTCATTCAAGTAGCGTATCTGCACTCGTACGTCTATTTGGCAACCTATACCAGAAGCTTGATTGTATCGGGTCATCTATATATAACGCCCTCATTTGTTTTCTTAAATCCAAAACCGTTTAAAATTTCCATGAATTGTTTTCTATGTTTAAATGTATAAAGGGCGAACCAGATTACGTTCCCTCACGTTACGTTACGTCCCGTTTCGAATAAACGCACAGTACGTCACGTTTCGAGCACCTATCAAAGCTGGAACAATGGAGTTTATATGTAACTGCACAGATAGGACTGCACGGCATGGAAGCAAAATTTACAGCATTTTCAATGCCACACAAAGAAATCTTAATCCCTACATAAGCCCCTTGGTGAGACCTGTGATCAGTCTTGTCTGTTTTAAATGTATTTTTAGCAATATAATCCCTCTTTCATTTGCAAGCGCTCATTTTCGATAACTTTTTGGTTGATCGTTCTGAAATTAAACACAGATCAATCTAAAGTCCTACCTATCCGCGTTCGAAAGTTACAGCTGCCGAAATCGCACTTTCGTCTTTTCTAATCGAACATTGTTTATGAAATTTGTCCAATAGATTTGTGGAGCACTGCCCATATTTGGTGAAAATTTTAAGGCTCTAGCTGCGAAGGTTCAGAAGTTACAACCCTCGAAAGAGGCAATTGAAGGTGTTAAGTTTGCAACCTGTAGAATAGATTTTTAGCACGACAATCGCACGTTTATGTTTGGCAAGCGTTCATTTTCGATAACTCGGGAAAACTTTGATCGATCTTTCTGAATTGGTATACTTGTAGTATGCAACGTTCATGTTTGGCAAGCGCTTATTTTCGATAACTCGGGAAAACTTTGATCGATCTTTCTGAATTGACATACTTGTAGTTTCTAGAGCTACATGGCGCTCACAATGTCCTCCAAATTTCAATTTAACCTATCCGCGTTCGCGAGTACAGCTGATAGGTTGCGGCCGAAGCAAAATTATCTATACAAGTTCCGGATTCCCCGAAATAACAAGCGGGGTCTAAGTATTTTCAACATAAACTTTATTTTATACGACTGAAGGACTTAATTACAAATTAACTGTGACTTTCAGACTCAATGTCAAAAATTAGTTGAAAAATTGGCAAACCCATAGGCCCATCTTCTGAGAGACACTATACACTCCATCCATTTCCGCTGAGCAGAGAGAGAGAGATTACCTGGACTCGCTAGTTTATCGGAAGGCATCTGTTTCTTAAGTCCTAGTTGAAAAAAAAGGTTTTCTGACTTAAAGCTTATTGAACGATCATAGTAACTGTGGTTAGCCATTTCGGCAATAGGCCTTTTTATCCTTTATCCATTTTTTCAACATGGTGAACATTTTTTCCCTGGCGTAGCAAACACTTCAAGATTCAAGTACATACTCAAGCAACTGGATCATTCGTTGGCCCCATTTTACGCAAGAATCTTCAAGAGAGGCACTCGGTCTTAAGTTGTGCATTTATTTATTTTCAATATAATTATGAGCAAAAACCTTAATAATTTATTAATTGGTCTGATGTTGGTTTGAATGCAAAATTAAGTCAATTGGAAAGTCGCGACTCTCCAGTACAAACAGAGCTTAATACTATTGGAGGTCCAAGCTTCTCCGTACACAAAATTGAATGTTTTGCCACTATCCTAGATTATGTAGCTGACTTGCGAATTTTTCCGGCAGACTGGTAAAAATGAATGTCTTTAATAAAAACAACTACCCAAGGATCTATTATAGAAAATGTTAATGTTTTCGGACTTTAGAAGCCCCTTTGGTTTGGGGGCCTGTGTTCCACTGAACTCATGGAACACCGTACGTTATGCCACTGAGGATAAGCCACTCTTCGACGGTTGTGGAGGTTCTGCTCGGACTCCACACCGTAGTGCCAGGAAAGCTGCCAACTGCTTATGAATTTTCTGCTCAACGAGGTATCAGTTTATCTATTGCAGTAAACGAAACATAAGAAGGTACATGAAGAGCAGCTTTACCGCCACCTACCTCCCCTCCTCCTGGCCGGTGATCGCGGTATTTTTTTTACTGATGTACCATCTACAAAAAATCTGTTCACTACGACCGTGAAAATGTGGGTTCGACTTCTAGCACGGCACACAAATTTCCGTAATTCAAATAAACAGCTACATGATGATGCCTATCTCAGGGTCTTGGATTGCCAGATACACTACAATCTCGAACACTAAAATTTAAAAGTTGAAAAAGCACTGAGTATCATCTCCCAGAAAAATAACGTCCCTTAAAATTTAATCGATATCACTTTGAAGTCGAGTTACATTCCTATTAAATATAATCCTTTCCTTTTAAATATATATCGCTTTAATTCAAATTCATTCTTTTTAAATTAATGGGAAATCCTTTAAAATCAAATTTTCAATAGGAAATCTTTTTAAAAAGAGTCGATCAATGTATGTATGTTCCAACGCGAAATCGCTTTGTTTACATAGAAAATTGTCATTTTTTGTGGTAGAGCGATGTCACAATGTACGGTATAAATTACAAACAACGTCTCGTATAGTCTGTGTGGTGTAGTAGGTAGTGGCGTTAGTCTTCAAATCATAGGGTCGCGGGATCGAATCCCACTGTAGGTAGGTAATTTATTATGCATTAGAGCGTAAAGAGGTAAATGAAATGTCACCAACACCTATACCAGCGAGGTCAGTTATACAAAACTCATTTATGAGTAATATGTTCTTTCCCTGTGAAAATTACTCCTTTTGGTGTAATTTAAAGTATTCTTTTGAGTTCATGCATTTGGATAAAAAATAAGAAGAATCCTTTAATTATAGGTGCATTTAATAAAAAATGATATTTCTTTAAAACAAAGAGTCCATCCTTTTAAATTAAAAGGAAATCTTTTCGATTTATGGTTGTGACCTGATTAAATTGACACTGCATCACTTTAATTTAAAGTGATAATAGATAGACTTTCAATAGGAATATCTTATTAGCTCAAAGGGAAATTCGTTTGAATTAAAAAGTCTATGAAATAAAGGGATTATACAATGATTCATAGGGAAACAAATATGAAGCAAAATCATATTTGAATCATATGCGTATTTTTTGAATTTACAGAATTTTTCCCAGTGATATCATCGTTTTATGACATACATCATGTTGGTAGCCTTGTGACTTATTATTCTTTCTCCAAAACGTCGTGGAGATGGGCGGAGAGAGAAACAGTATGATTAAGGGTTTTGCTGAAAACCGAATTCCGCAATGTGTACAGCATTGGACCTTCGGGAGTCTGGTCACCTTATACTAGAGCCCTTCGGAACGTAACGTAACGGAAACGTTCTGTTTCGGACTTAATTTTGGCTTGACACAAATTTTAAACCAATGTCCAGTCCACCTCTGCAGACATAGCACGTATCCTTTTCAGAGTCAAAATGTCAAACGGTTTTCAAATTATTAAGAAACAAAATGTGGGCAGCACATATGGATGACCCGATATTGAATATGTAGAGTGTAGTGGGAGGATTCGATGTTGAATAAGTATACATACATATGTACATATTTTGGTAGCGATAATGATAAGTAAGAATATTTTTTATGTGCGTTATCATGTGAGAGTAATGCCTGCAAGGCCATTCCAGCAATTAGGGGTGAATGAAACTTGATTTATTTCTCACTCTGTATAATGACTTATGGGGAATTTTGTGTTGCTCCATTTTTTGAAAAGTGAGTAGGTACATACATAATGTATGTACATACCTATTTTTTTCTATTTTTAGACAATGACATGAATGAAGACAAATAAAGTGTCCTTATGTCAATCAACTTGTATAATATATGTACTCAATATTCATGCATGGATTTAGTCACAATGGATAAATCATGAGGATGTCAATGGGGGTTCAATTTTTGAGTTATTTTGAGAATCCTGAAATAAATTATGTAGGAAGATTTTTTGAAATTACACTGAAGTGTCGAATTGGGTTTTTCCTGCAATGTGTAGGCGAAAGAATTGGATTTGATTGGATGAGGATAGTTGTACACAACACATCTGAGTCCGATTTGGTTTTCACGCAAAATCAATACATATTGTCCAAGTTCAACGTCACAAAATATTTTGGTGAAGTTACCTTTTAGTTTTTTTTTGTAAAACATTAAAAAATTTCAATTAAAGGAAAAATGCAAAGTAAAATCCTGCGTGTGAGAGAATCCTTGTTCCCAATCCGTGGGTTTCGTATGTTTGTATGTTTTTTTTTTTTTTCAAATTTTCTTAATAAATTTTACAAGTGACGGTATTAATGCAAAGAAAAGCAAGGCTCGTAGAAAATTGAAATCGTTTCTAGTTATGAGAATAATAGATTATTCGCAGTATGCAACAACAACAACAATGTCCCATTGCATCATGCATTTTGTGCTGTATGCGTCATTCGGTCTTGATGCAGGTGCTGCTTTCATTCGTTCATCAAACACCATACATCGGTGTTTGCTCAGTTGGCATTTCGCTGTTAAACATAGGAAGATTAGGGATGGTAGTAGCCTCTTTCTAGCGGTAACTATCGAACTTTGGAAGAAAGATCAGTTTTCGTATCTAGCTCTGTATGGAGATTATTGCGAATTTATTCAATACACCGACGGGATTTTTCCGACCCTCCTTCAAAAGGGTCTAGAGCTTCTAACTCCATACCTCCTGATCATCTTCAGAAGCAGCTTTGCGCAGGGCTCTTCCGCGCTCATGGAGACTTGCTAGAATAGTCTTACTTCATTTTTGCTCAAACCAATGAAAAAATGATTGTTGAGCACCTCAGAAAAACCACCCTGCTAAGTAACCCGCTACACAAAAGGCAGTTTGCTCACCAACCAGGTGAATCCACAGGATCCGCGCTCCAGAGCCTTGCAGGAGAAATCGAAAATACCTTTGAGGCCAACAATCTCGCGCTTGCTGCTTTCTTAGTCATTGAAGGGACATTCGACAATACTGTCTTGTGTCTTCGATGCAATTGAAAGAGCACTGAGAAATAAGATGGTATGACTATAGTATGGATAAGGAGCATGCTTTCCTCCCGAAAAGTCGAGGTTACTAGAGACTATCCACAAGGGAGTGTAGTTTCGCCTCGCCTGTGGCTCCTGGTTGCTGACGAACTTTTGTGGACATCTAATGGCTTCTCAGTACAGGGATATGCCGACGATGTGGTTGTAGTGGTAAAGGGTTTATTGTTTGAGGATACACTACCTTATTTACTCGAACCAGCACTAAAAATAGTTCGAGAATGGTGTGATGGGAACGGGTTCCGAGTCAACCCATCAACCCATGATACCCTTCTCCAGGAACAAAAATCGGCCTGAACTCAGACTTCCGATAATGTACAACACCCGTCTACCAATTGGGAATCAAGTTAAATACCTCGAAATAATCCCCGGCAGTAAACTTTACTGGCAAAAGCAGGTCGAGCATGCCAAGCAGCTGAAAAAGCGCCAGAGCCCTTTGGATATGCAAAAAATTCGTAACGGAAACCTGAGGTATTAAACCTTCCATTATGCTCTGGATTTACAGGGTAATAGTTAGACCAACTCTAGACTACGATGCTCTCGTCTGTTTGAAGAGAGCCCTGACTATGTAGGGTAAGTCCGTGTTGGGCAAAGTACATAGAGACTAGCATGTCTCATTACCACCGGTGCACTCCGATTCTGCCCTAGCAGCGTTCTAGAGGTGTTACTTCACCTACAACCAGTTGACATACACCTCGAAACAGAGGCAAAACTATCACTGGCACGACTCGTTGCAAATGACGCCAATTTGGAGCTTACTAAGGGGCAGCTAACGTGCCTCAACAACATCACTATCGCGAATATGCCCTCCGACCACCTTGCAAAGGAGATCTCATGCGGCCGCCATTTTCAGGATGAAACATGGAGCAGAGAGGAGAGGCACTCTAATTTCGCTAGGTTACATCCATATACCATAAAATGGTTTACTGACTGCGGGTGTGGTTGGCCGAGCACATACATATGATATCTATACCTATGGGGCATCACAACACCTTATTTCAGGCAGAAGTGCACACAATAGCAGCCTGCGCCGATCTCTGTTTATGTGCCAACTACGTACACAAACGAATAGCGATCTTCTCAGACAGCCAAGCGACTACTAAGTCACTCACTAAGTACACCGTCACGTCAAGACTTGTTCAATGTTGCCTGAATGCGCGCTGAACTATAGAACAGATTAACACTCTTCTGGGTTCCAGGTCATATGGGCGTCACAGGGAACAAACAGGCTGATGATTTGGCACGCACAGCCGCAGCATCTCACTTCTGTGGAACAGAACCCTTTTGTAACATCTCTAAATGTATAGTAAAAAGACTAATCAAAGATCAGGAATGAATTAAGGCATCTGAGCGGCTGAGCTGCTTCAGCTAAGCAGAAATAAAGTACGTACCATCTGTGGGATTATTACAGGTTACTCCTGCCTGAGATCACATCTGTGCACAATGGGTCTCTTACAAGACGCGAGTTGTTGATTCTGTGAAGTGGACGAAGTGACCTCAATCCATATTCTGTGCGAGTTTGATGCTCTGGCCCAACGGCGCTGGATACAATTTGGAGTGGCCTCTCCAGACACGGACGACATAGTTTCTTGCACGATCAACCTTGATAGTGAGGAATAGTCCTGTCCACCTGCGACTAGGGCGATAGCATAATAGACCAATTGGCTCCAGTGTTGCGAACCCATTCGGGTTCAGGCCCCCCCATAATCTAATCTACACTCTCAGAAAAGGTTCAATATATGAGCTAAAAGTTATAATGGGCCGGTGCGCTTATCGTTAGGCATACGATATGTTGCCGCCAATGTTGCTACAGTTATTGTGCCCGTTTTATCGCATTTTAGTAATCTAGAGGTCCGGGAGTCGAATGACGGCCGGCGTGGTCCAGGAAATATATAGTGCTTGCAATATTATATACACTCCTCTAAATGCAATGTAACGTTGACTCGAAGTAGCCTATAAACGGCTGAGTGAACCACAATGTCCCACAAGGGGTTACGGTACAGGTACAGAGAGGACGTACTCCAACCCTAAGATTCGATATCAGTCAGATTTCGGCAATCGACATTTTGAAAACTCCCTTAAGTGTGTGCCAATTAAGACCCCAACAAAACTTCATACTTCAGGGTACTGGGTATCCTCAATGAAGAAGAAAAAGAAGGAAATTAAATAACTGAAAATAAAGGGGACAATTTGCTTTTATTAATAGTGAGTAGTGGCGTAGGGAATTTGTGTTTGGGGTTGGTATGATTTAATACTTTTTGGCTTTTTTAATGGTTTGAGTATTCACCCGCAATGCCCTGAAATACACACTATTTAAAATATGGTATTTGAACGAATTTATACCACGGAACATATTGCAATCCCATATTGCATATTTCTGTAGATTTTTACTCCTGTTGATACACTTGTCAAACAGGAATGTTGCTGATTAAATTTGAATTATCTATTAATTTTGTAATTTCGTGTCCATTGCCCCCCATTATTCCGAGGCCCCCACTACTCACCTCATTTCTTAGCACGATCAACATCGATCGTCAGGCATAGTCCTGCCCCCATATGCCCAGGGCGATAGTACAATAGGCCCATCGGCTTCAGTGCTGCGAACCCCCTTCGGGCTCGCGCCCCATAACTGCCTGCTGTCTAGTTAGCTAAATGTTTTGAAAGGGGTATTTTTGTTCTCAGATCTTAAACGCAGCTTTCGGTAGCTTAGTCTCAGCTCCATAAAAGGTTGCAAAGGGAAATCGGAAAAGATCGCATAAAAGTCTTCCATCTCATTTTGGCCACCTTATTTCACCTAAGGAGTGACTAATGAACGAAAAGTCAAGACATTAAAATTAAGGATTCTACTAGGGTTCCTCATCAGCCTCATGAGAACATTTATAAATTTAATTGTTTTCTTAAATTCTTTTAAAGCGTCCATGGACAATTTGATTTTTTTTAAGTATTTTTTTTTAAAGGTTTACAATTTTAAACAAAATATGTTTTCTTATTCCAGACTGGTTGTGGAAAATTTCAACTGATCGCCTCATTTATAATTGGTCTCGGTTTGGCCGGCCATGGCATACAAGTCTATGCCGTCTTTTACATTTTACCTTCGGCCGAATTGGAATTTTGCATTTTGGAAAGCGAAAAGAGTTGGCTCGGATGCATCACATTGCTTGGGCTCGGATGCGGAGCGCTGTTCTGGGGCGGTCTGGCAGGACGAACAGGACGACGAAAAACACTGCTCAGCTGTTTGGCTGTATCGGGAGTATTCTCTGTGGTGGCAGCATTCATGCCCACTTATGGGCCATTTATGATGGCACGATTTTGTGCGGCGGCCGGTATTGGTGGAGCCCTGCCCGCAGGATCGAGTTATTTGTGTGAAATTTCACCAGCATATGCAAGAACGCGAATTCTATCACTTCTTGGGACGTTGGGAATAGCGGGGGCTGTGTTTGCGGGAGGAATAGCAATTGTAACGGTGCCGCAGACTGGACAGGAAGTTATGCTGGAGAATAAGGAGCATTTTAGTGCTTGGCATCGATATTTGCTGATAATCTGTTTGCCGACTATTGTATCGATTTTGGGACTGTTTTGGTTGCCCGAATCACCGAGATGGTTATTGGATAATGGACGAGAGGTGGATGCGTTGTCAATATATCAGGTAGAAATGAAAGATTGACCTTAACCCAGTTTTTTTTTAATCTCACAATTTTTTTTCGTGATTTTTGCAGAAAATTTACAAGAGCAATCGCGCTCGTGGAGGATACACACTGACTGAATTGGAACTTCCTGGAGCTAGAGCTCACAAACATCATATTCCTTCATCCGTCCTTGCGGGCATGGCTCATGGAGTTCACATGGTACTTGATTCTCTCTATTATATCTTTGATTACAAGGTCAAAGACGAATGCAATTAAAATTGTGCTTTTCCTGTTTCAGTTCTTTAATAGCTTTTTACAACTGTTCCGCAAAAACTTCTTGAAGACTACAACACTTTTAATTGCTTCATGGTTTATAGCGATGTTTGTTTATCATGGACTGACCATTTTCATTGCCGCCCATTCGAGAGCAATCGAGCAGGATCGATATAGTCAGCAGACGGTAAGTTGGCATGTTTAGTTAGGACTTGATTTTTAAGGGATTATGTACAGTTCCGGGATATTCATTGCAGTGTTCCTTATTATTTGAAATGTTCGTTCTAAGGACGCAACTAGGCAGTCATTTATATTATAATAGATATTATCATATCCTTAAGCCTACTCGATTTCATTCAGTGCACGTAAAAAATTTAAACCAAATGAATCGAGTAGGCTTAATGATATGATGATATAAATATGACTGTCTAGTTGCGCCCTAAATGATAGGTTTAAATAATAATCCCATTCAAAAGAAATTACATTTTCAGAAACATCTTCAAAACTGATTTTCTTTTTAACAGGTCACTAAAGCACACAAATCCTACGACAATATAGTATTTAATAACAGCATGGAGAATTTGGTATTCACTCAGTGCAGCTTTTACAATTGTACATTCCGTCGAGTCTTTTTAAGTCACATACACTTTGAGAACAGCTCCTTTGTGGACACGGAGTTTGCAAATGTAAAGACAAGCAGGACAACATTTTCGAATTGTGTTCTGGATAATGTAAAGTAAGTCCTCGTGTCGTTGAATTATTTTAATTATTTAACTATGGTAAAGAACAAGCAAGTGAAATAATGAACTTCTCGGTCCCCTTTCAGGCTTATTGACACTGATCTCACAGATCGACATTTCATCAACTGTACAAAGAACAACACGGAACAAATACGATTGCCACGAAACTGTGATCGAGAGTTCGAATACAATATCTTTTTGGAGGCGTTGTGGCGCTCAAATTTGGGTGCATTGATACCGGCAGTACTGTGCTTGGCCTTCGTGGGTGAGGCCATACATCGATTTGGACGTAGTCGAATAGCGAGTAAGTACTTATGTCCCTATTTCAATCATCATCAATTTCGCAAGATAGCCCGACCCTATCGCAGCAGCTATGTTTTTGTCCCTAGACCTCACGGACACAAACATTGACGAACCGTAACTCGTACCCACATAGATGCACAGCGATTTCACACCTTTCTGCACCGCTAGAAGAAGAACCTCCAATTGTCGCGGCTACCCTGTCCTAGAAGCTGGTGGGCATTATCACCTATTGAGTACTCCCATCGAGCTCTCGGTCGTCCACACACTCTTGCTTAAGGTACGTTGTGCTAGACGCGGCCGCACGACTGCGACTCGCTCATTCCATATAAAAACTCGTTTTTAAAATGAGAGAGAAACGAGTTTTTATATGGAATGAGCGAGTCGCAGTCGTGCGGCCGCGTCTAGCACAACGTACCTTTAGGCAACTCTGCGTCCATGACCTTCTTCAGCAAGCGATTATTATCGTCCATTTATGCTATATGTCCCGCCCATTGTAATTGTTGAAGCCTCCCGATTTTTGATACTTCCAGCTAATTGTACAATTCAAACGACTTGTGGTTGTCCGGGTGCGCCGTTGATCTCGCTCGCGAGCATCGAAAATTAACCGTGAGTCGCCTGGAGAAATAGGTATATCTCACAAAAATAACTCTATTGTAACAAATTTCCGTCAAATAAAAAGTCGTCAGCCGCACTGTATGCATCACACTATACAGGGTGTCCCGCATTAGGTGATCAATACTGTAAGGGTTGATAGCGCAACTTCTTTCAGCAAGAAAATTACCAATACCATCGGAATTTTTTTTACCGTTTCCTTGTTATCGCTCTTTTTGTGAAAGTCATCGAAAATTCAAAATCGTAATTTGCAGCCCTCCTGATGACTTAATCCCAGATTTGATTTCAGTTTCAGAAACTACATAAAATTTCTCAATTCGGGATAGAATCTCGCTACATTATTTTGACCAGAACTGTAAGATATTTGAAATTATGTACATTGTTTGGCAAATGCAACGGTACTTATAACAGTTAAAATTTAATATTTGCTATTTATAGCAGATAGACGGGTGACCCGCCCATAATGCGACACCTATCAAAGAATATTTGGAAAACGAATTTCCCGGAAAGTGGATTGGCAGATTTGGGACAGTGCGTGGCCTGCGAAAAGTCCCGACCTTACTCCCCTAGATATTTATTTATGGGGTAACTTGAAAAACAATGTCTATTCCGAACCGATGACCTCCCGGGAACAGCTGCTGCAGCGAATTAATGATGCTTGTGACAACATAAAGGAAACCCCTCCTGAAATCCTTCGGGACGTTTCTTTTCCATGCACCGAAGGTGTCGAGTCTGCATACAAAATGGAGGAGGCCAATTCCAGCAGCATTATATTATATGAATAATCCGATACCTTGTTTTTTACATCCAATATGTGTAATTCCAAAATCCCGCACTGTAAATATATTTTTTCTCCCTTTAAAAATAGTGCTTGAAGCACGATTGTTGTCGGTTTCGGCTCAGCAAAATTATACGTTGTAATTTGCGATATCTAATGATCCGCTCCCAGGTACGATTGTTGCCAATATATAAGGCACAATCTGTATACCACCGGTCATTGTTCTCGGTCATGCCACTCCTGGCAGAATATGACACACCGCGAAGCAGTGGCATCTGATGAGACGCGGTGTGCCATGTTCTGGCAGTCGAAACCGACAACAATCGTGCTTCATGCACTATTTTTGAAGAAAAAAAAAATTCTTTTCTTTTTCTGTTTTTATGTAGTTTTTGAAACTGAAATCAAATATGGGATTAAGTCATCAGGAGGGCTGCAAATTATGATTTTGCATGACAAGTCACGATTTTCGATGACTTTCGCAAAAAGAGCGATAACAAGGTAACGGAAAAAAAATCTATTGTATTGGTAATTTTCTTGCTGAAACAAGTTGAGCTAGCAACCATTACAGTTTTGACCACCTAATGTGGAACACCCTGTATACGTACTCCTTTATGAGACGAACCAAAACAGAAGCCTTGACTCCTTACCCCTGCTCTTCTAGACGCTCTACTATTGAAAACTTTGGAGCACATATACAAGAGGTTGTTCTAAACAATTCTACCAACTCACAAAACTATACGATTCTTTTCTAAGCATTTTTCGGGCCAATTACCGACTTTTCCAAAGTACTTCATTTGAAACATATAAAAAGATTTAAGCCAGAAACTCTATGCAGTTTAACATTCCTCGCTGCATCTTTTTTCTAGTGCAAATGATAGCATGTGCACACCCTCGGGACAGACTCTATCTATGGGAAAAGAGAGCGCGTCCCGAGATGATCTCTACAAGGCTGTAGCCCTGTCAATGAACAACAAGAACAATGACAACAACTAGAATAAGATTTTTGAAAAAAAAAAAATGCGGTTTTCAAATTGTTATAACTCCGGTGTTTTTCATCGTATCTTCTATCAATTTTCCACACTTCGTAAGACAGCGCGAGCGACAACCCCTACCAAATTTGAACACTCAGGGCCAACCAGGGTCCGAGATACAAAGGTCTGAAAACCTGTACTTGTTCCGTCGTGTTAACATAGTCTTGGTCGCTTCTCACTTTGCATTTGTTCAAATTTTTTTGGCGGGCGGGACGCTCCCGCGTCTCTAGATAAATATTGCAATTCTATCAAGCAACTCGCATAGCTAACAGAATTTTTTAAAATGAAAATCGCAATTTCCACTGCGACAATTGTATAGGTTCACTTACTTTAAAGAGTTATCTCGTCGTGGTGGGAAGTGTTTGTGGAAACAGTTGTTTTCGCGTTGTACTCTGTGAGTTATATAGTGGATAATGTCAAAAAGAAAGCAACTTTCTGTCGAGGAAAAGGCGACAATTTCCATACTAAAGCAAGAAGGATATTCAAACCGACAAATGGCAATACAGGTTCAGCGGAGTTCGAACGTTGCTAATAATTTTATACGAGAGAGTGAAAATTATGGCCAACAATACGCAGGAGGCAGAAAAAAAGCGATTTCCGGTGCATTAAGGCGAGAGTCTCTTAAGATAAGCCTCGAATTCGTCCCTTACTGCGCGTAAGCATGGGGAGAATTTGGGGTTATCAACAAGTGTGAGGACTATCCAACGAGTTCTTAGATTTTATTCTTGTTTGAAATGTTTACGGTTAAAGAAAGAAACAGCCTTAACCCAAAAACATCGCCTAAAGCGCCTGGAATTCGCCTCAAGATTCATGAACTGGACATTGCAATGGAGACAGGTAATATTTACGGATGAAAAACGGTTTTGTGTGGACGGTCCAAATGGGTTCTCAAACTATTATCATGATATTTGGAAGAACCCTATATACCTGTCTCGCCATCGCTCCCGAATAGGTTCCGTTATGGTATGGAGAGCCATATCATATCATGGAACTATCATCTTGGTCATCCTACGAGGTCTCCAAACGGGTTCATCTTATAAACAGCTCTTAGAAGAGGAAATCCCTAAGATAAATGTACTGGACGAAGGCAACTCTTGAATATTGCAACATGATCTTGTCACAATTCATACAGCGAGGATAGTTAAATCGTTTATTGAAGAAGAAAATGTGACTTTGTTAGACTGGGTGCCCAACTGCCCTGACATTAACATATTAGAAAACATTTGGGGGTGGCTTGTTCGGGAGGTTTACAGTATTGGTAAACAGTACAACCCTAAAGAAGAGTTAATTCATGGAATTAAGACAGTTTGGTCTAAAATACCGCTATCCGTGCTGCATTCTTTATACGATTCCCTGCGTCGAAGGGGCTTTATGAAATTATAAATAACAATGGCGGAAATACACATTATTAAATAACAAAAAATGCTCTTGTTTTTTGTATTTATTCTCTTTGATACTTTTATGAAATATTTTTCAGCGAAAACATTATGTAAAACGGTAAAATCGTCTCTGAACCTAAGAATACGGGATTAATACGGGATTCTCGTGCCTACACGCGGAAATAAAAAAAATTGAACCACCGGAAAAAGGGAATCAGCCAGTTCAGTCGCCATTTTTGGTGCTCCGAGGCCAAGATGGTGGTAGGCCTCGACCTTCTTCACCAACGAAATCAAAAACTCACAAAATCCCGACCATAAGGCGCGTGGGTGGAAAAACAATTTAGGCGCCTCCCTTACAAAATTCAAGGTGAGGTAAATCACCTCATCGCGCTAACGCACTTGGAACGGGCGGCGGAGAAATTCGCACAAATTAATTGGCGGACATTATTATTAGAGATGTAACGGATCTTGCTTAGCGGATGAGGATGCGGATGCAAAATAGTATAACATTGAGGATGCGGTTGCGGATGCGGATATTAATGGAGGAATTTTTGAGGATGCGGATGAGGGTGCGGATGAGGATATGATCGAATATGCAGACAAAAATATTTAGGTTTCACACTTTTCATGAAGATGACAAAAAGTTGAAATTCCTCTGATTAGTGTGGTTAAAAATTAAAAAGTTGCATACTTCCTTACTTCGCTTCACCTTAAAAAAAACGCACTTCACCCGCCTCAGTTCAATTCATTTAAAACAAAACCACTCAAACACTAGTCACAAAAATGCGAAACGAGTGCGTTCCTTAATTCACTCGTAGTCGTAGCTGTAGTCATCGCTGACTACTCAGATCATATAAATGGAACGCGCTCCTGCTGTGCTGACCGACAAACTGAAGCTCAGTTGTGTATACGATACAGAATACAATTTGTCTCAATGCATTTCTTTATAGTTACAAAAGGTGTGTTTTTTGGTTATCCCGTGCAGGTTTGGGTAACGAAACTCCATATAAAAAAATGACAGCTGACGCACCTGTCATTTTTTTTATATGAAGTTTCGTTACCCAAACCTGCACGGGATAACCAAAAAAACACACCTAAAGTATCACGTGGGTCGCATATATCCGCTAATTGTCTGCATACAAAAATGAGGATTGCGGATGAGGATGCGGATGTAATTATTTATAAGATGAGGATGAGAATGCGGATGCGAAGTTTAATTTTTATGCAGATAATCCGCGATTGCGGATGCGGATGCGGACATCCGTTACATCTCTAATTATTATGCCCGAACAACACCTGGATATGTCAAATGAAAAAGCAACAACAACGCATTGGTCTCGGCGATGACACGATCCAAGATAGAGCTGCCTGTAGAAATATGCTGAGAAATTATCGCCAAAACGGGCGATGTGCCTACACCGCAGGTCGAGCAACGCGAAACCGTGGAGCGGTATAAAGAACGAGGCAAGAAAGAAGAATTATTATGCCCGCGGAAACACAGGCCACATGGAACTTAGCTGGTCCTAGATTCTCCTTTTGCCAGCAATTCAACTGGGGGTGTCGTTCACGCGCGAAAATAAATGTTCAACTCAATTCATAATCATTTGCACTTTTCTGCTAACCAAATAATTTTTTTTTTTTCAAAAACTTATTTTCGCGAAAAGCTCGTGGTGAAACGCAAGCGAGACGCGCGCGAGGTTGCCAGACTCCGGTGTCTGATTCTCCAGTCGACTCAACTAATTAGCGAATGGTTCATACGGCAAGTAAAACTCTACACGGATCGAACTTTGGGAGGCGACTATGAGCAGTTACGCCTGCGTGCACATTTCATTTTCGATAAAACTACAATATCCTTTCGTCGATTCGTAGACGACTATGGGAACCAATACTTGGGACACTTTAAAACTAGAGCTATTGAAGGAATTCGGAGCCAGTCAAGATAATGATGATCTGCTTGAAGAGATGCGCAGTTGCCGACGAAGGTCTGGTGAATCTTATGCCGTTTTTGTCGAAAGTATCCGAAAGATTCAGTCTTATAAACTCTCGGGCAGGGAGTTGAATCGTACCGTGAAGGAGTTTCGTGCTTCTTCTTCTAGCGGTGCACAAAGGTGTGAAACCGCTGTGCATCTATGTGTGCAGAGTTGCGTGCTCGAGGACGGCAGCAGCAAAAGGCTGATAAAAGAGCATCTGTGTATGGCACCTCGTCGTAGAGTTTCGGAATTTGACACTGATGATGCTTCGGAACAGGAGAAGGAACCGAGTCCGATGCTAGAAGAGGTTAAACCTGCTTGCTGGAACTGTCGTAAGCCAGGACATACTTATGCAGTGGCTTAGGCCTACAGCCTACAATGTTCTGTTTTGGCTGCGGTGCTTCTGACATGTAAACCGCGTTGCACTCATTGAAGGAGCCTTTTTCGTTTTTCGACCTTCATGGTCGTTCATGCGTCTGCAATAGAATAGATCCCAATTCCAATTCCATACTTGCCTTAAATATACTTGTGAATATAAGCATTTTAATGTTCGGCATCTTTTAAGCCGATACAAATATCAACACCATACAAAATTAAGATTCCGGCAACACAACACTTGGATTTAAGTTTGACGACACTCTACAACAATTTGACTTTGAAGCTCTGTAAAAACCAAACTGCGTATCCGATTTTAGCGCGGTTGTTTCTTTTTTAGGAAAGTTAATTGGATGTGATAATTGCTGGATTGGATCTTTAAATGCCTTTGGCAACGAAAGGGTTAAGGGGTCTGGTACACCTTTTTCGCTGGAAGTCACATGAGAAATAATTTTCGGTGCATTTGTGTGGTAGTTTCCGAACACGCTGTATTTCAAAGCGTGGTGAATGAACTATCCTGGCCACAGAGCACGAGTTTACGATGAGGAAGACGCATTCATGTGAAGTTAGCCCTCCCACATCTTCAAATCACGCTCGGAACCGTTTGTTCGGGGACGGCTACGTTTGTTCGTGATTAAAATCGTTTGTTCGTCTCTAATTATTATTTAATTATAGCAAGTTTAAAATTCCGAGTGTTAACTTAACCCGCCGTCGTTAAATATGTTCGTATAAATATAAATTTGGTATCAATCGAAAGCCAAACGTTTGTTCGTTGTTTTATGCGTTTGTTCATCCTGGAAACGCAACGATTCAGGAGTAATTAAGGAAAACCAGAAGACGAGACACAAACCACTGCGTAAAATAAAGCGAATTCTGGTTACATAACTCTCCACCAGAAGGCACCCAGGGTTTATTAAATGTACATATATCAGTCGGTCGCCACTCTGTGAAATAGACACTCATAGAGAAACGAGTTTCCAAACTCGGCACGACTCGTCGCAAGTTTATTATTCAGAAGAAGATGATAAGAAATATTCTTATTGTAGAATAATAAACTAACAATGCGACTAGGAAGTGGTATGGCTGACAACCGTATCACACTCCGAATTCAGTTGTCTTTGTAACTACACACGGTAGTCATCAACGCACCATGCTCCACTAGGAGTTACGGTAATTGTGAGAGATATCAGATTGCAAAATGTGGTGGAGACAATTTTTTTGTATCTTACGTTTTTTTGGGGTGCCGAGCTCGAATCCGGAGTTTCGAGTTTTGCTAGTTTGCGAAAAACCCAAATTTGTTTGCTGTTTTCCGTTATTTGGCCCCTAACTCTGAAACTATTTATTTCTGGGAATAACTCTCCATGAATATGTTAGAGAGCACATAATTGCGCGTCCAAAGAGATATAATTACATATTATAAATCCGTTGAGCGGTATATGCCGTCCAAAAATAATTTAATTTTGCTTTAAACTTTTTATCTTTGCTTCGGTATATACACTGTCAAAGATTAACGGCGCGTTGGACCCGCAATTATGTTTTATCTAGCATTTTCATGGACACGTTTTCGGAGAAATGTACACTTTCGGAGTCACAAGCCAAAAAACGGAAAACTCCTAAAATTTAGGTTTTTTTTGCGGTTTTGACCCTGTTCCGCAACGAAATGTTGGTGGGAAGCTCTGGATTCGAGCTCAGCACCCCAAAAAATAAAAGAAACAAGACAAAAAATTTCGCCAGCACATTTTGCGATCTGAAATAACCTAATAACTACACTAATAGCAATCAAACTAACAATCCACAAACGCGACATCATCATTTGAAACATTTGGTGTGCGTTAGCCTTAGTATTATGACCAACCATAAAAAGATCATGAAAATCATGTAACAAGTATACATTTGAATATCCTTTACAAAGGATATCAAGGATCGTATTTTATTATACAGGGTGTCCCATTCATGTTGGAGGATATCTTAATGGTTGGTAGTGTGGTTCATTTGGGGAAAATTAATGTACAACGGAACCTCTTTATTTTTAACCGTTACAATGTAAAACAATTTTTTTGCAAAAATGCCCGACTTGCCGAACTAAATCAAAAGTTTCCACCCCACCAAACATTTCATCCAAGACATGACTTCAGTTTCTAAAACTACATAAAATTTCCAATAAAATTACACCCCGCCCGTTACGAATTAGCTCGTATCTTCCGAGATACACCCAGGGCCGGATTTAGCCTCTATGGCGCCCCTGGGCAGTAACCAAATAGGCTCCGCCACTGATTAAATTTGAAAGTAGTGTTATATACATGCTAGGAAAAACGTTAGCTGTGCTGTGGTATGTGAGAAGAAAATTTCATATTTTTACGCGAGTGACCGATGTTATTTTGTTTGCCTGACAATATGGTGCTTTCGAGGAATGGGGCCAGGTGAAGGTCCATGGGGTTCGGGCCCTTCCCGAAATTGTTTAAAAAGGCATTGAAATTCAGCATCCATTATATCCTTTCCACTTTCGGAAGTTTTTCTCATTTTTGGCAGTTTTAGAAGTTATAAACGAATAACCTAACCTGGAAAACTAAAATGTTTCATTAGTGTCATGTGAAATGATTTTTTTATGTATCTTCTCCTTTTTTTTGTTTCTGACGGAAAATTACATTTCGAAAATTTAAACTTACAAATTGTGATTTTTTTTAACCTGTTCACACGACAGAAACATATTACTGAAAATTTTATAGCGAATGCATCATTTCTAATATCCCAAGTGTGGAGGTGTCCACCTGAAACCAAATTCTGGCTACATCCCAGTTGCTTCGCGGCTAATTTTAAGATAATAAATTAGTAATAGAAAACTCGAAAATGTGTGCTTGCTTTTACTAACTAGGGACACTGGGCCACACACGCAGAATGTGTGGGCAGCCTAGAGTTATTTAAAATAGGTTCAGGAATTCCTTGATTGTTACAGGGATCTGAAGCGGAGAAGGTCGAAGCGAAACTAACTCCCGGAGCGAGGAGTGCTTTTTTGCTTGCTCGTCGAAGCGAAGTGGATCGACATGTTTTTGAAAAAAACTCGGCCATCTCCGAAATATTTCAAATAAAAACTATTGAATGGACATTTTAGCCTGATTTATTCCACTTTTAATTACATGTAAGATTTCTACAATATTCAAACGTTTGCGCTAAATTTCGTTAGCCATAATCTTTATTCATATCGTACAAAAGGATACTGTCAGAAGGGAGACATATGGCAAATTGGTTCGAGTGGTAGCAGAGCGATAAAATTGGGCCGCTCCGGATCCCTGATTATTGCACCCAAAAACTCCCCAAGGCTTCCTATTAAAATGGACACTGAAGTACTTGCTAGACCCCTTCCCTTGTTTAAATTGACGCCAATGCTTTGCGAAAATACTTCCTACTTCTAGACCCACTGAACTACGCGCCACTAGTATGATACTCGGAATGAATGCTAAAAGAATTTTGCATGAAAGTTAAGTGCCAACTTTTGTAGATGACTAGAATTTTTTGTAGACTTTTTTCAATTTCAGTTAAGTGTTCGATTGGGCGCTCTGGGATATTTCTAACTTGAGTAAATTGGAAAGATGAAATTAAAGTTTTTGTCTAATTATGTCAACTGCTCTAAGAGTTTCCAAAATGCTACTTTCACAGAGTTTAAAACAAAGGGATACTTTCGAAAATTGCCGCCCCTCAGAATCTGCCGCCCCTGGCAGTTGCCCAGGTTGCGCATATGGGAAATCCGGCCCTGGATACACCCGTTCAAAAAGAAATTTAAAAATCGGTTTTACATCAATTTTTATCATTTGAGTTGTTGATGAAAACCCGATTTTAAAATTGCTTTAATGTTTGAACGGGTGTATCTCGGAAGATACGAGCAACTTCGTAACGGGCGAACTGTAATTTTACTGGACATTTTATGTAGTTACAGAAAGTGAAGTCATATCTCGGATGAAATGTTTGGTGGTGTGGCAAATTTTGATTTAGTTCGGCAAGTCGGGCATTTTTACAAAAAATACTATTACATTGTAACGGCTAAAAATAGAGGTGTCTTGTTGTACATTAATTTCCCCAATTGAGCCACACTACCTACCATTAAAATATCTTCCACGATGAATGGTACACCCTGTATATGTGACAGTATATATCATTGGGATGTAACTCACGACAATGTTTCGGTTTAGACGAGAAGAAACACTGGTGCCCTTGCTGATTACAAATGCTTCAAAAGTGACAATGAAAACACAAGGCATCACACTTTCCTTCCTTCCCCATCATGGCCAATTTTTTTCCAAACAATTTTTTATCAACACGTTAGTTGCCCCATATAAACATTCCACTTGGAAAGATTAATTTTTTGCATATGTCTAAAATTCTCATTTTTCTTCCAGCTACTTGTTTCTCATTTGCAACAATGCTCTGTTGTGCATTCGGATTTATGGTTGTTGATGAGCACGTTATTTGGACGGGTGGAACAGCACAAGGACTCATCTTGGCCGGGGTAGCAGCACTGACCGTACTCACAATTGAAACATACAGTACACCATTGAGGTAACATTTTCAACAATTCCTATTTCAATATTGATTTGTTTATTATTCTATTTTATTCTTTTTTTTTAATAGGTGTACCGCTCTTGGTTTATGCGTCTGTGGTGGTCACATGGGTGCATTGCTCGCCGCACCAATCTATTCCGCCCTACCGCATGCATCCTCGAATTTCGCCGCTGGACTTTCAACGATATCTATGATTGTGCCAGTACTTTCGTCGGGGACCCTTAAAGATCCTTGCCTTTTACTGTAGACACAAAACTTCTTTATACGTATAAAGCAAAACATCATATTTTTCATTGTTTGGTAGAGTTTTTAATTTTAATGTATAAAAATCGAATGAGTCCGTTTTTTGCGCTCGTGTGATTGTTTTTCTCCTTTTTTCTATACATATATATCTTTAACCGAACGAAGCAAAAATAGAGTTTAAACTGAAATCGCATCAAATACTATGTAATATTTATCAATATAAGAAATGCTATGTATTCAGTTGGTAAAAAGAATCAAAATCATTTTTGTTGTCTCCAAACAAACAACTATCAGGGTGAATGGAGAGCATAAATGCATAACGATTAGGGAAAATAGCAAATAAAAAAATAGTAAAAGCAGAAAATGCTTAGCAAATAGCAAGGCAGTATTGTGTTTTCATATTTTAATTCTATAGAGAGAAACATTTCTAGTCAAAAAATAAAAACGAAATATTGACCGCATGCGTTTAAATATTAAATATATTACTTAAATATAAACATAATATTGAATGAAAAAGACAGGTAAAAATAACTAACAATAAAAACTTTTGATTTATATAAGAATTCAATTAACGTACGTAAATAGTAAGGTACTGATACAAAATACATCCTGACATTTTTTCCCCTGTACTAGATACTGAATTCTACGAGAGAATAGTCCACAAGTACTGAAAAAACAATCCTCACACACATATCCTAATCAAGAAAATGTTCACTCTCGATATCAGCGAGCTTATTTGATTATTATTTATAGATTTTCAGTTGATCGAATAAATTTGTGATTATCATAAGCAAAATAAAACGAAAACAGAATAAATTGTAATTATGTCCCATCTATGCGCAACATGCTGCATTTATTTTTCATACTACTTACAAGTAAATGTCGAGTTGTGTCAGTAAGTAAATTTGTCGTCGGAAATGTGCAGTATGTTAAAGTCAAAGTAATTTTATGTATTTAGATAAATTTCTCACGATAATTATTTGATTTTTCATATTCACAGTTTGTTGATTGTGTTTTTGGAAAATAGACTTTCAATTCAAATTTTATTTACTATCTATAACTAATTTTAGTGAATTATACAAGTGCTATACATGATTATGTATCCATATTTGATTTTAAGTAAAATGCGCCTGTGTTATTGCCTAGTCCCTAAGAAATAAATTTAAAATAAAATTGACTTTAGTAAAAATGCAGAGATAACAAACGACTATCATTGATTTCGAATGCATTATTGAATTACACATATGTATAAATATATTCGAGTGTCAGCTATAATTTCTAACGCTATTGCAGGGGGTTTTAAAGCACAAGAACCGGATTCTCATAGCGTCCGTGATATGAAGTTGCATGTGTTTCAATACGAAACGTATGGAACTAATTTGATTTTTTTTTAAATACAAAAATGTCGGTGAACATTCTGTTCAATCGTTTATAACCTATAAATTGCAAAATGATTAAGTATTCCCTTAAGTTTCCCGAGTTTCCTAAAATAATCCTATATCACAGAGTGGCGACCGACCAGTGGATCACGAAAAAAACTGCAACTAAATACTAGTCTAAGGCCGCACACTCACGGCTAATCCGCTGATTCGAATTCATAGATTTTATTGGATTTTAATGTAAGGTGACAAGATTCCCAAAGGACCAATGCTGTACAAATGCTCGCGGAATTTGGGTTTCAGGCAAATCCTCAGCCATACTTCCATGTCCGAAGTCTGCGTCGCAAAAATGTTGGCGAATTCTCTAAGCAGCTCGCCTTACCAAAATGTTGGCGAATTCTGAAAAGCGCGACATACAGGGCGAAGCCTGAACGAAGCGAAGAGTGAGCCACAGGATTTGACTAAACGTATGAATCAGCCATAGGTCTAAATCTTACGAAATGCATTCCGCAACAGCACTACGTCGCAAAAAATGCGAATTCTGAATAGCGCGACATACAGCGAGGTCTGAGCAGAGGAGGACGAGGTATAGGATCTGAGTAATCCAATGGACTACATCTTTCTATTAGATCACCGCTCGCTGGTTGCAACAGACAAAGCCAGGTCTGAACGAAGCTAAGGGCGAGCCACAAGACCTGAGTACACGTATGGACGAGCCGAATTGCCTTCCATTGGCTCACCGATCGCTGCGCTTACACTTTTCCTTATCCTATTTCGCTACACTACGTCCCAAAAATTTTGGCGAATTCCCTAATGCGCGACAGACAATGCCAGGTGTGAGCAGAGCGAAGGGCGAGGCACACACCTAAACCTGGTTGCAATATTTCTGGAGGAGAGTATGCCTTTCTCCATGGTAACATTAATGATGCCATGCCTGGTTCCCTGGGCTCCAAACGCCGTTTTAAATGGATTCTAAGGACATGTGGGGAAAAAAACATAATTTAAAATCCATGCCGAGTCTTTCCTTAAGTATACATTTGTCTATATAGGTAGATATAACAATCGGATGGAGTAAGTAGGTGATTTTTCCATCATGTTGTGATAGGAAAAATAAATTAAAATCTTATCTTTTTACGACTGTAACTTCTGAACCTTGCAAGCTAGAAAGAGCCTTGAAATGTTCACGGTGCCCTACAAGTTTGCAAAATTTCAAAATTCTGCACAAGATTTTCCAAGTTATGGAAAATTTTCGATTAGAAAAACACGGGAGTGCGATTTGAGTAGCTGTAACTTCCGAACGCGGATAGGTGTAACGTGAAATTTGGAGGAAATATGAGCGCAAAGGAGCTCTACAAATGTGCAAAATTTCACAGAGATCAGGAAGGGTTCCCGAGCTATCGAAAATGAACGATTGTCAAACATAAAAGTGTGATTGTCTCGCTAAATATCGATCGTAAGGGCTACAGGGGTCAAACTTTACACCTTAAAAGTAGGCAAGACTGATCACAGGCCTCATTCAGGAGCTTGTTTGGAAGTGAATTAGGTTTCATTGTGTGGCATTGGAAATGCTGTACATTGTGCTGTACATTTCCCAGTGCTGTACGACAGGTCAAAATGTTGTACTGTACAGCGAGAGAGAGTTACCATTCTAGGGCCGGCAACTCCATTATTTTTACTTCAAATTTTGAATCAGCAATACAAAATTATTGGAATTTCTTTTGGTTGTGGATCCCCTTTAGTGAAAGGCTATGTCGATGCAGATCGGAGTAAGATCTGCGATATTTCCATCGTGCCTTTGTTATTTCGATCGGTCCACTACTATCCCTAACAGGTTATGGGCCCAGACCGTGTTCTCGAAATAAATCGGCGAATCGTTTATTAATCGTGAATTTTGAATTTTGTGAAAAGCGATAAAAATGGCCGCGTTTAATTCCGTGCGTATCGAGTTGCTCACGAAGAATAATTACGATACGTGGAAGCTTCAAATGCAAGCGATATTGGTTAAGAACGACCTATGGGAATACGCGAGTGGCCTTAAATCAAAACCTGAAGTGACCGAGAAGAATGGCGATGCAATCCAATTGTGGACACGGGAGGATCAAAAAGCTAGGTCGGACATTATTCTTTCTGTTCACCCAAGTGAACTGAAAAACATTAAAAATTGCGAAACAGCGCATGATGTGTGGCAGAAATTAATGAACATTTTTCAATCGGCCGGGCCTGCTCGCAAGGCTACGCTTTTAAAAAGGCTTATGCAGTCGAAAATGACTGAAAGCGAAGACGCCCGGGAGTATCTGGACAAATTCTTCGATACAGTCGACAAATTGGCTGAAATGTCCATCCCTGTGAACGAAGATTTGTTGACGATAATGCTGCTGTATAGTCTGCCGGCTAAATTCGAAAATTTTCGTTGTGCGATAGAGTCTCGGGACACCCTTCCCACCCCGGAGGCTCTGCGTATCAAAATAATCGAGGAGAGTGAAGCGCGAAAAAATAGTGTCGCAACATCGGACGTAATGTGGGCAAACAAACCCGGACCGCGATTTCCAAAAATTAACACTGAACCGAAAACGAATACGAACGCGATCGCGAATAAACAATGTTTCAAGTGTAAACGCATCGGACACTTAGCCAAACAGTGTAAGGCTAGCAAAAAGCAATTCGCGCAGAATGTCGAAAATATCTGTTTGAGTTCGAGTGATAAAAGTGCACAATTCGGTCGAAAGTGGTGCCTTGACAGTGGGGCGACGTCGCATCTTTGTCGCGACCCGAACTATTTTAGTGATTTGTGCGAATATCCAAATTGTGAACTAAGACTGGCGTCCACGGTAATTACGGGAGAAGGCAGCGTTAATTTTACGACGGAAGTTTCGGGTAAAACTAAATGGCGAGAATCAGAACAGCAACAATCTTCCGAGAAGAGGACGAGGTAGACCGTGTATAGTTCGAACGGGCTCGAGAGGAAGAATCCCCTTTAGTGAAAGGCTATGTCGATGCAGATTGGGGTAGCTGCGTTGAGGATCGCAGATCTTACTCCGGATACGTTTTTCTCCTGAACAATGGACCGATATCGTGGGAAGCTAAAAAGCAGCGAACGGTAGCTTTATCCACGACAGAAGCCGAGTACATGGCTTTAGTCGAAGCAATGAAGGAAGCCGTCTATTTGAATGGACTCCTGCGAGAGCTGGGTTTCGATCAACAAGCTGACATCTCGATTTCTTGTGACAATCGCAGCGCACTCAAATTGGCCGAAAATCAAGTGTTCCATGGTAGGAGCAAGCACATTGATCTTCGTCATCACTTCATTCGCGATGTACTTAAGGATAAGACGATAACAATCGATTATGTTCCCACGGAAGAGCAGGTAGCCGATATGTTGACCAAGGGTCTCACCAAGCCGAAGCATGAGTGGTGTGCCAAGTCGTGTGGACTGCACGAATGTACAAGAATGCTTGCTCGATTGCCGTCTTAAGGGGAAGTGTTGAGACTGTACATTAATACTAAAATCGTAGTTCACTTTGCATTCCATACATTCATATGTTATTTTTCACTTATATAACTTCCGTGTATAATCGATATCATTCTGACTAGTTTTCTTCTGTATAATAAACGTGTTTAATTTCCATCGTGCCTTTGTTATTTCGATCGGTCCACTACTATCCCTAACAAAAATTGCCTTAGTGTTTCCATCATGCAGATTCGACGAGTACTTTCCGGTTGTTGACCTCAAATTTGGAACCATCGACCCAAAATTACCTTAATGTTTATGCCGCACTGATTCGACGTGTATATGTTTGTAAGTGTATAAAATCGGCTTGTTCTGCTATCCGTTCTCATAAGGAAAACTTCGTGTTTTCGATATTTCTCGCTGACAGTACCCAGCGAATTATTCGCGCCGTGCCGGTGTAAACCCAAAATTCGTTCCGCGTTGGTGTGAGCATCACTTTAAATCACTTTCTTTGTCTCCATCTTCATAGACTCCAATCCATTGCACCATCAAGATGTTGGATCCTTCTCATCTATGATTGTAGCGGAACAACCCTGTTTAAAAGAGTGAGTTATCGCAGAGTTTTTGTTTGCTATGTGGCAGTTCCTATCCTGCAACAAATGCCACCAGATGCTGTCCTCTGGTGTTGTCATCGGTCCTGCCTCATACAGTATTGTGAGCGTTTACATCAAAGCCTTGACAGTATTTAACCAGGTTTGCCACCCCAATTGAAGGAGGTGGTTCTGGTGGGTCGTAAAGGGACGTATGCTGATGCAATAAGGAAAGATCCTGCGCCACTTCCAATCATTGCTGCGGTAAGATCGGCCGATTGATTTGATTTGCAGTCCATTGCGACAATTCCCTAATTTTGTTTTCCTCCGAAATCCAGAGTTCTTGAGTTAAAGGAATGTCCGGAAAGCAACTCAACATCATCGCTGATGCTGCTGATATGCAGTGATGAATATTCAACTGACACACAATTTGTGTTTCTGTACAAACAAACACGAATTGTGTGCCCACCTCCATCCCTGATAGTCGCCCTTATAGACTCATCTACCCCCGCACTACCAACGATACTGCGCTCACTGTCCATTCCTCTGGAATTTCACGATGGTTTGCTCAAGACCATCTGGTTGTACCAGATAGATTGGAATTGAACCAACTTTGACATGTGTTCGGCACGGAACCGAAAGGAAGCATTTTGTCCATTCATTCGGAACGGGACGTGACGTAACGGAAGCGTTGTGTTTCGCACTTAAGGCCGCACACACACGATCAATCGATCCATAACGAAACTTCATAGAAAAACATGACAACTTGCCCAGCTGTAATGATTTTATATGAAGCTTCGTTAGATTCGAATCAATGGATTCGCCGTGTGTGTGCGGCCTAACATATTAAAAACCGCAAAAAGGGCAACAATTTTGGTTTTCGTTTCTAGATTTTCGATTCCGTACCAAGCACCCCAAAAACATAAGAAACAAAAATATTCTCCACTACATTTTTCAATCTGAAATTATGTAATGCCTCGACTTTATGAAAATTTGTTTGACTGCATATTGAACAAGGAAAATCGGCCAAAAACCCGCGCCAAAATTGGAAAAAGCAGAAACGTGATTTACAATTTAATTAAAAATTGTGAAAATTATGGAAAAATATGAAAGGTCGAGTGAGCTGCAGATAAGCGATCTATTTTGCGTGAAGCATCGATTTCACATATGATTCTGTGGACAACATTCGGTTAAAAGTTGGTCTCAGTGCGAGTAAAACAACTGTATGGCATGCTAATTCAAAAGCTGAACACCTTAAGGGTCTAAAATAAAAAAAAAACACCACTTAACCCCGCTCATAAATAAGCTCGGTTGACTTTTTGTCGTACCAAGATGTCATGGACCAAAGAGTGGTATCGCGTTGTTTTTTCTGATGAGAAGAAATTTAATTTGGAAGGGCCCGACGGATATAACTGTTATTTTTATGATTTAACTCATTGCCGGACACAACGCCAAAATTTGACACGATTTGTATGTCAAATGCTCAAAATTGGACGTCTATAGACGTTCTGTCCGGGAAAGGGTTAAGGAAGGAGGCTCACCAGTTGGATCGTTTGCACAGTCGAGTTGGCGGCGTTATGGTTTGGGGAGCCAAATCCTACTACGGCACTTGTGAACTCCAATTCTTAGACACCACTATGAATGCTAAGTCGTATCAAGGTGTTTTAGAAAAGGCTTTTCCGACATTCGAAAGTCTCTTTGGACCATTGCCGTGGACTTTCCAACCAGACAATGAGCCAATACACACTGCCCGTGCCGTAAAGTCGTTTATCGAGTCCAAAAATGTTACTCTTTTGAACTGGCCACCATACTCGCCGGATCTAAACATAATAGAAAATGTTTGGGGATGGCTGGTCAGAAAAGTTTACAAGTCTGGAAAACAGTTTTCAACAAAGGCTGAAATAATTGAAGCCATTCTGCCATCATGGGCTACAATTTCCCTTGCTTACATCAAAAGCTTGTACGATTCTTTGCCTAATAGGATCTAGGAGGTTATTTCAAACGGGGGAGGCTCAACCCATTACTAAAATTGCTGATTTTAATTCAAATTGATCTCAACTTGTATTCTGAACAATAATAAGTTATCCCCACTGCATAAAAAGTTAATTAAAATAAGTTTAAAAAAAAGTGTGCTATTCAAGTGAAACAGAATTCATGTGTTTTTTCATTGGTGTTTAACATTTTTTATCTTTCTAAGATTATATGTTCGAATTCTTTTTATTTCAAATTATAGCTAATTAATCAAATGACAAATAAAAAATACAAAATATCTGTTGTCTTTATTTTTTTAAAGATATTGAGAAAATAAATTTAATGTATGGAGTGTGCTATTCAAGTGAAACGCAGTGTATGTACAAGTAGCTATTTAGCAAATCATCATCAATGTGGCACGATAGCCCGACGTCGGGCCTTGGCCGCCTGAATCGTTGACCTCCAATTGTCGCGGTTACGTGACCTTGTCCTCCAGTTTCGGAAGCCCAGCAGCTGGTGGGCGTCTTCACCTACGGAGTTCTCCCAGCGAGCTCTCGGTCGTCCACGCAACCTCGCTCCGTCAATTCGTTGTGCGTTCATAACTTTCTTTGGCATGCGAATGTCGTCCATCCGTTGTACATGCCCCGCCCATTGCAAACGTTGAAGCTTCACGATTTTCGATACTTCCAGCTCATCGTACAATTGATACAACTCATGGTTGTACCGATTGCTGAAGCGATGACTTTGAACAGATTTGAAAAAAATCGGAGTGTTATACATTTTAACGATAACACATCACATAAACCTGTGGGCCACATGGATCACAACTGTATTCATAAGTTACGGCCCC
This sequence comes from Microchrysa polita, assembly GCA_949715475.1. Taxonomy (NCBI): domain Eukaryota; kingdom Metazoa; phylum Arthropoda; class Insecta; order Diptera; family Stratiomyidae; genus Microchrysa; species Microchrysa polita. The sequence goes on along the minus strand of OX454420.1, from coordinate 24,423,632 downwards.
TGATTAACCACCTGAAAGCTTATTTTGCCATGGTTCCCCTTGACGAACGTTAATCTATTGATGAACAGATGTGTACTACAGAAATTGGATATTATTTGAAACAATATGTCCCAAATAAGCCACTCAAATGGGGTTTCAAACTTTATGTGCTATGTTCATTGTTTGAGTATTCCCATAATTTGGAGCTTTATGTTGGCAATGGGGGTCATTTTGATGATCGATATCCAAATGAACCGGATTTGGGACCAGTGTCCAACGCTGTGATCCGCATAACTCGCGTCGTGCCTCGGAATGTGAATCACATTTTGTACTTCGATAATTTTCACATGACTATTCCGTTGCTACAATTTTTGCCAATGAAGGGATATACAGTCTTGGAACTGCTCAAAGGAACCGATTGGGTAAAGTGAATCTAAGCGATAAAAAGGCCCTTATGAAAGATGCAGTACCCAGAGGAATTCACGAGGAGTGCGTCACTTCTGGTCACTCTTACAAAGGAGTGGACATTTCCGTAACTGCTTGGAAAGACAACAAGCCAGTGCTTCTTGCTTCGGCTTATACTGGCGTTCAACCAATAGGCAATATTGAGTGATTTGACTAAAAACAAAAAAAGTACTTTATTGATTGTCCGAAAATAGTTTCAGATTATAATGCCCACAAGGGAGCAGTGGATTTAATGGATAGCCACTTAGGCAGATATCGGATTCGCATGAAGAGCCGCAAGTGGTATATAAGGCTCCTTTACCACTTCTTAGATATATGAATTATGAACTCCTGGGGACTTTACAAGGGCATCAAAAGAAAACATGGTGAAAAAGAGATTGTGTCACTGGCCGATTTTCGCACTAAATTGTTTTGCAATTTTCAAAACATCGAGGAAAATAAAAGAGGCAGACCTTCAACCTCCAGTATTGAGAAATTAATGGAAGCTAAAAAACGAAGGGGACCCACACAGCATGTTCCACCTAAGGATGTCCGGATGGATGATACAGGTCATTGGCCAACATCATCCTAAAAAATCGATGCAAATTACCCGGCTGCAAGGGGTTTAGCCGTACTGCTTGCTCAAAATGAGGAGAAGTCCTTTGCTTGAACAAAAACAAACAAATTCTTTTGGCATTTTCCATGCTACAAATAAATTACAATAAATATAACATCAAAAAAAGTTTTCCTTTGTATAATAATTCTTGGACAAATGCATGGTGTTGCCAATTGGCAACAATGCTTTATTTCTTGAAAAAAGGATGAAAATAGTGAATTAGATTTTTTTTATTATTTTTCCTTGAAACTACTAACATTTATCAACCTTAAAATATTTTTTCAATAAAAAATAAAAATCATGCATTTAAGGGTTAATTGAGTTTATAATACAATAAATAGTAGCCTCTAAAATAAGCCTGCAAATCAGTGCCCATTTAGTAATTTGCCAAATGGGGCACCAATATGGGGCACCACGGTCTTTTCTGAAAATCTCACAAACTTTAAACCGCATTTTAAAGTATCAAGCCGGTTGCAAACTCGACACTTTAAATCGCAAAACGATAAATATTAATATTATAGGGGAGGCAATTAAAAATTTGCTTACCTTCATTTCATTGGTCCGTCCGTAACCGTGTTTATTTGCGAAATTTCCTTTTCCGTTAAAAATATTCCCTGCTGCTTGTTGATCTAGATTATTTGTTCCCTTCTAGTACATTTGTATATATCTGCAGAATAAATTTCCTCTACAGTTGTCATTTCTGTCTGCACAGCGACTGTCAACATCGAGTTGTCAATTTGCAATCAGCTGTCATTGGAGAGACACTCAAAATTAAAATCTTCGCCCGTAGCAGGATGGCATCGATGATTTCGCGTGTTTTAGTGAAGGAAGCATCGGCTCTATGGTAAAGTGAATGTGATTTAGAAATTCAATTAAATGCAAAGCATTCGCCAAATGGCGTAGCTCCTTTCTAAACTTAACTAACCTCTTTAGTGTTGTGACATAATCACCACCTTTGCATTCTCGTTCCTAGGCCGCGAGCATTCTTCTCAACATCCACTGTTTACAACAAGACCCACTCGACACGGGAGGCCCCTTTAAAGGACACATCTGCCGTTGTCGCCAGGCCCGAAGAGTTGGAGCAGAAGGAGAAGCTTAGCGGTTTGATTACAGTTCCCAAGAAGGTGGGTTCCATTGTCTCTATGTATTTGCTTCTTTTATGTTTTAATTATATTTTATTCGCTTGATTTTAGGTTGATATCAGTCCAATCACTGGCGTTCCAGAGGAACATGTGAAAACCCGACGCGTTCGTATTTTCATGCCACCGAAAAATGCCATGCAAAGTGGTACAAACAATCTTCACTACTGGAAGATTGATTTCGACAATCGTGAACGATGGGAGAACCCATTGATGGGATGGTGTTCCTCGTAAGTATTTATCGTTTTAGCTTAAATCCTTGTTTGGCTTTAGAAGGTGTGATAAACGTGAAAATCTCTTCGTATACGTTTAAATTAATACGAGCAATAATGAGAATAGAAGCTCTATTTGAGTCGACTGCCAAAAGTAAAAGCGAAATAATTCTAAAAATATAACGAATGCTTTGATCAACTGGTTCTCAATAAGGTTTTTTTTTTTTTTATCATTCCGTGTAGTTTGACCAAATGACCAAACAACGCACTTATTCACTCGTTTGACTACAAAATTTTGTAATCCATAAGACATTTTGTCTCAGAATAATATACACGCATGCATTTTTGGATATGTTTTGTTAGAGCCAGATTAAAGTTTTGCTGTAGCAGTCAATACATCTAGAGTATCTACCGAGCCACTCAAAACATTTAGTAAATTATTGTGAACTTATACTTTACGCGTTTAGGTCCTTGCTTTACTTTAGAAGAGTTATCCTATCTATTTTCCACACTTCCTAAGTGCATAAATTGGTTTAAGATTAGATTTGAAACACAATTTTCAAATCTTTTAACATAAATTTAAATTTTTTTTTATTGTAGCGGTGATCCACTATCAAATATGCAAGTCGAGTTCAACTCTCAAGACGAGGCTATTGATTTTTGCGAAAAGAACGGCTGGAGATGGTTTGTCGAAGCGCCACCAGCACCGAAAAAAGAGAAACCAAAAAGTTATGGCGTCAACTTCTCGTTCAACAAACGAACACGTGTATCAACCAAGTAAATAGAATGAGAAGTCCTGTGAATTAGAAATATGAAAATATCCTTTGTAAATCGTCGTACTATCGATGTTACTGAAAATGCAAAATGGGAAAGCAATTGCTGAACATAAAAACAGTTTCGGCATGAAATAAAAACGAGGAAATCGACGTTGAAATTTTCTTTTTGATGAGTTTTCAGCTGTGTCGTTCATATCCTTTCGAAGGAAGAAGAACCGTCATATAACTGAAGCCATATAAAACTTCCAAATACAAAAAGATACATCCAGCACCAGGTCTGATCTTATGGGTTTAATCACCGAATCTAATAAAAGTGTCTCCACATCGAACAACTTCGGAACGAGCTCAGTACTCTGAAAATCTCGAATCACACGCATGAGGTGTTTGTTCGGATAATCCTTTATGTAGCAACCAACAAGATTTAATTTTTGTTTCTAGATGTAAATGATTCTGGGAAAACACCAGGTATCCAGTAGCGTTGCGTAGAGCAGCGTTTTGACCACTTTTAATATTTGCTCAGTTTGTATCACATACGACCATACTAGTCCTTCATCAGCTAATGGTCGAATGTGACCAGTAAAGCTCATTTGTCTTTGCCCAGGAGCAACCAACCATTGAATCGAAGATTCATAATTCGCATTTTATCATTTTATTTCAAACAACCGCGGCATAATGAACAGAAGACATTACTGGCACTTGCAGCAGTTCTCCTGACATAACTGCTGCAAGTGCTAGTTTGGTTAGTGAAACCCGTTGGGAGACACTAAACTCAGACCATGTCCCCATTATATTAAGACTTGACAAACCAGCTGAAAAGCGGGTTGGGACGATTTCACAGCGGTAAGATTTATTTCTGCAAGACGTATCCCATAAGTTTGACCAAATTTACCAACTAATGCGCTAGGATAGCTGATTAATGGGACGATAAAAGAAGCACCAATCCAGGTCATTCACGAATTCCGGAGCTCAGCAACAAGATTCAAAGACAGGTTAGAGACTACAGAAGTTCGAAATGGAATGAACATTTTAAGAGCAGCGACCGTAATGAAGGTGTCAGTAAATTATGGTCCACTGTCCGTATCTTCCAACCCCAACAAGAATAAAGGTAATATAGGCATAATGCCATAAAGTTCGATATTCAGCAGATCGACAAACCTCATCAATGTACAAATCTCTTCCATAGACAATTTATTAAACACCCTAAACAGGATAAGCTGAAGCCGCTGAAGCACAGAACTACTAACTGACATCATACCTGTTTACAATACGGACCAAGCTAAAGCAGCCATTGATAACCCTAAAAACTCCAGGGCCATTGGACCTGATGGCATTTCGATGACCATGATGAAACATCTCGGCATTCCCGCCCTTGTCTATATCACGGCAGCCTAACTTATCTATATCGACGCTTGCCATCTCGGAAATCTGGAAGATAGGACGAATTGTACCCTGTCTTAAATCTGGAAAAAGTCCGAATCTCGAATCCTATCGGCCAATTACGATACTATCCCAGTCGCAAAGACTGAACACTCTTATCGCACATTGTCTCACCAGCATTGCTTCATGAAGATGCACATCACAGCTACACTCCTTGATGAAATTACACCCGCACCAGAGAAGGACTGAACCAGCCACAACCTTGCCACAGATCAATCCTGGTGGTCCTATCATCTGTCCCGTGCATATGACAAAGTCAATCACTCAATGTTGCTGGCTGATAAATATGCACATTTCTGATCAAGAGTTACGTTGGATTGCTAAATACCAGTAGCGAAACGTCCATATAAAGCGATTTCTCTCGGCTTCGCTTTACAATTTTCAATTTTGCCAGTCAAACCACAGATTAACAGTCGAATTACAGAAAGAGAAATATGTCCATTTTGTCGTATTTTTACACGTTGAAAAACTACATGGAATGACTTCATACAAAACTATTCATATGCGACCAAATATTCACATCATTCATACAAGTTTCAAATCAGAACATCAGCCCCGCCGCGCCATCGAGGAACTCACATCATATATCATTATATGGCTCCATTATAGGTACATATTTTCAACCCCCATTAAGTTTTGGCATCACAATACACAGCCACTTTATTTCTCTAGTATACCGGTGGGCATTTCACTGTCCCTGTTTAAATAAAGATTTGTTGTTGTTGTAGCGGTGCAAAAGGGTGTGAGTCGCTTTGCATGTCTGTGGATATGCTCTAAGTTTCGTCGTCGTTCTCGCCTATTGTCTCAAGCGACAAGAACGTAGCAGCTGCAATAGGGTTGTCCCATAATGCCCTCGGAGTGAGGTTAGTGGGTGCAGCGGGGCATCGAAACAGGTGGTCCACATCGTCAGGCGCACCACCGCAGCTCGTACAAATGTTCTGGATGTCCGGGGCATAGGTACGAATTGAGGCGTGAACAAAAACCCGACCTAAGCTGGGCTAGTGTCACTCTTGTGGCTCTCGGGAGCCTAGTCTCCTCAGGCGATATGAGTGGTGGGGGCACTGAGAGGACTCTATTCGGATCTAATCTCCCTATTGACCGATTCACAACGGTTGTGTGAATATCTGCGATGGCCGCATGGTGTGCTGTGTCATCAAATATATCGGGAGGTACCGGTTTGTATCTCTGGACGTCTCTCTCGAGATCTCTGATTCCACTCCTGACATGTCGTGGAGGGGGAGTATTGTCCATGAGATGATGGTTTGGGTGATCCTCTCGATAGCAACCGACCAGGTATTGTAAAGACAAGAGGAGATTGTGATCACGCACTGATAACATGCTGGTTTCTTGATGAATGGGACGGGATGGGACGACATGAGATGGCAACCTGTAGCGATACGTAGAGCAGCGTTCTGGCCGTTCTGGCATGCCTGGATCTTATTCCAGTTTGTGTCACAAACGGTTTGTGACCACACTAGGGATTGCCCTACCTATCGCTTTATAGGTGACCAACATAGTTTCTTTGTGTTTGCCCCAGGAACTACAGGCTAGGCCTTTAGGACGTTGTTTCTGCTGTGCATTCTGACTACGTTATAACGCGATCTTTCGACTTCATCATGGTATCCAAGTAGACACCAAGGATCTTGGGGTTTGTAACAGTAGGAACAACGTCTTCAGCATGCTTACCAGTACGGATCCCAAGCACCTCCGAAAATTCCTGCGTCCAGGTGGTCAGAAGAGTTGCAGTACATTTAGACGGCGAAATGACTAGGTTGCGTATATTGAAGAACTCCACCAGTTTTCCAATATAGTCATTTAGTCGAGCACACATGCCATTTAAATCATTCCCCGAGGTGAGTACGGTGCAATCGTCTGCATAGGAAGTTAGTTCGCTACCTTCCGGTGGTGTTGGAAGGCTCGACAGGTCGATGTTTAACAATGTAGGAGAGAGTACGCTACCCTGTAGAACTCCATGCTTAATTTTCCTATGATTTGAACAACTGCCCCGAAACTCTGTGAAGGATTGGTGGCGGTGGTGGAGAACTGGGGCCAGGAATGGCCGGAGACGGTGGTGGGCCATTAGCTTGTGAGCTAGGGCCTGGGGTGGCTGGAGGCCGACCCGCGTGCAGACACCCTGGAGCAACAAAGGAGAACTTCTTAGGCCTGAGCAGTAGAAATGACACCATTCTCTGCAGCAGGCACACCTCAAGGACCTGGCATTCCCGAAGATTCGTCGGTTGCATACACAGCAGATGTAGATTTCGGGACCTGGATTGGTCTCGATGCCGGCGCGGATTAGGAGAATTGAGAGCAACCGCGCTGAGATGAAATACTCCCAATTTGACGAAAAAACACATAGAACACATCCCTCCTGCATCGAACTTTCATGGCAACTCTTGGCCGTTTCGTTGGGTGAAACGGGTGTGGTTCGCCCCGAAGAGGCTTGAAAAACCCGTATGGCAGCAAGCTGCCATCGGGAATGGTCGCCGATAGGACCACTTCCCAAGTTCTTCTCCCTTCCTACTTCTTCCCATATAGCGGCTTGTATTGGTTTACTAAGGGTTCTAGTCAGGAGGCTGTTTGGAAATGATTGTTTCAGCCAATTCCGTGATTTCGTGTCAGCATTCACCATATTTTGTCAATTATTAATTGGATTTAACGACCAATTTGGGCCACCTAGACTTCTCATTGACATTGATAAGACTGCAGTCTATTAGGCCGTACTTCAGTTTTATGTAGATCCTTGAAAAATTCTACCGACTGCGCCCATTAAGTTAAATCTGTTTTTTGGGAATAATCGAGAATCTGGAAGTTCACAAATTTTTAGTGTGCTTGTTTTTTTTGGGTTAAAGTCGATTTCGGTACCAGGAAAAATCTCTAATCCGGGATATATATGAACAATACTTTCACTGCTGCGATAGGATTATTCTATAGTTGTTGTAGATAAACTACCTTGGGTCAAAACATGTGAGACATCATCGGATGATCACTGTTTGAACATTTGTTTTAAATGTCATTATCCTCCGAAAGAACGGATATCAACCCAGGACAAGCCTATGTAAGGACAAGGATGGTAACATCATCAGCGACATCGAAAGCGTCAACAAACGATGGGCCTCGCATTTTGAAGAGCTCCTCAATGCACCATCAACATCCCCCGCGGAGCCAGCTCTTGAGCAGTTAGCCGAACCAGGCCCTCCCGTTCTACCCCCAACAGTAGAGGAGGTGAGTCTTGCCATACAGTCGCTTCAAAATAATAAAGCGCCCGGCGCTGACGAGATCCCAGCAGAACTGCTGAAGCATGGTGGAACGTGCCTGACCAACGCTATACATGTGCTACTGCTGAAAATATGGAACGACGAGGAAATCCCCGAAGATAAGATATTATCTAAAATTCTTGAAAAGAGAATTAATCCTACGCAGAACGAATCATTGGCGAGTATCAAGGCGGCTTCAGACCTGGTCGCTCAACGACCGATCAGCTTTTCACAGTGAAGCTACTACTCCAAAAGTGCTGGGAATATAACATCGACGTATACCAAATCTTTGTCGACTTCAAGCAGGCCTACGACAGTGTCGATCGAAGTGTACTGTACAACATTATGCTGAATTTTGGTATACCGACAAAGTTAGTGCGACTCACAAGGATGACGATGACTAATACCGTCTCGCAGGTCAAAGTGCAGAACCGACTCACTGACCTATTTGAAACTCGTACTGGACTCAAGCAGGGCGACGGGCTGGCGCCGACGCTCTTCAACCTGGCTTTGGAGTATGTAATTCGAGCCATGAATATGGACAGCAGCGGAACGCTACTCATCAAGTCGACTCAATTAGTAGCGTACGCCGACGATATCAACATCATGTCTTGAAGGTTGGGTGATGTAGAAAGCCTTCTGCATAACCTCAATAGCGCCGCAAAGGAAGTTGGACTACATATCAACGAAAGCAAAACAAAGGCCATGATGCAATCGAAAACAAGGACGCCAGCAAATTCAAGCATCACAGTGGGGGACCTTAGTATCGAGTATGTAGACAACTTCAACTATCTGGGTTGTAACTTATCAAAGGACGACAACGAAACCGACGAAATTAAGCGACGGATACAACTAGCCAATAAGACATATTTCTCGGTCCTCCCTATAATTAATTCGAAACTTGCGCACAGGAACACGAAGCTCCGCGTGTACAAAACGATCATCCGACCCGTGCTATGTTATGGCTGCGAAACATGGACCCTCACCCAAGCCTCCGAAATTTTGCTAGACCGATTCGAACGAAAGGTCCTTCGGCGAATTTTCGGGGCCGTTCGCGAACGAGACCAATGGCGTATCCGGTACAACCATGAGTTGTATCAATTGTACGATGAGCTGGAAGTACCGAAAATCGTGAAGCTTCAACGTTTGCAATGGGCGGGGCATGTACAACGGATGGACGATAATCGCATGCCAAAGAAAGTGATGAACGCACAACGAATTGACGGAGCGAGGTTGCGTGGACGACTGAGAGCTCGCTGGGAGAACTCCGTAGGTGAAGACGCCCACCAGCTGCCGGGCTTCCGAAACTGGAGGACAAGGTCACGTAACCCGACGTCGGGCTATCGTGCCACATTGATGATGATCCTCCGAAAGGGAGCATGGCTTGTTTTAATGAACCTCTTTCTTCATTTATTGGAGGAGAAACAATTCTCACGATATTTTCTACAGCAACAACCCAAATACTGGTTACCGCAGAAGTTTTACTTGCACCTGACAACACTCTTGGACTGAACGAAAAAAAATATTTCAAATTATATGAAAACATTTTTTTTACTTTTTCCTTTACAAATTTAACTAGACAAAGAATTTATTTATTTTTTCGATATTGTAACAATAATAATAAAAAATGGAATCGCGTGATTTTACAATAAAATAAAAAAAGAAAACTAGAAATGTCGTACATGCATGATAAACATTTTACACTGTACAAACTTAACATATACAATTTTCATTCTACACTTACAAACTATGAGGACGTTTGAACGTATCACAAGAATCTTGAATATGTCTCTTATGTAAGCATCATTCCGGTAGCACAATGTTTCACATTTTATCGCGCACCAGTATTGCACGAATCTGGTTCTACTTATCCATGTTTCGAGTCTTATCCAATTCGAGCTTTTCGATTTGCAGTTGTTTTCGGAAGGCACCCAGTTGAGTTAGGACGCCCGATGAACTGGACACAATGTTTTTCTGCACAGCAGGTACCTATCAACAAATAATCTGTAAGAATCTAGTTCGAAAATGACAAGCTAGAGTTACTCACCTCCCATTTATCAGACAATTTCTTAACATTTTCCGACGTCTTCTTCGGGATGATTTCTTCGCGTATTTTAAACACTCTCTTCTTGGGCGGTTCACGCAGTAAAGGAATGTGACTCAAATTCCTCTTGGGCTCGAGATTCTTTTTCGCCGCGCCGAAATACGTTGGTGATCTTTCAGAAATAATGTCACCGTAATTTTTCAAATATTTTGACAATTTTTCGTTCACACTCGAGTGATTAATGGATACATTCGGAATTGGTTGTTGCAGTGTTCGATCGGTAGTTGGTTCAGCATTACTATCGCCGTAGCTGACGTCTATAACCCGAAACGACCTCGATGTATTGGATTCGACCGGACGATCAAGATTCAGTGGCACACTGCCTCGTCCATCGATTCCGAATTCCTCATTAACCGAAGCGCGTCGTGAATTTCCTCGATTTATGCGAATATTTTGCACACAATCGAAACAGAACTTTTTACGATTCGGTGAATGTGGACTCATTGGTTCCGCGTGAGGATTGAACATTCTGTCGCAACTGCGGCAGACAATCATCTTTTGATCTTCACTGCGAGGGACGACCAAGTTGCCAGCTATGCGAGATAAATGTGGAGATATGACGGGCAACCCGTTGTTGTAGTAGCGGCAAGTACTGGGAGGCGTGACTGGGGACAAGGCACAACTTGAACGGTTTTCGGATTCAGAGTCGGATGTTTCGAAGAGACTTTCGCGGCTGTATTTTTTGTAAGAGTAGTCGCTACGATGGGAGGAATTGCTGAAGTAACTGTAGACTTTGTTGTCGGGGGCAGCGTGCGGGATTTTTTGTTCGCTTTGTTTTAGAAGGAGTTCGTCACGTTTTAGGTTTTCGAGAAGTTTTAAGCGTCTCGCTTGACTTTGTTCGACGTTGAGACGGACCTGGAATGCATAATAGACGAGAGAATGTTAAAGAGTATGTACTTATGTTGAAACAGATGTTGTGGGGGTACCTTTTCTGCTTGTTGCTTGGCTTTTTCAAGTTCATCTTCCAGTTGCATCGTACGCAGCTGTTCTTCGAGATTTCTGAAATGAAATTAAAGTTCAGAAACACATGCCCATGCTAGGACATAAAACACATTTGCTTCTAAAAACTCTGCTCCAGGGCGGGAGCAGATTAAAAGCTAATATTGATTCAGAATAAAATGTTTGGGTCTAGTTATAATTCGGAACGGTTTCTGGATGTTTAGAAGACTATTGGTTAATTGGAATAATTTTCTGACTCATATCCACATCCTTAAAAAAATATATTTTTGAAACCTACTTGGCTAAGAGTTCCTCCTCTTCTTTCTGTCGTCGTCGGAGTTCCTCAACTTCTTTCCGCTTCTCCTCTATTTGTTGTAGCAATTGCTTTTGATATTCAGCCTTTTTCCTGCGTTCGATCTGGGAGATAACACAACCAAATGAATATTTTCGAATTTCTCATTAAGCTGGCGAAAATACTTACTTCAGCCTTATCAACTTTTTCATCCACGGTACTTTCACCCGTAACCTTCCATGTATGCTTAAGATTTTCTAGTAATTTTGATTTTGGATTTGCATCTGAATCATTATTGGGATCGCTATTCGGATCATTGTTATTATCAGGCGGTTGGTTTTCAGTGCCGCTAGCCGGACGACTGCTTTTAGCGTATTTGGTGGATGTGGCAAGTTTTGGTGGAGCGGAATCATTTTGTGAGGCCTGCAAAGATGGAGAAATTATAATGGAGTACACGCAATCACAAGGCAGCTCTTGTTCTGCTTTACGGTGCACATGCAAAAGTATTTCAGTAAAAACCAACTAAAGAGACTACACCTTTCAATCATATTTCAATAAAATAAAAATATTGAAAACCTAAAGAGACAACCGCCAAAATAAACTCTAATGGCTTAACATTTGTACGAGGTACAGGATGGCAAAACCAAATTAATTATCGACACTGAATTATTTAGATAATAGCTACTATTACTCTTACCATTACTTTACCTTTTGCAAGTACTCCTGCAGTTCACGTTGTCTTTCTTTGGCAAGATTTTTACGTTTCTGTTCAATTATATTGAAACTGGGAAAATGTGAGTAAAATGAGTCTGTGATCCATTCTCCCATGGTTTCCTGGAAAAAAACCAATAAATGAATACAAAATGTTCATTAACAAATTAACTTCTAAAGCGCAGTATAGACCTCGGGCGGAATGAAAATGAAATTTTTGTCCGCTGCGATTTTTTCAATGAAAATTCATGCTTACTGTCGTGGAACATGTCGGAAATGATGGGGAATTCCATAAGCTACAATCCGAATATGGTTCCGAAATTTTTCTCGGCCATTTTATGTATTATTTTTCGATTCCCCGGTCATTTCACCGTGGAAAATATCTAATGACGGGGGAATCGAAAAATAATACATAAAATGGCCGAGAAAAATTTCGGAACCATATTCGGATTGTAGCTTATGGAATTCCCCATCATTACCGACATGTTCCACGACAGTAAGCATGCATTTTCATTGAGAAAATCGCAGCGGACAAAAATTTCATTTTCATTCCGCCCGAGGTCTATTCAGGCCTTAAGAAAAGACTGGTTCTACTAAAAATTAATTAAGCCCGCGACGCACAAGATGGTGGGTTCGAATCCCAACTTAGACGGATACAGTTTATGATGGGTTTCGAATTAGGGATTTATGTGCCGGACTATGATATCACTCAAATATTAAATGAAACGGCAGAGCGTGCTTTTGATCTCAACATCTCGGCAAATAGTCGTCAGGATCTTGTAAAATGTTTTTAGCTTAGGTTCCAGATTCGGAGGCGTCTATTATACATATGTATTTACCTTTTAACTAAACCTTAAATCAAAAAGTTATTCTTATGAGCTCTCATCGAAGGACTTTAATATGCAAGTATGAACTCTCCTAAGCCAGTATTATGTTTATTGGTTGGTTGTATGATGCTCTTATCAAGGAAGAATGACATCCTACCTGATTTTAGAAGAATTAGGAAATAATTCTCCAATTCAACCGAGTTATCTAATGCCGCACACACATGGAGAAATCGTTTTTATATTCTTCGCTCATAGAGTGAAAGGGTATATTATTTTTGTCATGAAGTTTGTAACGCATTAAAGGAAGCATCTCCGACCATATAAAAAGTATACATATATGATCAGCATGACTTGGGGAGTCGATTGGAGCATATCCGTCTGTCTGTTGCGACGCGTTTTACTCGGCGGGTATTGAAGCTAGCAAGCACACGTGCTTCTTATTGTTGCAGGCTGTTTGTATGTTTGATTCACCCAAATTGGATCACTGGGTCATGGGGCTGCCATACAAACCTAGCTCCCCAATTTGAGTTCTTCTAAGAAAAACTTTTTTATTTGTGCACCAATTTCAACCAAATTTCATACAAATGTGTTTCCATAAATAACACAAAATATATGCAAGAATGAATCAAATCGGACCATGGGGTCATGGGGCTGCCATACAAACTTAACCCCCCAAATTAGGTTCTTCTAAGAAAAACTGGTTTATTTGTTCACCAATTTCAACCAAATTTCACACAAATGTATTTCTATTGTTGACACAAAACATATGTAAGAATGGATAAAATCGGACCATGGAGTCATGGGGCTGCCATACAAATCCAACCCCCCAAATTAGGTTCTTCTAAGAAAAACTTTTTTATTTGTGGACCAATTTCAACCAAATTTCACACAAATGTATGTCTATTGATGACACAAAACATATGTAAGATTGAATCAAATCGGACCATGGGGTCATGGGGCTGCCAAACAAACCAAACCCCCCATATTGGTTCTTCTAAGAAACGTTTTTTTTTTACACCAATTTCACAAAACCTTGAATTAATGTGTCTTTATCAAAGCAACTAAAAAGTTCAAAACGAATGGAATCGTACTGTGGGGTCATGCTCCGGCAACCCCAAAAAATTTTCCGAGTAAATATTTTTATTTGCCCACTTATTTCAACCAAGCCCAAAACTTTTGTCAAGACGGAAGAAAAAGAATGAGGAGGGGGATTAAATACAAGTCATAGGTACGCCCGAAAAAACTTTTAGCCCAAGCGAAGGGTATCCAAATTTCGGCCGCGCCCGAAATTAGCCTCGGCCCCCTAGTTATTTTTCGTTCTGCCTAAATCATAAATTTTCTCAGATTTTGACAGAACAAGGAAGCCTGTCGAAAAAATCGAAAGTGGCACAATCTCACAAACGACAACTTTGAACCTGTAGTAACTCCATTTATTGATAAAATGACGGAGTGGTTTCAAAACAACACCAACTGCACCGAGCACAGTCCAACACAAATGTGGAAAAATTTCGCTGAAATGTCAGTAGGTGAGGCGGAAAAGGCACTTGGAGTTTCGAAAGGTCCACTCCACACGAAGAAAGAAACATGGTGGTGGGACACCGAAACTAAGGAAGCAGTGCAAGCCAAATCGAACGCATTTAAGGCATGGACGAAATGTGAGTCAAGCAGTGAAGCCGAACGGGTTCAACCTCGCGAAAATTATATGCAATGCCGGAAGCAAGTAAAGCGCTTGGTAGCTCAAGCAAAGGCGAAGGCAGCTGAGAAATTCTACCAAGAATTTATTAGAAACTCAGACTGCGATAGAAGGACCGTCTTTGCGCTTGGTAGCTCAAGCAAAGGCATTCATCAAGAATTAGAAACTCAGACTGCGATAGAAGGACCGTCTTTGCGCGAGAGACCTATGCACGACGCCAGGATATTTAGGGTCGCAGTCCAAAGGAGAAGGAACGCTCGAGAAATACAGGCGCCAAAGTACGTGGAGGACTCGCAAGGAATGTTGCTGATTGACGATACGGCAATTTGTAGCAGGTTGCGAGAGTATTTTGACGAACTTCTAAATGAAGAATTACCTCGAGTAGCTTTTCATGATGTTGAGCCGAATACCACATGGTGCCCATTCTCAGACCCAGATGTACCGATACCAGAAATGTACATCAAAGGAGAGCAGCTTAAGTCTTGTACCAAGTTCAAGTACCTTGGCTCGATGGTGAACAACGGAGCTACATGCGATGATGACATCAAACATCGCACAAAGGTTGGGTGGATGACGTGGCGAGAAAACTCTGGAGTTTTCTGCGATAAGAAAATGCCACTGAAGCTGAAGGGCAAGTTGTACAAAACGGTTGTACGTCTCGCACTCGTGTATGGATCAGAATGCTGGACCATGTATGAAGGTTACGCGAAAGCAATGACAGCGACTGAAATGAAAATGTTACGCATGTCAGTTGCTGTAACCAAAAGGGACCACATCAAGAGTAGCTACATCCGAGGCAGCTTGTCCATAGACCAACCAATCAGCGAAAAGCTCGAAGACCGACAAATGGATTGGTATTGCCATGTTCAAAGGCGTCCGCCTGAGAACCCCGCAAAGAAAGCGATATCAATGGAAGTTCCACTTGATGGACCCAAGGCCACAGGCAGACCGAAGAACACCTGGATATGTCAAATGAAAAAGCAACAACAACGCATTGGTCTCGGCGATGACACGATCCAAGATCGAGCTGCCTGTAGAAATATGCTGAGATATTACCGCCAAAACGGGCGATGTGCCTACACCGCAGGTCGAGCAACGCGAAACCATGGAGCGGTATAAAGAACGAGGCAAGGAAGAAGACAGAACGAGGAAAAAATGGATTCGGATTCTCCATATGTTAGTGGCCTAACAGAGTCCAAAGTGGCGACGTCCAGATAAATTGAATACCTGACACCTGGCTTGTGCAAGAGACAACGACATTTTCTTTGCAAGAATGGACTCTCTCCCAAATATCTAAAAATCTGTTGGAGTTATATAAGCGAAAGCTTCTTCGGAGAATTTGCGTTTGCAAGCGAGATGGATGGCTGGTGAAACCACGAGTTGTATAAGCCTCTCGGAAGTCTAGTCTCAGCAGACAATATTTATATCGATGGTGGGAGCACTCTGCCAAAACCCTATATTGATTGATTCACTACTTTACTATAAAAGTATGCGACGGCCGCTTATATGTAGATCAGCGTTCTGGCGTGCATGACTACACGGGTGCGAGGCAGTTAAGAACTGCTCAACGTATCGCGTGACCAGCATGGTTTCTTTGTCCTTGCCCCATGATCTGTCCATCAGTACCTTTAGAACATTATTATACTGCACCACATTTTGTCGATTACGACTTAAACCTTTCGATTGAATGACTCAACTTATTTCTACAGGCACCTCTATCATGGATGCTGCCATCGCTGAGAACAACACGTTGGCTAATTTAGCAATCAAAGCGATAGTCTCGGCTTGGACAGCAAACATTCACGTCACTTACAGTGGATTAAAGTGGATTGTCAGTTTTTTAGGGAGACATAATAAAATTTTGGAGTTCTTCTTTTAGCGGTGCAGAAAGGTGTGAAACCTCTGTGCATCTATGTGAGTACGATTTATGGTTCGTCAATGTTTGTGTCCGTGAGGTCTAAGGACAAAAACATAGCTGCTGCGGTAGGGTTTTCCCCACAGCGATATAGGGGTAAGAACAGTGGGCGCAGCGGGGCATTGAAACAAATGACCCACATCATGAGGAGTACCATCGCAGTTTGGACAGATGTTTTGGATGTCCGGGTTTTGCGAGAAAGGTACGAATTAAGGCGTGAACAAAAGCCCGACCGAAGTTGAGCTAGTGTTACTCTAGTGGCTCTCGGGAGCCTAATCTCCTCAGACGATTGGTGGTGGGCGCTCTGAGAGGACTCTATTCGCACCTTAGCTCGCAATAGACCGATTAACTTCTTAAGTGTGGATCGCTGCGATGGTGGCTCGGTATGTAACTTCGTCGTAAGGGTCCCGTTTGTATCCCTGAACCTCTCTCTCAAGGTCTCGTAAACCACGCCTGACATGTCGTGGTGGAGGAATTCGGTTCATCAGACAATTATTGGATTGATCCTCACGATAGCAACCAACAAGATACTGTTTTGAGAGTAGGAGATTGTGGTCACGTATTGGCATCAATTTTGTCTCCTGATGTAAGTGATCCTGGGCAGACATCAGAAGGCAACCTGTCGCGATGCGTAGAGCGACATTTTGGCATACCTGAATTTTTGACCAGTTTGTGTCACAAAGACTATAAGTCCAAACTGGGGCTGCATAATCAGCGGCCGCTCGACCCACCGCTTTATAAGTAGCTAGCATGGTTTTTTTATCTTTGCCCCAGGTGCTACCAGCTAGAGCTTTTAGGATTTTATTCCTACTGCGCATTTTCTCAAAAACCCCTCCCTGTGGAACACCTAATTTGATTTTCCTAAGCTTAGAACGTTTGCCTCGAAACCAAGAAGACCAAGTAGCCATCTGGACGTGTGGAAACTTTCCCTTCCAACAAGGAATGTCCGGAGAACCAAGAGGAGTAATAACAGCAAAAGTCAACGGCATACACATTTGCAGCTGTTACGCTCCACCTTGATGGGCATGGAATTCGAATAATTTCTGGATGATGTGCACGACGCCAGTACGAAAGGCCCTGTGGTAATCGCGGGGAACTTCAACGCGTGGAACGTAGCCGGGAGACAAATAAGCGAGGGAGAGTACTTCTCGAAGCGTTTTCACAACCAGATGTTGTTCTAATGAACTCAGGGGGTAGTAATACCTTCAGGAGGGGAAATGTGGGATTAATTTATTGATCTCACATTTGTTAGCAGTTCGCTCGCCCCGCATACGGACTGGCACGTCAGTGAGCTCTATACTCATAGCGATCCCCAAGCAATTTTGTACACGGTAACAAACAGAGTATACCAGACAAAGAACCAAGCACAGACCATTGGATGGTCCGCAAAAAGATTCGACGAGGCTCTCTTCAAGGAAGTCCTACTTCAAAGTGATCCAGTCGAAGGTTTCGCGGAAAGCAGGTCAGTACAGATAACAAACCAGCTGATGGCCTGCGATGCATCTATGCAACGGAAGAAGACATTAAGCGAAAGAAATGTGAACTACTGGTGGTCTGAGGAAATTGCGAGGCTCAGGCGTAATTGTCTGAAAGCGCAACGGGCAGCTCAAAGAAGCGCCCATGATGTCCTATTAGAAGCGTATAAAAACGCTCGACGAGTACTGAAGCTAGCCATTAAAAAAAGCAAACAAAATTGTTTTAAAAAACTCTGCGATGACGCAGACATGAACCCGTGGAGAATAGCATACAAGTTGGTGATGAAAAAAATAGGGCGAAAAGCGCCACAAATAAAATGCCAACGCTGCTTAAAAACATTGTTTCGGCTCTCTTCGTTCCCTCAACATGAGCGGATGCCCGTGGGGCAAGGTTCGTCAGAGCAGATTCCTCCTATAACAGACGAGGAACTTGACCAAGCTGCTTGAAAATTGGAGGAAGGTAAACTCCAGGTCCGGATGGGATCCCTAATAAAGCGTTGAAGGCCGCAATCCGTGCTGCCCCACAAAAGTTCATTTGAAGTCTTCGAAACTTGCTTGGCAGAAGGCACTTTTCCAATAAGTGGCAAAAGTTGGTGCTCCTTCCCAAACCAAATAAACAGGCTGGAAAGCCAAGCTCATGTCGCTCAATCTGCTCTCTTCGTCCCTCAACATGAGCGGATGCCCGTGGCGCAAGGTTCGTCAGAGCAGATTCCTCCTATAACAGACGAGGAACTTGGCCAAGCTGCTTCAAAATTGGAGGAAGGTAAACTCCAGGTCCGGATGGGATCCCTAATAAAAAGGCCGCAATCCGTGCTGCCCCACAAAAGTTCATTTGAAGTCTTCGAAACTTGCTTGGCAGAAGGCCCTTTTCCAATATCATGGAAGTGGCAAAAGTTGGTGCTTCTTCCCAAACCAAATAAACAGGCTGGAGAGCCAAGCTCATATCGCCCAATCTTGCTCAACACCTTGCGGAAACTATTCGAGAGAATTATCTTTATCTTTTCTTTAAGACTGTTATCGTTGGTGGAAGAAAAAGGAAACATTTAATTTTTTGTGTGAAATTTAATAATTCTTGAATGACCGAGTAATAATTTAAATGCGCAGAGTCCGATTTAGATAATAAATAACAGACGCGACAATCCAGCATTGGACTAAGGCCGCAAGATCTTATCTGCTTTTTGTTCAGGTAATGCGATCAGCATCACGCTCAGCAGTGTTATTTATCCCCATAAATGGGTACTCGTTCAACATCTGAGTGAGATCATAGTCCGTCACAAGCTCGTGAGTCCGGAAAACACCATGGTCCACGGTGAGATTCGAACTCATGACCCTGTGCACCGAAGGTGCGCGCACTAACCGCTAGACCAGCCAGACTACCATATATTAGATTCGCTATATTTCCGGTCTTAGCATTTAGTATTGAGCGGATATAAGCTCATATTGACCAATCTTTATGGAAAGTTGCCTATCGGTACCTATAGAAATTTCGAGTTGAAAACGTAAGCTTAGCTTTAAACGCCCATAACTCCGTTACCGTTACTCGAAACTGGTAAAAAGTGAATGATATAAAATGTACTCGTGGAGTCCTTTGATTAGTCCATACGTCCATCATCGATTAAAACTAAAAAAGCTGAATTTTTCAACTCTTCGGGACACTCTGTTATCTTTTCCCTATCAACTTCTAAAGTATTCGTGCCAAAGACTGTTATCATTCTACACATTCCTACCAATTTCATGACGATCGGTTGAACCGTTCGCGAGTTATTTAGTGAACAGAACGGACAGAAAGACAGACGGACGGTCAAAATCGATTTCATAAGGTTTTTTTTTAAATCCTAAAAATGGGTACACATCCTCACTTCGTGCCAAACACTACTGCCTTAATTTATTTCAATCGATTGCGTTTTTGTCGGCTGGCATTTCGACGGCCCTTTTCCTTATTATTCCTCTACATAACGCATACTTCCACAAACTTCTTTAAAAATACATATAATAACCGAAAACATGCTATCCAAGTCATTCATCTCCTTAAAGTAAGCCTCCTTATAATTTTAAATCTCAACTCGCTTGACGCTTCCATATCCATAACGTGTGCATGATGTCGGCTACCCGTACTCTCAGTGTCCCAGTAACCCAAATAATAGTGTGTAGTAGAGTGGTTACCGGTCAGTTTTTACTGTACAATTTACCCACAAAAATCCAAGCACATCACCGAGTCACGGGAGTGCAAGTTCAGGGAGAGTATGTACGTACATTTAATTAACGCAACCCTATAATTTCACCCCGAGCGGCTGCCTGCCACGCTGCCACTCACAAAACCGGTCAATTAGAAACTAAAAAGGGAAATGTCATGCAAATTCATAAGTTGTCGTCGTCGCAATAAAGATTATGAATTCATTTGCTCGGATTTGTGCGGATATATTGGGGGCGGGCCAGTACCAAATGGTCGCCAATTATCAAAAATATAAAATTATATTCTCGATGGATTCGCACCTGTTTCGACGGTTGACCTGAGACGGAAAAGTATAACCAGCCTTTCGGTGATATTGATTTGGGGAATTTGGGAATGTTGAAATGAGGCTGAACCAACTAATTCCGACGAGTACACCACTTGACCGATGTTTTGTTGTTGTGTGGAGCGCAATTAAATATGCGACGAAAGGACGAGAGGGTGGATATGGAAGTATGAATCCTTCTCACATATTCGCTTCGTTTGTTGGGTCAACTCAGGATTGCGTTATTATTATTATTTTTGGTGAACAAATGCTTAACGGGCTCGTGACAAAATTAGCAGTCATGAAAATAAAGGAGGCCAGTGTGATTATTGTGTCGATTAAGCATTAAGATGAACAAATTGTATGTGCGCTCAAATTGTTCGGGCAATAACATCATAATTTTGGCGAACAATTTTACAATTAATGTTAATGTCAGTACAGTATGACAATGATATAGGAGGAGGTCATTCAAGGTGTGATAATCATTATACGTAAATATGGTACAAATGAGCAGGCTATAGGTTGAGATATTAACCCCCGAACGGGAGATATGCCTACAATACAGGCTGAGTAACGGGAGGGATAAAGAATGTAATGTATATGTATATTAGAAAGGAACAGATTTACTAATACATACGAGGGTGGTTCAATAAGTACCCGTGTTTGAAGACATAGGACGATACTGAGGGAAGTTGGTGTCATCATCGTGTGCTGCCATCTATCAAACGACGCCAAAACAAATTCCAGACTAATTTATAGGTTAGTTTTGATTTTACAGCCATTCGAGTAACGCGTGTTTCGTAATTTTCGATAAGATGGAAAAAGAGTAGTATCGTTCGGTAATTCGATTTCTGTTTTTGGTTCAGAAAAAATGCGAGGAGATAAAAGCGAAGTTGGATCCTATTTATGGGGACACTTCGCCGTCTATAACCACCGTTAGATATTGGTTCAACGAATTTAAACGTGGGCGAACATCCGTTTTTGATGACGAGCGACCAGGACGCCCGGCAGACGTGGTTCCCGATGAAATCATTCAAAGAGTCCACGACATGATTCTCGCTGATCGACGAAAGAAAGTGCGCGAAGTAGCAGAGGCCGTAAATGTGTCGACCGGAACGGCAATTAATACGTCACATGATAAGTGGGCCATGAAAAAATTGTCGGCCCGATAAGTGCCGCGATTGCTCACGGTGGACAACAAGCGTCGTTGTCGAAACCTTGATTCATCACTACACACCAGAAACTACGCAACAATCAAGGATCTGCTCTAAAGAAGGCCAAAACGGTTCCATCGGCCGGAAAGGTCATGGCGACGATTTTTTGGGATGCGAAGGGCGTCATCCTTATGCATTTTTTAGAAAAAGGAAGAACGATCACTGGAAATTCTACAGTGAGTTATTGGACCACTTCGACAAAAAATTTAAGGATACACGACCGCATTTGGCGAAAAAGAAAGTGCTGTTTCACCACGATAACGCATCAGCGCATTCATCCGGAGTCGGCGCCGCCAAACTGCATGAATTGCTGCCGCATCCTCCGTATTCACCCGATCTGGCTCCCAGCGACTTCTTCTTGTTCCCTAACATGAAGAAATGGCTCGCGGGAAAAAATTCAGCTCAAACGAGGAAGTCATCGCCGAGACAGAGGCGTATTTTGGCGAATTCAACAAATCCAATTTTTTGGAGGGGTTAAAAAAATGGCAGGAGCGTTGGGAAAAGTGTATCTTACTAAAAGAGGACTATGTTGAAAAATAAAGATAAAAATTAGAAAAAAAATTGTGTTTTCATTTCCAACACGGGTACTTATTGAACCGCCCTCGTATACCGAGTGCTCTCTTCGCCGATTGTTTGCTTTTGGTACGCTTGACTAAAAAAAAAAGTGAAAATGCAATATAACTTCGATTTAGTGGAAAGGAAAGCATAGAGACATAAGTATCAAATAAGATGCCGCAATGCAGGAAACAAACTGGCATCCACAAAAAGCATTTCAAAACTTTTGCGACCATTTTTTTTAATGTCGGCAAAATAGGTTTTTAGGTAAATTATTAATTACAAATCGTGTTGAAATTTTTGGCAAACATGCCAAGTCCTTGGACGGCTTTGAAGTGCCCACAATTGATACGATAAGTGAAAGTGGCCTAAGTCTTACGTGTATTGGGCGACATAGACCCTCCGATCGATTGAAGAGATTTTCTGATTGCGAGATAAATTGGAAGCTGTATGTGACCATGGAATTCAATTTTTTGATTGAACGTGTGGAACATATTGCCATGCAATTTTTCGGACAATCTGTCATGATAATCATGTGTTTTCAGTTGCTGATTTTTTGACATAAACCTGTGGTCATTCTTCATGCTGTGGTTGTGGCGGTCATTCTCCTTCAAAAGTAGCAATGGATGTCCATCTTCGATCGCCACAAAATAGATAATTTTCGCTATGTCGTGTTGTGTGGACCGTGGAACTGTCATTTTAGATTGCACGATAAATTGCATAGTGTGTGTGCTGTACGGGCGTGAGATCGATTGTGTGCAATCGATTGCTCAATCGATTGACCAATAAATCGCTAGGTCTGCGGTGCTCTTAAGATACTAGCATTCATCCCACTTTCGAAAAGCAAAGTGGGACAGTTGTTGTTCTTTTCATTGCAGAATTATGTGGTAATTTTGTCCTACAATTGAAAACTTAGTTCGTAAGTTCTCCAGAATAAAGGTTTGTAATGAGACCTATATACTCCTTAATTCGTACTAAAGAGAAGGGCGCAAATAAAGAACGAAATATAGCACGTAAATATTATTGCGTTTATGCGATATGTCCCAATTTGATTTACAAAGATAAAGTTTAAAATTAATTAATTAGTAGAAATTCAATTAATTAATTAGTAGAAAGAAAGGACACTTAGTACATATACCCCTTTATTGCTTATTTTCGTTTTTGATAACTTCTATCCACCTGTAGCAGCAAATTAAATTTAAGTTCGCCTGATCTCTGAGCGGATGGAATCCTTCAGTTGGTTCCAATTGCATTGACAATCATTCAAGGATAATTCAATCATTCGAGAATAATTTTGGCATAAAGGGGCTTAGGTTTCAGCAAGATAAGTATGATGAAGCCACAGTACCCACTGCCAGATAAATATCAGACCTCTTTAATCTGATTCCCGACATTGTAACGGGTGGTCCAACTAGAATGCACGATGTTAATTGATTGCCACACCTTAACGGTAAGTTACTCGCCCAACTTTATTAGATATTTTTTTTCAGTGTTTGGCAAATTCAACCATGGAGAAGTACACAATTGAGCAGCGCGTTAAGGTCGTTGAAGTCTTTTACGAAAATGGACGTTCAAACCAAAATGCTTTTCGTGAACTTTGTGATTTATTGGTCAACATAATCGACCAAATAACGGACTTCTTATGACCAGAAATCGAGGATATGGACCTGGACGATAAGTGGTTCCAACAGGATGGGGCCACTTGCCACACAGCCAACGAAACAATATTAACTAGCTCTGATCTTATAATTTTAATTTTTAATTGATGTAAATACGCCACGGACGTTAAAACCGGTAAAGAAATCCTTTCGCGAAGATATCCAGTTCATTGAACTTTATCTGTTTCACAGCGTCACTACAGAAGTCACTACAAAAAATAAGTAATGAATATTAGCAACAATCTCTGGCTCTAGGGCGTGTAAAGAAAGAACTTTGGACATCGAAGATGTCCAGGGGACAGAGCCAATGCCATACAGGTTAGGCATGAAAAAAGGGCTCCTCAATGAGCGAGCAGTGGCTTGCGATTGCTGTAGCATTAGCGGGAGAATTGGACATGGTCTTTACGGCTCGTTGCCCCTGTCCTTCTACACAATTCTGAGTGAATAGGTTTCTATTACATGCTACCTGGGCCTTCAGTACCTAAGTGCGAGATTCTAGTCTCTGAATTACTGCAGCGTTCGTTCGAGTCCCACTGAGACCATGCAGTTTTGCGTTTCGGAGCTACTTGCTGTTAAAGCGGCCAAGAGCTGCTTATAGTACCTAAGGGGCGGCAAATTGACCTTTTGCCCAGCGTGGCGTTAGCGCTAGAGCGGGCGCTGCGTCTGGTTCTCGTAAAGCAATATTCAACTGGCTATCGCGCAGAAAAAAAAATAAAATTACGCCAATTGAAGGAGCACGTCAATTCTACCAGCTATACAATAATGGCAATTGGACGACATGTGAGTCAAGCAGTGAAGCCGAACGCTCGGTCGGTACCTCAAGCAAAGGCGAAGGCAGCTGAGAAATCCCACCAAGAATTAGAAGCTCAAACTGCGACGGCAGGACCGTCATTGCGCGAGAGGCCTACGCACGACACGAGGATATTTAAGGTTTGTGTTCGTAGAGACGACTCATACGATGATCACTGAGTTATTGCAGCTAGGCGGTGCTAGCTGCTAGTATGTGACTGTTGGACTCGGGTCTATATTGCTTTACGGAGTTAGTGTGTGGTGGATGGCACTGAGCACCACTACCTATTATAATTTGCTGGCCAAAGTTCAAAGGTTGGCTTCTCTTCTTATAACTTTTCGAACGACACCTTCATTCGGATTAGATATGATGGTCGGACTGCTCCCATTGGACGTTTTTAGTCAACGGATGGCTGCATAAACGGCCTTACGCCTACGTGAAACTGGCCTATGGCGAGCGCTGGATTATGGGCACTCGTCGATACTTCGGAACTTTAACCTGCCCCTATTGACGGACTACATTGTTCCCAATCACTTTTTTGGTAGGAACTATTGCAGCTTGATCCCGTCAAGGGAATCTTGGGATACTAACAGGCAGCTGGTCAGTGGATCCACTGCAATCTATACTGATGCATAACTCCAAGACGGATGCGGGAGTTAGTTTGGGAATTCACTTGGACGAATTGGATATCAATTTGTACTTCCTAATTTCTGTAGCGTCCTCCAAGCGGAGGTTAAAGCGATATTCGAAGCCCTAACCTGGTTGGGCTGGCACGTCGTCACTGGTAAATACATCATATTTACCGATAGTCAGCCTGCAATTCGATCACTTGATTCAGTGCTAACCACATCAAGAACTATTGAAAATTGCGGCGCACTACTTAGAGAGATGGGTCGACTCTTCTACATTACTCTATGCTGGATACCGGCAATTTGTAGGCAATCGCTACGCAGATGGCTTGGCATGACATGCGTCAGCAGGTAACGCTGGCGACAGCCGCGCCAACTTGAAAATACCTATTATCAACTGTACAGTGATAAAAGAAGATGCTGCAGAGCACAGGACCAACTCAAGGTGCATTAATGACTGGACTTGCGCAACGACTGGAATGATCTGGCCAAAACGGGGCAATGTCCGTTCTAAAATGCTACTGTTCCTGGACAGAAAGCATATTCGCAACATGGTATGGGTAATTACGGGGCATTGCCCTATTGGAGAGCACGCAAGAAGACTCCGAATTCCTCACAACGACTTTTGCAGAAGTTGTGATGACGAAGAAGAGGAAGAGAGTGTGCACCACCTACTTTGTCACTGCCCCGCCCTGTCCGAGAAACGGACAGATCATCTGTCTCAAATGACGGATGCTTTGCATCGTGAAAGTCGAAGTGCTCCTCTAAAAATTAATGCCGCTAGGACGAAATACCCGAGCTTGACATCAGCTCCTGAATTCTGTGATCATCAGGGTGAGCGCTTCTGATCTGATCACGTTCATCGGCTAATCTGGCGGCACTAGTGGGGAAGTTAGGCCGAACTTTCGGGATACGTCCTGCCGGAATAAAACGTCCCAGAATTCAGGAGCTTAACTCCGAAATTGACCGACAAGTTAAAGAATATAGGAGGGCGAAATGGAATCAGCACCTCGATGAATGTAACCTCAATGAAGGTGTCAGCAAATTATGGTCTACCGTCCGCGCCCTTTCCAATCCTCGGAAAGAAAAGGGCAACAACGCCATTGAATTTGGCAACACTAAAACCTGCGATCCTCTTCAGTGTGCTAGCCTGTTCAATAAACAATTTATTGAACATCCCAAGTCTGACGGCCTCAACCGCAAAATTAGAAGACGGATTCGCAGCCGGATTGTTGACACCATACCATCTTTTACAGCGGACCAGGTTAAAAAAGTCATCGAGAATGCTAAAAACTCCAAGGCCCTCGGACCAGATGGCATTTCGATGACCATGTTGAAACATCTCGACCTTCCAGCCATTGAGTATCTCACGGCCGCCTTTAACTTGTCGATGTCCACGCTTGCCATCCCTGAAATCTGGAAAACAGGTCGAATTGTTCCCTGTCTCAAGCCAGGGAAGAGCGCAAATCTCGGGGAATCCTACCGCCCCATTACGATACTTTCTCCTGTCGCAAAGACGCTGGAGGCCCTTATTCACCCCACTCTTGTTGCACATGCGAAGCTAGAACCTCACCAGCATGGCTTCAGGAAGATGCATAGTACCACCACTGCCCTCGATGCGATCACTACACGCATTCGTGATGGGCTAAATCAACGCAGTCGTTGTCACAGAACTATTCTGGTGGCAATAGACCTATCAAGTGCATTCGATAAGGTCAATCATTCAATGCTCCTAGCAAACCTGTTGAATATGCATCTTCCTGCACAAGAGATCCGTTGGATTGCCAATTATCTAGCTGGTCGGCACTCCTTCACCGAGTTTCGAGGCAAACGTTCTAAGCTTAGGAAAATCAAATTAGGTGTTCCACAGGGAGGAGTACTCTCCCCCACTCTGTTCAACATCTACATGTCCGGCCTTCCCACACCACCTGAAGGAATCGAGGTGATTTCCTAGGCTGACGATTGCACCGTACTCGCCACAGGGAATGATAAGGATGAAATGCGCCTCCGAATTAATCGCTATCTAGGACGATTACAGGCATTTTTCCAAAGCCGAAACCTCACCATCTCTGCGTCCAAATCCTCTGCGACTTTTCTAACCACTTGGTGGGAGGACATCAGATGGGAGATGGATATACGTATTGGCAACAATTCTGTTCCTACTGTTAAAAACCCAAAAATTCTCGGGCTTCACCTGGAGAACATGATGACGTCTGCGAATCATGCAGCTTCAGTATGTGAAAAAATGCGCAGTAGGAACAACATCCTAAAAGCTCTAGCTGGTAGCACCTGGGGCAAAGATAAAGAAACCATGCTAGCTACTTATAAAGCGGTGGGTCGAGCGGCCGCTGATTATGCAGCCCCAGTTTGGACACATAGTCTATGTGACACAAACTGGTCCAAAGTTCAGGTCTGCCAAAATGCCGCTCTACGCATCGCGACAGGTTGCCTTCTGATGTCTGCCCAGGATCACTTACATCAGGAGACAAAATTGATGCCAATACGTGATCACAATCTCCTACTCTCTAAACAGTATCTTGTTGGTTGCTACCGTGAGGATCATCCCAATAATCATCTCATGGACCGAATTCCTCCACCACGACATGTCAGGCGTGGTTTACGAGACCTTGAGAGAGTGGTTCAGGGATACAAACGGGACCCTTACGATGAAGTTACATACCGAGCCGCTATTGCAGCGATCCACACTGAAGAAGTGAATCGGTCTATCGCGAGTTTAGGTGCGAATAGAGTCCTCTCAGAGCGCCCACCACCAATTTCGTCTGAGGAGATTAGGCTCCCGAGAGCCACCAGAGTAACACTAGCTCAACTTCGGTCGGGCTTTTGTTCACGCCTTAATTCGTACCTTTCTCGCATAAACCCGGACATCCAAAACATCTGTCCAAACTGCAATGGTACTCCTCATGATGTGGGCCATTTGTTTCAATGCCCCGCTGCGCCCACTGATCTTACCCCTATATCACTGTGGGAAAACCCTATCGCAGCAGCTATGTTTTTGTCCTTAGACCTCACGGACACAAACATTGACGAACCATAAATCGTGCCCACATAGATGCACAGAGGTTACACACCTTTCTGCACCGCTACAAGAAGAAGAAGAAGAAGAAGCTTGACATCAGAAAGCAAAGAAACATTTCTATCTCCGGACAGCCGATAGAAAAAGTCAAGAACTTTACTTACCTTGGGAGCGTAGTAGCAGCGGATGGTGGGGCTGATGCTGACGTAGAGTCGCGCATAAATAAAGCCCGAGCAGTATTTTTCAATTTGACTCCTCTCTGGCAAAACAAAAACATCTCCAGAAATACCAAACTCCGGATCTTCGAAAGCAATGTAAAATCCGTGCTTTTATATGGGTGTTGCAATTATGGAAGGTGACCAGTGATATTACAACCAAACTACAAACTTATGTGAATCAGTGCCTTCGACGCATCCTACAAATTCGCTGGCCTGAGGTCGTGTAGGAAGACCCGAAAATACATGGAGAAGATCTGTTGAGGCTGAAGGAATATCTATAGGCAAATCGTGGGACCAGCTAAAGGCGATGGCTGCTAATAGGCAGAGGTGGAAAAGAGGCCCCACTAGCGGTTAAAAGGAACCACAGAGATTCATCGATTTGGAAAAGGCATTCGACAGAGTACCTCGAGATCTGATATGGTTGGCCTTGATAACACTTAATGTCCCTGAGGCACACGTCAGGATGATACGAGATGAAAGAGATACGACTATGGTTAGATGCACAGCCGGTGATTCTGAAGAATTCCCGGTGAATGTCGGAGTACACTAGGGCAGTGTAATGAGTCCGTTGTTCTTCAACATCACCATGTGCTACTTATTAGTACGTATCTCCGACGGCCTAGAAATATATCTTCTTTTGGGGATGATATAGTCCACAGTAGCATCGTTGCCTTGCAAGCTTCACTTTCAAAATGGTGTGACATTCTGGAGGAGCATGAACTGAGGTAGTATAACAAAGACTGAGTTCTTATGCTGTCCGTTCTCAGACCCAGATGCACCGATACAAGATATGTATATCAAAGGAGAACAGCTTAAGTCTTGACCCAAGTTCAAGTATCTTGGCTCCATCGTAAACAAAGGAGCTACATGCGATGATGATATCAAACATCGCGCAAAGGTTGAGTGGATGAAGTGGTGAGAAAACTCTGGAGTTTTCTGCGATAAGAAAATGCCTCTGAAGCTAAAGCTAAAAAAAATAAACTTAAAGGAAACAAAGCACAGCTTGGTTAGAACGAAGACCTCTGAAAACATCCAGTGGGTCCAGGATAATTTGCAAATGAATAACATCATTAATTGTCAATACCCTCCACTACGTCCCTATTTTAGCTCTATGCTTGGAATGGATCGAATGTCGAAGGAAACGTATGTTGTGTACATCCATCATAGGAATGCGTATGTCTTGCATTATTGACAACAGCTGTTTTCGTTCAATATAGTTATAACTGCATACGTAGCCGATATAATTACTAAGTTCAGGGTCTTGAATGTTACATACATAGTTGGGGGAATGTTAAATGCGTGCTGTAAATGTTATTATGCAAAGGAGGCCGGCTTTTTTGGTCATCAATTGAAATTAAATCATCCGTGGAAGTGGCCCTTTTCCCAACTGAATTACACCCTATAAATTCCATCATAAGGGACGTTTTATTGTGTTTATCCCGTGCAGGTTTGGGTAGAACTTCATATAAAAAAAAATGACACTTACCCAGGTAAAGTTAACCCGTGCAACTACCCTACACGGGATAGAGCTCAAATGTAGATGGCGGACGCATAGGGGAAATATGAGGGAATTTGTTTTTTCAAACCAAATGTGAGAGTTTTTCTAATCACGAGAAAAGATTTTGCAAAGAAATAATCATCTTTTGTGATAAAATCCACCACATCTAAAAAATAAGCCGACGAAAGCGAGTCAAAGATGCACAAAAACTGTCAAATGTCAGCTGTTTGGTCTTAACCGGGATGTTACCCGCGATCGTTTTTTTCGAGTTAGATTTACACGCGATACGAAAAAAACGTCGCTATAATAATTGTACTACTAATCCTGCAGTCAACGAAAATTAGGACTCTTCCTACACTAGTTATCCTGTTTGACCAGTAGCGCTTATTTTGATATTGAAATAGTCACTTAACAGTCTATATGAATCCCACACACTTCAATAAATGTTACGTGAGACGTGGACAGCTAATGAATAGCTGATTCCTATCAAATCCATATTGTTGATTCTATACAACACATATAACCCAATATTGTACTCATACTTAAAGTCAATAAGCAAATAAGATGAGAACCTACATGTCACGCTTGATACAATCGTTCGACAAACAATATGTTGGAAGCTTCACTTCACTCACAAGTTGGCTATGTTCACTATACTACTCGTAAGTTATTCTATTCACTATTCATCATTAATAAATAAATAATAAATTTCGGCCCGATTCACGATTCTTTTCAAGTTTGTCGGTTAGTTATAAAAAAAGATAGCAAGGACATGTGTGTCCTTACATCACAAGGAATAGTACAATTCACGCCACTTTTTGTTATCAGTAGTGTAACCCGACACAGTTCTGCGATAACGGAAGAAAAACCTAAAACGCGGCTATGAAACTTATAGGTCCTTTCTTGAAGAATGTTACAAGTCAACTGGAATCCGTCTACTGTATAACGACACATATTCCTTCGAGGTTTGTACATATTAAAAGGCACGCATCGCGCGTCGTTCTTATTATGAGGAATGTTGAAGACGTCTGGCGTGGCATGACATGCGATGGAAGTCGTGAGGAATGAGTTCATGAAAAGGATGTAATGCTATTTCCAAGTGGACAGATTCAATTAGTACTCATTCGGGCGTAGGGATGATGAAGGAATTTTTACGTTGACTTCTGGTTGTGATTTGGGAATTGATTGAAATATAGTTTAAGGAAGAAACCGCTGAAGATTTAGATTTTTTGTAAGCAGTCGTCTGCTTAAATTTGATTGATAAGACGTTAACTAGTTACTGAAATGTTAACATATACTTGAAGAAAGAGTTTATCGTTCACTAAACTTTCATGCGATGTTGACAATGGATTATCTGGATTTTAGCTGATTTTTTTTTTCGGCTATGTATACGGTTTATTTTCGAGTTTCTATTTAATTAAACCATGTTTCTTCATGATATTTTTGGAAATCTATTCCAAAATATTTCAAAGGTAGATAGCCATTGACCTGTTATCAAATGTCGTATGTATTATGGTAAGTAATGCTGATGCGCGAACAGAGGATGTAATATTTATGTATTTATCCTGAGATTATCATCGGCAATTCGAAGAGATATGACGTGTTTTCGTACCAAGTATGTATGTACGACGACTATTTCCTCGCAGACAGAGCTATATAAAGAGTGAACGAAAGGTCCCTATTTATGTGTCTAAACAGTTTTAAATAAAGTGATATAAACTAAAAAAAAACAAGCGGCCAAAGCTCGACGTCGGGCTATCTTGCCGCATTGATGATGATATTTCCGTAACCACCCTCGGCCTCGTGTCGTAGGATAGATAAGTGGTGAGCATATACAAAGCGAAGCGTTTCAAATTTTTTTGAGAGTTATTTAAAAGAAGACGCTCAGGATTATTCGAAAAGGCATTGTACCAGTAGTGTGTACTGCAAAAATGCGATGTGCAAGCGGTGCACCGGTACACAACCCTTTCAAATATTCCGGATATTATTATAGATAAATAAGTGTCAGAATAGTTTTAAGAACTAAATGATCGCATCACTCAAAATGTAAATGGTCCGTAATGTGCACACTTGGTCACATAACAACACTTTTCATTAAATTTCGATCTTTACGGATTTCCATGATTCTAATAATATTTTGAGTGTTGTAATTCGCTTCTGAACGAAATTCGAGCCATGTTTTATCAATTTTGTTTATTCCTTCTAAGACTCTCTTCTTTTTTTAGGGGGCAGAAAGGTGAGAAACCGCTTCGCTTCTATGTGGATTCGATTGGTGGTTCGTTATCGTTCTCATCTGTGGTCTACATGGACAGAAACGTGGTTGCTGCGAAAGGGTGTTTTCCTACAGTGAGAAAGGGTTAAGATCAAAGGGCGCCGCTGGGCATTGAAACAAATTACCCATTTATGTAGCCAGGCTCTCCAGCCCATTTTGGACAGATGTTTTGTATGCTCGGGTCTATACTATAGATAGGTAGGAACTGAGAAACTCACAAAAGCCCGACCGAAGATGGGCTAATGTCATTCTGGTGGGAGCTCGTGAGCCTAGTCTCAAGACGACAAGATGGTGGTGCTGATAGGACTCTATTCACATTTATACTCGCTATAGACCGACTCACTTCATCTGTGTGAATCATTGCTATAGCGATTCGATATGTTTCTTCATCAAAAGGATACCGTTTACGTCCCTAATCCTCTCTCTCAAGATCAGGTCACGTATTGGCATCAATTTTGTCTCCTGATGTAAGTGGTCCTGGGCAGACATCAGAAGGCAACCTGTCGCGATGCGTAGAGCGGCATTTTGGCAGACCTGAATGTCGGACCAGTTTGTGTCACATAAACTATGTGTCCAAACTAGCTGCATAATGAACGGCCGCTCGACCCACCGTTTTATAAGTAGCTGGCATGGTTTCTTTATCTTTGCCCCAGGTGCTACCAGCTAGAGCTTTTAGGATTTTATTCCTACTACTTTTCTCACAAACTGAAGCTGCGTGATTCGCAGACGTCATCATGTTCTCTAGGTGAAGCCCGAGAATTTTGGGGTTTGCTACAGTAGGAACAAAATTGTTGCCAATACGTATATTAATCTCCCATCTAATGTCCTCACACCAAGTAGTTAGAAAAGTCGCTGAAGATTTGGACGCAGAGATGGCGAGGTTTCGGCTTTGGAAAAATGCCTGTAATCGTCCTAGATAGCGAATAATTTGGAGGCGCATTTCATCCTTATCATTCCCTGTGGCGAGAACGGTGCAATCGTCAGCATAGGAAATCACCTCGAATCCTTCAGGTGGTGTGGGAAAGCCGGACATGTAGATGTTAAACAGGGTGAGGGAGAGTACCCCTCCCTGTGGAACACCTAATTTGATTTTCCTAAGCTTATAACGTTTGCCACGAAACTCAGTGAAGGAGTGCCGACCAGCTAGATAATTGGCAATCCATCGAATCTCTTGTGCAGGAAGATGCATATTCAACAGGTTTGCTAAAAGCATTGAATTATTGACCTTATCAAATGCATTTGATAGGTCAATTGCCAACAGAATGGTTCTGTGACAACGACTGCGTTGATTTAGCCCATCACGAATGCGTGTAGTGATCGCATCGAGGGCAGTGGTGGTACTATGCATTTTCCTGAAGCCATGCTGGTGAGGTTCTAGCTTCGCATGTGCAACAAGAGTGGGGTGAATAAGGGCCTCCAGCGTCTTTGCGACAGGAGAAAGTATCGTAATGGGGCGGTAGGATTCCCCGAGATTTGCGCTCTTCCCTGGCAGGGAACAATTCGACCTGTTTTCCAGATTTCAGGGATGGCAAGCGTGGACATCGACAAGTTAAAGGCGGCCGTGAGATACTCAATGGCTGGAAGGTCGAGATATTTCAACATGGTCATCGAAATGCCATCTGGTCCGAGGGCCTTGGAGTTTTCTCGATGACTTTTTTAACCTCGTCTGCGGTAAAAGATGGTATGGTGTCAACATTCCGGCTGCGAATCCGTCTTCTAATTTTGCGCTTGAGGCCGTCAGACTTGGGATGTTCAATAAATTGTTTATTGAACAGGCTAGCACACTGAAGAGGATCACAGGTTTTTGTGTTGCCAAATTCAATGGCGTTGTTGCCCTTTTCTTTCCGAGGATTGGAAAGGGCGCGGACGGTAGACCATAATTTGCTGACACCTTCAATGAGGTTACATTCATCGAGGTGCTGATTCCATTTCGCCCTCCTATAGTCTTTAACTTGTCGGTCGATTTCGGAGTTAAGCTCCTGAATTCTGGGATCATCAGGGTGAGCGCTTCTGATCTGATCACGTTCATCGGCTAATCTGGCGGCACTAGTGGGGAAGTTAGGCCCAACTTACGGGATACGTCCTGCAGGAATAAAACGTGCCGCGGCTGTAGTAATGACGTTCCTAATATTTTTCTCGGCCTTATGAATGTTGGTAGGTGATGGTAGCTCGATGAAATTCGCCGACGAGTAAGCTTTGAAACCGTCCCAATCAGCTTTCTTGTGATTGACAAACGTTCGCTTCTCAGACTTAGTCATGTTCGCTGGTTTGTCAATTTTTATAATGATTGGGAGGTGATCTGATTTGAGGGTGGTACGTACTTCCCATCGGGAAGCAGCGATTAGGCTGGCACTAACAATAGTTATGTCAGGAGAACTACTGCAAGTGCCCACGACTCTAGTCGGCGAGTCTTCATTGAGTGAACAGAATTCCGAGGCGTCAAGTGATTCGGCGATAGTTATACCCCTGGCATTGTTGTTGAGGTCCGAATGCCAGAGCTCATGGTGCGCATTAAAGTCGCCAAGGATGACCCTGTGCTCTCCGGAAAGGAGAGGACCAATATCGAAACGATAGCCTGAAGGGCAACTAGAATGAGGTGGTATATATATATTAAAAATTTCGATATTAGTACTTCCTGATGGAACTGAGATGGCTTGAATTTCCGCCGTACCGTCAGCAACTACATCTAATACACAGTAATGTACGGACTTGTGTATTAGGAAGGCAAGTCCACCGGCCGGTCGATTTTTCCGCAGTATAACATATTCGCTATGGACGCTTAGAGACGAGTTTGCGTGAAGCAACGTCTCTTGGATGGCGGCGATGAGAATTCTGTTGGAACTCAAGAAGTGTGTGATCTCAGCGATTTTTCGGTGGATGCCATTAAAGTTAAACTGTAATATAGATAGTGCAGTGAAATCTGCTGGAGGAGGAGGGCCAGGCGTAAGACTGGGTCTGGCACTCCTTATCATATTGTTGGGCGGTGTAGGGGGCAGTGGTGGAGAAGGTGGGCTGGGAGCAGCCCTGGGTTGCCCGGAATTCATACAACCTGGCGCAACATATGCTAAGGAGTGTTGCCCTTGTCTTCGTAAACCCAAACGCCTAAAGTGAACCCATTCCAAACAGCAATTACACTGCACTGATCTGGCATTCGAACCGATTCGTTGGTTGCATCAGACACTACAAATCATCCATACCCTTGGGCCTGGATTTGTTTCAACGCCGGCGCGAATTAGTAAGATTGAGAGCAGCCGCGCCGAGATGTAATGCTCCCAATATGACGAAAAAACACATATATCGTACCTACACATATACACAGACAAACACAACCCTTCTGCATCGAACCTTCAGGGCCCCTGCCGGGGCTCTTGCCAGGAAGGCATATTGGCAGCTTTCGGCCGTTTTGCAATAACAAAACGGGTGTGGTCCGCCCCGTAGAGGCAGTTGCCGTAAGACTACTAGGCTATGCGTAGAGCAGCATTTTGGCAAATTTAGATTTTACTCCAGTTTGTGTTACATAACCTATGCGACCAAACCGGAGCAGCAAAATTACCTGCTGCTCGACCCACCCCTCTGTTAGTGGCTACGATTATCTTTGCCCCAATTGCTACCGGCAAGTGCTTTAAGAATTTTGTTCGCACTGCGCATTTTTTGCATTCAGCTGCGGCGTGATGGACTCAAGTCATCATCTTCTTCAGGTGAAGCCCGAGAATTTT
This sequence comes from Microchrysa polita, assembly GCA_949715475.1. Lineage (NCBI taxonomy): Eukaryota > Metazoa > Arthropoda > Insecta > Diptera > Stratiomyidae > Microchrysa > Microchrysa polita. Next base: position 24,387,737 of record OX454420.1, on the reverse strand, counting down.
AGGATTAGCTACAGTAGGAACAGGTTTGATGACAATACATACATCAACCGCCCACCGACAATCTCCTGACCAGGCCCTGAGAAATGTCGCAGAAGATTTTGACACTGAGATGGTGAAATTTCTGCTTTGAAAAAGTAAGTTTGTAATCATGTAGGTAACTATTAATGAGGAGGCGCAATCATTTCTATCCGACCCCGTGGCGGATACGGTACAGTTGTCAGCATAGGAAACAAATTCAACGGTGGTGTTGGATGACCAGCCATATAGATGTTACACAGGATTGGGAAAAGTACCCCGCCCTGTGGAACTCCTAATTCTCCTAGGCTTAGAACGTCTGCTCCCGAAACGCAGTGACGGTTCCTACCAGCTAGATAGTTAGAAATCCAACGAATCTTTTGTGCAGGAATATGCATATTTAACAGGTTTATCGAAAGCGTTTGTTAGGTCAATCATGGGATAAAGTACGTTCGTATCTAGGGCAGTGCAGTGATCGTACTATGCATCTTCCTGGAGCCATGCTGATGACGTTCTAGCTTAAAGTGAGCTACAACAGTGGTTTAGAGAGAGATGTCTATCTCTGAGTTGCCGGTGCGTGGGTTCGAATCCCACTGTGACCCATGGATGTTTGTGTTGTCCATAAAAAATGCTCCTACGGCAGCCGGTTCTTCGATGTAAATCGTCCCGGAGCTACCCGTTGTTAAAACGGCCAAGAGCTGGCAAGACCCCCTTCGATTCAAGAGAAAAAAAAATCTCTTGAATCGCTACAACAACAACAACAACATGTACCGAGCGCTTTTTCCTAGCTTAAGGCAAGGAACGATACGTCATATTTTCCACATATCATGGTTGGCAAGCATGTTATAAAGCCCGGTGAGCCCGAAACGATTGGCTTGACGAGGAATGCCGAAATTCGGTAGATGGGAAAAATGAAGCATATCGGCAATGGATCCAACGCGTAATTAGAGCCAAAAACATCAAATATGACGAGCTTCGACGAATTTAGAATAGTTGAATTAGACGTAAGAAACGTAAGTATCTTGACGAGCGGTTGATGCAAATTAACCAAAGAGTAGCTAGTAGAAACAGTAGACAAGCGTACAAGCTAATTAATTCAAATAATAGTGTCTACCAACCCAGGACAAGCCTCTGTAAGGATAAAGGTTCGTGTTCGTAGAGACGACTCATGGGATCAACGCTCAGCGATCGAAGTTAAAACTGCCATAACTGAGCGATCATCACATGAATTGTCTCTACGAACACGTACCTGAAGGATAGAAATATCATTAGCGACATCGATACGTTGGAGCAGGTAATGGCCCTCCCGTCTCACCTCAACAGTAGGAGAAGTCCATCTCGCCAAGCAATCATTAAAACGTAATAAAGCCCCGGGCGCTGACGAGATTTCAGCTGAACTGGTGATGCACGGTGGGGAGACCCTTATTAAGGCCATGCACACACTGATCGTGAAAGTATGAAACGACGAGATAATCACGGAATAATGGCGCCAGTAAATTCAAGAATCACAGTGGGGGACCTCAATACCTAGTACTTCAACTACCTGGGTCCTAACTTATCAAAGGACGCCAACGAAACAACAAACGACAAAATTAACCGACGGATACAACCAGCCAATAAGACGTATTTCTCGGTCCTCACATTTATTTATTCGAAGCATGCGCACAGGAACAATAATCCGACAAGTGCTATGGCTGGCAAGCCTCCGAAAATTCGGGGCTGTTCGCGAGCGAGATCAATGGTGCATCTGGTACAACTACGAGTTGTTTGCAATGGGCGGAGCAAGTACAATGGATAGACGATAATCGCATGCCCAAGAAGGTGATGAACGCACAACGAATTGACGGAGCGAAGTTGCGTGGACGAGCGAGAGCTCGCTGGGAGAACTCTGTAAGTGAGGACGCCCACCAGCTGCTGGGCTTCCGAAACTGGAGGACAAGATCACGTAACCGCCACAATTGGAGGTCAATGATTCAGTCGGCCAAAGCCCGAGGTCGGGCTATCGTGACACAATGACGAAGATTAGGTTCCAGATAAGTTACCCAAAATGGGGGCCACTCTTGACAGCTCTCATGCAGAGCATATACATTCCGATGTCAGCTAATTGTAATTGTCCCGCCAATTACAATTATAACTTGTGTAATCTCAAGGAAGCTATGGCCATCCTATTACTGGAAAAGAACGTCTGAGATTCTGGACAGACCACAAAAAGTCTTTTTTACGGCGCATTGGCCAATAGGGGACTATGCAGCCAGGTTGGCTATTTCCCACAACTCGAACTGCCGGAGTTGCGATAATGCAGATAACAGAGAAACTCTCCTCTAATTAAAGCGACCTTTTTAACCATCGCATAGCGCGACCAGCAATGCAGTCATCACCCTTCCGCAACGTATGACCAATCCACTGCCATTTTCACCTGCGAATCAATTTGTCGATTGGTATTTGACCCGAGCGCCGAAGGAGATCTTCATAGGAAATTCTTTCGTATCAACAAATTCTTAATATTCGACGAAGACAAGTATTAAGGAAAGTTTGCAGCTTCTTGGTAAGTGCAGCGGAAACTTTTCAAGTGCTGTTCCCGTAAAGGAGCACTGAAAGTATCAGGGAGCGAAACAGGCCCAGTTTGGTTTTTGCACTGAAATAACTGCTTTGCCAGTGTTTGGACAACATGCCGAACACTTGGCATGGTTGATGCGGCAAAAGACGTCTTCATCAGTACTACTATCACCAGCAATATTGCTACCTAAATAGACAAATTGGTCTACCTGTTCTACAAGTTGTCCATTGCTACTTATGGAGAGAGTGGGGTTCTCAGTCAGACTAATGCTACCCAGGCATTGAAAACATTTGTCCGAGCTGCGGTGGTTCGCATCATAATGTGGGTCACCTCTTTCGATGCCTAGCTGCACTAGTCTATCTCCAATGAAATTACCTATTGCAGCTGCAACGGTCTCGTCGCTTGAGACAACTGACGAGAACGAGAAGGACAACGAAACTTAAAGCCCATTCAAAGCGTTTCACGCCTTCTGCACCGATCCATCAGCAACAAAATGCGTCAGAGCCAAAAAACAGGGAGGTGCATCTTGTCGCTATAGTGGAGCTTCAGCTTCATTTTTTAATTCTCTCTGAATGGCTTCAGACTCGAAATTGTATTTCCTGTAACCTCCATCCTTAAAATAGCTCAACAGGGTTTGTGGGTACAAAAAAAAGCGGTTTTTGGAGCGGCTAATTGGATCTGTCTGGTCTGTCTCACCTAAACCACTGCTTTTACCAACCAAGAACCTTACCAAATTTTTCCGCGGACCACCGAGAAACGGTGTGCTAGACAGTTCTATGTTGGCTTAATTTTTCTGAGCTTTTGTCGGGTAGGAGAGTTTGAAAGCAAATTAGCCCAATAACTTTATACCAATTAGGGTCTCCAAATAGAACAAATTTAACCTAAGGCCATTTTTTGTTTTGGAATCTGTAGGGACCCAGAGGAGGAGTCTAAAAATCGAAACGGGTCAGTCTCCCTTCTCTTTCAGATTCATTAAGAAGGGTTATACATGAGTCGCTGTTATTGTGCACGGATAGAAGAAATTTAACACATTCATAAAGATGAGCTACGGAGTCAATAAGCCAAATAAGGAGTGCCTGATCTTGATATAGTTTATCGTTGCTATATGTACAAATGGTTGATGTTTTGAAGTTGATATTGTTTGTTCATGTTTCGATAGTCCAGCCTGTATTTTTCTCCTGAAAGTTTTGTTTAAATAGATGCAAGATTCCTTGATATAAAACGTAAGAACGATAGGGCACGATTCCAGTATCTGTGGCGCCAAATTTTGATGATGGTATTTCATTAATATTGGCCTGAAACGATCGAATCTGCAATCCTTTTTCGCAAAATCGTAACGGTTCTCCAGATATTCAATGTCAAAGTTTGGCATTTCTATGGGGTAGTTCTGTCTTTAATGGGAAATTGGAGGTATTTTGACTACAGTTTGATGTGAATCAATAGCCTTGCACCGAAAATAACATCTAAAATTTAATTTGCCTCTCTGTCAAGCAAATTTTACAATTCTTGCTCGCAAATTTATTTCGACATTTCATATTGTTAACATCTTTGCCAAATTGGTAAAACTTACTATTGTAGTGGGACTTATTAAAATTAAAACGTCAATTTGATGGTATCCAAAACTTTCCCCAATGTGTAAAGCGGAAATATCCCCCTTTTCTTATCCAATTATACTTAACTGCTTAAGACCGTGCTACGAGTAGGAGAAAAATATTCCCCACTATTCAACCATCTAATTTCGCTCAGCCCCAAGGTGTTGAGTTTTTATCGTCGAAAGTCACTCTCTATTTAAAGAAATCATACGTTTTGTGGGCCCTCTGAACCATTGTCCAAGAGAGTACACACTTTCCAGAATCCAATCTTGGTCATTGTGCGATAGAGAAAAATGCTGGCATGCACATCCTATCCTTTTAGTCGCCTTATATGACAAGCCACGAACACTGAGGTTTATCCTGCCTCCACACCACAGGGATTTTTTTCGGATAATGCGGGAAAATAACGCCCAGTGGAGGACATAGGAATTGGCATGAGCCGTTCAACCTATGAGCCCCCTCCAGCATAGCTAAGGGTCCTCAGTTTTGCCACAACTGAAAAATATATACACAGGAATCGGCCAGGGCCTTTCGACCTATATCTCTTCCCTTACGGGATTGTTCTGATTTTCTCAAGTGTCTTGAATTTTCTAAATTTTTTCTGAATTTTAAATTTTTTTATTTTTTTTTATTTTTTTTTTTGTAGATGTTTTCAAATTTACTGAATTTTTTAAATTTTATAAATTGTTTAAAGTTTTTCTTGATATTAGCTACTTCACTAAATTTAAATATTGTTCATCATTTGCAATTGCATCCTGCAAATATGTACAAGATAAATTGCAAAATCACTTACCTCTTCTGCATAACGAGGAGATCTCAGATTTCTTTTCCCTGAAATCTCACTCGTAGGTCTACTGTTGCTCAAAGACTTCGATTCTTCATCTTCATTGGAACTATTCGAAAAATCTGCAGATGCTTTCACTGCCGACACTTTATTACGCGCCTTATTACACGGAGATAAATTCAACACACGCGAGCCTTCTCGAACTTTCACTGGACTGCTACCTGCTGATAGTGCTTCTTCGCGTTGCATAAGTAGGACAGCCGCAGGACACTTGTCCTCATTAACCGATTTCCTAGGAAGCTCATTTACGACATTGGCAAGATTAGCGGAAGACTTCGTTAGCAAATTTGCATTATCATCGGCCATTAGCTGGGCGGATTCAATTTGAGACGGTTGTACCATATTGCTGTTAAAGGTAGCGGTAGGACTCGCCGCCACCGCCACATGGTGCACCTTATCGCAATTGTAGGTCATTGATCTGGCTGACTGCAGACGCACCTTTTCTTGCTCTAATTTTGCACGCTCGAGTTTTACGTAATTCTCGATAACATCACTTTCCATTGTTCACCAGCACAACTTTTGCACTATATCACTAATCTGGCTCGTTAAAAAGGCATTCACGTCACACGAAACTGTTTTGTTCGCACTTTCACGTTAATTTTTACCGGTGCACGGCCGGCTGTAGCGTTCTTTTTTCAAAACAATTTTAAAATGTCAGGTGGACAAACGTCTGAGTGTGAAGTTTGATTTGTCATTTGTGTTTCTGCATGAGGGAATTTTTCTGAGGGAAATTATAAAGTAGGCACAACTACCAAAGTGGTTTGTGTTTAAAATGAAGTACTAGATTAAAGGAATAGTCGGGGTTCCCCGCAAGAGAAATAACGGAAAAATTAACATGTCAGTCAAATTAAATTGCGGGCGGCATCCTGAACGAAAAACACAAAACAGTCCGAGTAGATTCGACAGCTCAGTGGATATACCCAGGCAGCATTGGCATCATATATCGTAAACATAGACCAAAATAATCTTTACTTCATGCATCACAAATCAACGTTCTGTATCGATAGACCACGCTGTTGAAGTGCAACACATGATGGCCAGCTGAAGGAATGCCCACGCATCAGCTATTCACTACAATGTATAGCTATTTTTTTTTTCTTTTCATTTGAAACCCACTACAGTAAAACTTCGTTATAACGCTCTTCTGGGGTCTAAGACAAAAAAGCGCTATAACCGGGAAAACGCTATAGCCGGGAAGTCCAAGAAATATACTTCATAGACGCATACAACTTTTAGGAGACACAAGTTATTATTGGATTGATACTTGGAATGAAATAGTTAGGAAATGGCAATTGCAATTACGAGATCTTCAATTATACTTTCAATTGTTGTTGTGTCTTTTTCTTTTCCAGGAAATTTGACCTTGATGTGAATTAACGGAACAACTTGTGCATCATAGTTTTGTTTGTGAATTTTATAATGTAAAGATAGACTACGTGCTCAATGAATTTGTCAATATGAATTGTTTTGAGAAAATGAGACTGGGAAAAGAGCGTTATAACCAGGAAATAGTAACGTTATAACGAATCGAAATTCGCTGTAATAAATGCTAATGGGACCGGGACCGAGAAAAAAGAGCGTTATAGCCGGGAAAGCGTTATATCCGGGAGCGTTATAAAAAAGTTTTACTGTATTTGGATATTGGATGGGCTTAGTTTTCGTGATTTCTTCCGTTCGTTGAGACTACGTACCTAAGTTCGCAACAATCGGATGAAAAAAACAAACATTTTTTTTTAAACGAAAGTGTGTACGTCGTGATTGCAGTGAAGTAATTATTTATTTTTGATGTACTTTTGCTCAGTGTTATTGTGTTTAAAATGTTTCTTTTTTGTGCGTCTGAAATCAGAACGTTGCAAGTAAGTGATAGTTTATTTACCTAGTTCCAAAAGGACCATGGTCTCGGTTTGTTCAAAACTCAACAGATTTTTTTTATACACATTACTCTTGTACATAATCTAATGACTAAAAAAAACTTTAGATAAAACATTTACTTACAATCCTTCTACATTCGGAAATCGTAAGCCAGGTGATTTATAGAAAACGTTGAAATCACTAGTGATTCACTGCGTAGTATGGTATTGGGCGCAGCGCATAGTGTCCCATTGGTTTCATTTTGAAACCTCGCAAAAGTTACGTCACCAAGTAATGACGCATACCATGGTCACTCATCTGTACCTACCAAATGGATAAATAACAATAATTAATATATACTTGTGCAGATGAGTCATCATGTCATAGTTCATAGGTAATTAGCCATTAATGAGATTTAGAATTGTAACCATTAAAGATAAGATGATCGGATGTCTAATTACCCTTTAATCACATAACAAATAGAAATGATAAGAGATAAGAGATGTATGTAATGAATGTATACCAACATGTAAGAATCATCAATAACAAGTAATTAATATAGTGATAAGAATTTAAAATATAAATATATGTTTCTAGTTTGTAAGAGTCAGTTCATTAAGAGAGCTCAGGACGAGCATAATAATAAAATTCACATTTATTAATCTAAACTCGGCCTTTTACACAAGATTTTCTTTGAAGTAAAGGAGATCTTAAAACTGGCGCAGTCGGAACACGGACCTAGTTTGGATCGATTGTTAAGTTTATTGACCGAACTAAGGATTACAAACAACACGGTACGAGCAACAATGGATTTTAAACAATTGTCAAGTTACATCTCAGCGTTGCCGAGCTTTGATGGAAGTCAAGTTGATCTATTTCCATTTTTGGACGCAGTGGACGTCGTGGCTTCATACTTTGCAGCATGCCAGCACGGACCAATTCTATTGCAACAGCTTCGCACCAAAATAGTCGGGAAAGCTCGAGAGGTGTTGCATACACACATTACTTCGGATTGGAAATCCATTAAGGCGTTATTAATCAATCATTTCGACACCCCCGAAAATGAAAACCAGCTCATAGAGAGGTTATTGGCGGCAAGATTCACCACGGCAGGACAGCTGTACAATTACATATGTAAGTGTCTTTTTAAACTCAACCAAAAGATTAATTATAATATAGAGTATAGCAGTAGTCAAAAACTTGAACTTATAAAAACGAAAAACCAAATCGCGAAGTCAACCTTCATAAACAAGTGTCCTGAACCTATTCGCGGTATATTACATTCCTATAAACCGGAAACTCTTGAAGACGCGTATAAGGTTTTAGTTCATACGGGTTATCTAAATTATGGTAGTAAATTTAATGAGGGAAAATATGATAATATACAAAAAGCAGGTGGTAGTGGATATTCTTTTAGATCCAAAAACAATTCAAATGCATTTTCTCAGAACTTTAGGTATAATAATAATCAAGGACGTAATATTAATGACTTGACACTACCCACGGATGTTTCTATGAATACAGCAGTGTCTAGAGACACATCCTTGCATATTCAATCAGATGCACCAAATTTTCGATTCCAAGCCTCGGATCTAGATATAAATTACCAATTATTCAATTAACGTTAGATGACGTTAAAGTTAGATGTTTGATTGATACAGGTTGTTCTACCTCAATCATGGATCTTAAACGAGTTGCTGAGCATAGACGGCATAAACTCGAAAATGATTTAATAATTTCAAGCGTAAATGGCGACTCCTTTGCCACAGAAGGGTTTTTGACCAACTTTCCAGAAGAATTTAATATAAATGGAAAAGTTGAGTGGAAGCTGGTACCTATTGAAAACCGAGAATTTGATGCTATAATAGGGCAAAATATTCTTGTACCAACAAAAGCAATCATCAATTTTCAGGATAATAGCTTAACAATAAATTCAATTAAAACTCCCTTGAGCTTAAATCAAGAGGAAATATATTGTACTGTTGTGGCTCAAAATAATTTATTAACAGAGTATGAGGCAGACGTGAAAGAAACTGAATACTCAAGTGAAGAAAAAAACCTAGTTGACAGAATAAGAGCTGAATTCAGTGATTTGGAATATGATAAAAATGATATCTTGACTTTCACAAGTGAAATAAAACACGAATTAAAACTCAACACTGATAAACCTGTCTATCAGAAAAATTATCGATATCCATATTCATTAAAAGACTTCGTCAACAAACAAATTGAAGAAGACTTGAAGCAGGGTATTATTCAACCTTCAAGTTCTCCATATAATTCACCCATTTGGGTGAATTATAGAAAAGACACCTGGTGAACATAGACTTGTTATTGATTTTAGAAAAATTAATAATTTGACAGTTGAAGATAAATTCCCCATACCACAAATAGATGATATCCTGGGAAAATTAGGAAATGCAAACTATTTCACCTCAATCGATCTTGCAAAGGGTTTCCACCAGATCGAAATTAAACCTGAGGATAGACACAAAACTGCATTTTCAACGGAGAGTGGACATTATGAATTTACAAGAATGCCGTTTGGACTGAAAAATGCCCCGGCAACATTTCAGAGATTAATGAACCACATCCTGAAAGAGCATATAAATAAAATATGCATTGTATATATGGACGATATTCTTGTATTTTCAACTTCCTTGGAGGAGCATGAAATTGCACTAAGGAAAGTTCTTGAAACGCTTCGAAAAGCAAATTTAAAAATACAATTATCTAAAACACACTTCCTTCAACGGAACACTGAATTTTTAGGACATATAATTACACCACAAGGTATAAAGCCTAATCCAAACAAGCTGAAAGCTATTGAAAAATTTCCTCTCCCGGAATCAACCAAACAAATAAAGTCGTTTCTTGGACTGACTGGCTTTTATAGAAAATTTATTAAGGACTATGCGAAAATAGCAAAACCTATGACAAAATTCCTACATAAAGGCCAGAAAATTAATATCAAAGATCCGGAATATATTGAGTCATTCAAATCTCTTAAAAGATATATTCTTAATGATCCAATTTTAATTCATCCAAATCTAAGTAAACAATTTACGTTAACTACTGACGCAAGTAACTTCGCTATAGGCGCAGTGCTAAGTCAAAATAACAAACCAGTTTGTTTTGCATCCAGAACATTAAATATGCATGAAACTAGATACTCAACCATTGAGAAAGAGTTGTTGTCAATTGTATGGGCTACCAAATATTTCAGACCCTACTTATATGGCAGAAAATTCATTTTGCAAACTGATCATAAGCCTTTAATATTTCTTGAAAATCTGAAGGAAGAAAATTCAAAACTCCAACGATGGAAATTGAAATTAATGGAATATGATTATGATATTAAACACATTAAAGGGAAAGAAAATTATGTTGCGGATGCATTATCCAGAGTTGAAATTCATGCACTGAATGGGCAAGAAAACAAATCAACACTAGCTACAATCCACACAGCAGCATGAAGATAATATCAATCATATTTTTATTTCAGAAAAACCATTAAATTGCTTCAAAAATCAAATTATTTTAAAAATAGGAAAGACTAACAGTGTAAAAAGAAAAAATTTTAATAACCGTAAATTAATAATATTCACTTATAAGGCTTATGACGAGAAAACTGTAGAATATATTTTTAAAAATCATTTAGCTCATGTAGGTACCACAGGAATAAAGTTTCCTAATAGGAAAACACTATTACTTTTTCAAAGTTATTATACTACATGGAAAATTAACAATCCTAAACGCTCAATAGTCCAAGCTAATAAACATCTTTGGAATTGTTCTAAAGAAGAAATTGAAGAATTAATTGCCAAAGAACATAAAAATAGTAACCATCAAGGTATTGATAAAACATACCAAATATTATCAAAAAAATATTTTTTTCTGCATTTGAAACAGAGAATTGCCAATTATGTTAACAAATGTTTAATATGTACTCAAAGCAAGTATGAAAGAAATCCTGGGAAGTTACCATTTAAACTTACAGAAACTCCAAGAGATGTCAGGGATATATATCACATCGATATTTGGTTTAAAGATAAGAATTCACCTTATCTAACTTGTATTGACAAATTTTCAAAGTTTATGACTATGGTAGCGTTAAAAAATCGGCAATGGGATACAGTCATACAAGCGTTACGGGTGATGCTTAACAGGATAGGAAAACCCAAGAAAATAGTAACTGATAATGAAGGAGCACTTGACTCTGAAAAAACTAAGGATTGGTTACAAAAGGAAGGAATTGAAATTCACTTCTGTTCACCACACCATAAAACAGGGAATGGTGACATTGAAGTAGCGCATCGCACCTTAAACGAAAATTTAAGAACATTTTACTTGCGACAAAAAACTGAAGATAGGGACTTAATGGACTTAAATCCAATAGAAGAATGTTTACAAATTTATAATAATACATATCATTCTGCTCATAGGGAAAAACCCTCTGACGTATTTTTTAATGAATGCCGTAAGGATAAGAAAGCCATCTACGAGCAGCTAAAGCAATATAAAGAAAATTATATAAATAGGTTAAATTCGAAAAGAAAAGAATATGCAATTAATGAGAGTTTTGTTGAAAACCCTAATCCAAACAAATTACAACCGAGATTCTCTAGAGTTCAACCCAATAGGAAAATTCATCCTCAAAGATTTAAAAAGAAACGAAAAAATTATCTTTTCAGGGACTGTGGTGGCGATACTCCTGCTATTGACTCCATCATCAGCAATTAGTATTACAATGCTACCACTAACACAGCAAAATGGATACATATTAGTAGAAACGGGACATGAATATATAACCACAAGCAAAGCTATAATAGGACATCCCATTTATAAAACGGACACTGATTATTTGATGAATAGGATTAAAGCTAATTATGAACTTCTGGTAGCATCTAAAGTTGAATTTCAATTGGAAAATTCTCGAAAATTAATTAGTCATTTGCAATCTGAACTGCAAGCGTTATTTCCTGAACCTATACGCCGCAAACGTGGAGCATTCAACTTTATAGGAACCTTACGCAAATGGCTCGAAGGAACTATGGATGAAGAAGACAGGCATATTATCGAAAAGAATTTTGATACCATAGAAATTAATGAACAAAATATTAAAATTAATGATGAACTATTGCTAAAATCTAATAACGAAATACGTACATCAATCAATGATATAGCTAAGCAAATTAATAAAAATAATTTAGCATTAGAAAATGCCATAAATAATAGCAACGAAATCATTAATGATCACTCGAAGCAACTTTCTCAAATAAATAATTTTTTAAATTTTCAACAACTCTTACACTTAGCTCAAGAGAAAATAGATCAAACTTTTGAAATATTTTTGAATAACAGAGGGCATCTTCTTCATAGAAACATTCTTACAGATACGGATATAATTGACTACAAAATAGATGCAATCAAATTACAATATATTAAATCTGACGTTCTGATTGAAAAAGACAAGTTAACAATCTTTATAGAGATACCACTAGAACTAGAACCAATTTCAGTTAACCAACTTGTTCCGCAAATCGAAATCGACCATTTTGCCATTTCTAGCAGATTTAGAAGTTGCCTTCTGGATGTCCGTAATAAGAGAGGTGCTGACGCAGGTATGGGAAGAGACCACCATCTGATGGTTGCAAATGTACGTTTGCGGATTGCGTCCGTGCAATCTCGGCGTGATTCTTCGTCCCGGCATCGTAAGTTCGACACCGCTAAATTAAAACATCCAGCTGTAGCTCAACAGTTCAACGATCACCTTGCGCAGAAAACATCTGTAATTATTAGTCACCCAGTTGATGACTTAAATGCTCACTGGGATGTAATAAAAAATGCGTACCTGGAGAGCGCTGAGACCGTTCTTGGGCCAAATCCGGCTTCCCGGCCAAAGCCTTGGATGTCGGACGCAACATGGCAGCGGATTGTCGAACGGAAAGAGCTTAGGGTGAGTCTAGCGTCGGCAACAGACGAGAATCGTAACAACATTGAGTTCCTGTACCGTTCGAAAGCTCGGGAAGTCCGACGTAGTGTACGCCGTGACAAAAGAGTGTATACCAACTCTCTTCTTGCTACGGCAGAGGAAGCTGCACGGAATAATGATTTAAATACCGTTTACAATGTCATCAAGGAGTGTAAAGGTGGCTGTAGCTCCTATCAACACCCGGTGAAAGATAGTGATGGAAGGCTACTTATCCATACCGACGATCAGTTGAGGCGATGGAAAGAGCACTTCGCTGTAGTTTTAAATCGAGTGACTGGTGGCGAAGTCCCCCCTCATATTGATAATTTAGCTTCCCGTCAGAACGTAGGTATACGATCAACTCCCCCAACGAAACAAGAAATTGTGGACGCAATTATTGCACTAAAACGTGGCAAGGCCGCCGGGCTCGATGGAATTCCAGCCGAACTTTACCAAGCAACACCGGGCTTAACAGCTGAGTTGTTGCACCCTCTTATTGGTAGAGCGTGGGATATAGAATCTTTTCCCACTGAATGGAAGGATGGTTTGATTGTCAAACTTCCAAAAAAGGGCAGTCTTACAGAATGCAATAATTGGAGGGGTATTTGTGTGCTTCCTGCTGTTGCCAAAATAATAGCTAGGATAATCTTGGAGAGAATCAAGCTCCACTTAGAAAGCAAAATTGATGAAGAGCAGACTGGGTTTCGATCTGGGTTTTCTTGCGTGGACCACATCAACACCTTGCGGATTGTAATTGAGCAATGCGTCGAATATAGATCTCCGTTGCACATGCTCTTTGTTGATTTTGAGAAGGCTTTCGACAGTGTGAACCGAGAATGTATCTGGGCGGCCTTGCGCAAGAGGGGTGTTCCAGAGAAAATAGTGGCTATAATTAGGGCAACATACGTCGATGCAAAATGTCGCGTACTCCATAAAGGTAAGGTGTCTGATGGTTTCGAAGTTCATAGCGGTGTCAGGCAGGGTTGCATCCTATCACCCATCCTGTTTCTTTTGGTGATTGGTGATGTGCTCCATGTAGCTTTGCCAGAAGAACGTAACCGTGGCATCCAGTGGACTCTGAAATCGCACTTACAACATTTGGACTATGCTGATGACATTTGTCTACTCTCGCATAAGATCATGGATCTGAGTGAAATGGCTCTGGATCTCGAGAGAAAGGCAAATGTTGTCGGGCTAAAGATTAATACCAGCAAGACCAAAATCCTTAGCCTGACTGAGAATCCCACTCTCCCCATAAGTATCAATGGACAACTTGTTGAACAGGTAGACGAATTTGTCTATTTAGGTAGCACTGTTGCTATTGATGGTGGCACAGATCAAGATGTCGTTCGCCGCATTAACCGTGCCAAGTCTTCCTTCGGCATGTTGTCCAAACTCTGGCAAAGCAGTTATCTCAGTGTTAAAACCAAACTGGGGCTGTTTCGCTCCCTGATACTTTCAGTGCTCCTATACGGCAGCAGCACTTGGAAAGTTTCCGTTGCAGTTACCAAGAAGCTGCAAACTTTCGTTAACACCTGTCTTCGCCGAATCTTAAGAATTTTTTGGCCCGATAGAATTTCGAATGAAGATCTTCTTCGGCATACGGGTCAAATACCTATCGATGAATTGATTCGCAGACGAAAGTGGCAGTGGATTGGTCATACGTTGCGGAAGGGTGATAACTGCATTGCTGGTCGCGCTATGCGATGGAACCCCTTATCACAACGTGGACGACAAAGGGGTCGCCCTAAAATCACGTGGCGCAGATCTGTGGATAAGGAATGTGCGTCTTTGAGAAAGAACTGGGGTCAAATACGTTACATGGCCAGAAACCGTACGCGATGGCGAGTAGGTGTAGTAGACGCGCTATGCCCCACAAGGGGTTAAGGCAACTTAGTAGTAGTAGTAACTTGTTCCGCTACCTAATGCTAACAACTTTAAAATATATTCAAACATTGACAAATTTTACATATCAAAAGGTGTAGCAAGAGACATTGTTAGTAAAAATTTAATAAATAGCATGTGTATCACTAGCATTATCCAACAGAAACCTATTAACTGCACTCTAATAGAAGAAAATGAGCGCCAATATGTTAAGATAAAAGAAAACACTTTCATATTTACAAATATTAAAGAAAAATATCTTATATACTCATGCAATAATTCAGAAAACCATACAATGTTAATAGAATATAAGAACTTTCAGCTAACATTTGAATCGTGTACAGTTTACATTAATTCGTGGAAATTTGTGAGTAAAACTACAGAAAATTATATTACTAGAATATTGCCACAAAGTAATCCGATTAAGAATTATACTATATTAAAGTCAGTTACTTTTGATCATATTGAACAGTTGCAAAACAAAACAATACATTTATTAGAAATGCAAAAATTATTGAAATTAGACAATTCACATAACTTTTTGACTTATACAATTCCTACATTTGTTCTCACGATAATAGTATTATTAATAATTTTTATCCTTTTTTTAAAAAATAAACTTTGTTCAAAAAAAAATAAGCATTAATGTTAAAAAACCTGAGGACAGGTTTGAGTCAAGGATGGGAGGAGTTACGTCACCAAGTAATGACGCATACCATGGTCACTCATCTGTACCTACCAAATGGATAAATAACAATAATTAATATATACTTGTGCAGATGAGTCATCATGTCATAGTTCATAGGTAATTAGCCATTAATGAGATTTAGAATTGTAACCATTAAAGATAAGATGATCGGATGTCTAATTACCCTTTAATCACATAACAAATAGAAATGATAAGAGATAAGAGATGTATGTAATGAATGTATACCAACATGTAAGAATCATCAATAACAAGTAATTAATATAGTGATAAGAATTTAAAATATAAATATATGTTTCTAGTTTGTAAGAGTCAGTTCATTAAGAGAGCTCAGGACGAGCATAATAATAAAATTCACATTTATTAATCTAAACTCGGCCTTTTACACAAGATTTTCTTTGAAGTAAAGGAGATCTTAAAACTCAAAAACTAATTTTTATATTCTTCGCTTATTAAGCGAAAAGGGTATATTAACTTTGTCATGAAGTTTGTAACGCATTGAAGGAAGCATCTCCGACCATATAAAATATGTATATATGTATATGATCAGCGTGACGAGCTGAGTCGATTGGACGATGTCCGTCTGTCTGTCTGTTGCGACGCGTTTTACTCGGCTAGGTTTTTGTTAATTTACATATGTATATACAGGGTGTCCGGAAACTGCCGCATAAACGCACCGGATTGTGATTCCTCATGTATTTTCCAGCAAAAAGTTGTATGGAACATACCCTCTTAGCTTAACCCTTTAGCTGCCACAGGCATTTGAAGATTTTTGAAAAAATAATTTTCTTGTACGACTAAAACTTCAATATATCAAAAGCTAGACTAGCTAGAATAGCAAAATAAGATGATTACTACAGCCAACAAATTTACCTAAAAAATAAAACTAACGGCACTAAAATCCGAATAAGAGGTTCGGTTTTTACAGAACTTCAAAGTCAAATTTTTGTGATTTGACCCAAAAACAATATATTTTTCCATCTCAATTTTCTCCAACTTCTGCCAATGTGAGGTGCCCGTACGATTCTTTCAAAAATTGGCGCATAGTCTAACGATAATTTCTTTCTTACATTATTTTATCCTATCTTCATTATTTCTAACAGTTTGAATGCCTTAAATGCAAAAAACTAAGGATTAATTTTAGCTCGATTTCGACATACTTTGAATAGATTTTACCAATTGCAGATCTTTAGGAGCAGTGTGAATTTAATTGTATTGAATTCGAGCTAAAATTAACCCTAGTTTCTTACACTTAACGTATAACAACTGTTAGAAATAATGGAGCTACAATAAAATTATGTAAGAAAGAAATGATCGTTAGACTATGCGCCAATTTTTAAAAGAATCGTACAGGCACCTCTCCTTGGCAGAAGTTGGAGAAAATTGAGATGAGAAAATTGACTGTTTTTGGGTCAAATCACACAAATTTGACTTTGAAACTCTGTGAAAACCAAACCTCTTAGGTTAGGTATAGTAACAAAAACTATGCGAATGAACTAAAATTTCCTTCAAGAAGCTTTGTTTAAATAAAAAAAACTTAGAGTTACACTGTTTTCATACAAGTACCTATAATCCTATTTTCGGTCGGTTTTTTGTCTCCGGCCGATTCTCTCCATAAATCATCAGTAAGCTTTGATAAAATTGGTACAAAATAATTCCATAATTCCATAATCTTCAGTAACCATATAAACCATTATAAATATATGTAGCATAATTCATTTTTAATCTCCACGAATCATGCATTATTGATCCATTTCGTATAAGCCATTAACATTCTTTACGAGCAATGCATTAAAAATGTATGCAACGTAACTATTACATAATGTATACGAATAACGATTTTATAATGATTATCCGTAATAAGGCGCAAATGCGTATATACATGAAATAGGGGGACATCGTCATATACTGCTTGTATGAAAACGTGATGAATGAATAAGCGATATGTGCTTACGCGTGTTGCATGAAATAATGATTATAAATGTTTTAAATGCTGGCTGGGTAGCTCGGTTTTTATGAGTCTAGGTTATTTTCTATGCGTCACGACTGAGTCTTCAACAACTCGACAGTGAAGATCACATGACGTACGCTGCAAGAATTAACAAGCACAGCGATAAATTTGATATAGCCAACTGCACGGCTGGCGATCTAAAAGTGCTTTTGTTCGTAAGTGTCCACAAAAGTATCCAAGAGTCATTGATTTTGGAGAAACTGCTCGCTAAAATAGATGCACGATACGCTCAAATCGACAGCAAGATTCTCAAAATCGACCGCTCATTGACACAAAGCTAACCTTGAAAAATCCCGTGAATGAAGGCCAAAGGATTCTATCATTGAAGAAAGATGAAACCACAGTTGTCGATTCGATCGAGCAACCCGCGGTGTTTGCAGTTAGTCGCGCTAACAACGGAAAGTGGAAATCGCCAAATGCATACGGGAGATCATCATCATCGAACAGCAAAGAACAGAGGAAACCACCCAAACCTTTTCGATTCTGCGGCGCGGAAATATGAATGCGCCGGGCGCTAAAATGTCTAGCGCCGGCCCTGACCACACCCGACCTAATGAAGACGTAATAATTGCTTCTATATTCTTCTAGAGACGGATTGTTTTGCAGTTGATACGGACGGCACACAATTTACCTATTACTTTTGTCGATATTAAAAAGGCAACGATGGCCTGTCCCGCTCTTCAAAAGGTGTCACAATTAATTTTAACAGGCTTGCCGCAACATAAAAAACATTAAAGACAGTGGGATGAAAGATTTCTTTGATCGGCGTAGCGGTTTGACAATCACCGAAAATGGCATTTTCTATGGAGATCGCATCGTGATTCCCGAAAAATTCCGTAAAATTGTTCTCAACGAACTTCACATTGGCCATTCCTGGTATCGTGCGCATAAAGTTGTTAGCCCGCAGTAAAGTTTTCTGGCCAAATATCTACGCTGAAATAGAAAAAAAAACTGTGAAATGATGTGAAATTTGTGCCAAATTGTCAAAAGCCCCAATTAAGTGCATTCCCAGTTTATGGCCTGTTCCTGGATTATATTATTTTGTCATTGTGGATGCATATAGTAAAAAAATAAATAACAGGCGCGACAATCCAGCATTGGACTAAGGCCGCAGGACGTGTTAGTGGCATCCTATTTCCAAGATCTTTATCTGCTTTTTGTTGAGGTAATGAGATCAGCATCACGCTCAGCAGTGTTATTTATCCCCATAAATGGGTACTCGTTTAACATCTGAGTGAGATCATAGTCCGTCACAAGCTCGTGAGTTCGAAAAACACCATGGAACACGGTGAGATTCGAACTCATGAGCCTGTGCACTAACCGCTAGACCAGCCAGACTACGACTACGGATGCATATAGTAAGTGGCCCGAAATATTTAAAACGTTTGAGATAACATAATCGAAGACGATCGAGTTTCTCGAGGAAGCTTTCTGGCGTAACGGGCTTTGCGATGCAATAGTTTCTGATAATGACACCCAGTTCGTTTCCCAGGAATTTCAGAACTTCTGCAAGTCAAAAGGCATTCATCACTTGACGACTGCACCACAACCCGCAATCAAATGGACAGGCTGAACGATTTGTCGACCTTCTAGAAACAGGGCTAAAGAAATCAGTCGGCGACACCTATCAAAAGCTACGAAACTTTCTGGCATGCTATCGCTATACGCCTTCATATTCCCTCGGAATGAAGTCGGCGTCTGAAATAATGAACAATCGCAGAATGAAAACAACGTTGGATTTAATGAAACCTTCGGCTTATCGCCAAATGCCAATCGATCGCAATGAACAAAAGGAGCCGAAAATTATGGGTTAAGGTAGAAAGAGTTCCAACCAAATGAAAAAATTTATTTCAAACAGCAAAACAAATAAAAATTGGTTATGTGGGGCAACAGTTATCGAGCGAATTGGGACAATGAACTACCGTATCAAGACAGTTGCAGACACAGTCATCAAGGCGCATGCCAATCAAATGAAATACCGACAGGCGGGCAACGAGCTCATGGACTCTTTTGGACTCATCGACGTTTCAGGCAATGAAGTCGAACCGTTAATCGTACCTCAACAAGTGAGAGATGAGAACGGCTGGACCGATTTGGTTGAAAAAATTTTTTTCAGTTGTTTGAAATTACCAGGAGAAGGTTTTTACGGAAGAAAATTTTGGAAAACCCCTTCGGAAAAGTCGGGAAATTGGAAAAATCTAAATAATTTATCAATTGAGAACGGCTGGACCGATTTGGTTCAAATTTTTTCAGTTGTTTGCAATTACCAGCAGAAGGTTTTTACGAAAGAAAATTTTGGGAAAACCCTCAGGAAAAGTTGGAAAAATCGAAGTAATTTATCAATTGAGAACGGTTGGATCGATTTGGTTCAAATTTTTTTCCAGTTGTTTTCAATTACCAGGAGAAGGTTTTTATGAAAGAAAATGTTGGGAAAACTCTCCGGAAAAGTCGGAAAATTGGAAAAATCGAAAAAATTCATCAATAGAGAACGGCTGGGCCGATTTAGTTCAAATTTATTGTCAGTTGTTTGCAATTGCCAGGAGAAGGTTTTTACGAAAGAAAATTCTGGAAAAACCCACCGGGAATGTCGGAAAATTGGAAAAATCTAAGTAATTCATCAGTTGAGCATGGCTGGACCGATTTGCATAACAACTTCGAATTTCGATCTTGAAATTAAGAACGAGATGCGCAACGCAGCGTTAGTTCTTATCGAAGACATGACCGTGCTCATGTGCGGCAGTTTGCTGTCGAAATTGGGAAAGCCAGCGCCAAATCGTTTGATGGACGATGCAATTTATCGCGACTTGCAGCGGGAGCAAGATTATGATCGAGAAGAGCTGGCCGAACGAGTTCGAATAAAAGTGCCGCTTTTGAATGCCGAGCAGAAGAACGTATACGATTCACTTATGAAGGTTGTTGACGATGGAACAGGAGGCATTTACTTTCTCCATTCGTCATGTCGTTGATTCTGGCAACAATTCGGTCAAGATGTCAAATTGCGATGGCTTTTGCATCCTCTGGCATTGCTGCTACATTGTTGGAAGGCGGTCGAACTGCACATTCCGCTTTAAAGCTGCCGATGAATCTACTCTTGGAATCGTGCACAATGACCAATAGTTCGGCAACAGCGAAATTGATGCGAGAATGCAAAATCATCATTTGGGATGAATGTACGATGGCGCATAAGCGAGCTTTGGAGGCAGTTGACCGAACGATGAAGGACTTACGAGGTGATTCGAGACGATTTAGTAGGACTCTAATATTACTCTCCGGAGATTTTCGTCAAACGCTTTCCGTCATACCGAAATCTACTGCTGCAGATGAACTTAACGCATGCCTGAAATTGTCATCTTTGTGGCGGCATGTCAAGAAGTTGAAACTGACTACGAACATGAGAGTCGCATTGCAGAACGACCCATCGGCTGCTTAATTTTCAAAAATTCGTAAAATTCCGTTGACACCGTGATCGACGAGGATGAAGCGACCAACTATTCGACGGAGTTTTTGAATTCGCTTGATGTGCCAGGAGCCCGGCCGCATAATTTACAGCTGAAGGTGGGATCGATTATAACATGTTACGGAATCTGAATCATCCGAAATTGTGCAACGGTTCGCGGTTGTCCGTCAAGAAACTGATGAACAATGTGCTTCAAGCGACGATCATCAAGGGAAAATTCAAAGGAGAGGAAGAACATATCCCACGAATTCCGATTATTCCAACTGATCTTCCATTCCAATTCAAGCGGATTCAGTTCCCCGTTCGATTGGCTTTTGCCATGACAATCAACAAATCGCAAGGCCAATCGTTGGAAGTCTGTGGGATTAATCTCGAATTCCCTGTTTTTCGCACGGTCAGCTGTATGTTGCCTGTTCGCGTGTTGGCAAACCCTCTTCGTTGTTTGTTTGTTTTTCGCCAGAAAACAAAACGAAAAACATTGTTTATAACATCGCTCTCTACTGATTTTGATTCCATTCAAATAAATCACACTGAAAATTTAACTATCTGTGTTTTTAGAGTTTATTTGAAGGCGTTGAATTGGGTCGAGGCGAATACTTATAGGTATAGTTAGGAGTTGGGAGTCAAAATCGCTCATAAATTTAAAGATCACTGCTTATGTGTAAAGATGGCCTATGGAAGTCTGTTTTAACCAGAGTGAAGTTAAAGGCGGATATGCTTCTGGCAGACCGATTCGAACAATTGCAGTGCAGTACCTATGGTGCATTTGATGCTCGCTGCCTGACGCAGTGCTTCTTAGTAACCACCCGAAGAAAACTTATTTGTTTCTCACTTTCTATTTTATTTTTCTCAAATTAGATGGATATTATATTATTTAATATAAAACTAAAAACATTTAAATTCTACTTGCCACTTTAAACAAAAAACAACAAAACATTCTTTGCTTTAGAAAACTCCACAAGCACAGACTAATCGGAATCTGTTAGCGCAGTCCTCGATATTGCTGCATTTCCCTCGATGAAGCTAAAAGATCCGCTTGAGCCGAGTAAGGATAAAACTGTTGCTGTTGCATGCCTTGCGCATACATTTTTTCACTTGCCATGTTCACATTTGCAGGATAGTAAAATTGTTGCTGCTGCGGTTGAACGTTATTTGCAGGATAAGCTGCCTGATAGTTACCGAAGGTTTGATTGCCTGGATTCATTGCCGTTTGTTGCCAATTTTGACAATTCATTGCTGCGTTCTGACCGTAATTGTTTGTCATGCCTTGCCAGTAAGGATTATTACCGTTTCCAGTCCATACGTTTGAATTTGACATCTGATATTGATTACTATTATTCACCGGTAAATTGGCCAACAAACTACCACAATAAGCGCTTGCAGAATTCGAATTGTTCAGATTTGCAGTGTTCCAATTGAGCTTTTTCGTTATAGGATTGGAAGGTGCAATGCCAGTTTGGTGAACACTTTGCTGCATATAGAACTGATGATTCGGCGCATAACTCTGCTGAGGCTGCGCCATATTACCGGTGTTTGTAGGGAAGTTGTTGGTATATTGTGACTGGTCTACATAGGCAGGAACGCGATTATAATTACTATTGATTTTAGAACTAATTTCAGGCGTTGATGGATGTGAATAATTCGAGCCTGATTCCTGTCCACTATCACAATTCGCTGCATTGAAATTAGAAAATGTAATGTTAACACAAAACTCAGAATTGTCAGAGCTCTTCGCTGACAAATCCATGGGATTGTCCGGCGATTTCGGACTAGGCTCAGTTGCCACGAATTTTTCAGTTAAGGTTTCCGCAGGTTTTTCATTAGTCATTGGTGCAGATGATTTCTCGATTGGAGTCGCCGGGATATTTTGACTAGGCTTGGCTGAAGACAATTTCTCCAATGAAGTGTCCAAGGGTTTCTGACTGAGTTTAGGTGTAGATAATTTTCCAATCGGGGCCTGCGGCAATCTGTGACCAGGCTTTAGTGCAGGCAGTGATTCAATTGAACTCTCCGCAGATCTCTGAGGCTTTCTCTGGCTAGGTGCTAAGATGGTTTCAATCGAACTCTGGGGAAGTTTTTGAGAATGCTTAGGTACAGACAACTTCTCAACTGAACTTTCCAAAGATGTCTGACTGGGCTTAGGTTCACAGACTTTTTTGAGTTGGGCCTCCGTGAATCTCTGTTTAGGTTTAAGACTAGAAAATTGTGCACCTGAACTCTCCGCAGATTTTTGAGGTTCTCTTTGCTTAGGTAGATATTGTGATGTTGTGTCAATCGAAATCTGACTACGCTTAGGCGCAGGCAATTTCTCCACTGAACTCTCCGAAGACGTCTGACTGGTCTTAGGTACAGAGATTTCTTCACCAGAAATCTCCGAGAATCGCTCACTAGATTTGGATGCAGAAGATCTCTCAATTATCTCGCATGCTTTCACCAGCATCCACAAATCGTTTGGTGGACCTGAAGCAGGTCTTTCCGGACTCTTTTTTATACGTTTATGTTTGGTTCCCTTGTCCTTTCTCGGCTTTCGCCGATTTAAACTCAGTTGAGTTATTAACTGACTATCGACGGTCGGGTTGTGATTTTGACGATTTAAGCCCAGTTCAGCTATTGATTGAATATCGAGGGGCGGGTGTGGTCGCGCCCCTTTTAAATCAAAAAAAGTACCAGGAGATTTTTGATCGGTCTTATCCTTCTCTTGACTGGGTAAAATTACATCCTTCTCCTCACATGAATCTGTTCTCGAAGAGCTTTCGGAACGATTACCTATTTCTGCGTGACGACTTGAAGGGCCTTCGACAGGAGCATTGGTTGTATCCATCTTTTGTTCGGTACCAATCATAGCTTGTCTACTAGTGCTCGGTTGCATGTGCATCCAATTTTCAGCCAAATGTGAATCTACCGGTGCCGAAGGCTTGGTTTCAATGTCTGCTCTATCGGCATGACTATCACTAGACTCTGTCACAGGAATTCCTGCGACTTCATCGGGGAACAAATAATACGTATTTCGCAATGGATCACTATCCAGTGTTTCGCGTACTGGAGCATCGGCCAAACTATCCAAATCGTAGATAAAATATTGCTTATAGTAATTCGAGTTTTTCCCAGCAGCATTCCAAATTTCATTGACCACTTTCAAAAAGTCACGTAAATGCATCTTTCGTAGGACATACTCCTGACGCTCCTCCTCGCTTCGCAGCCACATTGTACTTTCGTCGAAATCACTTAGCGGGCCAACGCCTATAAATGGTCCTGTTGAATCATTGAGTGTTTCCTGGCTGGCGTTCAATTGCTGTAACTGCTGCTGCTCATCCCGATAGTACCTTGCTGGGGGTGGAGGTATACTGCCAATGGTTTCGATTTCCGTGTCGCCGTGGTAGTTCAATTTTTCACTGTCGTTTGACTGGCTGCTGTCTTCGTGATCGCTTGAACGTTTACTTTTGATGGTGGGTTGATCGACGGGAGGATCCTCTTCGAAAATATCACTTCGTCTTCTTTTTCGGCGTGATTGAGTTTTGACAAGGGGTGTTTGTATTGCGGTGTGATGTTCTGGTTTCGATGTTGTGGGGTTTTCCTAAAAATATATTTTTTGTTAAATCTTTTGAACATTACAAAAAAGTGTGGTAAAAAAATAAAAATTTAAAAAAATAATTATTATTATCGGGCATTTTGGCCGAATGGATGGATGGTCTAGCTCGGTGTAGGCATTACTTACGGAGGCGTGGTCTTTGTTAAAGTACATCCAGACTGACCGCCAAATGGGTTGCACGTGCTACCAACTGGCAGTTGTCATTGCATCCAAACTGACCGCCATTTGGTTGGCCGTCCAGTTTTAATATTCAATATTGCAACTCAATCATATGTCAGCTGACACTTTAACAACCGCTTGTCGAATTCAAAGTGACAATTATGCGACTTTTGTTCGTTTTTTTTGTGTGAAATTGAATAATTCTTGAATGGCCGAGTAAATATTCATACGTTCAGAGTCATATTTAATTTTAAAAAATCTCCAAAATGAAGGTTTGGTTATGTAATTTTCAGCCTCCACTTGGTAGCTAGTGTAGATTCTAAGTAGCCAAATGGCCAAATGGAGGTTCGCGATACCAGTTTTTTGACGCGCCTCTATTTGGAAGCTAGTTTAGATGCAGCTTTAGTCCCGTTTTAGCTTCGTCAGCATAATACAAAATGGATTGAAGCTGTGAGAGATCGGTTCGCCCTCTCGGTTAAATTATATTATAACTAAAACTTCACACTAAATTCCCGATCAAAAGGAGAGGATGCCCTAAGGCAGGGGAGTCAAACTCAAAACCTGGCCCGGGCCGCAGGAGAAAAATTTCAATTTGTTTATTTAATCGTATTACGAAAGTTGATTACAGAATATTACTTTTAAAATATGGCAGAAATTCTGGATCTCTAATAGTGGCTTCGGGATTATTCGTGAGAACTTCCACCCTTCGAAAATGTACTTCAAGAACATCAAAGTTTAAAACAAGAAGCGAAAACTTGAAAATACACTGCGTTTCACTTGAATAGCACACTCTATACATTAAAATTATTTTCTTAATATCCTTAAAAAAAATGAAGACAACAGATATTTTGTATTTTTTATTTGTCATTTGATTAATTAGCTTTAATTTGAAATAAAAAGAATTCGAATTTTTCCAACATGTAATCTTAGAAAAAAAAAAAATGTAAAACACCAATGAAAAAACACATAAATTCTGTTTCACTTGAATAGCACACTTTTTTTAAAACTTATTTTAATTAACTTTTTATGCAGGGAGGATAACTTATTATTGTTCGGAATACAAGTTGAGATCAATTTGAATTAAAATCAGCAATTTTAGTAATGGGTTGAGCCTCCCCCGTTTGAAATAACCTCCTCCTAGATCCTATTAGGCAAAGAATCGTACAAAATTTTGATGTAAGCAAGGGATATTGTAGCCCATGATTGCTGAATGGCTTCAATTAGTTCAGTCTTTGTTGAAAACTGTTTACCAGACTCATAAACTTTTCTGACCAGCCATCCCCAAACATTTTCTATTATGTTTAGATCCGGCGAGTATGGTGGCCAGTTCAAAAGAGTAACATTTTTGGACTCGATAAACTACTTTACGGCACGGGCAGTGTGTATTGGTGCATTCTCGTGTTGGAAAGTTTACGGCAATGGTCCAAAGAGACTTTCGAATGTCGCAAAAGCCTTATCTAAAACACCTTGATACGACTTAGCATTCATGGTGGTGTCTAAGAATTGGATTTCACAAGTGCCGAAGTAGGATATGGCTCCCTAAACCATAACGCCGCCAACTCGACTGTGCAAACGGTCCAACTGGTGAGTCTCCTTCCTTAAATCATAAAAATAACAGTTACATATATCCGTCGGGCCCTTCCAAATTAAATTTCTTCTCATCAGAAAAAACAACGCGATACCACTCTTTGGTCCATGACATGTTGGTACGACAAAAAGTCAACCGAGCTTGTTTACGAGCGGGGTTAAGTGGTGTTTTTTTTTTTAATTTTAGACGCTTAAGGTGTTTAGCTTTTGAATTAGCACGCCATACAGTTGTTTCACTCGCGCTGAGACCAACTTTTAACCGAGTTTTGACCACAGAATCATGTGAATTCGATGCTTCACGCCAAATAGATTGCGTATCTGCATTAGAGAGTACACTGCTTACTCGACCTTTCATATTTTTTCATAATTTTCACCATTTTT
Source organism: Microchrysa polita (assembly GCA_949715475.1). Lineage (NCBI taxonomy): Eukaryota > Metazoa > Arthropoda > Insecta > Diptera > Stratiomyidae > Microchrysa > Microchrysa polita. The sequence continues at coordinate 24,361,130 of OX454420.1, read as the reverse complement.
AATAAAATTGTAAATCACGTTTCTGCTTTTTCCAATTTTTTTTGATATTTTAGTCACTGAAAGGTCACAATCCCTGTAAGTTTTTATTTTAACTTGTTCTTCGCTTGTTAAGGCTTTACCACGACCCAAAAATTTTTAAAATCAACGAATTGTATTTAAAATACTCAAAACTACTATAAATTGTGTCATTTTGACCACGTGCACCCCGTATGTGAAGCTTAAACCCAACTGTGCTATTCTAGTGAAACAAAACATCTGCTCTCTTTTGAAGCAAATTGGTGAAAAAATGTAACGGTTAATTTCGAGACCACAATTTTTCTTTCTGGGAGCCCACACAAAGAAGACAAAAAAAAACTACTAGCAAAGTTATAAGAATATTGGTATATATGCAAATTACAATGAAAAAACGGAATGTGCTATTCAAGTGAAACGCAGTGTATGATCGATCTTCATGTAACCTCTTTTTGTTAATTACATGATTTGCGACAAATTTTTGACAGATGATAAAAAATTGTAGTACCGGTCATCCAGGTCGTGCAAAATAACATTGGGAAGCAAAATAAATTAATTCAGCAGAAAAGTGGCTAAAAGAAACAAATAGTTGTTTCGTGATATGGTTTCAAACAAAACTCATGCACCCATACAGCTTAATAAGTAGAAATCTAAAAATATAAAAATCTAAAAACCAGGCAATGCTGTAATTATTATGTTGGAATTTCACACCCAAGTGATTTAATCACCAATTCCAAGATTTCTGTAGTTTTTAATGCTTTGTCATTTTTCCAAATAAATCTCAATTGATGTTCGGTAAAGCCAACTATTTTTTTATTAACTGCATTTCGGGACAGAACAGTTTCATGAAGAGGCTTAGTATTCTCCTGTACAAAAAAGATGAGCTGTCTTTTAAAGCCAAATAACCAGCAGCAAATTGTTTGTGTTTGAGTCAAAGTCCTAATATAATCTTGCATAAGCCACTGACGAGTTTTAGTAATTTTTGTAGACTTGAGTTCAACGGCTCAATTTGTCCACCATACACTGCTCGTCATCAGATTAGCACACCCCTTTCCATGAACAGTTTCGGCTGATTTCCAACCAAAGTAAAAGAGCTAAAATTTCAAAATTATAACTGTTAATAGTCTATTCAATTCTAAATTAATTAAAACAAAAAGTATTGGGTTTTCATTTTTTAATATTGTTTTATAATTGTTTTTCGAAAAAGAACACACAAAATAGCCATTTAAAATTTGTCATCAGGATAGCACATGTAATTTCTGTTTTGTCTATCTTCCACAATTAAAGACGTAGGAACCCTAATTTTTTGTGGTTGTTTGAGTAAGATATTTACTTTAATATGAATAAGAGAAAATCATTATCTGCGGAAGAGGGATCAACATTTAAGGCTTACAAGGAGTCAAGGCGGTCAAAAAGTGAAATTCCGAGAAAAAATTCATAAAAGTCGCTTAGTTGAATCCGAACTCGTGTGCAATATGTAGCGTTAAGGTAAAAATAATAGAGGCGATAAATTTTGAGTACTTGTCAATCCTTATGAAAGAGTAATTTTGAGAGAGGCATCGAGCCCTCATGATTCGGTCGCAAGGCTTAGGGTAAATTTTCACATCAAGGCGAGCCTGTTGTTCAAATAGTGATACAAAAATGCTCCACATCTAAAGAAACTAAAACTAAAGGAAAATGCGCTTAAATTAAACTCGAGAGCACTTGACATGTAATAAAAAATGGCGCTATGTTGTCTTTTCGAATAAAAAGAAGTATCATCTCAGAGTATCACTTGACCCTCGAGACCATTACATAATCTGTCCGACAATGAATGCGATCCTAATGGTGTCCTTCCTATCAAAGATCTTGGAAGTAGACATTATAACTGT